>CM062218.1:19567500-20926250 GCA_031216445.1 Lateolabrax maculatus
CTCCCCAGCAGTATTTAACAATAAATCCTAGTGATATTATTAATTAAATCAATGGGACCTGGACCCAAATAAGTGGCATAAAATAGGTGAATTAACCAATTAAAAATCAATTTATCAATGATCAATTAATTTAAGTTTATTGAAGCTTTTACTAAAAACAACACATGCCCATTTTGGTACACTGATGCTGCACGTCTGATGGTGTTGACTGAACTCCACAAAAAAGGATTCAATTGCGTCCTGCAGCACAATCCTCTAATGACACAATCCAAGTTTTAGTTTAGAAGTGTATAACGTCTCAGCCCGCAATCACATCATACAAAAACGTTTTATAATTAATATTACTGCCATTAATGACAGGTAAGAGAAAATAAAGACTTTTGTAAATGAGCTTTAAGACTATTAATACATTCTAGGGCTTGACTTTTCAAGACCTGCAGCTATTTTCAGCCACTGTTTTGGTCACTACTGAGTATTTATGTCAGGGCAAGACAGGGATTGAACTCTGTGTGTGTGTGTGTGTGTGTGTGTGTGTGTGTGTGTGTGTGTGTGTGTGTGTGTGTGTGTGTGTGTGTGTGTGTGTGTGTGTGTGTGTGTGTGTGTGTGTGTGGTAATGCAGTAACATGTCACCCAAAGCAACAGTGTGGCTCACGGACGCATTAACAACGGTAGCAGTGGAATATATAGGATTAATTCATATTTGGTTTTAGTCTTGTTGACAAAATAAAATATAGAATATCACTAGATTTACTTTTTAAGATCCCAGACAAAGATTTAGACTATTTTAAAAAGGCAACTCAGGACCTCCTCATTGCCTTTGTTTGGTTTTATTTACTTTGAGTTTATTCTTTGCTCTTATATTGTGAACATTGTGCTTCTGAAATTTATTCTGAGACACTTTGTGACATCTGGCCTTGTAAAATGCTATATAAATGTACTTTATTTTACTTACTGCAGACTCAGAATCTAGTTAACTTAGGAAAATCATTTTTAACAAAACTGAACTTTGACTTACATACTACGCCCATACTAGCCTTTTATTAGATTAAATTCATTATCTGCCTGTCAGTGTTTGATAAGATGAATGCTGCAGTTTGTTATTGTATAGCTGATATTTTTCTTGTGCATGTAAACCTTTTTCGTACAATGTACAAATACATTGTTTTTCATTAATACACAATTTTCAGTGGTGTTTCATTGTCTCATACAATGAAAGCGGTCTTGAAAATCCATTTGTATTTAAAACCTGGGTAAGTCTTTATGTTAAAATCACTCTTTGATGACACTGAATTTTGGCATAAAAAGATATGATCAATTAGTATCTTCAACCCAACAACAATGATATTGATTGAAAGAGTTCATTAAAGAGCGGTACCTTTCCATAGTAAGAGATGGCCTCTTTGTATTTCTCGATAATGTCCTCAGGACTCAGGCAGTTCTTGGCTCGTCCAATCTCAGTGCTGGTGTCTGCACTAATGCCATTGGCTGTGAGGGCACCTACACTCAAAAGAGGACGGCATATGATTAGTTTAGGAAAGACACCAGGATGACCGTCCATCAGTCTGTTCCACCACAAAAGGAAAGGAAACGACACGACACGACACGACAGGAGTGACAAGAGGAAGGAGGGGAAACCTCAAATCCACCACTTACTCTTTAAAGACACCGCCCCATGCATATTTATATACAGTATGTATATAATACATATATAACAACTACGACACGGATAAACAGTGTGTTAAATGTCGTCCACAGAACGAGATTGTTAACATATCTGAGAATGTTGAATGAAACTATGAAATGTGTGTTTATTCCTAGTTGTGATGTCTCCTGATCATCCTGATTAAAACTAAATGTAAACAAATCTACACCAACTCGACTCGCTCTCTCTTACACCAGTAATAAGTGATATCATAAATATTCTGAGGCCACTTGAAATCTCTAAAATGTGATCAAAGTGATGTTTATGGATAACGTCCCAGGCATAGTTAAAGTCGCACCTGAAATGCTTCAAAAGCAATTGCGAGGTGCATCTCTCGGCCAAATCTGATTAGAATACAAATACCAATTGAGAGTGAATCGCCTAGCAACGGGGCTGTGTCCATAGCAACACTGTGGTGCTGTCACTATGACAAATGTGTGAATAATGAGATGCTGCATTGCACTACTTCTTAGGCCAATTTGCACACGCAACATAGCAAAAAGAAATCACTTAAGGCAATAATTGCACAGAGCTAAATTAAGTATAATGTTTGAGACAATCAAGTTGCACAATATGAATAAATGATGTGACTTATTTTATCTCAGGCTATGAAAGTGAGAGGTTAAGCAACAGTGAGCATTCAACAAGCGGAAAATCAAAGTATGCACCAATGGTGATGGACTGCCGCCTGCTGGTGCTTCAACAGAGATACAGCATGTTTCATTGTGTTCAAATAACTAAATATTATAGGAGCATATAACATTTAAATATTTTTGTAATGTGATTTTTGGTTGATTATCAAGAGCAAGATGTGAGCTGTTAGAATAATGGGGCTTCAATAAATAAGAAAAAGAAGCAACTACGAGTGGCTATTTAAAGTCTTGGTCTTCAATCGTGAAGTCATGTGAGTTACGTGATCACCAAAAGTGTGGCTGTGAGAAAGAGCAGGTACATTAGAAAGAAAAACAAAAATTGATGGTAAACCAACACAGGAGAAGACTACCTGCCATATGGGGGAAAAAACTATCAATCAATCAATCAATTTAAAAACGATAAAAACCAGAGAAAACAGGGTGCTGATAATGAAAGACGAAAAATGACATTGAACAGCGGGCAAATGTGACCACAAGCAAACAGGCATACTGGTGACTACAAAAGCTACGTTGGTTAGACATACTATACCTGGGTCAATGAGGACTTCCTGAGCCCCTACAGACAGAAAGAAAGAATGCAGATTCACTCCATGACGCAAGGAGCAATGTTAGCAGTGTTAGTCCCAACAACGTGCTTATTGGCTGCTGCTGTTCTCCTGTAAACTATGCTTATCAAGATACCATGATTAACTTACTTCACCAAAACAGAGTTAAAGGTTTCCTGTGAAGTTTTCGACCTTAGCTAAGGAACTACTTTTTATGCCAGCGTGTCCCCGTTTTATTTGCCTTATGCACATGCACGGAGACGCACACGCACAGAGGTGATGCGATAAAACAGTCGAGTCAATGGTTTCACACTGTTCCACTGATTGACAGGAGGCAGTAATCATCATCAAGATACACAGCAATGCGCCAACAAAGGTAAAGAAGAAGAGCGCAAGCTGGTAAACATGGATGTAAACAATGCTGGTTTTTTTTTTTTAAGAAAAATAAGCTTTGCAAATGTTTTAGCAGGACGCAAATGCACACGACACATTTGTATAACAAAAACATTCAGAGTAATACTGACTGTACTGTAAACATCACTTTTCTTTGTTTACATGGAAACTCCACAGGGCACCTTTAACAGTTCTACCATCATATAAAGATTACAAAAAAATAAAAAATCTTAATGTTGTACAAACATTTTACATTTGGTGTTTAAACTCGTGGATGAGAAAGCCAAATTCATCAACTTTAGTGCTGAAATCATTTACTGAGTTATTGGTAGTTTGACAGTTTGAAAATGTGCTGATGATCATTTTGACAAAAAAAAAAAAAAGTAATTGATCAAGTAGAAATGCCAAATATATGGTGGGTAAAGCTTCTGGTATAGAAATATTTGCTTGCTTTCCATTACTGCAACACAACGCAGCTGCCACTAAGGTTCATTGCCCCCCTGTATTTGCACTTCTAGTTATCCGTATTAAATTGTATTTTTGTATCTATATTCTACTCTACAATAGCTGCTTTTACACTATACATATTACAAACCTGCTTGCTGTTTAATGTATATTGCATAGCCACTTTTATACTGTAAACATATACAGAATTGGTTCTGGCTATACAGTACATATCATAGTTACACTACTGACATATCATAGCAGTATTAACTTATACTGTACATTTTGTAAATAGATTTTTGTTTATTTTGTGCATGAATTTATGTATCTATTTGTACACTTAGCTACTGTTTTGCTGGTTAAATGCTAAACTGCGTTTCATTTCACTGGTATTTACTGTTTGTAATGACAATAAAGTTTAATCAAATCATATCTAATTTTAAATCACTGTAAGTCAAATTGTAAATGTACAAGATAAACAATTAAACAATAATTATCTGCAAATTAAAATAATTATTTCTTGCAACCCTAAATTACTCAGATCATCCAGGCAATAGAAAAGCAGCATTTTATCATTGTTTATATTCAAAGTGGCAGAGGATGATTCGCTGCTGATTGGCCAGTCGGATTTATTTTCACATTTAGTGTAGTTATACACAAGGCAGTGTTAATATAAGCCCATGTTAATAACATGTTAATAACAGATTAGACAGATTCAATGCTGTTAAATTTAAATTAAATTAGCAGTCATTAGCATAAATAAGGGAAGCAGTTTGGGAAGCTAACATCTTTTACTCTCCACACAAAAGGAAGCAGCTTAGCTGAGCAAAGCTTAGCGATGACATTCTCACTCAGTCACAACTCACTCACAGACAACGGCCTTCAGCTACTATCCCATCCAGGCCGCTGTTTGGGTCTGGTTACAGGGGAATGTGCTCACCTGGTCTGTGGCGTTTCCCTGCATCTGCTGGCTGCGAGATACTTGGCTTGCGTCCCCCAGTCTTCCCTGCTGTGCCTCCAGGGTAGTGGAATATGACAGAGGCTGAACACAAACCCTCCAACGCAGCTAAGGAGCAGAAATAATGAACAACAAATGTTCTATCTATAATTAGTTCTCTTTTTTCTTTCCTTGATCTTACTTTTGCAAGAGTCTCTGAAGTATTATTAAAGTTTTTATTAAAGATTGTTTGTGTCAACTTTTCGTGAGCTGAAAAATTTTCATTTTCATCTGTAAAATCTCCTGCACACTACATATCTTTGTCACCATTTTCTAATAACCCAATTATAAGACTCCTTTTCTGTTGTGTCTGTTTATGTTCTAAAAAAAAAAAAAAAACCTCTCAAATATTAAAATTGGTAATGGCCTCAAAAATGCAGTGTGGGTCACACATTCACATGAAGACATTGAGAAATAAACAAATTCTAGCCTTGTAAATCCCAGTTTCTAGTAATATAAGCCAAATTCTCCAGACTTACCACCTAGCCAGAGGAAGTCATTAACCCCCCTGAGCAGCTCCACAGCCATGTGGTAGTGGACCAGGGCGTCCTGCAGCATGCCTGCCTGGAGACACAAGTCCCCGACATGCTTCCTCATCCGTCCCTGGCAACGCTTCTTATAATGCCTGAGAGAAAGCAGGGAGAAAAACCTTTTCACACGGCGGCAGGATGAATGAAGTGGCTCGGATTTTTCATGAAATGTAGGTTTTTGGCTTTTGAACTGATTTTGGTTGATTCATATAGTGGACTTTTCCTTTTTAAAAAACAAAAAAACAGCTCTGACTTTCTGCTAATGTCATTTCTTACGTCAGCAGGGTGCCAGGAGAGGAGACTCAAGGGAATCTTATCAGTAAGCTACAGAGGGGATGTGTGGGGCGGGAAAGCACAAGCAAAGGAGAGCAACAAACCTACAGGACCACCCTGTAGTCTTGCACAATGACACAGGGACTCAGGAAGGAGCGGTTCACCGGGATACAGGGGGAATCAAACTGTTTTGGGGAAAGTTATGAAGCCCATTGTGCAAGACATGTGAGCACTTGGAAAGACTGTGAAGGTCATGTGAAGACAATAACATGAATCAGCAGGTGTTTGAGGACTCCAGGTGAAATGGAGCCACGGGCAACATTTTCTTAGCTGTATAGGGGCAGTGATATAAAAATCTATATAAACATCTTTTCTGGGAAAAGGTAAATTATACATCTGGCAGATTCATCAAACATTAATGCTAATGCTCAGTAGGCTACTTCTGAACAACAATGAATTTGTTCTGGCAGAGTAAAACTAAAATGAAAAGGCTGCTCTTTAGGGAGTCATGAAAAATTAACCACAGCAATTAAACTGGATCTTTGGACATGGATGCCATGATCAAATTCATGTTTTTTATGAGTAGCTGCAGCGCTATGCCAAGCTTGAAGGTAATGTATGCTCTCATGAATAAAGATATGAGATCAATGTGGCCGGTGCGCCGCTCCAGCTTCTCCAGCCAAACAGACAAACATCCCAGAATGCACCTTCCCAGTCCAAATGTTCTCCTGAAGCTGGGACAAACCTCAGCAGCATGTACTCTGCCAAACTGTGTTCACTGGGTCCAAACTATCAGCTCCTCCTTTAAAAAGGACCATACCGGTGTTTTTGAAGCTTTCAGCACATGAATATTATATACAAATGTTCCTTACTTTGAGTTGCAAATACTGTGTTTAACATTAAGGTTGAGCTTTTTCTGAAGCATGCAAGTGATTTATTTAAATGGTGAAGGTGGCCACTGGTTTCACTGGTTTGATCTTTTAATGTATAAATATCATCAGGTTTTGTCATGGGTAATACACGTCAAGTGAGCACTGGTCATCTGGTGGAGCCAAGTCCACGAACAAACTATATGATGGAAACTGTTTTTTATAGAGTTTATTCTGCTTGGAATTTGCTCCCCACCAACATCAGACAGACCAAAAGTAGATTTTCTTTCAAATGGTCACTACAACAAAAATTGTTGAATCCCTTACAGATTCTATTGTAGTTATCGCTGCTTCAGTAACTTTGATTGTTTGTCTTTTCTTTTTGTTGTGTATTTGTGACAATTCTTTTTTTATTGTAGGTAACTATTGTTTATTGTTTCATATGTAAAGTCATTTCACTTATTTTCTAAACTATATATTTTGCTTGTTTTGCCTTTTTTAGTTTCATTGAAACAGTGTGATTTTATTGTTTGTTTTTATCATTGTTGTTTTTGTCTGGACCCCAGGAAGACTAGGAACTACTTTGTGGAAGCTAATAGGGATCAAAATAAAGAATAAAGAAAAAATAGATAAATACTGAAACCAGTTTCTGCCAGTCGGTGAGAAAGATTGGTAGTAATTAAGAATATACAGGATTTGTTGTAAACGAGCAAAATAACACCGGTACGGTCCCACTATGAGTTTAACTTTCTTTACTGTAACCGCGTCAAGTATAAAATTGTAAAATATACACATGGCTGCGTGTGCAACTAGTGCAATGAACTGTAATGTAGTACTGCAAATCAGGCCTTATGTACACTGCTAAAAAAAATATCACCTATAATATGCTGGGTTGTTATGAGCCTAATTAACTCATATGTAATTTAGTTATTTTAACCGCTTCGATCAAGCTTTTTCAAATCAGTTTGTGTATAAACTGAAACCTGTGGAGGAGCAATGAGTTTGGCCTGGAGTCATGAGCAAATGCACATCAGCACAGAGGTCTGGGCGTTTCTTTCAGGGCAGAGCTAAAGCTGATGGGATCGGTATGGGTTAACTAAAGCCTTATGAGTCTAACATCTCACCTTTTCACACCCAACAATAAACTCACAGGACAGTATGAAAGAAAAAAAAGAAGAAAGACAAATAAACCAAGGTAAACAAACGGAAATGAACGCAGCAAAAATCAAACAACAGATTTTTGAGAGGAGAATTTGTGAGCAGGCAAGGCTGACATGTAACAAGCAACTTAACACAGAAAGAACACACACTAACAACTTGCAAATAATGCAGTATATCACATTTACTGACTGCAATGAACATTCAAGCACTCCTTAACCAGCCTCTAGAGGCTTTTGAAAAAGGGAGTTACGGTGCAGCGAACAGAAAAACTCACCTGCTATCTGTGTCCAAACCCACAAAGTCCTTCTTCTCAAAGGGCACACAGAGCAGTGGTATCTTGTCACCTGACTTGTCTGTGGCCCGGTCGAGCCGCTTGGACTCCAGAACAATAAATATCGACTCCACAAAGTCCTCCACTCTCTTTTCCACATCAGAGCAGTCTTCGAAGCTGGGGTAGAAGGCGACGTCCGTCCGCTGCTGCTCTGCAATCTCTCCCTGCAGCCCAAACACCAGCAGCCGCGAATCATACAGCGTGGAGCTGTACACCTCCTTCTGGCCATGGAAGCGCTCGGCGGTCTGGGGCCACTCTTTCGCCGGGCCGCAGGTGGTGATGGCGACGAGGCCCACCACCTTGCGGTGCGTCTGGAAGTCTCCCCACTCATTGTTCTCAGGCAGGTAGTGGTGGCGGTAGCGGATGTAGAGGAGGCGCTGCGAGTCCCTGATGCTCACCTGGCTCACGCTGGCGATGCGTTTGTATATCTTGAAGAACTGGTCCTCGGGTACGATGCCGACCGGCTGGACCACCACTAGTACTGTCTGGTGGTCCTCGGCACACTGCATGTAGTCTGGGACGCTCATCTTCACATGTGGCTTCACGGGACAGAAAGACAAAAACATTTATTAGGGCTGGTCATATTCCTTTTTCTTTCATCAATTAACACACAGTAACTTCTGTGCATCTTATCATTACAACTTAACTTATTATTAATACCCATCCATCAGTAGAAAGTAGTTCCAACGAAAAGTGTTCACAGCTAAAATTATCCAAAGTAAACAGAACATTGTTTCTAGGAAGAGATGTTAATGTTTTAAACGCAATTTTTCGATGCTGTGAGCACCTCAGATAAACTTAAGTTAACCTCCATTGTATTGGGGGTGAAGGAACACCTATTAAAACCTAAGCATACAGAACTAAAAACTACCTGCATGGACAGATAATTAGAGTGGGTGAAAAATCAGCTTTGCAATTTGGGTGCACTGATCCTTTAACAGAAGAATATCGCACACAAAAGAAGAATGCAGAGATACAAATATATAAATATGATAATGAAGTGACAAATCAAAACGTGTTTGGCCTAAATAAGAAAGTGTTTTGAGCACAGGTGGTGTCATCAACTGATCATTTCTGTAGACTGTCCTACATTTTAGTGACCAGGTTATTTAAAATCTGGCCCCTGGATATTCTCTGTTAATGAACACTAACAAACATGAGCTGTGTTTGTGTTCTGTGTGACCTGAAATGTTACATTGTTTGAATGAAAAAGTGCCGCTTGGAGTCTCTGACGCACAAAGGAAAGAAAAACGGGATCCGAGCGACTCCTGAACAGTCCAAAAACCAGTGTTCAAACTAAATGCGACGACTCCTTTGCCGGAAGAACAGCAACACCTGCCGCTGTCTCCGCTAACATAAACACCGAGCGGCGGCAGCGGACAGCGTTATTACTGCGGCCAAATGTCACGAGCAGGAGGTATGAAACCAAACAGAAGCCCCCGGGTCACCTGCTCGCATGTCGCTCACTTCATATCAAGATAAACTTCTCACGTTAAGCGACATTGTCGCCCCAAAACACCTCAGCTGTCAGCTAGCGTAGCTGAGCCCGCGGACCCATGAACCGGCCGCCCGGGACAGAGTCGCACAGAAACACCGCGGACTGAGAGCAGCGGCTCACTGAAGCACATGTCAGATATCATATCATATACTCCAAACCAACGCCTTTAATATCAAATGTTGACTCGCGTTACCTCGGCAGCAGGCAGTCACTGTTAGCCTGTTCAGTTTCACAGCTTCCTTCTTTGGACCAGTGTTTTGCGACACTTACTTAACAGCACAACTTCCGGCGGCCATCTTTTCAAAATAGAAGCCTCGCGGGTCCAGTAAATGTACTGTGACATAATACAACTCGGACATAGGAGTTGATTAAATCATTTCTTTGTATGAAAATCAGTCTTAACCAACCAATTATAAATATCAAGTATTAGGTCAAGAATATTAGATTTTGGCAAAATTGCCTCGCTCCGTGAAAAAAGCACACATGGCTAGGAAGATACAAAGATGTGATTCCACTGAAGTATGTACATACTGCAGGGTGAAGGCTGGACAGGGAATACTGTGGGAATAATCGTCTACAACAGCTTTTGTTTTTGCCCAGAAAAGTAATTGGCTCTACCACACAGGATGATGAAAATACACATTTTTTTCTTTTTTTTTTTTTTGAAATCCACATCCTTGTTCCCTGCATCCTCTCGTTAGCTTGACCTTTTCCTCGTCCATTTCTTCTTCCTTTTCCTTCTTCTTTTTCTTCCGCAAAGTTGGACTCATATGCTCCATCACCTCCGCCTAATGAACAAGTGAGGTACTGCAACTGAGCAAAACCTAATGATTAACCATATGAATTGTGCATCTTAATATACTTGATATATTTTTCATATTGCAATGTCCTTCATCACAATCAAATGTTTTTCTATTTTAATTGAAATAACATTACATGAATGACATCCCAATCATATATATAACTAGTTGTTGTGCATTACAATTCAAAAAACACAGTTGATGTCATATTTCATCATTACACAGAACATATTGATAATAAGGTCTGTATTCAATGGTTCAGTGTAATTATGTAGCTCACACACACACACAACACTGCTATGAATGTAGTGACAGTGCAGATCCAGAGTGTGGAAGATATCATCCATGTGACTGTGTCAGCATTGACTTGCAAATTAGGAACGACCCTCTTGTGGGTGATTAACTGCCTCCACACTATCCTGTAAAACTATTTATTGAAAAAGGACTATGAATAGAAACTTTTTTTTTTTTTTTTTTTACACTGGATCATTGTTGCTAGATGCCAGAGTGGATTTAGGCATACTTTTTATAGTTGAAAAAAAATCCAGGCAGGTAGATTCAACTCCATTTCATTTATTTTTTTCACCCATAAATCACTTTTCACAATCTTCTTGGAAGACAACAGCATTTTATTCCCTATTTTCTTTTTTTTTGGCCAAGGGGAATTGGTCCAAAAGCAAAGCAGGAGCTCAGAGAGAGACATGGAATGTCTTAAACATGGTTGATAGTGAATATACATCAACAGGCAAACATCTACAACCATCGACTTACAAAACAGTGCACAAACATTGTGTGTGAAGGCTGTCAGTACTAGGGATCCCGAACCGTAACAACACAATTATGAAAGCAGGGGTGTTTTGACAGATGTTAAGAATAAGTGAGAAAAAACCATGTTGTTGTCATCAATTTATAAAAAAAGACATGCGACCCAGGACAGGAACATTACATTTCAACTGAGATCAATCAACTGAATGAATGCACAATTAAGTGAAGCCTTCATTTTTCCCATGTGGTGAGTGTTCCCTAAGGCTATTAAGACTGAGTCAGGTCAGTCTAACCACACCAGCTTTGACCTTTATGTCTGTGTTCAGAATGAGGCAGGGTTTCAGTGCATAGTCACATTACTGCATCTTCATGCCCAGGACAATCAGTGAAACTAACATAAAATAAACAGAGGAAGGAAAAGCTACATGGTTGAAAGCTAGAGGATTCACATCTTTCCATTCTAATCATTTACAATCCATATGAAATGCTCCCTCCTAAATGTTTGGTGTCCTTTTTCCTTGTCAGGCAACAATACAGAGCACCTATCGGTGCCAGGAATGAAGCTTTCAAGCTAAACAGATAATGGAAAAACATAGAAGATGGCAGGAAGGTGCTAATACTACAGTGAATATCCACCTGCACAAGCGCATTACAGATATATATTGGCACCAAATGTGATATTAAGAAATGTGTTCATCCTGCTCAACTGGATGCTTAAACTAAGCAGCTTACTACTGAAATTTTGGACCACAGATTTTTTCTTTTAAGGAGTATACCAACCATTTTAATAAATTTGGCCCAATAGTTACCATTAAAACATATATAATGACAATGTTAAGTTCCCAAATTAAACTTTTCTGATACTAAACACCACCAGGGGCATGGCCAGGATTTAAAAAAATACTGAGGTTGTGAGTCCAGCTCCCCCCATGAAACCCTGCACCCCTCAGAATAGTTTGTCCAAAAGTTGTTCAAATTGTGTTGTATTTCGCTATTGTTCAGTTATCTCATGTAAATTATATTTCCTCAAATGAAGATCTAAATGTTTCCACACTGAATAAAACTTTGGTGGGCAAATACTGAATCCTTTTTTGTTGACCTATGTAATAAAAAGTAAATACATAGATTACTATGCCTACATATACCCAACATGTGTAAATTTCAATTGCAGTATGTTAGGGCAGGCAATGTACCCTGATACCTTTTGGTGTCAACCTAGTATAGGTTGACACCAAAATAAACAATTACTGTTGACAGGGCAATGTTGCCAGAATATTCCTAAAGTGTGTGACATGACTTTGTGCCTTTTGATTTTCTGCAGATTTCACCAACATATCATCTGGCTTTATCTACGTAAGACATTTCTAAAACTTAGCTTAAAAAGGTACCCTGTGGAGTTTTTTTGACCACTAGTAGTGCTATGGAGCAATGTTTTTAAGTGTGGGTCCCTGTTTTGTGGATATGGTTCACACAGGCGCTGCACGCTCCTGCCACAAGTTTCAAGCTATTCAGATCGACAGTTTGTGGCGGCAACGCGCAAAGAAGAGCAGCAATGTGTTCAAAAAGACAGAGAGGAAGAAGACTGCAAGCTAACAAACATGGATGTAAACAATGCACGATTTTAAATATTTTTTAAAAATCATCTTTGCAAATGTAAGGAAGGACATGCAGTCAACACCTTTGTTCGACCTCAAGGCCAATGTGTTTGGTTGAGAAACACTGAATATAAACAATTTGTTTGTTTACAAAAAACACCACAGGGTACCATTAATGTGGTTGTATTTTCAGTATTTTTGTCCGAAAATAAATTTTTGGGTTCAGTTATTGCCACTCAAAACAGGTCAAATCAGCGCAGGAGGCCAGTGGGCTGCAGTGGGTTGTTATTTCAGAACCAAACCTTGTCATATATTGCATAAGGTGGCCAATGGACAAAAATTACAAAAAAGTTGTCCACGCCAAAAAGGCGTCCTTTAGCTGCTATGATTCTTAACTAAGTGGGTTTAAAAGGACATTACAGTCCTTGCTACTTCCGTGTGCATTTGCATCCATGTGAAGTACAAATAGAGTGCAGTCATGTACAACATGGGAACTTGAAGGCTACAAAAAAAGACAACAAAGTATTTAAGACTGAGTGATGATGGTGTGTTTGGTCTGCAGAGGATCAGGAAGATTCTGGGTTGAATGTTGTCATCCAGTGGATTAGTTTAATCTCTAGCGATCATGTGGCCGCAGCCAAGATTAGACGTTCTAATTACCGCACATTTAGACACCAAATTGATTCCCAGTGGACTAGGAGCACTTGGTAACACTAGGTCTGTCAGACGGGAAAAGGTCTGAAAGAAATCAAAAGGAAAGAACAGAAAAAAAAAAACACATAAAAATAAAACAGATTAAGACTGATTTAGAGTCTAGTGGTGCAGTAGGGGGAATGTGTGTCTTCTGATTAGTTAGATACGATATATTTGGCATTCTTCATTATGGCATTGAAAGTGAGTGGATGCTGCCAGTGGTGCAGAGAGAGACTGGATAGAGGGCCTCTGTTAGGGCGTGGGGTGGGGGGGTGGGGATAAGATGGAGAATTACACTCCGCCCTCCTCATGCCAGTTTCAGAAATTGGTCCACTGAATCTGCTTCCACCGCCTCAGAAAACATTTCATAGTCCTGTGGAAAGAAAGAGTGTCAATCAGCAAAAAAAATACAAATTGTAATATGAAAGCTGTATGGTCTCAGAATGGGCTGAAACCAGAGTTCCTGTAATATCAAATCAATTTATATAATTGATATTTACAATGACTGATGATGACCAGTATCTAAAAGCTATCGGTGTGAACACGGCAGCGGAAAACAAGCCGTAACAAAACACTGACATCATCACCTTTTAAGCGGATATGGCGAACTTGTTAGCAAATAGTGGCTTATATACACACCAAGCAGTTACAGAGCAACATCATCATTGTCACAGAAAGAGACGTTTTGCCCATTCACCAAATGGGCAAAACGTCTCTTTCTGTGACAATGTTTTAATTACAACCAACTTGATGTAGCATCAGTGCCTTTGGCCTTTAAAGGTGGACCTGAAGAGTTTGTTGTTTGCTCCTTTGCTGAGGACGTCACCTGTATTCAGCTTGAATTTACAGGGTATTTTTTTATTTTTTATTTTTTTATGTGGCAAGAGTGTGTGCTTCCCTCACCCCACAGTACTGGTCTTCATTGAAAAGCTGGGGGGGGACTGCCGTGGGGTTCCCTGCTTTGCTTCTCATTTCATCACGAACCTCCCCGCCCACAGAGATGTCGATGAGCTCGTACTGGATGCTCTTACTGTCAAGGATCCGCATCACTTCTGCCTGTTGAGACTTCACCTGAAAAACCAAAAGCACCCATCAGAGATGCACTGCTACCAGTCAATTCATTAAACCCTGAGCATATTATCAGAATTTTGAAAATCACCACTCAAATCCTGCTTTCATTGACTGCGTTTCTAAGAATTCAGTGGAGCAAAAGACAGATAGAGTTTCAGTCAGTGTCATAAATAATTTGCAAATGAAGGTCATCAAACAACTTTGATGAACTGTTCAAATAAACCTTGTATTATAACTCAAGGACAGGGATACATAGACTTTTTTCAAGGCACAGTGCCGTGATGGGAAAAATAAACTGTATGGTTTAAGTACTTTTGGAGGCTGTGCCTTTAAAAAGCAGCAGCTTTATCTGGTTGCTGGATGATGATTAATAGACCTGGTGAACCGCTCCGCTATCTTTCTGGGCGTGTGTGGCTGTGGGGAGCGGGTGTTTGTAAAAAGTGACCACGCCTAAGCAAAGCACTAACAGGAGAAAACGCACGCAGGCATTTAGTTGGCCGCACACAGTTGCTGTCAGGCCGAACGTCAGGTCCTTAAACTGAAAAGGGAAATTGCTTCATGAAAGCCGACTCAGCAGTTAGAGGCTTCTCTGAATCACGTGAAGAACAAGAACGTTACAGCAGTTGACAAAGTAGCTAAAACTGAACACAATATTTTTAAAGGGAGGAATTAAATTTGAAATATGACTTTCAGATAAAATACTAAGGTCTGAGGCAGTTAGGTGATATAGGGAGGAAAACCTTCTGAATGCTATAAAGAATTGCACTAATATCACATTAAGCCTAGGCAATAAAACAATAGCAATATGAACCGCGATCTTATTGTTCAGTAGAATGTTTGATAGTTTCACTTAAATGCATTAAATGCAAACTGCCAGGAAAGCGCATAACAAATACACAAAGCTCGATTGGATTAACAAACCCAAAGCGTGCTCCCTCCCTTGATAGCCCTTGATGATGGAGCGTGCCACGAGTGACACACAAACAGCCCATCATTTAAACAGTACTGTATCTTCAACAACAGAAACAGCGTGGAGGGAGAAAATGAGTGCATGATAAAAAAAAGGGTTATTTTTTGTTCACTTCTAAATAAACTGGTTAACTTATTAATTTTTTCTCCTGGCCTTTAGTAAACATGATCAATAATTGTTTATGTCGTCTGAAATCAAACATTTTATCGTGTTCATGATCTTTCTGCTATATTGCCCAGCCCCTTATCACGTAGTAAACTCTTGGATGTGTACAATTGCAGAACATGTAATTAATGTATTAATTACACATTTCAGAGTTTACTTAGACACAAAACATTATAAAAGAGCATAACATAAGGCTTTATGTTTGATAATAATGAATTGATGGTGTGAAAATTCCTCATGCTTGCTACTATTCTGAAAAATTGTATTCCATACAGGTACACAGCACATGTTTATATACACATGGGAAAAACTAAATCCTTCATACAACATAAAATACATCTTTGGCTCTCTAATACATCAGTTTTTTCAACTATATGAAACATGAGAGAGAAGTGCTTTGAAAGGACTGAATAACATGGTCATCCAGCAGAGACTGGGTGTCAGTGTCATGTATATCCAATGAAAATACAAAGCTGCATTACTGCAGGACAGGGTTGAAACTAATGCACGTCACAAAACTTTTCCACTATATGAACTCCTCACACCTGATCGGTACCAGATGTGCTTTGCCATAGTCTGCTGACATAAAGCCATGCAAAAGTTACTCCTACAAGGGATGTGGTGTTTCACCATGGCGATTTACTGATGTCTGCGGACAGCCAGGATGTCACCCTCCTCCACTCCACTCATCCTGATTCTTTTTTATGGGAATATGTAGCAAACCTTCATTACAAATCACACGATTTAAAAAGCAGCCTGCTTATAAACTAACTAACTAACACACACACACACACACACACACACACCACACAATATAAACGACTGAGTTTTCCAGGGTTTAAAGAGTCTACAGGTCAATTCGGCTCACATATACTTAATACTTCAGTAACTTCTCAGGTTGTGTTACTGGGTGCCCGCTCACCCCCGGCCTGCAGGAGCTGCAGCAGGTGTGTGTGCCACTTACGAAAAGGTGACAATCCTTTAAACCAAAGTGTCGCTTAGGGCATGCGACCGGTAAATACGTATCGTTTGCACGAGGCCCGGACATCGCAGCTGAAATTTTTTCCTCTTTGCATGTAGTTCCGCGTGCAGCCCTCGGTACAGGAAGCGGATACACACGGTGGCTGCGCTCCGTCTGCAGGCCGACACCGACACACCGACACGCCGCTCAGCACGGAGCTGCACGGTGCCTGCCTGACGAGCTGTGTGAAGATAACACATAACATGCTCGATAAAGACAAAAAAAATTAAAAAAAAAAAAAATAATTAAAAACGCCTTTCCTCCAGCAAAAGGCAGCGTTCAGTGCAGTGAGGGGGGGTCGAGCAGCCTGGCTGGTCTTTGCGGCTCATGCTTCGTTTCGCTACATTTCCGAGTGATGACTCTGACCTCCATTCCGCCCACCAGCTGCCGCTCAGAGAGGCCCGGAGCCGGGCGCCGAGCGGCCCGGGCCCGCCGCACCGTTACTCCGGAGGAAGCGGTTACTGACCGGGCGCTGGGTGTGTCTGCGGGACCGGGCGGCGGCGGCGGCGGCAACCGAAAACACACACACACACACACACACACACACACACACACACACAGAGAAAACGTCGAGTTGACCCGAGTTGCCTTCGCTCCACTCACCGTCCTCGAGGCCGTGACCGTGGTGTAGTACAGTTTGACGCCCATGGCTGCAGGTCCCTCCGCTGCCTGTGTGGCTCCGCGGCTGTCGACGCACGGCTGAGGAAGACGGGCGACGTCGCTTTCAAAATAAAAGACGCCCGGCTTTCACGTCGAGGGCCGGAAACGATGATGCCGGAAGTGTCGCGGTCGCTGCTCTGGGTTTTTGACAAAGTCGAACCAAAACAACGAGCAGCAAACATGGACCTTGTCAGAGCCATGGGTCTTGCATTAAAAAGGTTGCTATGTGGTGAATGACTGAAATCTGGTGGAGCATCATTGAGTCATGGCCGGACTAACCTGTTTGAGGGCCCCAAAGGGCTCCTATTAAAAAAAACAATAGTTCAGTTTTTGTTCTTCTGAAAAATGCATTTTGTAATAGAAAGTTAGGACAAAGCTAATGTGAGACTTCAGCGGTATGATTAAGTGAAATCAAGTGGCTATCTTTCCAAGTTACAGTCTTTTTAGTGCAAAATGTATTTGATTCCCCGGATAGTGTTCTCTTACAGAGCCGCAGTGGAGGGCTATTTGTATTAAAAAAAATAAAAATGTAACTCTGGAATAAAACCACTGGATTGAATTAAACTGGACTGTCAAAGCCTTATTTTAACTTAGGCTTAACATAGAATGCATTTTTGAACGGAGTTAGGATGTTGGATGAGCCCCCATCTCTTACACTGGAGTCGAGTTACGAAGGCTTATAAAGTTTCAAGTTGCCTTGAACACATAAAATAAGTGAGTTTAAAACATAATTGGCAGGAAAATATGTAGCACAGAGATCTGGAACTGAATTGATGAGCTGACTAATCGATTAGTCGATTGAAACTATTTTGATATGAGTAGTTGTTTAAGTGTATTTTAAGCAAAATGCCACACATTTTCCAGTTCCAGCATCCCAGTTGTGAGGATTTCCTACCTTACCTTGTCTTATGTGACAGCAAACCAATTCTTTTTGGGTTTTGGATATCTAGTTGGACAAAACAAGCAATTTGAAGCCATCACTTTGGACTAACTCATTTTATAGACCAAACAATTAATTGAGAAAATAATAATGAAAATAATCATTAGTTGCAGAGGTAGGTTCTCACACGAGCTGAGCTTCAGTTTGGTCATCCTCTTTTGACATGTTAGTAAATGTTTAGTATTGTAAACAGGAAATGATTTGTTGTATTTTCGTTCTCTCCTTCCATACTGAGGACCATACTGGCTGCACAGTTTAAAGAGACAGTGCAGAACTTTATTTTAAATTGGTGCTTTTTAAAATTATATTCCATTTAGCCCTAGGTTAAACAGTATATTTTTTTATTTATAGTGATTAAGGCCTGTACTTGCTTTCTCTCTCTTTTACACCTTTTATGTCTTATCCCTTATTCTTTCCACTTATGTCTTTTCTTTCTTCATTTTTTTGACCAAAGCCCCCTTTTTTTCCCCTACATCTCTACCTCATTAATTCTTTTCTGCTTTATCCATCTTTAAAGGAATTCTAGACAATCACAATCAATCAATCAATCAATCAATCAATCAATCACACACACACACACACACACACACAGGGAACAGAGCAAGAGTCCAGTGCATTGAGCAGAAGTGGAGACATGGAAAACAGTGACAGATAGTTGGGGCAAGAAAGTGACAATTAAAACAAGGAACAGATTATGACACAGTGAGTGCAGTGTGTGCGGCCAAAAGTATAACACACTACACACACCCGCTACACACCTGAAAGTCTAGAGATGTAAAAGAATATTTCCAAGAATAGTTTTGATGCTCCAATTCTGTCTCTTTACATTTTCTGTTGATCATTTCTTGACAGCCTCCTGCTGATTCGGTCTCGTATCAAGGGGTTTGACAACAAGCCTACAACATTTCTTTAAAAAGCACAATTTCCACTTCATAATGGCACCACATGAAAAGTTAAGGGATCACCAAAGTCAGTAGCTTACATCATCTGGGTACTGTGAATGTCTGTAGAAAATGCTGTGCCAATCCCTCCAGTAGATGTTTCACTCGATAGGGGATCACTTAAGTCCTTGGGATTTATCCATAGGCCACATCAATATTTCTACCAAATTGAATGGCCATCCATTTAATACTTGACATGTTATTCATAGTTATGGTGGTGCTAGAGGAAAAGTCAGGGGATCACCAAAGTCAGGACGCCTTATCCTCTGCAGACCATGGATGTCAAAATGTTATTGCAATCCATGTAGCAGTTAGCATGACTAAAAACTGATAATGACACAATTTCAGAATTTCTCCCCTTTACCAGAAGCTCTTCTGAAATTCATGAAATAGAGCAACAACATTTTGCTGCATGTCCTTCCAAAGAACCTTTCACTGGGACATACAATAAATAAGGAGGTAGAGGTTTTAGTGTTGCTCAAGGAAACAAAGGGATTTAGTCTGGGCTTGACCAGTTTAACACACTCCGTCTAACCACTAGCCCACCCAGCAACAGTAAGTAACCTACATTATCCAGATTCCCCAAAATTTAACCATCTATGACATTTTTGTTCTAGAAGACATCATACTCAAGCATGGACAAATCAGCTGTGTATTGTTGCTCTGAGTATTTTGAGCCCCATTAAGTCAAATGGGCAGTGATGAAATTTAATTTGGAACTTATCACAAGGGAAGCAGGCTGGCCCCATCTATTGTGAATCAGACAGGAGGAATGTGGGAGAGAGTCCAACAGTGCCACAATTCAGCTGATTCAGGGTTTTTAGTGAGTAACTGAGCCGTGCAGTATGGACCAGTACACACCAATACACAGCAAGACTGGAGCCAGACTGCAGAGCCAGCCGGGAGGGTCAATATATCTGACACCTGCAAGAGGGGTGAACAATATCACCTCTGAGGTTTGCACCAGAGGAAGTAGAAAAACAACTCTGCTCATGACATGAGAAAATAAACCAGGTCTTTCTGCCGATGTGTTTGTCTGTAAATGTACCATCATCAACACTTGGGGGCAGCAGAAAGGTGTTTTTTTTTTTTACTTTTTCTAGATCCATCTGTGAGCATGCAGGATCCTGACTCTGATTAAAGAAATTATAGTTTTTTCAATGGTTTTATGGAATTTTGTCAAGTAACAGGCATGTAATGTAATACAATCAGCAATGGAATAGTGCAAACATTGTAAGGAACTATGAAACTTCTATGATGCCATTATAAAAATAGATTTTTGCAACAGCGAATGCTTACATTGGGAGAAATGAATAACAACAGGTGAAGGTGAAAACTGAGAAATGTACTGTAAACAGGAACAAACGAGTGCATAATGAAAGATGAACTACGAAGAACAAGTCATGAAATGCCAATTTTTGTATTATAATAATATTTTTTATTTACATTAAAATAACATAAAACATGACTGATGCTTTTCAGTTATTAACATTGAGGTTACAGGTACTCAAACAGTGTGTGGTCCAGCACTACATACTGTAAATGGCACAAAGTAGAACTAAATGCAAGCTGAGATAACCCTGATGACATTGTGAAGGGGTTATTTTTCAGAATTTGGAATGCTTCCTTCAGAGCCACAAAGGGCAGTCGAGCCAGTACAAAGTTAAAACACACAAGTTAATTCCAAGCTCATCAGCTGAGAGAGCTTCATTTAGCCCTTGGATACCTTCTTTTAAACAAAACGGTGTGCAATAGTGAACAAAGTGCCTGGGATGGTTGTTGTCACCCAACCAGCCAAGTAATAGTCCAGCATGTAACCCCCCCTAACATAACATGAAATTTTGTGCAAATTAAACGAAAAAGATATAACATGCTAATTATTGAGTTTTAAAGGTTTTGGTAGGTGGATTGTTTTACCTTTGGACAGAGCCAGGTTAGTCTATTAAATAGACTTGGTTTTGAAGTCAAGCACTTGTTTAACTTTCCTCAGCATGAAGACAACAATTAACGCGCATACAACCAAAGTGACCACATACAGTCCCACAAAGAGAGCAGCCTCACCGCTCCCATGCAGACGTGAGTACAGCTGCCTACGGCCCACCAAGTCGAAGTGGGAGGCCTGGATCTGACACAGGGTGCAGCAAGATAGAAAAACATGGAACAGCTGATGACTCTGTCCCACAAAATCACACCGCCCAGGGAAACAGCGCTCTAGCAGGGGGACGGTGAAGAAGAAGGCACAGGTGAGAAAGAAAGCCACCTGGCCAAAGTGATAGATGATGGCTGGGTCATTGCTGGCTGTAGACCATGACATGAGTCTTTGAGCCACAGGACTGCTGTCCCATACATAAGCGACTGCTGAGGGCACCACCTGGCACACCTTACGCACCCAGGTCGGTAGGCTGTGGTTGCAGTATTTGCCATAGCAGCATCCCAGGCATGACAGACAGCTGAGGACAGTGGCAGTGGGCATGAAGATCCCATGCACGTGTCTGTGCAAGCTCTCATCCACAGCATAGTAAAAGTGAACTAAAGCACTGCCGTACTGATACTGTGCTACCCCAACATAGTCCAGAAAGAAGACAGTATAGTGACACAGCTCAGACTTGCTACCCAGTAAATGAGCTGCTGCACTGAATGCCGAGTAGGTCGAGGCAGACAGGATGAGGATCAACAGGGGCCACGAATGAGGATCACTAACAAAGTCCACAGTCTCAGCGAGTTGGCGGAATTTAACCAGAACAACTAAAAACGCCAGCAGGTGAGTCCAGATGTTGATGGTCTCATTGTGGCGCTGGAATAAAGATAGGAAGTAGTAACGCCAGCTTTGGTGGAGTGGTCGGTAGCCGGTGGAGACGTAGCGCTCCCTGAAGTGGAAGGGAACCTCGGTGTCTCTAACAGTGCCGGGCATGGAGGGTGCCGCCTCAGTCAGCATCCGGGGAACCTCCCTGATCTGCTGCAGGCTGATGAAAACTCGCCCAATTCTCTCCATCACGATCGTCGCCATAACTGTCAGCAGCTGAAGGAAATTCCTGCAGGAAGACTTTAAGAGCTAAAACCAACCCATTTTAACCAAATACTCTCATACAACATGCTGAAATTCATTCATATAAAACTATTTGTCTCAATAGTTGACCCAACAGTGAACGCTTTTCCATAGATTATATAAAAGCTTTTTACAATACTATATGAGAGCATTTTAACTGTGTATATGAGCACATTTCACTAATATGTGTGAAAGCTTTTTAGTAGATTATGTAAAAGATTTCACTAGTTTTTATGAGAGTGTTTCATTTATATGTGTGAAGGGTTTTCAGTATAGTATGTGAATAAGTTTGGTTTCATATGTGTATGTACATGAAAAGCACATGTATATGCATGGTCATTCTGAATAATGTCCCTAACGGCCCTTCATACATTCATACATATGAATGCATGCACACATAGATGCATTAGTGTATGTGGTCGCAGCTATTGCAAATTTGCGCTTGTTATGCTTCAAATTCAAATTCAATTCAAAATTCAGATGTAGAACAAAAGGTAAATTTACTCATCCAGGGTTTTTTAAAAAAAGTTCTCCCGTTACAGAGGCCATGCATCTCTTGCATGTAGTCCTAGCTCAGTTTCTGGATTTTATATGTTGACTCAGTGCAAACAGGCAAAGATTACCTTTGTGCTAGTAGACTAACCAACAACTGCAAAACAGGTCATTTTCACAAAGAATGTATAGCCCTTTGCTGCCAAGTCAAATGTAGCACATAAATTGTTAAATTGTTTCGTGTTTTATTTACTGAACTGATAAATGAAGTTTTTGTTCTGGCCAACTTTGGATGAGCCAGTTTCTTAGCTTTTTGGCCCTTTGCCACACTAAGAAAGTGTTTTACACACCCCAAAACTAAGCGTGCCTTATGGGTTAGGTCGCTGACCATGAACCGCAGCCACACCACCCATGTCCTTATTAAGGTCTCAGTGCAGAAATTACTGTCTAAATGATATAAAGGTAGCGTTTAGGAATTGCAGTTGAATTTATAATTGTTACAATATTCTGAAACCAAAACCAAAAAACATCAAATTATTACAACTAAAAAATGAGTTTGGCTACATTAAACACAATATGCAGGATCGCAGTGAGCAGGAGGGACAGAACATATGTAAATGTTTATCAATTCAGAAAGTTAATGTGACAACCACAGCAGCAACCCAGAAAATGAACAAAAACAACAGTACAGACCCCCTCTAGTTAGCTGATGATTATCTGTTTTTAAATAAATACATCTATTAACATAATGGTGAAAAAAAGGGTTCTTACCAGCAGTCAGTAGAATAGGAACACACTGTACAAAAGGCCCTGCCAACTTCATAAGCAAGTAACAACAAGTAGAGTTTGTCAAGCCATGCAAGAACCAGTAGCTCAACCTCTCTGTGTATGACAAACACAAAGCTGTACACACAGAGTAAACAGCTATCCTTAAGTCTGTTAAGGTCATTCTGTCACGTCAATAACCGGGAACATAAGGGTAGGACCCAAATACAGACAGAAGAAGAGACCGGCAGGAATGGTTGAGTCAGTTTAATAAACAAAAGAAATTCAAACGCTTAATGGGTGGTGAGGCAGATGTAACAAAAGGCGATATCCAGAGCAGGCAGGTCCCAGGGAAGAACAGAAACATGGCAACATGACACAAAACAACATGACACAACCAAAACACAACGATCTGACAAATGTACAAATTAACTAGAATGGTATATATGATGAGAGTAGGAACAGGTGTTTAGATGGGTGGATGCAGTACAGGTGAAGGGGTACGGAGGGAAAGTTCGAGGGCATTTGGTGGAAAGTATGAGGACGGCATGTCCGGAGAACAGAGAAAAAGTCCATGGCCTGAGAGAAGTGAGCTGGAGACAGGGACAAAGAGTTGTACAGAGTGCTGGGAGATAGTGCATGGCCAAAAAAAGGGACCAAGGACCAGATTGTGACATTGATAGAGCACTTTAACTCACAAATGGAAGAAAAAATAAAAAAGATGAACCTGTAGCATAATAATAAAATAAAAGATCAGCCCCTCCGTCATTCGATAATGAGGCCAGTCCGGCGGCACAGCAGGGGTTCGAAGGTGGAGGGCTCAGGCAAAAAAAAAGCGGGATTGTCCAGCAGGTTTAACCCAGCTCAGCTTTTAACAGACTGCAACACAATGTCATCCGGCAAGGCGCTGCATTGGCTCATCGAATACACACACACATTTGGCTGGTGCCAAAGCAATTGCAAGAAAGAAAAGGTTTTCATTGATATAGTATCAAATTCATCCCTGCTAATGGCCAATGGCAGGTCCCACACTGGGGAACCCTTTTCCAAAGGGGTCATAGCTTCCTGGCACCGCACAGAAATTTAATCACCCAGTGATGTACACCAACTAGCCTTCCATCAATGTGGCTATGATTTAAAGAAGTAGCTGTCACATGAACCTTTAAGGTTTAGGCAGCCAAGCCAGCTCTAAAGAGACACAGTGTGCCGGGAGGGGAGGAATGAAGGTCTATCCCCTTGTCCCTGCACCATGAAGAAAACACAGCCCACCAATTTATATTCACTACTCTTGTGGAAGGGACTTTTGAGCTCTACAAGGCCTCCAGGCCTGTCCCTGAGCCGAAGCAGACTCAGAGACGGATGCCAAACCCTCCTGTCGAGCTGGGAAAGGAGGTCCATTGTGATCGTAAGCTGCAAGAAAAAGAATCCTTGGAGAAATCTGAGGTGAGACAGTCTCAACCTGTGAAGCACGGAAGCTATCCGGGGAATTGGAGGGAATGCATGAAGAAGACCTCTCAGCCAGGTGTTGGCGAGGGTATCCATGCCAAGTAAGGCCCTGTCCTCCACCGGATAAAACCAAGGAGGACAATGGGTTGTGCAGTCTGAGGCCAAAAGCTTTATCTGGCCTTCCTCATTATGATTTCAAATCATCTTCACGATCCAGACATTTCCAACGCCTCAAAATGAGTGAGGACCATGGATGTTTAAGCAATATCACACAAGTGGGAGTTATGTCGTACTGAATATCAGCATGGCTGTGATTCAGTCGTAGGCACGAGGCCGCAGGCCTGATATTCAGTACAACTTCACGACGAGTGTGATGTTGCTTTTATACAACAGTTCTATAAGCATTTATTAGTTAACAGTAATAAGCGACAACAAACTATGATTTGTTTGCTCATTTAATCAATTATTTGGTTCCGCCACCACAAATAGTTCCACCACTGGACTGCACTGTTGCCAAGCAACACGTAAACAATTTTCCTACACACTAGCTAGCTTGCTAGTGTGTGTAACGTTTAGTCTACATGTTACCACAGGCCAGCTACTTCGTATCATGCACATTCATCTGTATGTTTCCACTTATTGTGAAATAAGAGAAATAAGAGAACCAGTGAAATAAGAGTTTGGTTGCCTGTGTGATTCTGCTGAGTTAACACCTTGATCAGACAGTACGTGGATCCATCGCTTCCTGTTCCCCATGGATGGTCTCCAGCTACTTTTTAGTGAGCTTTCAGACATGCAAGACGAACAAGTTTTTAGTTTATATTTTCTATGTTCCACGACTCATTATAAATCACAGTTCAGGTCGTAGTCTCTGTATGTCTATTTAAAGCATCTCACCTATGCCCACTCTCTGCCATGATCTCCCTCGCCTCCAGTCCATCAGACAGTTTCTGTATGGCAGCTGCTGTCAGGTGTGGTTGGTGTAAGACATGTGTGTCCAATAATTCAACTTGTTCATCTTTGCGGCGCAAAGTTTGTTACTATCTAAGATAGATTTTATTAGATTATTAGAACACTTGTAAAGTGGAGTGGTATATGTAGTTAAAAGTCCCAGTGATGTCAGGCTAGGAAATCGGTGCTAGGACAGTTAAAGGACCACATGACATGTATAAAGCAGACCTATTTTCACAAATGCAGACAAACAACTAACTCCAAGTGGGTAGCCAGCCAGGCAAGTAACCTACCATGTTACTTTGTTGACTGCCACTGGCAGTCAGGGAAGGATGAAATAGAACATCCGTTTCCTACCCTGACTGAGGTAACAGCTGCCACATCCCTGTCTATCACTGGTTCTGTTTAATGTATTCTTCACACAGACAGTGACGTACATGTTCATGATGGCAGGCCACCTAATTGGTAAGATGTAGAACAAAAGGAAAATGTACTCATCCAGGTTTTTTTTTTAGTTTTCTCCCATTACAGAGGCCATGCTTCCCTTGGATTTATTCCTAGCTCAGTTTCTGAATTTATGTGTTGACTCCCTTTGTGCTAGTTGCTAGTCTGAGTTTATAAATTACCAACACACATGCACAGCATCACAGTGTCAAGTGTATCCTTACAGTATGTAAATAACAGCTGAGGCCCTGCTAGGAGGAACAGTTTAACAGGTTGCTAAGGAAACATCCATGGAGAAACAGCCATCACATTTGGCATGCTATCTGTTTCGCATTAAGAGATTATCATGGTATACTAGTATTTTTCAACCCTCTTTTTTTTGTGTGAGTGATTTTACAGTGGTTGCAATAATACCATAAATTTTTATGCTATTAAACGTTATAAGCAATTTCATTTCATCTCATTCTGAAGTTCTTGAGCTTGAGTCCACCCAAAAACACCCAGTCTAGAAAACAGGAGGCGAATGGTTGACATTAGTTTCATTTAGCAATAGTAAGAAAACCACAGCCGTCCGCCTGAGGCTCCCGCCCACCCCCTGCTCCTGCTCCCCGGTCCCCTGGACTCAGGCCGCCCGCCTTAGGCTCACTGCGACTGCCCCTCTACTCGCCGTGACATATATAAGGTGAACAAAAGTGGTCAAAGCACCGAACCTTGTGGAACTCCGTGACTAACTTCTGTGTGCATGGAGCACTCGTCATTTACGTGTACAAACTGAAATCTATCTGATAAATACGACTGAAACCAGCTTAGTACGGGTCCTTTGATGCCAATCAAATGCTCCAGTCTCTGTAATAGGATACGATGGTCAATGGTATCGAAAGCGGCACTGAGATCTAACAGAACAAGTACAGAGACAAATCCTTTGTCTGACGCAATCAGAAGGTCATTTGTCACTTTCACCAATGCTGTCTCTGTGCTATGATGCACTCTAAATCTTGACTGAAAATCCTCAAATAAACTATTGTTGTGTAGAAAGTCACATAACTGATTGACGACCGCTTTCTCAAGGATTTTGGAGAGAAAGGGAAGGTTAGATATAGGTCTATAATTGGCTAAAACCCCTGGATCAAGCGTAGGCTTTTTAAGAAGAGGTTTAATTACAGCTACTTTAAAGGACTGTGGTACATAGCCTGTTCATAAAGACAGATTGGTCATGTCTATTAAAGAAGTGCTAACTAAGGTTAAAACTTCTTTAAGCAGCCTAGTTGGGATGGGGTCTAAGAGGCAGGCTGTTGGTTTAGATGAAGAAATCATTGACGTTAGTTGGTGAAGGTCAATTGGAGAAAAACTGTCTAAATATATATTTGGTTCTACAGCTGCTTCTAAGCTTCCTGTACTTGAAGATATATCTGAACTGGTTGAGGGCACAAGATGATGAATTTTATCATCAAAGAAGCTCATGAGAACTCTGGGAATACATGGCTCAACAGAGCTCTGACTCTGTGTCAGCCTGGCTACAGTGCTGAAAAGAAACTTGGGGTTGTTCTTATGTTCCTCTATTAGTGAGGAGTAATAGGCTCCTCTGGCATTACGGAGGGCCTTCCTGTGTGTTCTAAGACTATCTTGCCAAACTAAATGAGTTTCCTCCAGTTTGGTGGAACGCCATTTCCTTTCTAATTTTCGCGATGTTTCTTTTAATTTGCAGGTTAAGGAGTCATACCATGGAGCTAACCTCTTTTGTTTTATTATCTTCTTTTTGATAGGGGCAATAGAATTGAGAGTCGTTCGCAGCAAACCTGCAGCACTATCAACCAGATGATCAATTTGGGAGGGACTAAAGTTTGCATAGAACTCCTCTGTTATATTGAGACATAGCATTGAATTAAATGCAGATGATAAATACTACCCAATTCTCCCCATCCATCTGGAACCGCACGTCATTTTCAGACGTGTTTCAGACATGTCACATGTTTTTACTTGCTCATAGTGAAAATGGTGACAACAGAATTTGACACAGTAGCCAGAAAAATGTCAGGAGATGAGATGTCACACATTAGTTAGTGTTAAACACATGAAACTCAAAGAAGGTTACGAGAGAAACTGTGCTTTAACAGAAACATTATTTATTATTTATTATTTCTACCTCCAGACCAGCTCTGTCTCCAAGAGATGTTTGTTTAACTCAATCCCACTTTACATGTTGGTCAGTAGTAGGCATTATTATTTCCCAAAGACATACATTATCGTGGTACCTTTATTTTTAATTAGTACACTCTTGTAACACCCACACTCACTTTTCCCTTCTGATTCAAAAAGGCACAAACAAGACTTCCAATAAGACACATTACAGTGATGGCTGACATATGTATATTACATAATACAAAACCGTCTACACATATAAACTACATATTTAAAATAAGACATATACACTTAATTAAGACTTGATTATATATAAGATCCCTCATAAAAATATCCAGCTTTCTTAAATACAGTCTGAAGGTAGTGCATTAAAATGTATCTAAAAGTGCAACAAAAAGGTTTAAGTGTCAGACTGCCAATGAAAAACATCTGATCATGTGTCAACCCATGAAAATGGAAACTTAAATCCTAAGGTTTTAGTTTCTGAACAATCTGCAGACTGTGTCATTAACTGATGGCATTAAGGGGTTGAGAACAGTAGAAATCACATTTTCAAGGCAATACTCAATCAGCAACAACTTTATGCTAAATTTAACATAAAAAGTGCAAACAACTGTCTCTCAAGGCACAATGAACAAAGGCCCTGCATGTTGTAACATTGTTATTACACTGTAAAATGGTGGACTTTTTTGATGTCACTATATTATAGTGTGAGCACTTCAATTAGGAAGTAGATTGTTGCCTATGTATTACCTTTAAACTGTTATATTAGTAATAATTTTAAAGAATATAAGATACTGCGAATTATTGCATAAAGTCTAATACATAGCAGTAACAAAATACCAACTCCTAATATCATTATGAATCTCTGTTCTAATCTCTGCCACTTACTGTTAGGAAATGTTCAAATTTCAAAGGCCATTTACATAATACATTCTTGTTATAATGAGTTCCCTTTCTATCAAAGCAGTAAGTCTGGAAGGAAAGGCACATAAATGTTTTTGCACGTAGTTCCTACAACACCTAATCTATTAAGTAGACTTGGTTTTGAAGTCAAGCACTTGTTTAACTTTCCTCAGCATGAAGACAACAATTAACGCGCATACAACCAAAGTGACCACATACAGTCCCACAAAGAGAGCAGCCTCACCGCTCCCATGCAGACGTGAGTACAGCTGCCTACGGCCCACCAAGTCGAAGTGGGAGGCCTGGATCTGACACAGGGTGCAGCAAGATAGAAAAACATGGAACAGCTGATGACTCTGTCCCACAAAATCACACCGCCCAGGGAAACAGCGCTCTAGCAGGGGGACGGTGAAGAAGAAGGCACAGGTGAGAAAGAAAGCCACCTGGCCAAAGTGATAGATGATGGCTGGGTCATTGCTGGCTGTAGACCATGACATGAGTCTTTGAGCCACAGGACTGCTGTCCCATACATAAGCGACTGCTGAGGGCACCACCTGGCACACCTTACGCACCCAGGTCGGTAGGCTGTGGTTGCAGTATTTGCCATAGCAGCATCCCAGGCATGACAGACAGCTGAGGACAGTGGCAGTGGGCATGAAGATCCCATGCACGTGTCTGTGCAAGCTCTCATCCACAGCATAGTAAAAGTGAACTAAAGCACTGCCGTACTGATACTGTGCTACCCCAACATAGTCCAGAAAGAAAACAGTATAGTGACACAGCTCAGACTTGCTACCCAGTAAATGAGCTGCTGCACTGAATGCCGAGTAAGTCGAGGCGGACAGGATGAGGATCAACAGGGGCCACGAATGAGGATCATTAACAAAGTCCACAGTCTCAGCGAGTTGGCGAAATTTAACCAGAACAACTAAAAACGCCAGCAGGTGAGTCCAGATGTTGATGGTCTCATTGTGGCGCTGGAATAAAGATAGGAAGTAGTAACGCCAGCTTTGGTGGAGTGGTCGGTAGCCGGTGGAGACGTAGCGCTCCCTGAAGTGGAAGGGAACCTCGGTGTCTCTAACAGTGCCGGGCATGGAGGGTGCCGCCTCAGTCAGCATCCGGGGAACCTCCCTGATCTGCTGCAGGCTGATGAAAACTCGCCCAATTCTCTCCATCACGATCGTCGCCATAACTGTCAGCAGCTGAAGGAAATTCCTGCAAGAAGACTTTAAGAGTTAAAATCCACAAAAATGAACTGAACATTTTATTTTTTTTGTTGTGTTATATTTTCATCAATTCTGTGGGATTAAAGTATCTGTTGCTAAACAAATTCATATAAATATCAATGAATTATCAAAATACTCATGGATCATCAGTAATCAGATGTGTCTCCTCCTGCATAAATTTGGTAATGTTTCCAAATTGTATTTCATGTTCAGGAGTGATAAAATTACATATGTATGTAATATCTATAGCCACTAACCACTATCACTACTGTGTGAGGGGGCAGGCCTGATAATGTACCCGGCTGTGGGCCGCAGGCTGGGCGCTGAAATAAAACTTTGCTGGATTCATAGCAGTTGGCATATCAGGTAAACGTTTTGTGACACTTAAGCAGTTATGTCCCCCTAAAGTATTTTATGTTCACTCTATGTAAAGCTCTGCACGTAGCTAGGTCTTAAATGTGGTATCTCGGCCACAAGTTTTTTATCTTTACAGCTGACGTTAAAATAAGTAGCGAAGAGGCTAATTGAACGTATACATTAAAAAGATTTTAAGGACTGTATGGAATTTTTCTTTATTTTATCAATTTATAATGTTTTTAAACTACACGACAGTATGTACAAGTACAGCTGAAATCATGACAGATAATTAATTGGCAACTATTTCAGTCATACTTCATGCAAAAACATTTCATGGTTCCAGCTTCTCAAATGTGAGGATTGGCTGCTTTCCTGTCTGTTAGACAAAACCAGTATTTGGGCTGTGGGTGATTGTGACAGCATTTCTAACTATTCTCTCAATTTTTACAAACCCAACAATCAATCAATTAATGGAGTTTCTTTCGCAATTAATGGAGTTTCTTTCTAAGAAAATAATCATTAGTTTCTGTCTGATACAAAATGGTTCAAAATGAGCTCCACCTCAACCGACTGCAACATGAAAATCCTGCTCATGAATACATGAGAAATAATGATCTAAAGATAGAATATATAATAGTATAACAGTCACAGGGGACATTTTTCTTCATAGAGTACTTCTACTTTTATTACAGTTCCCTGATTATACTTACATACTTTTACTAAAGTCTACTTCAATGCAGAACTTTTACTTGTACCAGAGTTGCAGTAGCGTGGCTGCTGAGACAGGAGCGGGTGAATTTTCACGTCTAACTTGGCATTCAGACACTTTCCCCCGCTGCAACGCTGCTGAGCGTCTGCCACCCGGCCGACCCTCTGCCGCCGTGAAGGTGAGGGAATAAACCCGAGGCAGCTGGGGAAAAAAAGTTGCGCCTAACAGCCGAACTTGTTCCACCACGCGTCCATCCCGTCAGCGGGCTCTTACCCCCGCAGCCGCCGGGTGACGCCGCGGCCGAGTCTCACCTCGCACTGACCTGCCTGGTGACTCCGGTGTCCGCCGCTGAGGTGACCTCGTCCTCCTCCTCCTCCTCCGCCCGCCGACACGAACATCCAGCGGCCCCCAACTGTTGCTGAGCGGGGAGGGGACGGGCGGCGTCAGGCTCCCGCACGGCGCGGCCGGAAGTGTGGAGAGTTTCAGCCGCACGAGCAAAATAAAAGCGCCGATCTTTGACCGCCGAAACGCAGAGGGGAATAACTCGTTCTGTCCACAGTTCATTTATCAAAGACCTTTTTGAAAGAACGTTTTCAAATGTTATATATTATTGCGACTGTGCAAGTTAACAACAGTGAAACCGAACTTATGGATATAGAGATAATAAGGCGCAATGTGGATAAATGCGTACAAATTGGAATTGGTGAAATGTACGAGACAGAATCTGAGTTTGGAAAATAAAAATATAAAGAAAGAAATCAGAGGTTTAAATCATCAAACATATATTTAATCTGTAATCAACCTAGGTTATCTGACAAGCCATCAGGACTTTCCTGTATTGCTAAACTTTGGTGCAAATAACCAAACAGCCTAACGAGGAGTGTTTTATTTTGAAAAGTGATACCGGAAAACCCGCTGTGTTGTAACTTGCTGGAGCAGGAGGAAGAAGGTGGTTAACTAAAAAGAAAAGAAAAAAAAAAAAAACACCAAAAGAAAACCTTGGGCATGACGTGAGGCGCCTTAAGAGAGCTTTGAATGAACAGACAGACTCTCGGGCCGCTGTGGTAACACAGTTGTTTTCTGCTGTGTTCATCCACATCCTCCAATCTCAGCAGTCATCCACGACTCACTTCACTCCTGTTTAATCTAGGTAATGGATGCAGCGTGAAAGAAGAAGTTGCCCTAAGATTACAGTTAAATCTCAGGCAGGGAAAGGCACAGACCGGTATTCAGACCGTGGGTGTGAACTGCTGCTGCATTCTTTATCAATGACGTTGCTCAGGACTTGTTCTTTGCACAGTTTGTAGATCTGATCCCTACACAGACAGCAGCAGCTATGACCACACTACTGAAAACACCATCTGAATGACAAAGTTCACATATTCTTCCGGGTGTGTTAGAAGATAAGCCCAAAAGGCATGTGGGTACATGTTAAAGGCTTTTCTGAAAATATTGCGTGATTGTAGGCAAATTCTAAACCCCTACCTTCACCTTAAATTCATCTTAATATTTCAAAATCATGGTCATGGTGAAATGTGGATAGAGTAACTAACTAAACACAGGTGAATATGGTCTTTAACAGACAAAGCGAAAGCTATCCTGGTTTTGTCTAAAGTTTGCAAGTAAATTTGTGGCACATGACCCCCGTAATATCCACCTGCTTCAAATGTTATCAGTTGTTATTATTATTATTAATATCTTAATGATAACTAATATTTCTCAACACAAAAACACAAAAGTGTCTTCGATAACTCACTAATACAATACGTTATAACTGATCTCATGGCTTTAACATTATTTCTCCTTCAATTCTGAAGGAGCATATTGCCAAAGCTTTCTGTATCCCATGTCAAGACAGCAGAGCTACAGTCTGTTATGTAATCCTGTAGCCTGAAGTGTTAGGGAGAGGCCCTGGGGTGTGAGCTCTGCTGAATGTAGACCTAAAGACTCCACTTTGATTTGGGAAAATCTCCAGAAAGGAGAAACTTGTTAGAGGCGTTCGAAAACACAACATACAGGTTTTCAGTCTGTTGCCAGAGAAACAAAAAATCTGTCTTGTAAGTATGTCAACAACACAGGAGTGAAATAATGTAATGGATTAAAAAACTATGATATTTCTTTGGGAGGCAATGCAATATAAAACAAGTTTCTCCATAATTTCCTAAAATGGAAACATTTAAACCAGACAGAAAAGAAGAACTCTGAACTAGTTTTTGTTTTTCTGGTGTTAGGAGAAGGAAATATTGTAGCATCTATTCTTGGTACATTTAATCAACTTTTTCCTCAAATGAGAAATCCATTCAGAGAGTTTAGAATTCACTTCTAGTTTCACAAACAAATGGTGAGTTCCCTTTAAGACTGTGTGTTCTTGTTTTTCTATCGTTGTGAGGGCCACTTTGAGTTTTAGGCCTCGCTGTGAGAAGACATATTTGTCGGATAGTGAGGACATTTTGGCCTGCCCTCCCTTCTTAAAAACGTTAAGCTTGGATGTTAACGTGAGGCTAGGGGGTTGAGGCATGTAGTAATGACGGTTAAGGTACGAGTGTGCATTGTGTTAGAGGAATGTCCTTGCAAGTATAGAAGTAGTTTGTGGAACAAAAAACAGAATGTGCTCAGTTGTTTGCATATTTGTGAGTGTTTACACTGAAGGATGACATAAAGTGGAGGCGGAATGCAACACAACAGATGTGAAAGATCTTCCCACCCTGACAGTGCATTTCACTGAATAAACATCACAAAACAGCACTGCAAAAATCAACAGTCCTCTCCCGTCCTGGAGGAAATTAGTTCACAGTGTACCAGACGCCAGAAACTCTGGTCCACTTACAATGACAAGGACTAAATTTGGCTCTACCAGTTTTACTTAAGAGGCAGGTTTTCACCAAAGGAACCTTACAGGGTTAAATTGACATAATATCTGCAAAACTGGCCCCATTTAAATATGTAAAGGGCTGATGGCAACAACAGCATAATGTTACATTAACAAGTTGTTTGCACACTGCGCAAATTAAAGCTACTGTAGCTAATAGATGACTCATTTGAAAAGCCTCAGTGGTCATTTGTGTTAGTGACTTCTGCAAATTGTAGGTGTCTAGAACAAGTGTGATCTATGCAGCTTGAGCAGTAACTTTCTCTGATCCTTCAGCAGTCACTGTTAGAATCTCTATTTCTCTTCACAGTTATATATATAGACAAATGGCCATTTTCACTCCGTCACGCCCTCTCTCCGTTCATTTATCTCACTTACAAATATTTACATGCTTCCTGTTGCTAACCACACTCACTTGCTCAATAATTGAATTTCCTGTTTCAGACTTTTTTCATTTTGTATTGCTCTAATATGTATTATTATCTGCAGGTTTTCTACCATGTTGCGTTTCAATCTGATTTATTCTGTTTTTTTCATTTATTCTTATTACATATAAGTTTCTGCATTGTGTTACTGTTTTGTTTTTTTCTTATCACTGCATGTTCAATTGTATTTTTATTAATACATATACACATGATGGTAACTTGGAGGTGACAGGGCAACACTGTTGTTTACATTCCCCCGGAAACAAAATTGAAAAATACATTACATAATTATTTCCTGGGTGTACACGTGTATATGTATATAAATAATTATTATAAAAATCTATTTTAAATTGAATGATCTGTATATATGTTCTATGTGTGTGTAGGATGAAGGGGTTACAACTTTCATTTAGATTTGCAACTCTGTGTTGTAAAATGATAAATGAACTTTGAACTTTGAAGTATGCAGAGGGAGGGATGCGGAGGGGTCAATTTACCCTGGAGCCCTTATAACACGGTAATTCAGTCATGCAACTGGGTGGATCAGTTCAGTGCAGGTGTTTTGTTTTCTCTTCACCTGAAAGGTCTCTTGTGAGTCATCGGCTGTACACAGATCTCTTGTTCAACCTGTTATCCAGTAAGGTGGCTGTTTTACACCACGTCCAGTAACTCCACAGCATGTCCACAGAGGGGCAGTGTTTCCTTTTGTAACCATGTTGTTCATAGCCGATAGTACTTCATTAGACAAGATCAGATGAGACTGTGTGCTTTGTGCATACCCTGAACAGGCCAAGCAACACATTTCACACTTCGTCCACTGTGATGGCGTGTTTTTTTTCTCCATATTTATAGATTATGAGAGTTTGTCTCAAACATATCCTGATATCAGCTTTTAGAAAACATTTAAGTACACCAAAACTGAGACAAAGTCCAGGCTGTACCATTGCCATATTAACCTAAGAGGGCGTCACGGGGCAAACATTAGATTTGAGCCCCCACTGCACCCACATTCTTTCCACTCTCCCTGCATTGTGTGTGTACCCACCTTCATTATATTTTGCCCAGAACCCCAGAATCAAACCACAGTTTCTGTTCTGTAATAATAATCTCTCCCAGGTTTGGTACGTGTAAATTAGTGGTAATTTGATTGATCATACATTTATTCAGGCAACATTTAGACACAGTGTGAACTGAAATAATATAGGGTTTAAAACCTTTTCACACAGGGGCCTGTCTACATTACAGGGCTTCAATATTAAGTAAATATGCAGGACTTGACTTTTTTTGGCACCTATTATTTCAGTTTATGTTCTGCTGTAGTGGTACGAATCCCCTTGAGCATTTTCAATTAGTCAAATGAACACAAACTAATTGCAACTAAACAGTGTTCCCGGGGCATTTGGGTCTTCTGAAGGTTGAGGGCCCCGGGGCAATTTCCTCCTTTGTCCAGTTTGAAATCTTGCCTTGCTCAACATAAACTCTGGGTAAAATTATAATGACCTACCTCTTGTCCTCAGAGATTTGTGAAACTTAGTGTAATGTTGAACAGAAAGTCAATATCACAGTTTCAGCAAATTACATTGAATCAATGGATCGATTCATGAGGGCCGTGTAGCTTTAAAATGACTGTCTTTATGATTGTCTTCAATCAGGGACTAAACCCTTTTAAACAACCCTCCTGATAAATTCACATTCTCAAAGGTCTCTTAAAGTGCAGAAACAGACCTGAATTTTATTTCATAGTTTGGTAAGTCCGGGGAGCTGAACTGGAAACTAGCGGACGTTTGACATTTTACTTTTCAAACCTTTGACTGAAAAGGATAACATGTCACCGAGTCACAGTCCCTAAAGCAGCACATCTCCTGGCCTAATTGGGTTGGATGGCTCAGCCCGATATCGAGGTGGCATTTTACCGGAGAATTCCCTCAGCTCCCCGATGATGAGCCCAGTGTGCCTTCGTTTATCAACGTCTGCCTGCTTTTGCTGAGTAGTTTGTTTTTGCCCTTCGCACAATATATCACCTGTCACATCTAATGGGACCCAGTATGGAGTACACAGGGCCCCAGCAGATCCCTTGGGTTCATCTTTGTTTCCATTTCCACCATTGCCATAGATAACTCCTTCGATAGCTGCAGCCCTCCACCTCCGCCTTACTGGAGAGCTCTCTTTGTGCTGGCATTAGAACTAATAGAGGCTTTTTGCAATAAACTGGATAGAAGGATTTAATAACAATGAACCTGCGCTATACAGTTCAAACTTAACACTGGGACTTTATTGTTGACAAATTATTCATAGACGATTTTGACTCAAAGTATTTGAGTGTTTCCCAAAGTTGCTTGGTACAACCACAGACAATGCACTATGCCCAAACAAATAACTTTCTGTTTCTATCACAAAATAACATGAAATGATGTGGCCCGGTGATGTGGAAAGTCTGCGTTGGGTGGTTAAAGTATAGACATTTTCCTCTGCTTGTTTAAAAACAGTGGGATTGCTCTAATTACTATTATATCAGTTTATTCAGCCCAGTGGGGATGTTAGTTTAGTAAAATGTTAGGATTAATACTATAACATTAATCATATCATCATTCTGTAATGTAGGGTAAAAGGGTTAAGATACCTGTCTAACAATCAAGTGAGGCTAACATATGTATATACAGTATATATCAGAATCAGAATCAGGTTTATTGCCATGTAGGTTTTCACATACAAGGAATTTGCTGTGGTGTATGGTGGTGTATGCTGTGGTGTACATCAATAGTCTTGATCATTAAGAGCAAAATGAGCTATAATGCTTTGCTGTAACCCATCTTTGAGCGTTACGTGTACATCAAGTTTGAATGTGTCCCACATTCCTGAAGAGAGGGAGGAGGCAGTCAAGGGTTGACTATTGCTATTAATAAATTGTTACCTGGACCATTTGTTTCCAAATGTTTTGGCCCATAACCCCTTAACATGAGTCAATATACACTCATGAAATTTGAGCAGCTTAGTTGAAGACTTCAGTATTCGATTGGAATTATTTTAACAGCCTAAACAGGTAAAAATAAAATAAAAAGTATTTCACAATTTTTTTTTAAGAAGATTAGGTTAGATTAAAGTTTATTGTCATTCACAGAGTACAGGTACTGAGACAATGAAATGCAGTTTAGTATCTAACCACATGTTCGGAAATGCAGTAAAATGCATAAAGGTACTGTATATATAAATAAATAAGATATATACAGTATTAACAGTAGAACAGTGTGTAATGAATACACTAAGATATATACAGTGTAAGGGTATAAACAAGTGTGCAGGAATAGCCAGAGGCAGTGCAAATATAAGTATAAGTATAAAATATACGATGCAGGTGTCAGTACAAGTAATGCTAGTAGTAGTAAGATGTTATATACAGAAACAGCTGGATGTATGATATGAATACGGTGAATACACTATGGATAAGATATGTACGCTACAGTGGTATAAATATTAATACATATAGGTGAGATGTATGCAGTATGGACAGTATGAAACTCTTGTGACCTTGCTTGATTTACCTTGCTATCCCGGTGGGGGGAGCTGACCCCCAGGTCAACTCTAGGTTTTGACCCTTGACATGTGTGAAGGAAAGGTTAGTAGCTAGGGCTGCAACTAATGATTATTTTCATTTACGGAATAATCTGCCTATTATTTTCTTGATTAGTCAGGTGTTTGGTCTACAAAATGTCAGTATATAATAAACTAGTGATAAATGTACATCACGATTTCCTGAAGCCTAAGGTGACATCTTTTTTCTCGTCAACAGTCCAAAAGCAAAATATATTCAATGTTCAATGATATGACATTGTAAGACACTGGAACGGGAGAATGGTTTGTGTTTTGCTTGAAAAGACTAATCATATATCATATACTGTATAATAATGATGCTTTTATAAACCAAAATCTTCCATCACTTCCGCTCCACAAATCTCACTCATTTGTTGGATCTTATTTGACGGATTCATAATTCTAATAAATGTGTTTTACGACTCGACTTTATAGCACAAATTTTATTTGTGCAATATTTTCCAATAGAACAGGTTGTTCTGGAAATGTGCAATATCTTTTATATTTGCATGAGAGACCCTGGGAAGCGGATTCATTCAAACATTTGAATGGTTTTAACAACCATATTATCCAACTAAACAGCTTACTTCGGAGAAAGGCAGTTCAAATGAATGTCGTGTGAGAAAGATATATTTGTTCTCTAAACTAAATAACCGGCCTGTTGGACCAAAGTCTGACCGGACTGATGTGCTCCTGCTGCTGACTCGCACAGATCCCGGAAGCTACTGGTGCTGCCACACGAAGACAACAGCGTCAAGGCAGCTCGAGTAAGAGGAACAGTTTCCGACGGTACCTTTCAAATTAAAACCTACATTGAAACAAAATATATCGTTGCTAATTATATAACGCGTAAGTCAGAATTTTTCTGCTTTTTTTGTCCCTCAGATTTTAAGATAATACCCAATGTTGCTTATGACAGAGCGTACCCTCCCCACTAAGCCATAGTTAAGACCAACACGGGCACGTCTTACATTTTATTTGGAAGCTAAAGTCAGCACATTTCCGGTCTGGTGCCGTGTCGCTGGCTGCCTTGACGCAGCGGTGAGTGGGACAAATGAAGTTCATTTTCCACAGCTGGCGATGGCGGATGTTGTCGATAAAGAAACCATGAAGAATTACCACATAGCGTCAGAGAAAATTAACACAGAGACCAGTCGCTACCCTTACTGTATCGTGTGGACGCCTATCCCCGTGCTGTCGTGAGTTACCGACGCCGCTCCGGACCCGGACCTCGAGACACGAGACCCACTGACAGCTTTATGTAGCTTAGCCAGTTAGCAGCCGTCCTGTCCTGCTGCTGGCTTCTTTTATTAAACGTGTGGATGTGTTGAGTTAGTGTGGCCCTGCTGCCAGCCGGGGCTCACCACTGGGAATTCACGGTGCTCACAAATGCATGCGAAGAATTTAAAATATGGATTCGGTTTAACAAGGCGAAAATTAAAAATCAAACTATAAATACCAAGATAACAAGATGGCAAACAGAACAACAGACACGGTTTTACATACTGAAAAGTTGAAGGCTAGAGATGACTGTGCTCAAAGTCAGGCTTATTAAAGTATTAAAATGTATCTGGCATCAAAAGTTAAAATGTTCTTATCATAGTGACATACTGTTTATAAATTATACATTTTAATATTGTTACTTTGTCAACTTGCAAAGTATCAAAATCATACTGTTACTTTATATTAGGGGATATTGCTGGAACTGTGTGCGTGTGTGTGTGTGTGTGGAGAAATCACAACTTTTGCAATTGCTGCTTCTGCTAAATATTAAAGGTAGTGACAGTTGTGTAACTCGGTACTAGTTCAGCTACAACCACCTGATCGGTGTGTATTTGAATCCAAAACAGGAATATTAGAGGGCTGCTGTACACAGACGAGAGACGTGGACCGGGATCTAAGATTGTTGGAGAAGTTGTTTGGGGAAAAGTGAATTGATTGTTACCCTCTCTTTTTCTACAACACAGTTATGTTGCAGTACATGTGTATTAGAGCCCTACCTCCAGCTACAATACGATTCATTAGTGCATTAGTGACAAGGCCAGATAATAGATACACTGGCCTTGTCTGTCCTATGTGGACCTTGTCAAAAAAGACGTTATGTATTTTTCTAACTTTCTGGGGCATATAGCAGAAATACTACTTTTATGTTGTAATGTTAACTTTCCATGTTTTTTCTTTTGTTTTTTTCTTTACTCAGATGGCTGCTTCCATTCATTGGCCACATGGGAATCTGCACTTCCACTGGTGTCATCCGGGACTTTGCTGGGCCTTACTTTGTCTCAGTGAGTAATGACTGTGGTCCTATAAGGTTTACATACATCGGTTGGGAGGGAATATTTTAGTGTGTGTGTGAAATTAAGCACAGTGCAGTGGCTCTACACAAGCACAGTGGATGTCAAGTAAGACGGTGACAGCTTGTGTTTACTTAAGTGTTGAAGGAGTAGTCCATTGAAAACATATGTTTTTTGAGTATCAAACACGTACCCCCTCAGGTTGAAAGTAGACTCTGAAAAGTTTGTAACTTGCCCCTTCACAGAGGATGGCAGTTACAGTCACTGGATTGCAATGGTAATTCTGTTTTACATCTCTGAAAAGTTATCATGGTGGCAATGTAGAAATGGCTCATAATACTCTACTGAACAACAATAATTCTATTGGCCTAGACACAATAATTCAGTTGCAATCAAATCCCCTGGTGAAAGATGTAAATATTGCGCGTTTGCTGGCAAAGTGCATAGCTAGCGTGGCTTCTTCTGCAAAGAACGCAGCTGTTGCACAAGAATTTGTAAGTCTGTTGGATATGAAAGCAACAATGTACAGCCACAGAGTGAAGAATGATCGCTAACAGCTTCATGTGTGAGAACCAAATGCGACAGACCCCACTTAGTTGTGCTTATACAGCCACTTTCAGTCCAAATATATAATAGATAGATAGACATATAGATAGATTACTTTATTCATCCCCGAAGGGAAATTATGTCGTCATAGCAGCCGGTATATTTGAATACAATAAAATAAAATACAACAATAAAATACAATACAATAGAATAAAATACAATACAATAGAATAAAATAGAATAAAATTAAATGCCAAACTATTAAACAATTTCCTAAATTTTACCCTCAAAGCAATTGAGTTTTACACACAGCGCTGATTCCCAAGTCAACTCTTTCAAAAATATTAGCTTATCATAATTATTTTGGCTCTCGACACATGATTAAACCTGCTGATGAAACTGCGTACATTCTCAAATTTTGACTGTACAAAAAAAATGTAAGTTCTTTTCAAAGCTGCTTCACTATGGAAGGAAAAGAGAACCCGATCATCCAGATAGTGGGGCTGCAATGTGCAACTTCACAGTTCATTTGGCCGTTGCACACAAACAAAGTTGATGATGAATGCAGACAAACAGGATGTGAGGCACATTTCCTAAATTCTTAATGTCAAACCATCTAAACTGCATATTCCGGTTTCCAAAGAGCTCAAAAGTGTGTCAGTGCACATCAGTGTTTTGTTTTTTGTTCTTGAGGTTAGAAAATCTTTCAAAGGGTTAAATTAGATTTACATCTTTATCGCCATTAGTTAATTATTAAAGGTTTGGACTTAATTACGGTGTCCGGCTACGTTTGCATTCAGTATTTATGTAGTTATAAAAAACTGAACAGACAATGAGACCAGACGATTTAACGAAACATCAGCACACAAATAGTCACTTCAGCTGTTTTGAAATAATAAATAATAAATAAATATTTTATATTTTAAAATAAATAATATTTTATTGTTTTGCAGGAAGACAACATGGCTTTTGGAAGACCAACAAAGTAAGTAAATGAAAATATCTGAGGTGTTGTGATTACACTGATGAATTCACACATTGCTACAGAGAAATCGTGCGAACTGAACCTGTTTCCTTACATCTGTCCTTTGACCGTAGGTACTGGATGCTTGACGTTGGCAAAGTCTACGCTAGCGGCTCCAATGCCTGGGACACAGCGGTGCGCGACGCTTCAGAGGAGTATAAGCACAGGATGGTAAATTAGTGGGCTTGTTGACATGTCTTTAATTTGCTTTCTTTGATTTAAAGTGAAAACATCAGTAATGATTTGCAAACTTGTTTTTTCCAAAGCACAACCTCTGCTGTGACAACTGTCACTCACATGTTGCCATGGCTCTGAATCTGATGCGATATGAAAACAGCACCTCGTGGAACATGGTCAACCTCTGCCTCCTTGCTCTGATCCACGGAAAACATGTCAGGTAAGAAGGGGTAACACGTCCCAGTCTGTGGGAATGCTGCTTGCTGGGGTTGGACTAATATCTGGTACAGAAACCCTAACCCTAAATTAATAATGCAACTACGGTGAAGATGGTTGAGTTTTTGTGTGAATCAGACATCACTTAAAAACTTGGAAAATTGTCAGCCAAGACAGGTGTGGCCCCACAAGCCAATTAAATGTTAGTAGCATAATATAGAGAAGCGCCACAACAAATGCAACAGTTGGTGTGGGTGTAGGTTTTTTGAAAACCCACCAGACAGATGTTAAAGATTATATCAACATTCATTTAAAAAATATAATGGATAACAGCTTTAATTCCCAGGGCTGGATGTGACATGAAGATACACGACAGAGCCTCTACTAAGACATTAAAAGGAATCATTTCGAATAGTTCTCCTTTTTGATAGAGGAACAAAATCACTGGCAAGTGTGAATGCTACACTGTTGTAGGGAATCTCAAGGCCAAAGGTGTTAGGACACTGATGTGTTTTTCATCGCTGTGGCTCTAATCTAGCCCATCAGACCTGAAATGAAATAGTGACCAATGACTACAAGGTCAAAGTGCTAAAGGGTGTTCACATTCATATTAGGAAAGCAGTGTAAGAATAGTCTCCAAATTTTCGGACAATGCAGCAGGAAATGTTTTTGAGCCCCTGAAGTAAGCAAGAAGGGAAGACGGCAGCTGTACAGGCCTGGCAGAGCATCCCAGGGAAAGTGCCTGGTCATGTCCCTGTGTTGTCGACTTTTAGACAATAAACACCATCCAATTAAAGCTCATAATGAGTCAGCACTTCAAACTTGCAGCCTTTGTTTGAAGGGGACGACATGCAGTTTTAGTAAAGGTGTGAAACATATTGGCATTGGCACAGAAAATTTGCAATTTGCGTCTTCTGTCCAAAAATATCAGCATTTGATTTATCTTAAAGGCCCAATGAATGCCTACTGTATAATCTACAGCTGCTCTCTGTTCAAGGCCACTGTAAGAAGTAGGGCTGAAGCTTGTGAAGGAGGTTTCTCACTGGGATCCCAGGGGCTCGGACACGATTTCACTGGTATGCCTTGAACCTGTTGTGTCTCAGGACACGAGAGAGAGAGAGCCCTGATTCTTGGGAAGTATTGGTGGTATATATAGGACATTCCTCCAGAAGGCCTTTTGAACACCACTGTTACAGGAATGGACTGCACAGCCCAGAGGCTCTCCGTGGAATCCGTGGAAAGTAAGGAGTTGATTGGAATGAAGTCACTACAGTCACTCCCCCTCTAAAGCCACTTTGGTGCACAGATTATCAGCAAAGTGGCCAAAAGCAGTCCTTTTCTGCCGTCAGGCATTCACATGAAAAAGAGAAAAACCCTCCAAACTCTGCTAAAATGCTTTCTAAGGACTGTGTAACGGTAACAATTCACGCGTTCGGGTTTCTGAATGGATCGTACAATGAAGCCAAAATGTAACTGACCAGTCCCGGCATAAAGTTGGACCAGGTGTCCGTACAGAACACCCCAATACTTTATGTAATCCAACCCCCCACCCCCCCACCCCCATGTCGACCCACATTTACCCACTGGAAACCTCAATTTCCAGCCACATTTCAACATCCTTAGACTGTCTGGATTCAGATGTCCTCTGCTTTTCTTTTAGTATCACAACTCCCCTCTATTTATAGCAACTACTCGTTCCCCTTCTCAGCAGGGGTAAATGTGGTTTTAACATGAAAAAGTTACATTAGTACATATTGTCTGTAATGAAGTGATTGATGTCCTGGTTACAGCAAGTGCAGGGTTATTGATGATTCCTGCCTCGTCTTCAGCAGGACATTATCAGGACTATGGGCGGGGGGGGGGGGATAATATACAAAAAATAGATTAGCACGTCACCACCTCCGCGCTTTCCTTCTCACCTTGTTTTTTTCTGTCCTTCCCACCCCCCTCTCCCCCTGTTGCAGCTGTGCAGGCTTTCTGAAGACCTGGCTGCCTTTCCTGATGCTGGTGGGCATCATCCTCACAGTGGTCCTGGCCCTCAACCTGCGGTGACCTAGGAGGCAGGTTAAGACACAGTGGAACCCCCGCAGGTCGGATGTGGGGTTGACCTATCAGACGACGGGGGGGGGCGGGGTTCACGCAGTGTTGAGCGCAAAGTAACCGAGGAGATAAAGAGACTCTCCACCAAGAGATGACTGTTGAACGTGAATGTCCGACACATGTACACCAACACACGCTTGGTTTGTGGAAAGCAGGCAGCCTGTTACTGGCATCACTCCAGTGGCGAAGCTGGAATGCCCTAGTAATGGAAGTTAATTTATATTAAGTCATTTATTAAGTGACTGAACACCCACCACCACCACCACCACACACAAAACACATACATGGAACATGATTATTGAAAGCCTAACAGCAGGTCCACCCATCACCACCTGCAAAGTGTAGAAGTTGTGTAGTTGTATTAGTATTTGAATAGAGGTCCATACATTGTTGAATTCTCTGAGGAAAACACATCCATGCCTTGCTTTCAGATTTTGATGACCTTACTTTGTAATGGATTGGGAGTGTAATCCCATGTTCCTGTGCTTCCAGAATGCCATGTTTATACTGGGGAGCGCAAACATGCTAAATCAATTAGATGCCTTTCTAGGGAATTTATTGCATTTCATGCTCGATCTAATGTAGCTCCTCTGCAGTACTGCAACTTAAACATGCCAGAGCAGTTTGTATTTTTGTGCATTTTCTTACTTGTATTCAGTCTTAACTCGTAGGATATCAGAGTCTGCATCTTCTAAAAAGAAATATTTTTTCAGAGATGTGTTGTACATGCATTACACCTTGTGGTGATGCTTTAATAGGTTTACTAAAAACGTTTTCATACCTTTTTAACTAGCGTTCATCAGTGCAACGATTGTAGCAACCTCAACAAACGTGGCTGTGGAAAATACCTGGAGAAACCAACAGAATAGCAATGCTTCTTTTGGTGTTCTATACTTGTGCCAAATGTAGGAGAATGGGAGACCAACTCAAACTGTGTCTTTGAATATTCAACTTGTTCAATAGTGGAACAGCTCATTGGTGACTCCAAAGTTATTGGATAAAAAGCCCGTTGACGTCAGAGCTTGTTTTTCATGACTAATTTTGACTTTATGGGAAGAAACAAGAGTCAGTGCCTAAAAATGACCTCTCTCACAGATCCCTCATTTATTATATTTTCTGTTTTGTAGTTATTTTTGACACGTTTTAAAAAACGTTAATGCCACACAATGGTCGGCACTCGAAATCCGTTGCCGTGGCTGTCGTGAGTAGATTCAAATCCCCTCTTTTGTTTGCAATCAAACAGAAAAAAAGTGTTGAGCCCTCTCTTTGTCCGCGGTGCTGCCAGAAGCAGCAGGTAGCCAGGATCCTCAGGTTTTTCACGCTCACCAACCCCCTGCTGCATATCCCTGGTTTCCCCCCAGTGCCCGACCAGCGTCGCTCCTGCTGTTTTCCACCTCTGCAGATCAGATTCGAAGGTCATTGTGAAATGTCAGCGCCATTTTACAAAGCTTTGATAAAAACCGGCCACTAATCCAAAGTAGATGTCATTTAAGTGTGAGCATATAAATGAAAATAAGTTCTGTTGTAACATAGGGCTAACACAGTGCCAGTTTTCTAGACTTTGCTCTCCACATTGGGCTTCTGTTGAAAGCAGATATTCTGTGGCCTCACCCATGTTGCCTGTAAACATTTAAACGCACATTAAACTGTACACCAGGTGCTCTTTCTATACTTTGCAAACTTGATCGCTCACTCTACAGATTTATCCTTTGAATAATTTACATTTAAAGTGTAATTTTTGTTCTCTTTGCTCCACTTTTGCATATCATCTCTGCTCGGCAACGAAGCAGATCTGTGCCTGAATGAGCGTGTGTGTGTGTGTGTGTGTGTGTGTGTGTGTGTGTGTGAGAGAGAGAGAGAGAAAGAGTCATGCACACAGCGATTGGAGAGAGCACGTGATCGCATGCCAGCATGTGTGTATTGCATGCATGCAATAACACGAGTGTTTGAGAGAGAAGTTCATGTTGGACTCATACTACAGCTTCTTGATTAATAATCAGCTGCATTTCAGCAGCCAACAGCCCAGTGATTGATTTCTGTATTTACGACTCCATATCTTTCTCTTAATCTATTTTAAGTTTTACAGGATTGCTACTAAACATTAGCAAGAATAAATAATAAATTAGAGTGTAACAGGCCGGCTTAAGTTAATGTTGATTTGATGCAATAGCCTGCACTGTACCGTATGTAGCTGCAGATTCTGTAGTGTAGAGCTGCAGAGTCATTTTTCTAAAAGCATTAAAAAGAGGAAACTGAAAGAAATGGTCTACCTGTATATTGTTTGGGAATATTTGAAACCTTTTTACTGTGATACTGCAAAGCTGCTTTTTTAAAGCCATGTCACTAGTAACTAGGCTGAAGAGGTTATCACCTTTTTTATTGTAGAAACAACTTGATTCTCCAAAGTCTCAACTATGTTTAAATTATTGGGGAATTTAAGAGTTTGGATTTCTGATGGAAGCAAGCAGACTGGTAGCGCTGTGTTCAGAGTGATGTTACTAAAAGTAGCATGCATTTAAAGAAAAAAATAAATCTGGAAATATGCTCATTATGCCTAAACTGCAGTGACATTTTACATCTCTGCCTAAACTAAGTGAACGTAGCTCTGGAAAATACCTATAGAAACAAACAGAAAAGTGAAAATCCCTTTGGTTCTCTGTAATTGCGCTAAATGTTGGAAAATGGGAGACACGCTGTGTCCCTGAATATGTAACTTGTTCTCTTTAGAGAAACAGCTCATTCATTACATTTTGAGCTATGAAAGGTAACGAATGAATGGCCCTTTGTGATCGGTTGATGAAACTCACAACATTGTCATTATTACTGCTTTTTAACATATAAATGTATGTTTTAGGAAGAGAGGCAGAACTTGCGAGGATAAATAGTACACCCATCCTTTATTGGAGTGCATGTGCAGGAATGTGATATTCAGTGGAGATCATTTGAATGGTTGTAGATGTTGCCTGCTGCGGTGCCTTGTTGTATCCAAGAGCCAGGTCCAGGAATGTGGAGACCTGTGGTCCCAGCGATTCAGTCCGCTGACAAAAGACAGTTGGGATGCTATTGTTAGTGCCACTATCCATATATACTTATACCAGTCTGCGTTCAAAACCCTCTTTTGTTTCTTAAATCCCCAAAATATCTTTTATGCTGCAGATCATATAGCCCACAGGGAATTCTAAGACTCCTGCAAGTGACTGTGTGAACTCTGAATGTGTTTATGACTTACAGCTATAATACCAATAAAGATGTCTATTATTGTAGAAATTTGTGGGAGGTTTTTTTTCTTTAATACTTTGAGATCCATCACTGAGTTATGACAACTGTGTTTCATGGAGGCTGTCAGCATGAGGGAGGATGTTAGGATTTCAAGGCTCTCTGACCCATGAAAGGCCAAGTGCCCCCCCTCCTCCTCAGGTTTCTATAAATACTCTCAGAAGAGATTCCTGTAATAATCATTAGACTGTCAGAATAAACATTAAGGAAGGGAAGCCGTCACAGCTTTGATATATAGTATCAAGAGGCTAAAAGTCCCACTCAGTGGCCGTTCTCCTGCAGAGCATCGGCATTCAAGACCGGGGGGAGATCAAAGGCTGAGCAGTCTGGCCCCCAAACACCCTCCCCCACTATCACCATACCACCTGGGTAGGTGGGAAGGACCAGGAACATCCACTTCACCAGATATGAAGAGTGAAGTTATGGCAAAGTTTCCTCATAAAGCTCATAAAGCTCTATAAACCAACACCGGATGATATGGTAATAATATAAGACAATGACAATATATTATTATACAGAAAGAAAACTTGGCTAACAAAGTCTTTTATTATTGAAAACATAAGTTTTTTTTTTTTACTAATATTGTGCTTGTCTGATCAGCAACACAATTATAAAAGTCCTGATTTCGACTTGACCGAGCTGCTGTGTGAGTCCATGTCACAGTGACCCTCCTGAAGAGCTGCGGAGCCGCACTGTCTCCTCCTCATCCCGCCCTGGGGCCAGCGGCGTCCGCTCGAGGCTGCGAGGACGATCTGGTGGATCCGGACGGGGCAGCAGGCGGGAGAGAAGCCCCTCCCCGCAGATCACCGCACTGGGCGACGGGTCCTCCAACTCCATTGTTGCAGAAGAAGCGACGCCCCGCTTTGCCACGGCTAAAGGATCAAACACCCCCCCTGATCAGCGCGACCCCCACTTTTGTTCTCATGGAAATCAGACCCTGCCTCCCGGCCACACTTTCTGCAGAGATGCAAAGTTGAGGCGCATTCCCGGCCGGGACAGCGGGTGATGATGATGTCGTGGAGGAGCTGATCGTGTGTCGTTTATCCATTTTTCCCCGTGCGGTTGTTGTTTTTTTTTTTTCTTTCCCTCCTCCTCTCCCCTCGCCGCTCTCGGACAGCGCACTTTTTCGTCCTCCTCCTCCAACATGCTGGATTTGGCGCAGCGCGTGGTTTTGTGCGCGCTGCTCGGCTCCGTGTACGCGTCGTGCCCTCCGCGCTGCGAGTGCTCGGAGGCGGCTCACACCGTGAAGTGCGTCTCCAGAGACCTGCGGAGCGTCCCGACTGGGATCCCCGGGTACACCAGGAATCTGTTCATCACCGGGAATCAGATCGGTCGGATCGGTCCGGAGTCTTTTAAAGGGCTGGATAATGTGACCAACCTGTCTCTGAGCAATAACAGGTAAGACTGCTGCTTTTCTGTTATTATTGTTATGCAAACCAAACAACATGGGGCATCCAAAACTAATTCTTCCTTTGAGATAGCCATCAGTGGATCTTCATTGTTCCTGGTGTATAGCAGATGTAATGATTTTGGTTAAGTTACAACACTTTAAACGGGGCTTTGCGGGCTTTCAACTAAATTATAATGACAACCAAACCCAATTTATTTTACCTTTGATCCAAAATAAATCTGGAAGTCTGGAAACAGAAGCTACTTTTTCAACCTTCTTGCCTGTATGTGATATGAAAGTGAGAATGATATCTCATGGATCTCCTCAAATCCAGAATCTCCGAGGTGGAATCCCACACCTTCGCCGGACTCCGCAGCCTTCGCTCTCTGGACCTGAGCAACAACCAGCTGGCCGTCATTCACCCCGAGGCCTTCACCGTGCAGAACCAGTCCCTGCGGGAGCTCAACCTGAGCCGGGCCCTCTACAACCACTCGTCAGTGATGGACTTGGCCACCTCTCTCCGCTGGAGCACCCTGGGGACCCTGAAGGGCCTGGACCTGTCCAACAACGGCCTCATCTATTTACCCTCGCGCATCTTCTCCCACCTGACCAGCCTGCAGCGGCTCCAGCTTTCCAACAACTCCCTGGTGGCCATCCACAACTCCACCTTCTCGGGCCTGGAGCATCTGGAGGAGCTCGACCTGACCCTCAACGCCCTCAAGACGGTCCCCGAGGAGGGCCTGCGGGAGCTGGACTCCCTCCCCGCAGCCGCTCTCCTGCTGGGCGAGAACCCGTTCACATGCAAGTGCGGGATCGAGCCCTTCGCTCTGTGGCTCAACAGATCCCAGGAACGCATCCAAGACGCCGAGGGCCTCGTGTGCGCCTTCCCGGCCAGCATGAGGAACACGTCCATGCTCGCCGTGGGCACGTTGACTCTGGGATGTCACCAGAGGAATGCAGGGGCCGACCTCGCTCTGCAGACCTCCTACGTCTTCTTGGGCATAGTCCTGGGCTTCGTGGGGCTCGTCTTCCTTTTTGTACTTTATCTCAACCGCAAGGGCATCAAGAAGAGGATCTACGACTTGCGTGACGCCTGCAGGGAGGTGTGGGAGGGATACCACTACCGCTTCGAGATTGATTCCGGCCCCAGGTTATCACAGGTCTCCACGAGCGCTGACATGTGAGAGGACAATCGCCCCTGGTGTATTTTCTAATGAGACGGACTCTTTTTTAATGCATTTATCAGTAGGGAAATGTGAAAATTGTACAGATTTTTTTGTAAATATATACATACAATAGTGTTAATAATCTTTCTGCCTTGTTAATTAAAGCATGCACTGCCCATCTTTCCTCATTCCACAACAAATACGCTCTTTTAATACAGAATATCTCAGATTTGTTTATCCTCTTGAGTCAAATGGACATGAATGATTGACATTTCTTATATTCTTGCCTGCTCCCCATCTCCACACAAAAGCAACAGCAAGTGCCTATAGTCAGCTAGGTATTGTTTCCTCATTAATAGAGAGATCTGAACTGAACTTCCCTTTTTCACGGCACATGTTCGTTTGTTACTGTGCGTCAGATCCTGTCTTCATATTTAACTTGTAAAAAAGCAACAAAATGCTGCAATAAAACCCAGACACTATGAAAACAAACCTCTGGGAATTGAAAGCACAATCACTCATTCATCTTTGAACCATTTCAAGCCCTTTGGTCTCTCCGTCCTTCAGCCCCCAGGGTGCCAGAGAGGAATTAAGCCTGCAAAGCTCTCCTAAAATCACCACTCACTCCTCTCTGGTTGTTGGGTTGGACAATTCTGCGCGGACCAGCGGAAATCTCCTAGCCCCCTCATTTTTTTTCTCTCTCTCTCTTCTTTTTTCATGAAACGCTGCTTTGTTTCAACTCCTTGAGTTTTATTGTCAAAATGATGAGAACCAGTCCTGGGCTGAGGCCGCTGAAAGCAGTCTCCCTCCCTCCTCAAGGACAACAGCAAATCTGGAGGCTCTTTGATGGAAAAGTCTGGCTCTCCACGTTTTTCTGTTTAGGGGATTTTTTCCAGTGATAAGATACAGATGATTCTGAAACACCAGCTACATTGTTTCATTCAGCAGTTTGCTCTGACCAGTTAAGGACTGAGACTTACGACAAGAAAGCAGAACCTGTTCTTAACCTTTTGGTTTTTCTCCACTTCTTAAGCTTTTATGATTGGGGTTATGCTAAGAAAAGTGTATTTTTATTAGAAGAACAATTCCTTAAATAACACTGAAATCCAGAGGTGTGCTGTATGTCAATGAATTTGCAAGCCTTACATTTTACATGCATGTTAAACTGAATCAAATCATAACCTGCATGAATCCCAAACAAAACATGATAATCTTCTTTTCTCAAAAGCCAAATGTGTCATCCCTGTTTTCCTATATGGCTCCATGACAAAGCAGTCCTCTGTGGCTTTTTGATGCTACAAAGTGAGACAAACACAGACAGAGTTGAGGGGGGTGGCGAGTTGCCATTCCTCAAAGTGTTTATTGCCCAAATTGCTAGCTATCTAAGTACTTGGAATGGGGGGAAAGGAGGCCTGGAATTAACTGAAACAGCCTCCCATTGTTCTGAAGCCAAAGTAGCATCTTCAGTCCTATCAAGATGTTCGCCAAACTCCTCTGATAGCGATCCAGATATGTTTATAATATGGATCCATTTTACTGCATGTGTAATAAGAAAAATAAAGCTTCAGAAAGTCATGACGTCTGTATACTCATTTAGTGAAAAATCTTATCGTATTTGCTATGAAACGGCAGAAATGAATGTATTCATAACGTTTGGACGGAACTCTCGGTGTCATCCCTCGGAGCAGCAGAACCACATTAAGCCGGGCATTTACTCGCCGAGGAGAAAACAATTGAGGCTCATACGCTGACACAAAGGGCGGCCTTGGACGGCGAGACGCCTGAAATGAGCTTTGTTTTCCAGTGCAAAAAGATGCCTTGTGATACTCATCCTCATTCTGTTTTTCACAGACGGCCATTATGCCGCCGCGTAATAGGATTCACTCTTGACGACAAAGTTGAGCGCTCTGATCCAGCTATTGTTAAAAGTGTCATCATTCTTAATAATTGCCTGTGGGAGAAAATCCCAGGAGAAGTTTTCACTTGCTATTACACAATGTGTCACAACTTGGCCGACCAGGCTATTGGTGTCAATTGGCAGAGAGAAGAAAGATTGCTCCCTGCATGTCATTACTTCCGTTTTCCCTCATTAAAGTGTGGATTAGGAGCCGTGCCTTTTTTTTCTTTTTATGAGTCTGGCTGTTTGAAAAATATATGGTCTGTTTGCTATGGGCTGTGCAAGATTGTCACAGCAGGAATGCAATGAAAGGAGAGGAACCCCTACAAATACATCCAGACGTTCTCCATTACTCCCAGTGCAAAAGAGGCTTGTTAAAAACAGGAAAAAATGCTCCAATTACAGTGTTCTTTCAGACTGTATGTTGCACATATTTGATTAAAATATCACGTCTTTATTTCAACTTTTGCTTGCCTTGTCTTGTATTCCCACAAGCCATCTGTTACACGCAGTTCTTTTTACAGTTTTAAAAACTTTAACAGCTTCATGCTGCTGTATGTGCAGTGTGTGGTTTTTGCTATATTGCAAAAGACAAAATGCATATTTGAAGTATATTTTTTCACTTTAGAGAGTGTTCCTCTGGAGCACAGCAAGCTTCTTATTTTATACGCCTCCTGTCTCCGGGAACATCTTAGCGCCATTACATGGGTTTAATGGCCATGATAGGGAATATGCCTTAAAAGTGAACACCACATCTGTGAGGAATTGAACATGTTAAAAAAAGACCACAACAGTCAACAGCATGACGACAGAGACAAAGTGGCATCTAACCCCCCCTTCTGCTGGCATGGTATGACAAACACAGCTGTCCCTCTCTCAACTAAGGACACGTCATCACTTACATTTGCCATCACTAAAGGCCATCATCTGATTCTGTACATTTGGTCCCCCCACTTCTACAATCAAACCAATCAAACCAACCACCAAGTCCAGTCTCACTTATCTTCCTTCTCCTTCTTTCAACAATGAACTTTTTTGCGATGTGAGATCTCCAAATCCACTCGCCCAGCTTCCTGTATGTCGCCTATCCATCACGTCCAACCGGCCTGGTCAGAGGAGGTGGCGACTAAACCGCAGAAGTGGTTCCAGTGGGGTATTGCCCATTGTTCTGCTGCTCACTTGATCAATGTGACTAATTGTGTTCGCTTCCTCGCTTGTTGGGGATGCAAGCGAGGAGGAGTTGATACAGCTGGTTCAACTACCCATTAAAACCAACTGGCCCCCCATTTATCACTTTCATAAAGGCTGGAACTGACATGCACCTAAGCACACACACACATATATATAGTGCACAGTACACACATGCTCATACCGGAATCGTAGTATTCAGATTGTCTCTCTTATTTCTGATGTCTAGCACAACAAAGTGTAATGAAAAGTAAAAGTTGAGTTGGAATCAGTGCTAATGTGAGGCTAGCTGGCTTCAACTGTCAGAGTGGAATACAAACCTGACAGTATGATGGCTCCTCCGTAATGGTCAGTGTTAGAAAGGAAAAAGCTTATGATACATAAACAACGCAACAACATAATGACTATGAGACTTTGAACTGAACGAAACAGTTTGAATCAGAAAAGTGCTTCATAATTTTCGTCTCTATAGCGGACTACAGCAAAACCAAGAGGGGTGTTTCCACAAAATTAACCATAATGGTTTGATCCTCTTTTGAAAAATCTGCAACAATAGCTGCAGTATCATTATAGTTTAAATTTCCTTAAGCAAATACAATTCGACTTTATTAAAACTCACAATGCAAATGGATTTGATTTGCGTTTAATTACATAATCTATCAGTCCCACTTGGGTATATCCACCACAGAATTTGTACAAAATGTATGTGTTCACATGTCATAATGGGATTCTTAATGCTCTTGAAATGTAAACAAAAACCTCTTGGTGCACGACCGCAATGGATCCCCAGACACGCAGAAAATGAGAAACAAATGCTCTCCACAAAATCCCTGTCTTGTATGAAAGCGAGGCTCATGTAAAACACTCCACCGCAACAATGCAGCTTCCCTCTGAAGTCTTCGTGACCGTGTCTCCATTGATCTACGAATTGACTGCAACTGTAAACGGAGCGACAGCACAGCTCTGCCAGGCTTCATGCCCCCCTCCCACCCTGCAACCTCCCCTCCTCTGGGCCTCAGAGCAGAGAGCGTCCCGAAGCCTCGTGGTTGGCTCCGCTGTCCTCCAGCTGGCCACAAATCGGTCTCTCCATTCATGTGGCTTGTCAGAAGTTTTGTTTTGTTGTTGCTGTGGTTGTTTGTAGGAGGATGAGGTTAGGGAGTTTTCAATATTTCCCCATGTGTCCCATCCTGCCTCATTCTCTCCAACTCTGAATGAGCCCCTGAAGCTGAGCCTGACTTTGTATGCTGAAATTTGAAGAAAAGGTAACACTTCTCTGGTTTATACTCTTGCAAAGAGAACGACACGGTATGAAGATGAATGATTCACTATGATTCATTAAAGAGTCTCCTCTGGTCCTCTCAGAGAAAAGGAATAAGGCCTGCGTTGCTGGTTGATTATAAATGGCCTTGACCCGTTTTAAAGAAAGGACTGGCAACTCCTGCACTACTTCATCATCTGCTTCATGCATCAGTGAATTGAGCCGAGAGCCAGGCAGATACAATAGTCCGGCTGGAAATGAGAGTCATCTGAAGACACTTGGGATCAAATCCCCCTTTGGTAGACCCACAATGGTTCATACACAATGAGTTAATTTATTGCTGGCTATGGTTTCCTTCCACTTACAGTAGTAGACATTTTATGAGAATATTAAAGCTGCAGGAATCAATATTTTTATATGAACAATGGATCGAATGCGTGGAATGTGAAAATTGTAGTTCATAGTGATGAACCCACAGAGAGCTAGCCCCAAAGTCTGCAGTTTCCTTTAACAATCTTTCAGCTTATTGTTCTGGTTTCCTGGCCCACAGGGGTACTGTTTTGGTCCAGTCTCACCCAGCACCAAACAGCAGACAGTTAGGTAGCAACTAGCTTTTAAACGTAGTGGAGCAGCTAAAAGGTGAGTGAAAGTGAAAAAAAAAAATAAGATGCAGCTTTTAAAATAACAGACTTAAAGGACATTTCTGCTTTTAATGCAACTTCTCTTTGTATTTTTGGACATCACTCCTATCAGCAATAATAATATTGTACTCAGTTTTTATATAAACCACCAGGCTAGCCAAATGCATTTGGTTGAGATGGTTTTGGTGTTTTCGCAGTTTACAGACCAATGAGTAATCTACAATGAAGGATTACTACTTACATTAAGGTGTACTCACATTCGGTTTTACCTCCAGATAAAGTGGTTTGGATAATCTGGCTAAACAGTTGACTTTGTAGTAGTTATGTAGCCATGTTCCCAGATCTCAGCAGTTATTTTGGTGAGAACTCTGTTATCAAAACCAATAGAAATGATATCCAGAACTACAACAATATGACCAGCGTTGCACTGGAATGATCCTTTAACTTTCGCTTCAGAGCAATGTTAGGTGTAAAACTAAAGTGGAAAGAGTGCAGCCTTTCTGGTGATGAATCCTCGAGCTGCTGGTGGAATGTGTTGGGTGTGAACTCTCCATAGGTAGTTTGACCTCTCGCCTTCCTGTAGGGCGGAGACTTAAGCTCATTATTATTACCTTCATTATTTCAAATGCTGGACCAGATGCCGGAGCGGGAGGGGGCCAGGCGCACCCAACAGGGACCTGAAGCACCTGATTGGTCAGGAGGAGAAGAACGGTTCAGAGGCCAAAGGGGTAGATTCTTCCGGAGAGGAGACACCATCTGCTGACTGTCTCTCTTTGACTTTACATCATCTTGCTACATTAAGGACTTTGAGGAGATGATGCTGCTCACTTCGGACGAGGACACTGACAGGGTTGTATACAATTCCACCAGCACATCTCATTTCATCTTGCGTGGTAAAAAATAAATCTCTCACTGTAGTATCAGCATCAGATATCATGTGGGTCCCTCCCAACAAAATGACACATTGCCTGTCTGAGAAACCTGCAAGGTCATTTTAGTTGTGATAGTTACATTACACAGCTCTCCTTTAAATTAAGAGGAGAGCGAGTACTGGACTATTCACAAGTCATCTGAAACACGAGTCCAAATGAACGCTAAATGTTGCTCTGTGTGTGCTGGGCATGTAGGTAACTGTTTAAAAGAAGAAAAAATATCTGTTCATGCAGCTTTAAAGGGCAAGTATGTGAGATTTCTTATTGTCAACAAAACTCATGAAAGGATCAAAACCAATTAGAATTGATCCTACTAGCAAGCCAAAACCTGATATATCTTATATCTCTGTGCCATAGAGCCACATTGTTGTAAAAAAAACTATTGAATTCAAGCAGAGAAACAGACCGTTGCACTGGGTGATGTGTTCCTTCATTACCAAGAGCACACACACTATAGCTTATTTTGACTCAGTCCCACATACACCATCCAGCTGCCAGAAATACTCACCAGAGCACCAATGGTATATTGGTCTGCAGCTGAAAAGAATTTTAGTAGCATTTTAAAGTTTTAGGAAATTACTCAGAAATTACTTTAAAAGTATTAATATTGCTGAGACCAATTTTCATAAATTTACATCCAGTAGGAATGAAGGGGCTTGAGTGCCACAGACAGAGTGGGGAAATCAGAAAGCACTGAGACTGCGGACTAACCCATTGTTGGTTTTGGTCTTTCAATGGGATTTGTTGTCAATAAGAAGCATATAGAATTCCAGTATTATCCTTAGCCATTCCATTTGCTCAAAAAAGAAACTTTGAGTTTGGAACATTTTATCAAAGATGTGTATCTGTATAGTTTTTCAAATGATCGAAAAAATAAATAAATAAATTGGATTTGTGTCGACAGAAAGCCAAAAGAGAATTGAAAAAGGTGTGTTTTCAGACTCAGGTGGCTTAGTGTGAACTGTGTGACTGACCCTTCTCACAAACGTCCCCACGTCCTGCACAGCTCTGCACATACATTAGATGACGCCGCTGTGTTTGCCCTGTCCTCCATCGCACCCCTTTTTCTGGTGCTGCACATACAGATACAAATCTATCTTAGCACGCAGAGTGGAACCTGACACGGTGTAACCTTTGCAGGAGAGAGGTGCCTCCAATGAATGAATGTCTTCCAACATGAAGGCAGAAAATGTGCACTTGATGCAGAGAGATTTGTTATTAAAATGGGAGAGATCCTCCATGAAGGACAAAAAAACAGCTGCCTACTTTGATGAATAGATCTCATTTACTGTTTGATTTATGTCACCCTACCATGTTTTTTTCCATGTGTGTATTTGTAAAGCTCCCTTAAATCGCCCTGTGTCATCAGGATTTTTTTTACTGATTCCAATGGAGGACTTTTACTTGGTTTCACTTCTTGCTCGTATGAATGTTGATAAGCCCAATGGAAAGAATTCAGAACGGAGGAAACTGGTCATGAAAAAAAAAAAATCCTCTGCGCTATTTCCTTTGACAGGAAATTGTGTCTTTGATCTAAGCCACCACACTCATCTGGTCATCGCATGCGAGGTGTCACTCCTTCCTGCGGCAGAGGAGAAGGAGGAGGAAATTTGCTACTGCCGTTCTGGCTTGTACCCTGGCTCAAACACTCGAGTGCCTAAAAGATGAAAAACAAGATTGCACATTTTAATAAATCTGGGTTTAAGAAGTGTACCTGATGAAGGCATATACAGTACTTGGGGAAAGTAGGACAGAGTGGCAGGTTCATTTGTCGTCCACTTGTCGTGCGCTGGCGTCATGCTTCTTCTGGCAGCAGGGGAGAGTCATTAACGGATACTATTGACCAAGAACAGTCTGGGATGAAGATTCACACCTGCCGGACTACCAGGGAGTGTGTCCTTAATGTGTGTGTGTCACCTACACTGACAGTGTGAGAGGTCACTTTCACGTGGAGCGGCCCACATGGTCACAGATCAGTCAAACAGACACGGGAAAGCTGATGATATCACGCTCATCGCCCGTTTTGCTTATCATTTCTCACAGTTGCGTCTGAGAAAACAAATTCAAATGAAGTCAGAAAGTGTGATGTAGAGATTGTGGCGGTACAGTACGTGTGATTTATAATCCGCAAACAGAAGGTGGAAGCTCGCTGATCTTGAGGTGTTGTTTGTCACAGTTAGGGTCGACTGCATCATTACTGCAGCGTCCCGCCTGGGTCTGTTCGGCGTCAGGGGGTCCAGGAGGCATCATTAATAATGTTAACAAGGCCGTCAAGACTAACATGATCTCCCCCAAGGGCAGGCTTGATGTGGAGAGGAGAAATCTTAGCGTAACGAAGCGGGCAAGAGCTGTTATCTGTTACTATATACGCGGGGAAAAAACTCTTTCTAGCAAAATGAAGCTTTTACCCTATAGTTCTTTGCACATAAACACAGGATTTGAGAACACGGAGCAGATAAAGGTGGCAGAAAAAGAGAAAACAAACAAACTCTTTTCTCAAAGTCACCCTGAAAGCACAACAGCAGGCACCTGTAGACAATCAGTTCATTAAGCAGTGATTGGATGCAGGAGGCAATAAATGCTACCTCTCTGCTGTGCACACATACAGAGCAAGTAGCTTCAGGGCAGTTGGGCTGCTGGGCTGTTACTGGGCTGATTGCTTTAGCACCAAAAAAATAAAAATGGCTTGTGGAGTTCATTTGGGGTGAGTTTTATTTGTTTTGTTTTTTCTGCAGCTTATGCATGTGTGTTGAGCTGCTGTTAGTTGCCCTGTTTCTTCTGACCTTGATGATTTTTTAAAACATTTTTTCTGTGCAGGATCTTGCTGATTTGTCTAGTTCAAGCAGAGCATGTAAGCTGTTTAGAGGCTACACAAGGTGAGCAGAACACAAATGTGTCACTGTCGTTCAGTGCTGTGGACTCATGCTCTTGTTTCTCTTGCAGCTCAAAGCTCCTGGAGACAAAACAGCAACGCATATGTTGGCTTCACGCAACAGGATCGAGGACTAAGACTTGTTGGCAGCCATCCCCAGGATCAACTCAGACACTCCTCGGCCCCGAGGAGTAGCTTCGGCACGCAGACTGCAGTTGGCAGTTATAGCCAGGGACTTTCCAGCAGTGGCTCAACACAAACTATTTCACAGCCAGCTCACAGTGGCTATGCTTCAGTCAAGTTAGTGCAGAAAAGCTCAGCGGTAAAACCAAGGCGAGCGAGTAAGTCGACTCTATTTAATGTGAAAAAGGGGCCAGAAAAGCAGTTATCTGACCCTTCTACCTCTATTGCTAGTGGAACTCTTGTGAGCAAGTACAGAAAGAGCCAGAATGACCGAACTGATCTCGATGAGAAGGGAACTTGGCCAGTCCAGCAGGGTACGCCGCGTGATAGCAAGTATCTGTCCAGCAGTTCGGCATCTGTTCAGAGCCCTCGCAAAAGCTATTCCTTCAAACAAGCCTCCCACCAGTCTGCAGCGCACAGTGCTCCAGCTGCTGCTGCTGAAACACCGGCCTACCATGGGCCAAGAGGATATTCTCCTGTGAAGTCTGCCAGCCTGTTTAGTGTAGGTGCTCCTTCTCCACAGGGAGAAGCTGTACAGATGCAGACATCAGCCAGTGCCCCTGCTAGACTGTCTTTGCGTCGTGGTGCCAAACGCTCTTCTTCACGTTATAAGAAGAGAACTAGAAATAACCCCAGCCAAACTGAAGCAGGAAAGTCATACTACAGCGACCGGTTTCCTGTGAATGGAGGAAAAGCCCAAGAAGGCCGTGCAGCCTCCAGCCTCTCGAGTTCAAGCCGATCTTTTCAGCAGTCGAACAAACTGACTGACCACGCTGGCTTCCAGCCACGCAGTATAGAGATGCCCACAAGTCAGAGGCCGAGCTACAAACGCAGCTACACTTCTGATGTGCAGGTCCCCAGCAGCTCGAGTGCTCTCAAAGAATCCTGGGACAGACGAAAACCGGCCCAGGAAGTCCTCCCTGCCTCCAGGGGCGGCAGCGCGGGAACCTCTACTCAGCGCTTTGCCCCGACCAGGACCCACCGCATCCCTCAACGCTTCGGTGGCTTTTCTATCAGACGGCTGAAAGAACCCGCAGACCAAAAGGAGGTGAGCGTGAGGACGCCCCAGCAGACCTACACGGCTCCTTCATGGCAGAGTGCGTCTTACAGGCCACAGGTCCAGAGTGTCCACCCAGAGAGTCAATGGAAGAGGATCAGGCCACATCTGGGGTAACTGGCAGGTGAGTATTTGCTTTTCTTGCTCTCCTATTGTGTTTGTGCCTGGTTTCTAATGAGTCCTTCTTCCAGTAGGTGCAGCAGTTGTCTTCGGCTGACTTAGTGTTTTGAAATAAAATTATTAAATTAATATATCTTGTCTTGCTTTCACCTCCCTAGTTGTGTGGTAAAGGAAGTGCCAAAGCATGTGTGGATATTGCTGTAGACTTGGTGCCATCTAGTGTGTAAAAGATGTGTTGCAAGTGGTTAACCAGACTATTAAATTGCGTAGTATATTTGCCTGTTAAATGTATATTAAAGGCTTAAATGAGTAGGGCACTTATGGATGCTCTTCCATGTCACTAATACCTGAATCTTTTTTAAAAACTCGTAATTTGGGACATGCTGAAACACGAGCAACAGACTAGTGTTACATTTATCACTTATACAATAGAACCTGAAACGAAACCTACATTCTGATTGTGTGTGAGAATTGATTACACTATAGCTCAAAGATATTACCTACTTATCCAGGTTACTTGTTTGGAAGCATTTTAGTCAATACAAATATTGTGACATCTGCAGTGGATTCAGTATTTAAGATGTCATGTCCCAACATCACTGAGGGTAAATGATCTCACAGGACACTGGATCAGTTTAGAGGTTGTCATTTGTTTTATTGTATTAAACACCAAACCAAATAGTGAAAAGTACATGGAAACATTGTAGGCAAAATAATTGGCGCCTATAAACCACAACAACTCATATGGACAAATCATCAGTATTATCTTTACATCATTATATTACATGAGGTATATTTACCAAAGTGTTCAAAATCACATGGTAGAAACTTCTGTCAGTGCCTTTGAGTCAAATGAAAGGGGGGGGGTTTAGGATCAAACCCCTCCGACGAGGTCTGGAAGCAGGTTTGGTGGTTTGGGCTGCTGTGGTGCCGGGACTGATCGGCTGGTTGACATCCAGTCTCGGGAGACACAGGAGTCCTGCCCTGACATCAAAAACAACCGGTGAACATTTGATATAATCAAATATCAACATACATACAGTAGCTAATGCATCTTTAGCTTAGCACGACCTTGTGTCCCTATGGCTACTTTTGCAGTCCTAATAAAGGGCTTACTCACTTTGACTGAAACACCACATGCTCTCCGTCTTGTCCTGTCCTCAGTCGTCCTTCTGACCTGGTCGAGAGTGAGCGTTTATTCTTTGTCGTGGAAACTCTGGATGTGCTGCAGGAATGTTGAGTCTTCTCTCTCAACACATCCAACAGTCAGCAAAGAGAGTGAAGTACTAATGATGAGGCCTGAAGCCTCTTTGATGATGTTATGAATGATTTTCATACCTGTGCCTCCTAAAGTCAACTTCATCTCAATAATAAAGAAAAGAAATCAAAGCACTTTAACTTAACAAGTGATATTACATGAATAAACAGGTATATCATATGTGAGCTAGAATACATTACCTCCTGTGTCTTTATATAAAGACTCCTGTAAGTCAGAATCTTGTCCTCACCTTTTCTCCCACATGATGTGAATGGCAGGAGCTCAGGTGGTAGAGCGGCTCCTACGTTCACTTCACGGTTATTGTTTCTGTTTTTATCCCTGGCTCCTTCTATCAGCATGAAGCCACTGAACCTCAGGCCAGCATGGCACATGTAGGAGCCAGTTGAGATATTTCAGTCACCTCAACACCTCAGCTGGCTCCTGTCGACACAAAGGAGCAGAGACAAAGATGGACCTGGATCAGCAGGAGGGTCCCTCTCCTGAAACCAGGCCTGGGAGGACAGGCTGTCTATCTCCTATATTTCTGATGATAGAGTTGTCCCGGCACAGGTAGTACTGGAGAAGTTAGGGTCCCATCAGCTGCTGACTCCTAAGAAGGATGAAGTGTGAGTTGGACTCGTCCCCCGTAGTGTCGTCTCACTCCTCTTATGTCACCGACTGTACACTGACGACTTCAGGGATGAAGCTTTTCATTCATCTATCACAGTCTCAACTGAAGGAGGTTCTCACTGCTCTGCAGCATGCCAACTCCTTATGTTTTTAGTTCCTTCCTCCTCCTCCTCCTCTCTCTCTCTCTCTCTCTCTGCCCCCCCTTGTCGTCTTCCCTGACAGGCTCATATTAGATAAGACCCGCCTTCTTGACATTTGGCAACCAATCAATAGGACAAGTAACTACCATGTGACCGTGACATTATTTTTATGGATAATAATTCTAATTTTAATACATACTTTATTTAATTATGGTATAGTAGTTATATATATTATACTGTTTTTTTTATTTTAGAAGAATAAAATATGAAATTTATTATATTAAATTATATTATATTTAGGATGCCAGGACTATCTTGGGCTTTGCCAGCTCTGCTGGACACAAACAGCAGCCCTCAAGGCCACAAAGTGAGAATCCAGCCTTTAGATACAGAGAGGCCCTGGTGCAAGACGCTACCGAGGGCCTCGCCAGCCCTGCCAGACGCAAAGGCTACGAAGAAAAATCCAGCCACCAGACGTGACTGTTTCCAGATGGACGACGATCCTAATCTGAGTCACTGTCATCAAACCACCTCGGCTTCCTGGCCGAGGCCAGAAGTCGGCTCCTCAGGGCTTTCCTCTCACACCATGGATGATGTGTTGAAATGTAATTTCTTTGTAAAAGCATGATTTGTTATAGAATCAATCACATCAAATCCTTCACATCAGTCCAAGTTCCTCGGACTGCTCCTGCAACCTGCTTAGGGTTCCAAGGATCAGCCCCTTGAACAGCGATTATGATTAGTGTAAAGGCTGATTCAGCAGCACTTTGAGGTTCGACTACTTCTACATACTTTCAGACACAGACTTTATTTAAACTTTAAATGGGTCACAAGACTATAAAAGTTTATCATGTCTTTCAGCTTTTCCAGTGTTTAACATTTCAGCTTCTAGGTTTTCCAGCATTGCAGTGCAATACATTTGAGCTTTCAGTTTTTTCAGGCAAATTTATTTTGGATTCTGCATTTTCAGCAATGTTTTGCTATTTATTTCAGCTGCAAGCATTCACACAGATCTTCTACAGGAAATGCATTTTCTGGTCCTATATATAAGGACTTATTAGCATCACTTGTACTGACAGCTGAACTGTATATATTATACTTACACTTATACCTGCACTGCCTACTGTAACTGCTGCATGTGTTCATACTGTTCATAATGTATATATATATCTCCTGTACTCTGTGCAATGAGAGAAAAGTTTCAGGAACATAAGAACAATGATGAGACTTGTTTTCCACTATCAGTAGTTCTGAAAAAAAAAAAAAAAAATTACTGGTACTGAAAAATCAAAAAAAGCTAATAAGTTTTAAGTTTTTTTTAAGTTTTTAAGTATAAAAGGTGAAATCTACTTGGTATAAACATGTCCTGAGTTTTGGCATTGCAGTTCCCATCATGCATTGGGTGAAGCAAGCAGGAAGTATGTTACCATGCAGCAGGTGGGCGATGTTTTTACATTTTTATTTAATAGACAACATGAAGAGTCGTGATGCATCAGCTACTGCAGTTCTTGTTTGCTCCGTAACCATGGAAACATCCAACTCTCAGCTGGATCAGTGTTAATGCTGAAGAAAACACCTAAACATGATGGTTGTGAGGCGAGACAGAGTCAGAGTTACAGTTGGAGCGTCTTTAGCTTCAGTAATTTGACGTATTTCTGAGTTAAACAGAACACGTGGACGTAGTTTAATTAGGAGAGGGATTTAAATCAAATCTTTCACCTGTGATTGGATAGCTGAAGGTGGGCCTGGCTCAGTGAATACAGCTGGATATGGAGCTGTGGAGGAGCTGTTGGCCTTCACCCACACCTCCTTCATCCTCACTGTGAGATGAGTGACAAATGAACAATTTAAACTTTTTTAGAATTTTATTACTATGGAGTTTGTTTCTCTGTCGGGTCAAAATACCCATGAGCCTTGGCTTCTGTTGCTATGGAGAGCAAGGTGTGAATCATAGCCGCGGTGAATTTAAAATACAGCTACAGCTGCTGAATTCATCCAAAACTGACCCAGAATCAGAAGTGAATACATTTTAAATGCAGATTATAGGGTAATCAGTTTCCCAACAGTTTAATCTTTAGCTTTAATCCACAATGAGGAGTTTCAACCAGGAGAGTTTCATGCAGATCCAAACTATAGAAGAGCTTCAACTGCAGTCAGCTGACATTGTCCATGAGAGGAAAAATGAATGAATTTCAGGACCCTGGAATAACTCCTCCCACTTTTCAGCTCTACAGGAAATGAAAAAAAAAAATCTGTCAGAAGGCAGCGGAATGGAAGCAGCGCTTTGATGCTGGATTCTAGAACTCACAGAACACCAGTAAGTAGACCTCAGAATCCCAACAGGGTCACATTATCTCCTGTCAACTGCAAACAAGTGTCGTGTACCACAGTCAAGTAGGATCTACTACAGAGACCATCTTCACACAACCACAGTCTACCACAGACCACTACAGTCTACCACAGACCACTACAGTCTACCACAGACCACAACAGTCTACCACAGACCACAACAGTCTACCACAGACCACTACAGTCTGCTACAGACCACTACAGTCTGCTACAGACCACTACAGTCTGCTACAGACCACTACAGTCTACCACAGACTACTTCAGTCTACCACAGACTACTTCAGTCTTCGACATGCCTTTTCACTTTTCTACAGACAGGGCCTTGGAACGAAGGTTGAACGCAAAGAAAAGGGTGAGAGTTGCTGACGATGTTCCTCAGGGCCGTCCAAAACCCCCCTCAGACATCGAGCGTCTGAAAGACGCTCTTGATAAAGCTCACCAGGAGAACTGTCTCCTGAAAGAGCAAGTAAACAACATGTCGCACCATGCCTTGTCCTTTGACAATTTACTGATTGAAAACAAGGACAGTAAACAGCAAATAGCTCAGCTGGAGGAGCAGATCCAGCATCTGAAGAATGGCTTTGAGAATGCTCACAAGGAGAAAAGTCTCCTGATAGAGCAAATACACAGCATGTCGCTTCACGCCTCCTCCTTAAACAAATTACTCGGTGAAAAGGAGACAGATAAAGAAGAAATAAGCAGGCTGGAGCAGCTTCTACAGACCAGGGAGAGTCAGTTTGAAGCTGAAGACAAAAAGAGCCAGGAGACCATTACAAAGTACAAGGAAGAAATCTCCCACGTCAAGAACAGTTTCCAAATCCAGATTGAGCAGCTGGAGATCCAGCTGCACCTCAACAAGAAGGAGTACATCGACCTGGCAGCAAGATTTGAGGCAGATAAAAAACAACATGCAGAGCAAAACGCCAAGGCCGTGTCAGAGAGCCAGAACAGCATCATGCTGCAGAACGAACTGCAGAATAAACTGAAGCAGAGAGACGATGAAGTCCTGAATCTCAAGAAGGACAACGACAAACTCTCCCAGAGGCTCACAGAGGCCACAAACCATCTGTGGAGCAACGGACAGGAATTTCTCCAGAGCGACAAAGCTTGGCAGACGAAATACCAAGCTCTGCAGGAGAAGTTCAGACAGGACCTGGCTGAGAAAGAACAGAGCTGGGAGACACGAGTACAAGAGGTGGAGGAGGAGAAGAACGAACTGGAGCTCTGTCTGAAAGAAGAGAAGAGCAGACACTTCTGGTCTCGCAGGGACAACACAAAGACTGGACAGACAAAGGTGGAGGAAAAGACAAGTGAAGGAGATGAGATGAAAAAGAAAGAAAAGGAAGAGAGAGTGGAGATGAAAAACAAAGAAAAAGAAGAAAAGACTGAGATGAAAAAGAAAGAAAAGGAAGAAAAGAGGGAGATGAAAAAGAAAGAAAAGGAAGAGAAGGCAGAGATGAAAAAGAAAGAAAAGGAAGAGAAGAGGGAGATGAAAAAGAAAGAAAAGGAAGAAAAGTTGGAGATGAAAAAGAAAGAAAAGGAAGAGAAGGTAGAGATGGAAAAGAAAGAAAAGGAAGAGAAGACAGAGATGAAAAACCAAGAAAAAGAGGTGAAGACAGAGATGAAAAAGATGGAGAAGAAGGGTTTTATGAGCTGGATGCACAAGAAGAAGAAGTGCGACAGCGACAGTGAGGTGGAGGAGGCTGCTGGTTGTTCGTCTCAGGTCGGACAACAGCAGCTCCCTCAACCTCCCCCCTAACCTCTCCACCCCTCCTCTGTCTCCCTCACCCCGTCCCTCTTTCCACCCTCCATCTTCCTCCATCTCCCTCACCCCCTTTTAACACCCTCCTCCATCTCCCTCACCCCGTCCCTCTTACCATCCTCCTCCATCTCCCTCACCCCCTATTACCACCCTCCCTCCATTCCCTCCTCCACCGTCCTCCAGTTCCCTCACCCCCTCTTACCACCCTCCATCCATTACCCCCTCCATCTCCCTCCCACTCACCTCCACCCCCCGCCCCCATGGGCAGCACAGTGGTCAGCGCTGCAGCCTCACAGAAACACCTCCATCTTGTTTCTGTGTGGAGTTTGTATGTTCTCCCTGTGTCTGCGTGGGTTTTCTCCTGGTACTCAGGTTTCCCCCACAATCCAAAGACATTCAAATTCGGCTAATCCAAATACATCCAAAATCAAATACAATCAAATAAACAATCAGTCAAATAAAAGTTCAATCACAGTTCTGCATATGTCTGCCTTTTTGAATAAACACATAGAGTATAAATACAGTTGTATGACATTATGGTTGGTATCTGTCATTATACTGACAGCATTCACTCTATTGTTCTTTCAATCTTTATTATTATTCTGTACGTTTTTTGGTGGACTACTACTCCTGTATACTGTCAGCTACAGAAACCTGACAAACGACAAAAACTGACATTAATGTTGTGTTTAGATTTTTTGTACCTCTGCAACATTTTATTATTTATTACTTATTATTAACACTTGTGTGTTTGCCACAAATGTCATGTTGACTTGCAATTCTTCAACCACACCACTGGGATGCAGCAAAGACTCCTGATTCCACATACACTCATCTTAACCGTAAACTCCACCAGCAACAAGGCAGGAAAACTTTGAACTAAAACATTTAAAACAAACAGGTGTTTGCAAGTGTATGAATGCAGGAGGACAAAACAAAGACGGTATCATTGCAGGGCTGTTTTCTGTTCCAATTGTTCATTATTAATACGTGTACTGTAAACATTAGTGGGGACAGGACTTTTAATGCCAATGTTGATACCTTTAAACAAAAATGTCAAGAAGAGACACACAGTGTACCCACTGTGCTTGGCGCGGCTGTAGGATGAATGATGTCATCAGATGGCGCCATGCCTTCAGAGTAGAGGAGCCAGCTGAAGATGGAACCACAGACTGTATATGAGGATGAAACTCACACTATATGAACCCAGGTCACAAGAATTAACAACGTGGAAGTGCCTTAGCCAATCAGATGGCAGGGCCGCAGCACAGCAGGCTGCTGGACAGCATACGGCAGTCAGACGCTGGGTGACAGTGTAGGGAGAGGGCTTCCTGCGGAGTGGAAAAACACTAAAAACACTGTAGTAGTGAAACGTGTAACATAACAGAGAGAAAAATAGAAAATAAAAAAAACATGGTTGGCCTGCAGATGACCTGATGGAGTAGGAGGCAGCAGAGTAGGCCACGCCACTGCAGAATAGGCCGTGCCACTTAGGTAACGGTACATGGTGGTTAGTAGAAGGACCTGATAAGGACTGGCGACGCGGCTCCAGGTAAGCATGAGATCATGCTTGACCGTTATCTGACCTGCTGTAGCTGTCAGTTTTTAAAAAAATGAGCTGGAATCAAAAACAGGACACAGGTGTAAAGACCTGCCCCGTGACACAGAGGAAGCCCCGGAATAAAAAGAAATCAATAAATGCTGCGCCACGAGGCGCTAGGCTAAGAGCTAACAACATTAGCATTAGCTGATAGCCAACTGATGTAGAGAGAAACTGAAGAACGGAAAGAAGAGAAACGTGTCAGTTTTCTCTTTGGCTGCTGAAGCTATTCAACTGTTTGAAACTGAAGCAACATGAGTTATGTTTCCTCAGGCATTTGATTTCACTGGTCTAGTGAATCTAATTAAAAATGAATAGAAGACAATATTTTGTCAAGTTAACACTAGTTTGTAAATCATGTATCATTGTCTTTCTTTAATTTAAAAAGTGTATACGATGTTAAGTTAAAATAGAAATCTTTGAAGTGAAGAGCTAAGAGCCAAGAACTGCCGACCTTACCCCAAGTACATCTGTTTGGTGCAAAGTTGTGCAAATTATGCTTTAATACTGCAAATGATAATGCCCAACATTTCCCTCTTGAAGTGGTCAATACAGTCAAACATAACTTTTATCCATGGCTTCAAGTTGGATATGGAACTGTGTCGTACTTGAGACTGGAAAAGGATCATAAGGTACATGCTGCATTTCTATTGGGAAAGGCTGGAGTGGCTCCCTTAAGCAGATTACAATTCCTCGACTGGAACTAACAAATTGAGCATTAGTTCAGGCAGGCCGCGGAGTCAAGCTCAGCTCGATGTCCCAGCTACATCAGCTGACCATTGCAATCCAGGAGCCACATCAGCTGATGGATCAGCTGATTCCCTTCTACGCATCTATTGGCGATCTCATTCAGCGCGCCCTATTTAAGCTGCTTCAGCCTGCCTATCCTAGCTGCTTCCTCTGCAAGCTGCTTCACAAGCTTGTCAATGTGAGAATGACCAAGCTGTCAGCTACCTGCCTCAACTCCCCTGCTGCTGGTATGTCGATCCCCGACCACCATGAGTGCATCACGGACTCACCGCATCAGCAATCTGAAGCAGAGGAGCTATTCGTGTCGGAAGGTTACGCTGCTCCCGCACCTCCGCTGTCGTCCAAGGAGCATGAGCCCCACCTCCAGCAGCCAGCTCCGCGGACCAGGAAGATGCCACCATCTTGTTGCCTTATCCAACATCCAGTCATCGCTTGCCACAATTAACTCCAGAATCAAGCCCTGGAGTCCGACTCAGAGGCCTCAGCAACACGTTTTTTCTGACCACCGCCGGACTGCTTTCCTCCTCGGTCGCAGGGCTTCTGCCATAATCCCTTTTCACACAGGCACTGCTACCCTGAAATTATTATATTCCGGTCACGGTATATGTGTGAGCGCAAAGGTCCGCGTCAGTCGGAACAGACTTTAACCGGCCAGCTCCCGAGTACAAGTCCAGGTGAGCAGGCAATTCGACAATTCACACGAGAGTGTGGGTGTGTCGACTTCCAGCAGTCAGCGGCTGTGTTTTTAGAAATGCAGATGTGCTGATTAAATGCAGCAACTAAAAGCTGCATAGTTTTGACGCTCCACTGCAAAGTGCTAACAGGAGAGAGGACTTCCTGTAAAATAAAGGTTTTATTTCTGGTAAAAATCTTAAAAACACTGAAATACAACCGCAGTGAAGTTTTGCATCACGTCCTGCCTCCTGCACCCCTCGGCTAAACCAGACGGACTATTTCCAGTATGTGTGTGCAGACACGACAATCTCCTGCTGTACTGCATGTGTGAAAGGGCAACTCATAGTACAGATCTGATTGTCCGGACTTCATATGTGAAAGCGGCTATAGGCTGTATTTAAAAATAAATAAATAAGGGTGGAAGTAGCAGTAGCCTCTGCAACGTCACCCGTTGGCTCGTGAACGTCCGTTTTTAAGCTGGAAGTCGGAGATTTGGCCGTCACCATCTTGGTTTTGGGAACAGAAGTGATGTTAGTCTGATAAGAGAGCAGCTGCCTCTATCCTGATCAGTGGTAATGTCAATCACACGGTAGCCCCGCCCTATGGCATGTTCTGCCGTTTATTTCCATCTAAATATGACCATAATTTAAAAATGAATATCCTGCTGTACCGAAGAAGACTCAAAACTAACGATTAAGACCATTAACTCAATCGAAGAAATGTTTACTGAGGAAATAAATCAAGTGAGAAGTCGTGTCATTTCTCATTGACCTCAATACAATCTTGTCTTTGCAGCCAGTGGAGTCGCCCCCTGGTGGCATTTGACTCACACAGCCTCAGTCACTTACTCACCTCGTCCACTGTGAGTGTGCGTCTCTGTGACATCAGCTAAACATCTAGCTGGCTCATCATGTCTTATTCTAAGCTGTATGCTCAGTAGTAAATGGTTGAAGCCGTTTACTGGAGATGATACACTGTCATACTGCCTGTATGGTAAGGCTGACTTCTACCCCAAACTTTGTGATATTAAAAAACACATGACAACTCAAAAACATACTCAAAAGGCAAAGCCCTATAACAGTTCCACCCAAAGAAAGTTGCCATTAATGAGTAAAAAAAAGGCTGAAGCTGCAACGTTATTCCTCTCTCCTACAGCGTCCATTACAATTTTGCAAATTAATTTTGCAAATTAATTTTAATTAAATTTTGCGGATGTAACACAAGTAATAAAGCGATGAGTTACAGCCAGTTTATCCGTTATTACAGCCAGTCATATGAGCGTGCCGGGCGGCGCAGTCGAACGCTGTCCCGTTGGTCAGATGGGCATTCACGATGCTGAAGAAAAAACTCTGGCATCGGCTATTACTAAATTTTACAACTTTTAGGACCTAATGATCTAAACACCACTATGTCCACTATGGCCACTATGTCACTCAAAGTAGGTCACACTTCTTGGGTACTTGAGGTGGCCACATGTGACACTGAGCAATGACATCACTCCAGCGAGCATCAAAGGTATCAGTCCTATGGATATTGCCGGAAATTCAGTCCAAGTCTCCACAGGGGTTTCATTCTTCCCCCCCTGCTGCGGCATCTCTCCTGCATGTAGATCAAGTTTCTTTGTCATAGTGGTCCTGGCTGAACTGTAGTTCTTGCTGTTCGAGTTAATAAAAAGTTTCAGAAGGAGTTGCAACGTAAGCTGAAGAAGTCAGTTTTCTTGACTGACAGCACAGCAGATGGAACATCAATAGGAATTTCCTGAAAGGCAGGAAATGGACAAATGAACGATAAATGAATAATGCAGAGTTTCTCTACAAGTCAAAGAAGGAATGGCCTAAACTTGATGTGTATAAAAAAAAAATAAACCATCAGAAACACAGAAACCTTGAGGACAATGGACTTCTTTTGCCTTCGTACGCCACTTACCCATGGTGCGTCAGTGACCATTTGATACTAAGTTTGATTTAGATTTTCTGGACAAATGGCCACTACATCCTCTGTTGATCATACAAAAAGAAAATCTCACTTTGTTCTTCACTTGAAAAAGAATTTACCTCAGAATCAGTGCAGCGTTCAGCAAGCTACGTAGCTGAAGACATCACTAATCATATCGTCACAATACAACAACATATTGAAACAACTTAGGTCACCATAAATATAAGGTGTGGTGTCTTTACTGATTAACATTAGTGATGTTGTGAGTCCAACGATAGCTAGATAGCTAGTTAATCGCTGCACTGAGTCTGAAGGACATTTTGCCGTTTTGAAGTCAAGAACAGCGGCCGGCCCTGTTACAGACACTGTGGAAAATATTGTGAAATACTTTGTTGTGAGCTAGCTAGTTAATGTTAGTTTGGTTTTCTTTACCTCTTCAGCAGACATGGAAATCAACAGTGTTACAGCACGGTTAAATCAGTTTATATGAGCGCTATGTGACGCGACTAACTTCTGCTTTTGCAGACGTCAGCTTCAGACTTCAGCTGAGTGGGCCTTCACATCCACATCTGAATGCGATCGGATGTGAATGCGTCCTCAGTCCGTCTTGGGTGCATTCACACCTGTACTATGAGCTGTCCACTTGTGATCGGATCACCAGGACAGATGTTAATGCAGGTCTGAACAGGGCCTTAGTATGGATCCAGGTGGAGCAGGTAGACTCCACTAATCACATCCAGATGCAGCTGCAGATGGGCTGAAATGCTCTTTCACAGCATGCTGACAAAGTAGATTAAGAATATTTATAACAGGGTCCACAGATTAGACTTTGTTGCCTCTTCCTCCCCTCTGAACAGTTTGAATAATTGTAACTCTCAATCTCACAATGTCCTGCACCACTATGCCATTACTGTGAAGGAATTTTCCTTCTTGTATGTTAAACTTCCCTCCTGTAGGTTAAAGGTAACTTAAGACAGGGCTTCACAGGTCAGATCAACTGTCTGTCTCTGTTCGCCTGTCTCATTCTGTGTGCCAGACAAGGCCGAGTTGGCTCTGGCATCTGGTAGACCAAGGTCTGCTAGATATCTTCTGTATTCAGGTTTAGACCCAACAGGCTGGTTGTTGACGCTGGTTAAGAGATACTGTAGAGAGGGTATGCTGTTACTAGGACAGCAATGGTTGACGTCTTTCCTTGTTTGGATCTGATATCCAATATAGTCATCACACATGACAGACTGAGTTAGGAATAAGCCTATTTGGATATAGCGGAACTTATCAGTTCTGGGGAGGGTTAAATACTGAGTTTCAGGACCACCATCTTCAGATTTGGGTAGCAGTACGCTGTGATTCACACGTGGTGTTTCCCTTTTCTCCTCGGTCGAGCTTCAATAAATATTCCTGTGTAAGACATCCAGGTCTCCTGAAACTTCTTGTTAGAGTGAACCAGCTCGAAGATTTCCATCACAATTACCACTAGATGTCCTCTAGAGAGCGCAATGGCAATGGGACAGACAGTGAAAACACCAGTATTAAGAGGACTCACATGTGAACTTTAATTCATTCTTGTGCACCAGGGTTTGGTGCACAAGAATGTAATAAAAGACACTACAGATCAAACATGGCAGCTGTATGAGTCTCATACACATTATAAATTATATATATGAACACAAATGTGATTGCAAACTTCTAATTGGCTTTGTTTTCCTCCACACTTGTTTTGATAGAAAGGTGTGATGTAGAAAGATCTGTTCTTGGTTTTACAAAGTTATCCAGGTAACTTATTTGGAAGCATTTTAGTCAATACAAATATTGTGACATCTGCGGTGGATTCAGTATTTAAGAAGTTTCATGTCCCAACATCACTGAGGGTAAAGGATCTCACAGGACACTGGATCAGTTTAGAGGTTGTCATTTGTTTTATTGTATTAAACACCAAACCAAATAGTGAAAAGTACAAAGTACATGGAAACATTGTAGGCAAAATAATTGGTGCCTATAAACCACAACCACTCATATATGGACAAATCATCAGTATTATCTTTACATCATTATATTACATGAGGTATATTTTTTTAAGTGTTCAAAATCACATGGTAAAAACTTCTGTCAGTGCCTTTGAGTCAAATGAAAAGGGGGGGTTTAGGGATCGAACCCCTCCGGCGAGGTCTGGAAGCAGGTTTGGTGCAGAAGTGTTCAGTGGGCTGCCGTGGTGCCGGGACTGATTGGCTGGTTGACGTCCAGTCTCGGGTGCACCGGGAGACACAGGAGTCCTGCCCTGACATCAGAAACAACCGGTGAATATTTGATATAATCAAATATCAACATACAGTATGTAATGCTATCTTTAGCTTAGCACGACCTTGTGTCCCTATGGCTAATTTTGCAGTCCTAATAAAGGGCTTACTCACTTTGACTGAAACACCACATGCTCTCCGTCTTGTCCTGTCCTCAGTCGTCCTTCTGACCTGGTCGAGAGTGAGCGTTTATTCTTCGTCGTCGTGGAAACTCTGGATGTGCTGCAGGAATGTTGAGTCTTCTCTCTCAACACATCCTACAGAGTGAGCAAAGAAAGAGTGAAGTACTAATGATGAGGCCTGAAGACTCTTTGATGATGTTATGAATGATTTTCATACCTGTGCCTCCTAAAATCAACTTCATCTCAGTAATAAAGAGAAGAAATTTTGACTTAATTTAACTTAATAACAAGCGATATTACATGAATAACAGGTATATCATATGTGAGCTAGAATACATTATCTCCTGTGTCTTTATATAAAGACTCCTGTAAGTCAGAATCTTGTCCTCACCTTGTCTCCCACATGATGTGAATGGCAGGAGCTCAGGTGGTAGAGCGGCTCCTACGTTCACTTCACGGTTATTGTTTCTGTTTTTATCCCTGGCTCCTTCTTGGACCTGGATCAGTAAGATGGTCCCTCTCCTGAAACCAGGCCTGGGAGGACAGGCTGTCTATCTCCTATATTTCTGATGATAGAGTTGTCCCGGCACAGGTAGTACTGGAGAAGTTAGGGTCCCATCAGCTGCTGACTCCTAAGAAGGATGAAGTGTGAGTTGGACTCGTCCCCCATAGTGTCGTCTCACTCCTCTTATGTCACCGACTGTACACTGACGACTTCAGGGATGAAGCTTTTCATTCATCTATCACAGTCTCAACTGAAGGAGGTTCTCACTGCTCTCCAGCATGCCAACTCCTTATGTTTTTAGTTCCTTCCTCCTCCTCCCCCTCTCTCTCTTTCTCTCTCTTCCCCCCTTGTCGTCTTCCCTGACAGGCTCATATTAGATAAGACCCGCCTTCTTGACATTTGGCAACCAATTAATAGGACAAGTAACTACCATGTGACTGTGACATTATTTTCATGGATAATAATACTAATTTTAATACATACTTTGTTTAATTATGGTATAGGAATTATATATACTATATTTTATTCTAGAAAAAATAAAATATGAATTTTATTATATTCACTTATATTTAGGATGCCAGGACTATCTTGGGCTTCGCCAGCTCTGCTGGACACAAACAGCAGCCCTCAATGCCACAAAGTGAGAATCCAGCCTCCAGATACAGAGAGGCCCTGGTGCAAGACGCTACCGAGGGCCTCGCCAGCCCTGCCAGACGCAAAGGCTACAAAGAAAAATCCAGCCACCAGACGTGACTGTTTCCAGATGGACGACGATCCTAATCTGAGTCACTGTCATCAAACCACCTCGGCTTCCTGGCCGAGGCCAGAAGTCGGCTCCTCAGGGCTTTCCTCTTCGCTGAGGCTGTCCTCTCAACTCCTGTTGGGCCTCTTAGCAGGATGCTGCTCTTCATCGCTATCTTCCCTGCTCCTCTTCCTGGAGGAGTCCAGGCCAGACGACGACGTGGTCGACTCTTCAGACCTGTCGTGGTCAAAGAGGGAACTCTAGGACTCAGACTCAAAGGGTGGTAGGTCCTGGAAGAGAAGAGGTCTGATGCTGTCATCCTCATCCTCTTCATTATCCTCTTCATCACCCTCTTCATCATCCCTGTCGTCACGATCTTCATCTTCTTCCTCAGATGACAGGTGTCATAACTAGTATCCAGCCAGTCAGAAGATTCAGTCCCCTCAGTCCAGTCATCGTGACAGTGTGCAGGAAGGACAGCCTCATCCTCAGGTTCATCATCATCGTCCAGAATAACAAAACCTCCACCTCCTCTTCATCGATGATCCTGATCAGCTCAGTGATCACTCCAGCTGCAGGATGTTCTACGATGTAGGAGACAGCTGCAGGAAAAGTTAAAGCACAAAAAACTGAAGTCATTCTGTCTAAATGTTTTATTTGGGACTCAATAAGCAAGAATCAATTTAAATATAAAAGTGTATTTAGTTATGAAGTTATTAATCGCTTAAATATAATAGATAAAAAAATAACACTTACAAGTTTACAAGTAAACACATCAAACGGCTCTTCTATGGATCCTGAATCAGATCCCAACACACACTCCGGCACATGATCACAGTGGAGAACGCAGGTACCAGACATGGAGCATGCACCGTCACAACGAACATGTTGATTTTCACAAATTCTTACCCTAACCTTACTTTTTAAAAACATATATATGCGGTTCCATGCAACAATTTGCCTTGCCCAGTCCCCCTATAAACACATAATCCCGAAAGAGACCAACCAGGTTTTTTAAAGAGAAAAATAAGACGACATCCCACACCTACTACACAAGATATGGTAATAAAAGCTGTACAATTATTTGGACCAAAAAGAGACATAAAATAAATATAAAACAAATAACAAATGACTGAACACTGATTAGAAAACCGTGTGATAAAGAAACACACTTATCAAACTTCAGACTGTGTTGCAGATATGTGGATGACATTCTTGTTCTTTTAGAGATAAGCTCCAAGGTTGACTTCACATACAGTATATCCACTGTACGCTTTCTGTTTATTAAAACAACCAAAACAGATTGCAATTTGGTCACTAACAATAATAGAAAACCAACAGAGAGGAATATCACTCCATCCTAGACACAGATAAAAGGAGTTAGAAGATTTCCTGCTCTGAAAGTGACTATGACTATGAAAGTGATTATTTCCACACAGCAATTAAATTGTCAATCACAGAGCACTGATCACTGTCAGTGTGTACAAATACAGACACACGTGTACAGTGTTCCACCAGATACTCTGCACAAAGAGTACTTCACGAATTACCTTAATATCAGATTTACATATAAATACCACAGTATTATCAACAATAGCTACAACTTTTTAAGTGCTGAAGGAACAAACATATGTGCATTTTTCAGACCACAAACATCCTGTGAAATAGTTAAAAAATGAATAGACTGTTGTATAAAACCATTCAGATTGAATCACGTCCATATCTATCGTCTCAAGCAGTAAACCCTGAAGTATAAGACTCTTTCAATCATATGTATCATGATACTGTATATGATGACTGAAATGAATAGAAGAATACTTTATTCAGTCAGGTTTAGTTACATTCACAACAGCTCTGAATACATTTGAGATCCAGTAAACTCAGCTGTCCACACAGTGGGAAACATCCTGCTTTGTTTACGCCTGCACGTTCTGACGTCATGGCGTTTGCTCCTAACAGTTCCACCGTCTCCATGGTTACAGAACAAATATATATTTTCTGCATTAGGCTCGTTCGAGATGAATTGCGCCTCGCCTGGAAAGCGGACGAGATCAGGCGGCAGCAGCAGGGGGCAGTGACAAAAAGCTGCAGTCAAGTCGCACAGTTTCCGGCCGCCTTCAAAGCATATACAGGAAGTGACATAAATACTTGCATCCTGTTCGATCCATCTGTAGGCTGATTTTACTTTGCGGACATTCGGAAATGGCAGAAGAAATTGCGTTTGTGTTCTTGATCGCCGATGAAATTGAAGCAGAAGAGATCCCCCTTATTTTCAATGAGGATGGACTTCAACAGAGAAGGTGATTTGTTGTATGTCAATATTTAAAATGAGCCATATCATATGGCCACTGTTACAGTTGATTGAGTCTAGTGCTTTGTATTTTTTCTGATTGCCATCCAGTGAAGGCCACGTATCTCCATGTTGTGGGTTAAGACATTCTCCTACATCTTAGGCAACATAAAACACTGAAAAAATAAAGTAATTATTGACTTGTCTAGGAATGTTATCGTCAAAGTTTAAAACAAGGTTTTATTTTTATTACTTCATATAAAAGGTAACACTGTGGAGATACATGGTTGTCATTGGTCAGCAACAATATTAATTAAATCATAGCCCAATGATTTCTTTAGAATTCTGAATAGAATCCGCCTAATTATTCTTCTGCAGTTTGGTTCCAAAAATACCGGGCTTTGTTGAGGAGGTTGTCCCGCTGTATAGTGTCACTGACTTCAAAAGTCATTTCAGACTGTCAAGAGGACAAGTGGAGGTAGGCTTATCTAAAGAATTTCAAGGCCAAAGTATTATCACTATCACTATATTTGTATGTTTTGATCATTGTCTCTTCTTTGCTAACTAGGGCCTTATGACCACACTGGGACCTTTCTACACAAACAGACAGCAAACCAAATTACCTGTGTCTAACAGGACTCTTGCTTGTCTGTGGACTCTGTCTAGTCAGGAGTTATATCGGGTGTGGCTGACAGATTCAACATTTCAAAATCTACAATGTCAACACATCTCCCATCATTTTTGTTTTCTGGTTAATACACATCTGTCCCATCACATTTCGTGGCCTACAGGGTTAAAGACACTTCAACAAGAAGCTCAGTGCAGCTCGTGTGGCCACTGAGCATGCTTTTGGCATCCTGAAGTCAAAGTTTAGGAGGCTCAAGTGTCTGCACATGAAAAAAGTGTCTGATATCAGTGCAGCAGTCACTACATGTTGCATTCTCCACAACATTTGTTTAGATTCAGGTGACCAACTTGATGAAGATGAGCAGGGTCTTCTTCATGAACTCAGAGAAGACATTGATGATCCAAACCCAGCACAGCTTAACAACCAAGATGCATTTGTTTACAGAGACATGATTTGTGCCCACATATAAGGACAGGATACACCTTCACACTCAGACCCTTTTCATTACAGTTCTTTTCTTTGCACATTTTTGTGAGCTGGTGTGCAGTCTGCCACAGGGTGATGTGAGGGATCTAAGGTTAAATGCCAAGTCAAATACCATGTAATATTTGATAAGACTCTAAGGTATTAAGTTAATTACCATTTGATCAAAGTGCCTCTACATCATCAAGACCTCTGCTGTGCCTCCAAGTGGCAACTCATGGCAACTGGGTGGTAAGAACCCAGGCGAAATCCGCAGGGGATCTCAGTGGTCCTCAGAGGCAGTCATTTCACGGTTGTGAATGTGAACCAGCCAACCACTGCTCCTTTTGTGGAGTTTCAGTTTCTTGATGAGTGCATCAAAAAGACACATAAATATCATTTAACATTTTTATTTAGTGGTGCTTCTTAGAAACTCAAGCATCTGTTGTTGATGCTTTGCAATGTCTTTTAATTGGGTCACTATTTGACCCATGCATGTGATCATTTTTTTTTTCAAATACTCTCTTTTTTCTTTCAATGTCCTCCATCTTGCCAATTCCGGCCTCACTAGTGACTCCAGAGCCGCTGTCCTCCTCTCAGCATGGGACTGGTAAGTATCATGGAATGATGGTCGGCTGTTGCCCCTTTTTTTTTTCTTGTTGCTGGTTGTGTGGTTTGAGGGGCAGTTGAGGGGCCAGGCTGCTGATTTTCGTTGCATGGTTGTTTCACAGATGGAGGTGGATTGTCTGGAGTTTGACTGGGGAAGAGTGGTGTTGAAATGATTGTGGCCGCTGGTGCACTCCCGACCCCGGAGCCACCAAAGATTTCATCCATTTGCTGTAAAAGGACACAACAGACTCAGTCAAAATCAGACAGGTACAAAGTGGTATTTTCAAACTCGTTTGCTGTGATAATTTCCCCCCCCTTCACCAAAGTTGCAACGATGAGGCACTGATGAGCCCCATAGTTCAATTGTGGGTGGCAGAACAGTGAACAGGACAAATGAAAGATTGATACTGTACAGAAAGTCCCACCAACATTTAAGATATACACAGAGCGGGCACTTACCGAGTAATATTCCCAGGTAACTTTTCCCTCTCCTGTTGCCCGAGATCTGTCTTTCGCTCTTTTGTATGTAGTTAACATGTTACCCAATTTTTTCCTTATTCTTTCATTTGTGATTATGTACCCTTTGGCAGTGAAGGCTTTTTTGTAAAAGGCTATTTTGTTGTGGTTGTACAGGTGTTGGTATGTCCGTGTCAGCTCCAGAAGTAATATTGTTGTCCTGTGTTTGAATTCTGTAAAAACATTGCAGTATTGTTAAAATCACTTACTTTTTATTCTAACTCTGTCTGGAATTCGTGGCATGATGGAACCAAGCCGTCGGAAGAAAGTACTGGCTGGGTCCGAACCTGAGTGGAGGTTGTGAAGCCTGGGGAATAGGAGAAGGGCTCTGAGGGAATCTTGGATGTTGAAGAGTGGGGAAAACAGGAGTGGACAAGACAGGAGGATGAGTGACAACATTTGCCATTTGTGGGTTTATTGCACAGAAAGAAAGCCAAATTGAAATGATTTATCCACATGCATTTAAATATTAACATTTGGCATATAAAAAGATATTTTACCTTGACTGTCTCCTGCAGCTCTCATTAAATAATTGCCATCCAAATTTATCATGGAATTAAGGTATCAAACTTTTCTTTTTTACTCATCAGCTTTCAGTCTTTCAGCTGTTTCTCTGCTCACCCTCAATTTGACAATACCTTTGTTGTCTCTTATGGTAACTAGGACTTCATCCATTGTTGCAGGTCTAAATCAGGTTCTGCATATGCTTTATTTAACCTGTTGCATTAACGAGAAATGACCAAACACCTGCTTGAAATTGAACAAATCTATTTATTGTGAACCCATTACAATTGACAGATTGTGCCTTTCACAGTGATTGGTGTTTGTGTGCGTGTTAGAGCTTTTGCCGATGTCATTCAAGAAAGTATTTATGCTTCACTGCAATTGTCCAATAAATAACCAATATATTTATCAGAACTGAACTTTGTCTTTCTCTTACTGCTACGTAATACAGTGGGTACGGAAAGTATTCAGACCCCTTTAAATTTTTCACTTTGTTATATTGCAGCCATTTGCTAAAATCAAAAAAGTTCATTTTATTTCTCATTAATGTATACTCAGCACCCCATCTTGACAGAAAAAACCCTTTGCTCAGTAGTGAGTAGAAGCACCCTTTTGAGCTAGTACAGCCATGAGTCTTATTGGGAATGATGCAACAAGTTTTTCACACCTGGATTTGGGGATCCTCTGCCATTCTTCCTTGCAGATCCTCTCCAGTTCTGTCAGGTTGGATGGTGAATGTTGGTGGACAGCCATTTTCAGGCTCTCCAGAGATGCTCAGTTGGGTTTAGGTCAGGGCTCTGGCTGGGCCAGTCAAGAATGGTCACAGAGTTGTTCCGAAGCCAAACCTTTGTTATTTTAGCTGTGTGCTTAGGGTCATTGTCTTGTTGGAAGGTGAACCTTCGGCCCAGTCTGAGGTCCTGAGCACTCTGGAAGAGGTTTTCTGCCAGGATATCTCTGTACTTGGCCGCATTCATCTTTCCTTCAATTGCAACCAGTCGTCCTGTCCCTGTAGCTGAAAAACATCCCCATAGCATGATGCTGCCACCACCATGTTTCACTGTTGGGATTGTATTGGGCAGGTGATGAGCAGTGCCTGGTTTTCTCCACACATACCGCTTAGAATTAACGCCAAAAAGTTCAATCTTCGTCTCATCAGACCAGAGAATCTTATTTCACATAGTCTGGGAGTCCTTCGTGTGTTTTTTGGCAAACTCTATGCAGGCTTTCATATGTCTTGCACTGAGGAGAGGCTTCCGTCGGGCCACTCTGCCATAAAGCCCCGACTGGTGGAGGGCTGCAGTGATAGTTGACTTTGTGGAACTTTCTCCCATCTCCCTACTGCATCTCTGGAGCTCAGCCACAGTGATCTTTGGGTTCTTCTTCACCTCTCTCACCAAGGCTCTTCTCCCACGATTGCTCAGTTTGGCTGGACGGCCAGCTCTAGGAAGAGTTCTGGTCATCCCAAACGTCTTCCATTTAAGGATTATGGAGGCCACTGTGCTCTTAGGAACCTTGAGTGCTGCAGAAATTCTTTTGTAACCTTGGCCAGATCTGTGCCTTGCCACAGTTCTGTCTCTGAGCTCCTTGGGCAGTTCCTTCGACCTCATGATTCTCATTTGCTCTGACATGCACTGTGAGCTGTAAGGTCTTATATAGACAGGTGTGTGCCTTTCCTAATCAAGTCCAATCAGTTTAATTAAACACAGCTGGACTCCAATGAAGGAGTAGAACCATCTCAAGGAGGATCAGAAGAAATGGACAGCATGTGAGTTAAATATGAGTGTCACAGCAAAGGGTCTGAATACTTATGACCATGTGATATTTCAGTTTTTCTTTTTTAATACATTTGCAAAAATTTCTACATTTCTGTTTTTTTCTGTCAAGATGGGGTGCTGAGTGTACATTAATGAGAAATTAAATGAACTTTTTTGATTTTAGCAAATGGCTGCAATGAAACAAAGAGTGAAAAATGTAAAGGGGTCTGAATACTTTCCGTACCCACTGTATGTAGCCAGAGAATAATGGCTACTTTACCCATGAATTCCACTGTGTAAATCATATTATTGGGCATATGTGGTTTGTTATTTAATATTTAATCTCACAAATGTAAGAAATAGGATGACAAACTATGTACCAATGATTTCTTTTTGTTTTGAGGTCATACAATGTGGATCTAATTTTATCTATCATAACTTTTTATTCGTTCAATGATGCCACTGTTATAAATTGATGAGATTTTAAAGTCAAACTATTTATTGAATAAGTATAACCTACATAAAAAATGACTTAAAAAAGGTACTGTAACTTTAAATAATGGAACTACTGAATCAACAGTCAAAACTTTCCCACAGCTACATACAGACTCCACAGGGGGAGGAACAGCAACAATTATGATTACAAAACATACGTTTCCTTCAGTGATAACAGAATAACAGACTCAGTTCCAAACAATTGTCTTGTAATTTTATTTGGATTTCTGTTGCTTCACAATAATTATAACCTCTGGAATTCTTGGACTAAACAAATTCCACTTTTGGCTGACAAATATTGTAAATATTGTAATTAATTCATATATAAATTAATAATATATATGAATTAATTAACTAAGTGTTTGTTATCATGTCATGCATGCCCAGCCCATACAAGACACCATTAATTCAAACAAACCATGATCAGAGTGCTGTACAAACATATTTAAACAACAAAGAAAATCCATAAATAGAAACACAACAAAAGGATCTTTCACACCATCATTCAGTACAAAATAATTCATAAATCACTGACCGAAACATTACTATATTCTGGAATAATCTAAATAAATACTAATTAAATCTACACAGAAAATGAGGATTTTGTACAACACGTGGTGTTTGTGGACAAAACTTAGAGCCAATCAGCTCTCTGATCAGGCGACAGCCAGGCGTTTCCCATCATGCCCTGGGTCTTGCAGTCGGTGGAGAGCTTATACATCCATGTTTTATACATCCATGGTGGAGAGCGGCTGCGGCGCCTGGCTCTAAAAACTGCAGCCGCCTCGATCTCGTGAGGTTATCGTTGTCCACTAGTGCATGACGTCAGAGCAAGTCGGACACAAAACTAACCGGCATGCATTGCGCGGCGATCAGCGGTGATCGATTCTGCACAGACGTGGCTCATCTCAGCCTATTGTATAAAAAATGGCCCAGTCGCCATCTTTTTTCTCAAACTTTTGACGCCAAAATATTTGCCCTCAAACCAAAAAAACAGTGTTTTCAAACCACCAACCGTGGTTAATATATTCCACACATTTCTTTTAACAGTCAAACTAATGAGCTAATGACAATTTTACACCGTGACACGTCGAGTAATATAGGCTATGTTCCGTAAACGTTACTTTAAATCCACCTTTAAATCCAACAAGTTATGTTGATGTTTGTGCCGAGGAAGCTTTTTAGTTTTTAGGGAGGTAAATTCATGAATCAGAAGCAGGAAAGACGTGAACTGAGCCTTGAGTCTTACCTGCGTGACGAGTGTCCGGGTCACGCTGGCCTCCCACCAGCAGCTGCTCCTCTTGGACTGGTGCGCTGTCAGCAGGCATTTCTCCACTGGTTCACTTAGAGTCCTCTTCTCTCAGTTATCCACTGGTTCGCTTCTCCAACAAGCTCCTTTTTCCAGAAGCTTTCCGGCGCTTCAGGCTTTGCGGGTCAACTGGCGTCAGGTCCAGGTGGAAAGTGGGACAGTGAAGAGGTCAGCGGGCCTTATATGACCTCTGCCGACGCACGTGTGTGTGTGAATAATGTAATGAAAACTGTTAGAGATTTGATTTGTTTAATCCCAAACTTCACAAAGCTAGATGACAGTGAAAAGCAACAGACTGCAACAATCAGCATACTGAGCTGCACAATCTGTGACTGCATGTCACAAACTGAGGGACGCTTCAAGGATCATTTTCATGACATATTTGCAAACAATTATCACTTCCATAATTAATCCACAAGCAACTCTGGTCCAGACCAAAGATTAGTTAATACTCTATTAACACACTCACACCATGGATGATGTGTTGAAATGTAATTTCTTTGTAAAAGCATGATTTGTTATAGAATCAATCACATCAAATCCTTCACATCAGTGCAAGTTCCTCGGACCGCTCCTGCAACCTGCTTAGGGTTCCAAGGATCAGCCTCTTGGACAGCGATTATGATTAGTGTAAAGGCTGATTCAGCAGCACTTTGAGGTTCGACTACTTCTGCATACTTTCAGACACAGACTTTATTTAAACTTTAAATGGGTCACAAGACTATAAAAGTTTATCATGTCTTTCAACTTTTCCAATGTTTAATATTTCAGTTTCTAGGTTTTCCAGGATTGCAGTGCAATACATTTGAGCTTTCAGATTTTTCAGGCAAATTTATTTTGGATTCTGCATTTTCAGCAATGTTTTGCTATTTATTTCAGCTGCAAGCATTCACACAGATCTTCTACAGGAAATGCATTTTCTGGTCCTATATATAATGACTTATTAGCATCACTTGTACTGACACCTGAACTGTATATATTATACTTACACTTATACCTGCACTGCCTACTGTAACTGCTGCATGTGTTTATACTGTTCATAATGTATATATATCTTAGCTTATTCATATATACCTCTTACTGTTTATTTATATATACCTCTGTACATATGTACATACTTTACTGCTTTTTGCACACCTGGCTAAATGCTGAACTGGGTTTTGTTGTCTCAGTACCTGCAGTCTGTTCAATGACAAAAAAGTTGAATCTGATCTAATCCATAGAGGACAGTGTCAGTGTTTCAGAAATATAAGAACAATGCTGATGAGACTTGTTTTCCACTATCAGTAGTTCTGCAAAAAAAATGACTGGTACTGAAAAAGCAAAAAAAGTATAAGTGAAGTATAAAAGGTGAAATCTACTTGGGATAAACATGTCCTGAGTTTTGGCATTGCAGTTCCCATCATGCATTGGGTGAAGCAAGCAGGAAGTATGTTACCATGCAGCAGGTGGGCGATGTTTCTACATTTTTATTTAATAGACAACATGAAGAGTCGTGATGCATCAGCTACTGCAGTTCTTGTTTGCTCCGTAACCATGGAAACATCCAACTCTCAGCTGGATTAGTGTTAATGCTGAAGAAAACACCTAAACATGATGGTTGTGAGGCGAGACAGAGTCAGAGTTACAGTTGGAGCGTCTTTAGCTTCAGTAATTTGACATATTTCTGAGTTAAACAGAACACGTGGACGGAGTTTAATTAGGAGAGGGATTTAAATCAAATCTTTCACCTGTGATTGGATAGCTGAAGGTGGGCCTGGCTCAGTGAATACAGCTGGATATGGAGCTGTGGAGGAGCTGTTGGCCTTCACCCACACCTCCTTCATCCTCACTGTGAGATGAGTGACAAATGAACAATTTAATCTTTTTTAGAATTTTATTACTATGGAGTTTTTTTCCACTTTGGCGGACGGGTCAAAATACCCATGAGCCTTGGCTGCTGTTGCTATGGAGAGCAAGGTGTGAATCATAGCTGCGGTGAATTTAAAATACAGCTACAGCTGCTGAATTCATCCAAAACTGACCCCGAATCAGAAGTGAATTCATTTTAAATGCAGATTATAGGGTAATCAGTTTCCCAACAGTTTAATCTTTAGCTTTAATCCACAATGAGGAGTTTCAACCAGGAGAGTTTCATGCAGATCCAAACTATAGAAGAGCTTCAACTGCAGTCAGCTGACATTGTCCATGAGAGGAAAAATTAATGAATTTCAGGAACCTGGAATAGCTCCTCCCACTTTTCAGCTCTACAGGAAATGAAAAAAAAAAAGCTGTCAGAAGGCAGCGGAATGGAAGCAACGCTTTGATGCTGGATTCTAGAACTCACAGAACACCAGTAAGTAGACCTCAGAATCCCAACAGGGTCACATTATCTCCTGTCAACTGCAAACAAGTGTCGTGTACCACAGTCAAGAAGGATCTACTACAGAGACCATCTTCACACAACTACAGTCTACCACAGACCACTACAGTCTACCACAGACCACTACAGTCTACCACAGACCACAACAGTCTGCTACAGACCACTACAGTCTGCTACAGACCACTACAGTCTACCACAGACCACTACAGTCTGCTACAGACCACTACAGTCTACCACAGACTACTTCAGTCTTCGACATGCCTTTTCACTTTTCTACAGACAGGGCCTTGGAACGAAGGTTGAACGCAAAGAAAAGGGTGAGAGTTGCTGACGATGTTCCTCAGGGCCGTCCAAAACCCCCCTCAGACATCGAGCGTCTGAAAGACGCTCTTGATAAAGCTCACCAGGAGAACTGTCTCCTGAAAGAGCAAGTAAACAACATGTCGCACCATGCCTTGTCCTTTGACAATTTACTGATTGAAAACAAGGACAGTAAACAGCAAATAGCTGAGCTGGAGGAGCAGATCCAGCATCTGAAGAATGGCTTTGAGAATGCTCACAAGGAGAAAAGTCTCCTGATAGAGCAAATACACAGCATGTCGCTTCACGCCTCCTCCTTAAACAAATTACTCGGTGAAAAGGAGACAGATAAAGAAGAAATAAGCAGGCTGGAGCAGCTTCTACAGACCAGGGAGAGTCAGTTTGAAGCTGAAGACAAAAAGAGCCAGGAGACCATTACAAAGTACAAGGAAGAAATCTCCCACGTCAAGAACAGTTTCCAAATCCAGATTGAGCAGCTGGAGATCCAGCTGCACCTCAACAAGAAGGAGTACATCGACCTGGCAGCAAGATTTGAGGCAGATAAAAAACAACATGCAGAGCAAAACGCCAAGGCCGTGTCAGAGAGCCAGAACAGCATCATGCTGCAGAACGAACTGCAGAATAAACTGAAGCAGAGAGACGATGAAGTCCTGAATCTCAAGAAGGACAACGACAAACTCTCCCAGAGGCTCACAGAGGCCACAAACCATCTGTGGAGCAACGGACAGGAATTTCTCCAGAGCGACAAAGCTTGGCAGACGAAATACCAAGCTCTGCAGGAGAAGTTCAGACAGGACCTGGCTGAGAAAGAACAGAGCTGGGAGACACGAGTACAACAGGTGGAGGAGGAGAAGAACGAACTGGAGCTCTGTCTGAAAGAAGAGAAGAGCAGACGCTTCTGGTCTCGCAGGGACAACACAAAGACTGGACAGACAAAGGTGGAGGAAAAGACAAGTGAAGAAGATGAGATGAAAAAGAAAGAAAAGGAAGAGAGAGTGGAGATGAAAAACAAAGAAAAAGAAGAAAAGACTGAGATGAAAAAGAAAGAAAAGGAAGAAAAGAGGGAGATGAAAAAGAAAGAAAAGGAAGAGAAGGCAGAGATGAAAAAGAAAGAAAAGGAAGAGAAGAGGGAGATGAAAAAGAAAGAAAAGGAAGAAAAGTTGGAGATGAAAAAGAAAGAAAAGGAAGAGAAGGTAGAGATGGAAAAGAAAGAAAAGGAAGAGAAGACAGAGATGAAAAACCAAGAAAAAGAGGTGAAGACAGAGATGAAAAAGATGGAGAAGAAGGGTTTTATGAGCTGGATGCACAAGAAGAAGAAGTGCGACAGCGACAGTGAGGTGGAGGAGGCTGCTGGTTGTTCGTCTCAGGTCGGACAACAGCAGCTCCCTCAACCTCCCCCCTAACCTCTCCACCCCTCCTCTGTCTCCCTCACCCCGTCCCTCTTTCCACCCTCCATCTTCCTCCATCTCCCTCACCACCTTTTAACACCCTCCTCCATCTCCCTCACCCCGTCCCTCTTACCATCCTCCTCCATCTCCCTCACCCCCTATTACCACCCTCCCTCCATTCCCTCCTCCACCGTCCTCCAGTTCCCTCACCCCCTCTTACCACCCTCCATCCATTACCCCCTCCATCTCCCTCCCCCTCACCTCCACCCCCCGCCCCCATGGGCAGCACAGTGGTCAGCGCTGCAGCCTCACAGAAACACCTCCATCTTGTTTCTGTGTGGAGTTTGTATGTTCTCCCTGTGTCTGCGTGGGTTTTCTCCTGGTACTCAGGTTTCCCCCACAATCCAAAGACATTCAAATTCGGCTAATCCAAATACATCCAAAATCAAATACAATCAAATAAACAATCAATCAAATAAAAGTTCAATCATAGTTCTGCATATGTCTGCCTTTTTGAATAAACACATAGAGTATAAATACAGCTGTATGACATTATGGTTGGTATCTGTCATTATACTGACAGCATTCACTCTATTGTTCTTTCAATCTTTATTATTATTCTGTACGTTTTTTGGTGGACTACTACTCCTGTATACTGTCAGCTACAGCGACAGTAAACTGACAAAAAACTGACATTAATGTTGTGTTTAGATTTTTTGTACCTCTGCAACATTTTATTATTTATTACTTATTATTAACACTTGTGTGTTTGCCACAAATGTCATGTTGACTTGCAATTCTTCAACCACACCACTGGGATGCAGCAAAGACTCCTGATTCCACATACACTCATCTTAACCGTAAACTCCACCAGCAACAAGGCAGGAAAACTTTGAACTAAAACATTTAAAACAAACAGGTGTTTGCAAGTGTATGAATGCAGGAGGACAAAACAAAGACGGTATCATTGCAGGGCTGTTTTCTGTTCCAATTGTTCATTATTAATACGTGTACTGTAAACATTAGTGGGGACAGGACTTTTAATGCCAATGTTGATACCTTTAAACAAAAATGTCAAGAAGAGACACACAGTGTACCCACTGTGCTTGGCGCGGCTGTAGGATGAATGATGTCATCAGATGGTGCCATGCCTTCAGAGTAGAGGAGCCAGCTGAAGTACAAGATGGAACCACAGACTGTATATGAGGATGAAACTCACACTATATGAACCCAGGTCACAAGAATTAACAACGCGGAAGTGCCTTAGCCAATCAGATGGCAGGGCCGCAGCACCGCAGGCTGCTGGACAGCATACGGCAGTCAGACGCTGGGTGACAGTGTAGGGAGAGGGCTTCCTGCGGAGTGGAAAAACACTAAAAACACTGTAGTAGTGAAACGTGTAACATAACAGAGAGAAAAATAGAAAATAAAAAAACCATGGTTGGCCTGCAGATGACCTGATGGAGTAGGAGGCAGCAGAGTAGGCCACGCCACTGCAGAATAGGCCGTGCCACTTAGGTAACGGTACATGGTGGTTAGTAGAAGGACCTGATAAGGACTGGCGACGCGGCTCCAGGTAAGCATGAGATCATGCTTGACCGTTATCTGACCTGCTGTAGCTGTCAGTTTTTAAAAAAATGAGCTGGAATCAAAAACAGGACACAGGTGTAAAGACCTGCCCCGTGACACAGAGGAAGCCCCGGAATAAAAAGAAATCAATAAATGCTGCGCCACGAGGCGCTAGGCTAAGAGCTAACAACATTAGCATTAGCTGATAGCCAACTGATGTAGAGAGAAACTGAAGAACGGAAAGAAGAGAAACGTGTCAGTTTTCTCTTTGGCTGCTGAAGCTATTCAACTGTTTGAAACTGAAGCAACATGAGTTATGTTTCCTCAGGCATTTGATTTCACTGGTCTAGTGAATCTAATTAAAAATGAATAGAAGACAATATTTTGTCAAGTTAACACTAGTTTGTAAATCATGTATCATTGTCTTTCTTTAATTTAAAAAGTGTATACGATGTTAAGTTAAAATAGAAATCTTTGAAGTGAAGAGCTAAGAGCCAAGAACTGCCGACCTTACCCCAAGTACATCTGTTTGGTGCAAAGTTGTGCAAATTATGCTTTAATACTGCAAATGATAATGCCCAACATTTCCCTCTTGAAGTGGTCAATACAGTCAAACATAACTTTTATCCATGGCTTCAAGTTGGATATGGAACTGTGTCGTACTTGAGACTGGAAAAGGATCATAAGGTACATGCTGCATTTCTATTGGGAAAGGCTGGAGTGGCTCCCTTAAGCAGATTACAATTCCTCGACTGGAACTAACAAATTGAGCATTAGTTCAGGCAGGCCGCGGAGTCAAGCTCAGCTCGATGTCCCAGCTACATCAGCTGACCATTGCAATCCAGGAGCCACATCAGCTGATGGATCAGCTGATTACCTTCTACGCATCTATTGGCGATCTCATTCAGGGCGCCCTATTTAAGCTGCTTCAGCCTGCCTATCCTAGCTGCTTCCTCTGCAAGCTGCTTCACAAGCTTGTCAATGTGAGAATGACCAAGCTGTCAGCTACCTGCCTCAACTCCCCTGCTGCTGGTATGTCGATCCCCGACCACCATGAGTGCATCACGGACTCACCGCATCAGCAATCTGAAGCAGAGGAGCTATTCGTGTCGGAAGGTTACGCTGCTCCCGCACCTCCGCTGTCGTCCAAGGAGCATGAGCCCCACCTCCAGCAGCCAGCTCCGCGGACCAGGAAGATGCCACCATCTTGTTGCCTTATCCAACATCCAGTCATCGCTTGCCACAATTAACTCCAGAATCAAGCCCTGGAGTCCGACTCAGAGGCCTCAGCAACACGTTTTTTCTGACCACCGCCGGACTGCTTTCCTCCTCGGTCGCAGGGCTTCTGCCATAATCCCTTTTCACACAGGCACTGCTACCCTGAAATTATTATATTCCGGTCACGGTATATGTGTGAGCGCAAAGGTCCGCGTCAGTCGGAACAGACTTTAACCGGCCAGCTCCCGAGTACAAGTCCAGGTGAGCAGGCAATTCGACAATTCACACGAGAGTGTGGGTGTGTCGACTTCCAGCAGTCAGCGGCTGTGTTTTTAGAAATGCGGATGTGCTGATTAAATGCAGCAGCTAAAAGCTGCATAGTTTTGACGCTCCACTGCAAAGTGCTAACAGGAGAGAGGACTTCCTGTAAAATAAAGGTTTTATTTCTGGTAAAAATCTTAAAAACACTGAAATACAACTGCAGTGAAGTTTTGCATCACGTCCTGCCTCCTGCACCCCTCGCCTAAACCAGACGGACTATTTCCAGTATGTGTGTGCAGACACGACAATCTCCTGCTGTACTGCATGTGTGAAAGGGCAACTCATAGTACAGATCTGATTGTCCGGACTTCATATGTGAAAGCGGCTATAGGCTGTATTTAATAAAAATAAATAAATAAGGGTGGAAGTAGCAGTAGCCTCTGCAACGTCACCCGTTGGCTCGTGAACGTCCGTTTTTAAGCTGGAAGTCAGAGATTTGGCCGTCACCATCTTGGTTTTGGGAACAGAAGTGATGTTAGTCTGATAAGAGAGCAGCTGCCTCTATCCTGATCAGTGGTAATGTCAATCACACGGTAGCCCCGCCCTATGGCATGTTCTGCCGTTTATTTCCATCTAAATATGACCATAATATAAAAATGAATATCCTGCTGTACCGAAGAAGACTCAAAACTAACGATTAAGACCATTAACTCAATCGAAGAAATGTTTACTGAGGAAATAAATCAAGTGAGAAGTCGTGTCATTTCTCATTGACCTCAATACAATCTTGTCTTTGCAGCCAGTGGAGTCGCCCCCTGGTGGCATTTGACTCACACAGCCTCAGTCACTTACTCACCTCGTCCACTGTGAGTGTGCGTCTCTGTGACATCAGCTAAACATCTAGCTGGCTCATCATGTCTTATTCTAAGCTGTATGCTCAGTAGTAAATGGTTGAAGCCGTTTACTGGAGATGATACACTGACATACTGCCTGTATGGTAAGGCTGACTTCTACCCCAAACTTTGTGATATTAAAAAACACATGACAACTCAAAAACATACTCAAAAGGCAAAGCCCTATAACAGTTCCACCCAAATAAAGTTGCCATTAATGAGTAAAAAAAAGGCTGAAGCCACAACGTTATTCCTCTCTCCTACAGCGTCCATTACAATTTTTCAAATTAATTTTGCAAATTAATTTTAATTAAATTTTGCGACTTCTAGCCACTTTTAGGACAGCCATTAGCTACTTTCCCCACTGAGGAGTTGGCAACACTGCATACAACGTTGGAGGTCATGTTCATTCTTATGGAAGTTGCTCAGTGGCACATAAAGCAAATATCTGAGTATTCAGAAGTTCGGATTTTCCTGCTCTGTTGGGCCCACAGAGCATGCGCACTGGCGTTTCCTTTAGCACTGCCTCCCAACCGCTCAGTCTCAGACTTGCTTACATGACCAACAGGCTGCGTGTTCGTAGCAGCACTACGCGTATATGAGCTGCCAGCTCGTAGTAACCACAGCAGCTAGTCATGGAGGCAGCCTTGCGGTGTATATTATAATGTTAATATCATGCTTTGTCCCGTCTGTAAGTAAAAAACTTACAACTAATTATACTGCGTAGTATTCCGTCATGCCGTGGTATCAGCGCCGCTAGCTACTAACCGACAGCCGGTAGTTTGGGAACAGACTTAATACATCCACAGTACATGCTTTACAACTTACAGCCCACGGATGTAACACAAGTAATAAAGCGATGAGTTACAGCCAGTTTATCCGTTATTACAGCCAGTCATATGAGCGTGCCGGGCGGCGCAGTCGAACGCTGTCCCGTTGGTCAGATGGGCATTCACGATGCTGAAGAAAAAACTCTGGCATCGGCTATTACTAAATTTTACAACTTTTAGGACCTAATGATCTAAACACCACTATGTCCACTATGGCCACTATGTCACTCAAAGTAGGTCACACTTCTTGGGTACTTGAGGTGGCCACATGTGACACTGAGCGATGACATCACTCCAGCGAGCATCAAAGGTATCAGTCCTATGGATATTGCCGGAAATTCAGTCCAAGTCTCCACAGGGGTTTCATTCTTCCCCCCCTGCTGCGGCATCTCTCCTGCATGTAGATCAAGTTTCTTTGTCATAGTGGTCCTGGCTGAACTGTAGTTCTTGCTGTTTGAGTTAATAAAAAGCCATAAATATAAGGTGTGGTGTCTTTACTGATTAACATTAGTGATGTTGTGAGTCCAACGATAGCTAGATAGCTAGTTAATCGCTGCACTGAGTCTGAAGGACATTTTGCCGCTTTGAAGTCAAGAACAGCGGCCGGCCCTGTTACAGACGCTGTGGAAAATATTGTGAAATACTTTGTTGTGAGCTAGCTAGTTAATGTTAGTTTGGTTTTCTTTGCCTCTTCAGCAGACATTAAGAATATTAAGAATATTTATAACAGGGTCCACAGATTAGAGTTTGTTGCCTCTTCCTCCCCTCTGAACAGTTTGAATAATTGTAACTCTCAATCTCACAATGTCCTGCACCACTGTGCCATTACCACCAGATGTCCTCTAGAGAGCGCAATGGCAATGGGACAGACAGTGAAAACACCAGTATTAAGAGGACTCACATGTGAACTTTAATTCATTCTTGTGCACCAGGGTTTGGTGCACAAGAATGTAATAAAGGACACTACAGATCAAACATGGCAGCTGTATGAGTCTCATACATATTATAAATTGTATATATGAACACAAAATCTAATTAGCTTTGTTTTCCTCCACACTTGTTTTGATAGAAAGGTGTGATGTAGAAAGATCTGTTCTTGGTTTTACAAAGTTATCCAGGTAACTTGTTTGGAAGCATTTTAGCCAATACAAATGTTGTGACATCTGCAGTGGATTCAGTATTTAAGAAGCTTCATGTCCCAACATCACTGAGGGTAAATGATCTCACAGGACACTGGATCAGTTTAGAGGTTGTCATTTGTTTTATTGTATTAAACACCAAACCAAATAGTGAAAAGTACAAAGTACATGGAAACATTGTAGGCAAAATAATTGGTGCCTATAAACCACAACAACCACTCATATATGGACAAATCATCAGTATTATCTTTACATCATTATATTACATAAGGTATATTTACCAAAGTGTTCAAAATCACATGGTTAAAAACTTCTGTCAGTGCCTTTGAGTCAAATGAAAAGGGGGGGTTTAGGGATCAAACCCCTCCGGCGAGGTCTGGAAGCAGGTTTGGTGCAGAAGTGTTCAGTGGGCTGCCGTGGTGCCGGGACTGATCGGCTGGTTGACGTCCAGTCTCGGGAGACACAGGAGTCCTGCCCTGACATCAAAAACAACCGGTGAATATTTGATATAATCAAATATCAACATACATACAGTATGTAATGCTATCTTTAGCTTAGCACGACCTTGTGTCCCTATGGCTACTTTTGCAGTCCTAATAAAGGGCTTACTCACTTTGACTGAAACACCACATGCTCTCCGTCTTGTCCTGTCATCAGTCGTCCTTCTGACCTGGTCGAGAGTGAGCGTTTATTCTTCGTCGTCGTGGAAACTCTGGATGTGCTGCAGGAATGTTGAGTCTTCTCTCTCAACACATCCAACAGAGTGAGCAAAGAAAGAGTGAATTACTAATGATGAGGCCTGAAGACTCTTTGATGATATGAATGATTTTCATACCTGTGCCTCCTAAAGTCAACTTCATCTCAGTAATAAAGAGAAGAAATCACTTCACGGTTATTGTTTCTGTTTTTATCCCTGGCTCCTTCTTGGACCTGGATCAGCAAGAGGGTCCCTCTCCTGAAACCAGGCCTGGGAGGACAGGCTGTCTATCTCCTATATTTCTGATGATATAGTTTTCCCGGCACAGGTAGTACTGGAGAAGTTAGGGTCCCATCAGCTGCTGACTCCTAAGAAGGATGAAGTGTGAGTTGGACTCGTCCCCCATAGTGTCGTCTCACTCCTCTTATGTCACCGACTGTACACTGACGACTTCAGGGATGAAGCTTTTCATTCATCTATCACAGTCTCAACTGAAGGAGGTTCTCACTGCTCTGCAGCATGCCAACTCCTTCTGTTTTTAGTTCCTTCCTCCTCCTCCTCTCTCTTTCTCTCTCTCTCTCTCTCTGCCCCCCCTTGTCGTCTTCCCTGACAGGCTCATATTAGATAAGACCCGCCTTCTTGACATTTGGCAACCAATCAATAGGACAAGTAACTACCATGTGACCGTGACATTATTTTTATGGATAATAATTCTAATTTTAATACATACTTTATTTAATTATGGTACAGGATTTATATATATTATACTGTTTTTTTTTTATTTTAGAAGAATAAAATATGAAATTTATTATATTAAATTATATTATATTTAGGATGCCAGGACTACCTTGGGCTTCGCCAGCTCTGCTGGACACAAACAGCAGCCCTCAAGGCCACAAAGTGAGAATCCAGCCTCCAGATACAGAGAGGCCCTGGTGCAAGACGCTACCGAGGGCCTCGCCAGCCCTGCCAGACGCAAAGGCTACGAAGAAAAATCCAGCCACCAGACGTGACTGTTTCCAGATGGACGACGATCCTAATCTGAGTCACTGTCATCAGACCACCTCGGCTTCCTGGCCGAGGCCAGAAGTCGGCTCCTCAGGGCTTTCCTCTTCGCTGAGGCTGTCCTCTCAACTCCTGTTGGGCCTCTTAGCAGGATGCTGCTCTTCATCGCTGTCCTCCCTGCTCCTCTTCCTGGAGGAGTCCAGGCCAGACGACGACGTGGTCGACTCTTCAGACCTGTCGTGGTCAAAGAGGGAACTCTAGGACTCAGACTCAAAGGGTGGTAGGTCCTGGAAGAGAAGAGGTCTGATGCTGTCATCCTCATCCTCTTCATCACCCTCTTCATCATCCCTGTCGTCACGATCTTCATCTTCTTCCTCAGATGACAGGTGTCATAACTAGTATCCAGCCAGTCAGAAGATTCAGTCCCCTCAGTCCAGTCATCGTGACAGTGTGCAGGAAGGACAGCCTCATCCTCAGGTTCATCATCATCGTCCAGAATAACAAAACCTCCACCTCCTCTTCATCGATGATCCTGATCAGCTCAGTGATCACTCCAGCTGCAGGATGTTCTACGATGTAGGAGACAGCTGCAGGAAAAGTTAAAGCACAAAAAACTGAAGTCTACATGTATTATTTGTGACTCAATAAGCAAGAATCAATTTAAATATAAAAGTGTATTTAGTTATAAAGTTATTAATCGCTTAAATATAATAGATAAAAAAATAACACTTACAAACTTAAATTCTGCTGTGTGTGTGACAGCTTCAACACACAACCACACAAATCATTTTTCTGATTCTTATGTTGTTAAACACCAGACATTACCTTTTTCTAACAGAGCCCCATCCACTTCACCATGAAGAGAAGAGTACAGACAAAACACATATACAAATATCTCTCATGTGAAATAACCAGTTATCAGATAACAGTGTTCATGTAAGACCACATCACTTCTACAAGTAAACACATCAAACAGCTCTTCTATGGATCCTGATTCAGATCCCAACACACACTCCGGCACATGATCACAGTGGAGAACGCAGGTACCAGACATGGAGCATGCACCGTCACAACGAACATGTTGATTTTCACAAATTCTTACCCTAACCTTACTTTTTAAAAACATATATATGCGATTCCATGCAACAATTTGCCTTGCCCGGTCCCCCTATAAACACAGAATCCCGAACGAGACCAACCAGGTTTTTTAAAGAGAAAAATAAGACGACATCCCACACCTACTACACAAGATATGGTAATAAAAGCTGTACAATTATTTGGACCAAAAAGAGACATAAAATAAATATAAAACAAATAACAAATGACTGAACACTGATTAGAAAACCGTGTGATAAAGAAACACACTTATCAAACTTCAGACTGTATTGCAGATATGTGGATGACATTCTTGTTCTTTTAGAGATAAGCTCCAAGGTTGAATTCACATACAGTATATCCACTGTACGCTTTCTGTTTATTAAAACAACCAAAACAGATTGCAATTTGGTCACTAACAATAATAGAAAACCAACAGAGAGGAATATCACTCCATCCTAGACACAGATAAAAGGAGTTAGAAGATTTCCTGCTCTGAAAGTGACAAATAATATTCTGTATAAGGATTTCAAGAGGATTATTTCCACACAGCAACTAAATTGTCAATCACAGAGCACTGATCACTGTCAGTGTGTACAAATACAGACACACGTGTACAGTGTTCCACCAGATACTCTGCACAAAGAATACTTCAGGAATGACCTTAATATCACAGGATAGATTTACATATAAATACCACAGTATTATCAACAATAGCTACAACTTTTTAAGTGCTTAAGGAACAAACATATGTGCATTTTTCAGACCACGTAAAATAGTTAAAAAATGAATAGACTGTTGTATAAAACCATTCAGATCGAATCACGTCCATATCTATCGTCTCAAGCAGTAAACCCTGAAGTATAAGACTTTTCCAATCATATGTATCATGATACTGTATATGATGACTGAAATGAATAGAAGAATACTTTATTCAGTCAGGTTTAGTTACATTCACAACAGCTCTGAATACATTTGAGATCCAGTAAACTCAGCTGTCCACACAGTGGGAAACATCCTGCTTTGTTTACGCCTGCACGTTCTGACGTCATGGCGTTTGCTCCTAACAGTTCCACCGTCTCCATGGTTACAGAACAAATATATATTTTCTGCATTAGGCTCGTTCGAGATGAATTGCGCCTCGCCTGGAAAGCGGACGAGATCAGGCGGCAGCAGCAGGGGGCAGTGACAAAAAGCTGCAGTCAAGTCGCACAGTTTCCGGCCGCCTTCAAAGCATATACAGGAAGTGACATAAATACTTGCATCCTGTTCGATCCATCTGTAGGCTGATTTTACTTTGCGGACATTCGGAAATGGCAGAAGAAATTGCGTTTGTGTTCTTGATCGCCGATGAAATTGAAGCAGAAGAGATCCCCCTTATTTTCAATGAGGATGGACTTCAACAGAGAAGGTGATTTGTTGTATGTCAATATTTAAAATGAGCCATATCATATGGCCACTGTTACAGTTGATTGAGTCTAGTGCTTTGTATTTTTTCTGATTGCCATCCAGTGAAGGCCACGTATCTCCATGTTGTGGGTTAAGACATTCTCCTACATCTTAGGCAACATAAAACACTGAAAAAATAAAGTAATTATTGACTTGTCTAGGAATGTTATCGTCAAAGTTTAAAACAAGGTTTTATTTTTATTACTTCATATAAAAGGTAACACTGTGGAGATACATGGTTGTCATTGGTCAGCAACAATATTAATTAAATCATAGCCCAATGATTTCTTTAGAATTCTGAATAGAATCCGCCTAATTATTCTTCTGCAGTTTGGTTCCAAAAATACCGGGCTTTGTTGAGGAGGTTGTCCCGCTGTATAGTGTCACTGACTTCAAAAGTCATTTCAGACTGTCAAGAGGAGAAGTGGAGGTAGGCTTATCTAAAGAATTTCAAGGCCAAAGTATTATCACTATCACTATATTTGTATGTTTTGATCATTGTCTCTTCTTTGCTAACTAGGGCCTTATGACCACACTGGGACCTTTCTACACAAACAGACAGCAAACCAAATTACCTGTGTCTAACAGGACTCTTGCTTGTCTGTGGACTCTGTCTAGTCAGGAGTTATATCGGGTGTGGCTGACAGATTCAACATTTCAAAATCTACAATGTCAACACATCTCCCATCATTTTTGTTTTCTGGTTAATACACATCTGTCCCATCACATTTCGTGGCCTACAGGGTTAAAGACACTTCAACAAGAAGCTCAGTGCAGCTCGTGTGGCCACTGAGCATGCTTTTGGCATCCTGAAGTCAAAGTTTAGGAGGCTCAAGTGTCTGCACATGAAAAAAGTGTCTGATATCAGTGCAGCAGTCACTACATGTTGCATTCTCCACAACATTTGTTTAGATTCAGGTGACCAACTTGATGAAGATGAGCAGGGTCTTCTTCATGAACTCAGAGAAGACATTGATGATCCAAACCCAGCACAGCTTAACAACCAAGATGCATTTGTTGACAGAGACATGATTTGTGCCCACATATAAGGACAGGATACACCTTCACACTCAGACCCTTTTCATTACAGTTCTTTTCTTTGCACATTTTTGTGAGCTGGTGTGCAGTCTGCCACAGGGTGATGTGAGGGATCTAAGGTTAAATGCCAAGTCAAATACCATGTAATATTTGATAAGACTCTAAGGTATTAAGTTAATTACCATTTGATCAAAGTGCCTCTACATCATCAAGACCTCTGCTGTGCCTCCAAGTGGCAACTCATGGCAACTGGGTGGTAAGAACCCAGGCGAAATCCGCAGGGGATCTCAGTGGTCCTCAGAGGCAGTCATTTCACGGTTGTGAATGTGAACCAGCCAACCACTGCTCCTTTTGTGGAGTTTCAGTTTCTTGATGAGTGTATCAAAAATACACATAAATATCATTTAACATTTTTATATTTAGTGGTGCTTCTTAGAAACTCAAGCATCTGTTGTTGCTGCGTTGTAATGTCTTTTAATTGGGTCACTATTTGACCCATGCATGTGATCATTTTTTTTTTCAAATACTCTATTTCTTTTTTCTTTCAATGTCCTCCATCTTGCCAATTCCGGCCTCACTAGTGACTCCAGAGCCGCTGTCCTCCTCTCAGAATGGGACTGGTAAGTATCATGGAATGATGGTCGGCTGTTGCCCCTTTTTTTTTTCTTGTTGCTGGTTGTGTGGTTTGAGGGGCAGTTGAGGGGCCAGGCTGCTGATTTTCGTTGCATGGTTGTTTCACAGATGGAGGTGGATTGTCTGGAGTTTGACTGGGGAAGAGTGGTGTTGAAATGATTGTGGCCGCTGGTGCACTCCCGACCCCGGAGCCACCAAAGATTTCATCCATTTGCTGTAAAAGGACACAACAGACTCAGTCAAAATCAGACAGGTACAAAGTGGTATTTTCAAACTCGTTTGCTGTGATAATTTCCCCCCCTTCACCAAAGTTGCAACGATGAGGCACTGATGAACCCCATAGTTCAATTGTGGGTGGCAGAACAGTGAACAGGACAAATGAAAGATTGATACTGTACAGAAAGTCCCACCAACATTTAAGATATACACAGAGCGGGCACTTACCGAGTAATATTCCCAGGTAACTTTTCCCTCTCCTGTTGCCCGAGATCTGTCTTTCGCTCTTTTGTATGTAGTTAACATGTTACCCAAGTTTTTCCTTATTCTTTCATTTGTGATTATGTACCCTTTGGCAGTGAAGGCTTTTTTGTAAAAGGCTATTTTGTTGTGGTTGTACAGGTGTTGGTATGTCCGTGTCAGCTCCAGAAGTAATATTGTTGTCCTGTGTTTGAATTCTGTAAAAACATTGCAGTATTGTTAAAATCACTTACTTTTTATTCTAACTCTGTCTGGAATTCGTGGCATGATGGAACCAAGCCGTCGGAAGAAAGTACTGGCTGGGTCCGAACCTGAGTGGAGGTTGTGAAGCCTGGGGAATAGGAGAAGGGCTCTGAGGGAATCTTGGATGTTGAAGAGTGGGGAAAACAGGAGTGGACAAGACAGGAGGATGAGTGACAACATTTGCCATTTGTGGGTTTATTGCACAGAAAGAAAGCCAAATTGAAATGATTTATCCACATGCATTTAAATATTAACATTTGGCATATAAAAAGATATTTTACCTTGACTGTCTTCTGCAGCTCTCATTAAATAATTGCCATCCAAATTTATCATAGAATTAAAGGTATCAAACTTTTCTTTTTTACTCATCAGCTTTCAGTCTTTCAGCTGTTTCTCTGCTCACCCTCAATTTGACAATACCTTTGTTGTCTCTTATGGTACCTAGGACTTCATCCATTGTTGCAGGTCTAAATCAGGTTCTGCATATGCTTTATTTAACCTGTTGCATTAACGAGAAATGACCAAACACCTGCTTGAAATTGAACAGATCTATTGATTGTAAACCCATTACAATTGACAGATTGTGCCTTTCACAGTGATTGGTGTTTGTGTGCGTGTTAGAGCTTTTGCCGATGTCATTCAAGAAAGTATTTATGCTTCACTGCAATTGTCCAATAAATAACCAATATATTTATCAGAACTGAACTTTGTCTTTCTCTTACTGCTACGTAATACAGTGGGTACGGAAAGTATTCAGACCCCTTTAAATTTTTCACTTTGTTTTATTGCAGCCATTTGCTAAAATCAAAAAAGTTCATTTTATTTCTCATTAATGTATACTCAGCACCCCATCTTGACAGAAAAAACCCTTTGCTCAGTAGTGAGTAGAAGCACCCTTTTGAGCTAGTACAGCCATGAGTCTTCTTGGGAATGATGCAACAAGTTTTTCACACCTGGATTTGGGGATCCTCTGCCATTCTTCCTTGCAGATCCTCTCCAGTTCCGTCAGGTTGGATGGTGAACATTGGTGGACAGCCATTTTCAGGCTCTCCAGAGATGCTCAATTGGGTTTAGGTCAGGGCTCTGGCTGGGCCAGTCAAGAATGGTCACAGAGTTGTTCCGAAGCCAAACCTTTGTTATTTTAGCTGTGTGCTTAGGGTCATTGTCTTGTTGGAAGGTGAACCTTCGGCCCAGTCTGAGGTCCTGAGCACTCTGGAAGAGGTTTTCTGCCAGGATATCTCTGTACTTGGCCGCATTCATCTTTCCTTCAATTGCAACCAGTCGTCCTGTCCCTGTAGCTGAAAAACACCCCCACAGCATGATGCTGCCACCACCATGTTTCACTGTCAGGATTGTATTGGGCAGGTGATGAGCAGTGCCTGGTTTTCTCCACACATACCGCTTAGAATTAACGCCAAAAAGTTCAATCTTCGTCTCATCAGACCAGAGAATCTTATTTCTCATAGTCTGGGAGTCCTTCGTGTGTTTTTTGGCAAACTCTATGCAGGCTTTCATATGTCTTGCACTGAGGAGAGGCTTCCGTCGGGCCACTCTGCCATAAAGCCCCGACTGGTGGAGGGCTGCAGTGATAGTTGACTTTGTGGAACTTTCTCCCATCTCCCTACTGCATCTCTGGAGCTCAGCCACAGTGATCTTTGGGTTCTTCTTTACCTCTCTCACCAAGGCTCTTCTCCCACGATTGCTCAGTTTGGCTGGACGGCCAGCTCTAGGAAGAGTTCTGGTCGTCCCAAACTTCTTCCATTTAAGGATTATGGAGGCCACTGTGCTCTTAGGAACCTTGAGTGCTGCAGAAATTCTTTTGTAACCTTGGCCAGATCTGTGCCTTGCCACAGTTCTGTCTCTGAGCTCCTTGGGCAGTTCCTTCGACCTCATGATTCTCATTTGCTCCGACATGCACTGTGAGCTGTAAGGTCTTATATAGACAGGTGTGTGCCTTTCCTAATCAAGTCCAATCAGTTTAATTAAACACAGCTGGACTCCAATGAAGGAGTAGAACCATCTCAAGGAGGATCAGAAGAAATGGACAGCATGTGAGTTAAATATGAGTGTCACAGCAAAGGGTCTGAATACTTATGACCATGTGATATTTCAGTTTTTCTTTTTTAATACATTTGCAAAAATTTCTACATTTCTGTTTTTTTCTGTCAAGATGGGGTGCTGAGTGTACATTAATGAGAAATTAAATGAACTTTTTTGATTTTAGCAAATGGCTGCAATGAAACAAAGAGTGAAAAATGTAAAGGGGTCTGAATACTTTCCGTACCCACTGTATGTAGCCAGAGAATAATGGCTACTTTACCCATGAATTCCACTGTGTAAATCATATTATTGGGCATATGTGGTTTGTTATTTAATATTTAATCTCACAAATGTAAGAAATAGGATGACAAACTATGTACCAATGATTTCTTTTTGTTTTGAGGTCATACAATGTGGATCTAATTTTATCTATCATAACTTTTTATTCGTTCAATGATGCCACTGTTATAAATTGATGAGATTTTAAAGTCATACTATTTATTGAATAAGTATAACCTACATAAAAAATGACTTAAAAAAGGTACTGTACCTTTACAGTACCTTTATGACCCTAACTTTAAATAATGGAACTACTGAATCAACAGTCAAAACTTTCCCACAGCTACATACAGGCTCCACAGGGGGAGGAACAGCAGCAATTATGATTACAAGACATACGTTTCCTTCAGTGATAACAGAATAACAGACTCAGTTCCAAACAATTGTCTTGTAATTTTATTTGGATTTCTGTGGCTTCACAATAATTATAACCTCTGGAATTCTTGGACTAAACAAATTCCACTTTTGGCTGACAAATATTGTAAATATTGTAATTAATTCATATATAAATTAATAATATATATGAATTAATTAACTAAGTGTTTGTTATCATGTCATGCATGCCCAGCCCATACAAGACACCATTAATTCAAACAAACCATGATCAGAGTGCTGTACAAACATATTTAAACAACAAAGAAAATCCATAAATAGAAACACAACAAAAGGATCTTTCACACCATCATTCAGTACAAAATAATTCATAAATCACTGACCGAAACATTACTATATTCTGGAATAATCTAAATAAATACTAATTAAATCTACATAGAAAATGAGGATTTTGTACAACACGTGGTGTTTGTGGACAAAACTTAGAGCCAATCAGCTCTCTGATCAGGCGACAGCCAGGCGTTTCCCATCATGCCCTGGGTCTTGCAGTCGGTGGAGAGCTTATACATCCATGTTTTATACATCCATGGTGGAGAGCGGCTGCGGCGCCTGGCTCTAAAAACTGCAGCCGCCTCGATCTCATGAGGTTATCATTGTCCACTAGTGCATGACGTCAGAGCAAGTCGGACACAAAACTAACCGGCATGCATTGCGCGGCGATCAGCGGTGATCGATTCTGCGCAGACGTGGCTCATCTCAGCCTATTGTATAAAAAATGGCCCAGTCGCCAAAATATTTGCCCTCAAACCAAAAAAACAGTGTTTTCAAACCACCAACCGTGGTTAATATATTCCACACATTTCTTTTAACAGTCAAACCAATGAGCTAATGACAATTTTACACCGTGACACGTCGAGTAATATAGGCTATGTTCCATAAACGTTACTTTAAATCCACCTTTAAATCCAACAAGTTATGTTGATGTTTGTGCCGAGGAAGCTTTTTAGTTTTTAGGGAGGTAAATTCATGAATCAGAAGCAGGAAAGACGTGAACTTTCACCTGTGATTGGATAGCTGAAGGTGGGCCTGGCTCAGTGAATACAGCTGGATATGGAGCTGTGGAGGAGCTGTTGGCCTTCACCCACACCTCCTTCATCCTCACTGTGAGATGAGTGACAAATGAACAATTTAATCTTTTTTAGAATTTTATTACTATGGAGTTTTTTTCCACTTTGGCGGACGGGTCAAAATACCCATGAGCCTTGGCTGCTGTTGCTATGGAGAGCAAGGTGTGAATCATAGCTGCGGTGAATTTAAAATACAGCTACAGCTGCTGAATTCATCCAAAACTGACCCCGAATCAGAAGTGAATTCATTTTAAATGCAGATTATAGGGTAATCAGTTTCCCAACAGTTTAATCTTTAGCTTTAATCCACAATGAGGAGTTTCAACCAGGAGAGTTTCATGCAGATCCAAACTATAGAAGAGCTTCAACTGCAGTCAGCTGACATTGTCCATGAGAGGAAAAATTAATGAATTTCAGGAACCTGGAATAGCTCCTCCCACTTTTCAGCTCTACAGGAAATGAAAAAAAAAAAGCTGTCAGAAGGCAGCGGAATGGAAGCAGCGCTTTGATGCTGGATTCTAGAACTCACAGAACACCAGTAAGTAGACCTCAGAATCCCAACAGGGTCACATTATCTCCTGTCAACTGCAAACAAGTGTCGTGTACCACAGTCAAGAAGGATCTACTACAGAGACCATCTTCACACAACTACAGTCTACCACAGACCACTACAGTCTACCACAGACCACTACAGTCTACCACAGACCACAACAGTCTGCTACAGACCACTACAGTCTGCTACAGACCACTACAGTCTACCACAGACCACTACAGTCTGCTACAGACCACTACAGTCTACCACAGACTACTTCAGTCTTCGACATGCCTTTTCACTTTTCTACAGACAGGGCCTTGGAACGAAGGTTGAACGCAAAGAAAAGGGTGAGAGTTGCTGACGATGTTCCTCAGGGCCGTCCAAAACCCCCCTCAGACATCGAGCGTCTGAAAGACGCTCTTGATAAAGCTCACCAGGAGAACTGTCTCCTGAAAGAGCAAGTAAACAACATGTCGCACCATGCCTTGTCCTTTGACAATTTACTGATTGAAAACAAGGACAGTAAACAGCAAATAGCTCAGCTGGAGGAGCAGATCCAGCATCTGAAGAATGGCTTTGAGAATGCTCACAAGGAGAAAAGTCTCCTGATAGAGCAAATACACAGCATGTCGCTTCACGCCTCCTCCTTAAACAAATTACTCGGTGAAAAGGAGACAGATAAAGAAGAAATAAGCAGGCTGGAGCAGCTTCTACAGACCAGGGAGAGTCAGTTTGAAGCTGAAGACAAAAAGAGCCAGGAGACCATTACAAAGTACAAGGAAGAAATCTCCCACGTCAAGAACAGTTTCCAAATCCAGATTGAGCAGCTGGAGATCCAGCTGCACCTCAACAAGAAGGAGTACATCGACCTGGCAGCAAGATTTGAGGCAGATAAAAAACAACATGCAGAGCAAAACGCCAAGGCCGTGTCAGAGAGCCAGAACAGCATCATGCTGCAGAACGAACTGCAGAATAAACTGAAGCAGAGAGACGATGAAGTCCTGAATCTCAAGAAGGACAACGACAAACTCTCCCAGAGGCTCACAGAGGCCACAAACCATCTGTGGAGCAACGGACAGGAATTTCTCCAGAGCGACAAAGCTTGGCAGACGAAATACCAAGCTCTGCAGGAGAAGTTCAGACAGGACCTGGCTGAGAAAGAACAGAGCTGGGAGACACGAGTACAACAGGTGGAGGAGGAGAAGAACGAACTGGAGCTCTGTCTGAAAGAAGAGAAGAGCAGACGCTTCTGGTCTCGCAGGGACAACACAAAGACTGGACAGACAAAGGTGGAGGAAAAGACAAGTGAAGAAGATGAGATGAAAAAGAAAGAAAAGGAAGAGAGAGTGGAGATGAAAAACAAAGAAAAAGAAGAAAAGACTGAGATGAAAAAGAAAGAAAAGGAAGAAAAGAGGGAGATGAAAAAGAAAGAAAAGGAAGAGAAGGCAGAGATGAAAAAGAAAGAAAAGGAAGAGAAGAGGGAGATGAAAAAGAAAGAAAAGGAAGAAAAGTTGGAGATGAAAAAGAAAGAAAAGGAAGAGAAGGTAGAGATGGAAAAGAAAGAAAAGGAAGAGAAGACAGAGATGAAAAACCAAGAAAAAGAGGTGAAGACAGAGATGAAAAAGATGGAGAAGAAGGGTTTTATGAGCTGGATGCACAAGAAGAAGAAGTGCGACAGCGACAGTGAGGTGGAGGAGGCTGCTGGTTGTTCGTCTCAGGTCGGACAACAGCAGCTCCCTCAACCTCCCCCCTAACCTCTCCACCCCTCCTCTGTCTCCCTCACCCCGTCCCTCTTTCCACCCTCCATCTTCCTCCATCTCCCTCACCACCTTTTAACACCCTCCTCCATCTCCCTCACCCCGTCCCTCTTACCATCCTCCTCCATCTCCCTCACCCCCTATTACCACCCTCCCTCCATTCCCTCCTCCACCGTCCTCCAGTTCCCTCACCCCCTCTTACCACCCTCCATCCATTACCCCCTCCATCTCCCTCCCCCTCACCTCCACCCCCCGCCCCCATGGGCAGCACAGTGGTCAGCGCTGCAGCCTCACAGAAACACCTCCATCTTGTTTCTGTGTGGAGTTTGTATGTTCTCCCTGTGTCTGCGTGGGTTTTCTCCTGGTACTCAGGTTTCCCCCACAATCCAAAGACATTCAAATTCGGCTAATCCAAATACATCCAAAATCAAATACAATCAAATAAACAATCAATCAAATAAAAGTTCAATCATAGTTCTGCATATGTCTGCCTTTTTGAATAAACACATAGAGTATAAATACAGCTGTATGACATTATGGTTGGTATCTGTCATTATACTGACAGCATTCACTCTATTGTTCTTTCAATCTTTATTATTATTCTGTACGTTTTTTGGTGGACTACTACTCCTGTATACTGTCAGCTACAGCGACAGTAAACTGACAAAAAACTGACATTAATGTTGTGTTTAGATTTTTTGTACCTCTGCAACATTTTATTATTTATTACTTATTATTAACACTTGTGTGTTTGCCACAAATGTCATGTTGACTTGCAATTCTTCAACCACACCACTGGGATGCAGCAAAGACTCCTGATTCCACATACACTCATCTTAACCGTAAACTCCACCAGCAACAAGGCAGGAAAACTTTGAACTAAAACATTTAAAACAAACAGGTGTTTGCAAGTGTATGAATGCAGGAGGACAAAACAAAGACGGTATCATTGCAGGGCTGTTTTCTGTTCCAATTGTTCATTATTAATACGTGTACTGTAAACATTAGTGGGGACAGGACTTTTAATGCCAATGTTGATACCTTTAAACAAAAATGTCAAGAAGAGACACACAGTGTACCCACTGTGCTTGGCGCGGCTGTAGGATGAATGATGTCATCAGATGGTGCCATGCCTTCAGAGTAGAGGAGCCAGCTGAAGTACAAGATGGAACCACAGACTGTATATGAGGATGAAACTCACACTATATGAACCCAGGTCACAAGAATTAACAACGCGGAAGTGCCTTAGCCAATCAGATGGCAGGGCCGCAGCACCGCAGGCTGCTGGACAGCATACGGCAGTCAGACGCTGGGTGACAGTGTAGGGAGAGGGCTTCCTGCGGAGTGGAAAAACACTAAAAACACTGTAGTAGTGAAACGTGTAACATAACAGAGAGAAAAATAGAAAATAAAAAAACCATGGTTGGCCTGCAGATGACCTGATGGAGTAGGAGGCAGCAGAGTAGGCCACGCCACTGCAGAATAGGCCGTGCCACTTAGGTAACGGTACATGGTGGTTAGTAGAAGGACCTGATAAGGACTGGCGACGCGGCTCCAGGTAAGCATGAGATCATGCTTGACCGTTATCTGACCTGCTGTAGCTGTCAGTTTTTAAAAAAATGAGCTGGAATCAAAAACAGGACACAGGTGTAAAGACCTGCCCCGTGACACAGAGGAAGCCCCGGAATAAAAAGAAATCAATAAATGCTGCGCCACGAGGCGCTAGGCTAAGAGCTAACAACATTAGCATTAGCTGATAGCCAACTGATGTAGAGAGAAACTGAAGAACGGAAAGAAGAGAAACGTGTCAGTTTTCTCTTTGGCTGCTGAAGCTATTCAACTGTTTGAAACTGAAGCAACATGAGTTATGTTTCCTCAGGCATTTGATTTCACTGGTCTAGTGAATCTAATTAAAAATGAATAGAAGACAATATTTTGTCAAGTTAACACTAGTTTGTAAATCATGTATCATTGTCTTTCTTTAATTTAAAAAGTGTATACAATGTTAAGTTAAAATAGAAATCTTTGAAGTGAAGAGCTAAGAGCCAAGAACTGCCGACCTTACCCCAAGTACATCTGTTTGGTGCAAAGTTGTGCAAATTATGCTTTAATACTGCAAATGATAATGCCCAACATTTCCCTCTTGAAGTGGTCAATACAGTCAAACATAACTTTTATCCATGGCTTCAAGTTGGATATGGAACTGTGTCGTACTTGAGACTGGAAAAGGATCATAAGGTACATGCTGCATTTCTATTGGGAAAGGCTGGAGTGGCTCCCTTAAGCAGATTACAATTCCTCGACTGGAACTAACAAATTGAGCATTAGTTCAGGCAGGCCGCGGAGTCAAGCTCAGCTCGATGTCCCAGCTACATCAGCTGACCATTGCAATCCAGGAGCCACATCAGCTGATGGATCAGCTGATTACCTTCTACGCATCTATTGGCGATCTCATTCAGGGCGCCCTATTTAAGCTGCTTCAGCCTGCCTATCCTAGCTGCTTCCTCTGCAAGCTGCTTCACAAGCTTGTCAATGTGAGAATGACCAAGCTGTCAGCTACCTGCCTCAACTCCCCTGCTGCTGGTATGTCGATCCCCGACCACCATGAGTGCATCACGGACTCACCGCATCAGCAATCTGAAGCAGAGGAGCTATTCGTGTCGGAAGGTTACGCTGCTCCCGCACCTCCGCTGTCGTCCAAGGAGCATGAGCCCCACCTCCAGCAGCCAGCTCCGCGGACCAGGAAGATGCCACCATCTTGTTGCCTTATCCAACATCCAGTCATCGCTTGCCACAATTAACTCCAGAATCAAGCCCTGGAGTCCGACTCAGAGGCCTCAGCAACACGTTTTTTCTGACCACCGCCGGACTGCTTTCCTCCTCGGTCGCAGGGCTTCTGCCATAATCCCTTTTCACACAGGCACTGCTACCCTGAAATTATTATATTCCGGTCACGGTATATGTGTGAGCGCAAAGGTCCGCGTCAGTCGGAACAGACTTTAACCGGCCAGCTCCCGAGTACAAGTCCAGGTGAGCAGGCAATTCGACAATTCACACGAGAGTGTGGGTGTGTCGACTTCCAGCAGTCAGCGGCTGTGTTTTTAGAAATGCGGATGTGCTGATTAAATGCAGCAGCTAAAAGCTGCATAGTTTTGACGCTCCACTGCAAAGTGCTAACAGGAGAGAGGACTTCCTGTAAAATAAAGGTTTTATTTCTGGTAAAAATCTTAAAAACACTGAAATACAACTGCAGTGAAGTTTTGCATCACGTCCTGCCTCCTGCACCCCTCGCCTAAACCAGACGGACTATTTCCAGTATGTGTGTGCAGACACGACAATCTCCTGCTGTACTGCATGTGTGAAAGGGCAACTCATAGTACAGATCTGATTGTCCGGACTTCATATGTGAAAGCGGCTATAGGCTGTATTTAATAAAAATAAATAAATAAGGGTGGAAGTAGCAGTAGCCTCTGCAACGTCACCCGTTGGCTCGTGAACGTCCGTTTTTAAGCTGGAAGTCAGAGATTTGGCCGTCACCATCTTGGTTTTGGGAACAGAAGTGATGTTAGTCTGATAAGAGAGCAGCTGCCTCTATCCTGATCAGTGGTAATGTCAATCACACGGTAGCCCCGCCCTATGGCATGTTCTGCCGTTTATTTCCATCTAAATATGACCATAATATAAAAATGAATATCCTGCTGTACCGAAGAAGACTCAAAACTAACGATTAAGACCATTAACTCAATCGAAGAAATGTTTACTGAGGAAATAAATCAAGTGAGAAGTCGTGTCATTTCTCATTGACCTCAATACAATCTTGTCTTTGCAGCCAGTGGAGTCGCCCCCTGGTGGCATTTGACTCACACAGCCTCAGTCACTTACTCACCTCGTCCACTGTGAGTGTGCGTCTCTGTGACATCAGCTAAACATCTAGCTGGCTCATCATGTCTTATTCTAAGCTGTATGCTCAGTAGTAAATGGTTGAAGCCGTTTACTGGAGATGATACACTGACATACTGCCTGTATGGTAAGGCTGACTTCTACCCCAAACTTTGTGATATTAAAAAACACATGACAACTCAAAAACATACTCAAAAGGCAAAGCCCTATAACAGTTCCACCCAAAGAAAGTTGCCATTAATGAGTAAAAAAAAGGCTGAAGCCACAACGTTATTCCTCTCTCCTACAGCGTCCATTACAATTTTTCAAATTAATTTTGCAAATTAATTTTAATTAAATTTTGCGACTTCTAGCCACTTTTAGGACAGCCATTAGCTACTTTCCCCACTGAGGAGTTGGCAACACTGCATACAACGTTGGAGGTCATGTTCATTCTTATGGAAGTTGCTCAGTGGCACATAAAGCAAATATCTGAGTATTCAGAAGTTCGGATTTTCCTGCTCTGTTGGGCCCACAGAGCATGCGCACTGGCGTTTCCTTTAGCACTGCCTCCCAACCGCTCAGTCTCAGACTTGCTTACATGACCAACAGGCTGCGTGTTCGTAGCAGCACTACGCGTATATGAGCTGCCAGCTCGTAGTAACCACAGCAGCTAGTCATGGAGGCAGCCTTGCGGTGTATATTATAATGTTAATATCATGCTTTGTCCCGTCTGTAAGTAAAAAACTTACAACTAATTATACTGCGTAGTATTCCGTCATGCCGTGGTATCAGCGCCGCTAGCTACTAACCGACAGCCGGTAGTTTGGGAACAGACTTAATACATCCACAGTACATGCTTTACAACTTACAGCCCACGGATGTAACACAAGTAATAAAGCGATGAGTTACAGCCAGTTTATCCGTTATTACAGCCAGTCATATGAGCGTGCCGGGCGGCGCAGTCGAACGCTGTCCCGTTGGTCAGATGGGCATTCACGATGCTGAAGAAAAAACTCTGGCATCGGCTATTACTAAATTTTACAACTTTTAGGACCTAATGATCTAAACACCACTATGTCCACTATGGCCACTATGTCACTCAAAGTAGGTCACACTTCTTGGGTACTTGAGGTGGCCACATGTGACACTGAGCGATGACATCACTCCAGCGAGCATCAAAGGTATCAGTCCTATGGATATTGCCGGAAATTCAGTCCAAGTCTCCACAGGGGTTTCATTCTTCCCCCCCTGCTGCGGCATCTCTCCTGCATGTAGATCAAGTTTCTTTGTCATAGTGGTCCTGGCTGAACTGTAGTTCTTGCTGTTTGAGTTAATAAAAAGCCATAAATATAAGGTGTGGTGTCTTTACTGATTAACATTAGTGATGTTGTGAGTCCAACGATAGCTAGATAGCTAGTTAATCGCTGCACTGAGTCTGAAGGACATTTTGCCGCTTTGAAGTCAAGAACAGCGGCCGGCCCTGTTACAGACGCTGTGGAAAATATTGTGAAATACTTTGTTGTGAGCTAGCTAGTTAATGTTAGTTTGGTTTTCTTTGCCTCTTCAGCAGACATTAAGAATATTAAGAATATTTATAACAGGGTCCACAGATTAGAGTTTGTTGCCTCTTCCTCCCCTCTGAACAGTTTGAATAATTGTAACTCTCAATCTCACAATGTCCTGCACCACTGTGCCATTACCACCAGATGTCCTCTAGAGAGCGCAATGGCAATGGGACAGACAGTGAAAACACCAGTATTAAGAGGACTCACATGTGAACTTTAATTCATTCTTGTGCACCAGGGTTTGGTGCACAAGAATGTAATAAAGGACACTACAGATCAAACATGGCAGCTGTATGAGTCTCATACATATTATAAATTGTATATATGAACACAAAATCTAATTAGCTTTGTTTTCCTCCACACTTGTTTTGATAGAAAGGTGTGATGTAGAAAGATCTGTTCTTGGTTTTACAAAGTTATCCAGGTAACTTGTTTGGAAGCATTTTAGCCAATACAAATGTTGTGACATCTGCAGTGGATTCAGTATTTAAGAAGCTTCATGTCCCAACATCACTGAGGGTAAATGATCTCACAGGACACTGGATCAGTTTAGAGGTTGTCATTTGTTTTATTGTATTAAACACCAAACCAAATAGTGAAAAGTACAAAGTACATGGAAACATTGTAGGCAAAATAATTGGTGCCTATAAACCACAACAACCACTCATATATGGACAAATCATCAGTATTATCTTTACATCATTATATTACATAAGGTATATTTACCAAAGTGTTCAAAATCACATGGTTAAAAACTTCTGTCAGTGCCTTTGAGTCAAATGAAAAGGGGGGGTTTAGGGATCAAACCCCTCCGGCGAGGTCTGGAAGCAGGTTTGGTGCAGAAGTGTTCAGTGGGCTGCCGTGGTGCCGGGACTGATCGGCTGGTTGACGTCCAGTCTCGGGAGACACAGGAGTCCTGCCCTGACATCAAAAACAACCGGTGAATATTTGATATAATCAAATATCAACATACATACAGTATGTAATGCTATCTTTAGCTTAGCACGACCTTGTGTCCCTATGGCTACTTTTGCAGTCCTAATAAAGGGCTTACTCACTTTGACTGAAACACCACATGCTCTCCGTCTTGTCCTGTCATCAGTCGTCCTTCTGACCTGGTCGAGAGTGAGCGTTTATTCTTCGTCGTCGTGGAAACTCTGGATGTGCTGCAGGAATGTTGAGTCTTCTCTCTCAACACATCCAACAGAGTGAGCAAAGAAAGAGTGAATTACTAATGATGAGGCCTGAAGACTCTTTGATGATATGAATGATTTTCATACCTGTGCCTCCTAAAGTCAACTTCATCTCAGTAATAAAGAGAAGAAATCACTTCACGGTTATTGTTTCTGTTTTTATCCCTGGCTCCTTCTTGGACCTGGATCAGCAAGAGGGTCCCTCTCCTGAAACCAGGCCTGGGAGGACAGGCTGTCTATCTCCTATATTTCTGATGATATAGTTTTCCCGGCACAGGTAGTACTGGAGAAGTTAGGGTCCCATCAGCTGCTGACTCCTAAGAAGGATGAAGTGTGAGTTGGACTCGTCCCCCATAGTGTCGTCTCACTCCTCTTATGTCACCGACTGTACACTGACGACTTCAGGGATGAAGCTTTTCATTCATCTATCACAGTCTCAACTGAAGGAGGTTCTCACTGCTCTGCAGCATGCCAACTCCTTCTGTTTTTAGTTCCTTCCTCCTCCTCCTCTCTCTTTCTCTCTCTCTCTCTCTCTGCCCCCCCTTGTCGTCTTCCCTGACAGGCTCATATTAGATAAGACCCGCCTTCTTGACATTTGGCAACCAATCAATAGGACAAGTAACTACCATGTGACCGTGACATTATTTTTATGGATAATAATTCTAATTTTAATACATACTTTATTTAATTATGGTACAGGATTTATATATATTATACTGTTTTTTTTTTATTTTAGAAGAATAAAATATGAAATTTATTATATTAAATTATATTATATTTAGGATGCCAGGACTACCTTGGGCTTCGCCAGCTCTGCTGGACACAAACAGCAGCCCTCAAGGCCACAAAGTGAGAATCCAGCCTCCAGATACAGAGAGGCCCTGGTGCAAGACGCTACCGAGGGCCTCGCCAGCCCTGCCAGACGCAAAGGCTACGAAGAAAAATCCAGCCACCAGACGTGACTGTTTCCAGATGGACGACGATCCTAATCTGAGTCACTGTCATCAGACCACCTCGGCTTCCTGGCCGAGGCCAGAAGTCGGCTCCTCAGGGCTTTCCTCTTCGCTGAGGCTGTCCTCTCAACTCCTGTTGGGCCTCTTAGCAGGATGCTGCTCTTCATCGCTGTCCTCCCTGCTCCTCTTCCTGGAGGAGTCCAGGCCAGACGACGACGTGGTCGACTCTTCAGACCTGTCGTGGTCAAAGAGGGAACTCTAGGACTCAGACTCAAAGGGTGGTAGGTCCTGGAAGAGAAGAGGTCTGATGCTGTCATCCTCATCCTCTTCATCACCCTCTTCATCATCCCTGTCGTCACGATCTTCATCTTCTTCCTCAGATGACAGGTGTCATAACTAGTATCCAGCCAGTCAGAAGATTCAGTCCCCTCAGTCCAGTCATCGTGACAGTGTGCAGGAAGGACAGCCTCATCCTCAGGTTCATCATCATCGTCCAGAATAACAAAACCTCCACCTCCTCTTCATCGATGATCCTGATCAGCTCAGTGATCACTCCAGCTGCAGGATGTTCTACGATGTAGGAGACAGCTGCAGGAAAAGTTAAAGCACAAAAAACTGAAGTCTACATGTATTATTTGTGACTCAATAAGCAAGAATCAATTTAAATATAAAAGTGTATTTAGTTATAAAGTTATTAATCGCTTAAATATAATAGATAAAAAAATAACACTTACAAACTTAAATTCTGCTGTGTGTGTGACAGCTTCAACACACAACCACACAAATCATTTTTCTGATTCTTATGTTGTTAAACACCAGACATTACCTTTTTCTAACAGAGCCCCATCCACTTCACCATGAAGAGAAGAGTACAGACAAAACACATATACAAATATCTCTCATGTGAAATAACCAGTTATCAGATAACAGTGTTCATGTAAGACCACATCACTTCTACAAGTAAACACATCAAACAGCTCTTCTATGGATCCTGATTCAGATCCCAACACACACTCCGGCACATGATCACAGTGGAGAACGCAGGTACCAGACATGGAGCATGCACCGTCACAACGAACATGTTGATTTTCACAAATTCTTACCCTAACCTTACTTTGTAAAAACATATATATGCGATTCCATGCAACAATTTGCCTTGCCCGGTCCCCCTATAAACACAGAATCCCGAACGAGACCAACCAGGTTTTTTAAAGAGAAAAATAAGACGACATCCCACACCTACTACACAAGATATGGTAATAAAAGCTGTACAATTATTTGGACCAAAAAGAGACATAAAATAAATATAAAACAAATAACAAATGACTGAACACTAATTATAAAACTGTGAGATAAAGAAACACACTTATCAAACTTCAGACTGTATTGCAGATATGTGGATGACATTCTTGTTCTTTTAGAGATAAGCTCCAAGGTTGAATTCACATACAGTATATCCACTGTACGCTTTCTGTTTATTAAAACAACCAAAACAGATTGCAATTTGGTCACTAACAATAATAGAAAACCAACAGAGAGGAATATCACTCCATCCTAGACACAGATAAAAGGAGTTAGAAGATTTCCTGCTCTGAAAGTGACAAATAATATTCTGTATAAGGATTTCAAGAGGATTATTTCCACACAGCAACTAAATTGTCAATCACAGAGCACTGATCACTGTCAGTGTGTACAAATACAGACACACGTGTACAGTGTTCCACCAGATACTCTGCACAAAGAATACTTCAGGAATGACCTTAATATCACAGGATAGATTTACATATAAATACCACAGTATTATCAACAATAGCTACAACTTTTTAAGTGCTTAAGGAACAAACATATGTGCATTTTTCAGACCACGTAAAATAGTTAAAAAATGAATAGACTGTTGTATAAAACCATTCAGATCGAATCACGTCCATATCTATCGTCTCAAGCAGTAAACCCTGAAGTATAAGACTTTTCCAATCATATGTATCATGATACTGTATATGATGACTGAAATGAATAGAAGAATACTTTATTCAGTCAGGTTTAGTTACATTCACAACAGCTCTGAATACATTTGAGATCCAGTAAACTCAGCTGTCCACACAGTGGGAAACATCCTGCTTTGTTTACGCCTGCACGTTCTGACGTCATGGCGTTTGCTCCTAACAGTTCCACCGTCTCCATGGTTACAGAACAAATATATATTTTCTGCATTAGGCTCGTTCGAGATGAATTGCGCCTCGCCTGGAAAGCGGACGAGATCAGGCGGCAGCAGCAGGGGGCAGTGACAAAAAGCTGCAGTCAAGTCGCACAGTTTCCGGCCGCCTTCAAAGCATATACAGGAAGTGACATAAATACTTGCATCCTGTTCGATCCATCTGTAGGCTGATTTTACTTTGCGGACATTCGGAAATGGCAGAAGAAATTGCGTTTGTGTTCTTGATCGCCGATGAAATTGAAGCAGAAGAGATCCCCCTTATTTTCAATGAGGATGGACTTCAACAGAGAAGGTGATTTGTTGTATGTCAATATTTAAAATGAGCCATATCATATGGCCACTGTTACAGTTGATTGAGTCTAGTGCTTTGTATTTTTTCTGATTGCCATCCAGTGAAGGCCACGTATCTCCATGTTGTGGGTTAAGACATTCTCCTACATCTTAGGCAACATAAAACACTGAAAAAATAAAGTAATTATTGACTTGTCTAGGAATGTTATCGTCAAAGTTTAAAACAAGGTTTTATTTTTATTACTTCATATAAAAGGTAACACTGTGGAGATACATGGTTGTCATTGGTCAGCAACAATATTAATTAAATCATAGCCCAATGATTTCTTTAGAATTCTGAATAGAATCCGCCTAATTATTCTTCTGCAGTTTGGTTCCAAAAATACCGGGCTTTGTTGAGGAGGTTGTCCCGCTGTATAGTGTCACTGACTTCAAAAGTCATTTCAGACTGTCAAGAGGAGAAGTGGAGGTAGGCTTATCTAAAGAATTTCAAGGCCAAAGTATTATCACTATCACTATATTTGTATGTTTTGATCATTGTCTCTTCTTTGCTAACTAGGGCCTTATGACCACACTGGGACCTTTCTACACAAACAGACAGCAAACCAAATTACCTGTGTCTAACAGGACTCTTGCTTGTCTGTGGACTCTGTCTAGTCAGGAGTTATATCGGGTGTGGCTGACAGATTCAACATTTCAAAATCTACAATGTCAACACATCTCCCATCATTTTTGTTTTCTGGTTAATACACATCTGTCCCATCACATTTCGTGGCCTACAGGGTTAAAGACACTTCAACAAGAAGCTCAGTGCAGCTCGTGTGGCCACTGAGCATGCTTTTGGCATCCTGAAGTCAAAGTTTAGGAGGCTCAAGTGTCTGCACATGAAAAAAGTGTCTGATATCAGTGCAGCAGTCACTACATGTTGCATTCTCCACAACATTTGTTTAGATTCAGGTGACCAACTTGATGAAGATGAGCAGGGTCTTCTTCATGAACTCAGAGAAGACATTGATGATCCAAACCCAGCACAGCTTAACAACCAAGATGCATTTGTTTACAGAGACATGATTTGTGCCCACATATAAGGACAGGATACACCTTCACACTCAGACCCTTTTCATTACAGTTCTTTTCTTTGCACATTTTTGTGAGCTGGTGTGCAGTCTGCCACAGGGTGATGTGAGGGATCTAAGGTTAAATGCCAAGTCAAATACCATGTAATATTTGATAAGACTCTAAGGTATTAAGTTAATTACCATTTGATCAAAGTGCCTCTACATCATCAAGACCTCTGCTGTGCCTCCAAGTGGCAACTCATGGCAACTGGGTGGTAAGAACCCAGGCGAAATCCGCAGGGGATCTCAGTGGTCCTCAGAGGCAGTCATTTCACGGTTGTGAATGTGAACCAGCCAACCACTGCTCCTTTTGTGGAGTTTCAGTTTCTTGATGAGTGTATCAAAAATACACATAAATATCATTTAACATTTTTATATTTAGTGGTGCTTCTTAGAAACTCAAGCATCTGTTGTTGCTGCGTTGTAATGTCTTTTAATTGGGTCACTATTTGACCCATGCATGTGATCATTTTTTTTTTCAAATACTCTATTTCTTTTTTCTTTCAATGTCCTCCATCTTGCCAATTCCGGCCTCACTAGTGACTCCAGAGCCGCTGTCCTCCTCTCAGAATGGGACTGGTAAGTATCATGGAATGATGGTCGGCTGTTGCCCCTTTTTTTTTTCTTGTTGCTGGTTGTGTGGTTTGAGGGGCAGTTGAGGGGCCAGGCTGCTGATTTTCGTTGCATGGTTGTTTCACAGATGGAGGTGGATTGTCTGGAGTTTGACTGGGGAAGAGTGGTGTTGAAATGATTGTGGCCGCTGGTGCACTCCCGACCCCGGAGCCACCAAAGATTTCATCCATTTGCTGTAAAAGGACACAACAGACTCAGTCAAAATCAGACAGGTACAAAGTGGTATTTTCAAACTCGTTTGCTGTGATAATTTCCCCCCCTTCACCAAAGTTGCAACGATGAGGCACTGATGAACCCCATAGTTCAATTGTGGGTGGCAGAACAGTGAACAGGACAAATGAAAGATTGATACTGTACAGAAAGTCCCACCAACATTTAAGATATACACAGAGCGGGCACTTACCGAGTAATATTCCCAGGTAACTTTTCCCTCTCCTGTTGCCCGAGATCTGTCTTTCGCTCTTTTGTATGTAGTTAACATGTTACCCAAGTTTTTCCTTATTCTTTCATTTGTGATTATGTACCCTTTGGCAGTGAAGGCTTTTTTGTAAAAGGCTATTTTGTTGTGGTTGTACAGGTGTTGGTATGTCCGTGTCAGCTCCAGAAGTAATATTGTTGTCCTGTGTTTGAATTCTGTAAAAACATTGCAGTATTGTTAAAATCACTTACTTTTTATTCTAACTCTGTCTGGGATTCGTGGCATGATGGAACCAAGCCGTCGGAAGAAAGTACTGGCTGGGTCCGAACCTGAGTGGAGGTTGTGAAGCCTGGGGAATAGGAGAAGGGCTCTGAGGGAATCTTGGATGTTGAAGAGTGGGGAAAACAGGAGTGGACAAGACAGGAGGATGAGTGACAACATTTGCCATTTGTGGGTTTATTGCACAGAAAGAAAGCCAAATTGAAATGATTTATCCACATGCATTTAAATATTAACATTTGGCATATAAAAAGATATTTTACCTTGACTGTCTTCTGCAGCTCTCATTAAATAATTGCCATCCAAATTTATCATAGAATTAAAGGTATCAAACTTTTCTTTTTTACTCATCAGCTTTCAGTCTTTCAGCTGTTTCTCTGCTCACCCTCAATTTGACAATACCTTTGTTGTCTCTTATGGTAACTAGGACTTCATCCATTGTTGCAGGTCTAAATCAGGTTCTGCATATGCTTTATTTAACCTGTTGCATTAACGAGAAATGACCAAACACCTGCTTGAAATTGAACAGATCTATTGATTGTAAACCCATTACAATTGACAGATTGTGCCTTTCACAGTGATTGGTGTTTGTGTGCGTGTTAGAGCTTTTGCCGATGTCATTCAAGAAAGTATTTATGCTTCACTGCAATTGTCCAATAAATAACCAATATATTTATCAGAACTGAACTTTGTCTTTCTCTTACTGCTACGTAATACAGTGGGTACGGAAAGTATTCAGACCCCTTTAAATTTTTCACTTTGTTTTATTGCAGCCATTTGCTAAAATCAAAAAAGTTCATTTTATTTCTCATTAATGTATACTCAGCACCCCATCTTGACAGAAAAAACCCTTTGCTCAGTAGTGAGTAGAAGCACCCTTTTGAGCTAGTACAGCCATGAGTCTTCTTGGGAATGATGCAACAAGTTTTTCACACCTGGATTTGGGGATCCTCTGCCATTCTTCCTTGCAGATCCTCTCCAGTTCCGTCAGGTTGGATGGTGAACATTGGTGGACAGCCATTTTCAGGCTCTCCAGAGATGCTCAATTGGGTTTAGGTCAGGGCTCTGGCTGGGCCAGTCAAGAATGGTCACAGAGTTGTTCCGAAGCCAAACCTTTGTTATTTTAGCTGTGTGCTTAGGGTCATTGTCTTGTTGGAAGGTGAACCTTCGGCCCAGTCTGAGGTCCTGAGCACTCTGGAAGAGGTTTTCTGCCAGGATATCTCTGTACTTGGCCGCATTCATCTTTCCTTCAATTGCAACCAGTCGTCCTGTCCCTGTAGCTGAAAAACACCCCCACAGCATGATGCTGCCACCACCATGTTTCACTGTCAGGATTGTATTGGGCAGGTGATGAGCAGTGCCTGGTTTTCTCCACACATACCGCTTAGAATTAACGCCAAAAAGTTCAATCTTCGTCTCATCAGACCAGAGAATCTTATTTCTCATAGTCTGGGAGTCCTTCGTGTGTTTTTTGGCAAACTCTATGCAGGCTTTCATATGTCTTGCACTGAGGAGAGGCTTCCGTCGGGCCACTCTGCCATAAAGCCCCGACTGGTGGAGGGCTGCAGTGATAGTTGACTTTGTGGAACTTTCTCCCATCTCCCTACTGCATCTCTGGAGCTCAGCCACAGTGATCTTTGGGTTCTTCTTTACCTCTCTCACCAAGGCTCTTCTCCCACGATTGCTCAGTTTGGCTGGACGGCCAGCTCTAGGAAGAGTTCTGGTCGTCCCAAACTTCTTCCATTTAAGGATTATGGAGGCCACTGTGCTCTTAGGAACCTTGAGTGCTGCAGAAATTCTTTTGTAACCTTGGCCAGATCTGTGCCTTGCCACAGTTCTGTCTCTGAGCTCCTTGGGCAGTTCCTTCGACCTCATGATTCTCATTTGCTCTGACATGCACTGTGAGCTGTAAGGTCTTATATAGACAGGTGTGTGCCTTTCCTAATCAAGTCCAATCAGTTTAATTAAACACAGCTGGACTCCAATGAAGGAGTAGAACCATCTCAAGGAGGATCAGAAGAAATGGACAGCATGTGAGTTAAATATGAGTGTCACAGCAAAGGGTCTGAATACTTATGACCATGTGATATTTCAGTTTTTCTTTTTTAATACATTTGCAAAAATTTCTACATTTCTGTTTTTTTCTGTCAAGATGGGGTGCTGAGTGTACATTAATGAGAAATTAAATGAACTTTTTTGATTTTAGCAAATGGCTGCAATGAAACAAAGAGTGAAAAATGTAAAGGGGTCTGAATACTTTCCGTACCCACTGTATGTAGCCAGAGAATAATGGCTACTTTACCCATGAATTCCACTGTGTAAATCATATTATTGGGCATATGTGGTTTGTTATTTAATATTTAATCTCACAAATGTAAGAAATAGGATGACAAACTATGTACCAATGATTTCTTTTTGTTTTGAGGTCATACAATGTGGATCTAATTTTATCTATCATAACTTTTTATTCGTTCAATGATGCCACTGTTATAAATTGATGAGATTTTAAAGTCATACTATTTATTGAATAAGTATAACCTACATAAAAAATGACTTAAAAAAGGTACTGTACCTTTACAGTACCTTTATGACCCTAACTTTAAATAATGGAACTACTGAATCAACAGTCAAAACTTTCCCACAGCTACATACAGGCTCCACAGGGGGAGGAACAGCAGCAATTATGATTACAAGACATACGTTTCCTTCAGTGATAACAGAATAACAGACTCAGTTCCAAACAATTGTCTTGTAATTTTATTTGGATTTCTGTGGCTTCACAATAATTATAACCTCTGGAATTCTTGGACTAAACAAATTCCACTTTTGGCTGACAAATATTGTAAATATTGTAATTAATTCATATATAAATTAATAATATATATGAATTAATTAACTAAGTGTTTGTTATCATGTCATGCATGCCCAGCCCATACAAGACACCATTAATTCAAACAAACCATGATCAGAGTGCTGTACAAACATATTTAAACAACAAAGAAAATCCATAAATAGAAACACAACAAAAGGATCTTTCACACCATCATTCAGTACAAAATAATTCATAAATCACTGACCGAAACATTACTATATTCTGGAATAATCTAAATAAATACTAATTAAATCTACATAGAAAATGAGGATTTTGTACAACACGTGGTGTTTGTGGACAAAACTTAGAGCCAATCAGCTCTCTGATCAGGCGACAGCCAGGCGTTTCCCATCATGCCCTGGGTCTTGCAGTCGGTGGAGAGCTTATACATCCATGTTTTATACATCCATGGTGGAGAGCGGCTGCGGCGCCTGGCTCTAAAAACTGCAGCCGCCTCGATCTCATGAGGTTATCATTGTCCACTAGTGCATGACGTCAGAGCAAGTCGGACACAAAACTAACCGGCATGCATTGCGCGGCGATCAGCGGTGATCGATTCTGCGCAGACGTGGCTCATCTCAGCCTATTGTATAAAAAATGGCCCAGTCGCCAAAATATTTGCCCTCAAACCAAAAAAACAGTGTTTTCAAACCACCAACCGTGGTTAATATATTCCACACATTTCTTTTAACAGTCAAACCAATGAGCTAATGACAATTTTACACCGTGACACGTCGAGTAATATAGGCTATGTTCCATAAACGTTACTTTAAATCCACCTTTAAATCCAACAAGTTATGTTGATGTTTGTGCCGAGGAAGCTTTTTAGTTTTTAGGGAGGTAAATTCATGAATCAGAAGCAGGAAAGACGTGAACTTTCACCTGTGATTGGATAGCTGAAGGTGGGCCTGGCTCAGTGAATACAGCTGGATATGGAGCTGTGGAGGAGCTGTTGGCCTTCACCCACACCTCCTTCATCCTCACTGTGAGATGAGTGACAAATGAACAATTTAATCTTTTTTAGAATTTTATTACTATGGAGTTTTTTTCCACTTTGGCGGACGGGTCAAAATACCCATGAGCCTTGGCTGCTGTTGCTATGGAGAGCAAGGTGTGAATCATAGCTGCGGTGAATTTAAAATACAGCTACAGCTGCTGAATTCATCCAAAACTGACCCCGAATCAGAAGTGAATTCATTTTAAATGCAGATTATAGGGTAATCAGTTTCCCAACAGTTTAATCTTTAGCTTTAATCCACAATGAGGAGTTTCAACCAGGAGAGTTTCATGCAGATCCAAACTATAGAAGAGCTTCAACTGCAGTCAGCTGACATTGTCCATGAGAGGAAAAATTAATGAATTTCAGGAACCTGGAATAGCTCCTCCCACTTTTCAGCTCTACAGGAAATGAAAAAAAAAAGCTGTCAGAAGGCAGCGGAATGGAAGCAGCGCTTTGATGCTGGATTCTAGAACTCACAGAACACCAGTAAGTAGACCTCAGAATCCCAACAGGGTCACATTATCTCCTGTCAACTGCAAACAAGTGTCGTGTACCACAGTCAAGTAGGATCTACTACAGAGACCATCTTCACACAACTACAGTCTACCACAGACCACTACAGTCTACCACAGACCACTACAGTCTACCACAGACCACAACAGTCTGCTACAGACCACTACAGTCTGCTACAGACCACTACAGTCTACCACAGACCACTACAGTCTGCTACAGACCACTACAGTCTACCACAGACTACTTCAGTCTTCGACATGCCTTTTCACTTTTCTACAGACAGGGCCTTGGAACGAAGGTTGAACGCAAAGAAAAGGGTGAGAGTTGCTGACGATGTTCCTCAGGGCCGTCCAAAACCCCCCTCAGACATCGAGCGTCTGAAAGACGCTCTTGATAAAGCTCACCAGGAGAACTGTCTCCTGAAAGAGCAAGTAAACAACATGTCGCACCATGCCTTGTCCTTTGACAATTTACTGATTGAAAACAAGGACAGTAAACAGCAAATAGCTCAGCTGGAGGAGCAGATCCAGCATCTGAAGAATGGCTTTGAGAATGCTCACAAGGAGAAAAGTCTCCTGATAGAGCAAATACACAGCATGTCGCTTCACGCCTCCTCCTTAAACAAATTACTCGGTGAAAAGGAGACAGATAAAGAAGAAATAAGCAGGCTGGAGCAGCTTCTACAGACCAGGGAGAGTCAGTTTGAAGCTGAAGACAAAAAGAGCCAGGAGACCATTACAAAGTACAAGGAAGAAATCTCCCACGTCAAGAACAGTTTCCAAATCCAGATTGAGCAGCTGGAGATCCAGCTGCACCTCAACAAGAAGGAGTACATCGACCTGGCAGCAAGATTTGAGGCAGATAAAAAACAACATGCAGAGCAAAACGCCAAGGCCGTGTCAGAGAGCCAGAACAGCATCATGCTGCAGAACGAACTGCAGAATAAACTGAAGCAGAGAGACGATGAAGTCCTGAATCTCAAGAAGGACAACGACAAACTCTCCCAGAGGCTCACAGAGGCCACAAACCATCTGTGGAGCAACGGACAGGAATTTCTCCAGAGCGACAAAGCTTGGCAGACGAAATACCAAGCTCTGCAGGAGAAGTTCAGACAGGACCTGGCTGAGAAAGAACAGAGCTGGGAGACACGAGTACAACAGGTGGAGGAGGAGAAGAACGAACTGGAGCTCTGTCTGAAAGAAGAGAAGAGCAGACGCTTCTGGTCTCGCAGGGACAACACAAAGACTGGACAGACAAAGGTGGAGGAAAAGACAAGTGAAGAAGATGAGATGAAAAAGAAAGAAAAGGAAGAGAGAGTGGAGATGAAAAACAAAGAAAAAGAAGAAAAGACTGAGATGAAAAAGAAAGAAAAGGAAGAAAAGAGGGAGATGAAAAAGAAAGAAAAGGAAGAGAAGGCAGAGATGAAAAAGAAAGAAAAGGAAGAGAAGAGGGAGATGAAAAAGAAAGAAAAGGAAGAAAAGTTGGAGATGAAAAAGAAAGAAAAGGAAGAGAAGGTAGAGATGGAAAAGAAAGAAAAGGAAGAGAAGACAGAGATGAAAAACCAAGAAAAAGAGGTGAAGACAGAGATGAAAAAGATGGAGAAGAAGGGTTTTATGAGCTGGATGCACAAGAAGAAGAAGTGCGACAGCGACAGTGAGGTGGAGGAGGCTGCTGGTTGTTCGTCTCAGGTCGGACAACAGCAGCTCCCTCAACCTCCCCCCTAACCTCTCCACCCCTCCTCTGTCTCCCTCACCCCGTCCCTCTTTCCACCCTCCATCTTCCTCCATCTCCCTCACCACCTTTTAACACCCTCCTCCATCTCCCTCACCCCGTCCCTCTTACCATCCTCCTCCATCTCCCTCACCCCCTATTACCACCCTCCCTCCATTCCCTCCTCCACCGTCCTCCAGTTCCCTCACCCCCTCTTACCACCCTCCATCCATTACCCCCTCCATCTCCCTCCCCCTCACCTCCACCCCCCGCCCCCATGGGCAGCACAGTGGTCAGCGCTGCAGCCTCACAGAAACACCTCCATCTTGTTTCTGTGTGGAGTTTGTATGTTCTCCCTGTGTCTGCGTGGGTTTTCTCCTGGTACTCAGGTTTCCCCCACAATCCAAAGACATTCAAATTCGGCTAATCCAAATACATCCAAAATCAAATACAATCAAATAAACAATCAATCAAATAAAAGTTCAATCATAGTTCTGCATATGTCTGCCTTTTTGAATAAACACATAGAGTATAAATACAGCTGTATGACATTATGGTTGGTATCTGTCATTATACTGACAGCATTCACTCTATTGTTCTTTCAATCTTTATTATTATTCTGTACGTTTTTTGGTGGACTACTACTCCTGTATACTGTCAGCTACAGCGACAGTAAACTGACAAAAAACTGACATTAATGTTGTGTTTAGATTTTTTGTACCTCTGCAACATTTTATTATTTATTACTTATTATTAACACTTGTGTGTTTGCCACAAATGTCATGTTGACTTGCAATTCTTCAACCACACCACTGGGATGCAGCAAAGACTCCTGATTCCACATACACTCATCTTAACCGTAAACTCCACCAGCAACAAGGCAGGAAAACTTTGAACTAAAACATTTAAAACAAACAGGTGTTTGCAAGTGTATGAATGCAGGAGGACAAAACAAAGACGGTATCATTGCAGGGCTGTTTTCTGTTCCAATTGTTCATTATTAATACGTGTACTGTAAACATTAGTGGGGACAGGACTTTTAATGCCAATGTTGATACCTTTAAACAAAAATGTCAAGAAGAGACACACAGTGTACCCACTGTGCTTGGCGCGGCTGTAGGATGAATGATGTCATCAGATGGTGCCATGCCTTCAGAGTAGAGGAGCCAGCTGAAGTACAAGATGGAACCACAGACTGTATATGAGGATGAAACTCACACTATATGAACCCAGGTCACAAGAATTAACAACGCGGAAGTGCCTTAGCCAATCAGATGGCAGGGCCGCAGCACCGCAGGCTGCTGGACAGCATACGGCAGTCAGACGCTGGGTGACAGTGTAGGGAGAGGGCTTCCTGCGGAGTGGAAAAACACTAAAAACACTGTAGTAGTGAAACGTGTAACATAACAGAGAGAAAAATAGAAAATAAAAAAACCATGGTTGGCCTGCAGATGACCTGATGGAGTAGGAGGCAGCAGAGTAGGCCACGCCACTGCAGAATAGGCCGTGCCACTTAGGTAACGGTACATGGTGGTTAGTAGAAGGACCTGATAAGGACTGGCGACGCGGCTCCAGGTAAGCATGAGATCATGCTTGACCGTTATCTGACCTGCTGTAGCTGTCAGTTTTTAAAAAAATGAGCTGGAATCAAAAACAGGACACAGGTGTAAAGACCTGCCCCGTGACACAGAGGAAGCCCCGGAATAAAAAGAAATCAATAAATGCTGCGCCACGAGGCGCTAGGCTAAGAGCTAACAACATTAGCATTAGCTGATAGCCAACTGATGTAGAGAGAAACTGAAGAACGGAAAGAAGAGAAACGTGTCAGTTTTCTCTTTGGCTGCTGAAGCTATTCAACTGTTTGAAACTGAAGCAACATGAGTTATGTTTCCTCAGGCATTTGATTTCACTGGTCTAGTGAATCTAATTAAAAATGAATAGAAGACAATATTTTGTCAAGTTAACACTAGTTTGTAAATCATGTATCATTGTCTTTCTTTAATTTAAAAAGTGTATACAATGTTAAGTTAAAATAGAAATCTTTGAAGTGAAGAGCTAAGAGCCAAGAACTGCCGACCTTACCCCAATTACCCTATGGCATGTTCTGCCGTTTATTTCCATCTAAATATGACCATAATATAAAAATGAATATCCTGCTGTACCGAAGAAGACTCAAAACTAACGATTAAGACCATTAACTCAATCGAAGAAATGTTTACTGAGGAAATAAATCAAGTGAGAAGTCGTGTCATTTCTCATTGACCTCAATACAATCTTGTCTTTGCAGCCAGTGGAGTCGCCCCCTGGTGGCATTTGACTCACACAGCCTCAGTCACTTACTCACCTCGTCCACTGTGAGTGTGCGTCTCTGTGACATCAGCTAAACATCTAGCTGGCTCATCATGTCTTATTCTAAGCTGTATGCTCAGTAGTAAATGGTTGAAGCCGTTTACTGGAGATGATACACTGACATACTGCCTGTATGGTAAGGCTGACTTCTACCCCAAACTTTGTGATATTAAAAAACACATGACAACTCAAAAACATACTCAAAAGGCAAAGCCCTATAACAGTTCCACCCAAAGAAAGTTGCCATTAATGAGTAAAAAAAAGGCTGAAGCCACAACGTTATTCCTCTCTCCTACAGCGTCCATTACAATTTTTCAAATTAATTTTGCAAATTAATTTTAATTAAATTTTGCGACTTCTAGCCACTTTTAGGACAGCCATTAGCTACTTTCCCCACTGAGGAGTTGGCAACACTGCATACAACGTTGGAGGTCATGTTCATTCTTATGGAAGTTGCTCAGTGGCACATAAAGCAAATATCTGAGTATTCAGAAGTTCGGATTTTCCTGCTCTGTTGGGCCCACAGAGCATGCGCACTGGCGTTTCCTTTAGCACTGCCTCCCAACCGCTCAGTCTCAGACTTGCTTACATGACCAACAGGCTGCGTGTTCGTAGCAGCACTACGCGTATATGAGCTGCCAGCTCGTAGTAACCACAGCAGCTAGTCATGGAGGCAGCCTTGCGGTGTATATTATAATGTTAATATCATGCTTTGTCCCGTCTGTAAGTAAAAAACTTACAACTAATTATACTGCGTAGTATTCCGTCATGCCGTGGTATCAGCGCCGCTAGCTACTAACCGACAGCCGGTAGTTTGGGAACAGACTTAATACATCCACAGTACATGCTTTACAACTTACAGCCCACGGATGTAACACAAGTAATAAAGCGATGAGTTACAGCCAGTTTATCCGTTATTACAGCCAGTCATATGAGCGTGCCGGGCGGTGCAGTCGAACGCTGTCCCGTTGGTCAGATGGGCATTCACGATGCTGAAGAAAAAACTCTGGCATCGGCTATTACTAAATTTTACAACTTTTAGGACCTAATGATCTAAACACCACTATGTCCACTATGTCACTCAAAGTAGGTCACACTTCTTGGGTACTTGAGGTGGCCACATGTGACACTGAGCGATGACATCACTCCAGCGAGCATCAAAGGTATCAGTCCTATGGATATTGCCGGAAATTCAGTCCAAGTCTCCACAGGGGTTTCATTCTTCCCCCCCTGCTGCGGCATCTCTCCTGCATGTAGATCAAGTTTCTTTGTCATAGTGGTCCTGGCTGAACTGTAGTTCTTGCTGTTTGAGTTAATAAAAAGCCATAAATATAAGGTGTGGTGTCTTTACTGATTAACATTAGTGATGTTGTGAGTCCAACGATAGCTAGATAGCTAGTTAATCGCTGCACTGAGTCTGAAGGACATTTTGCCGCTTTGAAGTCAAGAACAGCGGCCGGCCCTGTTACAGACGCTGTGGAAAATATTGTGAAATACTTTGTTGTGAGCTAGCTAGTTAATGTTAGTTTGGTTTTCTTTGCCTCTTCAGCAGACATTAAGAATATTAAGAATATTTATAACAGGGTCCACAGATTAGAGTTTGTTGCCTCTTCCTCCCCTCTGAACAGTTTGAATAATTGTAACTCTCAATCTCACAATGTCCTGCACCACTGTGCCATTACCACCAGATGTCCTCTAGAGAGCGCAATGGCAATGGGACAGACAGTGAAAACACCAGTATTAAGAGGACTCACATGTGAACTTTAATTCATTCTTGTGCACCAGGGTTTGGTGCACAAGAATGTAATAAAGGACACTACAGATCAAACATGGCAGCTGTATGAGTCTCATACATATTATAAATTGTATATATGAACACAAAATCTAATTAGCTTTGTTTTCCTCCACACTTGTTTTGATAGAAAGGTGTGATGTAGAAAGATCTGTTCTTGGTTTTACAAAGTTATCCAGGTAACTTGTTTGGAAGCATTTTAGCCAATACAAATGTTGTGACATCTGCAGTGGATTCAGTATTTAAGAAGCTTCATGTCCCAACATCACTGAGGGTAAATGATCTCACAGGACACTGGATCAGTTTAGAGGTTGTCATTTGTTTTATTGTATTAAACACCAAACCAAATAGTGAAAAGTACAAAGTACATGGAAACATTGTAGGCAAAATAATTGGTGCCTATAAACCACAACAACCACTCATATATGGACAAATCATCAGTATTATCTTTACATCATTATATTACATAAGGTATATTTACCAAAGTGTTCAAAATCACATGGTTAAAAACTTCTGTCAGTGCCTTTGAGTCAAATGAAAAGGGGGGGTTTAGGGATCAAACCCCTCCGGCGAGGTCTGGAAGCAGGTTTGGTGCAGAAGTGTTCAGTGGGCTGCCGTGGTGCCGGGACTGATCGGCTGGTTGACGTCCAGTCTCGGGAGACACAGGAGTCCTGCCCTGACATCAAAAACAACCGGTGAATATTTGATATAATCAAATATCAACATACATACAGTATGTAATGCTATCTTTAGCTTAGCACGACCTTGTGTCCCTATGGCTACTTTTGCAGTCCTAATAAAGGGCTTACTCACTTTGACTGAAACACCACATGCTCTCCGTCTTGTCCTGTCATCAGTCGTCCTTCTGACCTGGTCGAGAGTGAGCGTTTATTCTTCGTCGTCGTGGAAACTCTGGATGTGCTGCAGGAATGTTGAGTCTTCTCTCTCAACACATCCAACAGAGTGAGCAAAGAAAGAGTGAATTACTAATGATGAGGCCTGAAGACTCTTTGATGATATGAATGATTTTCATACCTGTGCCTCCTAAAGTCAACTTCATCTCAGTAATAAAGAGAAGAAATCACTTCACGGTTATTGTTTCTGTTTTTATCCCTGGCTCCTTCTTGGACCTGGATCAGCAAGAGGGTCCCTCTCCTGAAACCAGGCCTGGGAGGACAGGCTGTCTATCTCCTATATTTCTGATGATATAGTTTTCCCGGCACAGGTAGTACTGGAGAAGTTAGGGTCCCATCAGCTGCTGACTCCTAAGAAGGATGAAGTGTGAGTTGGACTCGTCCCCCATAGTGTCGTCTCACTCCTCTTATGTCACCGACTGTACACTGACGACTTCAGGGATGAAGCTTTTCATTCATCTATCACAGTCTCAACTGAAGGAGGTTCTCACTGCTCTGCAGCATGCCAACTCCTTCTGTTTTTAGTTCCTTCCTCCTCCTCCTCTCTCTTTCTCTCTCTCTCTCTCTCTGCCCCCCCTTGTCGTCTTCCCTGACAGGCTCATATTAGATAAGACCCGCCTTCTTGACATTTGGCAACCAATCAATAGGACAAGTAACTACCATGTGACCGTGACATTATTTTTATGGATAATAATTCTAATTTTAATACATACTTTATTTAATTATGGTACAGGATTTATATATATTATACTGTTTTTTTTTTATTTTAGAAGAATAAAATATGAAATTTATTATATTAAATTATATTATATTTAGGATGCCAGGACTACCTTGGGCTTCGCCAGCTCTGCTGGACACAAACAGCAGCCCTCAAGGCCACAAAGTGAGAATCCAGCCTCCAGATACAGAGAGGCCCTGGTGCAAGACGCTACCGAGGGCCTCGCCAGCCCTGCCAGACGCAAAGGCTACGAAGAAAAATCCAGCCACCAGACGTGACTGTTTCCAGATGGACGACGATCCTAATCTGAGTCACTGTCATCAGACCACCTCGGCTTCCTGGCCGAGGCCAGAAGTCGGCTCCTCAGGGCTTTCCTCTTCGCTGAGGCTGTCCTCTCAACTCCTGTTGGGCCTCTTAGCAGGATGCTGCTCTTCATCGCTGTCCTCCCTGCTCCTCTTCCTGGAGGAGTCCAGGCCAGACGACGACGTGGTCGACTCTTCAGACCTGTCGTGGTCAAAGAGGGAACTCTAGGACTCAGACTCAAAGGGTGGTAGGTCCTGGAAGAGAAGAGGTCTGATGCTGTCATCCTCATCCTCTTCATCACCCTCTTCATCATCCCTGTCGTCACGATCTTCATCTTCTTCCTCAGATGACAGGTGTCATAACTAGTATCCAGCCAGTCAGAAGATTCAGTCCCCTCAGTCCAGTCATCGTGACAGTGTGCAGGAAGGACAGCCTCATCCTCAGGTTCATCATCATCGTCCAGAATAACAAAACCTCCACCTCCTCTTCATCGATGATCCTGATCAGCTCAGTGATCACTCCAGCTGCAGGATGTTCTACGATGTAGGAGACAGCTGCAGGAAAAGTTAAAGCACAAAAAACTGAAGTCTACATGTATTATTTGTGACTCAATAAGCAAGAATCAATTTAAATATAAAAGTGTATTTAGTTATAAAGTTATTAATCGCTTAAATATAATAGATAAAAAAATAACACTTACAAACTTAAATTCTGCTGTGTGTGTGACAGCTTCAACACACAACCACACAAATCATTTTTCTGATTCTTATGTTGTTAAACACCAGACATTACCTTTTTCTAACAGAGCCCCATCCACTTCACCATGAAGAGAAGAGTACAGACAAAACACATATACAAATATCTCTCATGTGAAATAACCAGTTATCAGATAACAGTGTTCATGTAAGACCACATCACTTCTACAAGTAAACACATCAAACAGCTCTTCTATGGATCCTGATTCAGATCCCAACACACACTCCGGCACATGATCACAGTGGAGAACGCAGGTACCAGACATGGAGCATGCACCGTCACAACGAACATGTTGATTTTCACAAATTCTTACCCTAACCTTACTTTGTAAAAACATATATATGCGATTCCATGCAACAATTTGCCTTGCCCGGTCCCCCTATAAACACAGAATCCCGAACGAGACCAACCAGGTTTTTTAAAGAGAAAAATAAGACGACATCCCACACCTACTACACAAGATATGGTAATAAAAGCTGTACAATTATTTGGACCAAAAAGAGACATAAAATAAATATAAAACAAATAACAAATGACTGAACACTAATTATAAAACTGTGAGATAAAGAAACACACTTATCAAACTTCAGACTGTATTGCAGATATGTGGATGACATTCTTGTTCTTTTAGAGATAAGCTCCAAGGTTGAATTCACATACAGTATATCCACTGTACGCTTTCTGTTTATTAAAACAACCAAAACAGATTGCAATTTGGTCACTAACAATAATAGAAAACCAACAGAGAGGAATATCACTCCATCCTAGACACAGATAAAAGGAGTTAGAAGATTTCCTGCTCTGAAAGTGACAAATAATATTCTGTATAAGGATTTCAAGAGGATTATTTCCACACAGCAACTAAATTGTCAATCACAGAGCACTGATCACTGTCAGTGTGTACAAATACAGACACACGTGTACAGTGTTCCACCAGATACTCTGCACAAAGAATACTTCAGGAATGACCTTAATATCACAGGATAGATTTACATATAAATACCACAGTATTATCAACAATAGCTACAACTTTTTAAGTGCTTAAGGAACAAACATATGTGCATTTTTCAGACCACGTAAAATAGTTAAAAAATGAATAGACTGTTGTATAAAACCATTCAGATCGAATCACGTCCATATCTATCGTCTCAAGCAGTAAACCCTGAAGTATAAGACTTTTCCAATCATATGTATCATGATACTGTATATGATGACTGAAATGAATAGAAGAATACTTTATTCAGTCAGGTTTAGTTACATTCACAACAGCTCTGAATACATTTGAGATCCAGTAAACTCAGCTGTCCACACAGTGGGAAACATCCTGCTTTGTTTACGCCTGCACGTTCTGACGTCATGGCGTTTGCTCCTAACAGTTCCACCGTCTCCATGGTTACAGAACAAATATATATTTTCTGCATTAGGCTCGTTCGAGATGAATTGCGCCTCGCCTGGAAAGCGGACGAGATCAGGCGGCAGCAGCAGGGGGCAGTGACAAAAAGCTGCAGTCAAGTCGCACAGTTTCCGGCCGCCTTCAAAGCATATACAGGAAGTGACATAAATACTTGCATCCTGTTCGATCCATCTGTAGGCTGATTTTACTTTGCGGACATTCGGAAATGGCAGAAGAAATTGCGTTTGTGTTCTTGATCGCCGATGAAATTGAAGCAGAAGAGATCCCCCTTATTTTCAATGAGGATGGACTTCAACAGAGAAGGTGATTTGTTGTATGTCAATATTTAAAATGAGCCATATCATATGGCCACTGTTACAGTTGATTGAGTCTAGTGCTTTGTATTTTTTCTGATTGCCATCCAGTGAAGGCCACGTATCTCCATGTTGTGGGTTAAGACATTCTCCTACATCTTAGGCAACATAAAACACTGAAAAAATAAAGTAATTATTGACTTGTCTAGGAATGTTATCGTCAAAGTTTAAAACAAGGTTTTATTTTTATTACTTCATATAAAAGGTAACACTGTGGAGATACATGGTTGTCATTGGTCGGCAACAATATTAATTAAATCATAGCCCAATGATTTCTTTAGAATTCTGAATAGAATCCGCCTAATTATTCTTCTGCAGTTTGGTTCCAAAAATACCGGGCTTTGTTGAGGAGGTTGTCCCGCTGTATAGTGTCACTGACTTCAAAAGTCATTTCAGACTGTCAAGAGGAGAAGTGGAGGTAGGCTTATCTAAAGAATTTCAAGGCCAAAGTATTATCACTATCACTATATTTGTATGTTTTGATCATTGTCTCTTCTTTGCTAACTAGGGCCTTATGACCACACTGGGACCTTTCTACACAAACAGACAGCAAACCAAATTACCTGTGTCTAACAGGACTCTTGCTTGTCTGTGGACTCTGTCTAGTCAGGAGTTATATCGGGTGTGGCTGACAGATTCAACATTTCAAAATCTACAATGTCAACACATCTCCCATCATTTTTGTTTTCTGGTTAATACACATCTGTCCCATCACATTTCGTGGCCTACAGGGTTAAAGACACTTCAACAAGAAGCTCAGTGCAGCTCGTGTGGCCACTGAGCATGCTTTTGGCATCCTGAAGTCAAAGTTTAGGAGGCTCAAGTGTCTGCACATGAAAAAAGTGTCTGATATCAGTGCAGCAGTCACTACATGTTGCATTCTCCACAACATTTGTTTAGATTCAGGTGACCAACTTGATGAAGATGAGCAGGGTCTTCTTCATGAACTCAGAGAAGACATTGATGATCCAAACCCAGCACAGCTTAACAACCAAGATGCATTTGTTTACAGAGACATGATTTGTGCCCACATATAAGGACAGGATACACCTTCACACTCAGACCCTTTTCATTACAGTTCTTTTCTTTGCACATTTTTGTGAGCTGGTGTGCAGTCTGCCACAGGGTGATGTGAGGGATCTAAGGTTAAATGCCAAGTCAAATACCATGTAATATTTGATAAGACTCTAAGGTATTAAGTTAATTACCATTTGATCAAAGTGCCTCTACATCATCAAGACCTCTGCTGTGCCTCCAAGTGGCAACTCATGGCAACTGGGTGGTAAGAACCCAGGCGAAATCCGCAGGGGATCTCAGTGGTCCTCAGAGGCAGTCATTTCACGGTTGTGAATGTGAACCAGCCAACCACTGCTCCTTTTGTGGAGTTTCAGTTTCTTGATGAGTGTATCAAAAATACACATAAATATCATTTAACATTTTTATATTTAGTGGTGCTTCTTAGAAACTCAAGCATCTGTTGTTGCTGCGTTGTAATGTCTTTTAATTGGGTCACTATTTGACCCATGCATGTGATCATTTTTTTTTTCAAATACTCTATTTCTTTTTTCTTTCAATGTCCTCCATCTTGCCAATTCCGGCCTCACTAGTGACTCCAGAGCCGCTGTCCTCCTCTCAGAATGGGACTGGTAAGTATCATGGAATGATGGTCGGCTGTTGCCCCTTTTTTTTTTCTTGTTGCTGGTTGTGTGGTTTGAGGGGCAGTTGAGGGGCCAGGCTGCTGATTTTCGTTGCATGGTTGTTTCACAGATGGAGGTGGATTGTCTGGAGTTTGACTGGGGAAGAGTGGTGTTGAAATGATTGTGGCCGCTGGTGCACTCCCGACCCCGGAGCCACCAAAGATTTCATCCATTTGCTGTAAAAGGACACAACAGACTCAGTCAAAATCAGACAGGTACAAAGTGGTATTTTCAAACTCGTTTGCTGTGATAATTTCCCCCCCTTCACCAAAGTTGCAACGATGAGGCACTGATGAACCCCATAGTTCAATTGTGGGTGGCAGAACAGTGAACAGGACAAATGAAAGATTGATACTGTACAGAAAGTCCCACCAACATTTAAGATATACACAGAGCGGGCACTTACCGAGTAATATTCCCAGGTAACTTTTCCCTCTCCTGTTGCCCGAGATCTGTCTTTCGCTCTTTTGTATGTAGTTAACATGTTACCCAAGTTTTTCCTTATTCTTTCATTTGTGATTATGTACCCTTTGGCAGTGAAGGCTTTTTTGTAAAAGGCTATTTTGTTGTGGTTGTACAGGTGTTGGTATGTCCGTGTCAGCTCCAGAAGTAATATTGTTGTCCTGTGTTTGAATTCTGTAAAAACATTGCAGTATTGTTAAAATCACTTACTTTTTATTCTAACTCTGTCTGGGATTCGTGGCATGATGGAACCAAGCCGTCGGAAGAAAGTACTGGCTGGGTCCGAACCTGAGTGGAGGTTGTGAAGCCTGGGGAATAGGAGAAGGGCTCTGAGGGAATCTTGGATGTTGAAGAGTGGGGAAAACAGGAGTGGACAAGACAGGAGGATGAGTGACAACATTTGCCATTTGTGGGTTTATTGCACAGAAAGAAAGCCAAATTGAAATGATTTATCCACATGCATTTAAATATTAACATTTGGCATATAAAAAGATATTTTACCTTGACTGTCTTCTGCAGCTCTCATTAAATAATTGCCATCCAAATTTATCATAGAATTAAAGGTATCAAACTTTTCTTTTTTACTCATCAGCTTTCAGTCTTTCAGCTGTTTCTCTGCTCACCCTCAATTTGACAATACCTTTGTTGTCTCTTATGGTAACTAGGACTTCATCCATTGTTGCAGGTCTAAATCAGGTTCTGCATATGCTTTATTTAACCTGTTGCATTAACGAGAAATGACCAAACACCTGCTTGAAATTGAACAGATCTATTGATTGTAAACCCATTACAATTGACAGATTGTGCCTTTCACAGTGATTGGTGTTTGTGTGCGTGTTAGAGCTTTTGCCGATGTCATTCAAGAAAGTATTTATGCTTCACTGCAATTGTCCAATAAATAACCAATATATTTATCAGAACTGAACTTTGTCTTACTGCTACGTAATACAGTGGGTACGGAAAGTATTCAGACCCCTTTAAATTTTTCACTTTGTTTTATTGCAGCCATTTGCTAAAATCAAAAAAGTTCATTTTATTTCTCATTAATGTATACTCAGCACCCCATCTTGACAGAAAAAACCCTTTGCTCAGTAGTGAGTAGAAGCACCCTTTTGAGCTAGTACAGCCATGAGTCTTCTTGGGAATGATGCAACAAGTTTTTCACACCTGGATTTGGGGATCCTCTGCCATTCTTCCTTGCAGATCCTCTCCAGTTCCGTCAGGTTGGATGGTGAACATTGGTGGACAGCCATTTTCAGGCTCTCCAGAGATGCTCAATTGGGTTTAGGTCAGGGCTCTGGCTGGGCCAGTCAAGAATGGTCACAGAGTTGTTCCGAAGCCAAACCTTTGTTATTTTAGCTGTGTGCTTAGGGTCATTGTCTTGTTGGAAGGTGAACCTTCGGCCCAGTCTGAGGTCCTGAGCACTCTGGAAGAGGTTTTCTGCCAGGATATCTCTGTACTTGGCCGCATTCATCTTTCCTTCAATTGCAACCAGTCGTCCTGTCCCTGTAGCTGAAAAACACCCCCACAGCATGATGCTGCCACCACCATGTTTCACTGTCAGGATTGTATTGGGCAGGTGATGAGCAGTGCCTGGTTTTCTCCACACATACCGCTTAGAATTAACGCCAAAAAGTTCAATCTTCGTCTCATCAGACCAGAGAATCTTATTTCTCATAGTCTGGGAGTCCTTCGTGTGTTTTTTGGCAAACTCTATGCAGGCTTTCATATGTCTTGCACTGAGGAGAGGCTTCCGTCGGGCCACTCTGCCATAAAGCCCCGACTGGTGGAGGGCTGCAGTGATAGTTGACTTTGTGGAACTTTCTCCCATCTCCCTACTGCATCTCTGGAGCTCAGCCACAGTGATCTTTGGGTTCTTCTTTACCTCTCTCACCAAGGCTCTTCTCCCACGATTGCTCAGTTTGGCTGGACGGCCAGCTCTAGGAAGAGTTCTGGTCGTCCCAAACTTCTTCCATTTAAGGATTATGGAGGCCACTGTGCTCTTAGGAACCTTGAGTGCTGCAGAAATTCTTTTGTAACCTTGGCCAGATCTGTGCCTTGCCACAGTTCTGTCTCTGAGCTCCTTGGGCAGTTCCTTCGACCTCATGATTCTCATTTGCTCTGACATGCACTGTGAGCTGTAAGGTCTTATATAGACAGGTGTGTGCCTTTCCTAATCAAGTCCAATCAGTTTAATTAAACACAGCTGGACTCCAATGAAGGAGTAGAACCATCTCAAGGAGGATCAGAAGAAATGGACAGCATGTGAGTTAAATATGAGTGTCACAGCAAAGGGTCTGAATACTTATGACCATGTGATATTTCAGTTTTTCTTTTTTAATACATTTGCAAAAATTTCTACATTTCTGTTTTTTTCTGTCAAGATGGGGTGCTGAGTGTACATTAATGAGAAATTAAATGAACTTTTTTGATTTTAGCAAATGGCTGCAATGAAACAAAGAGTGAAAAATGTAAAGGGGTCTGAATACTTTCCGTACCCACTGTATGTAGCCAGAGAATAATGGCTACTTTACCCATGAATTCCACTGTGTAAATCATATTATTGGGCATATGTGGTTTGTTATTTAATATTTAATCTCACAAATGTAAGAAATAGGATGACAAACTATGTACCAATGATTTCTTTTTGTTTTGAGGTCATACAATGTGGATCTAATTTTATCTATCATAACTTTTTATTCGTTCAATGATGCCACTGTTATAAATTGATGAGATTTTAAAGTCATACTATTTATTGAATAAGTATAACCTACATAAAAAATGACTTAAAAAAGGTACTGTACCTTTACAGTACCTTTATGACCCTAACTTTAAATAATGGAACTACTGAATCAACAGTCAAAACTTTCCCACAGCTACATACAGGCTCCACAGGGGGAGGAACAGCAGCAATTATGATTACAAGACATACGTTTCCTTCAGTGATAACAGAATAACAGACTCAGTTCCAAACAATTGTCTTGTAATTTTATTTGGATTTCTGTGGCTTCACAATAATTATAACCTCTGGAATTCTTGGACTAAACAAATTCCACTTTTGGCTGACAAATATTGTAAATATTGTAATTAATTCATATATAAATTAATAATATATATGAATTAATTAACTAAGTGTTTGTTATCATGTCATGCATGCCCAGCCCATACAAGACACCATTAATTCAAACAAACCATGATCAGAGTGCTGTACAAACATATTTAAACAACAAAGAAAATCCATAAATAGAAACACAACAAAAGGATCTTTCACACCATCATTCAGTACAAAATAATTCATAAATCACTGACCGAAACATTACTATATTCTGGAATAATCTAAATAAATACTAATTAAATCTACATAGAAAATGAGGATTTTGTACAACACGTGGTGTTTGTGGACAAAACTTAGAGCCAATCAGCTCTCTGATCAGGCGACAGCCAGGCGTTTCCCATCATGCCCTGGGTCTTGCAGTCGGTGGAGAGCTTATACATCCATGTTTTATACATCCATGGTGGAGAGCGGCTGCGGCGCCTGGCTCTAAAAACTGCAGCCGCCTCGATCTCATGAGGTTATCATTGTCCACTAGTGCATGACGTCAGAGCAAGTCGGACACAAAACTAACCGGCATGCATTGCGCGGCGATCAGCGGTGATCGATTCTGCGCAGACGTGGCTCATCTCAGCCTATTGTATAAAAAATGGCCCAGTCGCCAAAATATTTGCCCTCAAACCAAAAAAACAGTGTTTTCAAACCACCAACCGTGGTTAATATATTCCACACATTTCTTTTAACAGTCAAACCAATGAGCTAATGACAATTTTACACCGTGACACGTCGAGTAATATAGGCTATGTTCCATAAACGTTACTTTAAATCCACCTTTAAATCCAACAAGTTATGTTGATGTTTGTGCCGAGGAAGCTTTTTAGTTTTTAGGGAGGTAAATTCATGAATCAGAAGCAGGAAAGACGTGAACTTTCACCTGTGATTGGATAGCTGAAGGTGGGCCTGGCTCAGTGAATACAGCTGGATATGGAGCTGTGGAGGAGCTGTTGGCCTTCACCCACACCTCCTTCATCCTCACTGTGAGATGAGTGACAAATGAACAATTTAATCTTTTTTAGAATTTTATTACTATGGAGTTTTTTTCCACTTTGGCGGACGGGTCAAAATACCCATGAGCCTTGGCTGCTGTTGCTATGGAGAGCAAGGTGTGAATCATAGCTGCGGTGAATTTAAAATACAGCTACAGCTGCTGAATTCATCCAAAACTGACCCCGAATCAGAAGTGAATTCATTTTAAATGCAGATTATAGGGTAATCAGTTTCCCAACAGTTTAATCTTTAGCTTTAATCCACAATGAGGAGTTTCAACCAGGAGAGTTTCATGCAGATCCAAACTATAGAAGAGCTTCAACTGCAGTCAGCTGACATTGTCCATGAGAGGAAAAATGAATGAATTTCAGGACCCTGGAATAACTCCTCCCACTTTTCAGCTCTACAGGAAATGAAAAAAAAAAATCTGTCAGAAGGCAGCGGAATGGAAGCAGCGCTTTGATGCTGGATTCTAGAACTCACAGAACACCAGTAAGTAGACCTCAGAATCCCAACAGGGTCACATTATCTCCTGTCAACTGCAAACAAGTGTCGTGTACCACAGTCAAGAAGGATCTACTACAGAGACCATCTTCACACAACTACAGTCTACCACAGACCACTACAGTCTACCACAGACCACAACAGTCTGCTACAGACCACTACAGTCTACCACAGACCACTACAGTCTACCACAGACCACTACAGTCTACCACAGACCACAACAGTCTACCACAGACCACTACAGTCTGCTACAGACCACAACAGTCTGCTACAGACCACTACAGTCTGCTACAGACCACTACAGTCTACCACAGACTACTTCAGTCTACCACAGACTACTTCAGTCTTCGACATGCCTTTTCACTTTTCTACAGACAGGGCCTTGGAACGAAGGTTGTACGCAAAGAAAAGGGTGAGAGTTGCTGACGATGTTCCTCAGGGCCGTCCAAAACCCCCCTCAGACATCGAGCGTCTGAAAGACGCTCTTGATAAAGCTCACCAGGAGAACTGTCTCCTGAAAGAGCAAGTAAACAACATGTCGCACCATGCCTTGTCCTTTGACAATTTACTGATTGAAAACAAGGACAGTAAACAGCAAATAGCTGAGCTGGAGGAGCAGATCCAGCATCTGAAGAATGGCTTTGAGAATGCTCACAAGGAGAAAAGTCTCCTGATAGAGCAAATACACAGCATGTCGCTTCACGCCTCCTCCTTAAACAAATTACTCGGTGAAAAGGAGACAGATAAAGAAGAAATAAGCAGGCTGGAGCAGCTTCTACAGACCAGGGAGAGTCAGTTTGAAGCTGAAGACAAAAAGAGCCAGGAGACCATTACAAAGTACAAGGAAGAAATCTCCCACGTCAAGAACAGTTTCCAAATCCAGATTGAGCAGCTGGAGATCCAGCTGCACCTCAACAAGAAGGAGTACATCGACCTGGCAGCAAGATTTGAGGCAGATAAAAAACAACATGCAGAGCAAAACGCCAAGGCCGTGTCAGAGAGCCAGAACAGCATCATGCTGCAGAACGAACTGCAGAATAAACTGAAGCAGAGAGACGATGAAGTCCTGAATCTCAAGAAGGACAACGACAAACTCTCCCAGAGGCTCACAGAGGCCACAAACCATCTGTGGAGCAACGGACAGGAATTTCTCCAGAGCGACAAAGCTTGGCAGACGAAATACCAAGCTCTGCAGGAGAAGTTCAGACAGGACCTGGCTGAGAAAGAACAGAGCTGGGAGACACGAGTACAACAGGTGGAGGAGGAGAAGAACGAACTGGAGCTCTGTCTGAAAGAAGAGAAGAGCAGACGCTTCTGGTCTCGCAGGGACAACACAAAGACTGGACAGACAAAGGTGGAGGAAAAGACAAGTGAAGAAGATGAGATGAAAAAGAAAGAAAAGGATGAGAAAGCAGAGATGAAAAAGAAAGAAAAGGAAGAACAGAGGGAGCTGAAAAAGAAAGAAAAGGATGAGAAAGCAGAGATGAAAAAGAAAGAAAAAGAAGAAAAGACTGAGATGAAAAAGAAAGAAAAGGAAGAGAAGAGGGAGATGAAAAAGAAAGAAAAGGAAGAGAAGAGGGAGATGAAAAAGAAAGAAAAGGAAGAGAAGGCAGAGATGGAAAAGAAAGAAAAGGAAGAAAAGTTGGAGATGAAAAAGAAAGAAAAGGAAGAGAAGGTAGAGATGGAAAACCAAGAAAAAGAGGTGAAGACAGAGATGAAAAAGATGGAGAAGAAGGGTTTTATGAGCTGGATGCACAAGAAGAAGAAGTGCGACAGCGACAGTGAGGTGGAGGAGGCTGCTGGTTGTTCGTCTCAGGTCGGACAACAGCAGCTCCCTCAACCTCCCCCCTAACCTCTCCACCCTTCCTCTGTCTCCCTCACCCCGTCCCTCTTTCCACCCTCCATCTTCCTCCATCTCCCTCACCCCGTCCCTCTTACCATCCTCCTCCATGTTCCTCACCCCCTCTTACCACCCTCCATCCATTCCCTCCTCCACCGTCCTCCACTTCCCTCACCCCCTCTTACCACCCTCCATCCATTACCCCCTCCATCTCCCTCCCCCTCACCTCCACCCCCGCCCCCATGGGCAGCACAGTGGCTCAGTGGTCAGCGCTGCAGCCTCACAGAAACACCTCCATCTTGTTTCTGTGTGGAGTTTGTATGTTCTCCCTGTGTCTGCGTGGGTTTTCTCCTGGTACTCAGGTTTCCCCCACAAACCAAAGACATTCAAATTCGGTTAATCCAAATACATCCAAAATCAAATACAATCAAATAAAAAATCAGTCAAATAAAAGTTCAATCACAGTTCTGCATATGTCTGCCTTTTTGAATAAACACATACAGTATAAATACAGTTGTATGACATTATGGTTGGTATCTATCATTAAACTGACAGCATTCACTCTATTGTTCTTTCAATCTTTATTATTATTCTGTACGTTTTTTGGTGGACTACTACTCCTGTATACTGTCAGCTACAGCGACAGTAAACTGACAAAAAACTGACATTAATGTTGTGTTTAGATTTTTTGTACCTCTGCAACATTTTATTATTTATTACTTATTATTAACACTTGTGTGTTTGCCACAAATGTAATGTTGACTTGCAATTCTTCAACCACACCACTGGGATGCAGCAAAGACTCCTGATTCCACATACACTCATCTTAACCGTAAACTCCACCAGCAACAAGGCAGGAAACCTTTGAACTAAAACATTTAAAACAAACAGGTGTTTGCAAGTGTATGAATGCAGGAGGACAAAACAAAGACGGTATCATTGGTATTACACCCAAGTTACCTGAGTAACCCATAGAAACGGTTACTCTATTGTACAATTGGTATTGTTATGATGCAGGGTCACACTGTACTTTGCTGCTCTGACCAGATGATGGCGCCATGTCTTCAGATTAGTGGAACCAGTTTAAGTACAAGATGAAACTACTATATTTTATATATGTGTGTGTTTGTGTGTATATATATATACATCTACACATACATATATATACATATACATATATATTACAAATTAAAGACTAAATGTATGTAAATAAAAAATAAACTTTAATAACAGTGCCATACATGAACCAGCCTCATATTCTCTGTTGATCATAAAAAACAAAAATTTAAACCATCATAACTTTGATCTAATAATAATAATATTAATAATATTCTGTGTGGTGCAAGTGTACCATTGCTGCTTTAAATACTATGTCCTGTGATGCAAGACTCATTTTACAACCTATCAAGGCAAATCTTAGCGATCACCTACTGTGACTTATGCCGAAATCAATATTTGAGCGTATGGATATTGACAGTGTTCCATTGAATCTTTTACACAACATCCTCTGTAAAGGCTTTCAAAGATTTGTGTGGCGCTTTGTTGATGCAATTATAACGGCTCAAGAGCCTCTTTAGAGACGTGGAAAATCTTTGGCAGCCTGTGTTCACTACTGGCTGCCATGATTGTTTGTCATGGCTCTTCCAAATATCCACGACAGATGTCTTCAGGTGCTGGTATGAATGAAATGTAAAGCACAGAATCTCCTTCCTGCTCTTTTTTTGTTGTTGTTTTTTTAAAATGAAAAGTGGAACAGAGGTTGTTCTAATGGCACCTGTAGCTCAGACTCTCCACTTACAATCCGGAGTACTGGACAGATGTTGGAGGAAGACTCCACTAATCACATTCAGATGCAGCTGCAGATGGGCTGACACAGCATGCTGACAAAGTAGATTAAGAATATTTATAACAGGGCCACAGATTAGACTTTGTTGCCTCTTTCTCCCCCCTGAACAGTTTGAATAACTGTAACTCTCAATCTCACAATGTCCTGCACCACTGTGCCATTACCACCAGATGTCCTCTAAAGAGCGCAATGGCAATGGGACAGACAGTGAAAACACCAGTATTAAGAGGACTCACATGTGAATTTAAAGCCAGTGTTTGGTACACAAGAATGTAATAAAGGACATGAAAACCAGGCCTCAAAGAGCCACCTGTCCCACATGTGACTCTCTTTAAGACACATGACGAAGCTGCTGTAATTATGGACCCAAATCCTAAACAGTCTCCCGCTGGGGCCACAAAGAGCCTCATCAACACAGGCTCTTAAAGCATCCAACATACTGTCTTAGTTTGGCTTTTACATGGTATCTGTTATTACCAACCCACTACTGGTGAACATTATACCTGCTAAACATCTGTATGTTGGCGTGCTGAGGTCAGCATTTAGCTTAAAGCACTGCTGTGACCTGTGCAGTGTCACAGAGCGGCTCGCATGGCTGTGGACTCTTAGTCTTACTGGACTGGATATGTGAATTTTCTGTTTTCTCTTCATGTAGAGCCCTTTCAGCTGCTATATGAGAGCCTCTGTATTTATAGATTTCCAACTTTAATGTTATCAGAGTTCATGAATAGGCTCACGGGTTTATTTCAGGAGATCCGTGTGCCTTAATGCATTTAACTAAGTCAAAGCCAGTGCTGTGAGAAGGAAGTGAGCACTTTACTTTGGATTACTTTGTTTTTCTATTTTTCAAAAGAGACTTCCTGAATAGATAAAGTGTAACCAAGTAAAACCACATCAAAGGACGGAAGGAGTCTTTGAAAATTTACTTGGTGCCACATTTAGCTCATGTCGACTGTGTTTTGTTTTTACGGTTGCTATTTTTTCCCGCCATTGAGGACTAGAGTGGAAATAAATATTTCCAAACTTTATCACGCTGTCTACTGGGGTGAAATCAAAATGGAACTTTTCTTTTTCTTGTAATTTTGAGCCTCCCAAATTAACACTGGCTCACAATAAGCATGTCAGACAATTTATTTTTTTACTGGCTTGCTTTAGTATTGGGTGTTAACAGCAGGGTTTATCAGGCGGAAGCGTCACAACCTAATATCTCCCCCACTGATTGCGCTTCAAAGTGAATGCAGCTTCTGTCAAAATGTAATTCAGAGGCTATATTCTGGGGGGAAATGCTTTTCACCCTTAGTAAATGAAAACTTCTGTATGCATCTGGCAGACCGCCTGTTCACATTCCACCGCTAATGTAAATATCAGCATGTGTGATCCAGGGACAAGGACAGCCATGCGGCATCAGGGTGAGATGTCAATCAATGCACGGATTGGAAAACATCGCTGCGCATGTGATAAGCATCGCACTCTGGAGAGCTGGCCGAGTGTGGCGTCTCTGCATCCATGTGTAAATATCAGAAACATCAGCAGAACACACTGTGTGCCGCTTTAGACGTATCGAATTGTCTCTGTGCAGGTGAAATGCGAGCCAAATGGAAAATGCAGGACTTTATTAACTGCTGCCTCAACCGTGCATGAGGGGAATCATAAATAAATCCACAGCAAACGTCTTACGAAGATTTAATGTACATTTATTCTTAACACGTGGAACATATAGTATAAAGATTTCATACTGAATAAATGATATTCATTAAGCCAAAAAAGGAAAAAAGAGGAATTTACATCAAGTTTTTAGCTACATCATCTGAAATACAAATATGCAGAATCCGCATCACTGGAAAAAAATAAAATAAACAAAATAAACAAAATTAAAATGGTTTCTTCATCAAGGTCTAGTTTGTCATTTATGAAGGAGCTCAAATGGAACCGCAGACATGATTTTTGTTATATTCTCTACACCCAGACCGGAGACAAACTGAAACTTGAAGTTGTGTTTGTTGGGGGTGGCGTTGGACAGCAGCTAAACAACACCCCCCCACCTCCCCTCCCCCTCCCCCCCGGGGCGCGATACGAGCAGGGTGAGGCGCCTAAGTAACGGAGAGGGTGGGCGTCAAGTAATCACATGGCGTACTTGATGCGGGGAAACTTGTAATCGTCAGAAGATTAAAAATGGTGAAGAGCAACAGAAGTTGAGAAAGAGAGAGAAGTGTAATGTACAACATCATATATACACTGCAGCTTGGACTGCATCTAGAGTTGAGGACCAGTCCTAAAGAGGTGACTTTTTAATATAAGGGTCAAGTCATACAATCAAGGGACAAAGAGAAGAGGTCGGGGTGTTGTAGGTTCACCATACTTTGGGGGGAAAGCCGTTTTCTCTCTCGACATTAACTAAAACTGTTTTTAAAAACTACAGTTTGCTGCCAAGCCAGCGTATCTCAGTGTGAAACAGTATTATTACAGTATGTTTACAGTTTTTAAGGTGTACAGTACAGAAAAAAGTCCTACAATCTACTGCACAGGCCTCCCATGACAGATGTCTGTTCACAGCCAATAATGTGGTTCCTGTGGGGCTGAGTATATAGCATCCAAAGTTACAGCAATTATACCACACCACAGTCCGTGAGTCTATGTAGCCTCCAAACATGAACCATAATATTGTTTAGTCCGTGCCCTCTTCCCCGTGCCGACCCCCACCACCCCCGCCCGAGGGAGAAAGCGAGCACATGTATCCCCCAAACTCACTGTAAACGAGACAGCAACTTTGGTTACAGTTTCTTCTTTTTTCTGGAGATTTTTCTTTTCATTAAAAAACAAGTCCTTTCCGCAGGGCGGCGCACTCTGTCCTATGCCTGGGTCCCAATCTGCTCTTCTTTGTCAGTATCTTTCCATTTCAGACGTTTTAAAATCCACAGCTACTTCATGATATTCCTTCCTTTAGTGAGAAGCAGGGGGGTAGAAAGACAGTGGAATCCGAGGTGATTTTGCATAAATAAAAAAAAGAAAAAAGGACAGTCAGTTTTGCTCTTTTCACTCACACGCAACAGACACGCACACATACAAAAAAAAAAAGAGGGGGTGACTGGGAACGGAAAGAGGCAGAGCTGAAACCTCCCCACGGCTGTCATGACTGGCCAATAAGAAACAGTACATCACAGATCACTTGGGACACCAGGGAGTTCATAAGTGGGGACACCGAGATGTCCAGTAGCCGCGACTCGTACAAAGTGAACTCAGAGTGGTTTTCCTCCACCTTAGCCAGGGCGTGCAGGGCGCGAGCCGCCCGCCGCATCATGTCCACACTAGTGGGCTCAAACTGAGGCCCGCCCTGCATTTGTAGCAGGGAGCTCTGGCTCTGCTGGTACTGCGTGGCAGCTAGGCTGTCCTCCAGGAAGCCCAGCAGGTTGCCCACGCTGCCTTTCTGCACGGCGATCGCCCGCGCCGCTAGGCTGTCACCCTGGGCCAGGTTAGCCAACAGGACGACCGCCATTTCCCGGCAAACGGCCACCTTGCGCTCGCCGACCAGGCGCACCAGCGAGCCGTACAGCTTCTCCAAGCGGCTGAACGGTGGCGTGGCCAGAATGAGGTCGACGTTGTTGTCCTGGATGCTGAGCTTGCTGAGGGTCTCGAGGACCAGTCTCTGAGGGGAAAGTGAGCCGTGGGGCCCCAGCGTGGGGAAGGGGTCCAGGGCCTCTGCTGAGGGGCAGACAGCCCAGTGGAGCAGGCCATCCAGCAGTGGCAGGCATATACTCTCTGGGTAGATTGAAAGGTCTAGCTGGCCTGAGATGTTTGCCAGAGTGACCAGGCAGTTCTCCCTCAACACCTCAAGGCAGTCCCACCACCACTCATCTCTCTCGCAGCTCACGCCTTCATCTTCCTCGTCCTCCTTCTCGTAGGTGACGGGCGCCTGTTTGCGTTCGGGGTGCCTGTGTTGGAGCAGCACCAGGCGGCCCAGCAGCAGCAGGAGGCCTGGGTGTTTGGACATCTCCAGGTCGTTCCCGGGGATGAAGGAGAGGCTGCGCACTATGTTGGAAATGCAGATGCAGCGCCGGGATAGCGAGTCCTGCCAGTCCGACAGAGTGCTGAGCGGCGTCTCGTCCTTGCTGTGAGGCTCGTCCTCTAGTATCTTGATGTTGCGCCGGCTCTGGAGGTCAGGGTTGATGCTGAACAGGTACTTGCCGTTCTGCTTCTGCTCTTCGGCGCCCCCGCGGACCACTTCCTCCGTGACTGACCCCGGGCGGGCAGAAAGTACGTCGTCGATGGTGGCAGTGACGGGTGCACCGATAGGAAGAGGAGGAGGGCTCTTCTCGGCCGGAGACTTCTGAGGTCCAGAAGACTGGGGTTGCTGCTGCCGAGGCTTGTCCTCCCCGTTGGATTTGGATTTCTCAGGGTTTTCCGTCACAGTCTCGGTCACCTGGACCTTCTTGCGGCTCTCGGTGGCCGCTAGCGCACGTTTCCGCTGCTTGAGAAGGTCCATCCGGCTCTCAAAGTGGGTCTGGATGTGTTCGGTAGTGTCACCGCCACCGATGCTCCAGTGTATCAGGCCACTATCGAAGCTCTGCCGCTGCCCAAGTTTGGAAGAGTGGTTCACCAGGAAGGGATTCTTCTTCCGCACCACCTTGATGGGGAGTTTATCAAACTTGCTAGCCTGCCTGGGCTTTTCCGAGTGGAGGCCGGGGTCCTGTGAGGACCCTGAGGTAGAGGTATTGGGTTCCTTGATAGAGGACTCCCTTTCCTTCTCCTCTTCCTCGTCCTCTGAAGACTTGTGTTTCTGTGAGCTCTCCTCCTCCTGTTTCACCTGGACCAGTGAGGAGGCGTCGGGATTGGCCTTTGTTTCCTCCACCTCCTCATCCTCTTCGTCCTCTTCGTCCATGTCCACGTCCTCGCCCTCTGGCATGGGAATTTCATCGTCCGAGTCCTCAGCAGCGTTGGGGTCTATTAGGGTGCGCTGGCCGGGGTCTCCTACTTCGTACTCCTTTAAGATGCCAAAGATTTCGATGAGGCAGCGTCTGAAGTACTCCACAACCAGCTCCAGGAATCCAGGCAGCTGAGAATCCAAAGCAGAAAGTCACCAAAACAATCCTAAAAACTCCTACGCCACAAGATAAGTCATTTTGTTGTGTTAATGCAATTTTAGCAGGTGTGGGTTTGTGGAACTTACCTGGCATAAGTTAAAAGTAGAAATGCTATTGTCGTCATACAGTAGAATGTTAATGGTGTCCAAGGCCCAGGTGCTTTCAGCTAGTAGGCCTGACTTTAGTGACATCATCACTCTCCAAGCCTCAGGAGTGCCTGTGAAAAGACAAACAGAGAATGAATATGACCGAGCGTGAATGACTGGTAGAGCTCCACTGATCTGCGCGATCAGGACCGGCATTAATCTAACTCCCAATTGCCTGCTTCACGATTCAAAATGAGCTTTCCTACAGCATAGCCAGGGGTATCAAGTAGAAAATTCAAGTCAGGCAGGCAGGTGGTCATTCATCAGATATTTGGTGGTAATTAGTACTGGGGCCCATTCATTTAAAGAAATGATCAAATACAGCCCTTTAGAGTATCTGTCACATCCGTCACATCAAAAGCAGTGTTTGAGTCAGTAACATTTTACGACCTCCATGTTATACAGCTGACTTTTTTTCAGTATATATGCATGTCTATGGCCAATAGAGCGAAAATGGAATAAAAGTTCTTTACCAATGTCTTTCATGGTGAGCCGCCTACGGGGCTTGAGGTGGGGTTGGGAGGCCTCCACAGAGCCAGGTGGGAAGGCCACATCTCGCCTGATCATGGGTTGCTGCACAGGGGCCTGGCCAATGTGGGAGGCGGGTACTGGGGGTCCGGCCTTCTGCACCTTAATGCCCGGATGCATGTAGGGGGACTTGCTGGGTGACGTCCGGCTTTCCATGGGCCGGGGCATGGGTGCTGGGCTCGACACCTGAGGAATGTGGTTCTGGGAAGTCTGGTAGGTGGATGGCAGGGGTCTGGTCATGGGGGGTCCGGAGCCACCTGGGCCAAATGGTGGCTGCCGCTGGTTGACGTGGCCGGGCCACTGACCCTCGTGGTTCATGCGCTGATCTGCCGGCATCATTTCCTCAGAGCGGTTCATGCTGTGGTAGCCAGGGCCTTGGCCTGGCACAGGAGGTCCCTGTCGGTTGGGGTAGTTGGGGTAGCCCATCTCGTTGCGGCCCTGCCACATTGGGCCCTGGGGGCCATCAGGACCTGAAGGCATGGGACTTGCCATCATCTGGGGAGGCATTGGAGACTGGGAGTTGGGGCCTGCAGAAGACGGTCGGTCCCGGCCGAAGGGAAAGGGGAACTGGTTCTGTGGGCCCGGTGGTCTGCGGTCCCCTCCAGGGTACGCATTATACTGGTTATACATGTCCTGTTGGCCCTGGGGCCCCGAGGACTGGGGTCCTGGCTGCTGCTGACCACTGTAGGGGACGTTGTACATTTCACCCTCATGGCGCTTGGCCGGAGGACCATACCCTCCGTCTACAGGACGCTTGTAGTTCTGTCAGGAAACAACATTCAGCATTATACGTGATGATTGAGTATCTTTATGCAATAATTAGAAGAATTAATGCTTGCATCTGTTCAACAGGATACCAGCACAGATAGAAAAGGCTACCTCTAATACATGTATAGTGAAAACCCATCTGTAGTCAGGTAAATGTTAAAAGGAGAGGAATCAAGTCGCAGTAAGAGCGCTGAAAATGCTGAACAAAATGTTCTTACCGGTTGCTGCTGTGGATACATTCCTGGCTGTTGATTTGGGTAAGGGCCACCAGGGGGAGCTCCTTGGCCAGGGAACTGATTGGTATAGGAGTCATGCCTGAAAACAATAACAAAAAAGTTCACACCATTACATTTCACATTTCTTCTTTGCAGTAAATGCACAGACGTTGTAGTATGAAACTCCAACGCTCATAGTCATGCAGACTTTTGAAATGACCACACTGGCAAAGTTGATTCAAAACAAGTCTTTTTAATACAGACTTATCTCAGCTCTGAATAGTACTGACCGTTGCTGCGGTGGAGGGCGGCTGGGAGAGTACATCCCTGTGTCGGCTCCAGAAGGCATCATGTTGGGCTGAGGAGCTCCTGGTCCCATACTGCCGTCAGGGGCCATGCCTGGCTCCTGTCTGTGAACCCAACAAACAACACTAATCAGATGATTTGACCTAACTTGATATGCAGAAGGCCATTGGAATAGTACATTCTCAATCTTATCAAGCATTTTGTAACACTTTTATATATGTTTTACATATATGATTATAAAATCATGCTGACCACTAGGAGAATAATGCAGTATGTTTACCTTCGGTCATATCCGTAAGGGTATTGTTGCCTCTGGCCCATCTGCATGTTACCCATAGGGCCTGGTGGGCCTCTGTTATACTGCTCTCCCATCCCACTGTTGGGGCCTGGTTGCATGAACTGCTCACCAGCTTTAAGGAAAACACAGATTATTATTATTAGTTTCAGCACCAACAGAACTCCAACAGCGCCTGATTTGCTGGCTTGTTTTTCATTGCTCACCTTTCCTCATGCCACCAAAGGGGTCCTTGTTGGACTCGTAGGGAGCCATTCGACCCATCATCTCTGGGCCGCCCATCCCGGGCTGGTAGCCCTGTGAGTTGGGGGTCATGGCGTTCCTTCTGGAAAATGCTGGGTCTCCGCCGTCAGCAAAAGGGTCCTGCAGATTAACGCTACTCCTATAGGAGGGCAGGAGGCTTGTTAGTGAAAAGTGGAAATCTGTGGCTCATAGATATTATTTCCAATATATTCAACTCCCACATGGTTTGTTTCAAAATTCTTGTTAATTTCTTGTTTTTAGGTATTACAAGTTCAAGAAATGAGAGATAACTATAGAAAGTGTGTTGCATTATTTATGTCTGACATGAGTTTTTTTTTTTTTAATTTTATAAAAGGCAAAGGACATTCACATAACTGTACTTTATATTTTATGTAGTTTTCATATCTGAGTGTTCTACTGCAGTCAAACTCCAAATACACGATTTAACTCTTACTAAGATGCTGGTTGGTTGTGTATATTTTAACATGACCTACCTGTACAAAACTTAAAAGCATACTGTCCTGTTTGCTGTATTCTATTTCTATTTCCTGCTGCAATGATCCAAATTTACCCGAGCGATCAGTTTCATGTTATTGTGATGACTCCTGGTATTGTTAACGTCACAGAAACGTGATCTTGTGGCCTCTGACTCGTACCTGACGCCCGGCATTGGAGGCATTTGCGTGTGCGGGGTGGAGGCCGGGGTGGGTGGCTTCAGGTCTCCCCCCTCTGCCATCGAACTACTGGTGGACTGAGGAGTCTGGGGTCCTTGTAGGGATCCGGAACCGGCTGCAAAACAAGGATATGAACACTGAGTACGGGGAAACAACAAAAAAGTCCTCCGGTTTGTGAAATTTAAAGATCCCGGAGAATTCAAAGCACAATCTCCAATTCTCTCTCTCTCACTCCAAGAATAAAGGCAGGAGTTGATAGGTGATAGTGAGAGGGGATAGTCTTGTGGATAGGATGAACACAGCTGGGGGCTTTCAGGAACACATGCTGCTTTTGGCAATCCTAAATCCCATTAAGAAATTCCTGAGCGCTGCACAGAGGAACACAGTTTTGTGTCAAGTTGACTGGCTTTTGAGAGCACAGCCAGCGAAAATGTTGAATCTTCCAGCTCATCACAGCATGCCAACCCCCCCCTCCCCCACACACACACACACACACACACCTTACCCCAACCCCCACTTCCCATCACTCTCCTCCTCAAACACCGTCGGCTCTTGGAGTCACCAGGAAACAGTGATCTAAACCCTGACTCTGACAGATTACTGCCTGACCTGCAGAGACAGGAGTTGTGTATGTGTGAGTGATTGTTTGTATGTGGTGTGTGTGTGTGTGTGTGTGTGTGTGTGTGTGTGTGTGTGTCTGTGTGTGCACATGCACGTGCGTGTGTGACACAGTAGCACTCATCCTTAACTTCGGCTCAGGACTTCTCACTATTAGCACGCCAGTCTGATGACTCAGAGGTTCTCATTCATTAAACTGGCACACACACATAGACAGACACACACACACACACAACACCGGGGTCACTGGCAGGTCACATTTATTCACATTTTCTCGCCTCTCGAGCTCTCACACATACACACACATTAACCGGCACTCCCTCCCCCTCCTCCCTCTGGGCAGGGATTTCCCTCTACGAAAGATGAAGGGAGGAAAGGGGAGGGGAGGGGAGGATCTCGTGAGGATGGAAAAAAAACTGCATGGTAGAAACAGTGTCAGAGAGAGAGAATTGCATGACTTACGCACACACATTCAAGCCACCCCCCCCACCCCCATTCATCATTTCTGGCTCAGTACTAATCTCCAGGGAGTGTTGCCTTGCCTCTGTAGCCCTGGGCCAGGCACCAGGCAGCAAGGACACACCACTGACGGGGCACCGCTATCGCCAAATCACCTCCCGCACCGCGCTGCCGCTCCCCCCCCCGTTCCCAGCTCTTCCTTCGTACTAACTAGAGGGCTGATGCCAGCTGACAAGCCCCCTGATGTCTCCTGTAACAACACCCCGGCGCTGAGTCAGTGCCCCGTGTCTGACAGCCTGGGTCTCGGCCAGACCGGAGCAACACGTGGTTGCTCCTGGTGTGGTTGCTCCTGGCAGCTAAAACCGGAGTCCCTCCAAAACAAACAAGCGACACGTCGTCCAGAGACCCCCCCCCCCCCCTTAACCTCTGACTGACTGCCAGTTTACACACTGACTTTGACCCAACGCTGAGAGTTCATTGAAAGATTTGGAATGCTGGTGGCGTCACCGCTCCCACAAAAAAACTAAACAAACGGGGAGTCGGAAAGGACAAGTCTTTCGTCATGTCCTGTGCAAATGCCAAGGAGTATTCCCCCGAGAGATGTGTTCGTGGAACTGTCCAGAGGATGCGGTGCACTTCTGTGACTTACAGCTACGCCCGCTGCCATTTACAGCTCCTCCGATATACGCCAAAATAGCGGTGATTTATGGAGGATGACAGCCCCGTACAGGAGATGACAAACGATGGTCTAAGATCGGCTTTTAACACTGCAATTAATAGGATACAATAAAATACACTGGTTTATAGGGCAGGTGATGTGAGGCAAATAGAGCACGGAGGATGTGATGAATTGCATAGAAACCACACCATGGCCAAGAGAGAGAGGGAAAAATGAAATAAGCTTTCACTCATTGGATACGAGTGTGATTTAAATCGGGGGGGGGGGCTGTGCTCACCTGGGCTGGGTGGCTGGATCTTCGGCTGGTTCTTTTTGGTGTCCGTGTTGAAGAAGTCCGGGGGCGGGTCTTCGCCGCGCTCAATCTTGCACTCGAAGGCGTACAAACACTGGATGTACTGTTTCTTGAGCGAACTGGCCGCGCTGCTCGACGTGCCCACGTTCAGGTTGGTGGCCAGCTCCCTCCACTTCTTGTTCTTGTTCACCTGGTGGGCGACAGAGGAATGAGGAGGCTCAGAGAGCTGCACACAGCGGCCTTACAGGAACTGCTGTCTGTTTTAATCGGGGGGTAACCCAGGCATACCTGGGTGAGGCCGCCGATCTCTTTGACGGACACGTAGAGTCTGAAGAGATCGAGAGGCTTGCGTCCCACTGCGGGCAGGTTGTTCATGCCCATGGCCTTCTCCTCGGCGAAGGCCAGGTATCGATCCACCCACATCTTCCTCTCTGGCTCTGGGCCTAGCTCGTACAGACGGGTGATCTTCTCGTTTGTGATGGTGGAAGAGCTCGACTTCTACAGGGCAGATAATCGGAGGACATCATGAGATTTGGGGGGGTGGGACTAAAACCTCTAATAAGCAACAACAATTTCATTGTATGGATTTAAAACTTTTACCTTTTTGGATTCGGGCTTGGGAGTCCCTTCCACTTTGTTGTTGATCTTCTGAGCAGGGTTAATTTTTTCCATGGCAAACTCCGAACTGGGAGCCATTCCTGGGTGTTCAGGTGGAAAAATGAAACATTACCAGTCCTTCTTTGACTTCCAGGCCCGCAGCAGAACAACAACCACATGATCAGGGCTTCAGTGCAGCTTTTTACTCACCAGGGGTGTTGTTGGCCATATTTGCTCCCATTGGGTATGGCCCCGGCCCTCCCTGGTTCATCATACCATGCATGCTGTTCATACCAGGGCCGTATGGAGAGCCTGCTCCCATCATGCCCTGGGACATGTTAGGGTAGCCGGGTGGCCTAGAGAAAAGAATGCTTGTTTAGAAGGAACACCTGGGAAAACGAGACACACCTAGCTGATAAAAACTGAAAGAAATACACATTCCTTTAAACGCCTCTTTGGTTAATTCAGTAACAAGTCTCTGCTTTTTCCTTGTCTAGCGTTTACTTTCTGTGGGAAACATCAATTTACGTCATATGATTCTGGCAATTGCTAAGCCCACGAGTGCCTCTCTGTAGGCTGAGCTGGCATCCTCAGTGGGGAAAGATGTGATTCACTGATGTCAGAGACCATCTCCTGCTTTCTCATTCTCTCCACTTTTTCCTTATCTCTCATGGATCAACGTTTGGTCTACTGCCATCTACTCTGCAGCACACTCGGGGACCAAAACACACAACAGACCGGCTTGCACGTGGGAAGAACCAATCATTTTCCATGGTCACACAACCAGCACAGATAAGTATGTGCGCACACACACACACACACGCGCGCACGCACACACAGGCGCGCGCGCACGCACGCACACACACACACAGAGCTAAAAGATGAAGAAATAAAAACTAATTCTTTATAAAATGCATCGCACTAACACTCGACAGTCAACTGTAAGCTCTAAGCACCCACCTGTTGTGTATGGAGTTTGTCGGTCCGTGGTGCATGGAGGGGCCGCCGTCCTTCCTGTTCATCACTGGAGGGGGACACATCCCGGACGCCACCTGAGGGGGCATGCCGGCCATGTTTGTGGCTATCGCGGGGACGTAGGGCCGAGCACCCATTTGCCCTGGGCCTATTCTTCCAGGTGGGATGCTTCCATACGGCGCCCCACTGCCCTGGCCGGGCATGGGGTTCATGGAGCCGCTCAAGCCGGGGCCGCTGGGGTAGTTGGCATTTGGCATCCCCGTGTAGCCGGGCTGCCTGGGGTAACCTGGGAGGGTCACAGACGAACAGAAATTTTGATTTTACCCTGTAACCCACAGTCGTCTGGTAACGTTTCATGGCTTCCTGCTGTGTTTAGAAACCAGGTTTCGGTCTGAAACAGATAAATCCGTCAGGAGGACTTCGACTCTTGTCTCCCCGACTCTAAATTTACCTCTGTGCCTAATGTTCTGACAAGCGGGCTGATGAAGCGGGCTGCATCTGGCCCTCGCTGTTCGCTGCTATGACTCATAGCAGAACTTCTTCAAAGCTCACAGAAACCATCGAAACTTCAAAGTGAAATTATATGATTTCATAAATATATGAAGTGAGTGGAAACTTCAAAGCCTTTTAGAAATCTGGGCTATCTACGAAACTGTGATGGGCGCTGGACGACAACTGTAAACTCATTCATAATATTTTTAGGATTTGGAAAAAAAAAAAAAAAAACCTGCGTGATATGACGGAGCAGTGAGAGTGCACCACTCAACACTGTACTCTACTCTCTCCTCTACTATTTTGTGTGTAGAGGGCTTTTTAAAGCAACACTGCGTACACCTCTGCCCTGAGGCCTCACCTTGCGGACCATACTGGGCCCCCTGAGGCCCGTAGTTTCCCATGGAGTTGTTCTGGGGATAAGATCCCATCCCACTATGCATCTGGCCTCCCGAAGACTGGCGTGGAGATAAGGCGGAGCCAGGTTGTCCAGGGGACCCATAAGGAGGCATCTGAGGGTTACGCATGTACACTGCAGAGGAGTGGAAGGGAGCGTCATGAGATGCACAATTCTTTGTTCATGAAAGACCTCACTTAAAAAAAAAAAAAACATCCCTGCACGTGCAGTGCAGTCGGCTGTTCCCCTCATTTGACCTAGCGGGGAGACTACAAGCACATTCTTATTTAAAGATGCAGCCTGGGGGAAGTGTTTACAGGAGGAAGGAATGCGTACAAATGCAAACAATCACCCCTAAAAGCTGCTGAGGATGTGGCACACATTCTTGCACTGTCGGCCACTGAGCTGAGGGGGTGGGGTGAGGTGCTTCCTATAAAAGACACCTTATAAGCGTTTGGAGCCTGTCGTCATTTAAAAACCTCGTGAAGCATTCATCAACACTCACCCCTGTCCTGGCCCATGGCTGACTGGTTCATGGAAGAGTGCATGATGCTGTCCGACTGGACGCTGGGTGGCCGGGGTGGCATCTGATTACCTGCAGGATGGCAACAACACAAGGGACTGAGGAACTGGAAAGGGGTTTGAAGTTACCATCAGAACTTCGGAAGTCTGACTGCCTTGGTAATCTCCAGTCTTTGCTTGCCCTTAAACTTTGAGATATTGACCATGAAACGTAAACCAATTAATTCCAAAACAAAAAAAATGTAATCAAGACAAAGACAGACTATGACGGTGTCCTGTTGGCTGCCTGTTAAAAATGCTCGCCACAATGAGTTGTTGGTGGTAACTTCTGTTTCTCTGGTGTCTGGATGGTTTATTAGCATCATGTTAGGAGAAAATGTACCCATCTGGCAAGTCACTTCATGAATTACAAATGTGATCTGTTGTATTTGTGAGTGAGCAAGCGTTGTATTAAAACCCTGAATCTGTTTCCTGTCTGTTCCCTGGATGTTCCACATCAACTCTATATATAAAAAAATGTATTCTATTTATTTTTCCTGGTCAGGTATTTTCAGCAGATATCACTTATGGCAAGTGAACCAATATCATTGCATTTAGTTATTTATTTGTTGCTTACTTTTGGGACATTGTTGTAAATAATTAGCCTTTGTTCTTCATCAATAAGTTCTGGTTCTGTCATTTTGCGAACAAAAATCATGTTATAGCTGATGCTTTCTGAACCACCTTTTTATATTCTTGTCAAAAATAATCACAAATTTCCTTTGTGGTTATGTTAAATTTCATCATTACACTGAATCATTTTGGTAGAATACATTTTTTTGTTTGAAAGGTCACCTTAGCTCTTTTCCAGTAAGAATGCATCAGCCTCCTGAATGCATGCTGCATGAATATAAGACTGTCCTTCTTCCATGTAGTTATACACCTCAATGCTACTTAAATTTAAGGCCTTAATGTGAAAAACACACAATCGAAATAAAGCTGACAAAACGGGGAATGAACATTCTAACAAAAGCTGTAAAAATATAAATAACAAAAGAATGTGGTTCAGAAATATCACGTCCAGATGTGTTTTGGTAATGTATTTCAGTTGAATATTGTAATGTATGTACAACAAATATCTGTCAAAATCTGAGCAAAAATGAGACCAACAACATTTCAACATTTAGATATTTCAAACACCTATAAGTGTTCGGTCTTTACCTGGCACAGCAGCAGGGGACAGAGGGCCGGTGCGAGAGGGGGTGACGCTGGCGGGGGAACCCACGGGCGATGGCGAGGGCCCGCGTATGCCTGGCAGGTGGGGCGAGGTGTGCGGCGAGAAGGGCGACTGGGCGGGATTGCTCTGCTCGCCCTGACTGCTGGACACCCCTGAGGTGCTGACGCCTGGGCTCAGGGCCCCCTCTGCACCGGTGGGCAGGTCGTCGATGGAGCCCGACAGGTCCTGGAAGAGGAAGAGCGACAAGGGTAAGCTACGATTTTCACAGGGAAAAATCATCTTTGGACACATTCTGGGTCAGAATCATTATTCAATAAACAGAACGGACGGTCTGACATTCAGATAATTTTACACACTGAGCAGGAAAGCTTTGAATCTCTTTTTCTTCTTTGGGTGAAACCATGAAATATTGCCTTTTTAAGGGCTTATTTGTTTTTTTTAATACCCAATTCATTCATTTCAAATAAACTCATAGCAACTAAATCAAATTTTATAACGGGATGGGTTATATGGGATTATTTTGTAAGAATAAACGTTTCCAAGACAAAAACCATCAACCAAACGCGCCAGTCTTCTAAGGCTTTGAGGGAGCTGGGATTATGATGGAGTAAGGCATGATATCAAAGGCAAGACAAATCAGTCTGTGTGTGTGTGTGTGTGTGTGTGTGTGTGTGTGTGTATGTGTGTGTGTGTGTGTGTGTGTGTGTGTGTGTGTGTGTGTAAGCAGGGAGGTAAATAAAAGTCCAGTTTGGCTCAGACTGAGCTGCATTTAGGGGGAATGTGGGTCATATTCAGGTTTTTCCTTGCACATACTTGAATGAGGAGGGTGAGAGCGTTTTATTTCAGAGGCACGTCAAAGTCAAGTGGCCGTGTGGAAATCCACAGCAATCTTAGCCTTCACCGGGGTGTGTCTGTTATTCCCTCACACAAGCCTGCCTGCCCCATTATGGCACAAACACACATTCAGGTACAATGACTGCTTTTCCCACATTTAAAAAAAATAAAATACCACATCACTCCTATAATGCTGATAATGATCCATTTTGGCAAGGAGAACTTTGTTTGTGTGGCTTGCAAAGAGAAAGTGTGGGGTGGGGGGAATATTTGAAGCAAGTCATCTCGGGAGGCAGTTGAAATAATTGGTGCTGGGCACAGGCTCTGCTGCCATGTGGTGTTGTTATTGAGGCTCGCTGGCTGTGACACAAAGACAGCCAGGCAGGCAAGAAGGTAGGAAGGCAGCCGGCGATGATTATGTTTGTGGGAAGGTGAATGTTTACACACTGGCCACTCACGTGGAGCCCATGTGCTCGCTCAGAAATGCAAGCTCATCTGCCAGTCACATCGAAGGAGGGAAAACATGGTAAGGGAGGGAGGAGGGGAGGGAAGAAAAAAAAAAGCACTCATTGGAAGGTGGCCAACTATTCCCATAGAAATCTCACACTCGCAGGCTGGCTGCAGCCCCGAAGCCGGCGGTTTTGCACTTGAAACAGCGCCCGTTGCTATTTTTGGGACGTGACCTGATGGAGGAACCCCAGAGGGAGTGACAGGAGGAGAACGCTGATTCAGAATCCACCCCCACCCTGTTCCCTCAGCCCTCCCTTCCTCCATCTCATCCTCTCATTTCGTCGGCTGCACAAACCCAGGCCTTTCTGACCCATACAGGACATGTGGCAGCTACAAAACCATGCGAAGCGTGGCTTTATGTGTGAGAATACCCCTCTAAGGTGTTTCATTGGTTGATTAATGTATGATAAAATAAAAAATAAAAAATAAAAAAAAAAACACAACCAAAAAAGCAGGTCAGAACAAAGCACAGAATTGCTGTGTGAACGACGCAGAGCGGTGAGATCTCAGTGCTCTGGAGTAGGGAGCAGAGATCAAACCGCATGACATTCCTTGCTTAAACAACCATGGCGGGATCCTTTTTCCAGCAGCCACCATTGTCAGCTGACCTATATCCCCCCGCTCTCCCCAACCAGCACCATCCCACCTCCACTCAGACATCACAAGACCGGTCATCTGACCGAGGGCTCCGTCTGAAGTCGCTGGGCCTGCCACCTAGATGATCACTTCAGCAGTCGCCACCACTGGCCACAAAAACTTTCCTACAGCAACCCTTCCCTGACCCAGACCACAGGGCAGAAAAACTCAGGGGTCAATTCCTGGAGTTATACTCAGGAGTCACATCTCCAAAGGGGAGGGGGGGGGGGGTCTTCACTCTTGCCATGCATACAGTGTAGAACTTTTTCGGCACTAAAGTCAACTGTCAAGTCCTGAAAACTGTTGAATACTAAATTGTAATCCAGTTTACTTATTCTTTGACAAGACATTTATATCACAATTCTGCCAATAGTAGATTGTATTGATTTTTACTTATGTCATTTAAACTGATCACAAGAGTTAATGAGTCAGAGTCTGGGTGGCTTGCTACCCTGTCTACTCTACCACTTACCCTGTAACTGTGTTATATGCATGCTATATGACCACCAGACAGCATTCCAAACTTCTCTGGTGGTCATGAAAGAATGACATACTGTCGGGCTTTCTATACTAACAGAGTTGATTGCTCTTTAATTATTAGGGATAGGTTCCGATCGCACAGATCCACATTGGTAAAATACCCAAATCTGTTAAGTTCTGCTGGCAACAGATTCCTTATCCAATCTTTTTTTCTGACAATTCAGTTATCCGCAAAGAAAAAAACACTGGTGATGCATACACACACGTGCTCACTCAGCGCATAGCTCTGAACAAGACCTTTACTTAAACCTTCCAAAGTCAATGAAACAACTGTGAAAGGCAGTATTTCCGAGGGTACTGATGAAAGTTTACTTTGGCATTTTTCATAACTTGAGAAGGATGAGCCTACTGCCGTATCCTGCAACCTGTAGCTATGCAACTAATTGAACCTTTGGGTAACATGAAGTGCATCATGCGTGCACAAAAATCTGCGATTTATTTCACTGATATTGTTGAATGAATGAAAGAAGTAAAACTACTATTATTTCCGCTGTATTGTTTTTACTTCTGCAGCTGTAGCCCAGCCCCCCAATTCAGATTCAATAAAATGCATGCTTAGATTTTCTTTGGTCTAGAGGGCAGAACGGCCATTGGTGTGAACACTACAGACTGGGACCAGAATCAATTGACAGTTTAATAAAGTGGCTGCTCATTTAATTAACTCGAAAGAGATTTAGTGTTAAGTTACTCTTTAACACTGGAGAGGTCTGGCTTATTTTGTTAAATGGAAAAGGCTGTTCTTCAAACTAGTACAATACGAGTAAGGTATTTAAAAATGCAGGTTTTGTTATTGCAATACTCTGGTATCACTGGCGCTACAAAGTGTAGACAGTTGTATAATTCAACATTAAACCAACTGTCACAAAAATGGTCCTGAATGGTTTCTTATGATAAAATCTCATCAAAACGTTTACGGCCTCTAAATCATAATTACAAAATGAATGTAATGCAAATCTACAAAAAAAAAAAAAAAAAAAAACTTCCTGCCATACCAGCATAGAGGGCAAGCTCTTCTGTAAATATCTGACAACTGACAGCTCTGATCCCTCAGCCTGGATAGGCAGAAGCATTGCACACACACACACACACACACACGCACGCGCGCGCACACACACACACACACGCGTGCACACACACACGCACACACACACACACACACACACACGCACACACACACACAGCTCCTACCTACTCCCACTCTGCAGTCATTGATTTTTCCCGGCTCAATACTGCACAGCACCAGCTAGTTCTGCTGACTGCACAAGCTGGACAGCAAGAGGAGAGGAGAGGAAGGAGGAGGAGGGGGACGGGCGGGGGGAGGGGGAGGCTGGTGATACTGATGCTGCTGTGGCTCTGCTATTCAACACACTCATTATTAGAAGGCAAATGATGAAGAGGCATGGATCATGGATCAGGCATGAGGAGGAGTTGAGGGACGGCGGGGTGGTTAAGTTGGGAGTGTTGGGGGTTTATGAGCTCGGAGGAAGGTTACAGCAGTATTATCTGTGACAATTGTGACAGCTGATAACATGAGAATGCACCAAGAACACACTCTTTTTCTACATGCAGGAAAAAGGGGGGAAAGATATGTGAGCTGTGCTGTGGAGAGGAGGAGAGGGCTGCAGTTCTTTCTGTGGAGCTCCAAGCTTCTCTCTGTGGCAGCCATTTTGTGTTTTTTCCCAGCACTGCCTAACATGGAACTTCAGAGCTGAGAACTGCAGAACAGTGTTCGTAATGTTTGAGGGCCAAAGAGGGGCAAAAGATGAAATTTATACAAAGTGTGGTGTTAAAAATTAAATTAAAAAGCCTAAAAAAATCTCTTCTAATGCAATTATTGTTCATGAATGTGGAAAATGGCAGAATGTCTTTGCTATTCCCCATTATTCCCATATTCTCCACTGCTCCTCTGAGTGTGCCTGTGCTGTCTTTGAGTCATCTGCTCTGCTCTGCTCTCCTCTCTGCTGTCCTAATGTATTCCATTTGCAGATTACTTCACTGAATCAATCAAGCCCGACCAGAGCCATTAGTCTGCCAGGCCAGCCGGTTTCTTCTTCTTCGTTTTTTTTTTTTTTTTTGTAGGTTATGAGAAACAGAAAGTGGGAGAAGAGATGCAGCGTGGCGGCCCTGAGATAATGAAACGTATCTGGATTGTGTGACCCTGGCCAGTAGTGTAACTAGATCTGGTGTTGGTGGTGGTAAGGAGGGAGAGAAGAGGAGTGGTGTGTGTGTGTGTGTGTGTGTGTGTGTGCGTGTGGGGGGGGGGGGGGGGGTAGAGTTCATCCCTCAGTCACACACTCTCCCTGACCCACTATTCTGTCATTCTCAGACCTCAGGGTTTCACCAACCGCCTAGTTGGCAGGCTTCCTTGTTCTCATGCCTCCAGATGCTAAACACAATATACAGGGGGGAGAAAAAAAAAGGAAAAAGAAAAAGCTCACTCACTCCAGACTTGGCTTGCACACATGCTCACACATCATCTGTGGAGGGTAATAGCTGAGGAAGACAGAGTTTTTTTTTGGGGGGGGGGGGGGGGGGGGATAGAGGAAGGGTATTAAAAAAATGGCTGCATCTCAAAGGCTGCCATGGTTACTGTGATCCACGTGGTTGACACATTAGAGCTGACAATCCCTCCCCCCTGTGTGTCTCTCTCTCTCTCTCTCTCTCTCTCTCTCTGCGGCCTCCCTGCGTGCCTGGCAGGGTCACGGTGCAGTCAGCTACTACAAAAGAAGCAGCCCGTCATTGTTACAGGAAACGCAGACGCACCAGAGCCCGCCCCCCCCCCCCCCCCCCCCCTCCCCCTCCACCGCTTTAATTACACACTGAGCCTCCGGGCCTTTTGCGCTGAGGAGGCCTGGGAGACACGCACACAGAGTGGACAAATACGAAACAGCAAAACCTTGAGCTCGTCTCGCTGTCTTTCCCGAGCCCCTGATGTTTATGTTTATATGCCGACGACCTCGTCAGAGAAAACACTCCGGCGCTGCGCATTCGCCGCTCATTCAGGGCAAAGTGGGCTTTTGATATCCGAACGGGGTCATGGGAAAAGTCATCTCTTCCTTTTTAAGCTTAAGATCAAGCAAAACATTTTCGGCACATTTTCTAAAGGGGTTTCTCCTCTCTCTCTCTCCCTCTCTCTCTCTCTCTCTAACGTGCTGACTTGACTTAACTGAGCCCAGAATCACATTATCTCCAGACCACAATCACAGCACTTCTATCCGCATACGCACAGATGGCAGATAGACTGTAGGCGCTCCACAACATTACATTTTGCCTGTCTGGTATGGCTATGAAACCACCTGTAAAGACTCCATGCTGCAGTACCAGGGGATGACAGCAGGAAATGTTCAGGTGCTGACCAACAAGACGGACAGGTGGGTGCTGCTGATGCCTCGGCCACCTGCTCGGAGGGTCGCACCTGCGGCCAGAGGCTGTGCCGAGCTACGGGGAGCTTCTGGGAAGTCCACCGAAGGCTTGGAGAGAGGCAGCTCCAGCCCCAGCTCGAGGTTTGCAGGGCTGAGCTCAACCATAAGGGGGCACTCCCATCCCACTATGAGGGAAGAACTGGAGAAAGGAGGAGAAGCAAGGCAGGCCCCTGCCTCATACAGCAACAGCAGCAGCAGCCATTACAGGGTTTCACATGCAGCACAGGCTGACGAGAAACTCTCTATACACAGTTAAAGCAACCTATGGGTGCACTATGCAACTCTTACCCAGTCCACACGATGATATAGACACGAGCCATTGAGCAGATGGCTCGAATACCACTTGGTGGATGAAATCAACGCGTCTGAGTTCTGTTATTTCGTTTCTCCAACATGTAGGCAGACAACAAACATGGACAGCGGTCACGGCAGCAGGGTGACAGTGCTGGGAGCACCCTGCTGGGGTTAGATATCGTGTCTGGAGTATCAGTGCCATAGACACAATGTCTACTACCTCCACAGATGAGCTACCTCCAGCTCCCCAGAGAGCACCATTACACTACTACTTAATCCCCAGCAGCCACGTGGGAAGGATAATAACTTGGACAAAACAGTGCAAGATGAAAGAGCAAAACAGCATAATTCAGAAAACGAGTCTCGTACTGCTAAAGCATAAAAAATACAATTCATTTGACACTGATCAATACTGTTCTGCTTTAACATTCCTGTGTGATACAGGCTTGCAGTCAAAAAATAAAAATAAAGGCCAACTATGAATCTTAATCAATGAGAAGAGAGTTCTTTTTTAAACGCTCCACATTTGCCTAATTGAGCTTCTCTGTGGGGGTAACAAGAAAGGGGGTGTGCAAGGCACACAAACACTGCAGCAGTCTGTGTGTAGCTAACACAGAGTAGATGAAGGGAGGTGGTGAAGGGGAGGGGGTGTGGGGGGTGGGGGGGAGTCTGATTGCTGTGAATAATGGGGAGATGGTGTGTGCGTGGGGGGCCTTTTGTAGAGATCACAATAGTAGCAGGGAGTCCCAGGGCAGCGCACAGATGCCCAAGTGAGGCAGGCAGCTGCCCAGCCCGAGGTGAGGGGTGCTGGGATACGCAGGCGAGGGGGCTGGAGGGGCCTTGGGGTGGGGTGGAGGGGCTGGTTGGGTTGGGTTGGGTTGGGTGGGGTGGGGTGGGGAGGCTCCAGACCCTTACAGCCAGTCTGCCTGCTCTCCAGAGAAGCGACGCCCCTCCCCATCTACTGTCACACACACACACACACACACACACACACACACACACACACACACACACACACACACACACACACACACAGCGTATCTAGAGGGCGCTACCAAAGCAACTGACACTGCCAGTGAATTAACTGGGGAGGGGTGGGGGGAATAATACAGGAGGTTATTTCATAGAGTGAGAGTTAATTTCATTGTGGGGCCGGTTTCATCCATCCAGGCTCAGCAGCTTGTTCCAGCGAGAGCGGGAGAAAGCAGAGCACAGACAGTGCTGCAGTCAGCCACAGTCTTTGTGCTGCAAAACTAGCTCAGCCCAGCAGAAATGGAGGCAGAGGGGAGGGGCGTTGGAGAGTGTGTGCGAGTGTGAGAGTGTGTGAGTGTGCGGAGAGCGCAAAAGGGAGAGGGAGAGTGCTGTGTGTGTGTGTGTGTGTGTGTGTGCGAGCGAGCTCACAAGAGCAAAACAGGGCTTGGGGTTTTAGCAGGCTGAGAAACAATTCACTGAAGCAAATGCAAAACAACACACTTTGTCAGCAGATTGAATTTTCTCAAGTACATTAATTAAAAATCACATGGAGGAAAGAAAGGGGTGAGACAGAGAGGGAGCAGGGGAGAGAAACAGACGAGCTGAGCCGAGGCTGGGAGGGAGGGGGTGAGAGCGAGTGAGAGGCACCCTGGAATCTGAATAAGACATGTCCACACAGGAAGCAAGGGCCCCAGAATAGCAACAGGAAACTGGCCCCGGACTCTGAATACCGTCAGCGTCAGAGCCTCGCAAAACAAGGCTGCGCTGCACAGCGTTATGAAAGCTGATTTACTGAGAGAAGAGAGAGAACGGGGAAGGGGAGGGGGAGGGGGAGGAGGGCGCAGGCGAGGGAAAGAGAAAACGAGAATTCAGATAGAAAGAGGAACGAGAGAGAAGCAGAGAGAGTGGAATACACGTATAAAAAAAAAACAGAAAAAGAAAGAGAGAAATGCAGCAAAAAAACAGAGTGTAATATTGAAAAAAGGCAAGGAGGGGGTTGGGCTGTAGAGGAGAGGAGAGGAGAGGAAAAAAAAGTGGGCCGGCCTTGTCAGGCTGATTGCTCCAGAGCTATGTCGCAAAAACAAGCTTAGCTGCAGGAGGAGAGCAGAGCTGGGCTGGGCTGAGCTGGGGAATGGGGATTGCAGGAAGGCGGGGGGGGGACTCAGAGTTGATCAGTACCAAGACTGGAAGATCCCCCAGTTCCAGATCAGGAGGCTTGGCACATAACATTAAAAGGTCATTGTGGGTGGGTGGGTGTGTGTGTGTGTGTGCGGGGGGGGGGGCTCTGTTGTTGTGATGTGGGTGGTCCTTGAGCTTTGCAAATGCACTGGATAAGACTGAATTCATGCAAGGGTGGGGTCCTGTTAGGCAGTGATGTAGTGATAATTTTAAAGGTGGGAAAACTACGACCAAACTAGGGCCTCCAACTAACAAAGACCACCAAATCAAGCAAACTAAAGTCAACTGTTGGAGAAGCAAAAAATCCTTGTCCCTTCCTTCCACATAAAACCACTCCAGATGAAGCCTCTTACTTGAAAAGGCTAGAGGGACAGGAGGATAGGAAAAAGAAAAAACAACAAACAGGAGTGTGACTGTGTGACCAACATGTGACCTTCCTCTCGAGTCTGGAGCACATTCGGAGACATCAGAAAAGAGGAGAATCACAACCAGTGGGCGGGTCTGAGTGGGATTAGCCTCACGGTGGAGAAAGGGTGTACAAAAGACGTGGGAGAGGACAAGGAGATTTAAAAAAAAAAACAAAAAAAAAGTGAGAAGGAGCAAGGTTGAAGGAAGGGAGGGAGGGGAGGGAAGTTGGTGGTGGTCTGGTAGTTATTCTCATTCCCTTGGGTTGACATGGAGAGGAAGTGTCACTTCCAGGGAACATGAAAGCCAGAAAGTGACAGCAAAGACTGACCTGCTTTACTTCTGCTGGAGCCACGATTGGAGGAGGTGGGCTTTTGTATTAGCTCCTTCATACCATGAGGGATACTAGAATTCTCGTCCCTGAATAAAGAGACTGGACTCACTATACCAATTTGTACACTGGGCAATACTGCGTGTGTGTTGCTGACACAAATCTCCCTTCGAGGATATTTCTTCAAAGCATGACCGGGGGGGGGGGGGTTGACCCCAAAAACCTGAGCAGCACTGAATGCAAACAGGTAGTTTGGTCATTTAATGGATACGGAGGCTGAGATATCCTGACTTATAAGCACTTAGTATGAGTCAAGCTCCACCAACATGGAGTCCTACATTTTCCATAATGTAACTGTACCGCATATTTTAAATATTATATTTGAAACTCCTCACCTCTGGTTTTTACTGCAGGCTTTGCACCGAACATATCATGTCTCAAGCCCAAACTGAGATTACTTGGATGGCGTCGCTATGACATCATCAGGGTTATTTTTTTTCAAACTCTTGAAAGCTCCCTCCAGAGCCACAGAACACATTGCACGACTGGTTCTCACAAGCTGTGAAGTTCTCCTCGTGAAGAGCAAAACTGGTACAGTGCCCCTTTAATCAGCAACTATGGTTATTCATTACAAAATGTCAACAATGTGACGCATTTAAACCTGCAAAAAAGTGCTTCTTTCTCTACTTCCTCTTAGCTCTTAATTCATTTTGAAAATTACATTATGGTTATCAGGTCACAGGAATATTTGAAGTACTCACTGGAAGTTGTTTTGGATTCAAATCGGCCCCATGACCACACTGTAAAAAATGCATTAAGAGATTTCCATGAAGACAACAAAAGTTCTGGGGAAACAACAGTGTAGTAGATACTCAACAGTTAAACTGTGCATGTGTGTCCTGGAGCCAGGAACCAGCTCAACCTGCTCAGCTAGTTCCACTAACGCTGCTTGTTTTCTCCCACCCCACCCCGCCCCCTTCCTCCCCCTCCTCCACCTCTTATCCACGGCTCTTTCTCTCAAGCTGACTGTTGCTTTCCTACCTGTGACTTCCAGCAGGCGTTGAGCCTCCTGTACTCCTTTATTCCCACCTCAACGGCGGCCTAGCAGACGCTGGGTTTTTAGCACCTGGCTCAAACAGACCCATCTGTGCTCTGGATGAGGTGATGTCTGGCTGGCTCTGTGCGAAAGCTACTAAAGTAGCTAAATGACGCTTACCCCTCAGCCGCTGTTGGATTGGGATTCACACACGTTCTGAGGCGGATTAAAACAAATGTGTCTGCACAAATCACTGCAGGTTCTTACAAAATAAACACCTTTTTTTCCATCAAATTACACCTGTAGATCTGTAATCTCTAGCTAACACCCTCTCAGGTGTATTTTATTTTGGAAAGCATACCTCTTTGCTTGATGATACAAGTTAGTTAATTTATGATTAGACTACCCAACACTTCCTTTATAGGTAGATGTGCACAGCCACCTGATCACCTCATCTTTGTTTTAAAACAAATAAAGTTGTACAAGTACTGAATGAGTCTAAAATTGTCCATTTTGTAATTAATTTATACTTACAAATAAGTAAACAAATAAGCCAAATTTTAAAAAACATTTCTGGATCGTTTTTGACGTCCATAAATTTAGGCGCAAACACGTGAATAGTGAAGCATAACTCCCACCAGCAGCCGTTCAAATCATACACACACACATCTCCACACTGTCTACATGTTGTGAAGGTACAGTATATATACACACACACATAAAGCTCATTCAAGACCTCCGTTTTTTTCCAGATTCACTTTGGGCATATAAGGGCTGGGTTACGCTACAAAAGAATGCTGTTCGATCATGTCGGGAGGCAAAGGTCTTAATTTCTTTCTATCCTTTTTCTTCAAAAAGTAGAATTTCCGTCTGTCAAGACACATTTTTTGCCATTGTGGCAGAGTTTGTGCCAGGTAAGTCTGGTTATCAGTTATAAGTAACTTAATTTCCAGGTACAACAGACGCCACCAGTGCATATCTGCTCCTAACACCTGTAGGAGTCAAGGCTGTCAGGGTTATACTCTCAGCTAGCGTGGTCTAATCTGCACATGTGCATTCCACGGGGTGCACAGGGAGGAAGGAGGAGGAGGAGGAGGAGGAAAGAGGGGGACAGTTAATCTCTACCATAGCCAGGTTAATGGCTCTCGCAGCCAATCACAAAGCACCGATAGGGAATCCCTGAGAAGTTGGAGTGAAAAAATAAAAATAGCCCTGGCCTGGCCTGCTCGGCCAATGGCTGAGCCCACAGAGAAATGTATAAATAAATAAGAGAAATAAATAAAAGAGGAGGGAAACACATCCTGAGGGCATCCCCTACTGGCATAGACAGCACTGCCTCTCATCCCTCCCTCCCTCTCAGCATCTCCCACGCTAACCAATCACTCACTATATTTGAAGTTATTTGCACTCCCTCAACCACCCCCCGCCAGCCTCACCCACCTACTCCACCCCCCCACCCCACCGCAGACTCCGCTCTCTCACTTTCATTCTCTCTCATTAATGATCTCATTTCTCACTCTCCTTCCCTGAGGCCCAGAATGAGGTTAGCTCCGCAGTCTGACCTATAAACACTGCCATGGAAACAGCAACGTGCTACAGCGAGACACCTCTTTAACAGGGAAGATGGGGGGGGAGAGGTGGGGAGAGAAGGGGATTCTCTCACCTTTATCTTAGCCAGAGGGCTATCAGACGCCAGATTTGCTTCACTTTTAACAATCCTTTTCCTGGCAGAAATGTTTTTATGCCCTCTCAGAATGTCTTTTTTCCCTGTCTAAGAAGTCAGTGGAAACCTGCGCTGCTTGAACACGTTTCACTCACTCTTGGCATCTGCTTGTTGTTGTGTACTGTGTGTATGTTGAAGTCAGAGGCAGCAGAGAAGGGGTCCAAATTGGAAAGATGGCAGTAAGGCTGTTGCAAATATTTACTCTTGTCACCTCTACCTCTACCGGGCTCCAGACTAACTTTTCCACTAACTTTCTCAGTTGGTCGTACCAGCACACAATTTGGTCACACTCCTTTTTTCTTTGTTACAACAAATGTGACCTTTTTTTGCAGTCTGGAGCCCTGCTCTAATATATAAAAGATATATCAGGACACCCACAAATTTCAGATATCCAAATACTGGTTCACAAACGTTACTATATGCCAACTGGGAAAAAGTTTTCACATTAAGATAAATTGGAATTATGTGCAGGCTTCAGTATCCCTTAACATGTCGGTAATTTAGCAGGCATGTCAACAGAAAGCAGTAAATAAACCTAGGAATCCACCAGGGTCAGCAGTCCAAAGTACTGACTATTGACCCTACACTAATAAAGCAGGCAATACCCCAGTAGTTTAGCTCTGAGAAAGCATACAATGTCCATCACATTGCTCTAAAAAGATTGGTGCAGCTGAATTCAAGATTCTCACTCCTATCAACAGTGTATTCAGTGGTCCTTCACTGCAGTTGGACTGGCGTGGGAATGAGTTCCTAATTACAAAGGTCGCTTTCACACTAGCAGTTTATTCCAAATCCATGAGTGCTTTGCAAAATGAAGAGGAAGAAGAATTACTTCATTAATCCCCTGATGGGGAACATAACTTAAAAACTATCCCAAAATATCTGGCTGTATATGCGTCTGCTTTAGTGGGATTTCTGACATTGTCTGAGAGTTATAAAATATATATTAACAGGGCAAGCTACGGAGGGTGACCCAGCCACAACAAGCACAAGTCAACTGAGGAGACGGAGGGCTCACCGGCAGACTGGATGGCCGGCCCTGCATACTGTCTTCTTGACTGCTCTTGTTGGAAGCCATGGGCTGGTTGGAAGGAGGAGCGCTGGACTGGGAGCTAAAGGAATCCTGGGAGAGTTCCTGATTATGGGAACAAAAAGGAGACGATACAAGGGATTCCACACGTTAACAAAAAAAAAATCCGCTTTCCAACTACTGATACAAATAACAGATCGCTACTGGGCTGGATAAATGTAGTGTGTCGTGCCATGAGTAACTGGGATTTCAATTCTTACTGTATGGCATGTCTGTCATAATAGGAAAGACATGGCACATCATTGCTCACTTTACAGCTCTTTGTATTGTGTGTGTGTGTGTGTGTGTGTGTGTGTGTGTATATATATATATATATATAGAGCTCACTTGTGACTTCATCTTCATTTGATCTCAGTGTTACTACAGCAAAGCTTTGCTCCTGTGTAACATCCTACTGTTCTTACTATTTTTTTTAACTGACAGGAGCCTCTTTAATTAAGCAACAAGTTAGCCCTGATGGTTTACATCAAAGGTTTCGAAAACCTCCTATGTAAAGTACAGCAAACGTAAAGAGCGCGCGTCAGTTCAAGAATCTCCTGCTGCAAACAGTAATGGAAACACAGATGGGCCGTCACATTATAGCTGAAGTGTGCTAACAGAGTTCTGCGTGGTGTTATTACCTGTGGAGGAGGTGGGAACCTCTGATATGGTGATGGTTGTTGCTGCTGCTGCTGTTGCTGCTGCTGCTGTTGTTGTTGTTGTTGTTGTTGCTGTTGTTGTTGCTGTTGCTGCTGCTGCTGTTGTTGCTGCTGCTGTTGTTGTTGCTGCTGCTGCTGCTGTTGTTGCTGCTGCTGCTGTTGCTGCTGCAGGGGGGGTGTCTGAGAGTAAGGTGATGGTTGACCCTGCTGTCCATGACCTGGAGGTTGCTGGGCTTGGGGAGGTGGGCCTCCTGGTTGTTGCGGTTGCTGCTGCTGTTGTTGTTGTGGGGGCCCTTGCTGCTGCGGGGTTTGTTGCTGCGGTGGTTGCCCTGGTCCTGGGGGCTGTTGGTAGCCAGGCTGGCCCTGAGGGCCCTGCTGACTTTGAGGACCTGGTCCCTGCTGCTGTTGAGGCTGCTGCGGCTGCTGCTGCTGCTGCTGCGGAGGAGGAGGAACGTAGGGTGGTTGTCCTGGCTGAGACTGTGGGGGCTGGCTATAAGGAGGCTGACCTGGAGCAGGTCCGTGGGGACCTTGGGATTGTTGGTAAGGGGGTCCTGACTGCCCGTGTTGGCCAGCAGGCTGTGTAGGGTGGCCCTGCTGGGGGTAGGGAGTTCCAGAGCTGCCCTGGGGTTGGCCAGTGTATGGAGGCTGCTGCTGGCCAGGATGAGAGGGGGGGCCATGCTGACCATAGTATCCCTGGCTCTGCTGCCCGTAGCCACCCGGTCCCTGTTGTCCATAGGTTGACATCTAGACGTGAAAACAGAAAGGTTGGTCAGGATCAACAAGGCCTATAGTCAACCAATTGATTGGTCGATGTGTGGTTGAATGAATTAGAGAGAGCTAGCGCCAGAGAGTGGCGGAGCAGAGGGAAAGTTAACAGAGAAGTTTCGATCTGGCTGTGGGGTTACATTTAAAATTATAATTGGGGCTACACTCTGGGCTTAAACCCTGACAAAATGACGTGGCGACGCCAGTGAGTGCACAGAATGTGTGTGTGTGTATTCACAGACGGGTCCGTTGAGTGAGTGAGTGAGTGAGTGAGTGAGTGAGTGAGTGAGTGAGTGAGTGAGTGAGAGAGAGAGAGAGAGAGAGAGAGAGAGAGAGAGAGAGAGAGAGAGAGAGAGAGAGAGAGAGAGAGAGGCGAAGTGGCTGAGCGAATCAATGCGCAGCGTGAAGCTCTACAATGAAATAAGATTTTACCCATTTTACATAGTAAAAAAAAATTGAAAAGCAATCTTCTGTGGTCAACGTGCCGCCACGAATAAATCAATGTATGGGAAACACTGTATGTCCATCCCACCCCTGAAAATAATCGATTAAGAAGCAGTTTTCTCCTCACGAAAGTTAACAACTTTGATTGTCCGACCAATGGGTATTTGGTCATACAAGAGCATATCAACCAAACAATCGACCAACCGGCCGGAAGGTTACAGCCCTCGGATCAACAGAAGTTCGCCTTATAAAGGGGAAGAACACTCAGATATGTGAGTGAATATAACCCAGCACAGTTGAATTGACTGTGAACAAAAATCAGCTTTCTTCAGTAGAACTAAGATTTTACTACAGGTTTACTATTCTGAGCCCCTCTGTGGAATATCAATCACTGCCTGAATACAGTCTGAGCACTGACAGGATCCTTTTTTAAAGCTGTAAAAATATATAAAAATAACCAAATATCCACAGTCACCACTTTGATTTTTTTTTTACCATTCATCCTCAGCAGAGTAATCAGAGCAATCTCTTCATCTTACCATCAAAAAAGGGAAAGACAACTCTTCTTTATCTGTCTGTAAGAGAGAGGAGTGAGTTCCTCGCTATAAACTGATCAGTCAAAGTGCATAAGAAAAACCATCTAAGTGTAGGAATTCAGCCATGTATCGCTTTAAATTACAGCCGTGAAAATAAAAATTGAGTTTTGAATTCATCTCCTTGAACTTCAATATGAGGCTTTTCATATTCTACCCGATCCTGCGAGCCGAAAGCCTTTCAATACAGCGTTTTCGTTTCATTACCCTCAAGGAGCATAGAAAGGAGAAAAACCCTGACCTTGTGAGGAAACACAGTAATAAAAAGGAGAAGAGAAAGAAAAAGAGCCAAGTGTTGTTTTGGGAGGGTTCTCAGCTACTCTAGAAATCAAAAGAAAATAAGAGATAGTAAAGAATTGCCACACATTTAAAAACAACATGAAGTGGCTGTATTGTATCTGTCTGATAAAGGGAGGGAAGCCGTTTTCCTCTCTGCAGGGCACTTATCGAGTCCACGGTCAGACCCCAGGCAGGCCAGTATGAGATAATCACACCGCACAATGGGTACAAGACCACAGACAGCGGACGTGGAAGAAAAGGCTTCACTCTACGGGATTCCCTGCATGCATTTCTCTGTTAAGACGGACTGCCTGGCTGAGAGGGTTCAAGAAGGGTCTTATTCCTAGCTATGAGTAAGTAGCTATGGCAAACTGGATGTTTGCTGTTTTCAATTGGACGACGCAGTCAGAAAGTGCTGCCCACTGTGTCCGTACACACAACTTGAATTTTGCTTTCAAGCATGAAAATACACCAGACAGTGAAAAATTTTCCTATAAGAGTTTTTTTTCTTCTTCGGCCCAAAGTTTGGTTTTGTTGGGCTCTCCAATAACTTTTGTTGGTCGGATCATCTATGATCAATAGGGGTGGAAATTCTTGGGAACCCTACTAATCAATTCAATCCTTGCTGTCATTCTTGATTGAATAAATAACAAAGAGGTGTACTATGTTCAGGCTCTTACGCACAAGGGACCTTAATGGAATAGATCGACAATTTGGAAATAAGCTTATTTGCTTTGTTTCAGAGAGTTAGATGGGAATATCCGCTAAGTATCAAACTACAACAAGCCGTCAGTTAGCGTAGCTTAGCATAAAGACTGGGAGAAGGGGAGAACTTTAGCTTGGCTCTGTGTAAAGGTTACAAAATATATCAAGTTTATTTAATCTGTACAAACAAGGTTGAAACCGAAATATGTGGTTTTATGTAAGGTTATATGCAGGGCTATTTCTTGGCCAAGAGCAAAACCTCCAGGTTAGCCGACTCCCCCGTTTCCAGTCTTCATGCTACGCTAAGCTGAGAGTGGTATTGATTTTTCTCAACCGACTCTTGGCGAGAAAGGAACAAGCATATTCCCCAAAATGTCTATTGACTACAAATGTCTAAACTATTGCTTTAAGTACAGCTACATTGGATTGGTCTGCTCCATAAAGTCAGTTTATCTACCACGTGCTACCATTTCCACCATTCCTTTGACAGTAAGTCACAGATCAAATGAACGCTCTACTGCATCAACTAACTGGAATGTAAAAGACTTATTAACTTGTGGTCCAGCCTCAAACCATGACTAAGTTCTGCAGACACTCAAAACGGTCCTGCTCAATGTCCTCTCCTTACTGGTTTCACCTGGTTTAGATATTTTACCAACACCACAGATGTGGCTTGGTGCTGGTGGTGCTGACCCAGCAGCACCACGGGCTGTGCTGGTGGTTTTGAAAATCTATTTAAAAACAGCACCACCCTGTCAATATTGGACAATATTCCTTTTGGGAAAGTGGGCAGGGCAAACCCCAATTTACTGTTTTTTAATATGCTGCCCTCCCAACTCAAACAGTACTACTTCACATCCTCACATTACACAAGACAGTGACTTCACAGTCGGGGATTTTAACACTTGTGTTGATGTTTGTTCAGATAAGGTTAGACATTGACTTTTTGAACACGACAATCTTTTTAACCTTGGCCAACATGTCTCTGGCCCCAGACTTGACCCTGGTCACAATTATTCTATTTAAGATATGCAATAAACAACTATTGTTCCTGTTACAATATCTGTTAAAAACAGAGAATTTTGCTGACGTTTCTTGAAAAGATTGATATTTCAGGAACAAATTCTCACCACCACGACGTGGCAAATAGCCCTCAAAGTTCACCTCATTTATCCCGATGGTACAAAGACAAAACATATTGATGCAGGGAAAGCAATCTCAATCAATATTTACTGACCTGCTGTCCATACTGCATGCCGGCCATAGCGCCAGGTGTTCGGCTCTGCATCCCCATAGGGTACCTCTGAGGGCCCGGAGGTCCGTAGGCCTGCCCTGGGTAAGAGCCTCCCTGCTGGGGTCCAGGCCCTGCGGGAGGCCCTTGCTGCTGCTGCTGCTGCTGGGAGTAGGGGTTTGGTCCTCCATATGGCTGGCCACGCATCTTCCCTACCTGGTCCATTGGGCTTGGAGGCTGGGGGACACAGCGAAAAAAAGCAATGTTTCGCTGAGCTGAAACAGTGGATGGATGGACTGGCAATTCTGGAGTCAAAGCTGAACGGAAAAAGGTTTGACTCTGGAAATAACTGTCTGTCATTCACTTGTGGTTTAGGGGTTAATGGTTCTGGTGTGTCTACTGCCCCTGATAGACTGTGCAGTCCCACACCCTACCAAGGTATAACAAGCTGTATAATGATGAAACTGAAAGGATATCGTTCGGAATCCAGTGGTGTGACAGGAAAAGATGAGAAAATGTAGTCCAGTTCAAAAATAGCCAGAGTTATTTTGGAACCTTTTTTTGTGAGTTTTCTTGAGAAGCATTACTCAGCAATGGACACAAATGAGAACTACGGTTTCAATGTGTCGCGCAAACATCATCTCATAAACCAGTCACAGTATAATCAAGCAAATACAGCACAAAAGGCAGAAGTGGGAGGGAAAAAACAGTGGTGGATTTACTTTCCTACTAGAAAGGGAAAAAATTGGCCATGAATGAATGAATGAGCCCACTATATCCGCCAGTAGCGTTTCCCTGCCCAGGAGATCATTGTGCCAGTGGGTGGATACTGTTACGGCAGAGACGTCAGGGAGGGTTTCTATGAAAATAAGCTTAAGGAAGTGGAAGTGTCTGCGGTGCCTGGAGCTGGGCCCACCCCTCAGCTGGAGCCACGTCAGGACGGAGGGCCCGGGGTGGCGGTAGTGTTGGGGGCTGACCTTGGCTGGCTTGGATTCACATGGCCCAGGCAGGCAATGTTACTGGGCTAGGCGGCCTTTTTTGGCCGGAGAGCCGGGGAGGAAGAGGAGGGAGGCTCGTAATGAGGTAGCCTCGTCTGTCAACAGCTGGAGCCAAGGTCATAAAGTGGCTGATGCTGTCTGTGTACATAAGAGATCAGCGTGGTGGAATCCCCCCACCCCCAAACACAACGCTAAAAAAAGATACACATACACAGCAAAAAAAATACAATTAAAAAATGGAATTCCATTGAACTACAATGAACTGGTCATCCCATGGAAAAAAACAAAAGGAAAATAAAATTCACACCAGGGCTGCGTGGGTATCTGCCTGGTTGGCACAATCCAACGCCATCAACTCATCACACCACTGGCAGCCGCTGCGTGTGCCCATCAAACCCGCCACAGCGGCGTCTGAAAGTACGAGCCACAATGGGGGCTTTGAAGTAGCAACACCTCCTGGCCTGCTGACCTCGGGCAGCAGACACAAAGCTTTCATTGCTTCCCACGGTTATTAATCTGTGTGTGTGTTTTTTTTTCCTCCCCCAAAAACCGCTTTTCCTTGGTTAAGGGAGACAACCACCGGGGCTATTTATAGCCAGCGAGACGGAGAGGGCAGTCTGCCGAAAATGTAACAGGTCCCAGCTGCACTGCTGTTTGAACCTGGGCCAGGCCTTGCTCTTCCTGGGCTTTAATAAAGCAGCAGGCTTTGGCACTCTATGAATGACAGTGCTGCAATGAGAAAGAGGAGGTCGGGTGGGGGGTGGCTCAGCAGGAGACTGGTGTGTCTGTGTGTGTGTGAAAATATGTGTGTGTGTATGTAAGTGGGGTCCTGTAGGTGTTGGAGGTTGGGCGGCGGGGGGGGAATCAACAGGCTGTCAGAGCGGTCAACCAACATTATCCAAGATAACATATTCCACTCCAGGTTTTCCCTCTAGCCTCCCCCAGGCCACACTCTCCTGAGCTCCTCCAGGTTCAGGAGAGTATGTGTGTGTGTTATGTTGTGTGTTATGTTGAGTGTGTGCATGGAGGAAAGGAAGGGGAGGGTTGTTACTACGCTCCCCTGGGTCATTACCTACCGCACCATGGGGGGGAAGAGGTAACAGGCCCCAGTAGGCACTCTCCTATGACCTCTGATGCACTTTTAACCCCAGTCAGCAAGGAAGGACACCATGCCCCCCCAACACACACACACACACACACACACACACACACACACCTGACATCATGCCATGATGGGAGTCCACACAACACACTACTCAGCCGAAAGATACTGAACACGCAACCTTGTTGCTGGCTTTCAGTCCATTTCAGACAGGTGTATTTGTCCAATTATGGCAAACAACAAAATATTCTTCACAATCCCAATCCCACAAACAAAGCTGGAGCGACTTCTTTGGCTGGATAGAAATATGCCATAGCTCTTTCCTAATGAGCTCCTTAAGCAGTTAGATAGAGCCTCCTGTGTCATCCATAAAGTGTGCCATCGAGGCCTGAATCACCCTCTAATGTCCTCCAATCCACATGAAAAATGACTAGTATGCTAACACACTACAGAGCGGCAACACTAAAGGTAAAATCTATTTCTCATTTAGACAAAATCTCCCGGTGATGACCGGCCCATAAAACAATCAACCTTTTTCCTCACCAATTTCGGTCGATATTTTGCTGGCGGGGAGAATATTTCTACACCAGCTTGTGAACCGGCTTTTCCATTAAGAAGCCTGACAGCTCAGGCCCCCGGCTCAGCAGGGAGAGAGCTGGAACGTACAGCTCGACTACAATCAGGCTTTCCAGCTCCCTGAGCCACGTGGAGGATCAGAGCCGACGTTCCCAAAACAAAACACTCCTCTCTCTCGTGTCTCATTTACCAACCACTCTTGGAGATTGTGCTCATTTGGCCAGGTGATCAGATAGCAAAGATAAGTGTGCGCTGTGCTCACTAGTGTTAGACCAATATGTACCTCAAAGAAATCACTACTTTATTTTAAATAAAGCAGCCGACTATCTCTTGTACAAATATTTACAAAATATTCAAAGATCATCTGATACACGATGTGCAAATATTCACAGAATTTGCCAATTTTCATGATAACAACTGTATCCTAATATTCAAAATAATAAAAATGTTTTATATTTAAACAAATGCTGAAAGGATAATCCGAGTTTATGCTTATTTTCATATAGAGTTGCGATGATACGTCAATAGACAATCAGCAACTATTTTGATAATCAATCAACTATTAAAGTCGTATTTTTTAAGCAAACATGCCAGACATTCCCCCATTCCAACTTTCCAAAAATCAGCATATCAATCAACAATGAAAATAATTGTTAGTTGGAGCCACATTTACATGGTTTTAACCACCATACCAGCCAGATCAGTATAAAAAATGGTACTCCCCTAAGTAATTGGTAAGAAGTTGTAGTAAAGAGGAATTATCCTTTAAAAGGCATGGTCACAGCTGCTTCACTGCAAGCTTCATCACTACAACTACTAAAATCCCCACAACTTAACTGGAATGAATTCAGTATTCAATAAAATGGTAACATGTGCACAACAAATGGGCGTGACTCCCGCCTAAACCATGCTCAATATTATGCAATAACATTCATAGCAAGTCATAAAAATGGCTTTAAAACTATGTGGTCTGCAGCCCAGTATAAATCTGGGAGAATCCAGGATGTTAAACCTGCTCAGGATGTCTTGTTTTTTACTTTGTCGACCTCATTCGATCATGTTAACACATCTGTGTGCTGCATGCTGGGAGAAAGCTGTGGCTAGTCTACTGCTCGGGCCTTCATTGATCTGTTTACCAGCATTTTCCTCACATTGCTTAAGTTGTTCACATCTGACACACCATTATACATCCTCCAAGATCCCAGAGAGCTTTGGCTGAGGCCTGTGTGTGCGTGTGCGTGCGTGTGTGTGTGTGGGCACTTTAACCACACTAAACAACCTCTGTTGCATCTTGTGTAGAGGTCAGGGACTGCCATAGAAGGCTCTGTTCCTCTTTCTTTTAGTTATAGAATGAGTGGCTCTTCAGAAGGGCGATGCCAAGGCTGTAGCACTGCTGCTGTTAAGTAAAGACCTTGAGCATCTGAATTTATTTTCCCACGTTTCTGAGTTGAAATTAAATCATAACCAATAAATAAAAAAAAGCATGATTTAAAATAGTATTAATCTAAAGATTACAAGTAAAAGGCTGAGAAAAATTGCCAACAGAAGGAATCATGCACATCGGACTTTGGCATTGGGCTTTTTAAACTGAGGATGTATTTCAAGGTATAATAACATGCAAGTGAATGTTTAACATAAAATATAAAGATTCATTAAGTTTTCCCGCACTGGTAAAACTGTCAATAAAATGGGAAAACTTGTTATTTGTTAGTTCGGAAATCAGCAAGGTTGTTCATTGTTCAGGGTCTAGCAAAGAAAGTGATTTGTTTCTGGTGCATCAGAGGAAAATGTCAGTGGTTGGAGGTGGTGAGGGTAAGATAGCTGAGTGGAAAGACGATAAGGCATGCAACTCCACCGAGCGGAGAGTGAGTCTGAGTCCTTGTGCTTTGAAACACAAATTAGTACAGTCAAAGTCTGACATGATGACTGCCACATGCTGGTAAAATGTGGCTTTTAAATGGTCTTACAAGTAATGTTGACTTTTTACAAGTAACGGGTTAAAAATGTCTTACGGTAACAGGCCAATTATTGTCTTATAACTCAACATGTCACTCTCTTTGCAATCAGAATAATATGTAATTTGAGCATCAACTCATCATCATTACGCCAACGTTGGCCCACAATGGTACATTATGTAAACTGTTTTACTGCTTAATTGTTGACAAAAACTAGCTAAGTTTGATTTTCATGACTAGCACTGCCTCGAAGTGACCAAACACAAACAATCCCAGAGCGACTGATGTCTATAACACAAAAGAAGCACCTGAACATTAAAGCGACACTGCGTACATTTCTGAACAAAGAAATGACCCATTAATTATTTCACTAATGATAACTTGAATTCCTATGCAATAAAACCTGCTCACTCCAACACTCTCAGGGGTTTTGTTACTACTGCCTTACCTGGTCTGGTATGACCAGTAGCTTATAGGGGCTTAATATTAATTAATATTAGCTAATGTTAGCAAACTTTGGATTTATATGTATACACTGCTGCGTAACTAACATTATTAAATTAGTTCGCTGACCATATCACTCCTCTGTATTGTAGTTATGCTACCTTTAAGCATTTACCGTGATCCTGCAATCACCACTTGTGGCCACAGTGGCTGCTGTGTAGCACAAGTTACATAAAGGCTTTTTATATCAATAAAATTAATACATTTGACAATAGAAACTAGCTAATAAATAAGAAAATAACTATTTTGTTTTGGCAGTAATTTGATTAAGGTAAATATGATATGGGAAAAAAAACAGGTACTTCTTTCTAAGCCTACAGAAATCAAAAGTTACTCATAAATTGGTGCACCTTTCTTTCAATGTTTATTCCAATAGATTCAAATATTGCAATGTAATTTGTATGCAATATTAAATCAGCCCTAAATCAAAGTGTAAATATTTTAGTATTTTCTTTCGTATATCATTATAAAATTAATGTGACCAAAAATAAGAAAAAAGAAAGAAAGAAAATCTGTAGTTTTGACATGTAGGGAGATTCCCTGACACACACAGATCAAAAGGCAGGTGAAAAAGCTTTGCAGCAACCCACTCGTTTGTTTCCGAAACAGCTGAAAGGCTGATTGTCAACTCAAAAGGTCAATGGTATATTTGAATAGATGTAAGATTGAAAGATCATTCAGGTTACAAAATGTTGATAACCAATACTGAGTTTTGTTCCAACATCTGCAGATAATAAATTAATAAATGAAGCAAATAATAAATAAAAAATAATATTTGTGTTTCCTCAAAATTCTTAATTATGAAACAGATTTCAGAGGTACATTACTAAAACTCCATATACTACTATGAACATCGGAATCTATTATAAACCATTGATCAGAATAAATGTATGGCTAATTGGCCTTTAGTTAAAATCTGACTTAACTAAAAGGCCAAAATATCTCTGACAGCTTAAAAGATGTTTAACAAACTTTCCACACACAGCAACAAAGTCTCACACATGCACACTGGATGGCAGCTCAACTCACAACACTGCGCTGTCTCCTTTTTTCTGCTCAGTCATCTAATCAATTTCTGGAGGAAAACTCTTCCCCTCCCTTTTTTTTCTCTCTCTCTTCCATAAAAAAATAAATAAATAACCACAATTAGCACATGGCTAATCTGCATAGAGGAAAGCCAGAGCACTCTTGGCAGAAGAGGTTGCACTGAGTATATTGTGTCATGACTGGGCTGCTGGTGGATATTGCAACTATTCAAAACCGTGTGTTTGTGTGTGACATGGGGATGGGGATGGGGATTTGCAAGGGGGTGGGGGTTGGGGGGGGGGGTCTGGAGCAGTGCCTGAGAGCAGAGCTGGAGTCTACGGGGCCGAGCGCAGCAGATGGACCAGGGGGACAGACGATAAACAACTGCTGCTAATTTAATCCGCCACACGGCCACATGGCCTCGGCTCGGCACACACACCATTGTTCTGCGTTAAAGCCCTTCGACACGCAACGCACCAGCTCTAACACACGCCACCCAAGGCCGCCCTCGTATGGTGGCTGAGTCACACTCATCGCATGTCAAAGAGGGACCCTTGAAACGTACCCTTTACCACCACTGTTGACTTTAGGGGTGAGTTCTGTTTCTAAGGTGTTTGACGTTAACTTCACATTAATGCTGTCCTCTACATTCGCAGTGGGAGCTGCCTGGTATGACCAGTCTTTCACTGCAGAAGTGAAGGGTTAAGTACTTTGCTCCGGGACAAGCGACAGTGTCCCTCGTCCACTTTCTCCAATGATTCTTTCCCAGCTGTATGATTGAGGAGTCATGCTTCAAAACTTAAAAGTAAAAGTAATAATTTAAACTGAAAGTAGTGGTAGTTCTCTTCAGATATAACAAGAACTAGAGCCTGGGTATTAAACATCATTATGTGCTGAGATTTGAAATCGTCAGTGCATGAATTAAGGACTATTTCCATTATAAATTCAATCGATCAACTGTTTGGTGCAAAAAAAAAAAAAATTAAAAAATGCCCATCACAATTTCTTAAAAGCGAATCTGACATACAAATTGCTTGTTTTGTCCACCCAACTGTCTGAAACTCCAGAATATTCAGTTCACAATACTTTAAGAAAAGAAAAAGCTTATTATATTCTCACATTGAGGTGCTGGAACCATCAAATGTTTGACATTTTCTCTTGAAAATGACTCGACTGCCATAATACTCTTCTTTAATTTGTCTTTGATCAAATAGTTCCTGATTTCAATTAAAGTGTTTCCAATTTTGGACTGTATTTTATTTTAACAAAAGGTCTTGCTCAGCCGTTTGGGTCAAAATTAGTTTTAAATCAAATTGATCTTTGAGTTTTTAGACACCATTTAACATTTGAGGGCTGAGGTAAATGAAAAAAAGAGGTTACAAAAATATTACTATTCCTGAAAGTTAAGTATCAAGTAATGTATTGTTTTGGTACCAGAACCTTGGGCATCATAGCAGCACTATATTAATCTTTTTTTTTTTTTTAAATGATAACCAGCCCCTTCAAGGAAATGTGTGCAAAAAATATTGACTGCCACCCCTGAATATTACACTTCAACACTGACCGGCCCTGTTAACCAACCTTCACATAAATAATAACCAGCACGACCCTTTAGATACTGATGATATAAAAATGGAACATTTTCAAACTGTCCAACTTTATTAAAAAATCCAATTAATTTAACAATTCATATCATGGAGTAACACATTGTGTGAGTATTTCCCTCTTTCATAAATAATATCTGCACCAAAACACACAGAGCAAACACACCGCTGAGTCCCAGCAGGACTGAGGTGCTCTTACTGCAGACGTAAAACATTAAAACAATCTAGGCTACTTGTTAAAAAGAGCTTTTAAGGAACCTAAAGTACAGCCAACTGGTAGAAGCAAATAGCTGGGAAAAGATGTGTACATGAGAGCTAGAGTAAACATGAAGCCAAGAGGCTGGAGGGGGAAAAAATACTCAATTCTCAATATTCAATTAAGTGATTAGGCTGCCTTTCCACCGCATCAACCTGAGAAGTTCCAACTTGGAGCTGACCGCTGCGTGACTCTGGATAAAAGCGAGGAAGACCTGGGACGGGGAGAGGGGGCGGCAGCCTGCGCCTGCTGGTGCCATCCCGCACACCGAGCAGAGGCAACAGCGCCCTACTCACCCAGATGTTCATCCAGCTGTTCAGAGGAATTCTAAAGATGTTCAGGGAGGAAAGGAAATAGGGGACTCGCACGCTCGGATGACAAAATCGGCTTTCGCATCTCTGAGAGATGAGGGGAAAAAACAAAGCTTTTCTAGGGCTTGTGAGGTTGATATAAACAACGTCAACAACAACAACAACAACAACGAAAAGACGGGAGTTAAAGAACACTTCTGTGCACCTGCGTGATTTAAGGGTGGAAAACACTGCTCCTGAAACTGTCTGTTGCATTTCAGAGCGCCGTTCACAAAAAGCTAATAAGTGGACTCACACCGTGTAGTATTTGGAGTATAGGACACTTCAATGAGCAATCAGATTGAGAGATGGTAAAAGCACAGTTCATCTACAAGTTGTATCATTTTGCATGTAACTACTCATGAATGGGATGTAGAACCCATTTGAATCACAAAAATAAAAGAATACAATTAAAAAAAAACACTATTATATATTTCCAACTGAACGTAATGTTCTGAATGAACATGCAGTAACACTGTATCGCAGGATGAAAGAAATACCTATAAACTGTATTTTAGACCAGTAAATGTCCTAGTTCAATACCTTAAAACATCAGATAAAAAAAAAAAAAAAAAAAACATTCCTTCTTTGGAGCTTCAATTGATTAGTACCAAATAGAGGCGATTCGCACATGAGAGTGAATGTTTGCTGATGAATAATGACGTAGCTGCTAGGTGCTAACTGGTTCCCAGCACTGCACTGACAGGCCCAGTGTGGTCTGTAAAGAAGAAAAAAATTTTCCCCTTAGGTGGATCAGAGCAGCTTGCTGAGACCGTCCAGTTATGCCTGATTTCAAAAAAAAAAAAAAAAAAAAAAAAAAAAAAAACTGCCTGTTGCTGCCTGGCCTGTCAGTGTGATGTTGAGGTTGGAGGTACAAGAGAGTGAACATTCGCCCTGACTACCAGCTGTCAACCTGTCAGGCCAAACTTATATTTCCAGGTGACAGTGGCTGATTCCCGGGAGTGAGACGAGGTGAGGGGCTTTTTGGACTGGGAGCTAAGAAAGGCTAAAGGCCGCGGAGCACACTGTGGCTAAAAATGGTAAACCGAATGCTCGCCGTTTAACAGTGCAGTTGTAGTAAACTCCAAGTGATGTATACTGCACCCGCAGACAGAGACTGGAAGGTTTTATCTTCTACACTGTTGGTAAAGAAGGGTGAGGAATGTTCAAAATCTAGCAAGAGATTATCGCCGATTGGAGGATGGGAAACCTTTTGTAGAAGACAAACTGCCAGATTTTAATGTAGTCAAAGTAATGACTAGGTCTGGGTATTGAAGCTACGGTCTTTTTTTATTATCAACCTTAATGTGTCCATAGCACCAAGTACTGAAAAATGTCAGTGACCAAAAGCTGGCATCAAATGTCTGGTGAGATTCACTCGTATTTACTTATTCTTGGATAAGATAGCTCCAGATTTGTAGCAACATTCCAATTTTGTGGAAGCAAGGTTGTTTATCGGCTGTTTGTGTTAAACAGCACTTAACGTTTGAGTACTTTGTAACGTTTTGTAAAAAAACTTTTTTTTTTCCTTTTAAATGTCTTCAACTATAACCTATAATCACTCGGATCACTTGGAATGAAATACCTAGCAGGTGCACAGTAATGCTTAACAGATCATTGTTAAAATGCAAAGTGTGTTTACAGTTATGGTCGAGTGACACCCCATAACACACAGCAGTGTGACTTATCTGAGACCATAATGTGAGTACAGTGCAAGAATGGCAGCGCCACTCAGGTTACACAAGCACTTCACCCGTGCCGCTCAGGGGATTTAAGAACAAAAAAGCGGCCTTCGCTTGCCCCCCCTGATCGGGGACGAGCCACTTGATGTGCTGGCGGGCAGCGGCTCCTCGGTCAGCGCTGCGGGCTACACAGTGATCGGTTACATCACGTGGCCAGGGCCCGGCTCGCGCCGCCGCCGAGGAGGATGCTTATTCAGGCTGACCATTGGCACCCTGGACGACCCATTACGATAAGTGTGTCACTCGCTGCAATGCCAAAAATACCCTGGCTACTGAGTGAGGCGAAGCCACTTAAGGACCTGGCTGGGTCACTGCCTGCCTCATGGTTAGTGTCACAACTCTGACACTGACGTCAGCCACGCAGCTCCACACACACACACACACACACACACACACACACACACACACACACACAGACACATGCTTGGTCGTGGTCTGGATCACGGGCTAGTCATTTTTAATGGGAGTATTGAGTTTGTGTATTGTAGCAGAGCTGTCCACCTATAATTTCAGCTACAGCATGGAGGGAAATGGCTTTTAGGTCGGAGTGAAGGGGCTGTTTCAGGCCTCGCTTCAAAACAACTGAGCGAGGGACGCAGCCGGACTGGAGAGACCGTTGGGATTGTTAATTTGCAGCCTCTCATTGGCAAAACTGACGTACACGGGCTCGGCCATGCAAATCTTCAGGTCGAGTGAGGAACACAAACAACGGTTGCCACTTATTCTACAGCCGCGTCACAACAAGAGTCCAAACTTCCAAATACTGTTCAAATGTGTCTTTGGTGCATAAATCGCTGTCACCTGCCACACCAAGCCAGAAACAATGACACTAAATAGCCCTTTTTGCTGTCGCTTTTGTCTGTGTCACTTTGTCCCTGCTGACCACCGGCTGCTCATTTTCTTTTTTTAAACCATGAGCCGATCAAATCAAAACAAAGGCTCCGTATCAAACGGGCGGCTAAACCGGCCGCCTGGTACACTGCTGCACAGAGAGAGGTGGCATTTAAACTTGAGTAAACATTGGCCTATTTCTGTGAAAAATTGTACATTAATGATTTAGGCCAGTTAAAAATAAGAGCTGGCACATATACTTTTTTTTTAAAAGAACTGAAAAGTTCATTTTGGACTGAACATTTCAGTCCAAGTTGGCTATAAAAATGAGTCAGAACTTTTAGTTTTGTGCTGTAGAGCACGATGTGAAGTTATTGCTACAGCTGAAACTAATCGTTATGCTCATTGTGTTTAAGTCTTTACAGTGTCAGACAATAGTCCAAATTGCCCCTCACAAGTTGCCAAAGGCCAAGGTGACGTTCAAATTCTATCTGACCAACAGTCCAAGACCCAAAAGGGATTAAATTTAGGGCTGCAACTAACAATTATTTTCATTATTGATTAAGGTCCAACTATTTTTTTGAGTGATTGAAGTTTACACATTCAAATGTCTTGTTTTGTCCTACAGTACAAACCCAAAGAGATCCAATTTACGATCATAGGTGACTAAGAAAACCAGCAAATATGAATGAATGTGGAACCAGTGGGTTTGTTCGGCATTTCTGCTTTAAAAGATTAGACAATTACCCAAATTGTTAGCGATTAATTTTCTGTTGATCGAACAAATCTAGAACTGCAAACAATTATTTTCTCACCACAAATCTGTCAATTATTTTCTTAATTAATAGATCGGCCCATAAAATAGTCCCAAAGCCCAAATTGACATATTCCAATTGCTTGTTTTGTCCAACAGTCCAAAACACAATATTTAGTTTAATATAGCGATCAAGAACATGAGGCTCACACTGGACAGATCAGTGTATTGATCCATCACTGGATTACTTCAGTCTGCACAGGCTTTTCACCAGCTCCTGCTCTGCCCCTCGTGCACTCCACAGCTTTGGTTTTATTAGCCGCAAACAGGGCTGAAACAGTGCACACCACATTAGGCAAAACAGAAAGCAAGGCTATGACTAGAGGGCACAATCCACAAAAACAAGACGTCATGATTGAGTTCCACAAAAGACAGGGAGAGAAAACCAACTGTTCCTCGTGTGCTTGTGTTCCCCTTTTCCGCTTTACACATGAGCCATTGGCTTTTTTTTCCCTGCAGGGAGCAAAGGTGAGGTGCTGTATGAGAGCAGGGAGGAAGCATCGTTCTCTTCCTTCTAGCATCAACAACTCCACCAATTTAAAGGTTAACCACTTTATTCCATAAAAACACACACACACACACACACACACACACACACACACACACACACACCATACGTCATGTAAATTAAGTCTGTATTCTCGCACAGACTCGGAGAAGGATATTACTATGCTAATCTGGAGCATTTTAGAAGGTAAATGTCAAAAGAAATGAATTACCTTTACATTCCAACGTGCCCTGGTGCAACAGCCCAAGTTTGACATTTGTCCATGGAGGAACCTGTTTTTCCTCAGTGTGTTTTTCAATGTGCAACACTGGCCATACAATTATTCAGATTACTCATTTTTAACTGACTGGGATGTAGATGAACTTTTTGAGTCTCATTAAACCAAACATTTCAACAGTGTCTTCCAAATATTAGCTAGATAATGTTAGTTCTACGGTTTGTGAGAGTTAGTAAAGCTGGAAGGGATCAGTCAAATCTATATGTCTTTGAGTGGTGGTCAGTGGTTGATTTATTTCTGATGTGCTCTGTATCACAAGTTTATGCGGATAATTATGGATGATGCTACAGAGGAAAAAACAATGTAACACTGTCTGTGGGATGAAAGAGGCCGGTGTTACTGAAGGAGGTCGGTTGGCTGGTGACACGTGGAGCGAGAGCAGGTCAGAGAGACTCCTGAGGCCACAACACACACACACACACACACACACACACACACACACACACACACACACACAGGCCACCAAGTAACTGCCGCACTTTATACACAAATACACACAGCTGTCAGGGGCAGACGAAGATCATTCACAAAACATCCCCCCACCCCCCTCCCCTGGGTATCACTGACACCGTTTCTCCCTCATGCACACACTCCATCCAGTCACACACACACACAGTTGCCGGGAGGCAGCATGCTGTCCATGTGGCCTGTGGAGAATCATTACTCAGCAGTGCAAACTAAAGAGCCGAGAGTGAACTTCCTTTTTGAATGCTCAGGCTTCCTCTTATCCGCGGCACCACCCCCCCCGCCACACAAAACAGTCGAAACAGTAGCTGGAAGCTGTTCTGTGTGTTTTCTTAGAAACATGTGTTTCAGAAAGTGTAAGGCCACCTGCTGTCTATCACTTTCTAGTGATTGTGTACAGGTTGATACTTAGTGTACCTTCTACTGACGTGACCCTCATTTTTGCGTAGAAATGACAAAAACAATTGTTCGATCATCTAAATAGTTGCTGATTAATATCAATCAACTAATCGTTGCAACTTTAAACTTAATAAGACAAACTTAAACTAGGGCTGGAAATAATCATTTTCATAATCCATTAATCTACAGATTAATTTATCAATCTTTAAAATGCCAGCAAATAGCAAAAGATCGTTAAATGTCCTGTGTCCGACCAACAATTCAAAACCTACAGATAATCAGTTTGGTATCATGTGACAGGACAAATATTTACCTTTGAGATGCTGGAACAAGTGAGTTTGTCATTTTGGCTTCAACAACTACTTAAATGTTAAATCAATTAACTAAATAATTGAAACAATTAGCCAATTGAAAATTAAATCAGCTACTCATCAACTGTTATATATATTGTTGATAATTGACCGGTCATTTCAAGTTCTTTGACAAGCGAGAAAAGCCAGTCTGCAGGTCCAGCTTATGTGGGGGTAAATATCTTTGGGGTTTGGGCTGTTGGACAAAACAAGACTTCACATTGGGCCTAAGGAAACTGTGAAAGGGTATGATTATTTACGGTACTTTCTGAAAAACCAAATGATTAAATCGATTAATTGTGAAAATAATCTGAATCAGTCGTCAATAAAAAATAATCATTAGTCGCAGCCCAAGTTGACTTTCTGTTGATCTTTCTGGGCAACTTTTTTTCTTTGTGATCACTTCAAATCTCATGGCAGAAGACAAATGTAATGATTTTTAGACCCCTCTGCCACACGGCTTCCAGTATTTCAGATTTCCAGCATGATCTCAAATAAGATTTCGAGTACTTCCTCAAACAGATGACAGGCTGTGCTAAATAAGAGCATACTGGTCTGTTTAATGTTTTAATTAGATTTGCTTTTGAATAACAATGCAGAGCCAGGCAAGACGTTTGCTCTGTTAAATATTAAATATATTCCATCTTCATTTCTTGTGAGAGTTTCTGACACAGTAAAGCTGCCATGAAACTGTTTATTTGTACGCTACTTTCCAATTTGCAGTGGGGCTTCCCTTGTACATCAGCAGCAGAGCGAACGTCTATTAGCAGCAGTCAATTTAACATTCTTGGTTTGGTGTTTTTCATTATGTTTTCAACTGTGGGACTTTCCTCAAAGAAATATTTACAAAGTGTCTTCGATTATGATTTAATTCAAACTCAATTTGGGAAGTCAGCCTTGCAGAGCTGAGAGGGCATCCCCGATGGCTCACTCCCGTGTGTTAGGCGGAGGGAAACACCTGGCATGTGTACCATCCAAAACATCCCCACTACAATCCATTTCAGAGTATTTGTTTGAGCACGAGCCATAATGAAAACCCATAATATAAGCCCTCGCCCACCATTCAATTAACACATTAATTCATCTTCAGCAGGTGGCCCAAGGCAGGTGAGTGGCTCAATAAAAAATAAAATCATGCATCGAATCATTACTGATGATGTATACTCAAATTAAAAAGACCAATCCTGCTGCTGTTAATGACTAGAGAGTTGAAGCATTTAATAAACTCTGCTAAAATACAACCAACAGCATTCATCATGCACAGCTCTTCTGCAGGACAGAGTCTGCGAAAAACTCCCCGCCTCAACTTAAGTCTTCTGGCTGCCACATCAAATGCACAAGTTCTCTGACTGAACATAATGTGCATGTAGTGGTGGCCTCCTGGGACCTCTACGTGCAGTGATTTGACAGTTTGCGTACCAAAACTATGAACTATTCATTTCATCTTTCTGGCCGTTTGCCCTTGCGAGAAGACCTGTCCTGCGGGTACCAATGTCCGAGATTATATCCATTAAGGTAATGTCTTCTCTGCACCGCTGACACCAGGACAACAACAACAACAAACAACAACAAAAAAGACTCCTGCAAAAGTTTAAAGTGATTCTAATTCTTCCCAATTCAGTGACACTAATGAGCATTTGAGACGGCCCCCCACGAAAAAATACAGTTTCTGCTACCTGCAAGTATGCTTAACAACCAAAATGTTCAGTTACTGTCCCAGGCACACTTCTTCCACTTGCACAATAAGAATGAGTCTGGGGTTTTTTGAGAGAGCTGCTCTGAAAGCCCATTAGCCCGTGTGAACAACCTGCAAGGGTGGCAATCTGGTAATGAAACAGTGTTACAAGTGTTGGGACAGACATCCGTCATTTTGCCTAAGAAATTGAGAGGATATGGTTTTTAAAGTTATGAACACAAACAAAGCTCACTACCGACTACTCTAATCACAACGGCATTTTAACCTTGACTTGTGTATGTGCACTCTAAAAGGGTAATACAGTGCCGTCACCGACATAATCTAACTGTCACCTACAGAGAGCGTTATACCCAGAAACTCAATAAAAGTGGCAGTAGATTTCTTTGCTAACTGACTCTAATTTGACACCAAGAATCCAGAAGAACATTTTTCAGCCTTTGTTTTGTCCACAACACGACACAGAAATAAAAGATTCGAACTACCCAGAGCTGATGCGCTTATTGAATGAGATGAGTGTTGCTGAGGCTGGGGCCAGATCCAGAACTGACAATTGAGAAATTAAAGAAACTAAATATTATGTGTGCAATTCACTCTTAGGAGCAATAGAAACTCAACCTTTTCTAGACTTATGATACTGATGATTATCTCAATTAAATATATAATTAAAATAAGTCATTACAGAATACTCCATTCACTAAATATGCAGTGTCAATAAATAAGAACATAATCCACTTGGTATTCGCACAATAAAAAATGGCTGAAGACAAGTGTATGATGGTTAATATTGACTTAGGCTCAATGTGCAGCATGAAAATACATGTTCACAGTTTGACTAAAATGTGCCTGTCTTGATGGCCAAAAGGGAGCTTCACCGCATCCTCAGCAAGATGCTGCCAATTCACCCCAAAGGAAGTGACGAATTGAGATAAAAAAGGGAAATCCAAACTTTCCTCTAAACGGCGGCGAGCAGCGCTGCAGAAAAACACAGACTCGTCAGCATGCCAGTTGTTATTCCTTTTTGGTACATATTTTTGGCTAAGATCATCCCAGCCAGTGAACAGGGCCGTGCCCATCAGTGTGTGGACATTTGGGCGCAAACTTTTTGATCCGAACCCTTTTGCTGACACTCAGTCGGAGTTGAGAATGCGCGATGGTTGCACTGTGCAGCTTTAAGTGTCCACAATTTGCCCTGTGGTGATGCTGCAAAGTGGCAATAAAAATGTGTGAAGAGCTTGCACCTTAAAGTTTCAAGCAACAAGTGGCGGCATCACTTCTCGAGATAAACAGTCCGTCCACTCTTTCGCTGGATATAAATTCATAAAATGCAGCACGTCTACCATCATGTAAAAATAAACCAATATATCAATGCACCTTTGTTATGATAGATCTATCACGTTTGATTAGTAGATGCCTATTTTTCCTGAAAATAGAATAATGTCGAAATTATTTGAATATCGGAGAAAGTGCATACAAAATATTGTCATTAGGAGAATTTCCTATCTGGGCCAAAGTGTCATGCAAGAAAAAAAATGGAGAGCACATTTCTTTCCCAAAAAGGAACGAAGTGTTACAATGCTCTGTTGAGAAATCCTTCACATGTATTTAAATGATAAAAATAGACCCATGCTGTAAAGGTAGAGCCACACACTCCTCATGTTGTCTATGACACGTATGACACTTAACTGCAGAGTGAAAACACAACACATGTGGCTGTTATCACTGAAGAGAGAGATGTTGGTAAGCACCGTTGACATGGTAACGCTCTCTGCATGTGGAAGCAAATTAGGCTATTGTAGACCTGCTTGAAAAAAAATATATATATATAAATAAATAAAAAAAACACTGACACCCGGCTGACACCTTGGTTGCTTGTAAACACAACTGCAGCCAGTCCGACCATGTCACATGGCCACGCAGCGTCCTGGCACACAAGTCTCCTCAACTCCTGATCTGGAAGCAGTGAGAAACACAGTTGTACAACGGGGCTACATGACCACACCTACTCTATCTTCTGTACCAGAGTCAGCCGACTTGGACAAGCAGTGCACACAGTGTACCCGGAGACAGCAAAAAAAAAAAAAAAAAAACCACACAAAAATAATAATAATAAAAAAAAAACTTAAGGTGCATGTCCGAGGTCAACAGCTAAAAACGACAGTGGAGGTGTGACTCAGCACCTGTGAGCTTTGGGATGGATCAGACAAATAAAAACAATGGTGGATATACATGAGCAAAGACATCATGCAAATTACTGCAGCGGGGGGAAGTGAGCAAAATGTGTTCAAAATGCTTAAATAAATACAACCAATGAGTAGGTTATTATTCTGAAATGAACATCTCTGGAGTATATTTCTGTTGATCTGGGAGAATTTTCAGATACGGTACAAAAAAATATATAAGTTATTTTAAGACTGCACAAATGCGTACAATAGTGTTCAAAATGAATTAAAAGACAGAAAAGACAGTGGGACTATGTTGCCTTGACACGGTGGAGGAATATAACCGGGCTGTTTTTCTGCAGCCTTCCATTAGATGCAATTATAAATGGCCGAGAGCAGAGGGAAGGGGAGCCAATCAGATCTCGGCTCGCATGTCAACCTAAGACCAACTGTCTCCTGGCTCTGACAGCAGGATTTTACCTCCATAATTCAAATCCCAAAGCAAAGGCAATCTGCACTTTGCCAACTCCATCCAGCGGGGCCGTGTTTACAAGGCGGCACATGGGGGAGAAACGCAGAGAAATAATAATGATTTTTTTTTTTTTAAAACAACACACACGCGCACGCACACACACACACACACACACACACACAGGCGAGCGGAGTCGAACCGAGCCACAATGAATGAAACCCTCCGTCAGGATGAATCAATCGCGGTCACAATCACACTTTGATCCGAGTAAACACTTAGCGGGCGCAATTGTCGCCATTCACCGGACTGTGAGACGCGTCTCCGCTTCGCCGTGCTTCTCACACCGACACGGGGGTCTTTCCTTAATGATTATGCAAATGTTGTTTAACGGCTACCGCTGTCATCTGCGTCTTGTTTATTGCCCTGACAGCCCCTGACACAACTTTGATGGCGCCGGCGGGGAGCGCGACGGCCCAAAAAGGGGGAGCCCGTTTCGACGCGGATTCTCGCAGAAACGACGCTGGTTAGAGCACTTAAATCTACCATGAGGCTGAAGAAGCACTGCGAAGAAAATATCACCTTATCTCCCTCTGCACGCGCGCACACACACACACACTCACACACACACTTCCCTCCTCGCAAACTCTCGCTCTACTTAGTCAAACTCTTGCCCTGTACCCGGCGGGGACACACACTTAATACCCACCACTCGGAAAGTTGTTTCTGACACAATATGCGGCTTCTTTCTCTGTCTAAACACTATTGCAGGGGGTGGTGTTGGGAGAAAGAGAGAGGCAGCCATTTTAGAGCTCTTGCTACATAGACAATGGCTGGTCCAATGCAATATGCAACTCTACAGTGGCTTTCCTGAGCTACGGGGGGACTTTAACTCAGTCAAAGTGTGTCCGTGCAGTAAGTGGAGTTTACCTGGTTTCTGTTTGGAGGCTGTCCAGTGTTTCCCGGGCTCATGGGAGGCGGGTGGTGGGTCCTTTGTTGCCAACCCGGATGGACCCCACCATACTGACTGCTGCCCATGTCTCCTGGTCCCTTGTTGGCCCCTTCCTGATTGTTATAGTCTCCTTGGGGGTAATTCGGGTAGCTCCTGGCAGAGCTGGGGGATGTCAAAAGCTGATTTAAAGTTGGCGTAGACGTAGGCTGTTGGTTTCCCATGTTATACCTCTGATTATTGTAAGAGGCAGCCATAGCTGTGGTTCCTCCTGCTGGCTGTTGCTTGCCTGGCTGCCCCCCAGCCGCCGGAGGCTGGTTGTTACGCGGGGAATTCATGGCCCCGTATCCTTGGCCCTGATAAGAAGTCCTGTTCTGAAACGGGCTGTAGTTGTTATAATGGTTGGGGTAGCCGTGTTCGTGAGAATTAGGGGGGTAAGGGTCCATCATGCCCGGCCCCGATGCAGCTGCCATGCCAGGGCTTTGTTGTCCGCCATGTTGATGAAAAGGGGCCCGGCTGTAGTGCTGGTTGTAACCGTAAGGAGGTGGAGGAAAGGGGCCCGGGTGGTGGTGTCCCATCCCGGGATGGTTATTCCCTTCGGGCCCGCCTGTATCATTCTGATTACTGCTATTATTATTTACCCTAGGCAAATTCCCGTTGCCGTTCTTCATGTCAGGATCCCCTCCTCCCCCAGCATTTCCAGCATCGGTCCCGTCCTGCAGCTCCTTCTGGCCAGGAGATCCGCCGTCAGGTCCCGGTTCCTTATTTTCATGCTGTTTCTCTCCCGGTACCGACTCCTCCTGTGGGTCCCGATCCGGCTTTTTGAGTTCGGATGGCGGGCTAGTGTTGAGAGTGGCGACGCTGGCGACCTGAGCGGCCATGATATCCCTCTCTCTCTCTCCCCCACTCTTTCTCTACCTCTCTCTCTCAGCACGGCTACTCACTCACAATCAAACTCCGAATAACCATTGAATATAAATACAATTATATTTATAACAACGTACCCGTTGTCCCGGTTCATTCCCCCCTTTGCCCTCCGCCCGGACCGGTATCCGGTAATCCACCGCGACTCCGTTTAAAGTTAAAACGGAGAGGGGAAAGTTTGTGGAAGAAAAAATATATAAATACAGAGCCAGGGAAATGAATTTCGCCGACACAAGTGAGTGTGTGTGTGTATGTGTGTGTGTGTGTGTGTGTGTTGGAGGGGGGGCTTCTGTTACAGAACGAGAGCGCGAGCTAGAAATCAACCAAGCCAGCACGAGGCTCCGCGAGACACAGCCATCTTACCGAGCTGTCGCGAGACAGTGAAAACCCGGAGCGGAGCCCGCGCCGGAGCCCGGACCCGGACCCGGACTGCGCTGCCCGTCTGACAACAACAGTGTTTATGCCCAGAGAAGAGCCATTGTCGCGGGTCCAACGCGCTTTTAAACCGAGCTCGTACGTAAAAAAAAAAAAAACAAACAAAAAAAAATGTCGACGTGTTCAGTCCCGGGCTAATGAAGATAGGTTATCTTATGCTAATGAAGATACTCAGCAAAGTAAGTGAGTGAGACTCAAATTCGAGGACACACACTTCAGACGTGTTTACAGCATGTCCTCTCATGTAGTCACTTCATTTCTTTTTATTTCCATGACCCCCACAGTTGTCCACATCGCTGATGCGATTTAGTGTGGTCTAAGGCGAGAGCGCCCACAGCCGAGCGGCCATGTCTGAGCTGAGAAGTACGCTGAATTTCAGTGGCTTTACATCCCTGCCCTCGACAATGGCCGAAGGCAGTGGGACGTATTTAACTCCAGTTCAGATGTGTTTTAAATAGCTACAGGGTTTCATATACAAGGCCTCTGTCTCACGCTGCTAAATGCCACAGACTTTGTGTCCACAGTTTTATGGCGCTGGACAATTAACATGGCCCTTCCTTTACCATAGGCCGCTGCTCCCGCCTTGAAGTCCACCATAACTATTCAGCCATTCTGATTACAAAAATTGCTCCACGCATGAGCTGCGTGTTCCCCTTTGTTACACTCGTGTGTGCACTTCATCTTATTAGCTCGTTACAGGAGTGGAACAGAATAAGCTTCTTCTGTCAGAGCGGGCTTTAATGGGTGGGAGAAGTGGCTGCCTCCATACTGCTTCCATGTGTCGACAACAGCAAATGAGAGGAGCGAGTGCAGCGGCGAGGAAAGTAGAGGAAAAGCATGAAATCACAACCTGTGCTGTGTGAGTGTGTGTGTGTGAGAGAGAGAGAGGATAGAAAAGGAAGAAGGATGGGGGATGGACTGAACCAGTCACAGAGCAGGAAGTGAAGATACAAAAAGAGAAACAGTGGAAAAGTGACAGTGTTTTGGGCATTGGACACATCGCACGTTGTCTGTTAAAAGTCACATCTCACACCAGCACACACGGGAACGAGAAGAGATTTGGAGGAAAGCGTGGAGTCGCCCTATACAATTAATAGGAACAGACACCCTATGTCTCTCCACCACTCTCTCTCTCCCCACCCCCTTTCTTCGTGCTCTCTGCCTGCCTGCCTCGCGCTCTCCTAGCAGCAGCAGCCTTCATGGTGCCTTCGGGCAGCGTCAGAATTTTCGCCATCGTGCCCTGAGTCAGAAACGAACGACTCCTTCGGATGGAAACGAAAACACCAAATGTCTGAGGGAGGTCTGAAATGTCCTGCCACAGCGTACCCTAGTCGTTGCAGTGTGTGAAAGCTGTGTGATGTATACACCAAAATACATAAAAGACATCAGACACAGTGATCTGGGGTAAAAAGTAACCTTAAATGGTTTCACAAGGTGTTTAGGGGCATTGGCAGCAAGCAATAATGGACTAATGAAGATTATGAAGAATATAGATTACGATATAAACATATAGATTGTCATACAATTTAGTAAAACACTGCCATGGTCCCTGCTGACATGAAAATAGAGGCTGATTAAAAAATAGAAAAGTACAAAATATCGTCTGTTAATAAATCAACAGCATATTCACCCAGTTCTTCACAAATGAGGGGAAATGCACACATATTTTAAAAATGTATTTGTATTTGTTCATATATCTATCTCTTTCTTAATACATTACACACATTTTCTGCTTTCAACTCCGTAAAGTAGCTCTGAGATACACAGACGATTAAGCAACAAGCCGAGAAAACAAATACCCACTTATGTAATAGCTTAAAGTGTATTATTTCCAACCAGAAAGCAGTCCAATGCTGCGACATTGTGCGTTCACGAGCCTCGGGTGGAGCATGTGAAGGCAGCATCACCGCTTGCAAAAGCAGCAGAACTTTGCTATGTGAATGTGGGGGATGGGAAGCAGCAGCTCTCTGCTCTGCTCAGCCCTTTCTCTCTACAATGCGGGGCTTTCTGCTCACATTGCTCACTCTGTCCGTGGAAAAGAGATCCTCTTTTACTTAAAGTTTTACTTCGAATCCAGCCAAAATATCCACATGTATTTTAAAGCTGCAAACACAGCTTTTGTGTGTTTAATAAAGGAGAGTATGCAGGGTGGAGGGGGTCAGTTCAGCTGCTGTCTGCTTATATAGGCTAAGGGAGGAGTGTGTGCGCGTGTGTGTGTGTGTGTTTGCAGAAAGCGCAGAGACTAGGCTGTAAGGGAGGAGGGGGTAGGGAGCTTCTTTTTCTTTTTAGCATAAACTTGCTGTTTATTATCAAGGGGTGCAGTCTTTCTTCCCCTCGCTTTCATATTTAAAAAAAAGAGCACAACAATCTGCTTTCTATGCTCCGTCTTCCTCATCTTATTTTAGAAGTGGCTTCAAAATGTGCTGTATTTCCAGCGCTCACCTTGAGAAATATTTATCTGTTGTTCAGCCGCCTGTGTGGCTCTGTGTAGCTGCAAAGTGACTTAAAAGCACTGAGATCATATGTTAAATCTCTGTGGGGGGGCAACAACATGATGCTAAAGACCTCCTGTGCAGCTAAGAGTATCATGCATTTATTTATGTGATACTTGTTTTACAAGGATATGGTGTTCTCTAAAATGCCATGCGGCCTGGCCAGACAAGCTCAACAGCAAAGCACGAGGACCTCCTGAACACAAAAGTATTAAGGACACTATGATTGTTGAAATTGATATGACTTGGAAAGCAGTCTTTTATTCTGAAATACTAAATCCGAACTAGAAAAAAAGCCACCTACAGTTGTTTACGTTCTATATTACAACTGATGTTCACATTCAGTCGTTGTACTATAACTGTTACCACCCACGGACGATCAATGATTTGACGAAAAGGTGTTGCCATGAAAACCTCTCTGTAAAACTGCAATTCTCTTGTCATAATCCGGTCTGGCTCATATAGAATAACATTCACACCTCCCACATGATCGTAGTGTCGCGCCCAGTGTCTGTCTTTTGTCTAATTGAGAATCATTCAAACAAAACAAGAAAATCTGAACTTATTCTCAGGTTGTTGCACAAATGCTGTCTGGACTCTGTCACATTTGTCTCTTCGCTCTGACTGTTTGACAGTGTGTGTTGAGGGGGGGGGGGGTCATGTGACACCCCCCATCTGTCCCAGGATGATGATTTAAGAGTGTTTACTTGTGCCCCACCGTCGCCTCCCTGCGAGGATGACCGTGATGCATCACCTTCGGCCCGATGCTGCGGCTTCCCCCCCCCCACGGCCGTCACCAAGGCAGCAGTATGGACTTCATCCAGTGGCCCTTTTTCTCTTGTCATTATTATTAAACTGATATCAGGGGTTGATTTAAAAAGAAGGAAAATAAATTAACAATAAAATCTGTGTTGAAAAGCTGCATTTAAAGATGCAAAAAAAGTTAAAGGGAGTTCATTATTCATGTCATCAAATGTAGTTATAATTGCAAAACACAAATTTCAGTGGACAGACTAGGGTCATAAATATTTTACTAACTTAACTAAGCCAAAATATTCTATTTCTGTTAATTTATGTACGCCTTTGATATTCTTAAATATGCATTTTTTATGTAGTAACTTTCTTCAATTAATCTCAGCTTTGAACAGCAAAAGTGTCACTCTTGTTGAGCGAGTTAACCGATGACTGATCATTCTGGAGTTTTTTTTTCTTTCTTTTTATTTTAATCCCTTTGGGATCCAGTCTGGGAATGAAGCCATACAATCACCAAGACAACCCAATAATGTGGCGTGGAATTTCCTAACAAGAGTGGAGTTGAATTCAGACACACACACACACACACAAGGATGCACGGCACACACCCACGTGTGCAATAGTCAAACACAGCTCATACCTGACAATAATGCAGGCGGAGAATTTATGGCCGTCAGGTGTCCGTCATTTATGTATACCTGCGCAAAACATCAGCGGTAATCCCACAGTGATGCTGTCCTGGCCACACACACACACACACACACAATCACAACAGTTGGGTCTTGTCCAGATGGTTGCCAAGCAGCAGTTCAACGCATAGTCTGGAGTGTGTAGAGGAAGGAAGTGGCACTTTGCGAAGTGCAATGGGCATCCGGACGCTGTGTGTGCGTGTGTGTGACCTGCCGTTCAAACTTACACCTGACAAACACACACCCACCACTTTGTAAACAGTGCAGGGATAAGGAATGTGCAATAAAAAGCCCTGCACGGTTTCCTCCAGGGTTCCTTAATAAATGTGGACAATCAGTTTCATATTGGCTTTAAACAACTCTCTTTACAGTCAGGATACCTCAGTATACGTTTAATCCAAACATACAGCTTTGATGGATAAAAGGATATTAAAAAGCACTTGTGGATTTATTCCGCTGCCTTATAAGGTCATATTTCAGATTAATCTTTCAGCCATTGTTCTTACCTGATTTGATCAAATGGGATGAAACTTTTCAGGAGCCACAGCTCACCATGAACTGCTTAGCAGGCATTCAATCAGTTGCTCCTCTCTCCTTGTATTATTCTCTGCCAAGCAGTGAAATCCTCTCTGTTCCTCAGGTGAAAATAGACTGGGGGACCTCAATGCCCCACGACGGGCTTTTAAATCAAAGCCGATAGGACACACTCAGGTTACGCTGGGGCACTCTTTTTTTGTGTGCTGGGTGATAATTTGCTGGGGGGCATTTTTTGAAAATCTTTGGATTCATGAAGTCCACACAGTCACCGGCGCTGAATTCTAAACACTCAATTTTCTCGCAGTGTGTTGAAGTGAAGTTAAGGAAGGACCCCCGATCGCAACAAAGCCGGGCAAGGTTAAGAGCACTCAAAATTACGGCGTCCACCCTGCAAGGACAGAGAAGTGCTAACACACTCTTCAGTGTGGATGAAAAGAAACCGTGCAGAGAATTATCTCTGTAGTAAGGGAACCCATCACTGCGAGCATACTGGGAACTGCTCCATTGTGGGTCACAGAGCCCAGTATGAGAGCTTCTACTCCACTGACAAACAGTCCCATCCCTATAAATCACACAGAGCATCTTGTCAGCGTCTCAGCTGCGAGGGAGGGCCAAAATGAAAAACAAATTTACTCTTCGGCTCAACAACTACAAACCCTAGATTGTAGTGCTGTAAATATTTTAATATGTTCTTATCAATCCTGTAGAAGTCTTTTGGTCCAGTCACACCAGAAAAATACGCAAAGTCCTTCATACACCTTTGCACAACAGGCGGTGCTAGCAGGCAAGTTAACGGCCAACATGCTACCAAGCTGGGAACATCCAAGCGTAAGTCAGTCACAGCAGCTCTCTGAGCTTCTTCCTTGCTGTTTTGTGCTGTTTACTCCCCCTGACAACTTGTTCTCTAATTTAATAAAGAGTTATTAACAAAGGAGGGGGGGGGGGGAGTGTCTGAGCTAGGTTGCAAATGAGACAATAAATTAACAGTTTTTGAAAATATGTATTTGTCCTTAACAGTTATGAGAAATCTGGCTCATAATTATCTTGAATCATACCTGTTTAGTGAAGCAGTTCATATTGTGGTGATGCACAGCTAATAAGCTATGATAGCTTCCTTCATTTGGATTCTTTCAGAGGTTTGTTATTATTTGGCAACTACTTTTTCTATATTTTTTATCTCATGATGCCCCTTTTTAGTCTTTGTCCATAAAGACAAATAGGGCAGCCAATCACATGACTGGCCCTGCCCTGTTTGTCTTGACTGACAGATAAAGACGTCTGTAGATAATAAGCTAAGCTACAATAAAGCGTCAAGAACAATTGGCATTGGAAAAATATTGATTTGTATCATATTATGTCTGTAAGTGATTGTTTAATTAATGTCTTATTTATTTAATTTTGAACACTTTATGCCTCCATAAAACTTTGTGAATGTTCACAAACAATACAAATGAGAAGCATTTTATGGCCTCAAAATGCTTTTAAAAGATAACTTTTGTTGCTGCACATAACTAGTCATTAGAAAATGCAAGAATGATAAGGTGAAAAAAAGATATAAGCTATATTGTAATGTTCTTGGTGCCGCCCTCCTTTTTATTTGCTGATGATAGATTGGGCCTTTAGATTCTGCTCATGCAGTTCATTCGAGAATGGAACGAAAGACTAGGCTATGAATATTTAAAACTATAATTGAACCAAATATGCATGTTTGAATTAGTGATTCAGAAGCCATAGGTTTGCAATCAATGGTGGCAGTCAGGGGACCTGCGTTTGTTTTGAGGTGAAATAGCTAACTGTAATGCAGACATGATGAACGGCAGAGTTGGCTGGCAGAGAGATGGACAAAATTGACATGTTGAAGACGGAGTGATTAAGTTACCTGTTACCGAACAGCCCCTGAGCATATATCAATATGAACTGTGGCAGGCTGAGAAGATGAATTGGACGCGAATGAATGGATGTGAAAAAAAAGAATTGCAAGCAGCTGTAGTTATCCAGCATGGAAAATAGAGTCTATGTAGAAACCAAAGGAGCATTTTATGGAGAAACCATTTTCTGTGTGTAATATCAGTATGTTGATACAAGGCATTATATTGAAAAACGGCTGATGTAATTCACTCCCTGGGCCCCTGAGATGCTCAAGAGACCAATCTTCTCATATATTGAAATTGGACGTATTTCAGCTGTTAGTAGCTGAATCATTTTCTTGTCCCAGTCTTTTAGCCTATTGTTTACAGATGCGCCTTTTGTTGTGCCTGAACTCTTCCCTCTTATGGGGGCTGGTGTTTGTGCTGTTTCACACATGAGTGCTTTAACTTACAAAGGGCAACAATGAAGCGAAATTGAAAAAAAAAAACAAAAGAAATACATTAGCGGAGCAGTTTGATATGAAATAGGTGGTGGAGTCGATGTTGAAACAGCAAGAGAGTTCTGTTTGAAGGGGGATAAACACAAACAGAGACTGTCAGGGAACAAATTTTGGCATATAAAACATAATCTTTGCAAGGTGACAACATCTGGATAGAATGGGTTTGATGGGCCTCCAAGTGAAGGCACCTATATGTTCAGGATGACGATTCAAGGGCCCCTCATTTGTGATGGGAACTGTCTCCATATGGGGCGGCACACTTCGGGAATGACCTTTTGCATCCATGCTAGGACAGCGTGTGGAGGGGTGAGGGGGGGTCCAGCCCCACCCACCAGTCAACTGTGAAAACAAGACTTTATCTTGACTCTGTGGGGAGGCTGAGATAGGGGACTACAAGTCTTTTGAGGGCAGAAACTATTCTTTGGGACTGATTATTGGCCTGGGGACGCGGGGCGAGGCTGAAGATAGGGGTGGTACTGGCTGGGGGTCGGATCTCAAATCTTTGCATTGAAATGCTGATGAAAGAGAGGACATTCATCTGTAATTGCTCTTTTGCTGTAGTTCTGGGTGACACACCTCCGAGCTGAATACCAAGAAAACAGACCATGAAGGCTGATGTGCGGCAGCTGCCACCGTTTCCTCCACGCATGCAGAGGGAGGAGGATGCTGAGATTAACGAACAAAATCTACTATAATGTGTGACAATAAAGAAAAACGAGGCTGTGCATATGACTTTCCAGTTTTTCTCCATCTGTTGCCAGTCGAGTTGATAAAACATAATCCACGGTTTCCTCTGAATATCATATGAGAGCTTACAATTTGGAACGCATCATTTGGATCATTTAGGAATTGGATCAGGTTCACATTTGAAGAGGGTATTTGAACCAGAACCTTAAGAGACACTGCTGGGCACAGCTCTTGCCAAATAGGGCATTTATAAAAGGTTGGCACAGGCCCTACAGAGTGAAGGCTGGCAAAGGCATGATGCCCACACCATAGTGCCAACCAAGGGTTTTGTTTGGCATGTGTCTCTGTAGTATGGCTTGTCTCCTCCAGACAACTGGCCCAAACACAACTTAGCATTAGGTTACAGAAGCATTACAAACTGAAAGTGATTCATTAAAAAGCTCTCAGTCTCTGCGGGAGATGAGAGGTGCAAGAATGAGGATCAATTTGAAACGTACAGCGCAGGTGCAAAAATATTGTGGCCATACTCCACGTGTTGTTGCCCCCTTTGGCTTTCGCTGTCTGTTTGGATTGGATTTTAATCAGAAAAATCAATAAGTAATAACAGCTTTTATCATACAGATTCACAGCATGAGTGAATGAAGAAAAAAGTGTCCCAAATATCATGTTTAGTCACTTTTTTTACTCACTATTACGCATAAAACAGGTGAGGAAAACTAAATTAAATACACAATACCTCCCCAGTGTGTGTCTTTACCATGAACCTTCTTACTGAAGGGTTTGGCTGAATGCCTCTCCAAGAGATTTTGATATCCCTCTTTTGATAGCAGCAGGCGCCACATACGCAATCCTCTGCGAGACTGTTACAATAAAAAGGGCTCTAGGAACATAGTCAGGGACAACAGCAATGTTTAATTTCAGGTACCGAGGAGAGCAATTTCTGTCCTGCAACTGTACAAATCAAGGCAGTAGGAAAGGAAAGGCAAAATATAGCTAAAGTAATTTATTCTGCCTCATTTTAACCTGCCAGAGAGGCCTATTTTAAGAGAAAATAAAAAAGGAGGGAGGAGGTGCTGAAGACAATGCATTTTAAAGGAGGCTCTTCCCCCAGTGTGCCTTTATCTGTCAGTCAAACCCAGCAACGTAAACACATATTAAGGGGGAAGACAGAGGGGTTTCCATAGCCACAGTTTTAAATGGCACTGTCGTGCTGTACACAGTGCCCCCCCCCCTTGCAACACTGTTTATATGCTGTTGTGGTGGAAGAATTCAGGTTGTGCAGAAAGTGCGGATAGCGAGGCAAAGGGAGGCTTGGCTCACGCGATTTCTACTGCAAGGGAAAGAGGAGAGAGACAGAAGAGGGCCCAGCAGACTGAGAAAAACAACAGAAAACATACAAGGCCGGTTATGCAGAAAACACAGATTTAATGTAAGGCTTGGCTCTGTTATAAGCAGCGGAGAGAGAGGAAAAAGCTGGTCTGGACTGGCAGGAAGAGGGAGACGGAGAGTAGAGGAGGAGGAAGCAGAGGCTCATAAAGCGGGCCTAAGAGATGCCCGTTAGCCCGCTGATGGAGCCCTCAGAGGGGCTTTTGAAAGGACTCAGTCCAGTACCGTCTCTCGGGGTGCGACTTCTCAGAGAGGATGGTACCCCTACTGAAGCAGCTCCTGCCCCCTCTTTGGATAAACAGTGCTATAATACACTGAATTAACAACAAGCCCTGGGGAAATCAGCTCTCTCTACAATAAATTGGCAACCCCCCCTTATACCACCACCCACCACCCATGATTTTTATGGTTTCAAGCTCAATAACACATTTATTATTAAATCATGTTTACTGGATCCACGTGCATGTCCTTGTCTTGGCTGTATAGCTCTTGGGTTGGGATTTCAAATGTGTCTTTTTTCCCCCCATTTGGGTAAATTCATTACATTACATGATATTTCATAAGCAGTTATTGATTGTAGCTGTGGGCTACAGGAATTCACCACAGCCCTTAGATTTTGACTCTGTGCCGAGGAACTGTATTACAGCTTTAAATCCATGTAAAAGTAGTATTTGGTTGATGTCATTTGTTCAAATATGTCACTTCAGGATGCTCAGTTCATTGGTCTTTACTTAGGCACTACGTAAAGCGTCAAGCGTTTAAGCAAGAAGCTCCACACAATCATCCACACAATGTGCAGTGTGAAAAGGGGAATGCGATTCTTGCTGAGCCACATTAAAGCACTCTCCAAAACCTCTGATTCTGTTTGTTCTGTCGTCTCCGCTGGAGACCAGGTAGGAACCCCTTAACTGTGGCTTTTCACCCGCCGCTTAATCTTACCCACAATCACACTCAGTGACAGGCGCACAAAGCCGTCCGGCGAGCCCAACAAGGCTCTGCTATTATGTAACCACTGACAGCTGGGCTTTCAAGGGATGGGTGAACCCCCATCCGTGTGGCAGCACTTTGTGTCAACCAGACGTGACAGTCAAGAAAGGGCCCGGGTAGAGAAAGGGTATTATCAGGCCAGGCAGAGGCACACAGTCCCAATAACAAACGTACCGAGTGATGGAGTCCGTATCAAAACAGCACTAACATTTTCCTCCAGATCCTTTATCAAATGTCATGTCACATGCTGTATCTGTGTGACACTACATAACAAGTGCTGGGCCATCAGCAGCCTGTAATATTAGTGCGATCTACAATCTATAAACAACAAATCTACAGCAAACAGAAATGATGGCTCTCTATGCTACAGAAATGGATGAGAGGACTTCTTATGTTTTAAGTGCGCCCAAAAATGCACCTCTGTGCAGATTGCTGTGGAACGGGCACATGTGCATAGGCTTGAAGATGCCTCGCTCCAAAGGGGGTGATTTCTCCCCACTGTTTTTCTTAATATGTAATTTCTTTGAAACGGTGGCACATGACACTGAACACAGAGGCACCCAAATGTTTGATTAAACTGTGCATCCCCTCCCTTCAGGCCTGACATCTCCGACGGGTCTTTGATGCTCTGAACACACAGCGGAGCCAAAAGGACCCAGAATAGCAGGGGGATAATCGACAGACGGTGTGTTGATTTTGCCACCCTTTCCAAATAATTCCCTGTTGTTCCAGGGAAGAATCGCTGTCGGTGGCGGCATTCCAGGGCAGGCAGACTGGAGAGATTGTACAAGATGAGGGCCGCCGTCTAGATACAGTAGATCTAAACATGTCTGTGGTCACACAGACCTGGCCTTCAACATGCTCTCTAGCCAAACTGGCTCTGGCTTTGTTATATGCCTGTCTGAGCAGCTCTGCATGCATATAAACTTGTGTATAACATGCAAAATGAATGACTAACACTCCTCTTTGTCCATAAAATAATTTATATGAAAGTAGACTGCTGCAGCAGCAGCATAATGGAGAAGTGTGAAGTAGAGTGAAGGCAAAGTAAAAACATATATAAAATGAGTTTTTTTTAAATAGATCTGGTATTTTATCGAGGAAATAACTATATATTATAGTTCAAAGACCATACTAAGGTTTTATTATATTTATTATTAAATGTATTTATTTATTTATTAAAGAAAATTATGCACACTATAAATTCTGCCTTTTTCCAAAGCAGTTTTGATTGGAGACAAAGCACTACATGAATATAGAGAAATAAATGTTCTCAGTGGGATATCTTTAAAAAGCTTTGCCAACAGATAGATGTCAGTACTTCGGACTAGTCACTTCACCCTGCGTGTTTACAGCACACGGTGTCACGTTTTTTAATGAGAAACCAGCCCTGAAGTTTATAGACTGCACGGAGGCTAACGGCACGCCAACTTCCCAACATGTCTGCCCTGCTGCAGAGGCTTCAGAGGTGAAGTGTACCCGACGGTTAACTCGGGCGAGGAGACGCCTCCCCGCCTTCACTTCTGCGGGACACTTTGAGGACTGCTGACTGACCTTCGTTTACCGACCACCAGCCGAACCAGTTCCACTCCCTGAGTAGCTGGTGCGTGTCTGGCCTCTCGCAGTTGAGCCAGAGATAGTCGAGTCTGGATAGAGGTCATAGTACAGCAACCGCTCCCTGCAACACACAGCCACCTCACCGGGCAGGGGGGGCTTCAGACAGCCGCCTGCGTTGCAGTATGACAGATTTCACAGACACACTTTGGTACAACATGTTTGTTAGGCCGCGTAAAAAAAATGTTACACTTCCCTCTGTGGTTTTTTCACTTTTAAAACGTGTTTTTGCGTCAGATTAAAATCAAACTCCAGTCCGCCTTTTCCGGGAAGCCGGAGCCTCAATTTACTGTGTGTGCTTTCAGCGCCGCAGCACTCACTGGCAACCTTACGGATTCCTCCGCGGCTCACTTGTGTGTGCGTGTGTGTGTGCGACTCCTGTTTTACAGGCACACGGCCGACCCGCCACGCAGCACGCAGCGTCGCGCAAAGCACGGCGTCGCGGTGCATTTTGACGGTCTTTTACGCGGGTCGCCAGCTGCGGCGCCTTCCCACGCCCGCGGGCCAGGTTCGGGGAACTTGGGGCACTATTTCGCCCCAGCTGTCCTGTCTTTCTAACGCATACAATACATTCCTGTGTTGCTCCGCGGTGTGACAAGGCCCTGCCTGCCTGCTGTTCCTGTAAACTCCCGCCTTGACTCAATGAGCGAGAGAGGCAGAGAGACGCGGGGAGAGAGCGGGGAGAGAGAGTGGAAAAGCCCTATAAAACAAGCAGTCCCACAGCAGCCACACTGGAGTTCATATTCCATTATGGAGCACGCATCAAGTTTGCTGGGCATAATGAACACAGTAATCAAATAATAAAATAGTGACTCACACCTATCCGAGTGGAGAAAATATCAATTTACTCAACAAAACTGCCTACATGAGAAATGATTCAGGGCCCATTGTCCACTGCATTAAGTGATAACAGACAACAAATGAGTAGCTACTTCATATTGAAGTGTATATAAACACAGCCCTCTTTATCAGCAGGGATATGGAACTTTTCACAGCCTTACAATGATAAAATGTAATGTAATATAGTGGGAATATAACAGAATATATTTTAATTCTCATTTTCACAAAGTCAACATGTCCTTCAGCTGACATTTAAATCCAAACTGTAGCTACGTGGCGTTTAAATTATATCATTTCTGATTAGTTTGAGCCTTCTTGGTTACTAAACCCTGAGTATAGTAGGCAGGCTATCTAAAAAAGACGCTCCATAATATTCCCATCATATTTCTGTAGGGACTTTTAAGTGCATCTAACCACTCAAATGTGGAACTGTAATGTGCGCCTTTATCTTGTGTTTTATCACCTACCGTGTCACTTAAATATTCCCACAGTGCGGGGCTCATAGGTAGATTTTCTGCTATGTGAACCTGAATGTGTCATAGCCTCACTTTTTCGCGGGTTTTCTTGGGAGCTACCCGAAGGAGGCAGCCCCTTATCGGCTCTGCATCTTAACCCTCAATTCATTTCTCCGACCAGGTTCTGAGTAGCGTGACGTGGTTGTATGATGACTGATGCTTTCGCAGTCAGATTGCGTGCAAAACCAGATTCCACTGCCCCTAAGTGACAGTTTATGGTCTTTGATTTGGTTTGGCTGGAGATTGCCAGGCAACAAAACTACCCCGAGTCCTGAATGAAACAGCCATCTGTTCCATAGCCCGGTAAAACTGAATTAATTTGACTCAGGGCCTAATCCTGGAATTCCACTGTAGATTCATTTTTTGGACCTGGAGTAACAAAAAAAGGGGGGGGGGAGTAGGTTACATCAAAGAGCACAGTGACCGTGGTGAGACTCGATGGACTTGGTCACGTCTTCTCTGCTTATATGTTGCAAAACAACACACTTTGACAAAGGTGGGACGCAAAAAACTTTGACATGATGAATGAAAAACAAGGGAGATGCTATTGTTTGTGCTGACCGTAAAGCAGGTCATAGCATACTAATCCCCTTGTCTGGGCCATTGAATGCTGGCCATTCTTTGATATTCATATGGACCAGAAGACTTTGTGAAACTAAGATAGATTAGAACACGTCAGACAACAAATTCAAAGGAATAAGACTTATTCGAGCCATGACTTAAGGCTGCACATATGACTCCAGGTCCAGGTGAGTGGGCAGCCGGCTCCTGTTGACATCTCCCTGACCTTTTCCCCCTCCAGATTACCCCGCTGCCCTTGACCCGCGGCACCATGAGGGCAAGGCCCTTTGGTTTCGGACGACAACCTCTCCTTCCACCGTCCCCCGAGCTTTATCCGGCCTGTTTCATGCCTGTTAAACCTATGAGGATTGTTTTACCCTCCGATCCACGGGGCCACACAATGCCCATTGAGAGGGAGAGGTCAGAGGCTCACCGCTGCGACCCCGGGCGCGGGGGCTTTTGTATGGAGCCAAGCTTGTATCCCATTCTCCACCCCGGCTCAAACCATGTCGCCGAGCACAAGACACACTTCTGGGCTCACACTAAATCAGCTTCATAAAGGGTGCAACCACAATGGAAACAGAGCCGATCATCCGGCTGCTGTTGTTTCCCTTCCCACACAGTTGTAGGGTTAACTTGGATGAACACCTTTTTTTTTCCTTTTCCCCCCTCTCTCTCTCTTCGATATGAAACTGATGCTGAGGGAGCGGGGGCTGACGCTGACAAATCTACTAATACTGCCACGGTGTCAGACACACTTCCAGGCTATCTCTCTGTCACAGCTGGTGAAAGTGCCTGATAACCTACGTGCTCCCTTCCGTCTCAGATGTTGTCTAGTGCTCCAGCAGGTCACAAGGTGTCGCGGCAGTGGCCGGCCCCGTGTGGTGATCATGACACCTTTGGTTTACCTGCAAGATGAATAAGAACTACTCAGGTGCTGCCTTCCTCTTGGCGTGGAAACTAATCGAGATCTGTTTTATTCAAGTGTATGTGTGTGTGTGTGTGTGGGGGTGGGTGGTGGGTAGGGGGTGGGGGGATATGTGTGATTTCCTCGTTTTCCTTTCATTCTTTATAATAAGATCACTTTGAAAGAAAGGATCATTTGCAAAGAAAGGTCAGGAGGAAAGTGGCAGCCGCTGTTTTCAGTGTCGATTTACCGCGATAAGCTCCATTTTTAAACGATTTAGCCGATTTGCTCTTGATTTGCAAACTGCTTTGACAGCAAAACAAGAGTGTCCGTCTCAGTCAGAGGAATCCTGACGGTCTGTGAGGAGCGAACAGAACAAACAGCTCCCTCTTTTATGCCAGTAATTAAACCAGCAGTGGGTGGAAGAGTGTGGGAAAGAAGCAGAGAGGATGCAAAGAGGGCTGGTTCAGGATTGCCACCTAGTGGCTCGGCAGTCGTAGTGCAGGATAAAAGAGACGTGCAAAGTGCTTTGTTGCGTGGCCCTTCCTGTAGTTACAGTGTGCACTGAGTGGGGTTGTGCATTAATACTGTGGAAACAGAAACCCCAGTCACCTCCCCTGAACCCAGCACTAGCTCCACACTAGTATGCAAAAGCAGCGACTGGCAGGATCTCCAGGATCTGTCATCTCCTTATACTATGAATGGCAAAAAAGAATAATTGAATAGGGTGACCCACACTTGGCAGCTGAAGTGGAGGACATATTCTGATCCCTGCAATAAGTAGGGCTCAATAAGCGCCGCAGGAAGCCCCAGCTCGGCTCCAGCAGGAGAATGACTGGGTCAGATTAAGGTTGAGGAGTTTAATTATGAACAAGGAAATGAAGTTCTCCAAATCTCTGGCTCGTGGGATAATTTTAGCTGAGAGGTGACAGCGGGTGTCTCGGGTCCGTCTTCTCTCTGTCTGCTCGCTGTAGCTGAAGCATCTTCTGCCACTTCACAATCAGAAGCCTCCCGGGGGATGGGGGGGTGGGAGGGGGTGAGGTGAGGGTGAGGAGGGAAGGAGGGAAAGAGGGAAGGAGGGAGGAGGGTGTAGAAGAAGGAGACAGGGATGAAGTGCCACTTAGGATATTGCTTCAAGGACTGCTCTCCTTGTTAAACTCATTGCTGTGGGCATAAATATAGCCAGGCGTCAGATGATTTATTGACACGCGCTCTCTCTCCTCCTTCTTCCTGCCTAACAAGCCTGTGGACAAATGAATTGTGGAACTGGAGGAATTTCGCCTTGATTTACACTCAGCTCCCGGTGCCTGTGGGAAATCGCAGGGGAAGGGGCTGAGGGTGTGTGTGAGGCAGAGGGGGACGCAGAGAGCGCTCTCTAAACTTGGAACAAGAGTGGTAGAAGTTGGAGGATATAGATATTTTGTTCAGCACAAAAAGTGTTTTTGTAGAACTTTATTCTTTTTAAAAAAAAAGTCTTAAAGGAGAACTGCACCAACTTCACACATAAAGGGCATTATTACTTGTCATGATGAATCCTATTCAGCTAGATTGTGCAATGTTTTCTGTGGCTCTGGGGGAGCTTTGTCACTTCTGAGAAAAACTTGATGATCAGCTTGGGACTCTGGGGACTACACGTGTATAACAGGAAGCTTATGCAACAAATTGCGAGCGCGGCGTTTGAAAGACATTGGCTTTCACCGGGCAGCGAGGTGTCTGAGGGAAAGATGCCATTGATTGCATTATGGGAAACGTAGGATCCAGCAGAGTTTCCGACTACTGTAGGAGATGAGGATATTTCGGCCTCTTCTGTTTTGATTTGACATATGGTACCTTTTTTTTAGATTCTCTAAACTGATTCCTTAAAACTAATTAGCATTTTTATATCCTCAATGGAGGAAATGTGAAAGGTATCCCTCGCTGTGACTAAGCACGGAGAATCACCCAGAACTGCAGTTCCCCTGAGCTACACAAAGCGTTTTAGCCTCTTTTAGCTAATTGTTTTGGTTTTCTGGCTGACATAATGCACTCTAACCGACCCCGTTTCCATCAGGCATCAGTTTCCAGCGGTGATGAACCTGCTGTTCTCTGCCTGACCTAAATGGCAGACAGCATCGCCAGTGTAACATTTAGCAGCTTTTCTTTTGTTTAGATGTACCTGCCAGTGATGGTGGCTCCGCAGGGAAATTTCGAGGGGTCTGCAGTTCTTTTAACCAAAGTGCAGATATCATAGTCGTCAGACATCCTTGATTCTCTAATTCGGAAATACACAACTTGGAGGCTGATGTGAATGGTTTTTCCCACCAGGTGGTATATAGTTACAGTCTGAACGATGTGTGCAGCATGCCAGATGTGATAGTTTCAACTTGGCCCCAAGTGGCCAAAAAAAGAACCAATGCAGCTCTAAACATTTTAGACGATGCATAAGCACATGTAAAGAGATTGTAAAATGTTCCAGGCTTTTAACTTCTGTTTCTGCTGTTTTGTCTCAAAAACAGAAGTGAGAAAAATAGACCACGCTATTTATAAGCTTATAGCCAAAATGCAAAAATCAATATTTGAGATTACTTAAAGTAACTAATGGTAACCAATAATAAATACGTAGTTGAAACCTACATGAAACTTGCAGGGTTGCAAGTCAGAGAGGGAAGTCTTTTTTATCATGTTTACATTGTAATTGTGAGGTAAGATTGGAAGGTAAGGCAGCCCTCTTCAGAATTTCCTCTCCTCTCTCCCTGTAAGGCTGATGTGGGGGCCCTGACCTGCAGCCGGCAGCAGAGAACATCCACTAAATGAACACAAGAGCAGATGAAGAGAAGTGATTGTCGATTACTCTTTGCCACGACGCCGTGCTCCACCAGTTGAACATAATAATTGTACATCTCATAAGCTGTCAGCGCCATGTGCTCACATGTAATTTCTTTGTCTCTCTTCCTCCTCCCTCTCCCTCCCTGTCTCTCCTTCTCTCTCTCGGCTTTCTTCTTCTTCATCCTCCCTTCCTCGCGGTGTCAGTCCCCACCGAGGGGTAGGAGGGTGGCACGTTAAGACTGATTTGCTCTGACAATGAGCTACTCGCACTAATTTACTCATTTATTCTAATATGATTGACATTTCATTTCAGCGCACTCCCCTCCCCTGCCACTGATATGGCTGGTCGAGGCAGCCAGTAATCACTGACAGGCCCATTAAAGGGAGATTGCATGCAATTATCTCACTAATTCAGAGGGTTCTTTTAATTTGGCAGCATAAAATTGTCAATCTTGGAAGTGTAATTGGCCTCATTCCCATTTGTGGCCAGGACTAAAAATAAATAAGTGTGTTTCCCCTTTTCTGTGGTCTGATGACAAGCGAGATGCAGAGGCGGCGAATGAAAAGGATACAGACCCTCATCTGTTGTCCATCCGGGCTGACAGGCATCAGGATGATACATAGAGTGCAGGAAATTAATATTGTCTTTACTGTCACATCACTTTCACTGCTGTGAAGCCATCGAGATGAAAGGTTCCATTTGTTTCAGTTTGCATTGTATATTCACCATCACAGACACATCCATATGCAGTAAATGACCCCCGTGTAACATACATGAGACAAATTGAAACGTAATGGTCGCTAAGGGAAACTGGAACACTGCAGGATACCGCAATGAAAAGTAGAGTACCAATGAGAACACGGCTGATGGAGTTTAGAGTATATGCCTAAAAGTATGTGGACACCTGAGCATGACACCCTCCCAAACTCACAGTCGGTGTTCCAGCTCACCCCAAAGGGGTTGGATGGGGTTGAGGTCAGGGTCTGTATTTTTTACTGAAAGTGAAATTTCGGAAATTACGACACCTTTTCTTTTCTTCTTTTCTCTTTGCATTCCGTAGGCAACAAACTTAATGTCTGCCCTTTTCAGTGTGGCACAGAAATATCCCTTTTCATTCCTCTAATTTCTCTTTGCCAGCAGCTGAATTTCCTCCCCCCATTATATTTCCTATTATTTCATCGCTATTTGTATATTAGATTGTTATTAACTTTAAATGTTAATTGCTACTGGGGATATTAAAGAATCCACAAAATAAAATGAAAACACGTACAATTATTCTTTTTAAATGACATGTTGCAGAATAACAACAGTAAAATTTTCTTTTTAAAGCATTAACAATATGGCGGCTGTAGGATTAATCGTTGTCCTTAATTGGCTTTATTGCTGCTGTGGCCATACATGAGATTAATCATGTGATGACTTGAAAGTTGTTATTAAATGTTTTACTTTGCTATATGTTGGATTCAGTCGCTTAATAAATGTGCGTTATTCTTAAATTTGGGTGAATAAACGTCTTTACTCCTAAATTAAAGTGTTCTTCAGTGTAATTCTTAGAGGTTAGGGTTAAGTGTTACGGGTTAGGGTTAGAGGCTCTGTGCAGGCCAGTCAAGTTCTTTAACCATTTTTTTTATGGGCCTTACCCAAACTGTCACCACAAATTTGGAAGCACATTCTTGTATCAAATATTACTGTTTGCTGTAGCATTAAGGTTTCTCCTAATTGGAACTAAGGGGTTGAGTCCAAATCATGAAAAACAGCCTCAGATTGAAAGCATGTAGATAAGTGTGTCCACATACTTTTGGCTTTATATTACACGTGAATGTTTGTCATTTCATCTCAAAATATGTTGTCTGAGACAAGCATTAAGAGAGCATTATGCCAGCGTTATGACATGAGAAAAAAAAAAAGGATAAAAAACATGCAGATAAGCAAAAAATTGGAATATCGCAGCAAGAAATAAATGGAAAATGTATTTCAATGTATCAAAATGTCAATAAATAACATTCAGAAAACACATGACTTTGCAGCATAGGGATTCCTATATAAAAAGTGTGTTATGTTTGCATTAACAGGGAATACAAATGTCCACGGTGTGTAGATGTGTGTGTGTGTGTGTGTGAGACCCTTCGTCTCGTCAGTGCATTCAGTTTGCACATGCAGATAACACGTGACATTTACATCTCGCCGCTGTCCCAATGCATTTCTCAACCCTGCTTTGGAGAATTGTACGGCAATAGTTCATCTTATTCCACATTCCCAGAGACTGTCATTTCCACCCTCTTCTGTGACTGTTCTCAGGATTTCCAGATGAAGGAGTGATTGGTCATTTCCCCACAAGTGCGAGGGCCCCGGAACGCAACCCCATTCAACAGCCATCAACAGGCCCGGCAAAACACTGGAGTGGATGGGAAAGGCTGCGAGAAGTGGACTCTACATGAATGAGAGAGCAAACCCTTGCCATTCAGTGCTTGAAAATGGCTTTTCATGCCACACTCTCAGAGAAGCCAATTGGGCTGTAATGCGTAGCACGTCCCCTCTCTCCCTCACTGCAGGCGATTCAATTACCTCCCATGCAAATTGGCTGGGGCTTTCATTTCGAGAAGGCAACCCTGGTAACTCATAAGGCATCTCATTGGTAATCTCAGCAATTAGGGAGCTAATGCATCTGTTTGTCATGGCTTGGAGAGAGTGAAAGACACTGGCGCAAATGAAAGTGTCCAATTCAGAGAGCGGGAGGGGGGGGGGGAGGTCCAACATGAATGCAAACTCACTTATATAAATTCCATAAAGCCTGATGAGATGTGTTCAAGAAATGTTCCTCTCTGAAGTCCAAATCTTCAAAGCAGAGAGGGATATTCTGCCTGCTGCGCCTGACACCAGAATTCAAATGACATTCAGACTCGGGGAAAATGTATACATTTTCAAGCGATAACACTAAGAATGAACAATTATACAACAATCTAATGTGTTTGCTATTCTCATGAATCCGTTGTTCTGTGGGTGTTCACGTTTCAGCCAAGATTTTATTGTTTATCTAACCCCTCATGAATAAAACATCCCCGTAGTCATTTTTACTGCATGCTGTTGCATTATATCAATCATTCACAAAGCCTGTGCCTGTAATTTGATTCTCAGTGTAATATTCATGGTAACAAAAGCAGGAAAAGTGAAACTGTGGAGACACATGCATTTTTGTCGCCTCTCTATATGATTTGTGGCTTATTCATCATCAATCTTGTGCAAGCTGTTGGGAAAGAGAGACATTGTACATTGTTTGGGATTCGCATCCAGAGAAGATTAAATTATTGTAGCCAACATAATACTCTGTAATATGAAAGGTTGGCGCATAAGAATACATTCTTTACTACATACTGTAGAGCATGGTGGTAACTATTGTGGCCACCAGAGGGTGACCATGCATTATTTAAAGACTGGCAAACGTGTATGGGCAAGCAAGAACTCAATAGGTAGAGGATTGCAAATGAGCATTATATCACAGCAAGCGGCAGCCACCAGAACAACACATCCAGACATCTTATTCAAAACTCCCTTTAGATTTTTACACATTTTCCTCCATCTTTCTGCACACACCACAGAAACCTGTATCTGAGCTCCAGGCAGACTTTTCCTATACGAACCTCTTCATTTGTACAGATGTTTCCCTCTCCTCTGTAATAAACACCAGGGGGCCATTTAGCCACAGATCACTGCGAGGATCAATGGAGGTGACACCAAACGTCGAAAGAGTGTCGGCAGCTGTGTCTCTTAAAAGCAGCGGAGTACTGACAGAGAGAGTGAGGAGAGGCCGCGTTCACGTTTATAAGCGCCCGGTGATCAATATCAATCAGCCGCTTCATTTGAATGGCTTCATTTTGTCTTGTGTTGATGCAATTAGTCGTCACCGCTGTGGCGGCACAGAGAGCATTTCTTCTGGGTGTTTTGATGTGTTCACAGTTAAAGTGCATCCTTTTGAAAGTCCACATTGAAATTATTTCCATTAGATGTGATGGTGCAGCCATATACAAAACATGGAATCTTGAATGTTTGAATATTTCATTCAGTGTAAAGCAAAAACGTGTTTTTATAGTTGATGTAACTTTAAAGCTACTTAAGGATGAGACCTGAGTTTAAAAGCTAACAACTAATGATTATTTTCATTTTCAAGTCATCTGTTAATTATGTTATTTAAAAAAAACACAAAAACATTTGATTAATTAAGTAACTCAAGGTCCACGTACCTTTTTCTGGAGCTTTCAACTACATCTAGATGGAGTTAGCTAAGTTGTCATGGAAACGGCTCAGATGCCACTACATGGGCCCAGTATGGAACTTTGATCACGTGTCTCGACCTAATAATGGTGTTCGATTGTTATTTCCACAAAAAGTACTTGTTTGTGAAATTCTACTAGTTTTAATTGATTAATTCCGTGAAGGTCCAGGTCTAGGTCAGGTCGAGAAGGAACTTTTACTCTCAATATCAAAGCCCTTGAAAACTTGGACTGAAGACCTTGGTATTTCTCAATAACAATAATAACCATGACTAAATAAGAAACAATCAAAGATAAAGTTCTGAAGAACACATTCTTATTTGTTCCAGACAAAAACTTTGAATCTGGCTGAAGACCTTTTTGCATTCGCCATCTCTCCTTCGCCTCATTTCACTGTCATTAATCAAGGCAAAATGCTAAAATACCACCTACACAACAATTACCTCCCCTGTCACCTGTTGAGAGCTCACCAAACCCAGTACAGCAGAAAAGGCTAATGATTCTATTATGGAAATGATGTGGAACAGTGTTGTGCTGAAACACTTCAGATTCTCTGTGTTACTCAGCTAATGGTTTCACACTATTCAAAAATTACATTTATTATATGTATATTTGTATCATATATATATTTAATTCAATATATTTAGGTCATCGGCTATGCTGAATAAGCAATCGCAGTAAATGAAATCAAAACAAAATTAATAATAATAACTTTATAATAGGGAATAACAAGGAATTTAATAAGGAATTAAAAATATTATAGCAATAAAATATACACAGCTGGAATATAGACTATAAGAAATGAATTACATCTGAATACATATTGCTTATAAATGCTGTATAACTTGCTCCATTAACTGGGTGCTTCATGTATAATTAGAACTGTTATGATACAGAATTGGCTGCATGTAAGGGAATGAAGCTCTTCACCAGCCATGGAGCATGTTAGATGTGTGTTTCTCCCAAAGAGGCTCTGCTAACAACCGTTACGGGGACGACTGGAAAAAACGATTACAGTGCAATATATCATCCCGGGAAGCTGCTGCCTTTACTGTCACCTGGGATAAAACAATCTCCAAAGCAAATAAACAGGAGGCCTGCTGTGGCAATGGGAGCAGCGACTGAGCCCGCGGCCCGCTCCCAGCCTCGGTGGCTCCCCCTGCAACAAAAGAGCAGACGGTGATTCCGACCTGGCTCTTTTGTCGGGGTCCACATGGGGCCATGATTAAAACAGTTCAACTCACCGAGGGGGTCCGGAGGCCCCCCCACCCCCTTCCCTTGACAGCAGCTCTACCTGTGGCCTTCCCATGCAGGGCCTCAGAAAAAAAAAGTTTCCTGCCTGAATTTAGTTCTCATCAGGGCGGAATAGCTTCTGAAACCATTGACAAGCCACCCAAATGATGTATAAATTCAATGACATCAATGTATAACCTACATTAAACTCTAACCCTCTAAAATGAGCCAGCTTTTCAGAAGTGGCCTCAGCTGTGGAGGGATCAGTGGGATCCAGGTATCCTACCAAGCGAGCGTGTGAAACAACATGTTTGACTTTGGTTGTTTGCATGTATCCACGCTGCTCTTGATAGGATTACTGACGCACATGCAGGCTGCTGATCGTTCTCTCCGCATAGACTCATTCTGTTGTCACTGCATTTTAGCTCTTGTCACCTCGGAAGTTCAAAGTGAGGCAGAGAAGGCCCGTGATGGGGCACGGTGTGAAAGTGTGAGAGTGTGTGTGTGTATCCTCTCCGGCCCCGTTTCTCAAGTGTTGATTCCAGGCACCGCTTTGACATGTCTCTATTTTGCTAGGTGTGTGTATTGATGTCCAAATCCACGTGAATGTCTCGTAATGGGCCTGCACTTACTCCTCTTATTACATTCAGAAAATATGAATAAAGCAATTCCTCGTATTTTTCATCCATTATTGGTACACATACAACTGCTTGAAATGTCTGTTGAGCATATTTTTTGAAAACCTCAATTCAATGTTTCCTCATATTTTACTGGAGGCAAACGATGATGATGTTTTTCTCCGCTGTGTATAGATGGGTGCTGAATTATCTGTATTAAAAATCCTCAGCAGGAAAGCACCTCTTGCTTATTCATGCATTTACTCTTATTAAGGGATTAGGTGCTCCTTTATGGTTTCAGAAAATCCTCTGACTTCTTAAGCTAAACAAACCATTTTAACAGCTGTTGGGTCAGCTGAAAAACACGATGTCACCAAGCTATAAAACAGGACTTTTTATCCCAGCGTAAGAAAAGTTTTGGAGATGCATGGCTTTCACGTGACAGCAAATGGGGTTGTTTCCATCTGCATACTTAATGTATTCAGTGGCAATATAGAATACATGTACAATCGGCTCATTCCAACGTGCATAAATCACAGCTTTATCTAAAGATTATGTGGCAATAGTGTGTATTCTAGCAGTATGAAAGTGTGCTACAACAACAGCTAAAAATCATAGAAAGAACGTGATGAATGCAGAATTTGTAAAATAGAAAAACACACAAACATATTAACTACGGCTGTCACAAAGTAGTACAAATCTAAACTGATATAAATACAGTAGATGTCCAGCGTATTACTGTGAAAGCTATGAGACATTGATCATTCGAGGCTTAAATCCACCACGTGCCGATGCTGAATTAGTTTTTTCCGAGTAACCCAGGGAGACAGAGATTCTCTGCACTGATCAGTCAGTTGCCTAAACAGACATGTCCTCCATCAAAGCTCAGGTCAAAGGTCAGGAGAGTCTCAGGCCCCAGTACTACAAACACTGCTCTGATGCTTTGTACCTTTTGGGGTCTTTCGCCACGTAGCGGGATTCTGAAAATGCGACTCTTGTATAGGAAGAATTCATTCACAACCTTTTCTATTTCAAAAAAATTGAGAGTGGAGTTTATGAAGAAAATAGGAGTTTGGTTCCTATACTTTAAGATAACCTACGTACATCCCTACTTCAAATAAAAAGTAAATCAAATAAAGTGCTTTCCAGCCAGTTTGCATGGAGAGAAGATAGATAGAGAGGGACTACGCAAGGAGAAGGAAGGGGGGTAAAAAAAAAAAAAAGAGGAGACACTCCAAGATGAAGGGGCAGCAGAAGAAAAGGGGCAATTACTGTTCCTTTCTTATGGAAATGGTAATGAAGTGGGACATGGGGCTCGGGACAATAGAGGGCCACAGGCAGGTTGAGCGTCACCGTGTAAACTGCTTCCTGTTAGGGAGCCATTTAGCCCTCACTTTTACTGACTAACAAGCCATCTCCAGGCCAACTACAAAGAGGCTTCCCCATCAAAGCTGGAGGCTGCTGCTGTCTGTAGAGTCCAGATAGGCTTTTCCCAGGCCAGCTCACATCTAACGGTGCAGCGCAGGCCTCGAGGGTGCTGCTTTAAAATGTGTGTGTGTGCTTGTGTTTATCCTTTTTTGCAGGGATGAGTGCGTTTCACAACTCTGGACTGGTGCAGAAATGCTTGTGTAGTGAATAATCCCAAGAGCTTCCCCCCGGTGATTTTAGCGACCCAATTTCAAATTGAGAGACGGAGCCGCTCGCTGATGTAGCTGATGTGAGGACGGGGAAGCGCGAGGCAGATATAGTGCTGTAATTGATTTTTGTCTCGGGCTTTGAAGTTGTTGTCCCTATAATGATCACTGACTGCTCAGAGAGAAATCCTAATTGTAACAATGACTTTATTACAAAGGTGTTCACGTCATGTGTCATTACCATCAACTGTCAGGTCTGACAGCCGGGAGTGAGACCCGGCTCATACACAGTAGACATGGTGGTAACAAGGAATAAAATTAAAGATAGAACTCTACCTTTGGTGCATTATTGTTTTATTCTATATTAAACCAGGTAGTTTCACAGTGAAGAACGTTTATTTTTCAGAGACTGGAAAAGGAAACTACAGGTGAATTACATATCTGAGAAACAAATGGAATATTAAAATCAACAACTAAAGGCTTGAAAAATATGAGATTTGCCATTCCTTTAAAATAAGAGAGGAGGAGAAGAAATTCTACATTGCACAGTTTTGGATGTATTTCTTCAATAGGCAGCCATTGCTTTCTATTCATTTCCATGCAATTTGTAAATCTATGAGGTGACTTGTGAAATGGACGTCCGTACTGCACTGCTTCACAACAATGATGTAACTTTGACAAACATTAATGCAGACTTGATGTTCACTGAGATTTACTAGGTGCAGATTTCACGAGTCTGCTCACTGATGTTGATGCTGTATGAAAATGAATAGAAACAATAGAAAAGTTCATTCAAAAGTATTGTACCGCAGGTTGTAAAATGATACAGTCAGTTCCCATTTAAAGCATATGTGATTTGTATGTAATGGGCTGAAACATATAAAAGGATCCTTTTAAAGGATCAAGCTGGCGATAATCACTCTTTTAATCAGACTTCTGCAGCCTGCAGACTGTGGCAACCCCAAGAAATACATTTCTCAAAACAACTGGGCACTGTAGTTTTTATCAAATGTGAGTCAAACAGCAGGAAAATTTGTGTTTTTTGGGGACTATTTCTTCCAGCAGATTAATGCACATTTGATGCTCTAGTGAGTATTTACAGCAGCAGGACGGTGTATGTGGCTGGGTGATCTCTACAGCACAGAGGAATAAGATATATCAGGCACTGGCTACACAAACAGTACTTGTCAGTACTTGTTGTTGGTTTTGGTCTTTATAATTTCAGTTGACAATTAGAAAAATATAGAATATGAACAGATTAATCCTTTAAGGTACAGAGTAGTAGAAGCAGGTATTGCCAAGTTCAAAATTTGAACTGACCAGTGCTCTGACGTGCTCCCATTTTAGCTGGATCAGGATGTTATATAAATGTTGATTGGTTGATGAGATGAACTTGATGATGGTCCTTGAAAACAACAGACTACATTCAGAGTCAAGCCTTGAGCAATAATTAACCATAAACTTTCATAAATAAGTAGTCTCACTCTCTCTACTGTCTGTTGTTGCCGTAAAGGGACTGGATCCTGGGTGAGGCTGTCGTCCCCCCCCCCCCCCTTCTCACCACCACATTGGACAGAAGGGGGCAGTGTACGGGTCTCAGGGGGGGTTGCGGTGGAGCTGGGAGGGCTGTGTGTTGTGGTGAAAAGCCCTGGCTGGACTTGGGGGTAGGGGGCAGGGGAGATGAGGAGGAGGGGCCGCATCTATTGTCTTTTAATGAGACCCTTTGATGTGGCCCCACTGTTTGCTGTTTGTACACCTGGGTCACTGCGCCTGCATTCAGATTGGCTGTCTGCTGGTGGAGGGGGCGACCCGGCATTTTCCAGGTAACACTTTCCAGTCAGCTGCTGCTGCGGCCTGGCGTGGGAAGGCAGTAAAAGCAGCCCGGCCCCCTTTGTTTACCCCCCTCCAGTTTACGGTGCAGACCTCCCGCCCCCCACCCCTCGCCTTCGTATAGTCCTGCCTGGCCTCCAAACGCTGCAGCTAGACCCTGGCTGCCTCTTTGTACCCCCTGGACACCCGTAGAGGTGTAGCTGCATGCCGGGACTCACAGGCGATGATACTACCTTCCAGCAGAGCAGAAAATGAGTGTTACCTTACGACGGAAGCTAAACAGGGCCAAGATGTTTGAAGGAAAACAGCAAGGCATCAATATTACATATTATAAGAGGGACCAGTGCACAAAAATGAACAGTGTATGCATGGACAAACACACAGCAACAGACAATTTACATACACACTAGATAATAGTTCTATATTAAAGTTCCTCTCCACTCATTAAAGTTGTTTTATTGTCATTTACTGTTACTTCCCTTGGATATTTGAGGTTTGCTGTGCAAAATGATGTGCAGTGCAGAGTTTATATTGACGGTCATCTGCTGACGAGAAAAGTTTCTCTCAGTTTAACAGGTGGATGCTTGAGCAGGATCGCAACTAGTTTGGACGCCAATCACGGCCCAGTATGCAAACAACGTGAAAACTTGAAACCTACAGTGCACATACAGTGAGAACGGACCTGTATTTGACGCAAATATACCAAAATACAACAATGTGTGTGTTAGGCCCAATGACTGAAAATATCTCATCGAGAAGTTTAAATCTTCAGCTAAGAACACTCTCCCATCCTATCATGTTTTTTTTGTTTTTCCCCCACCTGTCCCGTTAGGAGAATGTATTGTTGTCTACATTGTTTTTCTGTCATGTTTTGTATTATGTTCTAAAAGTCACAAAAAATTATTAATAATATTTGCGTATTGATTTATTCTGGATTACTCTGTGAGAGAGAAGGAGTATATTTTGATTTAAATTTTTAACAAATTAACAGAACTGTTTTGTGTAAAAACAATCTAAGACACAAATTATTGTTTTCTATGTCTTAAAAAACGTCTGGAGGAGATATGGAAATATATAAAAATCTTCAACAGAACTGGGGAGATTTGATTTTATATTATTTAGAAAGTATACAACTTTTTTATTCTCATCCATTTTTAATGAGCATTGCATTTAAAACTAGTTTATCCAAGCCCAGTTTGAGCATATAGCATATAGCTTGCTAAATGTCCTGTGACTTGATTTCATAATAACTATTAAAAAAAACACATTTCATTTCCCTATTTTATTTAAATTCAAACCTTTTAGAGGCCTGCAGATCTAAAATTAGGCAGTAATTCAGGAGAATTAAAGGACAACTAATTTTCATCTCATCTCCCGATTCATCTTGCGACTCTTGTGGGGGCCCCAACCCTTAGGTTGAAACCACAGGTTTAGATAGAAACTTTGTGGATTGTGGCTGCAATGACAGCGCAAAGTGCACGCAACAGCGACACCGATAGTACATCTGTTTTTTTTGAGCTATTAACCTTTTAGCAGTTGATGATAAAGGAATAAACTGCTAAAAAACCTACAAAACATTTCCAGGTCGCCCACATACTGTATATAAGATGCTGCTATTAGTGATCCATATCATTGCTTGGTAATGTGACAAGCAAGTAAGATGCCGGTGGCTCATTGTCACGCATCGGAAAGGTGACACCGTGTTGTGTGAACATCTCATTTTAATTGTGCATTTATAGAGAGAGGAAGTGCCGCTAGAGGAAGAGGGTGATGAGCTCTGAAGTCACACGTCCTCTGACTCTGGGTAAATAATGTTCCTGGCTGCACCTATCATTAATCCTCTGTCTTTAACACTTACTGTTTGTCAGTGGAACCCGGCCTCGCTCCTTTTGATCTCCCCCCTGCCCATTCAACCCTCCCACTAAAAAGCTCACCCACCCAGGTCAGAGCAGAGAGAGACTGAGGCGGTTATAAAAAGTCTTCCCGAGCAGACAGCGGGGGCCCGGTTATGATGATCTGACCCAAAGTCATGATTAATATCTGCTAATATTTGCTAATGTCCTTCGCAGCTTCCCAGCACAGCCCAAGCCGGTCCCTCGTCGCGTCAGAGGGAGATGGGCTGAAGTGTGATCTCACTCCACTGGGTCTACTGTTAATACGTGTGTGTGTGTGTGTGTGTGTGGGTGCATGTGCACACAGCTGGGGGCTGCTGCAAAGGAGATTTAACTGTGTTTTCTCACACACTGGTGTCTGCTGACCTCAGCTGCTCATATTTACATCAGGCAACACCGACCCCAGCAGAAAAGAAAAAAAAAAAAAGAGGAAACAGGCAAAAACAAACCTGCAGGGAAGAAAAATGTGTGTGAACTACAACTTCTCTATCTACTGGGCTGGAAAACCATAAATGAATGACAATGTTTTTCTGTGTTTGTGTGTCTGTAGTATTGATGATAATGTGTATGAATCTAAATGTATTAGCGATGCTGAGCTGCGTGTCCATAAATGAAACTTGTAAAGTGAGTTGTTGTTGTAAAGCTGACAGAGTTTTCTTCCTCAATAAGATAAATCATCAAAGATAACAAGTTATTTTTGTGCAAACCAACTACTTCCTCTTAGCTTCAACACATTTAGCATCTACAAAATTGGCGGCATTTCATTATTAAGGAGAGCAAAACATGGTCTTATTCATGTTGTATCATCTTCTTTCATAATGTGCACATAACAGACAATATACCAAACTAAAGCGAGATTTAACACAAGGACATACAGTATATATACTGTTATAATATCCATATAGTATTTATTCAAACATTAGTTAAACTATGTGTACTCCACCTGGGTTATCCTTGGTGAAAAGTAATGAAGTTCATTTAGTCACTGACCACTTAAGTACACTTTTAAGATAGTTGTGCTTTACTGGACAGTTGCAGTCTGTAGTTACTTTACTAATTAAGATTTCTTATACAAAATACACAATCACCTTTTAATTCATAAAGCATTTGTTTGTGCAAACATTTGTTCTTATCGAGTCATTTTAATCTATAATTACATTTTAATTATAATAATCTTATCTTCTCTTAAAGTGAAAAAAATCCACTAACATGGAAGAATTACATCAGTTTTCAATCCAAATCAAGTATTTTCTGGAATCAAGTTTCATATGCCATAAATCTGCCGTACACCTTCATTGTCCACGATAAAATTAGTTAGATTAATTTGAATTAAAACAAGTTGAAATACTTTTCACTTGTTATAAGTTTTACTATTATTTTTAATTTGTTGTATTATTACTTACATTAGGATCTGTACTTCTTCCTCCTCTGCAGTTAAAAATAATCCACTATTACTATCTCCAACTTTCTCAACAGCAAAGACTGCTGTGCCTATTACAGCTTTAAATGAAACTTGTGATATTACCACAACATCTAGTTATCACGGAGGTTTTCACAAACCGTGCAAATACTAAATTTTTAAATACAATAAGTCTCTACGCTTTCCCTCTGCTACTATAAAATGAAGGATATCCCTTCACAGGGAACCAGCAAACCTTCATCTAATCTGTTCTAATCTGATCAAATGTAACCTCAGCCAAGATAAATCAGACAAAGCTGTCTGTGTTTTCTTTACTTGGAGGAAGAAATAAAGAGGTTTAAGACGGGTTGTAATGAGTTTACATGCAGGTTTGACTTTTTTTACACCTTATATAGCCAATAAGGATGATTTTAATGAGGTAATTTTCAAAGTTCTCTCAATTATCATCATTTCCTTAAAAGTTGCTTCTACAAACAACATGTTTCAATCTGCATTCACTCATATCAGCTATGCTTTGCTTCAGGTTTCCAGTTTAACAGTCTCCCACATAGCTGTACTTTTATTTGTATAGTTCATTTTACTAAATGACACCTCTTGATGCCTCCTGAGCAGCTCTCCTTCTCCAGAAGTGACTGGGTCAGTCCCTGTAGTGTCAAAAAACCAAGCCTCCTGTCATTAGCATGCCAAAGGTCCCAAGGTCTACTGTAGGGCACCTAGATGAGGGCCGGTGGGGGCCGAAGGGGGGCAATTACTGTCCCCACTAATTCTTTTTATCCCTTTCAAAGGGACGGGTGATTAGAAGAGGAAAGTTTAGATTTCCTGAACTTGAAGTGGAAACGCAAAAGTGACAGACGAAGCCCAGGGCTCAATCCACATCATGCAGGGCTGTGTGTGTGTGTGTGTGTGTGTGTGTGTGTGTGTGTGTGCGTGTGTTGAGGATCCTTCAGTCTTTACTGGTAGACTCACTACGAGATGTGAGGAAGTGGAACTGGTAGTTGTTTCACTTGCTGCTCTTTCCTTCTTTTACTCAAATTAAGTACAAATGTACTACACTTTACTTCAATATTTCCAGATTATTCTTCTTTATACTTGTATTTCACCACCTTTCAGAAGCAAATATTTAACTTTTTACTTTAGTACTTACTACTTTTTACTACTTGTACATGAAATGCTTTATACACCTTTATGCATCAGTAACAATAATCCAATAATATAATAGTATATTTAATAACATTACATTTACGAGGGCCATTCTGCATAATGAGTACTTTTACTATTGTATTTGTATTTTAATATGTACCCACATTTTGAATGGAAGACTTTTACTTATAATGTAACTGTGGTGTTACTACTTTGATTTAAAGCAACACTGTGTAACTTTTGAAAGAAAAAAATAACACAATCTTCCTCTCACAAATGCCAAGCTTAATTCATATGCAATAAAACGCAACCTCGCACGATTCAATACACTCACGGTGGCTAATGTTAGCTGACTTTAGATATTGCAGATATTACTACTGGTTATTTCTGCATCAGGTAGCTGGACTTCATGGTTTTTCTCTATTTGTGCTGCTGTTACACAACATTTCAGCTCAGTCAGGTCACTTAATGACGTCTTTAGAGCAACTGACTCGGAAATGTATTCTGTATTTGCCTCTTGTGGTCACATTGGTTGCTGTTCAGCAAAAGTTACATAATCTCACTTTAAGTAAATAATCTGAGTACTTCTTCCACAACTGTGAATGATCTTATAAGGATCATACATACAATAATAGCAGAAGAAACAGAAAGGGAGAAAGAGCTCTTATTTTGACATTAAAATGTACATCTTTTTCACTCTATATATTTTTGTTTAACCTTTATTTAAGGAGGAAAGCCTTGTTGGAATTCAAATCCTTTTTCTAGAGGCAGCAGTCAGGGCTGCAGTTACTATTAAGGACGCTGAAGTTGTGCCTTTTTCCCCAAAATTTTTCGAAGGAATTGGAGTTTACATGTACAATTGAAGACTTACACATGGTGAGTGTTTTATAGGCTGTCTCCATGACTCACTATGTTTCAACTGGACTACTTTTAGGGAAATGATGAACAAAGAAGTCCATATTTCTCCACCAGAACTTTAAGAAATGAACATCAGAGAATTAAGTAAAAAGTGTTTTTTGTGCCTGGTCAAAATGTTGTCAGATATATAAGGCTATTACCATGAGTTACAGAATATTAACATAAAACAGATAACACATCGTATGCAAAAAGATCAGCATTAAACAAAAAGTGCTATAAAATAATATACATATAACATCAACATATAAGAGATTGTTTATTTCCCATATATCACATTTTGTATATATGATCCATCATTGAGCTGTGTGATCTGAGTTACTGTGTTGTTTCCCCCAGTAACCAACTTATGTCATGATTGATAAAACAGATTACTTTGTGATTGTGTTTGTACGTGTGTGTGTGTGTGTGTGTGTGTGTGTGAGAGAGTGTTTTTACTTCCCAGGGCTGACTCATCCGCCTCCCCGTGTTTACTTATTTAGGCCAGCAAAGTCCTCTGGAAAATATGCATCGTTATAACTGTCCCCTTTGTGAAGCACCAGACCTCTGCAATATTTCTCACCTAGGTGAGTGTGTGCCCATGCCAGAGCGAGGCCTGCATCGGTTAACCCCCAGCTCGCCGGGCAGCAGCCTCGTGTGCATGAGGAGAAAAGCTGTGGGAAACCGACGGTGACTTTTCAAGTAAACTTCATATTTCAGAGCAGACGTTCGCTCACCGTGTGGGACTGAGATGGTCCTCCTTTACTTCGGTTTGGACATGGCCTGTCAGTCAAACTATGAGGATGTTTGTGCGTTAATAACTCTCACTAGGCGACGCCTGAAGGCCGCAACACACAGCTGAAGTTCAGCCAAGAGAGTGTTTCGTTGCTGCAGCTACAGACGACTCATCCCTGACTTATCAAACAGGCACAACCCCTCAATTGAACCTTAATTTGGAGTTCTGAGGCAGCTTCCTGTGTTTGTGACTTTGTCTGTCAACAGGCTCGCTGGTCTGCGGGGGTTAGGTCCTGTATGCAGCCGCTTTTTAACACTCCCTGTGTCTTTCTCTCAGCCTCCAAAATTCAAAAAAAAAAAAAAACACACACACAGGGGGAAAAGGAAGAGACCGCTGAATGATACGGGATGGAAAGGTGTGAGAGGACCCCTTTACATTTATGGCCTCTGTAGAACTGGAGGAAGTGGTGTAGTAAAGTGGAGTCGCGCTCCAAAGCCCTCACTCAATTCCAAGTACATCACAGAGAGTAGAATCAGAGGCGACAGGAAGAAAACAAGAGGGCTGATACATGGAAACCTTTCAAAGGATCGGTGGGGACAGTGTAGGCTTTATAATGTGTACTGTGAGTCAGGTGGTGGCTCGATAGTAATACACTGTCCACGTTTCTGCAAGTTTGGTGATTTTGAATTCCCCACATAAACTGAAGGATTCATTGTTTCATTATAGGTTGAGAAGATGGCCCTACGGTCTTAAACTCAACCATATAAAACCCCAGTGGATTATCTGAAAAATGCATAGTGACAAGGCTGAAAATGGTCATTTGTAATAGCTCATAAAACATTTTGGAGATACTTGGTTTTCGAAGTAAAAAATACAGACGTATAAGCATAATTTATAGATATAGTAAGTTATATTCTCATCTAAAGTATATACTTGGATTAGTAATATAAATGCATTAATGTGTTGATATAACAGTTACAATATTAATCATATTTTCTAAATTCATCATTGGTTTTGTTTTTTAAATAATAATCTCAAAAGTAACTATAGCATAATCAATTAAAAATATTTCCTTGTAGTGGAGTTGAGTTAGAAATATTCAAGTGAAGCAACTCAAAATTGAGCTTAAGCACATTACTTGAGTAAACTTACTTAGTGGCTTACTTATTATTTAGACTTTTTTCTTACCAAAAAATAGCAACAAAATGTTACACGTGTAGAAGTTTGTGCAACAAGATGTACCAAGAGTCATTACTACTCATCATGCAGCAAAATGGCCTCTTTATTGTACTTTTATTATTAATATTACTGACACATTAATGTGATAGTATCATTCTAATGTTGATGCAGGTCGAGGTGGAGCTCATTTTAACTAGTTTATATACAGTTGAATGATCAAATCTATCATTATGTATCTGTCTTTTTATGTGTGTAGTTTTCAAATTTTGTGAAGTAAGTTTTGTGCTATATAAATAAAATTGTAGTACCATTATTATTTACTAGAATTGTCAAATAAATGTAGTTATTCCTATAATTTCTGCATTTATCTTATTATTTAAATATAAATATATCCTCAATTACAATTTGATGTTCAACGTTTCCTTCTGACATGTGGCACAGTAGAAGTAACTCAACACTGTACTGAAGGACAGCAGGCTATTTGAGTAAATGTACTTATTTGGATCACTGGTGAGAAAAAAGACACAGCAGAACAGGGCAGGGATCTATTTGAGAGGTGAAAAAAAAAAAAAAAGAGTCACATTCAAGACAGCATTCAGTGCAAGTGTTCCCAACATGCAGATTAAGCTCAGGGACCTCTGTCTTTTTAATGTGTCACACACTGAACCAGCCAGCCACAAGTTCCACTTTCTGTAGCCAACAATTGGAGCAGATTTGGAAGATTTGCTGGTAAATAACATCAGGCAGAGAAACTCGTCCAAAGCTTTTTGTTTTAGTGTATTAATGTTTCTATTTAAATAGTAGAGGTAGCCTCCGCCGAGCACTCTGCCTCCAACTGCCTGAAATATTTAATATCACAGGGATTCATGCAGGCCCATTATGCAAATCCGGGCATCACTTGTGGCCCATCCACACTTGGCACAACAGGAACACAGAGTCTGCCCTAATGGCCCATACTCAGTAAACACAAGCCCTCTCCCATGTGGATTTGAGACAACAAAAGATTAGCACTATTTGCAAATATGCCACTGAGTTCAAAGGCACGGCTCTCTGCCTTCGCTTCCCTTCTTTTGTTTGAACGCACAGCTTTGAATGTGTAGGGCATCAACTGCAACAGGCTGTAATAGAATTTTTTTAGGTATCCAACTGTAAATCCCCAATGTCACGCCAACAGCATTTTCAACAGCCATGTCCTTCTTTGAACAGCTATCAAAGTTGTAAAAATGTAGGTTTTGTGGAGTAGGGTTTGGTTGAGGACAGCAAATTTCAACTTAAAAGGTAAAAGTTGATTTTAAAAATTGTAAGAACCTGTCATGATGCAGGCAGGAGTTCAGCCTGGTGTGTGTGTGTGTGTGTGTGTGGGGGGGGGGGCGGCGTTTGGAGACGTTGAACCCCGTCAGAGAGGCGAGAGGAGTGCGCGCAGGCCACGCCCCACATCCCCATGAGGTCCCTGGGGGCCCTTAAATGATGAGGCCTCGGGGTTTGGAGACCAGTGTCACTCGGGCCTCCTCTCCGTCTGTCAGCGGCCGCCTCAGAGTCAGTGAGCCCCCCGCACTACACGTCTTGGATTTAGATCTGTCGACACTACCTGGAAATATGACTTCCTCCAACCCCGACCAGCGCCTGGAGCATCTCCTCAGCGCCGTGGAGAGCGAGTTCCAGAAGGGCAGCGAGAAGGGAGACGCGTCCGAGAGGGATATTAAACTGACGCTGGATGATGCAGACTTATGGAACAAATTCAAAGAGTTAACCAACGAGATGATTGTCACCAAGACCGGAAGGTAAGTTCCATCGAAGCAGCAGCAGCAGCCCGTGGAGGCCGCGGCGGCACAGGCCGGGCACATTTTACGCGCTTTTTACGCACGGGGTTTTCAGAGCGAGGGAGATGAGTTAGTTAGTAAAAATCTTCTCGATTTTAAAAGGTTTGAAGCAAGTTTTTATTTAAAAAGAATATCAAACAGGCTGACACATAAACAAGTGCTCTGTCAAAAGTGCTCCTCTCGAGGCCTTAGAGGCCTTGGGATAAAAACTGGAACGAAACTTGGCTCTGCCATTGAGCTGAAATAAAAATATGTGTATTAAATGCGATCACAAACGCCTTAAACGAATCCTGACAAAATTCCGATCCATGTTGTTTTCCAGGAGGATGTTTCCGGTGCTCCGGGCCAGCGTCTCCGGCCTCGACCCCAACGCCATGTACTCGGTGCTGCTGGACTTCGTGGCCGCAGACAACAACCGGTGGAAATATGTGAACGGGGAGTGGGTCCCCGGTGGCAAACCGGAGCCCCAGAGCCCCAGCTGCGTCTACATCCACCCGGACTCCCCCAACTTCGGAGCGCACTGGATGAAAGCGCCCGTCTCCTTCAGCAAAGTCAAACTCTCCAATAAACTCAACGGGGGCGGACAGGTGAGGAGATATGCAAAAACTGATTTATGGTGATAAGACCAGCTTAGTACACAGTAACCACATGAGGGCTACACGATTAAAAAGACACACTTTTCAAAACCCATTATTTATTATTATTTATTTGAGGAACTGTAGGATTTCTTCAGTATTTTGAAACATGACAAAACAATAGATCAATTGTATCAAGAGAAAGGAACTAATTTCAAGGAAACCTGGGATTCTCACAGGATGCCTCTGGATATCACTTTACTGCTATATCTCCATCTGATCTTAGAAAAATCCTAAAGTGACAGGGTGAGGTGGCGGTCCTGCGGTTTATTAAGATGTTTAACAGTGGCACCACTTGGAATCTTCCCGTAGATCATGCTGAACTCTCTGCACAAGTACGAGCCGAGGATACACATCGTGAAGGTCGGAGGCATCCAGAAGATGATCAGCAGCCAGTCTTTCCCCGAGACACAGTTCATCGCCGTCACTGCTTACCAGAACGAAGAGGTGAGTTTTGCGCGCATGGCGGAGCGCACGCCCATCATTACCCACGCCGGACGTGTCCCCCGAGCGTGGGCTGAGATGCTAACAGCTGTCATGTCCTCCTCACAGATCACTGCTCTGAAGATAAAGCACAACCCCTTCGCTAAAGCTTTCCTGGACGCCAAAGAAAGGTAAAGGCCTGGACCTCAAGGGATTCCTCCAGTGATCGGGTCAGCGTGCTGATGGCGTAGAGTCTAATGTTGGTGTTTGTGTTTTGCAGGAGCGACCACAAAGACGTCCCCGATCACAGCGGAGACAGCCAACAGTCGGGCTACTCTCAGCGTGAGTGTCATTTCTACATTTGTGCTCGCTCAGAATAGAGAAACCTCTCTCCGCGACGCATTATATGACCTAATCTGTGCTTGTTTAAATCCCGCAGTCGGAGGTTGGTTCCTCCCTGGCCAGAGTCCGATCTGCCCCAGCAGCAGCCCCCCTCAGTTCAGCGGCACAGCGGGCCACTCCTCCGGCTCCTACTGCGAGCGCTACTCCAGCCTGAGGAGCCACAGAGCGGCCCCCTACCCCAGCCACTACCCCCACCGCCCCTCCAGCACGAGTAAGACCCCGCTCAGGCCCGGTTGGAATCAAACTCATCGTGTTAGGAACCTTGATAAATGGGAGAATTTGTATTCATTTCTGGTGCGTGCTTCATTTTCAGACACCTACATGGACAACACTTCAGGGGCCCTGCCCACCCACGACAGCTGGTCCGCTCTTCAGATCCCCAACTCCACAGGCATGGGCACTCTGTCCCACTCCACCAACTCCACATCTAATTCCAGGTACGCCTCTCATCCATCTGCACATTAACCACACATTTGGTGATCCATGATGTCTCCCATCTTTGAATCCTCTGTTTTTGAGTGGATATTGTCAAAAAAAACGTAAAATCCACCAACCCCTCCTGTCCCTCTCACCCACAGTCAGTACCCCAGCCTATGGTCGGTAGCCGGCACCACCCTCACCCCTTCGGGCTCGGCCTCGGGCTCCATACCCGGAGGCTTGAGCTCCCAGTTCCTGAGGGGCTCCTCCTACACGGGCCTGACCTCCTCGCTGCCCGTCTCCTCGCCCTCCTCCATGTACGACCCCAGCCTGAGCGAGGTCGGGGTCGGGGAGGCCCAGTTCGAGAGCTCCATCGCCAGGCTGACCGCGTCCTGGGCGCCCGTGGCTCAGAGCTACTGAGCAGCAGCTGGAGCATCGGCGTCTCTGGAGGCCGGTCGGCGTCAGGAGCAGGACTTAAAGATGTCAACAAAAGGTCCTGGAGAAGATGTTGGAAACGTCGCGAGGCCTTCAAGGATCCCATTTGGCTCCTGTTTGCAAAAATGCTTAGATTATTAATTCCAGAGCTTCTCATTTTAAAAAAAGGTGTAAAATTGAGTGGGAGTCATACTGAGCAAAGCTGATGTGCAAAAAGACAGAATTTGAAAGACAATCATCTCCTTCCATGTTGGACAATTTCACTAGAATATTTAAAAACAGCCTTAAAACAGCTGCAGGGTCACAACTCTTTGCTCTTAGTGAGTCTCAACATGCTTGTTACACATTTATAACATGTTTATCACCTTTTTTTAAAACTCCTTCAGCTCCACACAACCAAACTCAAATGAACTTGATATTTTTGTTTTTGTTCTTAAATATATAAGATGGGGAAAAGAATGGTTCTGCTAACATAAATGTGTATATGTGTGTAAATAGAATAAATTAACGTCCAGTGTTTTCCGTATGAATGTGCCTTTTCTGATTGCAATAAATGTTCCAAGATCAGACTGAGAGACACAAGTGCCTTCTGCATCCTGGCAAAAAGACCCCCTCCCCCACCCCGACCCCCACCCCACACCCCTGCCGCACAAACACCTGTACATAACTATCTATTTGTATTTGAACTCACTGTGAGTTTTATTTATGTCATTTAATAATAAATTAAAATTGTTTGTTTTCTCAAACATGGGTTTCACGTTGTCTGTTTTTGAGCACTTGGTACCTCACAAAATGACTTGAACTCCAAGAATGTTTTGTTCTCAGCTTTAAGCACTATAATAAGCATTTATTCTAGCTTTTGATACGCAGAGAGAAGAATAAAGCACACAGCACCACAGACAGCAACAATGAAGCATTAATTCATTACTATAATCTGTGAGGCCAAACAAGGGCCACGGGTTTAATGAATAATCCCAACATCAAGGGTCATGCAGCAGACAACTTAAAATAACATTTCGTCTATTTTCATTTGGAACCCACGGGTTCAGTCCCGAGGTGCAGTGCTCACGTTGCCCTCGTGCATCAAGCCTCCATCACCAAACCTCGAGCCCTGCGATGAGCTTTCCTTAAATAACAGCGTCCGCACAGCTACGCTAAGTGAATGTGGCTTCTCTGACATGTAATTGAAACGAGGCAGTGATGGAGAAGTGTCCAGCTGAAGAAATCCGTCGGGGTGCTTCTCCATCACTGGCACCCTTTTGTTACAATCTGCGTTGTGGTGCGACATACGGCTAACACATTGGGATCTGCATGTGAGGAAAGTCAAAGGTACAGAATACGGACCCAAAGTGGTAACACCTGGGATTGAATATAATAAAGTGACACGTGCACGTGAACACAGCTACTGCTCCAAAGCCAGTTTTACATTATTAGAAGGAACAGGGTGGGCGCGGACCAAACTCAGCTCAGTTGACCAACCTTTTTATTTGCGCAGCATGATTTAAACCACCTTGTTATAATTGCTCTGTTGTGGCATCAACAGAGCAAAAAAAAAAGAAAAAGTGTTTAACCCTTTTAAACTCAACGTAGCATCGATGCTTCAATAACCCTAACACTTGTGTTGTCAAATATGGTATGCTCACACAAAGCTAATGCATTATGGTGACTTAACATGGCACCAGAAAGAAAAGGAAGGTTCCCCTGAAATATATGATGTACAACACCTGATACTGAAAAAAAAAAAAAAAACTCATAATTGGCAGAATCTATGTCCAGGTATTTAGGTTTTAAAGTTAACTTAGATCAAGAGAAATTAATACACATGAAGTATTAAAATTATTCATAAAAACTAATTGATTTTGGTTTATAAAGACGACTGGTTATTTACATTATGATCATTACTGACTGGAGGTCATAGTTTACACAGCTTTGTATGTAAATCTATTTAATTCATTAAAATGACTACAGCCAAATCTGTAGTAATTTTCTAAAGTAAGATCAAATGATTTTAACATTAGATATTGAATAAATGTATTTGGTATTACAGAAGAAGACAAAACAAAACAAAACTAAAAACACAGAATAAAATAGAAATAGAAATTTGCACAAAAACAGCTAAAAAATACAGTAAAAGTAGTTTATGGTTGATTCGGCTCCGTCTCCAGCTCATACTGAGGCCGGCTGCTGGGCCCTGCACACATGATGTCAGTGGTGTGATGTGTGTGTCAGGCCCACAGAGGCTCGGCCCCTGAACAGTGATGGAGCGGTCCTCACCCAGGTGCAAATGAAGGCTGGAGGGTCACGGGGCCACAGGCAAACAGTAATGAAGCAGCAATGTGACCTGCAGCTGGCCGGGCCCATCACAGCGGAGCAAAGGTCCCCTCGTGAAGCGCTGACATCTCTGAAAACATCCACTTTACTGCCTTTCAAAATTTAGGAATTTCTCTCTGTTAGCTTGGAAAAATACAGGAGCTGTCTTTATCGGAGGTGTCAAATGAGATGTGGACTTCTTCGATGCGTCTGCGATGAGCATATTAACACTGAGTGTATTTTTTGTCTTCATTCAAGTGTCAGTACAGTGTTAATGAGTACAGAAGGCATATCTCTTAACTAGAAAAATTATATATTGGATTCAAAATTTCACTAAAGTAAAAGTACAGAACAAAAAGTACAAAAGTATCAAACATACAAGTACTCATTAAGTAAGTGTTACATTATTATAATTCTTATTATGAGAGTGATGAGGTGGGGGTCATTCTACCTAGCTGGCTAATTTAATGTATAAAATACTATCATATTTAATATATTGGTCAAATCTTTTTCCATGTAAAATTTAATTAGCAAAGCAAAGACAATGTGGTGAGAACGCTCAGTGAACAACACATCCAGCTGAAACAAAGGAACATTATCATTCATTTGGAGCCTGATGGATATAAGTTAAGGTGACCAGATTTCTGAAAAGAAAACTGAGGACATTTCCAGTCCAGTGGTCAATGTATCATTAAAATATCCAATGTTACTATATATGAAATAAAAAAGGGAGACCATTCCAGTTTCATGTACTTTGACCATGGTAACTGTTGTACTGTAAAAAAAATTGGTGCAGGCTGACTGATAAATTTGTGTAGGTAGTAAATAGAAGAAGAAGAGTGATTTGAAGCTTCCATAGCGAGCACAACATGATTGAGACGTCAGCGACTCTGCTGCCCGGTCTTTCTTTCCATGTAAAATATTATATATTATAACTTTGCAGTCTGTTTTTAACACAACAAACGTATTTGCATACCTTTGTTTAGATAGCCTTCTAAAGTTGTCATTCTTTACAGTATCATTAAGTTTAACCATCCCCAGAATCAGCACAAACTCAGCTAATCATATATGTCACTCAATAAAGACTTATAGGGGATATAAGCCCATAAAACAAACAATTTTTTTAACCCTTATTTTATTAAAAAATAGAAACAGAGAATGAACAAGACACCAGGCAAATGGGGACTCACATGGACAAACAGGGGTTAGTGCTGTTTACTCTAGTTTAATGGGAAGAAACGGCAGGAGTGTGGCTCCAACCACTTCAGAGTTATGAACGCTTTAAAGACAATGTGATATTTGGGATTGTGTACGACCTGTGGATCTCAGAGGGTTAAAAACAGGGACATTTCCAGGGACAGCTTCGGCCAAGGACAGGCCACAAAAAATGGGGACTGTACATTTACATATATTTACATATACAATACTGTACATAAGTAGAGTAAGTATAGACTATATATAAACCATCTTGTAACACATTAATTCAACTGCTTAGTATCTAACATGTCTTACTATGCACTTTTATATAATATATATAATATTTGATATGCTCATACTTTTATTATTTGATTCACTGGACCAATGAACAACTGACATTATTCTGATATAAGCGAGTATTTGTGAATCCTATTGAGCCATCACTAGTAGACATGGTATGTACTAGTATGTAACACTGGTGTGTCTACAATCTCTACCAGATATAGTACACTGAGTATAGCCTTGAGGTACTTTCCATTATACCTTTTATTTATAGAATTGGATTTTCAAAGTTGAATGACTCCATTATGTTCGGTAAACAACGAAAGCCAAAAATAAAAGAGTCACTGAGCCCTCTCAGTGTGTGTATGAGTGCCTGTTTATGAGCAGTTGTCCAGACTTGGAAGGGAGGATGTTTGCTGATGGTCTTTGCTCAGCCTGGAGCGATAAACAGGTCCTGCTGGGCTCGGAGCCATCCCTGCCCTCTCACTTACGGTGTGTGTGTGTCGATGTGTGTGTTGATCTGAGGACCCCGAGCTGACTGAAGCCTTTGTCCTCCCAAGATGGCTGATCTGCTCTGTACACCCCAGCCTGCAGCCTGTGTTGGCCTTCGCTAATTGACAATTGGAGTTTGACTTTGCACACCGGCCTACTCTCCACCCCTGGAAGTGTGTGTTCCAAATACGCTTTACAGAGTGTGCCCAGCACCCAGGTGTGGAGGACGGGGGACTCTAAACAACAGACCCAGATGTTGGGTTGGGTCACTGTTGCCTTATTGTGACTGTAGTGATTAGTTTGACTTGAAGTAGAGGTTTAGTGTAGGGTAAAACCCACCAAACCTACATTTTTCATCTGTTTCAGTGACAGAACTGGAGTTTATTAATGACATAAACTAAAGGTATAGGCTATTAACTGTTGAAAGAAAGAATGGAGATACAGACAGGGACTGAAGTTAGTCGTTCATCCAATGAGGCACCATGAAAATCTAAATCTGACATATGAAGACAACGATGCCAGCCTCCCGTCCCATCTTTGTCCTGGTGTCCCCTCACGTATCCCTCCTCCACTTCCAGGAATAAGCCACCTGAGCTGCCTCATGGAGGAAGACAGAAGGGCGAAGCGGCCTCAGCAAACACCGCGATTATGATGGTGAGTCACATTGTGCAAGGCCTTGCCGGTGATTTACGAGGGGGGCCGCTGCCAAAAAACAAGTTGTCAGGTCTGGAACAGCGAGTCAGCGCAGCGGCGGGGAGATGTGTTTGCAGACCGCCCCCTCGTCCGCCCCGAAAACCCCAGCCCCGTCTCTCTGATGTCTGTGTGCCTTCGTTAATGAAGAAATTCTGGTACCTTGGTGAGACATTGCTCTCAGCTGAGCAGACTCTGCCTCCTCCGTGCCCTCAACCCCTGCACTGTCACACAGCCGCCCCACCCATCCGCAATTCCCATCAGGCCTTTGGCTTCACCTCCCTTGCAGTTAATGGAATCAGTGTATGCATTTCATATCTTTCGCCGCCACATTTTCAGCACGCTGATAACATTTCTGGGAACAAACACACTAACAACTGATGGTTGGCAACATATTTTCTTTTTGGGACTATTTGGCAGAGGTTGCCATTAAATTTAGAGGCAACTCTGGTCTTGCATGGCTCCGTTCTTTCAGACACGTTTCTTCATAAATTCCAACATGAGACCCGTAACTAACCCGAATATGTATATTTTCTTTATTTCATCCATTATTGGCTGTTTGCTTGGCAGGCTAATGCAACACATTGTCTGTCTCACTCTGTCTCTTTTCCTCTTCCCTCTGGGCTTTTGCGAGTCTCCGTGAACACGGTTGAACCAAACGAGTGTAACACTCTAATGGAGAGTGGAGAAATAAATGGAAACCAATGGCTGCCTGGAACAAACAGTGTATTTAAAGCTGCTCTAGTCAATATTCCTTTATCAACAAAAGATGAAAGGACTGTGTGTAATGTGAAAGGTACTTTCACTGATGAACACAAAAAGAAAACATACCAACACTGCAGTTCTCCCCAGCTCTAGAGAGAATTTAAGCCTATTTTAACTCTTTTTATCAGTTTGTTTGGCGGCTCGTCCCTTTAAATAAGTGGTCTCCAACCTGAGGACAAGGACCCTCCAAGGGCACCCATACTGAACGTCAGGGGTCACACGATGACTACAGGAATAAGAAAGAAAAGAAGTGTTTATTTTTGTGGCGACATACATCACAGCCTCAAATCAAATATGGTGACCTGCACTCTGTTATCTGTGGGTCAAGTCTTTGAAAAAACACTATTGTCCCGACGAGACAGTTGTGTTTTTGAACTACACGAGCAATTTCACACATTAGGAGGACTTGCTAACCAGCATAAGCTAATGTATGTTTCCTCCGGTCACCACAGTGATGGTGACAGCCTCTCACCATCCTGACAGGCCAGTCCAGTTAGCTGTGGACAGTCACACAAGCAGAAAAGACTTGTAAGCAAACTGGTCCTCACTGAAGTAACATTTAGCAGAGGTGCATGATATCCAGTGTGGTCTGAGTGAGAAAGCGTGTCTTTCACTCATTGGTAGCTGCATGCTGATTATCCTCAGGGTTCAGACGACATGTCAATCACTGCATTCACACAAGTCACAAATAACGCCATTTGAAAAGAGCAAATTCTTCTGTATAAATATGTCTGAATGATGATTGCAGTGAACTTCAAGTGATTTTTTTCTGGTCTGTTTTGATTACAGATAAGAGGTAAAAGTCCTTACACTTTACTTCCACTCGCAAACTTAAAAGGGGAAATCCACATATTTTACACTTTAAAGTCTGTTTATCGGTGTTGGGGTGTTGGGTACTACGACATATGTGAAAAAGTTATATAAAGGCTTCTGTGTCTCCAGAGGAACTGTGTAAAATCCTATAAATCTGAAAACTTTTCAAAAAAGTTTGAAAATTAAAACATCTGGAGATGTGGAGTTAGAAAGAAGTGAGCTTACTGGACCTTTGTAAACCGCTGCTCGTCTCTGTCTGAAGCTGATATAATAGCATTAACTAGTAGCATAACAAACCCGAAACTCCAACTGAACTGTTGGGAGTCCAATTTCATTGTGGGTAATGTAGTCACCAGGTTTTGACAGGAAAGAATAACTAGTGGAGTAAAAAGCACATCTCTGGTTCTGTTGCATCAATTTCTATCATTTTTATCTAAATAAATAAGGGGAGAACTTTTTTTTAAAAATATCACATTTCTTTTAACTTACATAGCCATTCAATGTATTTGCATTACCTCTCTATATAGAAGCATTCGTTGTCAGTGGCGGAGTCCGCCATCTGATAGGATATTACATTAGCAATGGGAGCAACCAAAAACGAAGCTACCATAGCACTGTTTGTATTTGCAATCAGTTTCCATGCATATTTATTTGTCATTGTGATATCATCATCAGCTGACTTTCGTCCCTGCTGTTTTTTTTTTCTTCCATTTTAGCCAAATTCCTTTTGTTTCTTCATTATAAACAGTACTGTATATTAGATTGCTGATATTTTACCATGTCAATTACTTGTGGATAAATGAATGATTTCACATAAATTAAAATTAACTTATACCAAAAAAAAGTAAGTAATTGAAAAAAAGAATAGATAAAAATAAATCCTTGCTGTTGATTGGCTATGCCTGCCCTGGGTACTTGATTACTTATGTGATCACTTCAAAGCTTAAGGGTCACGTCTACTCCTAGATAAAAATAGAGACTTCACAGGCCTCCCTGATCATAATTTACTCACTCAAAGATGAAATTAACTAATTTTCACTCAACCTTCCAGAAGCACTCTTTACACTTTAAAGAAAACACTGCCCCCTTGTGGTTCAAAATGAAACACCTTTCCAACTTATGCATGGTGCACAGGTATACCTTGTGTAAGCATTTAATTGACACACAAGTAAACTGCAAATATTTTAACAGTATCAATGGTTACTGACATGTTTTGCATATACATTTATAGACCACAAACTCTTAGAAATCTGTGTCATCCACAGCTGCTCCACATCACGAGTTCCACTATTATGCAATTAACCTGCATGGTGACAACTCTTGGTGTCCTCATTGCAGGCCAGTAGCCTTTGGATGTGGTCCTAACAGAATACACGACTGAGTTCATTCACACTGAGGGCTGGTAAATTCACTAGTATTGGCCTTGAACTCTTCAAGGTTGTGAACTTTCTATATTTGTAGCCAGTAAAAATACAAATCACATTCTGCTACTTTGTGGCACTGCAGTAAAACATAAGCACTCATGCATCATGTCGCTTTGGTTTTAAATTCATTTATTTAAAAAAAAAAATCCAGACACATCTTTAAATATTGAGATGACATGCAAAGACAGAATGTGGGCATTACAGTCATCAACCGTGTTATCATGACAAGAAAAAAAACAACAAACAAGTATGGAGAGCACAGATGATGGGAGAGTTGGTTGTTGCCTTACGTTGGTTCATGGTATGATGGATCTATATTGTAAAGTGGATTCTAAGGGTGAAGTGGAAAACAGCGAGTCTCAGCTGAATTTGGCTTTAGAGAAATCCATCTCTGGGTGCTGTGCCATGAACCTGCGGAGACACAAGACGTCAGAGTCACAAACAAGACAGCGTGTTTTCACCAAAGCAAGATTATGTCGGCCTTTGATGGATTGTCAACATTTCCCTGCTGGACACAGACTGAAGGCCTTTTTTACCTTCAGCTACAGCACCTCCATCTGGACAGTAAGCGAATTTCTTAAAAGGTTAAAGGGAAAGATGCAAGATCCCTTCTGGGATGACTATCAGAGAACACATTGGATTGGACGGACACATTGTGAACTTTGTGTCAATAAAACAACTGTGAGAGCAGCTATCTTGACTACAGTCACCACAGTAGTGTTGTTTAACCCTTATAAAACTATACAAGATCTTTAGAGGCAGCTTTAACAAGCTTAGAGAGGAAGTGGAGGTCAACATAACAGCAGACATGTCTCCTCTGGTCTGATCTGAGAGCAGCAGAGGAGGAAGGGTAATTTACTGCCAGCAGTGATAAGAGAGCGTCCTTCACATCTTTCTCACAGCTCTGACTGTAGCCCACATCCAGGCTTTATCTTAGATAACTACTGCACTGTGTAATATTTAATGTGGTACATCAAGGGTGGACCACTGACTTGGGGGGGGGTGGGGGCACAAAATAACTCTGCATTTTGAAGTATCACAGACTTGAGGCAGTTCTTTAGTATGCAAAGTTAAAACAGCACACTGGTGGTTTTATGTTTTAGTCCATTTACCGTGAATGGGTTATACTTAACTTTATGGCTGCCCATTTTCTTTAAGTGTTCCATGGTTTTTTATTCTCAAGGAGGCTATTGGTTTCCATTCATTTTACTGCACTATCAAAATCAGCTTGTAGACACTGGAAACTTGTTTGGCCAAGGTCCTCGCGCACAGGGAACATCAGCATGTAACATAGCTAGAAACTGTTTTCATACTCCTGTGTGTTTAAAATAATAAACTACTAAATTCACTGTGTTGGCTTGATATCGTCTCTCTTCGGTATTTGATTTGAAACAACTCATCTGTGTTCAAACAGACAACTCTCTACAATGGAAAATCTTGATCAGAGTACTCCATCCATTTAGTATTGCACTCCTATAACAATAAAAAGGATCAAAATTGATGCAGCACAACCAAAAATATCGTCTTATATATTGCATGCATGCTTCTTCCCTGCCGAGACCTGGTCTACATCATCCAAAATGCAACTCAACCACAGAGAGTTCAGTCGGAGATTCGAGTGTGTTATGCTAGCATGCTAACATAGCCTTTGGAGCCTCAAGCAGAGATGAGTAGCGGGCTACAGAGGGAAGGAAATCAATCTACAAACTGTAAGCATGGCATGAAAAATGGTTGGGAGTGATAAACGAACAATTTCTACTGAATGGGCATCAAAACCCAACTGGATCATCCTGAGGACCTGTAGTCTCAGTATGGTGCTCTGAGATAGTGACACAACTGATGTAGGGACAAAGATTACAACTAGTTTCTGGTCGGATCCATGTGTGTCCTTGAACCAGGTCACGTCTGTGCATTTCAGAAGCTGGTGCAAACACTGCATTATCTTTTATTGCCTGCATTTACAACAGGTGAGCCTGGCCTTGAGCAGAAATAGGTAACATTGAGGGCAAAACTAGACAGGGAGCTTTTAAATTCACTTCTTAGAAAATCTTTATACACCATAAAGCTTATGTTTAACTGAGTATGGATACTGCTTTGGAGAGTATGCCAATATAACACCAAAGATGTCAGCTGACAAGAGAATACAAAGATCTTTCAAGTGTCATGATAACAAAACCTGAGCTAAACCAAACGGGTGTGTTATTTGGCAGTGACACCGGAAACTTACTTTTTAAGAATGTCCTGTTTCTTCTGTTCCTCGGATGTAGGCAGGCCCATTGATTTCTGCCTTTGGTCATACATCATCTTCTCTACCATACCTCTCGTCTCTCCGTCCAGGTCTGACAGCTGCTCAATAGGAAAAACACACAGCGAGAATGCGGCAGGAAGCAGTTACTGTAGATGTACAGGAGAAAAAAATACATCTACAAGACTTCAAATTTCCATCTTTTACCTTTGAGTTCTCTGGACAGACTTTCTTGGTGTTGATTTCTGGATCCGTGGTAACAATTTTGCTCCACCACTCCATTTTATTAATCTGGAATTAAGGGATGCGCTTCAGCTCAACAACTCAGCAGTTCTTTCATTCACAGACCAGTGGTTATAATCTGTGTACAGCAAACTCTGCTCCTACCTTTTCCAAGTGGACTGTAACAACCTTGCCGTCGTCGATGAGCCAGGAGCTTTCTTCAACCTTCACCTCGTTGTAAAGCTCGCCGTCAATGATGGGAGGGTGTCCCTTCAGGCCGACCTTGATGGAGCGTCGCTGGATGTCCACCACTACGTCTCTGCCCTTAATGCGGAACTTCACATCAAAAGGCACTGCCAGCTGAAAAAAATGGATACAGCATATTAGACTTTGTCAAAAACACAATAACAACACTGAGGGTGGGATTAACTGGTGTTGCTGACTGCCAACATTGTTAAGACCAACACACTGGATCTAGGCAGATGCATTCATACCAACAGTTCTCCTTCTGGTTCTGAACTAAGTACAGTTCAATAAGTCTGTTGATGTGATTAATTTATGTACAACCATGCTCAGTGAGAGGGGACCCATGTGTGAGAAGGTGACTGTGTAGAACATAAATGAAGAATTTCATACAAAATGTAAATATGCGTTGCCTAATGATTACAAAATGATTTATACATAAGCAGAAATCAGTCTGAGGCAGCATGTAAAATAAAGTCACTTGCAATAGCAAACCAGTGTTTCTCTGTAAAATACTACCACGGGAGGATTACAAACATTGTAAAATGATGTTTGTGTCAAGTGTGATGTTGTTTGAAGTTGCAAATATAACCAAATATAATCCAGACTGGCTGAATTGTATTTTCATAATAAAACGACAATGTGAAAACAATGTGAAAAGGTGTTGCTCTTAGTGATAAACCTACAGACAATTATCATCTGAATCTGCAGCTCCTTTACAGAGCTTTTTAGGGTGTCTCTGCTCATTGTTAATCTGTTCGGTTGACAACTTCACTGTTATGGTTCACTCGCACCGCTCATATTGTCGTTTTCGGCCATGACAGGCAGCTGTTTTCAGCGAAGAAGCTCTAAAAACCCACAGTACGCTACCTGCTCAGCACCAAACAGCAGACAGACACAGCTGGACACCAGCTGGTGAACATAGTGGAGCATTTAGCAGCTAAAGAGCCAGACATTTCCCTCAGGAGTTGGTATAGACCAAAAACACAGAGCTAAAAAGGTAGTAAATATTGGACTTACATTCATCAACTACAACCCCAAATCAATAATGTTACTCCCTTACTGCTTCAACATATTAAGGTGATGATATGTGAGTTTTGTGTTCACAGCTTGTTTCCGCAGCCCCCACAAGGCCAAAAATAATCAGTTATTGCAGGTTTAAGGGTGAAGTGCTTTTACAAGCACTCCACAAAGACAACCTCCCTTCGAAGGGTGAGGCAAAGCGCAACATTTCCAGACTGCTGGCAAATGCCGTGCACCCTAAACAGCTGCTGTGGCATTAAATATAGAATTTGGATTCCACATATGGTAGAGTCCCTTCTGTATACCAAATACTACCAAGGACGTTCAGTTTAACAGTGCTAACTCCAACATTTTTGACAAATTCAGGCAAAAGTCTGAACACAACTATGAAATCAAAGGGCCGTAATGTTAAAAATGGACACTATGGGGCAGACAAGTGATAAAGGAGCAAGCACTCGCTCATCACAAAAGAGGTCCAAGCCACTACCACTGGACCTCTTATTACAGAAAAACAGGATCTGTGTTGTTATGTCACTGTCAGGGGTTTACAGCAGAAATCTGACTGCCCGAACAGCAAGACGTTCAAAAAGCACCTTTCAGGCTTAAGCGTACGTTGGTGATGCAGAAGTCTTTCAGGTTTATCCCTGAAGTCAAAAAGCACTCACATCAACTTCAGACAGGGTCTGTGTCCACCTGTAGTTTGGCAGGTCAGCTCCGTTTTCTGCATTAGGCTTCAGTTTATCTTTGTCCTTCTCATCCTCCTCTCCCTCCGAGTCAGACTGCGGAAGGAAACAGAAGTTAAGACGAGCGCGTCAGCAGGGCCAGATTTTGCTGCGTATCAACACCAAACATTTCATTGTCGTAGTGTCCGACTGTTCACTCACCCCCTTCTCTTTTTCTGCTTTGTCAGATGACTTCTCTGGGTTTCTTGTTGCAGTCTTTTTCTCCTCTTCTTTCTTTTTCTAAAATACATAACAAATAAATAAATAACCACAGTAATATTTGCAACCCTCTGTGACAGAGCATCAAGGCTCCCAGATTTCACCTTGTCAAGTTCTGACTGAAGTTTCTCTGCTTCTTCATCAGTCAGCTCCTGAATTCTGGGACCATCATCATTTTTCTTTTTCTTCTCTTCCTCTGCCAGCTTGGCCGCTCTTTCGGCCTTCTCTTTCTTTTCCTTCTCCTGTTTCATCTGCTTCTCTTTGTTGGCCTTCAGCGCCAGTTTGTTGTGGTGGGCGAAGGCATCTTTGACCAGCTGAAAGGGAGAGGTAGGGAGAAATGAGGGCCAAGGCGAGGCGTGGCTCTGTCGCTGCACAGTACAGTACGCAGTCTTAAAGAAGCGGCAGGTACAGTAACATCGCTCACCTTCTCTGGAGCACCTGATTCGCCACCAGTGAAGAAATCAGTTTTGCGGCGGAGGAAGCTGAAAAATGTGTTTACTAACTGTTGAGACAAAAAGAGGCTGTCACAAGTTATGACTTTAATTATGCACTAAATTTGCAACATTGTTGGCATGACTGGACTAGAGTACATATGCTTAATTTTTACACTTGCACTGCATCAGCGAAACAGTTCGTTCATATGATGCATATCGGCAATATTAAATTTCTTCCCATCCTCCATATCCTTCTACTATTTGTTGTATGATCTATATGCATTAGTTGATCACTATGTGGTACAAGCAAACTACTGAACTAGATAATCTTCATCCTTCCACTGACTCAGCTGTCTCAGCCTTTAGTTCATTTCCTTTATCATTAGCAAAGACATGTGTGCAGAAGGAGCATTCTGCTTCTTCTAGAAATTTCGAGATCATTTCAGCCATGTGACAACACACAGATAGGACCCAGCACCTCAGTGCTAAATAGAGTTTAATTGTATAACGAATATTCATAACATCTTCCTTCCAGGAAAACAGACCTAAATAGAACTAAAATTAGATTTAATTTAAGTGCCACGCTGCTTCGTTAGTCACATGTGTGCCAAATTCAACGGAACACCCCAATGATTAAAGACGTCAAGTTATGGTCTGTACTGCAAGAAAGCCTCTTCATAAAGAGAACAATATCAGCCAACACCTCTAAAATAGTTGACAGTATAGTTTCTCTGCACGTGAAAGCCTACTAGCTCACAGGCTAACTGCGTTAGCCTCAACATTAGCTGAGCGGTAGCTTCAGCACGTTAACAAACCCACGGACTCACTTCTTGTACGCCTCCTTCGTGTTGCTGCGCCATAACAAGCAACATGCCGTCATACTTTTCTTCGTCGTCGGCCATGATGGTGAATTAAGACAAGGGTGAATAAAATGCTAGCTGTGAGATGACAAGCAGAAAAGTTGAGTTTAGCGACGATGTGTGAGGCCCGTAGTCACGCCACTCACTTCCTGGAAACAAGCCCCGCCTACGCTTGTTTTGACCAATTGGAAGAATAGATTTTACATGACGGTCGAAATATCCAATGAAGTGAGAGCACTGGTCTATGGAGGGACTGAGGCGCCCGGAAGAATGAGCATTTTGACTTTCAGAAGAAACTGGACAATTCTGACTTTGTTGTAACTATCACGTTTAAACCACAGTATTATCATTTTAAAACGCAATAAAAATCTAATATTACATTAGCAGTAATACAAAAAAACTAAAGGCATTTTTGAGAATAAGAGCTTAAAATAAACCAAAAAATACTGTGTCAGAAATTCTAAAATTACAACTGACATTAAAATGTATTTTATTAGATTATGGGCCCTCAATGCTTTTGTGTTATATATTTATTGTTTTCAACTTTTAACACCAGTAAAGAAGTTATTATTATTATGATATACATTTTTGATGTAATCTACAATCCTATCAAATAGAGAAAGCAACACATTAAATCAACTAATGAATAAATGCATTAATTGACCAATATTTTATTTCAGCATTCAGGTGAATGCAGTTTTCTATTTCTATCCTGTCTCTCATTTTCTATCTGTTGAGCTTGTGGCCACACCAGTCTGTGGTTTCACAGCAGGTGTTTTCCGTCACCTGTTACATGCAACTCACCTGCTGCAGTGACATCACTGCTGTAGCTGCAATACATCTAAAATCCACTAAGAGGAAAGAAGTGTCATTTAGTATTAATTTACACTTTGAACTATTGAAGGAAAGATTGAGCAACTTTTTTAGATTTTGAAATCAATGTGTAGCAAGTCAGAGACCAGGCTATTCTATTCCACAGCTGAAATGATAAGCTGATGAATCAACTTGACAAAAAATGTATGAGTCCTCATGTAAGTGGTTTAATCAAGCAAAAAAATAAAACGGTGAGCATTTGCTGCTTATAGTTTTTTTAGTGTTTTAAAAATTCAATAATTTAAATAATTATTTGTGAATTAAGACAAATAATTGTTTAAATTAGATGTTTTATCTATTTATTTTTATCCAATTTTGAAAATACATTCATATTTGTAGCCTAAATAACATTTATGGATGTAATCACCACAAGGAGCAGGGCAGTCTATACCAGTTTAATGGATGTGTACGAATAAGCCAGCAACCAACCCATTTAAGAAGTTACAGGTAAAGGTATTATTATCATTATACCATGTCATGCATCAGAAAAAAGTATTTTCACTGATGTTTCATTAAGTGCTACTATAGACCACAGATATTACTAGAAAGTGAAACCACGGGTGCTGCTGGACCAGAGTTCACAGCTCTGTCTGTGACTCAGATTACACATAGAGGGGAATTTTCACAAACTGATTACACCTCCATTAAGCTTTCTTTTTTTTTTGTTGCAGATTTTCAAAACAGCTTGTTGTCTGTATCTTGATGTGTACAAGATTCTAATGACAGAAAATCTTTAATTACTGCAGTCAGGCCTGACAAAATGAATTAAATTACCCGAGAAACAAGTAATTCCTGAAACTGGAAGCACAGTTGTAATCCTCAAAACCTATTAAAAAAAAATAAAAAAAATTGTTGTTCATGCAGGTTGTTGGTGTAACTGGGGCAAAAGTCAGGTGGCAGCCTGTGCGTTGACCCCTTCAGTCCTTGATAGACTGGTGCAGGCTGAGTTAATGACTCAGGTAAACATCATAAATGTCATTCACCTTACCCACTTCTGTATTTCCCTTCCCTGTGTCAGTTTAACTAACCTTATAGTGGCCACGTGGAGGGAACCTAGATCTGTATGCATGGTAAGTCCATGGCCACGTTTTTTTTTTTTTTTTCTTTTCAAACGCAGAGATTTAAAACAGGAGGGTCAAGGCTGAACTTGTCATGATCAGGTGACATCCTGGATAAATAGGGCCCCAGCTTGTGGAGTTGTGTGTAGGCACTATACGTGACTCTGCCCATGCTTTCCGGAGCTCACTGGTCTACGTTATTCTTCCTGTGGATATTTTTTCCGTCATGATGTTTCCTCTGGAAGAAACTACAAACAGTGCTTGCTCCAGTTACCGGGATCAGCATCCTCACGCTATCCTCTACAGCATCCTGAGCTGGAGGGAGAGTGGCTACCACCATAACAATCTGAACCGTCACGCCACAGCGCATAACTGCCACTGTGAGCAGAGGAGGACAGTGGACCCAAAGGCCACCTGCCAAGTTGCCTCCGGCGTGCTGGTCAAAACCATCTGCTTTATGAGAAGTTTACCAGCCTTCAGTCAGCTTCCATCAGGAGACCGGTCGTCACTGTTAAGGCACTGCTGGCTTCCTTTATTTGTTCTGGGGCTTGCCCAAGAGGAGATAGTCTTTGAAGTGATTGATGTACCAAATTCGAGCATCCTTAGACAGATCCTTCTCGGACCAGGACCAGGACTCACTGAAAAGGAGGCTGACCAACCGACTCAAGCTGGAGTCCACATATTGAGAACTTGTTTGCATCAGCTGTGGGATCTGGATCTGGGTCCGAAGGAATACGCGTACCTGAAGGGTGCCCTGTTGTTTAACCCAGGTAAAACACATTTTGTATTAGTTTCAACAGCCATGCTGATTAGTTTGTTGGCCTTGTGATATGAGCTTCCAACAGAAACCTCTCTTTGTCCGGTACAGTTGTTCAAGGATTGAGCGCCGTGCTGTTCATTGAAGGCCTCCAGCGAGAAGCTCGGAGAGCTCTCCAAGAAGTCATCCACCTCCTGCACCCAGGGGACACCGGTCGCTTCAGCCACGTCCTCCTAGCAGCCTCCTCCATTCAGACAGTCAGCCACAGCCTGGTCACCGAGCTCTTCTTCAAGCCACTTATTGGCAACACAAATATGTTACGTTTATTAACAGAGCTGTTGTTTGACTGAGAAAGACTCATATGTTGTAATATGTAATTTTATACATGGATCTACGTTGAAAAGCACATGAAATAAACTTTAATGCCACTTTTGAGCTCGATTAAGTAATTTCAGGTGTCCTGTGGATGGGGAATTCTGAAGTCTGGCCGTGGAAATGTATTCTTTGACTCCCTCATGTGGCCACATGTGGCAAGAAACAAGCGAACAAAATCCTCTTTTTGTATCACTTCATTTACTTTATTGTTTTTACAATGAGACATCAGTTAAAAGATGGCTAACTGTATGTTTAACAACCTGCCAACACATCTTTGAGAAAAACATAAAGTACCGTACCTCGGTGAAAGCAGTGTACTTTGGGATTTAGGAGACCTTCTGAGAGAAATATAATGTGCGAATGGAAACAAAATGCTATGCTTTACCAGACAATTCAAACCAGTTTAGTAAAATAAGAAGTATGTTAGGATAGTTAGTTAGCCATTTATATGGCACACACACATTCATCACTTATCGTGGTGGAATCAGTTTCACACCATTATATTATAACCACTGTGGTGTTTTTTAAAATATCTATTTTACCTCAAGTCACAAAAATAGTTTATTGTTTATACTAAGAAGTGTAATAGGGCACAAGAGGATAGATCCTATGAGACGAGAGTGTAATCTGGACAGTTAAACCATTCCTTTATAATATCTGCATTAGCCACCCATGTGTATTAACTGAAGGCACTACAATAGGTCCCATGACTAACAGTAACCATAATCTAATGCTGATAAGAAGGACAGAGAGCTGAATAAATTCAACTGAGTCAGCTGGACAAATTCCCATCAGCAACCAGGAGCAAACACAGCAAGCATGTTGGGCTAAGGAAACAGACATTCACTTCATGAGCTTGGGATAACGTCACTAATAAGTTAAAGTTATAGTACATGATACAACCTAAAGTCTAGCTGCAGTTCACCCCAGCTGTCATAACGTCTTTCAGTCCGAGACTTGAGTTACAGACTGAGACAAGGACGGCCACAAACAGTATCCAGAGTGCATCAAACACCTGGTTCACTTATAAAGCTTCAGGGCTACCTGCTGCACATGAGCTTCATCTTATAAACACTAATAATAATCTGCTTTGAAAAATAAAGATTACACTCCACATTGTATGAACATCATAAAAGTGAAAATAGAAAAAAATAAAATAAAATTTGACACACACACAAAAAAAAACTTAACTCAAGGTCCACTTACTAGCTTTTTCCATAGCTTTCAACTTGTCTTTCCTCAGGGAAAATCATGTCAAACATTATTTACTCACTTTCTTGCCAAGAGAATACCACTCTAATATCTGTATGGTAAATATAATGCTATGGCCAGCAGCCAGTTAGCTTAGCGTAGCATTAAGACTGTAAGTACAGAAACAAAACTGTAAAAATGACAATTTATGGCCAAGAAGTAGTCCAGTGCATAACTCCCTGAAAAACCAAAACGTCTTTGTTTTCACACTAAACAAGTTAATTAGTGAGCTTTAGAGGTGTTGCTAGGCAGATTTTGTTACCTTTGGACAGAACCAGTCTAGCCGTTTCCGGCGTTTCCAGTCTTTGTGCTAAGCTTAGCTAACTGGCTGTTGTGTGCAACTCTCCGCAAGAAAACAAACAAGCATATTTCCTAAAATGTCAAACTATTACTTATTTCGAGTGGACTACATAAAAACCAATGGACTTTGAACCATGATATAAAACTGCCTTTTTCTTCCTGACAGATATTTTTACTTCATCCTCTGCCTAAAACTGGCAATGTACACCTCTTAAATCAATATGAAATATTTCTGGTCACTAATCTAGTATCACGGACAGTAAATATGTGACACGCAACCACTGAAAGCATAAAGAAATCAGCACATGAATTAGTTTAAAATTATTAATTATTATTATTAGTTTAATTATTATAATGATGAAATGTGCCCAAAAAAAAAATAACAATACAACTGTACTTTATATTTACAGAACTAAATCCAAACCTCTTTAGCATAACAACAACAGAATAATCCCACCAGGTCAGCTCTCATGAATGGTTCGGTTCTCCTCTAAGGACGAGGGAGCTGCTGGTGATCCCTGCCTGCAGTGCAAGCTCTCAATCAAGCAGTCCTTCAAATACACACATAAGCCCTGAGTTCACTGAAGTCCTTCAGACAATGTGAATATTTCACATTTATTTTTCCACAGTAAAGCAATGGTCTCTACAAAGAGCTTGGCTCAGCCAGAGACTCCTGTGCAAGTAGTGTCGCCTTTCGACGCCCCGCATGTGACCTTGTGGACGCAGCACGGCAAATAATTCAAGCATAGATGGCCAATGAAGAGCAGGAAAATCATGTTCTCATGGATGTGCGAATTAGAGGGACGCCCGAAGAATTTGTCTCTGTGTGCGAGGGCGAGTAGGCTGTCAGAGAACTAGAAGTATGACCTACAAGAACACAAAAAAAGACAGAAAAAAAAAAACACGGTAATTCCTCAGCATTCATCTGGGGAGGAGACAGGGCATCGATTCTGCTCATCACTATTCACAGGACAGTGCAACTAGTTATCATTTCACAATCACATCTGGGGTATTTTCATTTAAAAAAAGGGCAACAGTTTTGGTGAATCCCATTCTCAACATTTGCAGGAGCAAGCCTCACAGGGAAATTTGAGATAGATTTAGGATAAGAACACAAAAATGTTCTTGCATGAAGCCCATTATTGTTATCTCATATTCTTATCTTTCCATCTACATTCCCGGTTACACACAGATGTCACTTTGTAATTTTAAAACGGTTGGGACATGTACTACAGAGTCCAGGCGGACCAGAAGTAAGTACACCCTGCAGTGTGGGACCTCTTAGCTGTGGTTCACTTCACTGATAAAAACTATTTACATTTCAGCCGGTCCTCGTTGCAGCCTTATGAACAGACTCAGTGCCTCCATGTTCATTTGCCAGGAACTAAGTCCACTTATGAATATTTGTCACCTGACCAACAAATCCCTCTCTACAAGATATGGTTGACACACTCAATGTTTAGAAAAAATCTTTGTATAGTTAATTTGTGCCGACTCACTGTTCTCACCAGACTGAAGAAAGATAAAACTCCAGAATAAATCAATTTCACTGCAGGGTTACTGTAGTGTAAATAAGCCCTACATGTATCAATATTATAATTAGAATTTAACTTAATTTCTATTGGGCATATTTATATTTTCTGCTCATTTGTGCATCCTTTGCAGATGCATTTAAATGTGTTGTGTAGTATAAAATCTCATTGAATAGCTGGTTATAATCACACAAACGCAAACTGTAAAATAACACCAGTGGTCAAATAATGGATAAGGGCCGCCTCCGTCATAGAGGACACAGAGGTCATATCCTCTGTATTTATTCGGGGAAATAAAGATGATTAATTAACCTGGGTGGAGGCAGATTACATTCTACAAAAAAACTTCCACATAAATAGTACTGTATTGACTGAGCCCAGGATTTTTTAGTTAATATGTGTAAATTGAAATAATTTTAGGTCAACAAAACCAAATACATAAAAGATTTTAGTGTTTATCCACCAGAATTGTATTCCTGGTTGTGTGGACGAGGCTTTGAAATAGCATTTAGACCAGTGGTTTGAAACTGAGTCATTGCAGGGGGTGCACGCATGACAAGGGGATGTTGAAAACATGTCCAAAAATAAATAAATAATAAAATCGGATTCCAAAGGGAACAATGACCATACAAGTGTGCTCTGATGCTTGACAGGCATTTCTGACAGGGTGAAAAACAGGTGATGTTAACACGTCAGTCATACCTGAAATACGACAGAGCCAATCTTGCTTTCAAGTTCCCTATCAATGTAGTGACAGACATTTGGCCTTTTGTGCCTAAAAACTCTGAAAGCTTTGCGCAGTTTAATTTCATTTATACGCAGGGGGATGACAGAAAAAAATTTAAAAATCGAGAAGTCGGGTGCATTTTGGGACAGTCTTTTCAAAAAAAAGCATCTTATAATTATATATAAAAAAAAAATATAATTTTACTGCAACATTTGCCAAGACAAAAGATCTCTCTGTCTAGTCAGAAATAAAAGTGAATATTAAAAAGTGTAAGAGAATGCAACAGGAAGTCAGACCAATGTTTGGATACGTATGATGGAAACAAACCCTAGTGTATACTGCCCGACCAGTGCCAAAACTGTTGGCACATACACGCATGATGAATTTCCTCTGCTGCCACAGCCAAGTTACAGAAAATAAACAAAACACGTTATTCAAAGTCACTACAAGGAATAATATACGTGAGAGGTACACTATTCAAGCTACAATTTTCCATCTTTTTTTCATGGAAATCACAAGTGTATGTAATAAATCTAAGAGTATGCTGTGGATGTCGTAACATAATACAGGCTCATTCCTTACCTCCGTTGTTCCTCCATATGTCTCTGGCACACTTGTCAGAGGAGGTCAGCTCTGATATTTGGATGTTTGGATTTGATTTGTAGTCATCTGGAGGAAACGGAGAAAAATGAGAGTGATGGTTACTTGATGGCAGGAAAGCAGTTCTATATGTTTTGCGAGTTAGGAAATCGAAATACTGCAACAACTTACTGTTGTTGCTGAACGAAAAGGAATCGCTCTCCCTCATTGTCTCGTTCCCGCTGTCCGACATCGTCCTCTCCCTCCTGGAAATGGGCGGCTTCCTCTTCGTGCTCTTCCGGGTGCTGATGCGGATAATGCCGCGCACCAGCCGGCACTCTGCCTCCTGCTCATCCATTTTGTGCTCCTCTGCCAGGGAGTTGATGAGATGGTTGATGGCCTTGCTCTTCTTCAGAAACACGGAGTCCGAGGTGCACCTGGCCAACTCTTCGATCTGATATTCAGAGTAGAGCTCCAGCAGCTTCTTGGTGATCAGAGAGTCCACGTCCTCCTCGGGATCCTCCCAGTCGTCAAACCTCATGGACTCATGCAGGGACGGATGGCTGGGCTGCATTGGAGCACCAGGCGGAGGCAAATACGATGAAGTTTTGGGTCCGACATCTAAGTACTCTCTCGGACTATCAACTTTGACTCCAGCGATGTGGACGTCCCCTAGCCAGTCTGTGGCGTCCTCTTCTTTGTTGTCCCCTGGGTTCATGGCGCGTAGGCTCACCTTCTCTGGTTCATCCGGGGAGCTCTCGTTTGGCGCCAGGCACGGAGGGGACCGCTGGCAAACTCTGTACAGGCCGCAGGTGAGCACGCTGCACACAAAGGTCCGACAGCTCCTCGGAGAAGCGCAGGGGTTGCAGGTTTGTGCCACGGAGGGAGGGTCAGCCGAGCCGGGGATGAAGCCGATGATCTCAGACTCCTTTCCGTTAGCATCTTTTAGGTGAGCTTTGTGGGCCGTCTTCGACACTGGGGTCGGGAGCCCTTCTTCCACCGGGTCCACGCAACGCTCCTCATAGGACGAACTCTGGCTGCTGCTCAGACTCAGACTGGGTCCACGCCCGTAGCTGCCGGGCCCTGAGCTGTGTCTCGGACTGCCAGCGCTGCCGGCAGACATGACTTACTGGCTCTAAGCTCTGGAAGAGCATAAGAGAAAATGAGGTCAACTGAGGTGTAATTAAATGATAAGACGTTGGTAAGGTGTTGAAATAGCTAACAAGACTTCAAGTTATCAATCCAATCCATAAGGCAAAAACCTTAAATGACTTGAGGCCACCTGAGGGCATCTCCCTTCAAAACAATTGTGAAACTACTACCCCGAGGTGGCAGGTAAAGTAATCTAACTGGTTCTCTTTGGATGTGTAAACACACAAAGACAGTATCCACATATCCAATTCACTGTGTGAGGTCATGGGAGGTTATTACAACTGGACTGAAATGTTTGACTGGAACTGTTACATGAAGACAAACACACTGTACGAAGAGGTTGAAATGAGATGAAAATGAAAATGCTTCCATTCATCCACAACTGCACACACAGGAACTGCTGCAGGCCAGCCCATCGCCTGTGCTCACACTGCCAGGCTGAATCAGGTTTCATTTAAAAAGTCTGATAAAACCCAGAGACAAACCAACCAGCACACATACTTCTTATGAATCTGTTGTATGTATGTATTACGGGTAGAAAAAAATGCCAACACTACAACTGATTCAGTCAATTGGATGTTAGATAGAACAGTTTGAAGAGTTTACAGAATAGAAAAGCAAGGCTTTTAAGTTGCATGGATACCGAATTGAATACAAAATGTCATTGAATCTGATGCTATCTTCAGTTATGTTTTACCGGGTATACATGTTCACAGACACCGTAATAAGCTTTAAATGGCCTCCGTGTCATGGCGAAATGTGTTGGTACAATGTTTACAGTAGTCACAACATGTAGTTAGCTAGTAAACAAACAAGTGAAATGAAATCATTATTTTGCTGTTTTTTCCCCCACATTTAACCACTACCATTAATTAACACGCGTATAACACACATTTATCCACAATCCCTGCCGTGTATTATGAAAATTATTTTCACTTTCATGGCGACTTGTCATCGCGGCTCTTCCCTCCATTAGAGGACTAACGAGCTTCTCCCTCAGCATAACTCACAGTTTACACGGTGCGTCCGCCAACTCACTCCCGATTTAACGCTGTCTTCTCCACCTCGCGTGAAACATGTCCGTTTTTAATCCATTTTAAATGTTCATTATGTCAGCTCCGCTCCAAAATGTCTGTTTCAGTAAAGTTTTCGGCCAAATCCGTGTACCTGAGCGTCAAGGTGGAGGAAACGCACCAGGTAGCAACAAGAGGTTGGACCTCCGGGTTTCACCTAAAGAATAAAACGCAATTCAAATAGACACCGTGATTTTAGCTTACAATTATGTCATGTCTTTTACGTGTTCACAGTGGTAATAACATATTTAAATAACATAATAATAATATTTAAATGACGTAGCAATTTAGCCCAGAAGGCCACCACCAAAAAGCATAAGTCAACATTTTTACACTTTTATTTTGACATGATTTCCGGTGTTAGGCCAGGTCCTGCTCGCCTGCCGAGAGACGCGCACCCCTCGCGGGAGCGCGCACGGTTAAGGCGAAAACTTGCAGACACTGTAATGATTTGTAAGGAAAGTACTGTTTAGAAACGATATAATCGTCCTTGTCCGGTTCATCAGAGATAAGAAATGATCTGAAGGCTGCAGTTTATGAATGTTGACATTCATCAATGTTTTATTAGAGTCAGGAGGAGTAGCATTTTCTCCTGTTTGATTATGTGTTTCCTGTTCCTGCCTGCACCCTGCCAGACTGCCTGTTGCTGACGTCCTGGGGTCTGTCTGGTCAACCTACCTTCCTGCCTCAGTGCCTTTGGATTTGTTTGACTTTTTCACATTTTTTTTATTTGACTGCCTGCCTGTTTATTTACTTTTTTATATAGCAAATGCCTTTAACTCAAGCAGCCATGACACATTGTCTACATCTGGGTCATGTTGCCTCCAATGTGACAGCTGGAGAGACACATATTCCCTCATATCTTTGGCCAGTTAAGTGTAACATACATCAAATTCACACCGTCAACATGTTAACAACATTTGTTTGTGACTACAGACAAAGTACAGCAGTTGATACATGATTCAACAGAAAAATGCATCTCCTCTCCTGTCACACACACACAGAACCGACTCCAGAAAGTAATTTAAACACTTTTTATAACATTCAGCTACATGTAGTCTAGTACTTCTAACTCTTGCAGATGTGAATTATGTGAATGAGGCAGGAAAACTCTAGGATGTGCATGTGATTCTGTCAAAATTGCATTAGCATTCTTCAGCATGGACAACAGAAACATGGCCACCATTTACATGCACAGTCCTGGTATGCCAGTTCATGATGTCGGGTCGGGTCTTTCTGTTCTTTATATAAGTTAAATATTCCATATTCCATATTCTTAATAGACTTTAGCTTTAAAGAGTTGGATGAGGGTATTTGTATATTTGATTTTGATTGTTTTTGATAATCATTATCATCCCAGCTGGTGAAAGTTTGAATCAGAATTTACACACAATAAGTGCCACTCTCACTTCGATCAAGACAACCCCAAGTCTTAAGATTGTACAGAACAGAACACTGTGTCTGATGTGGCCTCAGCGCATGGGCTGATAGTGTGCATTGCATACATGTAACACTCAATCTAAAATCTGTCCTGCCAAATAATGCACCAACCCCCTTATATTTCTCCACACTTTAGGATCAAACAATATTACCAGCACATATTTAAGTCTGCTTTGGCTTGACAGTGAATTTCATACTGTTTATGTACAATCTTTCTGGAAAAAGATAAAAGGGTGCGCGCTCCCGCGAGGGGTGTGCATCCGTCTGCAGGCAGACGGAACTCTCCATAACACCTGTAATATTGTTGATGAAGCTGCGTCAAGTCTCCCACAGTGGCCGCTGATTTACCGGAAATTGCCGGATTTGGCAACATTTGACATTTGACAATTTGTTGAAATTTGACACTTATAGAGAAAACCACAATAATAAAAAGCGAGAGGTATCCTAATGCACTATGTAACTATTCAGTTTTTATAGCTGCCATCAACGTTATGATGCACAAAATGTAACGTTTTGATAGGACATTTATTTCGAAAGAGCGAGAGCCGGAAACTCACCCTTTTCTTTGTGTCATGTTTGACAACGGCCAGTTTTGCCCGGACGACCCGTTTAATGGCAGCGCAGCACAGCGACACCGGTCACGAAGGTGTCAGGACTGCTGACAGCGGAGATATGCGTCAATAAACACCAAGTCTGAGTTGCTCCCTCCTAGCTGCTGGGCCCGCGGGACCTCTGGAGGTGAGCCAGCTCAGGAGCCGGCGGCGGTGACGGTGTTTCCCTGACGATGAAACTGACCGCAGCTAACGGGCTAACGATGACCGGCGCCTGAGCTGAAGCTGTGCGAAGTCTTCCCGGAGACGCACTTCAGGAGGGGGGGGGGGATACATGGAGAGGCACGGGAGGTAACAGGGATGTCATTTCGAGCGCGGGGTCCTCGGGTTGTTTGCTACATGGGTGCCCGCAGCGTGCGAGTCGCTTGTTTTCTGCGCGGAACGACGACGTCTGCGCCGCTCAGCCGCCTCGGACGCGGCCGTCGGTGACGCTGTCGTCGGCTGGCCAGATGCCCCGGCCCCTGGGACAGAGCACCCGGACTGCATTATAAACCATGAAGAACTGCGAGTATCAGCAGATCGACCCGCAGGCGCTTCCGACCCCGACCCCGACCCCGCCGCCTCACCAGGGGGACGACGCTGACAAGAGAGAGGAGCCGAGAAGAGCGAGGAGGAAGTGGGAAGTTTTCCCCGGGAAGAATCGCTTCTACTGCGATGGACGGATCATAGTGGCCCGGCAGAGTGGGGTGCTGCCCCTCACGCTGGGCCTTATCCTCGTCACCAGTGGATTATTCTTTATATTCGAGTGAGTTCGTGTTTCATTACAGGTCTGCGATTCTGTCATGTCACCTGCGAGTTCAGCCGCTGTCCTGGTGACAGAGGTATGATATATAAAGGACGACATTTCAATACATCTCAGCTCCCACAGCAGCACGGCAACATGAAGCAAACCGGCTCTATACATTGACCTTCTTATTTTAATTGACTTCTGTCTGGTGTATTAGATATACGCCGAAGCGTAGAGCAGGTCCTAATGACGTATAAGAGGTCCTTATTCATATTTTGCACGAGCAATTATATAAATAATACGCTATTCAACTTAAAAAGGCCAGATTTCATAGCGTAGTCTGGGAATGTTTTATAAAAACGTGCATATCAGAGCTGTATTTGTCCATAATTTGGCCTTACAATGTGTAAATATCTGTTTTAGTGCTACATTATGATTTTCGTCTATTCTTGCAGCTGTTAATGTAATATGTACTCATAATAAGGAATAGGTCCTTCCGTCTATCACAGTGTAGTGCAAAGTGTGCTCTCTTTCCAGGGATTCAGATGGTGATTAAAGACACTGGATGTTAATTAAAACAGATCCCCTGGTGGGTGAAAAAAGTAGGCTCAGTTGCATGAGACAGGGCTTTTTTCCCCCTGATAGTTCTCCAGCCTTTGATACTGTCTTGGTGATTCATCCTCTCTCTGTCTGCGGCTGCCCCCTGTCACAGCTGTCCCTTCCTGGTCAAACACCTGACCAGCTGCATACCTGTCATTGGAGGAGGCCTGTTTGTGTTTGTGGTCATCACCCTGCTCCAGACCAGCTTCACTGACCCCGGCATCCTGCCCAGAGCAACGCCAGATGAGGCTGCAGACATTGAAAAACAGATTGGTAAGGGGCCAGCTCGGTCTTCAGTGGGCTCAGAACTATATGGGTGTCTCAGGTGCTTTTGACTGACATCCAGTATCATAATAGTTTACAGTTTTTAAGCGTTCACTGTTTCCCCCCAGAGTGGTACTCTTGCCACTTTATGGCACTGAATTTATTCACCATTGGCACTGGAACTCTCCATGTGGCATATGTATTTCCAAAAGGAAATGTGATCCCTAAACTCAAACTGCTTATGCTTGGCTTATTTCTTTATAAGTTACCCTCCACTTGGGGGCATTCAATTATGTCAGTCGTCAGGGACATCCTATTTGTGGCACTGTCACAGGGCTTATTTAGCTTCAGAGCACAACTCACAGTTGAGATCGAGGGCATTGTTCTGCTAGCGTCTGCTATTTTACTCTGAAACTGAAACAGAAGGCAAAGTCTAATGGAGCAGCCACCAGTCATTCTGTTGCCAGTTCACTTTAGCCTTGATGGAGCCTTTGACACATTAAAGATCTTAAGTAGATTTTTGAAAAAGACTCGTTTGACTTGGTGTAATGAATGTCAGTTGGCAGCCACAAGGGAAATCTTTCTGGATGGAATGTGTCCCGTTGACCTCTAAAGTTTGGGCTGGACGATTTGTTATCCTTCTGACAAGCTCCTGTTCAGATTCCTTCACCCCAATCTGTTATTTTTTTCACCACAGTCCTGTTCGAAGCGGTCTATCAGTTACGTTCACTGTCAGTTTTAAGTCTTGCCAACTGCATCTTTCCTTTTTGCATAGCAGGCTTCAATATGATTACCTTAGTGTCTAAAGTTGGCTTCATGTGTTAACTCCTACTCATGACCAAAGTTTAGGTCGTGGTGATGTAAGATGTTCATATTACCCAACTGTGCTGCTGCTGTTCCAGCTATTTTGGAAACAAAGACTCTGACATAAGTATTGAGCATTTACCAACCGCGCTATTGTTAAAGAAGAGCTGTGGACATCATCTTACTATCGGAGAGCATTGCGATTTCGCGTATCGAGGTCAATTCACAACTGGACAAGAATATGTCTCGCCCTGTACAATGGGTTAGAGGGGCTAGCTTTAAAGTCAGTCATTTAAGGAAGAGATCATTTCTGTTTTAAAAAACAAAACAAGCACCTGTATAGTAGCATATAGTGTATGTTAAATGGCAAATGTTTAGGTGCTAATACTAAAACGCGAGACCATTATCACTTCAGATCAATCGATCAGTGAATGTGATGAATTTAGTCGTGTTGCTTCTCTGCAGACAACACCGGGAACACCAGCTATCGGCCTCCACCGCGCACCAAGGAAGTCCTCATCAACCAGCAGGTGGTGAAGCTCAAGTACTGCTTCACCTGCAAGATGTTCCGGCCTCCCCGCACCTCCCACTGCAGCCTTTGTGACAACTGTGTGGGTGAGCTGTGGACACACACTGACACTCTGACATTTACCAATGATAAATAATGAACAGAGGCCTCCAGTGAGCACCACTGCATTACTCTAGTACAGGCTGGACTGACGTGAATGACATATCGGCGTATTTCCTGAATTAAAATGTCAGTGGTTCCACTCCCGACTTCACTGTGAGTTCTCCTTCGGTGCTTTTTTCTCTCAGAGCGATTTGACCACCACTGCCCTTGGGTGGGGAACTGCGTGGGAAAACGCAACTACCGCTTCTTCTACACCTTCATCGTGTCGCTCTCCTTCCTGACGGCGTTCATCTTCGGCTGCGTGACCACACATCTAGCGCTGAGTACGTGCTTCTGCTCCGACTCGCAGGTGTTTCATGGTTGAACAGCAGTCCGGATCTCGCTGATAATAACTGCCAACACACCTGGCAGCGCCTGTCGGAAAGCGTTAGTGTTTGTTTTGTCTGGCTGATACTGCCAGACGGGCGAAGTTCACCCCATCGGAGCAGTTTAAGTGTCTCATTAGAAAACTATAAAGAGTGTGTTTTTTGTCTGGCATTGCCTGTTCCCATTTGTCCACCCACCAGATTGTTGAAAGTTAATTTCATCCAATAGCCATGCTCACTAAAGGGTTAGAATAAAATGAACATATTTGAGCTTGACCCTGGTATTACTGCTCCCACATCAGGAAAATGAACTGCAACTGTTGGTATGGGAATCCCAACACGACTACATACCTTTGCACTTTAATGGACTTAGAAACACACTGTGAGCCTTGTGTTAGCGTTATTTCTTTTCCTCTCTTTCAGGAGCACAAGGAGGAAAAGGCCTTGTGTTTGCTCTGCAAGAGAGTCCAGGCAGATATCCTTTAATCACAAATGGGTTTTAAGATTTCTTGAGCAAGTGAACACCCTCAGTGAGTGAGTTTTATTTGTTTCTCCCCCTCTTTCAATACACTGGTGCTCTCCTTGACCTAACCTTTCACTGCAGTGGAGCTGGTGATCTGTTTCTTCTCAGTCTGGTCCATCTTGGGCCTCTCAGGCTTCCATACGTACTTGGTCGCTTCCAACCTGACCACTAATGAAGACGTGAGTACTGCCTTGAGATGAATTTGTTACATTTCAACCTCAATTGAAGAGCTGTGAAAGTGATTTTATTTATTTTTTTGGTATCTTAATGTTTAGTTAATATCAGATTTTAATAGAATTTCAAGAAATGCACATAAATTGTGTAAAATATTAATAATAATAATGGGAAGTTGCAGAGGAAAGTATCTCTTTGCAAGTATTCACTAAGATTTGTAACATTTTGTGGAGTTCATTAATACTTCCAAAGCAGATCAAGAGCTTGGTGCAGAAAGGCTCAACCAAGAATCTAAATAAATGTATGGTGACTAAAAACTGTGAAATATGTTTTCTATCGTGTCCGTTCCAGATTAAAGGCTCCTGGTCAGGGAAGAGTGGAGAAGACGTCACCAACCCATACAGTCGTAAAAACATCTTTATCAACTGCTGCACTGTGCTCTGTGGACCCATGCCACCCAGGTTAGTCTTAAATTTCACAAACTGTGTGAAGTACCAAAGCAATAAATGAATGATTAAGACATTCAGTCAGTTAGCATTAGCATGTCTCATCCAGATAATCTAAATGCCAATAATTCACAGTGCTTATCGCTAACTGGCACCAAAGTTCATTGCAATAATGCATATGTGAATTATGGGGAATAACCCAAAGCCAGGTTCTCAATTGGGGGAAATTTGATTATATTCATGATTAACATTGTTGTCACAATTTTCTCTTTTTTTTTTTGTCAGGCTTAAACCTTTGGTTCATTAATTTAAGTTATCCATGATGAACAATAAATACTAAATTGAGCTTGCTCCCCAACCCCAGTATGCTGTCTTATTTTGAAATAAGCATGTTTCTGAGTTGCATGTGCTTGCCTTTGGGGTGTGCAGTTTCTGTATGCTAAATTGAGACTCATTATATGCACATTTAGCTGTTCAAAATGTCTTTTTAATGACTTGGCATTCCTCTCTTTTTTGGGTCTTTTTCAGCTTGATTGACAGACGAGGCTTCCTGCCAGCGGATGAATCTGCCCAGACAGCCGGCGTGGACATCGAGCTGCCCACTCTGGCTGCTAAAAGCGAGATAAACGTGGTAGGAAGATCTTCCCAGCTGGCTCTTGGCTTGCAGGAATCCCCCTCCCCTGTACCTGCACCCCCAAACTCCCACCAAAAGTCTTCCTCTGCCTGACAGAAGCCTTGTTGCCTGCTGTAGCCCCAACACAGCGTCTGTCTACTGCCTGTGGTTGACTGTTGTGTATGGGTTAATCCCTAGATATACTGTATTTACAATACAGTCACAGGTTCACATATCAGTCAAATAGTTTGACCACTTAGCATAAAAATATGCGTGATGTCTCTGTGTTAAAGTTTACCTATTAACTTTTGTTGAACAGGAGCCACTGGGGCCACAAGTGGCAATTATGCTGTAATGGTAAAAGCTAAAACAGTGTAACACTGGCACAAGTGCAAACAAGTCAAAAATTCAGCAAACTGACTCAGTAATGTCAGTTAAGCAACAGCTAACGTTAGCCACCACAAGCTACTGGTCATACCAGACCACGTAAGGCTGTAGCAGCAAAACCCAGCAGAGAGTGTTGAACTGAGCAGGGGTGCATTTGATTTCAGCCTGTTATTTGTGAGAGGAAGAATGTGTTATTTCTGCAGTAGCTTTGCATTAACTGTAGCGTACAGACATGAGAATAGTATCAGTCCTTTCATCTCACTCTGGAGGGGAAAAAAGCAAATAGGACTATTTTGCAAAAAGCAAATCAGGTTTACTGACATTTGTCTTTGGAAATAAGAAAGATATACTATTCACTGTATATTTTTCTATCTTATGTATTTTCTCACTTTTTTAACAATCTACACCTCAGTATCGTGTTCCTGTGCAGTGTGTCAATTCAGGGTGTTTTTATGAGGGAGGAAGAGAGCAGGAGCTGTAAGAAGTGACGTGACTCAGAGGCTGTTTCCAGCTCGTCGTCTTCCTCACTGAGCGCCTCTCTTGTTCTCTCTGACAGCAAGGGATCTGAAAGGATGCCTGGAGAGTTGTACAGTAACTTTGTTTACAAGACATGCTGCGGTTCAGATAGAGCTGCAGTCTGAGCCTCAGTACTCTTCATGTCAGGTAGTATAATAGCTGCTGTTTGGCATTTTGGAAGACAAATAGCTCATTTTTGTTTACACAAAAGGCTTTAAAACTTTTTTATATTTGTGTGCACAGAATAAACTGAGTGCTGGTTGAAGCTGTAGTGTTTGTAGACTGAAACAAATGTTGTTGGGTTTGGTGAGTGTAAAAGAGGAAGCTTTCTCTGCACCAACAGTTCCCTGTTTTTGTTCTGTGTTGGTTCACTTTCTCCTGACTCATGTTAACAGTCATATTTCATATAAAAGGTCAAAGTGCCAAATTATTTGTGACGCATCAAGCCAATCAACATCATTTCACACTTGTTTCCCCTCATGTCTTTTTTCCAAGTTTGTTTTGTTCATCCTGTTTTATATATATTTCTATTTTGTTGGTACCCAAAATGTAAACATTTAATAAAACATGCATTTTGTCTGTGCAATTCATCATCTCTGTGTACTCATTTCATTGTTTTGTTTTTTTTTGTCCAACCTCCCAGTTCACGTATTGGATTATAATTGTATTTTCCAAGGGAGGAAAAGCTCCTCACAAACTCTCCTTGTGTCAGTACGCTCCCTGTGTGTCTCTTCCCCCAGTCCTAACTTGCTGTTCTGTATGTGGTCTGTCTCTGTGCCCGTGTCCTGCTACCAACGCTAGGAGGAGAAATGTCTGGACTTTGCTGTGTCCTGCACTGGCTGATTAGCTGCTGTTAGTGCAGGAAAAGCGATGCTTGAGCTTGGTAAGCCTGTTTAGAGAAAGGGAAAGCGAGTGCAGAGTCTAAGTGCCCACTACTGCGTCTGCATGTCCCTTTGGCTGGCTGCTGTACCGCTGCTTAGTTTTATTCATACGCTGCCATGTTGAACACATTTCAGAGTGCCTAATTTAACACAATAGTAGATGTACTGTATGTAAAATGAATTCACAATGTACAGTTGTGTAATTATGGCTCAAACAATTCCACAAATTAGAGAGTGTTGTTGAAATGTGTCCTTGCCGGAGTACCCGAGGGGTTACAGCGCATATCACATGACCGCATGGTCGCAACCGGGTTTGATTCCAGCTGGCGACCTGTGTTGCATGTCATACCCCTCTGTCTCCCCTGTCTCCCCTGTCTCCTGTCTACCTTCCCTGTCTCTGTCAAATAAAGGCAAAAACTGCCAAAATCTCATTTAAAAAAAGAAATGAGTCCATGTATATTGGGACATGCTGACAGCCAGACAGATTGAACTGGAATTAAGGCAATTATGCCTTCTGAATTGAGGGATTATATAGCTTTTACCACAATGACTAGTGAACTGGCAGTTTTTGAACCTTCATTAACAGTTAATGTTTTAAATTTGAATACAAAAAATGACTCCCAAGGCTTTAGGCTCTTGGAGTTCATCCATTATTCACACTCTGGGTGTTATAGCTTCAAGGCTGAGGACATTTTAAACTTAATTGAGGCGAAAAGCAATGTTTACAACTGCTCTAATCAATATTTTTATTTTAAGAAATGGATACAATGACAAATGAAAATGTTTAATGCTCATAGTGACAAACCCGCCAACTCTGCAGTTCCCCTCAGCTCTACTGAGCATTTTAGCTTCTTTCAGCTGATTGTTTTGGCTTTATGGCCTGCAGCTTCAGTGTTTTGGTTCACTCTCAGCACTCATGTCAGCTTTGCTTCCAGCAGCAGCAGGCAGCTGTTTTCAGTGGAAAAAGCTCTGATAAAAAACCCACTGGACGCTACTTGCCCAGCAGCACACAGTAGTATGACAAAGTTAGCTACTAGTTAGTGAACATAGTGGAGCATTTAGCTGTTAAAGACCAAAACAAAGATAAAAGGACAACAAATAGTGAACATACATTCATCTGGTGGCCAGAAACAAGACTACAACTCTTGGCTCTTTTAAAACAGGGCTTAAGACTTCTCTGTTTGCCACTGCGTTTTATGAAGTTAAATTTGGGACTATGTATTCATATCTTGCATTGCACTGCAACTTACATTGTACTGTTTAATCTGTCTTATTCTATTTGATCTTTTTTTAATCCTTTTAAATCCTATATACGCATGTCTTTTATACTGTGTTTTTATATTGCCTTTAGTGTCTTTGATATCTTGTCATATGTAAAGCACTTTGAATTGCCCTGTTGTTGAAAGGTGCTAAACAAATACATTTCCCTTGCCTTTCAAATTACATTACAAACGAAAAACTACGATTAAATGTTGACAAAAAATGCTAATGTTGCTCCGCATATGCTGGACGTGTAAATAACTATTAGCTAACACATTTGCTCAATCAGGGTCCAAGTGGCCAGAAAAATACCTCGGCAACGTGATTTTGGGATGTTTTTGTGACTATATGCAAAACAATACATGAACCAGCGACTTCAAACTAGTGATCTTTTGGATTGAGATCCGTTCTGATACCATGCAGGGACTGCAAGACAACATTAAGCAAGTTAAAGAGAAATCCAACATGGCAGCACTCCCTTTAACCCCTTCCGTCAATTATAAATCCAGCTTTAGACGCTAGCTTGTTGACAAAGCTTTCGTTACAAACTGAGGCCACAGCGTTTGAAAGACGTGGGCGCTTACAGTACCAGGCAGGTAGGTTCTAACAAAGGGCACAGTTGAATTGCATCATGGGAAGTGTAGGATCCAGTGTCCAGGTTTTAAAGTCAGGTTATCTCTGCATCTGCTGCTTCAACTGCGACCATTCCTTTTTGGAATCTGTCTCTTGCAAGATCCCAAACTTTATTGAAGTGCAAAGCTAAATTGGTGAATTAGTCTTTTAAACTAATTTGTACCAAGTTTTATCTAACTGGGCAATGGGCTTGGCTGTTTCTTGAGCTAAGTACCTCTCAAGTTATTCCCTGGATCAACTGCGCATCTGCATGCATGAAACATTTGCAATCTCTTGCTTCGGGCCACTCATGTGGGCTGCTTGCACTCCCAGCTTGCCTTTGACTCAACTTGCACAGCATTCACTGAAGTGATTTAAGACCCTGCTGTTCGCCCTTAACTTCACTCGCTCGTCTCATCAGTTCTCGTCTGTTTTTCTTATCCTTTCTCGTGCCTCCCCAGTGCACACAGGGAACTAAAGGTCTGCTGGAGTCGGCAACCCTCTCTCCGCTCTCCACCTCGTGTCCTCAGGGGAAACCTCAGACAGCTCATACCTGCCCAGACAACAGCCCCACCGTGAACTCCGACCCCTCACCGGAGCTCTCCACGAGCTGCGGGGCCCGCCACACCACTAGCTCCCAAGGCGATACCTCTCCACCACGTCCCACCAAGACGCGATCGAAGAAAAGCAAACGAGCGGCTTTGCATAGTCCCAACCCTGCCTTCGATGTCCCTGCTACCCCTACCTCTCCAGATGCTGGCCCCAGCTCCAAAGCAGGGGGCCACAAAGGTGCCAGCTTTGCTCCATTGCACTGACTGACTCGAATGACGGCTTCCTCAAGTGAAAAGACAGGTTGTCTGAAGCTTGCATGCTGTAACACAGTCGGATACAAGTGGTATGAATTCAAAATGTTCTTTATTGTTTGTTGGTTATCTGAAAGTCTGGGGTCTAGTCATTGTGTACGAGGATGACAATCACAAAGATGTGTAACGGTGTGATCAATCTGCAGTGGAAATAGGAACACTAGAGCAGACTGGATGACGATTATTCTGGCTGTAAAGGATGCAGCTTAGCCTTTAGCGTTGAATGAAAAGCACATGAAAAGGTTATGTAAGACAGAGGAACTGGTGTACTGATAGAGCCATGTATCTTTCTAATGATTCACATGTAAAACATGAACTTAACCAGCATGTCTTATCCATCAAATATTGTGAAATAATGGCTTGGATGTATCAGGTGGACAAACTGGGAGCTTGAAAAGCTTCATACGAGGGGCTAAAGCTCAGAATTTGTGAGCATCTTTCAGAGGGAAAGTTGCTCTTAAAGGGGAAAGTCTGTCCCACATATAGAATTCACATATGTCATTTCTATAACGCTGCACCGTTTAGTTCACAGTGTAAACTTGAGCCAGTTTCTCCTTAAGCTGAACAACAGAAAGACAGTTTGTACTGATGATGTCAACTTGAGACAAATACAGAGTGAATAATGGGACAAGTCACAGGACTAGTACTAGGACTCTGACAGCAGTTTCCAAGGATATGGGGACATCTGGCCATTCATATCTGAAAGCTCTGGATGTACAGATGGGTGACAAATTTAAAGGAGATACCAACTTAAATTGTTTTAGTTAGTGGTAAGAACACTGTCAGTGCTCCTTGTCATAGATTCTCGGACTTTATGGAGCTTTATTGGAAGGATGGACATCATTCCTTTGATTTCATTGATTAATTGCACATTTGTTTGGTAATATAAGCCACTAAAGCATAATTTAAACTGACGAGATTTGGGCCTTAAAGGCACCAGTATGCTCTAAACAAAACAATCATCTGAAACCCGCTTCCCTCACGTCTAACTGACTGTGGGAATAGGTTTGGGGTTTCAGCCAACAATTTCAGTCACTTTACAAGAGCAGCAGTTTGGAACAGCTATAAACACTTTTGCCTTTAGACATGCTCAGACTCCACTTTGTATGAACTAGTTTGTTTCAAGCATACTCTAACCTTAAGGCATTTTTGGCTCATCTTGAGGCCCTGTTATTTTAATATCATTATTATTTCAGTTTTTATCAAGATTCAGTACTTGATATTTATTGCTATTTCAACAAAGTTCTTAAAACGTTATTAGACTACAGCTATTTATTCATCAAATTTCTATAAAATAATTGACACACAGCAAATCTGGAGCCAGGCAATATTTTAATTATGGAGTACTTGATGGGTATTTAAAAACAACAACATACGTACGGGGGACCCACAGCTCAATTTTGCCACTGGGCCACTTTAGAAGGTTAATCTGGCCCTCGGTAGAGAGCACTGTCTAACAAATTGCTCCAAAATCTCCAACAGGTGGTCAGTTGGGTTGAGATCTAGTGACTGTGATGGTCAAAGCATAAGTTTTCCATCATTTTTAAGCCTCTATATTTGTTATGTTTCTACCCACATTTATTCAGGTTTTCCTTTGTCACCCATCTGTATAATCTCAAACAAACATTCATGGGTCCATTTAGTTCAGTAAGTTACTCAGTGTCAATGGACCAACCCTCAAAATCATGTGATGTCATTGTTGCAGCTTTCTTTGTATGAAGGTGCTGACTTAACTATCCAAAACGTTGAAATTGCATATGAAAATTCTGTTTTTGTGTGGATTTTCCCTTTAACTTTGCACAAACAGCACAGTTAAGCGTGTATCAGTTGTATCGGTGTGTGCTGTTGTTCCGATTTCTGTGCTGTATCAATGGCAGCGAATGCAACTGCATGATAACGACTAAAGACGTATTTTATGATATTTTTAGTTTATTTACAATTATTTAAACATCACATCAAACACCTGAGAGTTCCTTCAACCCTTTTGGTAGGAAAGATTTGGATTCCTGGATATAGTTGTGTACCTGAGCTGAAGCAGTGTTGTCCATTGCCTGTGCTGCACCACCTCTCACTTGTGTTGTCGTTAATACCACACAATTTAAAGCTCCCCTTCAAATTTTCCACTTCCTGACACTTTGTATCAGCAATAGCAATACCTGTTCACTCCTCCTTAGAATTGTTTTACTTTGTGCGCTGTGACAAATCTAAGAAGATCTACGTGGGTGTGTTGGTTGGTTTCAGGTGGAACGCTGTAGGGGTTAGGTATTCAATATGCAAGTTTTATGTGACATGTATCATGTTTATCCAAGTTGTAACCTGATGGCAATAGCTGCACAAAAAAATGCAATGATCCGTACAGTTATCTTGAAAACGTAGGCACACACACACACATACACACATACACACACACACACACACACACACTGTTTGTCTGTAGTTCACCTTAAGAGTGTTAACACAAGTAGCTCAACATCACTTTGTGTGCAGTATTCTCTGTGTCATCCCAACACTTTCTGGATGTCGGTGAGAGTGAATGCAAGCAATGCATTACTGGGGAGAAAAATGTTGTACTGTATTTGAACACACTGTAAGGTTATTTAAGCCGACGCTCATGGCAAAATAAAGGAAAAGGAAAATAAAGTTCAGTGAAATAAAGAGTTTCGATTTGTTTTTTTAATGCCACTGAGGTGCTGCAGTTGACCACCAGATGGCAGCGATGACTTATAAACATGGAGCTGCAGCCAGATGATCCCTTCACACTCAACCAGTGTACTGAATACTTTACACATATTGAGCTGCAGGCATTTTTTAGCCCTTTTTTTCTCAAGGATTCCTCTCTAATGACTTCTCTTTGTCCTCCTCTCCTGCTTAATGGGAAAATAAATAAATAAATAAACCAATGTTTGGTTTATTAAAAAAAATCTAATAAAATAATAAATAATAATATAAACTTTCACAATAACATTGTCCTCTGGTTCGGAGTCATATTCTGATGTTGCTGGATTCCTACTGGTCCAAAGACATTTGTGACGTCCCCTGTGACCAACGGAGCCCTGCCCACTTTGAACAGGTAAGACGAGCTCAGACAAAAACATGAATCCAGCAACCTGTCCTGTGGAAAAAAAACCTAACCTGTTCTAACTTTAACACATAGCAGACCGTCACTGGAAGGTACGAGGTTGTCAGGGGCTTTGATGTGTTCACCAGATTGCTGAAAGAGATGACTGAAAATCACTAGAAAGAGCATGTCCTGCTGCCCTCGTGGATGTGTTATACAAATTGGTTCACTTGAATGTAAATCGCTCACCAAGTGCATAAACCAAAAAGAAAAAAATAAAGGTTTTCTGGCTTCTGGCTTTACTATCGCGTGCAGCACATGCACATTAGTGTTTGTCCCGCTGGCACCGCAGGAACGTTCCCGCTCCGCCCAGACTTTACATTGGGACCCTTCTCTAGGCTCTTGGAAAGATTTACAAATATAAAACCTTCATGGGTTAAAAATTCATAATACAAAGAGTAATAACTGACCTTGTGGCAGCGCCACATCCTGCTATTATTCCATGGGGGGTTAGTAGATGGAGAAAACTAGCGAAATAATCATAACACCAAACCCACTATGATGTACAGTCATGTGCGGAAGCATTTTTCACACCACAGATGGGAAATTTGTGGATAAAAGTAAGACTGTTGGCTAACTTTGTAAAGTGCAACTTCCTTAGCCTGTCAAGTACAGTACAGTAGATGAGGCAACGGATTCAAACAACATGTTAGTTTGTAATATTCCAAGTGTAGTATAACTTGACATCACCAGACTTATTCACAGATGCGTATTAGTCTGGAACCTCTCAGTTCATTTTTGATTTCCAAGAGGCGTTATTGACGGGCAAAGACAACCAATCAGAGTAACGAAATGCCGTCCTGTCAAACACATGTTTCTCATCAACATAAAGTTTAAGTGCAGGTGTTTGTTCTTCTTTTACAGAAAATTTACCATCCAGTCCGTTTAATACTGTGGCTGTTGCCGGCTGTTGAAGGCTCCGTATCGGCAGAAGTCATCTTGGTTATTACCAAACGGCTCTCCTCTTTGTCAGTCATCGTATTAAACCCGCCTCAAACTAGATAAACGGTTCTGATTGGATTGCCTGGTACCAGTACCAAGGAAATCAGTTTGAATGGGAGAGTGTAGTGTGACGTGTGAACATAAACATCAGGTTATACTTGAAGTCATGTCAGTGTCAAAGTCACGTCAGTGTCATTAAATGTCTTTGAAACTTTGGCACACCCCCGTCATTACTCAAGGTATATATTGTATAGGGTTTACGTCACTCATTGTCACACGTGTGGCTGGAATGGCTTTGAAGAGCGTGTCATTATGCGCATCTGTCCCAGATTAGCATTTCAACTCTGCAATAAAAATAAGGACAGTCAAGATTTCATTATTTATTCTACAGGTTGCCTGACAGGTGTGCTGTGTTGAGCAGTGTTTCTGGGCTGTGTCTGCTATTCGCGACATGAGAACAAAGGGTTTCAGCTCTCACTTTGTCCCCGTCACCATCATCACAAGAGCTGTTCCATCATCAGTGTTATTATGCCATGTTACTGCTTGTGTTTGAGCCACATTGGTGCTCACAGAATCAGCAGTTGAGAATAAAAATATGCTGTTTCGTGTCGCACTTAACTTCTCGCTTTCCGACTTGTTTTTCTTATACTACCCTCTTTCTTAAATGCCCGAGCCCCCAATATGAAACAGTAGGTGGCTTAAGAGCCAGATATTTAAGACTCAGGTTCATCAGATGGACAGAAACACAACTCTAATAAGGGGGTATGTTCCCCTGGATCTGCTGGATGTTTAAAACTGCACTAATCCACAGTTTGATATTAACAATGGATCAAATGACTAATGAAAAGAGGTCACTTGCAGTGGTGGAAGAAGTATTCAGATCCTTTACTGAAGTGAAAGTAGAAATATAATAGTCAAAGATTTCATTACAAGTAAAAGTCTTGCATTCAAAATGTACACAAGTAAAAGTATTACCCTCAAATCTACTTAATGTGTTAAAATGATTTACTATGCAGAAGGACCCTTTCAAAGTGTTATTATGAATAATACATTCATAATACATTGTATGATTGGATCTATTTAATTAATGTTTTAATTTCTCAATGTGTAGCAAATGTTAGGTACTTTATACACTACTGGTTAGTTTAAAAGTAAAACACGGCATATTATATTATATTTTTTAAGCTACTTATAAGTTTTACGTGTAAAACTTTAATCCGAAATATAGGTGTCACATAAATTTAGGAGTAAAAAGTACAATATTTCTCTGAATTGCAGTGGTGTTGAAATGACAGTTACCTCAAAACACTACTAAAGTACAGTATTTGAGTAAATGTATGTGCTTAGTTTCCACCAATGGTCACTTGTACGAACAAACCCACAAAGAATTGTCACTCTCCTGATAATTCCCCTGAGCTCCATGGACATTTTTAGCCTCTTTCAGCTGATTGCTGTTGTTTGCTGGACGGCATCTTAAATGCTCTCTCGGTTCTCAATGACCACTATCATCAATATCATTTCCAGCCGCATTAAGCAGGTTTTTGACAGTGCCGCACCAAACAACATAACGACACATTAAGCAACTAACTGGTGACAAATGCGGAACAATTAGCTTGTTGAGAGCCAGATAGTTTTCTGGGTGGTTGTTGGAGACCAAAACAGAGGTAAAAGGAGAGTGAATATTGGACCTGCATTCCAAACGAGACTCTGTTAATGTTGCTGCATGTTTGCCAGATATTCATATTTTAGCTGCAACAACTTAAGGTGATGGTATGTCAGATGTTGTGTTCTGTGCCCCCCCCAGTACATATATTATGTGCAATGCAACACTTGACACTTATGTAAATATATGTTTTAATCATTACAGAGACTCTATTGTAAACCATTCTTTGGCGATCATCCTCATATTAGTCAAAGGTTTATAATCCCTCATTATTAGAAAAAAAGTTTTGGCCTACATGATGTATCCCTGAGTTTACAGCTTAAAACACATATGACATCATGTATTAAAACTTTTGCTTGTCTAAACAGCCTATGACTATAACATATGAGATAATCATACTATGAAGAAGCCAAGAAAAGAAACTCTTGCACAAACTGTATGAAACACTGCGCATCAGCAGATTAATATCAAAATGTTTTTTTTGCAAAGTTTTCTTTTTTCTAACTGGTAGTAACTGTCTTACATGTGTGCAGCTTACGAGGGAAGTGGGGCTCCCCTCTCGCCATATGCTCTTAGGAATGTCAAGACAAATTAGGCTGCTCCGGGCCAAAAGAGTCTGCCATGTTTAATGAGTTCCTTCGGAAGAACAAATAAATGTTTATGGAGAACTGCTGTTTAACATCGCTGCGCTCCCCTTCCTTGTATGCTGTGCAGGGCTGTGTCATGAAAACACAGCACTGTTGCCAGGGAGATCCCCCCTCTCTGCCTAATGAGTGGGGTCTTTGTCTGCATGTTAGGCTTCAGGTTAAAACTTTTCATCACCCTTTACTATGCATTCACTTCTTGGCACCCATAACATCTCATCAGACGCCGTGACCAACTCTCATTTATAAGTATAGGCCGTCTGTAAGCAGCCAGTGTCAAAGTCAAGATCAAGGGCAGGAATTTCCAGAACTTTATCATGTCACCATCACCATTATGTTCAACTGGCATGGGTTTTAAAGGCTGACTGTTGAAAGCCTGTAATCAATTTTACTTTTTTATGCTTGAATATATCATATATCAAGTGCTTACACCAGAATAGATTCTTTCAGGGTATAAAAGTTGCTTGAAGAGCAAGTTAAGCCCAGAAATCTTCTCTGACCGCCAGGGGTTTAACATCTCACCTCGCTGTAGTGATGTAGAAGTGTTCTCCAGGGTGTGGTCAGTACACTGTGTCATCACTGTTGGGCGTGGTCACAGGTGCAACAGAGCACACTTCTGACCACATCTTACCACATTCATCAGTGTTGGTCTCTGACCACAACCTGGTATTAAAGGGACAGTGTGTGGGATTTAGTGGCATCTAGCAGTAAGGTTGCACAGTGCAACCAACTGAATTCCCCTCTCCTCACCCCTAATAACCTAGTGCGGACGAGAACCTATGGTGACCGACGCAAAAAACACAATAAAGGCCCTATCTAGACCCAATGTTTGGTTTGTCCTTCGGCTACTGTAGAAGCATGGCGGTGCAACATGGCAGCCCCATGGAAGAAGACCCGCTCTGTAAACATAAAGGGCTCATTCTAAGCTAACAAGAACATAATTCTTAGTTTCAGGTGGTTGTACACTAATGAAAACATATTTATGAATATTATATTCCATTTCTGCCAATAAATCTGACTAAATCCTACACACTGGTCCTTTAAGTTCCTCTGTTTAATCTATTCACCCTTTATATTAATGATCAGCCTGCAGCCACCAGGACCAGAGACTGAATAAGTGGAATGAAATAGGTGGATGGACTCCTATATATCTCTAGTGCAAACACTGCTGTGATGACTGAAATTCTGCAATTCTGTTATAGAACTATGGATACTGGACTGGACTGGGTCACCAACTAGTGTCAATCAAAGCTGACTACAACTGTTCTCTAGCAGCAGCAGTTTTTCAGATTTCGGTGTTCCTTTAAAATCCTTCTCACTATGTTAAGAGCTCTCTGTGTGAGAGTTCAGAATCATCCTTATTTTGCAAGTTGCTGCTGCTCTCCACCTGTGCTGCCTGATCCAAGCATTTTTGTCATGAGGGAACAGACTCAACATGGCGTATTTCTGTGTGGACGCCCAACGACGTCTTTTACAAATTACATTCATATGCAAGTTATTAGCTTTGTCTTCTGGAGGACATTTTCTTTTTGTAACAGCGCCTGAATGACTTTCTTATTCAGTGTGTTCTTAGACTGCAGCAAAAGGTAGTAGGGGGAGGTCGGGGTGAATTCTTGGGTGTACAAAGCACCAGGCTGACACCGGAGACTCTCAATTCTTCTCCCACGCTTCAGGTCACTGTTGACTTTTCCAATATGTAACCGAGACCGTGACCGTTCCCTGACAATAACCAAGCGCTTTAGTTGCACGATCCTTCTCATTTGTGACCCCAGTGTTTCCCAACCTTAACCTTGTGCTTTGATTTGACTAAATACAAAAGTAGTTCCTTTCAAAAAAAGTTGTCATTATGTTGATAAAACATGGGAAGCATAAATGTATTAATCTTCCTCCAGAAGACAAAGCCAATGTGATTTGTATTGGTGTTGAAATATGGCTGGAAAATGTTGTCATTGTAAGCTTATAACTGGAAAGCAACAAGTCATATGACAAACTCACCTGCCAGATTGCTATCTATCAGAAGAGACTAATTGAAAGAGGAGATTAGAGGAAATTAATGTGTTTAATATACAGTACCGTGCACTATATAGAAAAAGCAGACGAGCTTCCATTGTGAAATGATTATGTAAGTGGCTAGTCCATCCAGGAATATCTCCTAATTGAGTCAAGAGACTAGTGGTGGTGAAAATCGGAAGATTATGAGCTGAAGGTCTGGATCGCAGAGCAGGATTCCTGATGAGCTCATTTGGCGGACCCAAATCTGGACACACACTGGGGCTGACTCTGATGAATACTGGAGGGTGTGAGGGGGGAAGGGAGGGTCGCATCATTTGGAGACTGAAACAGCGGCTGACAGCAGCTCAGAGAGCAATTTTTAAATTCGGACCGCAACACCATGATTATGTAACAGCTGTAACAACCGCTTTCGATTTACCAGCCGATCTACATTCCATTCCTCACCCATGGCCATGAGCTTTGGGTAGTGACTGAAAGAATGGAAATGAAAGTTTACTACATAGGGAGGCTTGACTCACCCTTAGAGATAGGGTAAGTAGTAGCATAGTGGGGAAAAAAATGATATAAAATAATAATAATTAGTGGCAGATAATGGTTGAATTGATGGATGATTTGACTGTTGTTTGAAAATGGAGTGATTAAGAAATGTTTTTGCTAATCTGATAGATGGAAAAATGCTAACACCAACATAAAAGGCTTATTTAGGAACCAACGTGACTGTATTAGATCAGTCAAATAATAAGTCAACAATGGTGACAAGAACAAAGTAAGTTTCAATGATCATAATTCTTAAAATGGAAATGTCTCAATTTGTAATTAAATTAAAGTGTGTTATATGTGCACATCTGGTGAAAAAGAGTTTTGAGGGAGCTGGTGTTGGCAGGACCCTACCTGTCAGTTGTTTATTCAAGTCAGCTGCCAGACACTTCATGTCTGCCCTGCGCTAGGGATGCATTTCAGTCAAACATAAAAGCACTTTAAGTCGACACCTCGAGCAGATGCTTCCAAGTATTCTGTTTTATATATACCACTGTATGTATTTACTAGAGCCTGTGATTCAGACAGGCTCAGTCCAATTCCGAAATTCCTCCAGACAGCGCTGTCTTCCTCAAAAGGAAATAGTTGATTTGTCACATGTCCAAAGCATCAACACAGATGCTGGAGAGCATCAACCGCTCTGACAAGACTCACGCGTATCTGCGACTTCAGCTCACAAATCCACCGCTGACTTTGTTCCATTACATACAGACCGTTGTCTCTTCAATCTGTGAATCCCAAAAAACAGATAAGCGTTTGGTCTCGCTGTCATTTCTTTTCTGCATTGGTTGGTATTCAGAAGCAACGCTGTCTGACAGCTGGCAGATGGAAATTGTGACAGAGCACCTGGGGGCCACATGTTGACTGGATATGAGCTCGAAAGAGCGTTTGTTGAAGAACTTGCTGCTAAGGAATAGATGTGAGGAAAATAAATGGTGCTTTATTTCTCAATTTGGATTCTGGGTACTGGATAACCCTTCTTTCCTTTTTCATACACTCCCATACACTGTGACAGAATCACCGCGTCAGGTTTTTTTGTGGTACAACAAGTATAAACTGTGGGCAGTTTTACAGTGTGGGCTGGCATCACCTCACCCTCCTCACCACCAACTGTTCAGCTTCCAACGCCGTGTGGGGTCGGCCAGCGGGGAAACGTGCAGGTGAAAAGGTGCTTTCTTTTCCTGCAGTGGGAAATCACATGCAACCGCTTGACTTGTGCAGCAAATTAATAGATTTTTGCTTTACAGGGGGAGATGTGAGAGACTGCTCAAGCAGTTTCACAAAACCACAGCTTTCAGCACAAGATCACCGGCTGTCTTCTGTCGAAAGCAGTTCTGTGTTTTAAACTGAAAATAATTTAGATGAAAGCACCACTATTACTACTTATATTACTACTACCATTTATATATTTATGTCAAGTGATGCCATCGTAATTCTCAGGTCTTAACAGAAGGTCTGATTTTGTAGCAATGCTGCTGCTTGAACTGCTGACATGGGGGGAGGAAAGGCAGCTGCCAATCACGGACCTGAACTAAATAAATGTTTCACCCCTTAAATTTGCAAGGCAAAGATCAAATGTAACCAGAGATCTCCACTCTACTCTGTCACCTTTTCCCTTTTTTCGAGGGTGTTTTCACACATTCATATAAATACACACTTTCTATAAGGACACAACATGTCATGTCAACTGCTGAGAAATAAAATAGATGTTTTTGAATGTGAAGAAAGAGGACATCATGCTGAGACTGTTTTCGACCTTGGGAGGTTGTTGTGGAGGTTGCTGGTCATGAAGGCTACAAATGGACCTGAGTCTTGGTCGGCCTGCCGTGCAAGCCCAACCAAGAACCAGAAAATAAGAGGCCTAAAATAGAGCAAAGGACTGCAATTCTGTCAATGAGCCGTGTTGTGCGAGTAAAAATAATCCAGTGGGAAAATATAATCAAAGGGCTCGCCACTCCTTATCCGTATTTGACTTCATTCAACTTGGATTTCCCACAGCGTTCACAATACTGTTAGGAGAGAGAGAGAAAGAAAGCACAGTTGACAAACTTCAAGAAAAAGGAGGAATTGTTTTAAGCCAAGCTGAGAGCTGAAGAAAAGTAGTACCAGTAGTACAAAACTTTAGAAATGACTTCTAGAAATGTTGTAATATTGACAATTGTCTAAAAATGCAAATATATTCTCACACAAAATGAGAAAAATCTGATTTCCCTCCAAAGAGGGACGATGCAGGAGTCAGGTCATAACAAGCAGTCCAGTATTGAAATAGCAGCACAGAAAGTACAGTAAGGGTGTTGTGGTTGAGGTGGTGGATGGGTAGACACATTGGCCTTTAATTCATGACTTTTACTGAGAAAGACACTGTGAGTCAAGTTTTAATTTCTAGCTAAAGGTTTTGTTGTTTCACCATAACCAAGGCCTCTCCCTAACCTTAGCCAAAATTGTTTTAGTTGCCTAAGCATAACCGTAGCCTCGCCCGAGCCATAAATATAGTTGTTTTAGTTGCCCAACCTTAACGCAAACTTTAACCAGTTATTTTACTTACTGAACTTTAGATTTTAACATAAAAAAGAGGAATCCTACTTGGGGCACCAAAGTGTTCAATATTAAATAAATAAATAATATGAAATTATGAAAAAGATTACATGATTACATTACGTAAAATATGTAAATAAAATAATTTGTAAAGTATATTAAAGATTGATTGGTACTCAACGTATTATTATAACATTTCATAATAACTATTAGATAGGAATTCATTTTTTTTGTCATGAGACATTTTTTTTTATTTCACTTCTGTCATTCTCAATGTGTTTTTTTCATCCTGGTGCTGTCACCGCCCTCCCACCTTTCAGCCAATCACATGCCCCCTGCCTGTCAAACTGACAAGCTCAACAAGTTGCAACCAGATTTAACCAATTAGCACCTACCTTTGAGCTGAGCTGGGCAGAACTACTAAACAACGCACAATGTAGCACCAACAAAAAACACTGACCACTGCTCACATGAATAGCATGAAAATTAATATGCTGACATGGCTCTTCAAGACTTTCAAAATTTTATCAGACTGAATGAATGAAATTGTGATAATACAAGGTCATTTCGTGGTGTTTATGGGCCGTTTCTTATCTAATGACTGTGGAAAAAAAATCCCTTTACGGCAAGTGTGCATCACATGATAAGCAATTCTGACCGACCACTATGCCACCACCTGCGGCACCCTGCGAGAAGGACCTCCAGCCACAGCCACTTGGGGAGGTCTTTATTCCACATTGTTCACAGTTTTTTTCATGCTCTCTATGCTACTGTGAACACAGTGTGGTTGCCATGGCCCATATCATCTGTGTGCTAAGTGTGCTAAATCTGTATGGAGCTCTAATGAGGGAGGACCACCCCTGAAAGACCCTGCTATGCCATTAAATCACTTTCCATACATAAAACTACATAAAGGTGTATTGTTGCAGGAACAAGGAACAGTATAATCACAACAATACATCCGCTTGTCCCAGATTTTCTTATTAAATGCATTTATCACATCTTCTGTATTTTGATGGCTAAAGCAGTTCCCACAGTTGATTACAATTGTTGCACACGTGTGGGGTACGTTTTAGTTACATTGAAGGAAATGTCCTGCATGTCAGCTGTATGTGTAGCGTGTGGATGCTTAGGTTCGACATTCCCTAATTGGTCAAATTATTTAAAACTGGCCAAGTTTGTTGAGCAGCCAGATTTTCTTCTGCACAGACTCGTAGGAGATGTGATCTAGGTGTGTTAGCCATGATTTCATCCAATAACCTTTCAAAAATACCTGGATTATCACTGCAAGACTTCAAAGAGCTTTACTTTGTCAATCCTGTGACGTATATTGCTCTCTACTAACATCAAACGAATGGACTCTGATGAATTTATGTGGCTGTAAAAAAGGTTCTGGGCTGCGCGTAAACGGCCCCACATCTGTGCTCAATCTTCACCGTGGCGTGTAATGAGGATCACAGGGCCTTTGTTCTCTCCCAGAGGAGAGAAGGAGCCAGGTAGGGGGCCTGAAGCTCAGGTAAGCCTGTGCATGTGCCTTGCAGATAATGGAAAACATTAGTGGAGGGCTGTGGAGAATGAGGCTCTGCTGCTGAAGTGAGGGGGTCTTACTGGCGGCCTTTACGCCATGTGGCGGGATCATCAGGACTTGGCTCTGACCAAAGGTTTGGAAAGTTTTGGAATGTCTGACAGATAAAAGCAAGGAGTGCAGCTGAGTCTGACATATTTTCACATATAGACTGCATCTTTGACCTGTTCATGGCTAAAACTGTGGCGCACTACAAGGTCAGGGTCAGTCCGGCCCGGGTCCTTTGCTGCAGGTCATCACCTCTCTCTCCTTTATTTCCTCCATGCCTATCTGTCCCTGTCAATGAAGCAGTAATAATGCCCAAATAAAATTTTAAAAAAGAGAGATGAGCCATAGCCAGAAACATTTAAAAACAGGCCTTAGCTTTCACTTTTTCTCTAGAGTACAAATAAGAAGACCAAGATATTAAACATCCAATTTCATCTCATTTCTCTCATTTCTCACATCTCAATTTTGATGTAAAAGTTATCAAGAACCTTATAATTATAAGTGCGTAGGCCAAAAAACAGTTCCACACATATCCCCCTGTAAACATGACATTTTTTGTGTAAATTTAAAAACAAATATTGGTTTAAAGTTGGATTTTGTTACCTTTGGATAGAGCCAGTCTTACTGTTTCCCCATGGCTGTAGCTTCATATCTACTGCACAGATATAGAAGTGGTATCATTCTTCTCATATAGTTCTATCTCTAATAGCGTATTTCAAAATGTCAACTGCTCTTTTTAAGATTCACTGGTGTCTGCGTCTACATTTTAATGCTAACTTATTCTGGTCTGTTTGTCAAGCTGCTCTTGTAATTGTGATTTAAGTTATTCCAAACTAAAAGCCCTTTTCATGTGGTGTTTCTGCTCACATGCGGCAACAGTCTTCTGAATGCAGCTGCTTACATAAAGCTAGGATGCACTGCAGCACCTTTTCACCAAAGGGCACTCGACACTTGGGTGGTTGTGGGTCAGCGGTCTAGATGGTGAAGGACTCTGAATCAGGACTGTGTCCTTTTTAAAGGAACCACTTGGAGCTGTGAAAAACATATGGTTCTAAGAAGTTTTGAAGCCCTGTCTTTCTCAGTCCAGAACAGAAGGAGCGAAACAGGAAGACCTTCAGTTCAAATAGCTGCATATGATGCAAGATTTTTTTTGATGATGAAGTGTTTTGATTTTAAGTAACTTTAATGTTGTGATTCATTCTTATTGCTCTCATCAACCTTTCCGGCAGGAGTATACAGCTGTTTTCAGCATAAAATCTCACCGTACACTACCCGCCCAGCATCAAATGACAGAAAGACATAGTTAGCAACTACCTGCTACAGAGCTTTTTTGCCTCTTTTAGCTCATTTTTGGGTTTTGGCCAACAAAAATGCTTTCATTAACTTTGTTTCCAACCGCAGCTGACAGCTATTTTCTGCAAAAAAGCTCTGCTGAATACCCTATACTCTACCTGACCAGCAGCGAATGACAGACTTACAGAGATAGAGACTCGCTGGGGAATTTAGCTGCTATAGAGGCAGATACGTTACTCAGGAGTTGGTGGAGTCCAAAATAGAGCTAAAATGAGTGAATATTGGAATATTTGAATATGTCTCCTGTACTTGTAATCAGCAATGCTGGAATGAAGCAATTTTCAATATATTACTAATTGTTGTATATTCCAATGATACACCCATACAGAACGAAAGGAATCCTTTTCTCCCACTGTATCGATGATGTCCTACGATCAGCAAGACAAAGCTATCTGTCAGAGGCCCTGTGTGGACAGAATTTGTCTTAAAACAGGCCAGCAACCAGCAACAGTACTGTTAGTGACTGGCTTGGGTACACTGGATGATGGTAAAAATCACAAAGAGGGCAGATTCTGATAGCACTAAAATTACAGCCATACTTCTGTTAATGATTACATAACTCCACCTGCCACCATAAAACTAATCCCATCTGAATGGCTGCCTACAGCCCCCATGTTCCTGCTCCACACTCACTGCTGCAGTTGTTATTATTATTAGTCTGATTTGTTGTCTCTCCTCCTGTTCTGTCTCCCCTCTCCCCCTCTCTCCTCCCCTTTCAACCCAACTGGGTCGATGCAGATGTCCGCCCACCCAGAGCCTGGTTCTGCTCGAGGTTTCTACCTGTTAAAAGGGAGTTTTTCCTCGCCACTGTCGCCAAGTGCTGCTCATGGTGGGAACTGTTGGGTCTCTGTAAATAATATTTTAAAGAGTATTGTCTAGACCTGCTCTATGTGAAAGCGTCTTGAGATAACTTTTGTTATGATTTGGCGCTATACAAATAAAATTGACTTGACTTGACTTCAATAGAGCTGTAATCTGATAGAAAGTCCACAAAAGCCACTGCCTGGGCAGTTGCAATGATCCAAACCCCACAGGTGGATACAATATGAAACCCCAGGAAGTGTTTCTGTAAGGGCTTCGAAATCCTGACACAAGCCACATCTTATCCCCTGGAGATGGACCAGAAGCAGTGCTGCTTCAAAGGCCCAGGCAGGTGTGCACAGATCAGCCTCCAGCATCAGCTACTCAACAGTGAGGTGGAGCTGGAGCTGCAAGAGGTGTAACTCGACCTGTTGGTTGTTTGATGCCATAGAGAAAATTGCTTTACCCCTAATGGAGCATTCATTACTTTTTACTGCCATTACACCTCATAAAGCATGTTTTGATCTCTACTGATCATGTGGTGTGAATTCCAAGTAAGAGGAACTGTGTGTGTGTTGGCCCTCTTTCAATTAATCTGATTTTATACTGGATAATGTTACTTTAATGCAACAAGTTTGTTTGAAGCCCAACCAACAGTATGTAGATATACAGTATAATCTGATCTGGGTATAATAAAGTAGACCCAATTACCTCAGTACCCACAATTATCTCCAAGTTAAATCCTGACCCGCCCCAAACCCGTTAATATAAGACCCGCGACCGGACCTGTGATTAAACACACTGTCAAGTCAGTGCGTGACGTCCCATTATTCAGCCGGATGTGAATGTAGGGGTCAAAGGTCGTGTTACAGGCTTTCACAATTAAAAAAATCCTGGGGCTTGTTTAGGCTTATTAACATTAGCTGATTTAGATGATAAAAATACTGCTTAGTACAAACACCTCTTCTTCTTCCCTTTGATTTAATTGGAATGATAACCACAAGGAAAAAACTACTTTCTGTAAACTATACTTTAAGTTCTCAGTTTGTTTCCTGAAGCCTTTTTATACAGTTGCTTCCTTTTGGAACAGTACGAGCTGGCGGGACACCATAAATATGCCACCTTGAACTGTTCCTGAATCAAATCCGAAACTAAAACACAGGCAGAGTTTTGCCCTAACCCATCAGTAGTGAGTGACATATCCATCCACATACAGTAGACTGCTTCTTTATTGGCAATCTCAGTATACAGCTGCAGTTTGTTTTCCCTGTATGATCAAATTGGTAGGCTATTTATTTCCTTTCCTTAAGCACTGTCTCTGAATCCGATCTCACCACAAAAGCAAAGTTTAGCATGCATTAGCATGACCTCGACATTGCATCTCATTCAGTGATGGTTTCTTTTAAGCATGAAGGTGATCTTTACATAATAGTGACATAGTACAGACAACCAATCAGAGCAACTAAATGCTGTCTTATTTATGAAGATGCCTCAGCGGTGCTCCCCTCTGTCAGGCATTGTATTAAACCTGTTTGTGACTGGCTCAGTGGCTTTCAGTTCTGGTGTACGTATCTGTCAGAGTCTGGTTTCCAGGCTATACTACCACATTACAAAGACAAAAATATTCATATTATACATGGTGGCTTTAAACATGGCAGATCCTTGTTTTAATAATTCATAAGTTCAGAAAAGCATGGATGTTTTGGAAGACACTGACAAAATGAGTTTGGCCGAGATTCTGCAACTGGTAGCGACTTGATCACATTTCCCTCATCCACTTGCTGTGTGGCTGCAGCTGCAGTGTGCAACCAAGTCCTGGAGAAAAAAAGGGCGGTAAAAGAACCGCAAGTAAAGCAGAAAGAAGTCTAAAAGGTTTTCCTGTGTGCATATAAGACAAGTAAGTTCATGTTTCATAGCTCAACATAATGAGGTAATACACTCAGAGGACAGCAAATTCAAGGTTAGTGGTGCATGTGGTCTGGTACAACAATGTTGGATGTAAACACACTGATGAAGTGACTGAATAAACTACATTCTAGAACTATTCTGTTGTTCACTATGGAGCCTTCTCGGTTTTGCCATGTGGCAAAGGGCCACTGCCTGTGAATAGTGGACAAAAAATAAAAACGGTGGCCAGACAGGGACAAAGCAGGATGAACAAGGGGAGTAAGACGAAATGCTGCCAGAGATGAGAAAATGACTCCAGAAAGTGCCTCTCTTTGTCTCCGTTACATCAGGATTTTTAATAGGCCGCCTATGCCAAGAAAGTTTGCGACAGAAGGAAAACAAAGAACCCCATTGAGCTTGAAGGATTAAACCTGTTCGTAAAAGAGACATGATGTACTCGGGCTGTGATAGATGACCATGAAATGTCATCGGTGTTCAAAGAAGTCAGGCAAGAAAAAGGCATTGTGTGAGTGTGTGGTTGGTTTTCTAGTGACATGCAGCAGTTTCCTGGATTCTGATGTGGGATGGCGTGTGCACATGGCCTTTGTCTTGTCAAGTGTCTCACTGGAACATCCTCTCTTTTTAAACTGTTTCTCTGTCACTTTGTCCCAAAAACTAAAATTCAACAACAATATGGGCCAGACTGCTAAATTATTCTACATGCCAGATTTCCAATGCTCAGTTACTTTGACAACAGTCGCTTGGACTTGGTCACTGTGAGGTCCCACCTGGGACCAAAAAGACACGAATGTGCATGTAGCATATTGTATAATCTCAAACCAGGAAGGTGTAGCAGGGACACGCTTTTCCTTGTAATGATGAAGCATCTACTGGTTCATGTGATCATTCCACCAGATCATAACTGATTAGATGACAGGCAATCCTTCCCAGACCAAAATCAGATATCTGTTTGGTTGTAACGTTGGTGTCAGACTGGCAAAAAGCGCTATTTTTCCCTTTTGTCACAGACAAAGAATTCCTTACTCACGTTGAAATAATGGAAGAACAAACTATGTAATGCTTGGTTGTGGTATGATTCTGACGTGTTAAATAGCCTATAAAAACACATGATTTAACACGGTAATGGAGCATGTTAGCCATTTGGTTTCCCCATTACGTTTTCTCCAGATTCAATGTTGCATGTACCCCCTAATTTATTATAACTCCCAAGCCAAAGGAGTTCTGTGTGTTTTTTTTTTTTAACCTTTTATTTGATTTTAAATAAGAGGGCTTGTACCTAAACCAGCTCTCTAGTAGATACAGTAGTTTTAAAGGCTGGTTCATTTTAAAGGAATATGCTGGTGGTTTGCATGTTTTAGCCCATTAACTACAAATTGCATATATTACATAATACTGCTAATCGTTTTCTGAAGCAAAGCACGTTTTTTAAGTTTGATTCACCGTCCAGGCAGCTATTGCTATAGCATTCATTTCCTTCAGGTGTATAAAAATCAACTGGCAGTGACTTGAAACATGCTAATAATAGTAACCAATCAGTCTTTTATTAATTGTGAATGTTTCATAGCTGCATAATGCAGGTGAGAGCAGAAACTGTTTATCCTTGTTGGTGCATTTAGGGATGGTCCAAAATGAGAAGCTTGGGTTAACACGCTATATAAATACAATTCAAATGAAGTCCATATTAGTTCAGAAGGCAAACAGGTTGCTATTGACACACATACAGAGTCACATAAGCATTCATTTGGAGTCATGCTGCTGGCCACCTAGTGAATATAAGTCGAGTGTTCTCTCTCTTTTAGCTCTGTTTTGGTCTCCACCAACTCCTGAGGGAAACATCTGGCTCTTTAGCTGCTTAATGCTCTGCTTTATTTGCCAGCTAGTTGCAAACTTTGTCTGTCTGTCCGGTGAGAATGAACCCAAACAGTAAAGTTGGGAGCTGTAACAAAACCAAAACAATGGCCTTTAAACACTATTAAGTCTTTCCATCCACTGTCATTTCAAAAATACATGTGATCATATATATATATTTACATATTTTTGTTGATCTTGCTTTATCTTAGAGGTAATAATGATATGATCTTGTAGGGAAAATGCTCATGACTCATTCTTCTTTAACTAACCAGCATCAGTAACTTCTGTTTGTTTTCAGGCTTTATTGTTTCCCATCATGCACTATCCCAGCACTACAGACCTCCTCATAATCATCCCCTTCTATGTTATGACATGAGGCTGATTTAGTGCTGCTGTATAGTCACAAATCTGGGCGTAACAGGTCACATCCTCATACATACAGCGCTTTCATGGAACAGCAGCTTGAGTAAATGTTAGGTTGATCACATTAGCGGGGCTGCCCTATAGTTTCCATGCTTGTACAAACACACAGGTAGTTATATAAGAGAGGTAGTGAACGCAGATAGAGAGTCAGTTGGGGGACACGGCCTGTCACAAACAAGCGCCTCAGGTGTAACATGAAGGCTCTGAAAGCTGAGTGAAAAGTCGATTTCACACCTCATTATATCATTCTCTAAGCAGAGTGTGGACGCCATGCACCTGCTGGGATATCTGAACCAGAAGCCCCCCAAAAATTGACAGGTTAATTGCCCTGTATTATTCTGGTAATGGACCAGGGTTATTTTATTAATAAGGCTAAATTATGATTGGCAGTGCAGCGGCAAATGGAACTGCCGATATAAATGTTATGTGGGGAATCTAACTGAATGTCAAGGTGCTAATAGCTGGAATCTGTCTGGCAACATCTGTAGATCTGCTGCAATTTGCATTCTTCACATTTAATAAAAGGCTAGGCTTGAAATGTCAGTTTAACCTGTCAGCACTGCTATTCTACTGCAATCCTGCGTGTGTGTGCGCAAGTGTGATCTGTGATCTGGGGGGGGGGGGGGGGGGGGGGGGGGAGTGGACCTGCTTACGTCTTTTGGCAAGCATATAGTCTGAGTGTGAGTGACATATGGTATGTGCAGTATGCACAAATTATTGACGTTTTGCAGATTTGCATATTGTTGTTCTGCTCATAAGTTACTCGGTGGCTTCCCTCCTTTGATGATGAGGCATCATACGATCAGCCTGACAGATGATTCAGTCTCATTCCACGGCGGTCAAAATTGATGTATCGGTCCGCCACAACATCCAGCAATGAATAAGTCTCCATTACGACCTTTTGTTGTTCATAACAGTATCACCAAGTAGTCAATTACATATTTTTTCCTCTTCAGATGAACACTACAGCAGAAAATGGATTTGCCTAATGTTAATCAGGCCTTCAAAGGCTCCATTTCCCCTGTGATTTTGTATTCTAATAAAGCGTTAGTAGATGAAGGCGATTCATCCACTTATGGAAAAACATCTGACTGGTCTTTTTTATGCTATTTTTATGAAATTTCTCGTAATTCACTGGACGCCGGTGTGGAAATATACAGCACTATAAGAGATTTTGTACTTTACTCACTTTAATCACATGCAAAAATCTTTCCGAATCACTGAGGTCAGACATTATGTCAAAACAGATGTCAGGTTCATTTCTGGGGACAGAGTTGAGCTGATGACGGACAGCTGATGACTTGGTCAGGGATCGGGTTGGGTGACGGCTGCTTGGATTGCCATGAGAGTTTGTACAGACATTTCAGGTCCCTCTAGATGGAATCTTTGTGCGTTTGTTAACCCCCTGACCTTTGCCCTCTTTGTTTTCACTTGTCTAGTGAAATGACTCAACATCTGTTTTTATATTAATTTCTCTGATGGCATCTGAGCATCAAAAACCGACTTTGGACCTCAATTTTTGTTTCGCTGACCCGTCCGTCCACCCTGACCTCCTCCCTACGTAGACTTTGGCATTCTATAACACTGAGCACAGCTTACTTCCTACTTTGCTCATGTCATAATTCAATTTGTTTTTTCTTTGCATTGAGCATTACAGCCTCCCAGTCCTGCTTTCGTTTAAAGGCCCAGAAGACTGTGTTTTTTTTTTTTTTTTTACTTCATCAGTTTTTTACTAACTACAGCGATTAAGATAAACATATTTTAAAACCCGCTTAGATTTTCCGCGTGTAGAACAGGTCTACTGTACAACTGGGACACAACACTGGAGCCTCACGTGCTTGGTTCAAAACTTCTGCGTCCTTTAATTGCGTCTAACTAGTAATTACCATATTTCCTACAGTCCTTGAACCTGTCGTCTGAGGCACGGGAGGTAGGTATGTGCCTGTGTGTGTGTGTGCATGCCTGTGTGTGTGTGCGTGTGTGTGCATGCCTGTGTGTGCGTGTGTGCGTGCGTGTGCATGCCTGTGTGTGTGTGTGCCTGTGTGTGTGCGTGTGTGCATGCCTGTGTGTGTGTGTGTGTGTGTGTGTGTGTGTGTGTGTATGCTTGTGTGTGTGTGTGTGTGTGCCTGTGTGTGTGTGTGCCTGTGTGTGTGTGTGTGTGTGTGTGTGTATGCGTGTGTGCGTGTGTGTGTGTGTGTGTGTGTGTGTATGCTTGTGTGTGTGTGTGTGCCTGTGTGTGTGTGCCTGTGTGTGTGTATGCTTGTGTGTGTGTGTGTGTGTGCCTGTGTGTGTGTGTGTGTGTAGGCTGATTGTAGTCCTCTGTATGTTGAAGCGTCCATAAATCTGTGGCCAGCCAATAGGAAGGCTCCTGTTAATCCCAGCTCGGTAAAAACCCGCCGCGAGTCCAGAGGCGGCTCTGATCCGAGCAGAGAGTCGGTGCAGACGGACAGGCAGAGCGGCGCAGCGGGACTGGAAGTTTTTCTGCCCTGGAGAGATGTCCGATATTCTACAAAACTTCCCCATCACTTCGTCGCACCGTGGAGGCTTGTGAAAGTCCAGATCGAGACAGAGAGAGAAGCGCATCCGCGGTTAACCCCGACACCAGCCGGCTCTTTTTTTCTGGGGGGGGGAGGGAATTCTGCTGTTGTCCTTACAGCCTCTCACACCCCGCGGACCGAGCCTTGTTGTCCGGGTCGTCATGTCCTCCGCGGATGCCTCGGAGCAGAGCCGGCGGGTCAGCGTGCTGTGTTGGGATCAGGTGCGGCGTTTGGACTCCATCCTGGGCGAGAGCGTCCCGATCCACGGCCGCGGAAACTTCCCCACGCTGTCCGTGCAGCCCCGGCAGATCGTCCAGGTGAGACCACGGTCCATCCCCACTGTCTCTGAATGTGTCCCTCAGCCCTCTGAAATAAAGTCCCCAGGAGCGCACATGGCGCGAGTGATGGAGCAGGGGAATAAAAGCGTCCATATGAGCAGAACATTTTGCGAGAAATAATGTAACGTTCGGCGGTCAGTTTTACTTGCTGAGGTGTGTAAAAAGGTAGATAAACATCATGCACAACTTCTTTTAGTAGCCGACCTCCCTGCGTGAGATACATATTTAATATACTGTCACTATTTAATATACTGAATCCTCTCTGTAGAATCACTATAAAGAATCAGCTCACATAACAGGCCTGTCACCTTAATAAAAAAAAGTTGTCAATAATGTATCAAAAAGGGACAAAATGGTCTACAGTATCATCAGAGTTGCTGACCAGGTTAAAGAAGTTTATCTACATTTGTCTACCCCCCCCCCCCCCCATTACACACATACACACACACACACACACACAAATACACACTGACAGCCGAACACTGCACATATTTCCATATTGGCAAGTTAAATGAAGTAGCAATAAGTGTTATGGTGTGTTGGATCAGATAAAATTCATCGTGTTAGTAATCTGACCAGACCCCTCGCTTCTAGAAAAGTCTGTCTCTGCTCTCGTGGAACTTTTCCACAAGTTGTCACATAAATGACTTGTTTATAGGCCATATGTATACGCACATGCTAAGATGTGGTGAGGATTTGTGGCGGAGCTGATTACACTTAAAAAAGACGTGCTCACTCGCGTTCTTCACACAGACAAAAGAGTCGGGATGATCTAACACCATGACTGCAGTTTTCCACTAGCTCACTAAGGCTTCTGCTCCTTTCTGTCTTCTGTCTGTGTGAAAATGAGCCAGAGATCATGCCTGAGCCTCAGTGTATTTACTAGGAAGGAATCGTATAGGGAATTGCCTGGGTTCAATTTTCCTGGACATTATTTAAATGTTCTTGCCTGTAATCCAGGTTCATATTTCACTTGGGTGATTCATATTTTCTGCGGTGATCCTGTGGCAAAGAAAGACCCTCAACATTTCAAGGTCCTCTATAATCAAGGAAGTCCCTACCCTCTGCGCCGAACATCGCACTAATGCCTAAAACAGGGACCCCAAACGCTTTTCTTTCCACGAGCCAGAGCACTTTTTATGAAACAGAGTTGTATTATTGTAAAGTGCCTGGAGATTGTCATTTTATGAAAACAAGTTGTTGAAATTCTAATTAGCAGAACGAAAACTTGCTAATGTCTTTATGGAAACAAAAAGAGTATTTTTGGATACGTTTGTATTCTCTTCATGTAAAATAACCATTAGAACTTGGATAACGATAAAGTATTGTGTATCAATTGCAAATAATATATACTTTACACTTATTACTGTTGACCATTTGGTAGTTTTGTAAGCATAACGCACCTGTAAGCAGAGACTGATCTGGAAAGTCTGGACTGCATCACCATGCAGCGTTACCATTATTTTGACAAAAATAAAAGCAGACACCATGTTCCCTGTCATGGAATATGTCAAGCAAGTTTTAAGCCACTGCAAGTTGATTTTCATACCATATGGACATGAATGGAAACCAGTGGCTGCCTGGAAGGAGGAAAAACACATTCAGAGATCTAAACCACTATGATATGTTTTGGAAAACGGCTGACAGTAATGTGAGGTATTCAGTGATTCATGGTAAATGGGTTAAAACATGCGGAACCACCAGCCTTTAATGTCATTTTATTTTTAGCCTGTGCACCAGGCGGAGCTGTCTACCTGAGACGGATAGAGATGATTTCGGGGGCAGTTCTGTCGTCACGTACTGGGTTAGGTGACCAACGGATCACGCTCCCAAAGAGTCAGAGGAGCCGCTCTCAATGGTGGATTTGTCTTTGGGCCACATTTAAATAACATCTGTTTGTGGTCTGGGTGTGAGTGAGCCATGGGAGCAGTGAATGAAAACCTTTACTGTTACTGACACCCCTGTACTCTCCGTTTCATTTAATGTTGACAGTCATCAACCCACAGTCAGTATATTTGGTGACCATGCATGTTCCAATCAGCAGGCTATATCTACAGAGGCCCTATGTATATACCCCATAGCATCATATCACATGATAATTAAGTTATAGATATCGGATTTGTGTGTCACAGGTTTAGCAATATATTGAGTGGGTTTCTGTGTCAGGGCGGAGGTATGGAGGTGAATGTGTTTCAGTTGGCCACCAAGATGGTCGTCTCTTATTCCAGCTCTGCAGGCTATCATATTTAAACTTAAGTCGTTGTGTCTACAGCACATTTTTGAGATAGGTCCCTTCTATTTTTCCGCTCAATGGTCTGTGTTCCCCGTTGGGTTTTTTTTCAAACTGGAAGTAGTACTCCATTTTCCTCAGATGGTAGGGAAGGACCTGGAGTTGAAGCAGAATGTGAGGAGTGGATTAGTGCCTTTAATAACACTGGGCTTGTGGGTCAGGCTTGACAACGTATCACTGTGGTAAGTGAAGACCAGTCGCCTGACTCCACTATGGCCCTCGCCAGACTGTAAACCAACTCTTCACTAGGCTATTGTTGAGAATGAGCAACATGAAGACACCACATGCTCCCGGTGCTCCCTGGAGGAGGGAACCTGGGAACATTCTGAGCAGACTGTTAGGTAATGATATTTATTTAGCAGTTTGTTTATATTTTCGGCTTTCAATTCATCATTTTTTACATCTTTGTGTGTCTCACAGATCTGATAGTATCTCTTTGGCTGGATTTTACATTTGTGAAATTAGAGTTTCTGTGTTTTTTATTATGCCAAAGTGGCTAATGCTGATAATGCTTACTTTGAACAAAAGCTTTCCACCACTTCCTGTGTGCCAAGGGTAGTAGCTACCATTTAGGGCACCAAAGTCTGCATTCTTTCCTTGGTATTTTGGGGGTTTTAGCAAACTGGGGTGAGTTTATTTTCTATAATTAAAAAACCTATACACAATGGGTATTTATAATCTATATTATATAAAAATAAATGATTCAGTGTCCTACTTCGAAACATTAGTTAGACCTTCTTGTTCAATTTCTACAAACCTTGTACAATTCAAGAAAATAAAATTTTACTGTTAACTGAATAAATAAAATCCAAAAAATGTCTTGGTGGGTATTGGGGGACTTGGGCTTGTGATATCAGTGTTTAACATCCTGGCTATGGCCCTGTGTGCCAGTTGATTTTTGTAGGATAAAGCCAGCAGTAACAGGCTAAAAAATTGCTATAATAAGACGTCCATTGGACAAATAAGGATACAATTTCAAGCTGAATTCAGCGCTGAACTATGTAAAGTGTGATGTAGTGTGAGTTAACTCGTTTAAGGGGCTCTTGAGCTGGCTGCAGAGGGCAGGGGCAAATCACAAGACACTATCAAAGTTGCAGGATATATGAGGATGACTATTCTTACCAGAGCTTTGGCTCCCACCAGTTTTATCTTACATGGCTGGCTCAAAAATTGAATACAACAAAAGTCCCTCCAGAGGGGTTCCTTGGAGAAAATCCTATCAAATAAGGTTTTAGGCGTTAAATACATTAGAATGTCCTTGAACCCTTGAGGCATATTAACAAATTTTTCATTTTCATTCAACATCAGTCTCATAAGGACCATTACCCAAAACACCCGCCCGTGACTCACTCGGGTCTAAGCATACAGGTGAAATGACCACCCGCGAATAGTAAATTCAAGGAAGCTTTTCAAATCAGGAAAAACCATCATCATCCCCCGCCGCCTGCCAAGCTACTGTACGACTGACTGGCTGGGTTAGTTTTGGAGTGAATGCGAAGGTCAGGGACTCGTAACTCCTCACTCGCTGTCACCATTTCCTTGGCAGAAGGATCATCTGACTCACTGCCCAGAGCTCTTATTGGCGTCCAGGGGACTATGAGCTGGTAAATGGCTGGGTCATTTCAAACTGCCATAATAAAACACATTCAGGCCGCAGCTTAAATGAAATACTCAAGGAAACGAGACTGAGACGGGAGAAGGAAAGTGGAGAGACTGTTATGTGTCGCCAAGGCGTTGTCAACACCAGACAGTCTGGTGTGTTTGCGGCTCTTTTTACGAGCTTTTTTCGCTCAAACGTCGGCGGAAGTGTCTCCCTTTGCTCAGGCTCACCAGGTGCTGGAGCGTCGTGTGGGAAATGTACTCGCCTGTGTTATGAGTGCCGAAGGACGGGGATGGTGGGGGTGGCAGAGAAGTGCTTCCTCGTACACTCCTTTTCCCCTAGACAGGCAGATTACGGCGTGCTGTTAACTTGGACCAACTGTTTAAGTGTGAGGTCGGAGCAAATACTGCTGTGGGTTTCCCTGGTTGGATAGTTAAAGAAAAAACACTCTTTCCTGCAGCATTGTCCATTGCCCTGTGAAACTCTGTGGAATTTAACTTTTTCTCATGGGAGTTATATGGTGTCTTTGCTTTAACCTTCTGTTTATATTCATATTCAAGTTTTTGTCTCTTTGAAGGTCTCTTCTAGGGTTTGGGTGACAGAAAACTAGCCAATAAACTTAGTTTGTGGTAGAACTTATTCTCTGCATAGGTCGATTCAAAGTTTGACTTGAAATATGCTGCTTGTGTATCACGACCTTTACTTTTAAAGGAATATTTTAACATTTTGGGAAAGTCAGATAAATAAATGTGCAGCAACTAAAGATAAAATGCAGAAAAATAGCAAAGACTACTTGGAAACAAAAGAAGAAGCGAACTCAGCTCTGTCTAAGTTCTAAAATATATGCCTTCCAACTCCTCTAAAGTTGTCTTATTACATACTGTATCTCATTTGTTTTATCCCTACACAAACGGGAATGGTGGAATGACACTTTGTGATTGTAGTGGGAGTTGTGAGCTGTATGTAACTATTTCTTGCTTACAGTTTATTCATCCAGTATTTCCTTATCTCCAGCCAACATGGAGTTAGTGCATAAGGTCCAGCACATAACTAACTTTAAATCCACATTTTTGTTTGTGTACGGATTAAACAACGAGATGAAACGTGTTAATGTGAGCTTGTAAGGGTATTGTTCGCCAGGCTAAGCATGCTAGAATCCAGCTTCATTCTTATTTTTATACATATTCTTGGAGGAAAGCGAATAAGAGTATTTTCCTAAATGTTGTCCTCCCTCCTTTACCATCGTGACCTTTTATCTGAAATGGAATGGTACCACTTGGCTCGTTAAGGAACCTGAACAGAATACTGTACAGTAGATGAAGCCAAAGGATAAAGGAATTGACTAACAATATAAATGAGAACAATGTCAGGTTTAAGAAATAACCTTAGTGTTGCATCACAAATTAGCACACAAAGTCCCGTGAAACTGTCAAGTAGAGTGCTATTAAAAAGGGATTCATTGGATTGAGTTAAAACCTTGCATTATGATACAGTACGTATCTCAGGCTCTAAAACACATTCTGATAGGATTACCTGCTGGATAAATGTCTGTCTACACTGATTGATAGCTGGTAGGACAGTGTGGCTCAGTGAGAGTTCTCTAACAGACAGCTGTGTTTTGGATTTCTTCAGATAAATCTGCCTTGTTTGGCTGTTTTCTCTCCTCTCAGTGTTATTTGAGTGATGCAACAGACAGGAAGCATAAACATGTCTGCTCTCTGTCGCTCAGCCGTTTCCCTAAGCATCGCAACAGTGCCGATGATGTGTGTCCATATAACCAGATAAACCAGATATCTGGCCAAATAGTGTTTATATGGCAGCAAAGGGATCACATTTTCTCATTATGATCATAGGCCACAAGTTTAAAAGTTCACAGCTGAACCGAAGTTCAGAACCTCATGCAGCAGACAAGCACTGACTTGTCATTTTCCACAGCGTATCTCTGTTGTGCTGATGTTGCTTGTACTTCATATGCGAGGGAGATAAGTCCCGAGAAATCAGGTATTCAACTCATTAGAGGTGCACTGTACAGTATGTAGGGCAACAGGGTCAGTTATATATAATGACACCATCTTCTGACTGGAGGCTCACCCTCTAAGCAGGCACTGTGTTGACAATGCATCCATAAGCAAGATACTGAAAGCCTGCCCGATTCAAGAATCTGCCACTGGCAAGTCAAGAAATGTATGAGTAGATACTTGCAATTATCACTGTGTTTATACTGTTATACTGTATTGGAGAGTTATTAGTCTTTGTGGTACTACTAGCTTGTGAAAAATAAGCATGTATGCATCCATAAATATATGAAAAGGCAAATATTTGATTCCCCCAGCAAGGGTTTTTATTCATATTAAACTTGCAAGTTGTAATTTAATTAGTAATTTGTAATTTTTTTTAGACTTTTAATTTGGTGTTTTTAGAACATTCCTTTCTTCTGCCATCAAATTTAATTAACTAGATATCCAGGAAAGTGTAAGGAATTCAATCCTCACAATAAAATGAGCTATGTGTTCATGCCTCATAATGCATTCAGTTTTTACTACTTTTATTAAATTCCTTTTCATCAAAAGGAGTTTTCCCCCTCACGCTATAGTATGTTTAAATGAGAGCACCTCCGATTCTCTTTATGTCAAGACGTAAGGAGAGAGCAGCTCCCTCATGTCCAAACATGTATTTTCTGTGTCAGCCTTCTGGTTATCTTTTTCTAGATACCCATCACTCAGATTTCCTCCATCTCTATATCTTTCAGGTGGTCAGGGCTCGGCTGGAGGAGCGGGGCGTGGTGGTACGTGACGTCAAGCTGAACGGCTCGGCAGCCAGCCACGTGCTTCACCAGGACAATGGCCTTGGCTACAAAGACCTGGACCTGATTTTTGGCCTGAATCTCACTGATGACAAAACCTTCAGGCTGGTGAAGGATGTGGTGCTGGACTGCCTGGTGGACTTCTTGCCTGAAGGGGTGTGCAGGGAGCGAATCACAGCCCTCGCCTTGAAAGAAGCGTACGTGCAGAAACTGGTGAAGGTTTGCAATGACACAGACCGCTGGAGCCTCATCTCGCTGTCCAACAACACCGGCAAGAACGTGGAACTGAAGTTTGTGGACTCCCTGAGAAGGCAGTTTGAGTTCAGTGTCGACTCCTTCCAGATCACTCTGGACTCGTTGCTGCTCTTCGACCGCTGCTCAGAGACGGCCATGTCCAAGACCTTCCACCCTACAGTGCAGGGGGAGAGCATGTACGGAGACTTTGAGGAAGCTCTGGGTCACCTTCGCTCCAGGACTATCGCCACCCGCAGCCCAGAAGAGATCCGGGGCGGTGGGCTGCTCAAGTACTGCCACCTGCTGGTGCGCGGCTTCCGGCCGTCCTCCGAGGCCCAGATAAAAGTGATGCAGCGCTACATGTGCTCACGCTTCTTCATCGACTTCCCCGACATAAGCGAGCAGCAGAGAAAACTGGAGGCATATCTGCAGAACCACTTTGCGGGCATGGAACACAAGCGCTACGAGTACCTGGTGACGCTGAGGCGAGTGGTGGACGAGAGCACCGTGTGTCTGATGGGCCACGAGCGCAGACAGACCCTGGCTCTTATTTCCGCCCTGGCATTGCGCGTAATGGCCGAACAGAACGCTATCCCTGCCCTGTCCAACATCACCTGCTACTACCAGCCCGCTCCCTATGTCAGAGACGTCAACTTCAGCAATTACTATGTGGCACAAGTTCAGTCACCCATGGCAACATGCAGTAACTCTTATCAAACGTGGCTGCCTTGCAGCTGAGCAATGACCTTAAAGATGTGTGGAGAGCTTTGGGTTTTAACTTTCACGTTGATGTTAGCTGAGCATTCATTAGAGTGCTCAGCACCTCTGTAGCAATGTGGCTTTTTGGTTTGAGGGCCGTCGTGGACAAAAAGGATTTAGCCAAATCTTATATCAAAACCATTCCACTAAATTATATTGATTAATACTGCTGTAAAAAGAAAAGAAAAGGAAAAAAAAAGTCTCATTCGAGCCGTTATAATTATACCTTTTTATTCTGTTTTCGTTTCATAACCAATGTGGACATGTATGGAAAAACATGAAGGGTGGATGTGTGATGGAGGAACTTTGTCAGTTCTGTTTCTTGTCTGATGGAGGCTTGTATTGGGTCTTTAATGAAATGTAAATACTTTGTACGAAACCTGAAAGCTGTTTTTTGTTCTGTCTGTGGTTTCAGCTGACCTGACTGGGAGGGAAAAAGGACCAAAGAAATACTTTCTTGTGTAGCATGACAAACAAAGACTGTATGTGGTTCCAAGTGCCTGAAAAATGTCTATAGTATATACCTATAGTAGTTGCCATGTAAGAATTGTTTTTGAAACTTTTTCATCCAGGTTACTGTACATTTCTATATCAAGGGTCAGGGTATTTGTTTTTAAATCATTAAAAAAAAGTCAAAAATGGAAAGATGTGGTACATTGGTCTTTTTTTTACACTTTCTACAAAGTTCATAGGAGTAAGATATGTTTTAATATGCTCCAGTTGACTCAATTTAGTCTGTGGATGTGCGTCATGAACGCATACTCTACTCTTCTCTCTATCTCACCGTATCAGTTTCCCTTTTTTCAAAGATCTCCCTCAGTCTATCCTTCTTGATCGCTCTCTCTCCCACTCACACACACACACACACACACACTCCTCAGTGTGTCGTCTGTGTTCTATCAGCCAGACACCGAGCACGATGAGGCACGACACAAACGCTCACTTGTTCCCCAGAAACGGATTCCCCTGATTACGAGCCTATACATTAGCCACTTCCTTCCACTTGTGCATCCGAAGAGGGGTTCCTTGGCCTCAGCCAGAAAGGGGAGAACGCTGTTACTCGTCTTGGATGAGTTGGGCTCTGAGGGTGCAGCAGAGGACCAGGCGGTGAAATGGGACTGCTGGCTTTTCAGCAAATGTAATGATGCATTCCAGCACTTCACTTCCTGGATGATCAAAACTTTTCCGTTTTTTTATCCTCGCTTAGACCAACATTTCTCCCGCTATGACATTTTATCCAAATTACTTTTGCATGGGGAATGACTTCTTGAGATTTAGTAGAGCGTGAAATGGCATGTAGCTGGAACACACCTGCTTACTATTGCTCCAGATGGAGACAGAAAGCACTTGCATTGCTGGAACACTTGAGTGAAGCGCTCACTGATTTCATTATAAAAGTTAATTTGGAAGGAAAGTGTCTGTCAGAATGAATAAGGGGGCGAGATATAAATGCATCAAGGGAAATTTCCCTCCCTGGGTTAGCTGTCAGACAGAAACACTCAAGGAAACATAGGACACCCCTGGAGAGTTCCACTGGAATAAACACACATTAAAGTCGCAGCTACTGTTAAAGACTTGTTGTAAAGAGCTTGTTGTATCTTTAACAAACCAGTGATTTCAGCGCCTGGTGGCCAGACCTCAAGAGTCAACCAGAGAGCTGTGAGGAACATCTCTGGAAATGTGCAATATTAATTAACAAACTAGCACACTGTAAAGGTGTAGAAGGTTAATTTCAATGATTAATCTCAATGAAACTTTCCTTAAAATTGTAGCTACGCAAGCGGTATGGCTTTATGGTCTGTCACTTCACCACATTGGAATATCTTAACCATTGGATGGATTGCCATGAAATTTTGTGCAAACATTCATGTTCCTCAGAGGATGAACCCTAATGACCTCAGTTAGCCCCTGACTTTCCATTCAACACTACCAGCAGCTGAATATGTGTACTTATTCAGTGAGATATATCTCAACATATACATGACAGATCGGCACAAAACTTGGTAGAGACATTCATTGTTCCTAAACAATTAACCTTACTGACTTTGGTGATCCCCTGCGCCCCCATCAGGTTCACATTTGTAGTTTTCAGTGAAATATCTTGATAACTATTTGACGGAATGCCCTAAAATTTGGTACAGACATTCACACCCCCATCAGGATAAATTATAACAACTCTAATGATCCCTTCATTTTCCATCTAGAGCCACCATCGCTATAAAGTTGGTTTTACATAAAATATTACAAAAGGAAAAATGCTGATGTTTTGGAAGCTTGTGGTTGTACAATAAACCAAGATGTAGGCATTATGCCAAAAAGGTTTCTAAGTGGATTTAAGGCAAGGTATACACAGTGTTGTTTTTCCTGGTTTCTCCAGATGCCACAGATACATCTGACACTGTGGCAAGCACTGTGGTTCATACTGTTCCACACCAGCTCTCAGCAGCTTGGCCTTCTCACCCCCGTCTCCAGTCTACGTGGGTGGGCTTCTGGGTCGAACTCCTACCATAGATATTGAGCTCAAAAGGTCCCGTTATCATTTTTTCCCTCCTTTCTATGTCGGTCTGCTGTGAAGAGTAATCTCTGCCTGAAGATCGCAGTGTGCATGTTGTTCGGGGATGCGGTCTGTTTGCATGACGGGTGATTAGATTATGGGAATGTCTTCTTTAGTGGTGACTGATACCACCTGGGGGATGATGGGGAGGGTCAGGATGAGCGTGGAGCCAAGAATGGTCTCCAGTGTAATAAACTGTTCACTGTTGTCAACTCTCAGCTCCCTATCTGGGTATATTGGCTGTCCAGGGAGATTGTAACAGAAAAACAAATTAGTTCTCAGATGAGATGCTACACGGGCGGTTGAATCTTCTCAAACAAAGATGAACGCGGTGAACTTTAAAGAGCATGACTGAAGGAAGACGTAAAAGGAGTATTTATCATGGGGAGGGGAGTTTAGGAGAAATGAGAGAGGAAGTGAACAAATCAAAAGACATATTTTATATCAAAGAAAGTGGTGAGAACTCTGTTTCCAAGTTTGAGTTGCCCCCATCCAAACTAAGTGCCAAAAAAGTACCACATGTGATAAAAATCTGCGATTTGAGATACAATAAAATTCTTCTATTCAAGAATGTTTAAATCAGATTGATACTAATTTCAGTCTTTACAGCCAAAGAATGAAGGAAGTGGTGCTGAAGTTTTTCTCATAAAGCTCTTTTACTGGACTGGGTGGCATCGCTTCATCCATCATCATGTCGTTAGCAAGCGATTCCCAGGAACTCACAGTATTTCTATTTGTAGGATCTGTGGATATTCAGAGCTGCTTCACCATGGTGATGTTTATTTGTTGTCCTGAAATGCAAAAGCACTGCCTGTGCCATACAGTGAGCAATAAAAACTATGCATCCACCTAGGCTTTTGGTGCATTTTCCTGTGCCACAAAATGAGTTAAAAATATGTTTAATGGGGAATTTCTATTAAAAAGAAAGAAAATTCATGACATTTATCTAAGTATTAAAATCCAATACCTACAGAAAGCTGTTTAGCACATGTATTCACCCCATGTTTGCTCACTTGGGCTAAATGCTCTTGTTAGAAAACAATGGCATGATATGATATCATATCATATGATATGTTACTCATTCTCGATAATAATTTTAAAAAGTCAAAATCTGATTCTTAACCTTGGAAACAGCAGTTGAGATCATAATCTCACCATATGGTCATTTAGTAGCATTTATAGGACTTTCAATCAATCACATGCGCTTCATCAGCAAATTAAATTTTTCTCTCCACGATGCTTCCAAAATCAAAGATGAACCTCAGCTTTAAGCCAACATGGACAAGATGTCCTCAAAGTTATAATACAATTTCAGTTCTGGTTGATTTGGCGTCCTGGACGCCGATTTCATAAATAGTACCTAAAATTTGATTTGATATGATGAAAATCATAAGGATTATGACTTTAAAGTGCTCAGAAAAAAAACCCCATTTCAAATTCAAAGATCAGGATATATTCAACCGCTCCTTGTGTCTCCTTGCCTTCTCAACTGTTAACATTTAACCTCAGATTGTGAGTAGATAGAAAATTACAATTTTACCTCCTGTAACTAAGTTGAATTGAACCGTGTCCCTTTAATTTAAGGTCAATTGGACAGTAATAAAAACAGAAATAAAATCTCACCAAACTCCCCATTCAGGCCAACTGAGTGACGATTCAATCAACAAAGTCAAGCAAGTTGTAATTTTCCTGGACTGACACATACTGTATAATTCCTTCAGTAGCTGAATTTATTTTTCCAAAACAAGCAGAACAGAAATGTTCTTATATGCATCCAGTGCTCTCGCCACTTTATTTGAACACATTAGTGAGTAACCTATAATTTACAGACATCACAGACGCTGAGGAGAAGCCTCGGCCTGTGTTTTCATGACAAATAAGGGCTGGAGCACAGACGGCTGAGCTCCGAATTCTGTTGAGTCACTCCCAGACTGAAAATAATGAACTGTATTTTTAAGAGAGAGTCCCAGACCACTGAGGGTGTAGACTATAAACAAAAAGAGACACCGTGTGAGCGCACGACACAATTTTGGGAAAGATTTGCTGAATGGAAATGTCACGTCTGGAAATGGCACAGAGAGGTCTCTTTTTTATTTGAAATGAATGATTTCAGCTCACAGGCTGCCACACAGCTGCCGGAGCCGCTGTCAGCTTCATCTAAAGGCAAAAACTAATGGTACCATACCAACATCTGCTCGGGCCAAACACCAGCCTGCTTTCATTTGGTTTAGAGGAAGATGGGCGGGGGTGCTCTCTTCCCTTATCCGACCAGCTTCCTGACAGCCATGGTAAACACCAGCCCTCTGAAAGGTCACACTGTTTGTCACCCTTTGGCCCCCGCGAGGAGCTCTCTTTTCATAAATATTAATGGCCACTGTACTGAATGGGGCCACTGGCTGTTAACAAGGGGTGTGGAGGATGAGAGGAAGAGCTGGTTCTTTTTAACGCTGCGAGAGGCTCCTCCACCGTGGCGGCCACGGCAAAACGGTCCTGACATATGGATCTTCTTAGCCAGAAGTGACTGGAGCTCTGATCCCTCGTGGCTTTGATTGCCGGGAGCTCGCTTCAGCTCCGACAGTGAAGTCAGCAATAGTCGACGGTTTCACTGCAGACCACAACGGCTCTCCACTTGAGAACTGTAAATTCTCCCCAAAATGACTGTTTACCCTCCAGGTGCTCAAGCCTTTCAGAGCGCCCAGCTTGACGATAATGTACAGTGGGCCCTGTTTATCAGTTGGCCTCAGACAGCTTATATAGTATAACAGTGTTATATAATAACCTGAGCCGCACAGACAAAGGTATACCATGCTTCTCCATGAGGTTCACTCCATATTACTCACCAACCCCTCCCCCTTCAAAACAAAAAGCAAAAGAAAAAAAAAAAAGCCTCAACACATCTGATTGTCCGCTGATTTCAAACACAGCCAAATGGCATGCAGACAGCAGCCCGGACGGACAAAAAGAAGCTTTGTTTTAGACCAAGTCGACCGTGAGTGTGTGAACAGGGGGATGGAAATTTGGAAAACCTTGGAGGGATGTTTGCTTGATTTGGAATTATTCGGATTTCAAAAAATGTACCAGCCTTTCATTACTTGGCATTCCAGAGCATGAAATATGCTCTGTCCAAAACCCGAGAAGAAATTGTAAGTATGTATGTGTAAGATTTCACATTACACCTTTTGCTTCAAAGGATCTTGGTGGAATTTGGAAGGTATAAGATGTGTGTGAGTTGACTCTCACGAAACATCAGGTCTATAAAGGCGTATTATTTTAAGCATACTGCATGTGCCTCCTTCCTGCTCGCACCGGGGCTCATTTTCCTCTCAATTGGGTTTCCCAGAGTCACACACTGTATATCAAGACTCGCAAAGAGAAGCAACATTTCACTGGCAGTGTTGATGTTTCCTTATGAAATACGGCTCAGCATGCGGTAGCATCGTGCTGTGGAGGAGGAGGCAGGAGAGGTTGATAGATGACCCACAAGGCAGGGGCTTCAGTTTGGCTCGCGGTGCGCAAGGAGGAGTGACATCTGATCTGCCCAGGTGGTGAAGGACAGGCCTGCTTCTGTTTCCATCCATCTGCCTGGGGGAAGGTAAATCACATCTTCTGCTCACACTTCAGCTAAACTTCCTATCGGCCGAGTAGCTGCGGACAGTTGTCTGAACTGAAGGGTACTAATTACTTTATAAGTGACACTCAACTCACCGATACAGTCACGGTGGATTCATACGATCTGTCATAGCCAGGAATAAAGTCGTAAATGAAAAGAGAGGAAACTATTAACTATAGTCGGTAATGTAAACAGCCAATTATGCAATCAACTGTGCTCCCAGAAACACACAGATGTAATAACTGACATTTTCATATGCCCAAAATCTGTATCACTGCTCCCTAGGGCCGGGTGAAATACAGCAACACAAAATTGATACAGGCAGGTCAGGCTGTTTCCACATGCTCTTTTCCATACATGAGCTTGAGGCTCCCATAGCTGAACATATGAAAAAAGCACCACCAACAGACTCACTTTAATAAGAGAAGGTCCATGGAAAAATAGCCTCACAATGGCATCCTCACAATTTGAGTGACAAGTGAATTCTGGGAAGCACAGTGCCGGGCCATTCAAGAGCCTTCCAAGGTGCTATCATTTCCTTAATTCTTCTGCACAAAGACATTTTTTTATTCCCCCTTCACAGATATCATGCTCATTTTACAAAACAACAGCCCAGGCTGACAGTGACAAGTTAGAATAGGCATTCACATTACTTAGCATGTCGATGGATTTGTTTAGCGAACAGAGGAAGCTTTTTAGAGAATATAGATAGGTATAACATATCCCTGTGCGTCAGCTCCCACACAGTGACTCAATCAGATTAGCTGAATCATAATCACTTCTGTCTGTCCAACATGATTGACCTATTTGCAACTTGGCAAACACAAACACATGCAAAGAATTTCTGTCACACGTACTTTTGTTGCACCTGTTTCTGTTTGTGTTATTAGATGTCATTAAAACATACACTATATGGCCAAAGGTCAGTGGACACCTCACTAATTAGTTCAGTTCTGCCCTAGTCAACTCTAAGTGCTATTATTGTGAAGTGGAAGCGCCTAGGAGCAACGACAGCTCAGGCCCCTTAGTTCCAGTGAAGGGTCTTCTTAAAATGTTCAGGATACAAAGACAAACCTTTATTGTCCCAGCATGTCGTGCCCCTGTGCACAAAGCCAGGTCCATAAAGAGCCTGCACAGAACCCTGAACTCAACCCCACTGAACACCTTTGGGAGGAATTAGAACGCTGATTGCGAGCCAGGCCTTCTTGTCCAAAATCAGTTCATGACCTCACAAATAATCTTTTGGCTGAATAGGCACAAATTCCCACAGACATACTCCAAAGTCTTGTGGAAAGCCTTTCCAGAAGAGTGGCAGCTGTTATAGCCACCTCCATATTAATGCCCCAGGTTTTATAATGGGATGTCCATCAAGCTCATACAGGCATGAAGGTCAAAGTTGAACGTATGTGGCGTAGTGATAAAATACTATATATGTAATGTCTGCTATCCTTTGACTTGAAGTGTGGTGTTTTTACCTGCAGCACTGAGAGCAAAGATTCACAGGTTTTTATACAGAAGTTAGTAAGGAACTTTGACAAAAACGTAACCAAAACGACAACAAAATAACAACTCAAGTTGCATTTACTAGCTTTTATGAGCCTTCATCAGTTGAATATGCAAATTTGCTCGTGATCTTGAAAAGTTTTAACAAAAAAAAAAATTTCTGGAGCTTTCAACCACATGTCATGGCCTTCATAAGTGGCTCAGCTGTGATCATGTGACCCAAGTATAGAATGACAACAACGTGATGACAGCTGGACCATCGCCATCCCAACTATGATGATGGCCTTGAGATGCTGTTGAAAGCTCCAGAAAACCAGAAAAAAAGCTCTTTAGTGGATTTTCCCAACTATTTTTTCCAAAGGTGAGAATGAACTTTCATGCTGTGCTAGGGGTACCTGAAAAAAAACTGGACTCCCAGTCTCACTTAAATCACAGCACACATATTTTACTAGATTTTTGTCTTTGCATTGTCTAGAGATATTTTTCATGCCTGGACCCTTTTTTTTTTTTTATCATCAGCAACATCAGTCGTCATATTCTGAGTTCTGTGTGTTGGCTTCATTATCAGCTGCATTAAGTCAAATCACTCTTGCTTTAATTTTTCTATTCTACTTCATATATGTTTTGTCTATTACTACTGCTGCACTAATGACCCTGATCGTTTAAGCTGCATTTTACCTTAAAGAGTGTGTTTTATACAATGGTGGCTCCTTTCATCTCTAGCCATCCAGGCCTCCCCTCTCTCCTCTCTCTCCTCCACCACCTCTGCACATTCATCCTCTTTTTTGCCTTTCTCAGATTGATCAAATATTTGCTCTTCTTGGGCCCCGGCCTGTTTATTTTCTGGAGTGTGTTTTCAGCAGCGGTCGGGTCTGTGTGGTGGCTCAACAGTGCCGTCTCAGACATGCCGGTGTTTGGCTTAGCGGCTGGGGACTGAGGCTGGGCCGGGTCCGGGGCCCTGAGTGCGCCGGCAACGTTGGCCGCTCTCCCTTTGCTGGGTAAAGTGGGCCTGTGAGCCTCACACACTGTGGCCATTCACTCTTCCAGCACACACAGGATAAAGTATGGATTGTTTGGAGGCCGTTGGCAATGCCAGGAATGCTGAGCCCCAGTTCCTCTCTGGGAAAAAATGGTATTTGATTCTCTGTCTCCCCCCATCCCTGCCTTTGAAAGGTTGCAGCAGTCTGAAGAGAAGGATCACTAGGTGCATTAGCCGACCTGTTTCCTCCTTTTTTTTTTTTTTTTTCGCAGATTCCAGCCTGGCCGGTCAGAGAGGGCCTCCCAGCCAGAGGAATCCTAAGGAGAGCCACTGCCTTCCACATCGGTATTTCCTGACCCTGTCCCACATCCCTAGCGGTTCATTCACAGTTATAGCAATGAAAAAACACTGTAGCTATATAGAGATGCATGCATAAAATATCCATATCTTTAACTCAGCCATAAAAAAAAAAAAACATACAAAGAACTGCCCACGTGCTGTTAGAGGCTTATTTACATAATTTCTAACTTTTTCAATCATCTTTTGTATTTAGCATTTTATATATTTATTTATTATATGCTCCTAATGATCCTGCATAAGTGCATATTATCATTTTCATGTGCTCCAGGGAACACAGGATGGGGATGATCTTTTACTGCTTAAACAGTTTTGCCATATGCAAAGCCGTGATCGTCGCGGTGTGCGGAACCCGCCATGCCTGCGGAACCGATCCACCCGAGCTCGTCCGGAGCTTGTGCGTGACTGTGTGTCCACTTAACAACTGCGCCACTGCACACTGCAAATGCAATAAGAGCTGAGGGGTCAGAGAGGATATGAAACACACTCCCAAAGTCATCAGAGAAGGGATTGTAAATCTGGAGATGTTGAAAAGCAGAAGTAGGTGAGTACTTATTTATTAAACACCACGGAGCCATTCTGAAGTACAAGTGATATCAGGTAGAAAAGGGATTTGCATTCTGTTGAGTGATTTTTATTTTTTTTTGCATCCCAGAAGACAGTGCATGAATATTCCTTACAGCTTGGTAAACACCAAAACAGAGTCCAATTTCAGCAAGTTACAGAAGTGCAGGGTGAACAGAACATTTTGTCAAACTTTAATAAATGCAGGCATCAAGGGGCCAACTGGAGAAGTCAGTATGAAAGTGCTGCAGTATCCGAAAAACGTGGTCTGTCAGATTCATTTCAGAGCAAGAAAATGTGATAATGTCCTGAACATTGTAAACAGCGGAACACTTCACCGATTCCTCCCAGGCTGTTGTCAGCCTCTTGTGAAATTCTGCTTTCTATGTGTCTACACATGCCAGAGGAGGTCCCCAGGGAAAAACCTCATCCCTTCCTCTTAATAAGATCCTGTACTGTCCTCTGAGAAAATTCTTAGAAATGACTAGTGAGCAGATGACTTCTATACATGCGTGATCCCAGCACATCACGAGCATTTCAGCTGAACTCGATGACAACAAGAAGTTTGTTATTTAGTCTCATTTCAAGACTTTCAAGTGGAGCCAGAGAAAGAAATGATTCCACTCCAAACACTGCAGAAATGAACTGATAACTCAAATTCTCTCAGAAACACTGAACAAAAGGAAATAAAAACAATGGCATCATCCAGGTCTAGGTGGCCTTTTTTCACCTGCCAAAAGAAAGGCCCGCTTGGCTGGTTTATCCACCCTTAGACATGTCATGTCAGACGAGAAGGAACTTCCTTCTCTACCAGTGGATCAGGTTCTGTTTGATTAGCATCAACACTGTCTGGGTTTACCTGGTGGCATCCCAGAAGTAACTCTTTTTCAGCTCTTTCTCAGCTCGTTGTTTTGGTGTCACATCCCACAAGTTCCCTGTTTTGCTGCAGTCTGCGACTAGCTGGAGAACACAGTGGAGCATTTAGCATTAAAGAGACAGAGAGAGATTCTTCTCACAAATTGGTGGACACCAAAACGGAGCAAAATGAGAGGCTATATTGACTTAAAAGCCAAAGAAATGAATGCTAATGTCTGCAGAACTGTTTGCTGTTAGACAGAACACTGAGTCTGTGTTCTGTTTAAAGCTTGCAAGTTGGCCATAATGGCCATCCCAGATGGCTACTTTCTGTGTTTATTTTCATTCTGAGACGAGAGTTAGAAATGATTCATGTAATTTATTTGGAAAGCTGTAGTAGGACAGTGCCGTTTGCCCTTATATACGTTGTTTTGTGTGAGTCCCCGTTTCCCTGAATCTCTACTGCACTGGCGAGTGCAAAGTTAGCACAACCCATAGAGTCACAGACGCATATATCGGAACTACGGCAGGTTGAAATATACCAGAATGATGGAGCTTGAGACCTCTTTAGCCTTCGGCTTTGTCCAAAAGTGAAAAAAAATATGCAACTTAAAACATCAATGTGATTTTTATGCTAGGTTGCATGTTGGAGCCGAACAGCAGTTCATCCATCAGCCTGGTACCTCAGTGCAACATTTCCCGCCACAGTGTGGGCTGTAAGATATGGTCGATGGGCTCAGGTTTTTGCTTTTGTTCTCTGAACAGGCATGATAGTACCAAACCTAGCAACCTCACTCTGACAATATTCTGGGATGTTGCAAAAAGTCACTGCATGCAGCTATTGTTCAGCAAGAAACAGTTCTTACTAAACTTAAAGCTGTTTTTACATTTATCTTTCTGTATAAATGAAACTACAATGTGTTGATTTAGAAGCTTTATTGGCGAAAACAGACCCAGTCTGTAAAAAACCAACAACTGGATTTCCCTTTAAGAATCTAGACACATCCCCTCACATGTCAAAGAAAGCCTTTCCGACAGTTAACTGCAGTCTTTTGCACGAATTCCTCTATAAATGTACTCCTACTGAATAAATGACTCCACACACTGAACTAGAAAGTATCTAAATGCAGGAAGCATGACCCTACATCTTCTACGTATGGTCACAGGAAAAGGCTGGAGCTTGTGCTCTATCTCGAGACGCTGAATTCCAAAGTATGGAGTCTTTCCTCTGTGATATAAAATGCACACAGTTTGCTCAGAAACGCTGTCATTACACTCAAAAGTTATACTTAAGCAAAGTTGGATGAGACGTTCACGTGCCAGCAGAGGGAAAGAGGAGAGCATTCTTCCATGTGTTTGGCTTTAACAAAGAACAGATTGTCACATCAGCTGAAGATCCACTTTTAACTCTATGTAGATAGAGTCCCACTGTTAATGAAATAACAAGACGTTTAATGTACATCAAGTACGTCCTGTCAGTCACAGAGTTTTTGCCTTTGTCTCACACACACACACACACTAAGGAAAAAAATATTTTAGGATTAGGGTGATTATGGCCAACCGTGTATTATTCTATGTGAATTAGAGTACACTTATGCTTTAGTTATGGCCAACCAATGCCCCAAATGAAAGGAAAGGAAAGATAAACAACCTTGACTCAGGCCTTTGGTTCACTGCTCCACTTCATAACCTCCACGCCCTGCGCCTGCCACCACCACCCCATCCATCTTCCCTTCCCTTCCCGTCCATGCTGCTTGACCAACTTGCAGGCCGCCCACATCACAGCCCAAATCCTTCCCCCTGCCTTGACATGTGAGCAACATTTATTAAAACAAACTCTAATTAGTGGCGGTGTTACGGCCTTCGATTGAAGCAGCATCCTCAGGCCTTTGGTTCTTTGTAGTTCGCCTCCTTTTTTATGGGTTGTTTGTAAATCTGCAGAATTTGTAATGTTACTTATTACCAATCCATGCAATAAAGAACTTTTTACCAAATGCATCTGGTTTCATGGTTGCTTCCATATCCCTTAGAGAGCTGGGTCCTAACACGCTGTCTTTTAACTTCAAGCGTCACCCACCTAGAGCGCGAATCAAACCGCTGCAGTGTAGAAACATCCAGAGCTCTCTGGTGCTTCTCTCAGGAAGAGCAGCCAACAATAGCTCTCCTCCTGCAGTCATGAATATTAAAGAAAGTGCCAGCTCTTACACTGTTTTATATATCATCACTGGATTCCAGGAGTAACTTTGTGATGAAGTCTATTTTACTTTTCTGGTTTCCCTACTTTGCCTCATCATTTCCTGTCTACTTCTTCTGCAATTTCCTGCATTAAAACAACAATAAGACACTCGTAGTTATGACCTACAGAGAATTATCACCTGAATCAGCTCCTCCCCTCGGCTTTATGGAAGCTCTATAGTGAGTCATGGGATTTGAGCTCTTTAGACTTTTTTCCTTCTACCTGCACTCTGGATGTAGGTGATGTTGCATCAGAAATCCCTACTCTGCTTCTTAAAGTAATAGTTCAACATTTTTAGGAATACACTTATTCAATTTCTTGCCGCAAGGTATATGGGAAGCTTGAAATCACTCTCATGTCTGTAAAACATTTTTTAACCCGTCAATTCACCGTATGATTTCTTGGTTGGGACCAGTAGCTTCCTGGTGGCTCTGCTGATTGCCTGGCAAACATCTGTACAGACATGAGAGTGGTAACAATCTTCCTCATCTAACTCTTGCCAAATTTCCTCAAATCTCGTACTATTTTATCCATGCATCAGCACTTATATTCCAATAATATAATATATATAATAATACAGCACTCTGCCCTTTGAGTACTTTTACTTTTGAAACTTGCCACTTGTACCTAATAAACAGATATGAGAACTTTTCCCAGCATTGTAAAAAGAAACAAACAAAAAAAAACCTGTTCTTTTGCGTCAGAGGGAAAGAGATCTTTTTGGAATTACTTAACGTGGCATCAAGTTGTCCAGAGTTGGCAGACTGAAAGTGACCTGTGTGCCAAACAACAAAAGAAGAAATGAAAGAGACACGACTTGAAAAGTTGGATTCCTTTAAACAACAGAAGGTTGCCATTGCTCAAGGAAGACTGCAGCCTGTTTACTTTGCAAGAAAAAAAAAAAAAAAAGACTACATAGACTGTTTGCGCAGCTATCCAGAGTACGGCCTCGACTAAAAACAACACTGCATAAAATCATAATAGATGCAAAGTTTCACAACACTCTGTACTCTGTAGAGCTCGCACAGTGGCACAAATGGTAGGTCCTTGGCAGGAAGTAGACTGGAGGGTTAAGTAAGGGTGGCGGCTGGCGCTGCTACTGATTTCCATGGGTTTGGATGAAAACTGACTGGCTTTTTATAGCACAGTGGCCGGGCGGGGTCACAGGGTATGTGCGGCTCACAGCATTCACTGTGTGGGAGTGTGGCACTCGTTCAGATGGAGCTGAAAGAGAGACAGTGAGAGGGAAAAAAAGAGACAGAGAGCTAGTAGTGATGGGAAGCAAAGAAAGCCAAGACTTGAGATTGAGACTCAGCGAAGAAGAGAAATTCTTATGTACGAGGCATTTCTGCTTTATCTCCCGAGAGATCTCTTCTCTGTCATTTTGGAAAAAGTGTCACGTGCCAAAGAAAAGAGAAGTGCCGATGGTAGTTCAGCAAATGGACTGAGACAAACAGACAGAGAGCTGCCGAGCAGCGACCTGCCAGACCGATCCTCCACCGCAGCCTCAGGAAATACTCCGGTCCCAGTCCCAGATCTTCAATCAACCAGCTCAGGGACGTGCAAAGGATGTGAGGGGGGCAGGGGCCCAAATTCCTAAAAGGAGATTTTTTATAAATAATTAAATAAATACATGCCTTGAATGACTACTTGTGTGTCACTGTTAAAAAGATATTAATAGTGTCAAGTGATTGAAAGTGCATCAGTATCAACATAAAACAAAAATGATCAAAATATTTATACTTTGTTTGGCCTCACAACTGATGTCTGCCTCAAAGTAACACATCACAGTGACTCATGCTGACCGTCTGGTGTTTATGAACCTCTATGCGCGCAATTTTGCATTGCATTCTTTTGCCATGGAAAGGCTCGGTGGCCACACGGTGCTCGCTGCTGGGGCAGCAAACCAGGTGGGAAGGAGGGCAGAGGCCGTCGCCCGGGGGCACCAATCTCCTGAACTGGTATTTTGATTCAATCAATATATCAGTTCAGCAAACAAGAATTTATTTATTAAAAAAAGATTAAGACTGTGTTTTTCATGTGTGCATATGCACATCTACAAGTGCATGCTTGCTTTCTTCAGACAAGCCGAACAGTCAGAGTGATTTACGCAGCAGGAAAGTCTGGCTTGCAGCACTGCATGGGTCTGTTTATTCCCATGCCAATATCAGCAGAATCACAGATGACAGAGAGCTCGGAGGGGTGGAGAGCTGCACGGCCAAACACAAGCGTCACTGAGTCATACCAGGGATTCCTCTCAGCTCAGCAGCTGCATAATGAGGACCAGAGCACCAGGCAGGCCCTGCCATCCAGGCAAATATTAAAAAAAAAAAAACTGTTAAAACTATTATTTTAGTTCATAGCTGGTTTGGTTGAAAGAAAATAAATGACCGCCTTTGAATCATTACATTAAAATGTGTTTTGGGGGATCGGATTGCAATCGGATAGTGCCTGACCATAAGAAAGTAGAGTTGTAAATGCAGCCAACACGCATTTAGAAAGGACTGTGATCCAATCGGCCGAACCACCTTCCAGAGATGGTCAGGAATGCGTTGTGACCACATTGAACACAAATGTAAATGCACACTTATAGGAGGATGAGATGTTTGGTTGTTTGAGCTGGACAGAGCGATTGGATCTCAGTGTGGGCATCGGAGACGCATCTTAACGCAAGGTGTAAATGGGTCAATGAGGTCTTCATTGCCATAGTTTGGCCATAACACTGTACTCATTGAAGTTATTGCCAAGATCTGGCAGCACAGCAACATCCCTTTAACAAAGTGTTGCAGACATTTTTATCACTTAAGCTCCTGAGATAGCTGTACCACTTGTTCTGTCTGTGCAGGGAAGAACAAAAGTGGTAAAAACTGGACATAGCACTCAGAAAGAGGATCATGACTATGACGCAACAACAATCACGTGAAGTCTTGGTACAGGCCAAGAGATGGAAAGAATTACTGGGGCTGCAACTAACTTTTTTTTGTTGTGTTTTTTGTCATTGTTGTTTCAATTGTCAGATAATAAAGAAAAATTCCTTCCACAGTTTCCCAAAAGCCAAGATGACATCTTCAAATTGTTTGTTTTTCTTGACCAATAGACCAAAACCAAAACATATTTCATTTACAGAGATATAAAACAGAGAAGAGAGGCAATTCTTCACGAGAAGCTGGCAACTTTTTTGCTTCACAAATAGCGGAAAGATGAATTGATTATCACAGCTGTTGGTGATTAATCAATTAATTATTTCAGAGCTGTGAAATCATGTACTTAGGAACTGTCACCTTGTTCATCCCACTTGAGCCTGCAGGTCAGTTACCATTAGAACTATGAAAGAAAAACCCAAGTTGTAATAAATCAGAATTATCGACAATAAATAACAAATGACACCCTGAACTCACTGCTACATGATGAGCTCCGATACTGCGTAGGTTTTGTGAGTTCCGACCATCAGTTGTATAGGTTTGATTCCCTTGAATTGTTTTTCGATGAAGGGAGACCTGTATAAGCGAACACACATGGCATCAGGCATGCTCGAGTTGAAACGCCTTTGAACTGACAACTCATAAAATACTGTGTGTGAGCTCCACTAAAATAAAACCATGTTTCATTCTCTTTTTGGCAAAAGAATAAACACTTTTTGTTTTTCATATCTAAACTCTGGCCAGCTCCTCCATGAAGCTGCTTAATGTCAGTCAATTTGTCAGTCAGTAAGTCATGTCCAGGCAGACCACTGAGAAAACGCTGTGTCCTACTTTTACCCCGCGCAGGCACAGCTAGATCATACAGTACTCTTAGTGGGAAGGCTCATCTACATTATAGGGTACTATAATGACAAAAACAAGGCAGCGACTTGGGAGCAGATCACAGCTCTAGGGTTTCGACTGGTGGCTGCCTACTGTGTTTCAGTTCCCAGGCTTCTCCATTGTCCCACTCAGTCAGAGTGCTTCCAGGAAACAAGCTCCTTTATGGCTCCGTGGCTCACAAGTCACCACAAAACACAAAACCAGCCGCCAAGTAGATAAAGTTACAAAACAAGGTGTAAGTCCACCTGAGGAACTCAGCATACTGCTGCGTTAGAAACGCAAAAAAAAGGAGGAGGCTTACATCAGGCTGGGACAGGCTGAATTTGTTTGTGAATGGGCCATTTAGATGGAATCTTTAGTGGAATTTAAGCATGTTGATACTGGCAGTCCGGAGAGTACAGGTTACAAATATAGACAGCAGAAAGCCAGCTTAAGTGGTTTAGTGTTCCGTGCTTTAAATCTAAGTGCCTTTATTCAAAAGGAACCTTTTAATTTTGAATAAAATGCAATTTGGGATTTAAGCAATTTGAGGTTTTGAAGATCAATGCTGACATTAATATTCAAGACCGTCAACAAGTCTTTTTTTTTTGTTTAATTGACAGCTTTGTAGTGGAAACAATCAGGAAAAATCCCAGGCAGGGTTTACACCTGTGATATTTCCGGTCCACCAGGGCTCTGCTAAATAATTTAATTCCAATTGCAACTTTAAAGGATAATACTGACATTATATTTTTCTTATTGCCAACGAATAAAAAGGAGAGTCCAAAACCAACAACGCGTTAGTCAGTCTCTAAATACTTTACAACGTCCCTACCTGAAACCCATTGGTACTGTACTTTCTTCCTACTGTACTAATTCTTTAAAATCAGCAGTACCCGAAAAGTTTTTTTAACAAATGTTACTCAAACAAAAGTAAATAATGCATTTGTTGGGGATTATTTTCAGCTGCAGATTAATACACATTAAGGAGTATTATTGAGTGTACAAGGCAGCAGCGAGTTGTATGTGGGATTGACATGAACTACAGTGCCCATGTTCATCATCATCAAGAAACAAGTTGGCCAGTGCAATGGGGTGACTCACTGATGTGCTTTTAATGGTTTACAGCCATGCCAGCAGCACAGAGTGAAATAGTTAAACTATTGGATGAATTGCCTCTCACTCTTTTTCCATGTTTCCTGTCAATAGAAGCAAACTGGCCTTCTGTGTAGACTAGTACTCCATGTGCTTCATGCTGCAAAGGAACTTGATGAAGCAGTGATTAACACGCCTGTTAAACCATTATTTTTGGTTTATTTATCTGTACCAAAGGCTATTGAACTTGGCCTTTTTTAAAAAGAATAAGCCAAACATTCAAGCAGCATCACAAATTGAGGCTGGAACCCAACGTCAAGAAACGCTCCCACGTCTACCAAATTGTCTGTGATTATTGTTGCTCTTTTAAGGATGTTAGTTGGAGGGCCCACAAGTACTGGAGCTGAAGTCATCATTTGTCTTGAACACTTTTAATCATTTTTCCCTCTCATGTCAGGCGCTCCGTCTGATGCCTTTCTGTGGGAAAACCGAGAGTACATCGCTGAAGAGAGTCATGTAAAGTTTAACAATGCCAAAATGTTTGATAAGAAAAACTGTACAACTAAAATAACATAAAGAGCAAACCAATTTTTTGTATCCCAAATATCCTTTTACATGCAATAATAATCAAGACTTTATATCTTTCAAATTGGCATTTAAAACTTGTGTATTTCTATGTTGGATCACATTTAGAAAAATACCCTGGTAACGTGACACCTTCTGTTCTCCAAAATAATCCAAAGACAATCAAAGTTTGTATTTGTAAAGCCCTTTTCAAAAAGGTAAAACGAAGTTAAGAAGGGGCTCAAGAACTTTAAATAAAGAATATGAAAAATTTAAAAAATGAGGTACTTTATCAATTTAGTATTGCATTTGTATAAAGTTGGAGGACTCTTCTCAAAAGACAGATTAAAAAATGAATGGTCAAAACAGGTGCAGCGGAAGACAACATATTGTGACTTTTAGTCCCTAGTGTGGGGAAATTGTTGGGTCTCTGTAAATGTTAATATTATAAAGAGTTTTTTAAATGAAAAGCACCCTGAGATAATGTCTGTTATGATTTAAATTATGATTTATGATATAAATAAAATTGTCTTGTCCTGTCTCCCCATGACATGTAAACTGACCTTTATCTGCACAATTGCTGGAGGGCTTTAGAAAGGACAGAACTGCCTGCCTACTTGACGCCCTCTGGCAAGTCAGACCGCAATTTTTCTAAAACTTGACTCACTGACATTCATAAAGAGATCCAGTGCAACGTAAGCAAACTGTCACTCTGGAAGATACTTGATGTTCTAACTCAGACCTTTTATTAGATTCAACTTTTATTAGATTCAACTAAACTTTGGAATACATTTTTAAAAGCAAGACTTCTTGGGGAGAGGATGAGCAATGGTGTGTTTCAAACTAGAAGGGAAATCCCCTGTGGAAAGCAGTGATAAACTACCCTGGCATTGCCAGACTTATTCGAAAATGCGTATTAGTCTGGAACCTCTCAGTTCATTTTCGATTTCCAAGGGGCGGAGACAACCAATCAGAGCAACAAAATGCTGTCCTGTCAGAAGTCTGGCAAACACATATTTCTTATCACATAAAGTTTAAGTGCAGTTGTTTGTTCTTCTATTAGAGAAAATATACCAGATTACAACCGTTATACAAAAATTGTGATTTATACTGACGACAACATCCTAAATGTGGCAGTGTGGAAGGTTTTGAAAACTGTGTGACCCTCCAGCATTTTCTATTTCCATGTCGTGTTCCTACCCTGCTGAGCTGCTGTGGATCCACGGGGAAGATCCAAGATGAGAGCTTGAATGGAAAAAACAGGTGAGCCATCCGTCTCTGAGATTCACCGTGGCAATACTTGAAAAGACAATTAGGCTGCTTAAACAATGAGGCCTTTGTAGGACTGCCTCCATTCCTTCCTAGCTCTGTCTTTTTTTCTTCTTCTCAGAACACATTTCAGCTCCATGTGAAATAACAGTAGACGTCAGAGTGAAGAAGGTGTGTCCGTATGGGATCACAGCAAGCGGGATTTGGTGGAAAAGAAGGGCAGATAGGTGCTGACAGAAGGCTTGGGATAACACATGTCTGAGAGCATTGAAAGAATTATCAGTCAGAGGGCTCATCGCCCCAAGTGCCCTGTGTGAATGTAGATCACTTCTACGGCTTCCTGAAAGACTTTTGAGAATACAGACTGACGGAAATTCTCTCTTTTTTTTTTTTTATTGTTGAGCTAAAAGAAAAAACGTTATTTGATCTGTAGAAATACCTGAGGAGGAACTACTTTTAAAGGGCCGACACTTAGTGGGCTCACGTTTCTATGTAAAGCAGACAAGATTCTGAGAAATACACGGGGGAGAATAGCCAGCTGACATTAGTATGTTTGGAAAAATGTGCTGTGCAATCAAGTACAAGCCTTTAGGCAGTAATGTGATTACATTACAAAGACTTAGGGGCTTTAATCATGGAAAAAGTCAATAGATCTTGATGGAAAGTACCAGGCTCTCATTTAGCTTTTGCGTGGAGGAAGTGTGCTTATGTCCTACAGACGGCACGTGCAGGAGCTACATGGCATCGGGTACAGTACAGTGGGCCTCTTTGTAAAATCTCAGTCCCTGTTGTTCGTATAAGCCCTGTGATATAGCTTCCAGTCTGAGCAAACATTGGAAGCTATTGTGGAGAAGAGAATTTTGTCAACATGCACTTTTCGGGCCTCCCTGCCAGGCTGTCAGCCCCCCTGAGTTCCCAGCACTCACTAGGGGGGAGATGTTATAATGGCCATGTGGGACAATTTTATATGAAACACCTCTCTCCCTTCCAGGCCTGTGGCTGTTAAATCCCCCTTCATGCCCAATCCTACCAGCGGTGCTCTAAACTCCCTACTGGGGTCAGAGACTGAGGGTCGGAAAGCTCTGGGGGAAACCAAGGACTGCAGCCCTGCTATAGAAAAAGGAAGGGGATGGGATATACAACTGTGGTCCAGCTGTATATCATCTCTCTTTAAAGTGTTTGCAGAGCAAGGGGCCACGAGTGGGACAAGTTGTAGGAGGCGAAGTGAAAGTGGTAATTACCCAGTAACCTTAGGTAATGGTGCTTAATAGTCACTTTATCTAAAGTTTAATTTAAAAAGTGTTGAGTAATGCGTCCTGCATGCTGTGACTGGCTTTTGAAGTGTACATTAGAAATATAATTCCCCTCATTTTGCACTTAAAAGCTGCAACTTGCTAAATATGGAACAATAACCAGTTTGTTTCAGCTTTCATTAACACCACAAGAGCTTCTGGTGATTTTTTTTTGTTGGAGTTTAATAATCTCTCTTTACAGTGATAATGGCTGATTAACACCCTAATCATTGTTTCATGGCAAAGGATTTACAACAGTCTTTTTTTCTCATTAAGATCAAGCCCTCTGTAAATTCCACGCTGTGACCTCTGCACTTGCATTCCCAGCAAGAACAAAGAGTTTTAGGACTTTTTTTTTATCATCCCTGCTGCTTATCTTCTTGCCTTGCAGCCAGGCCTTTGGGAGGTAGTGTTTACACTGGAAAATAGTTTCTACTTTGTGCGCTTAACCTAACACGAGGGTTTACACTGGCTGTCCTCAAGTCATAGAAACAGCACAGTACGGTGGGAAGACAGGGCTGCTAATCAAAACCGCTGTGGAGGTTCACGTCAAGGAAAATGTGTGTGCTTGTCATCAGTGCTGACACACACTTTGCATTTTAAGGTAATCTGACATAAGTGAGGAGAGGGTTTGTGCAGCCAAAATGGAAATAATGGCTTCAAACTTCAACAAAGTAACACATAAAGGAGTCCACTGTGCATGTCTTGCATGGATATCTCTCTTTGATACAAGACAGTGTTCACTCTAAAAAAACACCAATTTAAATAGTTTGGCATAAATAAGAATTACAAGTTGGCAGATTGATACCACTCTCATGACGGAAGAGGGAAACAGTCACCTGGCTAGCTGTTCGGCCCCGTCTCCAGTCTTTGTGCTAAGCTAAGCTAATCATCAGCACAAAAGCGAATAAGCTTATTCTCCAAAATGTCAAACTTCCAATTTCAGTTTGAAAGTCAGAAACTTCTGTTAACTTGTGTTCTTTCGTCGTGCAACACCAATTTTCATGGTTCACTCCATGTTTACCTTAAAAAAGACTCCACTACACTAAATCTCATAATAAATGATATTAAATCAACTCATCTTTTATTATTAACTGATTGTAATTTGAGAAATCTGTCAGTTTCACATCAGGTCAACTTAAAATGTGTTGCTGACACACTAAGAACTTCTGTAACTGTAACTAATATTGATAATTTGACTTAATGTCCAAAAAATGATTTTTTTACAGTATTTCAAACTCGTGTCAGGGTCACAAAGTTTGTCTTTCATTTTGTTTGGACAAAAACTGTTGCTATGCCTCCCATCCCTATTTTCCACCTTGTGATTGATATCCCTTCATAAAATAACAGCCACTTAAAAATGCCTCACGATGACCCTTTCAGCCCAACAGAACTGAGTCATAATCCGTGTGATATTTGCAACACATTTGTGTGTTTGCTTCAGGAAACACTCCTTTGGCGGCTGAGTGGAGTTTCCAGAATCGGAGGGCCTGAGGCATTGATCGTGGCCTCGGAGGAGAATCGGCTTTCTCCTCAAGTCCGTCATGTTGGATATCTCGGCGATGTGTGAGGCCCACTCTGCTACAGTTGGTGTGGTGGTGAGCATCACCCCAACCCCCAATCCACTTGAGCAACACTTTTCCTGTCAAGGAAACCAGAGTCTAATAGCTCACACATGTCAGTCATTACAGAAGAGAGTGATGAGACCCTGATGAGCCTTTCTGTTTTCCCTTCTCTGTCTGTGTTTCTTTTCTCCTATTTTTATCTTTTTTGAATGTTGTCATAAGAAATCCCCAAGACCAAGACAATGAAATAAAATATTCAGAATCATAAATCATATGAAAAGTATATGGTTTGACCAGAAGTGTTTGCATTGCAGTTTTTGGCACAGGAATCTCATCATGTCTGAGACTAAATTATAGTTAATTATCTAACAGGTCAACAACCATCAAGTTTAAAACATATATCATATTAAAGAGGGACTATGCTACTTTTGAGAGAAGAAATAACACTATCTTCCTCTTACAAAATTAAATTTTTTAACTCATTAGCAATAAAATGCACCCTTACTCAATTCAATAGACTCAGGGCTTTTTGCTCTACATTCCACATCTCAGCTTAATAGCTGAGATGTGGAATTGCAGCGTCATACCCAAGAAAAGTGAGACGAGGCAACATGAAACACGAGCAGTCAGATGATCATATGAGTGTTAAACAATCCGCTGTAAACATCACAATTTACATTTGCACCTGTTGCTATTTTGACTGCCTTTACCTGCCATAATTGCACACTTGGCCCAGTGACCTTGGTGAGTACAATGTTATTATGACAGATAGATATGATAGTCAAAAGTACAAAAAAATCAAAAATGTTACTATTGTAGCCCCGGTGGAGAAGTTATGGATTAAAACAAGTAAGTTCCTAATAAAGTTGGATGAAAATTACTTAGTAAGGCAATTAAACTGAAAGTGATTTAGCTTAATAAAGAAAGAAAAAAATGGTTAGCTGAAAGGGAGTTTATCCTCGCCACTGTTGCGAGTGCTTGCTCATGGTGGGAATTGTTGGGTCTCTGTAAATAATATTTCGAAGAGTACGGTCTGGACCTACTCTATGTAAAAAGTTGCTTGAGATAAATTTTGTTATGATTTGGCCGTATACAAATAAAATTGACTTGAAGTATTTGATCTGAGTCTGCTATAGTGAAACGGGGAAATGTGTGTTATTTGTGTTTTTGTATCCTGTCCACTGAAGGGGGTAAATACTATGAATTGAATTACTGCTAAGTTTGATAGTTTCTTTGTTTGTTAGGAGGGTGTTCTAAGTTTCACCCAAAACAGGTAAACCTTCGTGGTATCTACCTTAAAAAAATTAACCCAGACACCCCATCATTCCAGTCTAAAGTTAGTTGTAGCAACTTAGGCCAAATATAGAGTGTTGGGGTGTTACACTATGAAGGTATCTTTACAAAAATGAATGGTAAATCATCTTGATAGGAGATTCATTTGTGCTGCCACACAGTTCTATAGCTCCACTGTAAACCAGATGGAAACTGGAACCACTGACTGCCAGACTACTCAGAGTGATTTTCTGTGTTCAATTTTCCTCCTTCAAACTGTTAGCACAATTTTGTTATGAGCTCTCACATGCAGCGTCAGTGAGCTGGCACAGTGCACATAACAATCTGCAACTACATTCATGTCTTACTCACGCATGCTGCAACACTGCAAATGCAAGGGCTCACCAATGGACCAAAGGCTCAATCACCATTGTCTTACGGAAAGCGTGGAGTAGGTATAAACAGGAAGTGATATTGGGAGGGGGGGTGAGGTGGGATGCCTCCTCCTTGTAAGCAAAATTACCAAAATGCTTATTAATTGATGTCAATCCCCATCCCCCAGGCCACCATCTCCTTTGTTAAAATATCATTATTCATCCACTGGGTGTAACTGCAGGTATTTTTCACTTTCCTTAGACTTTGATTGATGCTTGGCCCTAGGACAGCAGAGCACATGTGAGCGGCCTTTGCCACTTTGAACCCGGCCCATTCCTCAACACCTCTGCTCTGATCCCTGCAGCCACAACACACATCTGTCATGTAGACCTGAAGGAAATCGTGACTTTAGAGTATGCATGGTACGATGGTTTAATCTCAGACAAGAGAGAAGTGGGGGAAAAAAAGATCAGAGATAATGAGCAGGTTTGACAACTTTTAAAAGGAAAGAGATTAATTACGAGGTTCCTTTTGCCGAGAAGAAGGAACGTCACCACGGTGTTAAATTCCTTCTGCAGCAGTGGAGTGATCCAGAGGGAGATCTGTGGAAGCCGTGGGCAAAGGAACAACATCCCTCCTGTTCAATACCATCCCTGAGATCTGCCACTGTTTAACTTTCTGAAGCCATTAATCGCACAGCAGCTGCAGGAGTTTAACACGTGACCCAGCGCTCACCTCAGATAATTTTTGAGTGTGCACTGCTACCTGACAATGGAATTTTAAATAAGATGAATTGCAGGTAAAACAACTGAAAATATTTTTCTCGCATCAGCAAAATCTCTTACATGTCTGAAGAAAATAAAGCTTTAAGGAGTGAACTGTAGACAGAAATGACTCGATAAGAGTTTCTTTTTTGGGGGGGTTGGGGGGGGGGGGGGGGGGGGGGGTGATAACACATTGTAACTAAGTACATTTACTGTAATTATGTGTATTTTCTTCTCAGGCCACCTTCTATTTATACCTCACAACATTTATTTGACAGCTTTAGTTACTTGTTACTTCACAAAATAAGATTTTTGCACACAAAACTTAAAAAAAATTAAAAATACAGCAGAAATAATGAATTGGACAGTTGTGGAGGTGTCACTTTGTGCTTTGTGGTAATTGTGATGACATTTCTAACTACCTGAATTTTTATAAACCAAACAATCAATCAATTATTGGAGAAAATAATCAGCAGATAAATCCAACCTAATCTCAACCGACTACAACATGAAAATCCTGCTCATGAATACATGAGAAATAATGATCTAAAGATAGAATATATAATAGTATAACAGTCACAGGGGATATTTTTCTGCATTAAGTACTTCTACTTTTAATACTTTAAGTACATTTTCCTGACAATACATATATCACAATGCAGGACTTTTACTTGCAGAGTATTTTTACAGTGTGTTATTAATATTTTTACTTAAGGAAAGGATCTAAATATGTCCTCAACCACTGTATTTCTGATACAGAAATCAAAATTATAAAAGTCTTAATCATGTTGTTTAATAGCAAATGTAAGACGTTATAAGCACTGTTGTTGATCATCATAAGAAAACTTACCAATAATAAAAATCATTTCATAAAAGAATATAATAACCATTCTAAGCCTTTATTACTAGAAAGATGAAACAGGGGCCGAACTCAAACTGGTGACATTGTTCAAGCTACAGGGGAGATCCGTAGATCTGCATCCCGAGCTGTGCCTGTAAGCCGGCTTGACAGGAAGACGGTTGTAAGGGAACATTTTGTTATAAGGATGTGTTTTCCAATAAGATCACATTATTGCAAAATGATTAGATGTGTTTAGTATTTATCCACCATGATTACAAAATCTAGGTTTTCATGAGTGTCCTGAAAGAAGTTGACGCACATAGTCCCGTAAACAAAGAATATAATAGTTTATTGTATTTTCACATGGTTCTGAGAAAGTGTTGCACACAGTGGGATGTGTGGGGAGTTAGGGAGTCAGTGCAGGTGGCGAACCTTTTGAAACAGGGACAGGCATGATAAGAGAGGAACTAAGATAAAGACAAGGTCAGAATGGACTTCTTGGGTGAGATCTTGTGAATCCTGTTGTTTGTTACAGTTAATGTTGTGTGTGTGTGTGTGTGATTCTCAAAGCATAAGACCTGATGAGAGACTGCCTCTCTTCACTCATATCTGTGCAACGGATGACGGCTCTTGCTTGAAAGCAATAAAGATCTACTGAGGGTTGAATATTGTGTCATTCGGTATTTAATTGCCAACTCTCATCTGCACTAGACAAGAACTGAGATTTCAGTTTCCACGACAACGGTACAGACTAAGGAGACTGGATGCATGGGTGAGCATCACCCGGGGCTGGCCAAGTTAATCATTTCCATTCAGGGCAGTCGGGCTTTTGTACTCTGCCGATGGCTAATAAACTCTCGGTTGCAGGCATTATCAATAACTTTGGGAGAGTGTTTGTTGCACACATTATTAAATGCCTTTGGCCTTTTGGAGGGGACCAAGAGATCCAAAGTGATGGTGGTGATGTCTGGCTGGCATTCTCCATCTGAGGTCATCTTCTGAATTCCCCTCATATTGAACTGGCAAATTGTGAAAACAAGACAGAGCCATCCACTAGTCACTCAGTTAGGTTTACACAGCCATGATACAGATCAATGACCTCGCAAGAAAATGCCCCTTTTTTCTTCTCTCCTCCTGCGGTGCACCGGTTGCTCTTGAGACAGGCCTGCACTTTTCCCAAAGACTTTTCCCCATCGCACCCCTAATTAGGTAGGAACTTTCCGTGCTCATAAACGCCAGTGCAACCATCAAAAGGAGGAATGCTCGGAAACAGAGAGGAAGGCTCCAGGAATCACAATCTTCAGGCTGACGGAAGCCTCACGGATGACTATTTACAGTGTCACAGGCCTGGGAAGCCGAGGAGGAGTGGAAAAATTAAATTGAGTTGGGAGTGATGGAATATCTCGTAGAATGTCTGGCCAGACCGCTGCTGGGTGGTGACATATAGCAGCTACGCTTAAACATCGCTTATTATAACTTACAGCAACCACCAAACAGCTATACATTTTCATATCAGGGCTTTTTGGACTTCTGAACAAAGGAGTCGGCTACACATAAGGGTACAGCACGGGAGGGGCTCTGAGCTTTCGTCTCCAGGCGAGTTGTTAATGCATTGAAGAAGGTTAGGGATGTCAGACGGTCATGCAAAATGTTGCATGTTGAGGCTGATGGCAATGTCATTAGCTTTGTAGGTATTTCAAAAACTGAAATATTGGACAGATTGACCAGATGATGCAAGATGAAAAGACAGGGGATCACCAAATGGATTCATCCTTAGGGGGACATGAATGTCTAGACCAGATTTCAAGTTGTTGAGACACTCACAACCACAAATGTGGAGCTCATGGTGCAGCTGCTGGTGGCCCAACAGGAAAAGTCAGAGGATCACTTTAATGTTCGGTACGCACAACCCGTATGTCTTATTTATGGTGTTGAAATAAAGTTGCTTAGGAGCATCTAAACAGTAGTTACTCAGGGAAGGTGAGTGTTCCTCATTCCTTTTCACCATCCACATCTTCATAGCTGGGCCGGGAATTCAACCCAGACCTTATTCAAATATTGATTCCTATTATTTATAATCGTGCAGAGCAAAGCAGAGCTTTCGTACTGAGAAAATAACCACTCTGGTCTTAAACACACTTTAATGGAGCAATTGCTTTGGCCTTCAAAAGCTATGATAAATATCCTTTTGGAAAATGAGAAACACAGAATCCATTGTGAGTGAAAGTGAAATGCTTCTTGCAGCCAGGCTAGAAGAAAACAAATGCTGCGCTGGCGTTAAATTCAAACAGTTCTTCCAGTGAGAAATTGAAGCAGCACAACTTTCTGCTTCCAGGTTGAATGTAGCCCAAACAGATTAGAAGAAAGTCCAGAAATCAGCGTAGTCAATAAAAACTGTTAGAACTCATACAGTACAAAATATTTTATTTGTCATTCCCATTAAAAAAAAAGGTTATGGTTTTTGAAGGGAATGATCATCCGATTGGCCTGCGTTTAAAATAAACTTGAGGAATGTATGCACATATATAAATTAAAGGAATTATCAAACAGTTTGACATTTTGCAAAACACAGTTGTTCACCTTCTGTCCCAGAATAGGATAGATTGTGAACTATTCTCATGTCTCCCAGTTAAGTATGGAACTAAAGCCAGGAGGCTATTAGCCTAGCTTAGCTTTAAGATTGAAAGCAAGGGGAAACAAATAACTTCTCTTAAAGTCTGTGTAAAGCTATAAAAAACATGTTATTTTACACATTTGTACTATATATAAGTGTATGAAATTCGGTTTCAAAATTGTGCAAGAATAAGCAGTATTCTGAGCTCTGAAATGCTGGGGGCAGGAAATGCGCTGAAACCGCACCTACCTTAAACTCCATGAGCAGTCTTTAATGGTTCTAGTGGTACTTTATCCGTGCTACTTTGAGTGTAGATCACCTTAGACTTGATATGTTATATTTTGAAGCGATCTTGGTAGGTGGTAGCCTGCTGCTGCCCTGTAAGCTTAACCTAGCCCAGCCTTACATTACCAGTTTAACCTTTTTCACCACAGTAAACCTAACCTCCATAACCAGTGTTATCAATCAATCAATCACTTGTATCTGTCACATGTAATCATATAGATGTGCGATGGCTTGTGTTGACAGGTCAAACTCTGCAGCAGCTGCCGACGAGACTATGCTAGTGCTAGTTGGCCTGCAATCTAACAACTATCTGGAGTGTCCGTGACCTAATGTATCCCACAGGCACGTCACTGTAGCACAGTTTTTAACTCCACAATTCAGTACTACATACTGCACTTCACAGTCTTTTCACATGTTTTGATTTTCTAACATGTATAATGTGTTTAGAACACGGTTGGCACCTTTGGGTACCCAGCTGGAGTGAGATTTTAACGCAATAGGCTTAGTCACACGTATGTGCACTTAATCATATGCTCATATTTGGAATCAATTCACCATTAGGGTTTTAAACCAAGTAGTTTTGTTGCATAAACCCTAACCAAGCTGCGGGTGAAAACTGATAATATTTATATATATATATATACACACATAAAAGTCTTCCGAAAGGCTTCCTTGCAGAAAGCAAGGCTGGCTCGCGTGAACTTTGCCTTCTGGACTCCTTGGTGTGAGCACTGTCAACACGGAGATAAGCATTGCGCACCGATCAGAGAGTAATTTAAAAAAACAGCCTATACTCATAGAATCTGGGGTTACGGCAGGCTTAACCATTTCTATACCAGAAAGACTTTGACCATAATAAGTTTGCATTTGGGACTGAAGGGTTTCCCCCTCAGTCCCAAATGCAAACTTAACAAAAACAAAAACATCAGACAATAAATTGCATAACTTAATCTTATCGATATTGCAATTAAATTCAACTACAAAATTATATGTCTATTATCATTAAGCTGTTGTTTTCTGTGGAGACAAATTTAACAGAAAAAATCCACGTATAAAAGGCAGAACAGAGGGAGAAACACTGATAGCAGTTAAGACAAGTTAGGAAAACCATTCATTTTGCATTAAGAGTAATTTGCCACTAAAGGTTAAGGATTTAACAGAGGATGAGAGGCATGAGAACCACCACGTCTGGGTGAAATGTCTCTATCGGGGTACAATACATTTTAAAACTCAGTTAAACCTGAGCACTGTATTCACTGAGGTCTAAATGACATGACTGAAGACTTGAGACGCGATCATGACGTGCTGACTGTTTTGACTGAACAGAAAAATTAAGAAGTAATGCTTTTCTGGCGTGTGTCATACGCCAGAAGTGTAGGTGTTGGCAACCCTGGACAAATCTCTACATTTGCTTTGCACGGACTTAATTAACATGCTGTATCATGTTTGTTTAATCTATACACATAATAATGTAAAAATGAAAATTTGTAATTTTCTATTTGAAGACAGACGGCTAGCTTCCAGTTTTTAAACAAAGTTGAGTTATCTAACTTTCGGTTTAAAAAACAGGAAGCTTCCTTCTCTTTAAACTCCCTCGCAAATCAGCCGGTAGCCGTCAGCCGCTGGTCATCTTGCTGGTGTTGCTGGTTCCTGCAACACCAGCCAGTCTTAAACACTCTTAGTGTATAAGTAGCGCATTAGTAGGAGGCCATGGTACAGAACAGATTAGCCCTGCAGTGCTCACAGCTCCTGCATGTACGTTCATCTTTTCACTGGCCATATGTATCTACATACTGTATAATCCGTCTATGTTATTAACCTACTGTACCTGTGTGTGTGTGTATGATGGTGGTGGGAGTGGGGGTTGTGGGGGGGACTAACTCTGAGATAAAGGTGAAAGGTGACGTGCAAGGCTGCTTTACATAAAATATAAATGCTGGAATATTTAAAATTTTACTTTTTATATGTGAGATGCAATTCTTTGGTTCACACTTTAAATGGCCTTATAGATCTCCCAAAACCTTTTTTCTGGATATTCTGTGTGTTGTGTTGCGTCTTCATTATCTCATCTGGATCTCGCATGTCTTCTGACATGAACCATCTGTGGATACACCCTCAGCCTTTCGTCACTGTCACTCACACAGACCAGTCTGTTATTAACGGCATCAAGCCGGCCTCCTAACAAGCCGTATAATATAAATAACTGTTTTTAGTTTACATTAGTGGAAATTCACAGTTCACAGAAGGTGCTTTTACTTTGACAGTTTAATGCTTTTACTGCCATGCTCTGCAGTTGAAACGGCGGAAAATAATAATTGCTGAAATATGCACAGAGCTTATGTAACAGCACAGGAGGTTGGAGCTTGCACAGTATTTTATGGCAGTATGAAGTTGAGGAAATATCTCCATCTGTTTTCATCTTTAATAATCTTTTAATATTCTTGCTGCCAATCATACAGACAGGTAATCAAAGAGTGGACCTTTACAGCGATAGGCGGAGCTCGACGCTTGCACAAGGGGGAAAAAAAACAGTAATGCCACAGAGTTTGTGTGTGACCTCTCAAATATGCACTTGATCTGACTTTAACGTCTCCCCGTTTTCGTCATTTTTGCATTGGCCCATTTCCCCATTCACCTTAATTCAGCAGACCTTTCATTTACATTCCTTGGATTTTTTTGACGTGAGCCAAAGTTGGAAGCAAACTTGTATGGCTGACATAAGGGGAGCAGACCAGCGGGGGTTTTCTTAGGTGAATATGGTGCGCCCAATACAAAATGACTATTCCTAAAGCATCTATAAACACCGCAAATATTTACACCGTAGGGAATTATAGCAGCAGTAGCCCATTGTTGATATAAAGTGATACGTGCTAAATGCATAAAGCCCAACAGGACTGTTTTATCCACCCATATTTGCTCTCTACCTATGCTTCTGAAAAGTTATTATTTTATGAATAAATAACAGGTAGCCTACTGAGTAAAAGCCAAGATCTGTTTCACCGGCGACATTCTATTGAATGATTTCACCATCGGATATCGCTACAAAACAAATTACCAATGCAAATTAGGGAAAAGAAATAGGCTAATTTCCATGAAAAGAAAGCCATGGTCTGCGCAACGAAAGGATTCTGTTAATATATCAGTATCAACTCAGTGATCATCTGACTTAGATGTGTATGCAGTGTGTAGCCTGCATTTTTTCTCCATAAATACGCTTTTAATGCACCATTAATGGAAAGTGAAAGTATTTCTGCCGGCTCGTGAGAGGGCGATGCAGGCTGCTTTCCAACACGGCCACCAGTGGCATAGTGTGCAGGCACTGGGTTTAAGTTACATTAATAGAATTACCAAACCTTAAATTGAAAAGGTAATTGCCAGATTTTTTTTCTCAATTTTTGCATTTGCCCAGCTCATTAATATTTGGCACAGTTAATGTAGCAGTTAACAGACTAACAAAGGTATAAATGACAAATGTAGTGAAGGTAAAAGCAGATTACTGGCCATAAAAATTACTTGAGTAAAAAGTTAAGAGTACAGTTTTGAAAGGGAAAGGAAAAGTTACCATTCCTAAAAAAAAAAAATAAATAAACTAATTTGTGTTACTTGTAACAAGTCCTCTGGATAGGATACAGATTTGACCTCATGTGAAGGGGACATTGTGTTATGGCAGTGGAAACAGTGGCAACAGTGGCACTGGCACAGTCCATGTCCATGAAGAGGAAAATGAGTAACGTAGAGCCACAGAGACTCTTAAATCTGTCTCCCTCTCTCGCAGCTGTATGGCTGATCTGATGACATGATTTATAACAGATGATGACTGCGCTAGTCACGTTGCAGCAATATGCATGTGTTATCATTTATTACTCCCTTCTGCCAGTCTGCTAACTACTGCAAGGTGAAATGACTGACAGACTTTGGAGGGTCAGTTCACCCAAATCACAAAAACACATATTTTCCCCACTTACTCCCACTGTAGTGGTGCGTAGATTGTTTTGCCAGGTTTTAAGATATCGGCCACAGAGATTTCTGGCACCAGCCCAATAATGGAGGTGAATGGAATTTCGTTTGTGGTGCTCAGAGCTTCGGAAGCACTGGAAAAAGTTTCCAGAGAAGATGTCACGGTTTAACAGGGTAATCCACAGACCTCATTCTCAACACATTTCTGTCAAAAGAAAATAGTCAGGTAAATGTTATTTATACTGGCTAAAATCACAAATTTGCGAATCTCGGAAAAGGGCAGTCCAAATGAAAACTACCACAAGATCTGGGAATTATCTTGTGTAACCAAGACAGTTTCTGGAAATTTTGCTGTTGAGTTTTCCAAATAACATTTTTTAGTTCTTTCAACACCACAAAAAAAAAAAAAAAAAAAAAAATCCATTCACCCCAATATTGCCATACAGAAACTATCTGTAGGATACCACAAGGGGTAAGTGAGATCTCTTTTTTTTAATTTAAGTTAAACATAAAAACACAGTAGCAAGGTGGCCGACTTTTATTGACAATACAGTGCATAGTTGACATTGTTGCTCTGATTATATACTGTAGAAATTGCTGGGTGCACGTTCTGCATCGGCCAAATCAATGGTCTCAGTGTTGCTGCTGACTGATGGACTGTAAAACATAGCTCATGAGTACCTCTCATCTTGATCCACTTAACATGTGTGGGTCGGCTGCTTTTTTACCGGTGAGCATCTGATTGGCAATAAACGTAATATGTTGGTGCGATTACTGCACACAATTAAATAACACAACTATGTCAGTTTAGGAAAATGTAAATCAGTTTTTCATGTTGAAGTACTGCCTCTACATGAGGTTTCTGGTGGAATTTCTTTTTTCTCTTTGTGTCCACAAAAGACCCATATTATCTTCTTAAGACTGTGCTCACTTGACTAAATGTCAAGAAAAAAATACCACCAGCCTAAATTATCTTAAGGAGTTCATTTAACATGTGCATAGCAGCTTGATGTTATATTAAGCACATAATGATCCAAACCCAGGTATTTGTTTTATTTACTTTATAAGCAGTACTAATATTACTTATTATAACATATTATCACCTTATAAAGTTGATACAGCTTAACTTGTTATCAAACTGTTGCCACAACCATCCGACTTTAAGCAACAGTATCTTTCATTTAAAGTCTCCACCCACTCCTCAAGGAAATACCTGCCTCTTTAGCTGCTAAATGCTCCACTATTTTCACTCTATTAATTAGTTGCTATCTCTGTGTACCGTTTGGTGCTGGGCAAGTAGTGTACACAGGGCTTATCTGAGCTTTAAACAGCTGCCTGTTGCAACTGGAAGCAAGGTGATGAGTGCTGTGAGACTGAAGCAAAACCGTAAAGTTGTGGGCTGTAATACCAAAACAACAAACTGAAAGATGCTAAAATGCTCTGCAGAGCTGAGGGAACTGCAAAAGAGGGTGATAATTCTCTGCGGGTTCCTAGAAGTGACCCTTTTACAATAAATACAGTCTTTTGATCCATTGGTAATGTAAAAAATATCGATTAATGCAGCTTTAAAGCTCTTTGTCGTCGTGTTTTAAGCTAAATGCTACTTGCTTTTTTTTAACCTCATTATATTTTGTTATCTTCAAATCTTTATTTTATTATATTGCCTTGGTCAAACTACCTTTTAATTAAGAGGTTGACTAATTACTACAAGCCTGGCACAGCATCTCTAGCCAAACAGAATGACTTAACACATAAAAAAATGTATTTTCCCCCTTTTATTGTAGGGATGTAATTATATGCACATCTCATTTCTTTTGGTGCATGGTGCATCTGCTTTTTGATATGTGAGACGACTCACCAGAGGTTCAGTACCATACAACTTGTCAAGTTTTGTGCCAAAACACCAGAACCACCCAATGTCACTCTTTCCTTAATTCGTGTCCACATTAAATGAGACGTTTAATCCGAGGTGGTCTCATTTGATACATCTGCTAGTTTCCCTTGACTCTGAACCAGAGAACACATTGACTTTACTTTCTGCCACAGTGCACTTAGAAAAATCACAGATCACGATTTGACTCGCGTTACACTGTGCCATGAGGATAAGCCTGGCGGATGTTTTTCTCACACTTCTCGTGAGGCGGGTTCGCTGAGAGGCTTTTCTTGTATTTTCCCCGATTAGGCATGGCTCGCTGAGAGTGAGCCAAAACACGATGGTGGTGTGTTGAGCGCAGGACTGTAAAGACGCTCTGAGAGGTATGATATACAATATCTGCCACTCAATGGCAGAGAAAAGAAATAAAAGGATAGCTCGTACAAGTTGAAAGAAACAAGTATGATTAAAGTATTCGACTTATGCCAAATAGCCTCCTGTATATCTTAAAGCAATGCTACTTTCAGCTTCATTTTACACACAAGCATGAAATCACTTGGCTAACATATGCCAGCGCATGAATGCCCACAAAAGACACGCTTGCAGTCTGAGTCCTTTTATTTACTGCTCTGGCTCCGCACGACAGGGACATGGGATATGTTATGGTGGAAAATTCCTGGTCCTGGTTTCCTGAAATAATATGGACCAAATATAAAGTGTCAGCTTCGATTTGGGTATTTACGTGAAAATGAAGAGGGGAATTCATTTGCTGGTGCTGAGTCCGAGTACAGAACAGCATGATACGCTCATGAGAGGGTTTTTTTGCTTTCCCTGGCTGTGCCAGTGGTTGTGACTTTAAGCGGTGTCACGCCTGCCAACACAAGGCTATGATTAAACTAGTTGGTGTGGTAATCGGCAACATTTTGAATTAAAGAAAGATGACTGACATAACATAACAGAGAGTCAACCTATAGCCAGCACATGGAACTGCTGTTGTAAGCATGAAGTGCCTGGTCGGTGTTTTTTTTTAATACATGATATATTATACATTTCTGGTTGGTGAAGGATATAAAAGAACAGAGTAGTGCTGCTGTTTGCTATGACTACACAAGTTAAGGATGTCCTCCAAAAGGAGTTCAAACTTACAAACTGTCTGTTTGGTCTTTCTCTGGGAAATATTCTCTGATGCACAGGACACAGTGTGTTTTACTCTTCATTAAGTTAGCATGAGTAGTGAACCGCTATGACTAAAAAGACGAAGAAAAAAGCACCATAATCCCACTGCTTGTGTGAATGTCTATTGAGTTTTGCACTTTTTTGCCAAAGCTTTTGATGCTAATGTACTAAATTACTCATTTTATTATTGTTGTGGACAGGGATACGTGGATGTACCTCTGACACCACTGTGGTGTTATTGACATGCCTTAAAGCTGCAATAGCCAATTTCTTGGCCACTTGGTGGCAGCAACACAAGCTGCAAACACACTGACATGTTATCAACATGAAGTTTTTATACATTAAGCAGATACAGAGCAACTTTAGCATTCACTTAGAGTTGCATGTGTGTCCACCTGATGAATGTAAGTCTAGTATTAACTCTTTTTTAGCTCTGGTTTTGGTCTCTGCCAGCTCCTGAGGAAAATATCTGGCTCTTCAGCTGCTAAATGCTCCACCATGTTCACCAGTTAGTCTGAACTGTGCTTTTCAGAAATGTAATCAGACTGAAATACGGTGGCTGCTACCTATGTTGCTCTGTCAAATCAGGGAGAAGGTATCATCTTAAAAGCATTCACCAGTGTGTCATGATATCATATGGTAAAATATTTGTGCTTTGTGGGCTTGACATTGAGCAACACTTTCCACTAAATGCTTGCTGGAATTTAACTGTAATAGAATAAGTCCTACTGGTTACATGGTCGTCATGTATCTTAGAGTCCAGCTCTAAAATATGTTAGAGGAGAAAAGTGACTTAATGATCTAATGTCTGTCTGTGCTGAGCTGGATATGGACGTGCACTGGTACATGTATATGATTTGTCAAGGACACCCTGGGACCAATAATCCTTGGTCTGCACTGGCGATCTCTGGCTTAATCTGTATCCGTTTTCACTTCTGTGTCACTGTGTCAGGTTGCTCTAGGCTGGCGACTCCAACCCATTTTTTTTAGCTTCCATCTAAATCCATGAGAGGCCTCACCAAAAATAGATTAACAAAACCTGGACCTTCACGAGTCCAAAGAGATGATTATGATTCAACCTCAAAAACGTATTTTCTTGTCATGCTTTCAGTAAATCACCGACACCTGGCATGTAACGGCATAAATGGACATTCTCTCTAACAAATTACGAACAAAGAGAAAGACAAAAGAAAGTGATGACAAGTAGAGGCAAAACAAGGTTCCTCGCAGCCCGCTAAGTGGATCAGGGTCGGTTTCCCCCTGGGCAGGATAAGTCGTCTTGGGAAATGAGTACAAGTAGGTATTAGCACAGTGACACAGCTCCATCTCCTCTCCACTTGGCTTACACAGACCGCTGGCAGCAGCTTCCTGGCCTCTGCAGACGTAGGCCTGGATTAAGTAAGTTTGCAATGCACTGTGATAACTGAGTGGGAGAGTGAAATGTGATGTTGTTAGGGTTGTGTCAACATGTTTAATTAGAAAAAAACTGCACGTTTGTATGTCTGTACTTGTCTCACGTGAGAAAGTCACTCCCTCTGCTGTGCTATTTGGACTTCATGTTTCCACTTTTTTTTTTATATGTGCAGCACAAAAAGAGAATCCTTCTGAAATACATGCTCGTTGTCTTTACGAAGGCGGTGGTTTTGCACTGAAACTGCAGGAATAAACGCCTGTTTTGAAGTAGGACAGCTGGCCCTGTTACTGGGTGTTTGTGGCTGTTAAATGAAAAGTGTGAATGTGTATCAGACTCTATGATCTACACGTTACTGATGATCTAGAGTTTCAGTGTGGGGCTGGTAACAATTGGCAGCTGTGTAAACTGATGGCTTTGGATGAAAAATGCATCAGGTTGTTCTGCCTGAACTGTTTCAGAGTAAAATCAGGTGTGTGTGGAGTCTCCTTCTCGATCCTGTGTGGCTGATCATTAATACTTACTGAACCCTGTGACACAGTTTGTTATGTTTGCTTGTGTACACTGCAGTCATCTAATATCAGTTTCTGCACATCGGGCATATATCCAGTGTGTGGTATATTTTGAGGAAACAGCAGAGTGTTCATACATGCTAATATAATAACCAGAATGAGTGTGTTCTTACAGTATGTATTCATATTAATGTTACTTGTATGAGGGATCTTCTGTCCAGCCAACCTATTTTTAACAATAGACACAGATCTGCTTTTCTAGAAAAGCAGATCTGTGTCTACTAAAGTATGGTTTTGACAAACACAAATAACTGAAAAATGTGTGTTTCTTTTTTTTTTCTCCAATTGTTCATGAGGGAGTGTTTGGTTGATGTACCTCGGGTAAATTTTTTCCGAACGGGGGGTTCTCGACACATCTGCGAATCGATACCCAGCCAAGCCCGAAATGGAGCTAAAGACACTTCAGCTGGCTATGCCAAAACAGTGTTTGTTTCCAGTAAACAGCCTCTCTGCTCTTTCAAAGGGTAAAAGATACTCTGTCATGGGAGGGAAACAAAGGCTGTTCACAAGCAAATTCCCAGCAGGGCTCTGATTACAAAAAGATGCTTCTGATTTCTAGAGATTAGTCACCAAATACAAACTCTGTGTAGAGAGGCCTTTCCATCCAAATATGTCTAAAGGCAACAGAGATGCTACGTGTTCACAACACGCGAGATAGCACATCAAAACCATTTCACATCTCAATCACCTTCTGATCCAGCTGTTACCCTCCAGGAGGCGCTATACTGTAAGTCACTGCCATCCAGGACAAAGCCTCTCAAAAACATATTTTTCAATGCAAGCTGGACTTTAAACTCCTCTGGCTCTTCAGCCATCTACTCCCCCCCTCAACAGTCTGTATGTAACTGTGTGTGTGTTGTGATATATGATGTGATTAGTGTCTCTCCGATAATGTTGATGGATCTGTGCTGTTGTACACTGAACCGGAGTCACATTAAGGGCTTAGCTGCGTGGCCGTTAAAGTGAACTGAATTGAACGACCGCACTCAAAAGCCCGCCGTCACTCAGGTAACAGGAGCGACATGAGAAATCACGAAAACTGGGACGGCTGCAGACTCTTCGTGTTCCTGACAGTTTCGCCTCAAATGCATTCATAGCAAGAGGAGAGCTTGCTAGAGCTTGAAAGACAAATTGAAACCCTGTCAACTTTTTCATAGGGATGGTACATACCGTACATCACATGATCTGAATCAACCAGGATGTTAAAAACATACATTGTTAGCTCATTTCCATTAAAGAGTTAAACTGGAATTTAACTCGCTTCCTTTGCGGCAGTGCAGCGTTTCTCTGTTTGAGTTCGTTTTCGCCCTGCATAGCGTTTCTTCTCGATGCTGTGCATGCCAGGATGTAGTAATGACTTTTGTGATCCTCTTGACTTTTCCTCTAGCGTCACTGTGAGGTCCGCACATGTGGTTTTAAGTGAAATGCTTCGACGACTGTTGGGTGAATCGTCGTGAACTTGTACGGGCATCATGTTCCCCAAAGGATGAATTGTAATCGCTTTGGTGATGCCTTAACTTGTCATACAGCATCATCAGCGTTCTTTAACTTGTCCAACACGTTGGTTTTTGACCAATGATATTCCCATCAGTGTCGGCCGTAGCATGACTAGACTCTCAGTTTTGGATCTACTTGCGTGCATATGTGTGTATGCATGTTTATGTTGATGTGCTCTATTCATACACAGCTCCTCTCACACACAGTACAGTTGTCTTGTGCCTTCACAGCCAACACATGGATCCTATGTGCGGTTCCCTGTTTTGACACCCTGTATAGTGGAACCACAAACACACACAGTATTTTCAGTTTGGCACCAGCTCACGCAGCATGGGAGTGAGGAGGGAGCATAAGAGGGCCATGCACGGTGTCAAGAAGAATGGTGCTCTTCACCAGCCTTTGACACCGAACGTTTGAGGGGGCCGTTGTGAATACGATCAAGGAGGTCTCCTGTCGCCTCAAACTGGAAGGTCCTTGTCCCTTTGCCTGTGAATATCCTCAGCTCACAGCACGTGTCAATGTAGCGCTACCAGTGTGAGGGGAAATGCACAGAGAAGGTCAAATAGGCAGCTTGCAAAGAACCGCAGAGTTTGTTCACAGACAGCCTACAGAAAAGATTCCACATCAGCGACCATATGTAATTAACTGTTTTAGGTAGGTAGCAATAAAACTGTATTTGTCCGTTTTCTTGAATTCCTCCTTCCAGCCACTGAGACTGTCTCTATCATGCGGGCTTGACCCGGAGGTTGCCAATGTGTGTTTGTGTCTTTGTCTGCAGCTCTAGTACAGGCTTGTGGTTTTGGCGAGGAAAAAAAGAGGAGGGACAGCGTTGTGGCGGCGCAGGGGATGGAGATGGAGATGGAGGAGAGACGGGAGAAAGAAGTGGAGGAGAGGGAAATGTATTTCGGCCTAACAAGCCGTAAACAGTGCTGAGTTGAAGAGTTCATGCCAGAGGAAAGGAAGTATATGTAATTTCAAGTTCAAAAGTAAAGAAATATACTACAATAGAGCTCTGGCCACAACAGTGAGATAAACAAACGTCTCTTCTTCTGTCACATTGCAACTGGAGTTTTTTATGTGTACGAAAAGATTCACCGACTCTATAATACTTCGCAAAATGGCCAGTGCATAACAATTTTTCGTCCTTTCATTTAATGCACTCCAGCCCTTTTGTCCCGTTTGAAACTACATCTGCTATCACAAAAACTTCTCTGAGCCTAATTTACCCTGGTCTATCATTGTGCCCCGGGCCAGGCCTTTTTCACTGCCCTCCCCCCCGCGAGACCAAATAAAGTCAGCCAATTTCTGGCTGCTGATGTCATCTCCACCATTTAAATGATTGCCCTATAATCAGCCCCGTTCTGCTCTGTGATTGGAGCGGCCCGTCCAATCTGGCCTCAGCGACTTCTGCGGGACCGACGGCAGAGAAAGATGAAGGAACATATGGCTCCCTTTAAAGCCAATCTCACTTGGCAGGACCGATGACTTAACTGATCATTTGGACTTTTTTCAAAATAAAACTCCCCAAATCAAATTTAAGCTACCAATAAATGAGAGTTTGCGCCCATGTTTCTCTGCCAGCAGATATAAATATCACTTATTAGATATTCTATTCAGGTCATGATGCTCGTTCTGGGACCTGTTCAGGTTTTGGGGACAATTTCCTGTAATGAAAACTTACCTTAATAGCTTTAATATGTGTGATAAATATCCTGTATCCTCATTTTTGGTTGCGAACATTCACTATTTAGTTTATAAACATTTGGCTTTGGATATGGGTACTGCCATACAGAAAGATACATAGTTTAAACAGGAAAAAAAACAACCAAAAAGGCCCATGAGACTGAGATCATGTTGCAGAAGTAATAATGAAAAGTAACTCAGTCATGAGGGGTTGGGCTCTGCAACTCGATCTCTCTTGTTTCTGCCCCACAATGTTCTCACTATGCGATCACAAGACAACAATTAAAAGAAAAAAAGGCCCATTTTGAGTCCTTAGTCAAAAGTTGCTGAAGTGGCTGGAGGTGGATGGAGCTGGTATTGAATAGTACATTGTATTTGAAAATTGGACTTTCTTCAGAGAGAATTACTATGATTGCCTACAATTACTCTCTCAAATATATCCACAGGGGTGCCCAAATAAAACGCCACAACACATTCTGCAACCCGTCACTAAGAGCCACAACTCCTTCTGTAGCTGTCCTGATAAAAACAGGCCTCTGATGTATATAATGTATATGGGGTCTACCAGAAGACCAGAGCGAACGAAGGAGAGAACGAGATTTAAGGTTAGGAATGCAAAGTGCATGGCATGTGAGGGGCCAACACTGACAAAGAGCGACCCGGGAGGTCAAAAATCTCTCACAGACTCAGATGACTGGCCTGCGGGTGCCCCCGGACCAGGCCTGTCACTCCAGTGCACATCAGCTGTCAGCCTGCCACAACAGAAAACAACAGCCTAGAGCAAAGCAACAATCAGCGATCAAGAGCAACAATATGAGTTTAAAAACAATACAGGTAACAGGAATATTCTGCAACAATTTTTTATATAGAATAAATGCTTTTTTACTATACACTGCTGAAAATAAATAGGGATAACTTTCTTTACCACTGCTTATTTGCTATATTCTCTCATCCAGTGGTTCCTAACTTGTGGGTTCGGATCCCCAAAGGGGTCACAAGATAAATCTAAGGTGTCACTAGTTCATTAAACTAATAAGAAAAAAAGACTTAAAAAAATAAATAAAAGAAAATGAATATATTTCTTGTGAAATACTGAATACGTTCACCTCTTCAGGATTGCGTGGCACCTGCTGTTCCTCAATCCATCATTAAGTTTGAGAGTAAAACGGTTCCTAAGTTAGGTAAGTAAGTGCCAGCTAGTTTTAAACTAGTGATTTACTTAATCAGGCTGTATTGTTACAACTAAAGAAATGTCTTAGTTATGCCTTCATTATGCAACATCTGTTGCGCTGTCCAATCAAAAGCAATCAACAATGAAAACAGGAAGTCACTTTAGCATCACAAGCTTTAACATAATGTTCAAAAGCAACAGTTAAACAGGCCAGATTATAGTACTAAAGTTAACTGACATTAATTGGAAATTTACTCTTACATAACAACAGCTTTTGCAATTTTATTTTTGTAAAATGTTGTTTAAAATCTTCTCATGTTGCATCATTATTAAACAGCATTGTCTGACCTTTCATTTTCAATCCATCAAATCATATATCAGCAAGCTAGAGTTTAAAGTTTAGTTAGCTACACAACAGCTACTTAAATATTGAATATATAATAATTATTAATTAAAATGACATAAGAACTAGTGTGTGTGGTGCAACCTGAATCTCCAAGCCTCTAAAAATCCTTAAAATAAACAATCTGAAAAGGAAAAATCCCTCTTTGTCTGAATGGCTCACAGCGTATGTGCATACTGAAGCTATAATGTGTGTTGAGGGGCCAAAAGCAGACACTGCTTCATTTCATGAAGCTACAAGCCAAAAAGGTCGGGAACCTCTGCTCTGATATAATGCAGAGTGGTTCAGGTTATGTTGCGTTTAAGGATGATGGTCACAAGGACTTACGATAAAAAGCCAGTGTACAAGGAAGTGATGAAATTAATGTTTGTGTGGTTTCTCTGGCAAAACAACACGTCAGTATGACAAGCGATAATAACCACGACTGAACAGTGAGAAACAGAAGGGCCACGTATGGTGACACTACGACTCCACATCCCTGGATTCACTATTAACCGGCGTTAAGCAAGAAAATGATGATTGTTGCTGATTTTTTATTAACTAACTGACTTGAGACAGAACTGAATTACTAACCAGGTAAAGCAGGCAACTACCATGTGCCCTTAGACCATCAGGGCCCCCAGGGCTTCCCGGTTCACAGTCTGTGTGGTTTATGGTTATTTGATTAATGTCCGATTTGTTTGGGAAAATGTACCACTGAATTACTATGTCAACTGAAATTTAAATGAGGGCCTTTACATGATGAGGCCTTTAAAAGATGATGGTGGTAGTAGTGGTGCAGGGTATCAATAGGGGTCTGCATGTCATTTTTGCCCTAGGGCCCCTGAGAAGGTTAAGCATTTACCATAATTATTCATTTGTCTTCTCATTTTGTAGAGTACAATTATTATTTTCAATTACACTTCAAAAGGAACATCTGCCCGAGATGACTGAAGTTGTTCTTCAAAGAAATGAGAAAAAATTATTTTCTAGCTTCAGGATATAGAAACCATCTGCCACTGAAGAAAGTCCAGGAGGGGATAGAACTTCTTCTGTCTTTCTGGATTGACCTCAGAGGCATAATAAGTGTGATACAGTGTTCATTTCCATATTCTTATTCTGATACTCTTTTCTAAAGAGCAGCAGGAGAAGAAATGTAACTATTTACCGTGTACTCCATCCTCCTGGTGTCTGGTCCAGCCATATATTCTATGATGTGGCATGACTGTCCTCTGCTGGTGCTGCTAAGAAATGTTTGTTTTTTTTGATCCACCTGCTTTTTATTTTACAACATCTTTTTTATCTCCATTGTTTTTTATTTTGTGGCTTGCAAATGACTCAAATCCAAACTCAAAGGAAAGAGTGTAAGACATTTAAGAGTCTCATTGCCAGTTTATATTCCAGATGTGCCTGTAAGTCTTGTATAATATGTGTTCCTTTACAATGCTCAGTTGCACTTCATTTTATGTCTCCAAAACCAGAGATGATGGATGGATTGAAGCTTTTTTCCCCATCCAAGCAGCCTTGCAAAAATGTTCAAATATGGAAGAAAGATGGTTTGTTTAGGCACCACTAGGTGGCAGTGGTACAGTGTGATATCACAGGATTCACTCAGATTGACAGCTCATAAACATCTGTTAGCCTTCCTCTTGTTTATCTTCGTCTAATGGATGGATGACTCAGACAGTCGTCCACAGAGTCACATACAAATAAGACTTGTGTGTCTCCGATTTAAAAGCATGCAACCTTCTAGACAGGTGGGTTGAAAACTTCAGCAAGGGATCAGCGATGTTTGGACAAAAAGCCCACGCACCACCTGGGTCCATCAGCGAGTCTTCTCTGGCTGAGAGTGAAGATTTGTCCCTGAGCCCAAACAAGCATATATATAAATCACGCCTTCCAGTCAATATTAAGCTGCATGTGGTATTTTCTTTTCACGACTTGTTTGCAGAGCTGTCAGCCCGATCCAGTGGTGTGCGCGAGAGAGTAAATCGTCCAAACGATAAAAAAAAATCAGTCAGCACACACCCACTGTATTTAATGAACAATATTTTCATGCCTGAACTGTATAACCGGTCTGTAGCTCCATGCCTGTCCCTCTGGGCTCTGTTTATTATATGTCAAAAGGTCATTCACATGATCACTAACTTCAACTTGACAATATATACAGCATATACCCCCCCCCCCCCCCCCCCGCGCATTTCACATGGGAAGGGGTCTTACATGATGAAATTGCCTGTTCCATCAAAAAGCTATTTGCTCTAATGAAAAAAGATTACAGATAGGGGCGATAAAATTGGTCATGCATTTCAGTTACTGAGGTGACGGGCTTGATAAGTGCGCTTCTAGATTGCTGGGTGAGTGGGAGATGAGAACTGGGCCTGGGGCGACTCTCCTTCAGATTCATACATTCAAATGGTGAAGTAGCCTTTCAACCCTGTGTGAGAGCGGCAGATGGATGCATGGGAGGGAAGTCTGTGCCAACTACAATCAGAAAGCAACAAGTGATTTCCCCCCAAAACTCTTTTTTGTTTATTTTTTATCATATGGGTGAATCAAACAATATTTACTTCTGGAGTGTTTAATTCTCCTGGGAGAGGCTTACAGTAAACCCTGAAAAACATTTCAAATGATATCCTCACAAATTATTTAGAGCCTTTTCAGTTTTCAGGGAAGACTGATCAGCCTTCATCCCTGGCAGGATGTAGGGCTCAGTTTTGTCAAAGCAGTGCTGACGCTGAAACCTTCAGAGTTCTCATTTTCAAACTCTGCGGCCAAAACAATCTAATTAGCATCCTGATGTTGCCACTCCGCTCCTGTCTCACTGCTCCATCGCAGAGCCACAAACGCAGACGCTGTTTAATGTGTACACAGTATCCTGACTGGAGCTCTGGTGATGTTGAGAGAAAAAATCCTGCCACAGAGGCACATTTGTCATATTTAACAGCCATGCGAAAAAAACAACGTTGTCTGGACACATCAGCTACAGTTTCAAATAAGGGGGTCACATTGTACCGTATATAATGTAATAATTACATTGTTTGTACACCATTATAAATAAATGCCAAATTAACAACTTAACGAGATACAGCCTGTTGAAATATTGTATCCTCCATTGTACATGCAGTTATTTTATATATCTATAAGCAACTCCCACACGCAGCCCTGTCCATCAGGATATATGAATTTGGTATATGTATGAAAGCAAAAAAACATCTGGTTTTAGTTTTTGATATAATGTCAGAGGCCCCAGATGGTCTTTCACAGACGGGCATTGACATTGTAGTAGATAGGGAATCTCTCTCAGGCACAATAACTTAAATTCCCCTGGGGTAAGAAACTGTAAAGATTCTGTCCTCCAACTTCACATCTTTGTATCAGCAGGCATCTGTCAGGCTTTAGAAACAGGGGAACCAGTAAGAGTGCCAAGGATAATGTGGCGCGTTCACCGTCTTTGCAACAAAGCTCTGTGATTGATTAAACCCTTGATTCATCCAGCGTAAGGTTCCATGCTGTGGAAGTGGACAGGCTGAAGCAATAATGTGAGAGAGACAGAGAGCTTCATCTGTATGTTGCCTTTAATTTTGTCTCATTTAGAGAGCCACGCAACATCAATAGCAATTACAAGTGACAGTGCACTGTAGCAGGTCGGACAGGTTTAAAGCACAAAAGCCCACAGCAGCAATACTGAATGAACACAGTAATGGCAGATGATTTCTTATCCAGAACAACTAATGACTTATCTCTGCTGACCTTTCACTGCAAATGGTCAGCCCAATCATGGTGTCAGAGCACAGCACTTAGACTCCTATTCGTGGCAATAACTAGATTCATGTTTATTCTCCACTTTGTCCTTGGCAGGTTGCAGTGCACGCATTTCCCCTTATGAGTGGGATCACAATTACAAAAGGATCCAACAGCAAGTTATTTGGTGAGGATTATATTTCTGTCACCAAAATGTTACAGGATGAAAGTGCAGCCAGACCAAAATCTACTCCCCATTCATTTCAGTAGGGGGAAGTAGTATTGAAGTAGTAGGGAATTCGGGAACTTCTAAAACTTCTAATTTCAGAAATACTGATTGCATGTTTCAGAGGTTTCAAACAAAGTGCTTGAGAGATCATGTCACCGTCTGTGTGATCCATCCCGTCGGGACCAGCGCCATAGAAAGAGAGAGTTGCGACACTTCCATAGACCTCTGTTGTAATCGGGGAATGCAGAAGTAACGGGAGTCGTAGGGGGGCCAATAGTTGCTATCATTGTACGGCTAAGCATTAGACTCCAGTGAAGTTTATTGGGCGCTCACAGCCAGGCATCAAGATCTCATTTTCTTCCAACTGTTGTGGTGAACAGGATTGGCCCACCTTACTCCACCATAAACACATATATGTAGATCCTTTTGTTGTGATTTTCAAAAAACAATCTAACTGTTCTGCTGTACATTACAGACAGTTGCCCTCTGTATGTACAATTGTGTGATAATGTGTGGTATAGTTAGAGATATGGTGGTCATAAATACCTACTTGCTACATTTCCCAAAGTCCCTTGGATTCCACTGTTCTCTTAGGAAGAACCACACACCAATGAATGCATTGATAAGCTAGCAAAATATTATTACTGAAATATCAAGTTTCCCACAGAAATTTATGAAACTGTGATGGGTGAACTCTAAACCATCTGAAATATTTAAATCAAATCCAAATCAAATCAAGTTTTATTGTCACATACACAAAGCTAAGAATTAGATAAATCCAATATAATAAAAGTGAATCCAACAATAAAATAAAAACTGAATCTAGCAATTAAATTAAATAAAATAGGATACAATTATAAAGTAGCTGAAGGAGCTGAATTTTATATTTCAACAACTTTATTGTGTGTGTGTGTGTGTGTGTGTGTGTGTGTGTGTCCAGTCTCAGGTTTGTGAGTGACAGCTGTGACAGCAAGGCTGGGAACTAACCCTACAACCTTAAGAGTCGAAGGGGGACAGGGGAACAGAGTGGACCTTTACCCTGCCTAGACATTTTATATAATAAAATGTTTTGTTGAAGACAGTTGGTTGCCTTGTATATTTTGTACTATTAACCAAACTTCTTTCTTGCTTAAATTGAGCAGTTGCTGCATGATTGATGATCACATTGTGTGCATGTTCATGTGAGTGTCTCTTAACATAAGATAACATTATGATGTGACTAATTCTGACCATATAAGCAAAGTGTAAAATATGAATGCATACACACTTAATGTTTTCATTTACAGTAAGTGCATTAATATGTTTCATAACTGTTCCCAATGCTATTATATACACTGAATACAAGTGTTGTCAACATAGTAATCCTGTTGTAGTGCCATTACTTCAACAGGCTAAATGTAGAGTAAAACAATAGTCCTCATTAGCATAGTAGCATAGTATAGCAGTCATTTTTAGGTCGGCTTTAGGATATTGCTGCCTTGTGGTATAAAGTAAGTAATTAATCTAAATATATGTAAATAATAATAAAGCAGCAGACATATAATGATGGAGTAATCAATGGGCATTGTATGTTCATCTTTACCGAAAATGTGTGTAAATATATTAACTGCTGCTGTCTCCCGCCGAAGACCATTCAAACCAGTTGACAGCGCAGATGAGTTTGGAACTATTGCATGAACCACATGATCACATGGCATTGAGATCAAGAACTCTCTCTTTCTATGGCGCTGGTCGGGACCACAAAGACTTGCCAAAGATGCAGAGTTCTTGGAGAGGAATCAACTGCGGTGAGCAGAAATGGCCAAATGGTCACAGCACATGGCGACCTGACCACACGGCGTCCAACAAACGGCCACGGTTCAATCCTGGCCGGGGACGGTTGTTGCATGTCATACTCTCTCAGCTTGTTTCCTCTCTGCCCCTTCACTGTCAAACAAATGACCAAAAATGGATGTCTTGTAGAACCTGAACATTGAAAGTCTGATAGTCACTCTATAACTCTGGTGTGGTTACCAGCTGGTTACTAACTGTGTGTCTACTGTACAGTGGGTTTATCGTGGCTTTTTTGCTGAAAACAACTGTGTGCTGCAGCTGGTAACAAGGTTGATGGCTGAACCAAGCAGTAATGTTTTGGGCCCAACAGTGAGCTGAAAAAAGCTGCAAAGTTGATTATTATATATAGTATATTATTATATCTATTTGTTGCTAAGAGCAGCACCTTTTACAGTGCAGTCATTTCTTAATATAAATATTGAGCTGTGTAGCTTTAAAGACAATAAAATGGTTGATAAGAAGTCATGCTAGCTCACACCCTTTTTTCTGTTCTCGCTGCTTTTCACAAAAGCAGGGAATTACATTTTGACATTTTGGTGGTTCAACCTCACCATAAGGCTGGCATTGTTCTATATTTGTCTTCTTATGGAAAGGCCAAAACCATCTTCTGTCTTCCCTGCTCGTGGCATCTAGCTCCAAGCCACATACGTCTTACAAAAATACATTAATTAAAAAAAAATATATATATAGTTTCCTAAATTAACTTTGCCTTTGAGCAAACATTACTCAAACAAGAGTTCATAGTTCATTTCTTTTCAGATTTGATGTGTATTTGCAGCAACAGGATGAGGTATGTTGGACTGACTCAAAAGACAGTGCCTGTGTGCATTATAATGAAGGAACAGACAGTGATGTGTTTTTAATAGAAAATAAAGCTTCAGTATAAAAAGCTACAGTATATCAGGGTTGGCTACACAGAAAATACTTGTTAGCTAGATTAATTCTTTGTTGGTTTCCTTTTCCTGGGATTTGTTGACAACAAGAAAAACAGAATATTGGCAGCCTTATCCTTTACTGCCACACAGAATCTGGAAAGAAGGTTTTGTTGCTTTTGGGATAATAAACAGACAAGGGAAACGATTTAGAGATTCATTCTGAAACCTTATTATTCTTGTAAAAGAAGTAGGCAAGTGACTGTGTTGCTAGGCAAGTGACTGTGTTGCTCCAAAGTGACAAACAGTACTGTCTCTCCTCCTACATTTTCAAGCTCCACTCCGCAGCCGCTGGGTACAGTGGAATGGATAAGTGACAGAAGTGAGGGATAAGGGATGAGGGCGTACCCTCGGGGATTCAGGGAGATGCCCTGTGATCTGTGGGGAAACAAAAGGCAACAATGCAGAGCTCAGAGGGATTTGGAAGGTCTTCAGCTCAGTACTGCAACAGAGCCAATCTGCCTCAGTTCACTAGGATTAATCAATTTGAATGCCTTATTGATCCCACAAAGCCAGACTGTTGCTCTCTCCTGACTGAAAAAAAACTATTTTCATATTAATATCCATACTTTTTACATGTATCTGTACCTCTCTGCATACGAGTCACTCTTAAAATATGATAGGGCAGCCAGTTTTAATTCATCCATGTTTATTAGCTGACTATAAGACACATGGTGTTCCCTTCTGCCAGCGACACATTGTGCTTTTGATTAAAATCAATTCATTTTGGTAATTGAAGCATACAGGAGTTCTCAGGCCATGACTGATACCTGCGGTTTTTCTTCTTAATTACTCAGCAGTCCAGTCTTGGCCCCTTGGAAACATCCCGCTGCACAAATAGTACTGTAAATTGTTCACGTCCCGAGTTGAAAAACAGCTGAGGGCAGGCCGCTGGAGTCGATGTGATTAACTGTCACCTATCTGGCAGGTCTCTGCTTTGTTCCGGTGACATTTTGGATGCGAGGGCCGCCCTCCTGATGATAATATGGTCCCTGGTGATAAATGATGGAGGACCTCCCAGGGCTGTCACTCGCTGTGGCTGCCTGTGTTCAGCTGCCTTTACTTGAAAAGGTTTTTCTTGGGGACTTCTGAAATAAGCGTGTAAGGTCTCACGCTAAAGTCAGGCTTCTTGGAGAAAAGAAGTGACATTTTGAGCTGACATTTAATGGCTGTTCATCTTGGTTCTTTGTTTCATTATACATAAGGCTATACTGTGAAGTTAGACAGAGGGAATTCGAATGCATATGCTGAGGTTGGGGCGCTCAACAATACTGGAACCCCCACTCTGAACTCCTGTGGTGTATTGGTAACACGTCTGTCATATCTGATTGAAGAACCACGTTTAAATCATGTGTGAGTGTCCAGCTTTATAGCTATAGCATTAGCAATACAGATACAGCAATATTTGACTGTTTGTCAAAAAAACAGATACTTTCTAAAGCAGCTGTTAATCTTTTGTACTGATCCAAGTGCTCCAACTGAGAGTCACAGTCTATGGGAAAAATGACTGGGACTAGCTACAGCCCCGGCTCTGGCCACAGCATTGGGCGTGCCCACTTGTGCTGTACTTAAGTTGGAGCTTGGCGTTCCTCCATTTCTATCAGAATTTTCAGATAATACCCCTTGCCTTGAAGGTTCAGTGATACGCCTTCATTATTGCTACTCCAATATTCTATTCTTTAATTTTCCTTGTGAAATTTAATTTTTAAATATGCACACGTAGTTTCTGAATACACTCAAAAAAATCTGTGAAAGCATACATAATTCATGAATCTATAAAGAGACTCTGTGGATCATACAATTATGATGTAACTCCTGCTTTGAGCCCAGTGTTGTTTTTTTACTTTCTGGTCAGACATTATTGAAAAGGAAGTCAGGCTTGTTTCCATCAAGCGACCTTGAGGTAACAGGGAGGGTGGCGGTGCCTCGACAGCCCGGCAGCCAGGCTGCATTTTATTCACTCACACAAGCGCAGCTGGAAGACAGAAAACTACTTTGCCAGTGACTGTGAGAAGCAATAACAGTCCATCAGCACTGTCTGGAGCTGCTATCATTTTAACACAAAAACAGAGTGCGGCATCATCAGAGCTGAAACGGAGCGTAATTAGGGTGGCGGGCAGGTACATTTACCTCCATGAAACATATTTGATTCCCAAATCACACCAGGAAAGGTGAGTGAAGTTTTATTAATGCTCGTGTTTTACGTGTTCCAAACCTTAGAAATCACATCTCGCTGTCGTCCAATTTGTTGTTTGGTCCCAGCATCTAACACACACTAAAATCTGTGCTCCTCTTTCCCACTTTTTTCCCCCAGTTTTGATGTTGGTGGTGCTGACTGGACAACGAGTCCTCACACCTACACGACTGGTAGTGAAACATTAAAAATAATGATTTGCATGACCACAACAGATAGCTTGTCAGGAAATAAATGTAGGTCTGAGCATTGACCCCTTTGGGAGGTTTATGCAGGTTTCAGCAAGTTAAATGTAAGACATTTTAAGACTTTTTTTAATACCACATAGAAGGAAATTTAATACCTGTTTCACAGTCATGTATGACAGTATGATGGAAAACCAGTAGGGCCTAGAATGATTCATTAATATAGAATTGTTTCAGTACTTGCCAGCTGTCTAATTCCTAATGATACCCTCTCACATCCTTTTTGCATAAAGCTGATGTAAGTGATGTAAGCCAATTCATGCTTGTTTTGCTAAAATTACTTGACAGTAATAGAAAAAGCAGTGCTGGATTGTTTGTTTGTTTTTTTTTTGCGCCAAATTCATAAATAAATAAATAAAATTTAATGCCAAATATACAAGATTAAAAAGCACAACCAGTCAGCTAACCGGGGCATAGTCTTCTCCGACTGAAGGAAAAAGCAGTTTACAAAATACAATTAGAAATTGTAATTTTCCCTTTGAGCAACCTTTGTCCTTTTCCTGCAGCAGGTAGTCCAAGTATATTTTATTCCACAGCAGGTTGAGCAGCTGAGGCCTGGATGTTATTTTCTGCAGATCTGTTTCTTTGGGTTATTTGATTTCATTATTGCTTTCGCTGATTTCAGGGAGACTTCAATTATTCGATAATAATCAGCTGCATGTGAAATGAGGATGATGGGGACAAAGCAAGGCAGCGGGGGGTTTGCTTCCTAGTTTTCAAGCTGCACAGCTGAGAAGAAGCAGAGACGTTGCAGCCGGACAGACCTGAACATCTCCCTGGGGTTCAACTTAAGTTTGAGTTTCATTCTTTTTTTTTTCTCATGCGCTTCACCTGGTTCAGTTGGCTCACTGCTTATTATCCATACACAAGTCTGTCATGTAACGTTCTGTCCACTTTGCAGTTTTCTAATCAAATGCAGCCCAGTATCCCAAGAAATTCTGCACAATGTCAGCCCTCAAATGGAAAACTCAAAAAAGCACTGGTGAGTTGTATGTCCATGGGTTCGAGGTCAAAATTATCAGGAATGTGCACTTGCACGTAGTTGATTGAACAGACTTTATGAGTTCCAGTCTGCATCCCGTCTGATCTGCAATTAATTTTTGCTTTTTTACAATCACAATCGTTCTCTACCCCTAACAGAGTTAGATTTAGTGGCCTAACCTTACCTTACCCATCCTGACTTGCCATGCATTATACTATAAAAATAAGTCATTTAAAGAATAGCTGACACTGAAAATTAAAAAAACATGGTCACTGAATGTAATCTGGAATTTTGTTTGTATATATCAAAATCAAGCAGAATATCAGTGTTTTGGGATGAAAAAGGGTTGCCAAGTCTTTCTCGACCCCTAACGACCCCTTGCAGTGCTCTGGGGAACTACTCAGTGCCTCAGCGTTTGAAAGCACACCACAGGATTTTCTTTTTCTTTCTCTGCAGAACCGACTGCCTTCAGGAGACGTGTCTGGTTGTGAAAGAGAAATGCATTACACACATTTCTGGTCCTCTTCCCACTAATGCAGGCAATGATGAAAGACACAATAACCTGAAGGTCTGAGAGATGGATGACTGAAAAAACATGGCTAAAATGCGTCCTATGTAGAAAATGGTTGGTTGGCATGGTTTCTAAGCTATTCCCAATACGCATCAAGAACCATTGACCGATAGTAGATTGAGCTTTCAGTTGTTGAAAACACATAAATGATGATTTCATGTACATTGTGTTTGTTACTGACCAGCATTGACTATAAGAAAACATTTCATTGTATTGTATTGTATTGTATTGTAGCAGATGTTCAGTGAAAGAAGTGAATTATTGTGTGGAGACGGAAAGATCACTCAGAGAACAGTGGTTACACATTTAACCTTCTGTTGGTCTAGACACTGCTGCTTGCATTCAATTTCTCCATACCTTTACTAGATCTTTGTTGGTCTTTAGTTATTTATTTGCAGATAGCAAACACACTTTATGGCTGCAGCTGATAGATTGAGGTGACATCGCCAAGGCTGTTGGCAGCGACACAGTGCCAGCAGACACTGTTTATCTCTCTTTCTGTAAGTAATTCCATTGCTTGGAATAACTACAATCCTAAAGGCTGGCAGCTGATAACAATTATAATCCTCAACTATTTCAATAAAAAAAATCTCTTCTGAATTGGGGCAGTTTCTTCTGAGTGTTATGTTATGCTGATTAAAAAAAAAAAGGAAGATTAACAAAAGGGTGATAAGAAAATTGCTTGTCTTTTTGTTGTTTTAGCTATGGCACAAGTCTCGTTTATCGGTCAGATTTAGGCCGAGCCTCCAGTGGAAAACTATCCAATAAGACTCATCCTGTTGCCACGGTAAATTTTCTCCAGTTCTCTTGCGTAGGAGTCCTATTTTGCCTTTCAAAATGGGTTTCACGCGGTGCTGTGTGCATTTCAACTGTGAGCTCCAGGCAATCAGTGAAGGCCCAAACAAAGAGCTGCAGCTGTGCACTAGATTGCTTTTTCTTTGGGCGAAACCGAGGACACCAATTAAACGCGGCTTTGAATGTTGAGCACACCTCGGTGCCTGAACTCGTAAGGTGGTGGCTGGGTCATTGAATTTGAATGGGCTGATTTAGTTTGGGAGTGGGCAAGGAGACATACAGCATAGACTTCCTCTGTTCCCACATGTTTGCGTTGTCTGACATTAAATACAAGACCCACCCTTCGCATGGTGCACTGCCCTATACATTTGATTTCTCACATAAATCTACGAAGCTGCTGCTACAGTGGAAACGTAGACCATCTTGCCTTTGCGACCAGCTCCAGGGCTGTGGGACCCTGACATCTGACCTCGACATGGGGTCAGCTAAAGATTGAAAATGTTTCTAGAGGGAGTGATAAAATACCACTTCATCTTTATTACCGCATACCAGCTTTATTACAGAGGTTTGGTGAGATCTCAGGGGTAAGTATGTCCTCAACAGATCTTTCATAAACAGTAGGTTTATACCTGGCTCTGCATTAGTTATGTTCATAGTTGATGAACAAAACATGAAAAATGTTATGCAATCCATCCAATAGTTAGTCATTCTAAACCAAATATGCTATCTCCCTACCTTTAAATCAGTCAGACAGTCAAACAATTTAATAAATCCTTGAAAACTTGATGTCCAAATTATCGCAAGGGTCTAACCATAAAAAAAAAGGCTATGTTTTAAATTTCGGTGGAACCAGCATGAATTATGTTCTATCTCCAAGAAGCACACAATCATACATTCTCTGCAGTTGCTGGGTAGGTTTAATCTGCACAGAAACATGAAAAATACCCACATGACAACGTCTTAAATCATTTTCACATAAAATAAAGGAGAAAAACTGGCAGCTTTTTTTTTTTTGTCATCTTGTAACGAACAATGTTGCCTCCCAGCATTAGGAAACCCTAAATCATTTGAGAAAAATATTTCAGCTTTTCTTCTGACAACATCCACTGGCTTTCAGTGGCTATTTGAAAAGACTACTTTTTTTGCTGAAGCATATTGTTACAGTGCAGAGCCCCAGTGTTAATGCGGCTGACCACAGGGCTTCATCCGGCAGAGGAGTTCTACCCACAGTGTTGATTGGAACTGATACCAGGGAACTCTCATTATTTCAACTGAACATTTCTTTAAGCAATTAACCTGTTAAAAATATGCAGCCTTCAGGACTAAATGCTGACCACATCAGCCAAAATTACATAAAAGCAGCAAGATTAGGTTTAATAGGCAATATTTTCAAAGTGATCTCAGCAAACCCTATGCTCTTGCACAACAATCCTCCATTAACAGAAGGCGGCTCACCTGTTCACAGCTCACAGTGTGACTCATATCACTCAGGGATGTTGTATTCAAGCCTCCTAATCCCTTCATTTGCAAAATCATGGCTGTGCTGTGGAGGCAAATGGCAGGTGCAGCCATGTGCCTTTCCACTCAATCTTAAGTGCTTTTTTCGATGGCAGCCAGGCTTGTGTTTGAGGATGAGGTCATGGCTGGAGCTTCTGTAATGTTTTGCCTTGAAATTTAGGCACACAAACAAAATAACACTCGATAGTTCAGCACAGGGACAAGGTAAGCGCTGATGCATGGAACGCAGTAACGTCGCAAAGTCCCAAAGGTCCTGCCTCTGACAATCACAAAACCAATGGTGTAAGGATAGAGGATGTGTTACATAGGTGGTAAAATCAATGTGACAAGGAGGGAGTTCACAAGTGTTACTTTCCTGAAGCCCGCTGACTAAGTGAACAGCAACAGGTAAGGGTCTCGCCTTGGCAAGGGTGGTAACTCAAACCGTGGCAACAGGCTGTCAGTGAGTTAACCGACAGGTGAATGTGTCCCACTAACGTTATGATCCACATCATCTCCACACATCACCGAAAAATACAGTCTGATGGCTGCTGGTTAAGTTATGAACTGACACACTGACAAGCAACCATAACTCACAGAGGAGCTGATAAATTAATGAAAGTGGTGAATTTATTGCTTTGAATTCTAATTTAGTTTCTTATGAGAGAACATACTTTTGTAGTTTTGCTTTAACTAATTGGAGGCAAAAAATTTGAAACCAAAAAAACCCAGCAGAAATTGGAAGAAAATCTCACAGGACGCTCTGACATTTCCTGCTGCAGTTAGTGTGAACCATCGGCAGGTTACGGGAAAAGGTCAGCCAGTCAGACACTGGCTGTAATAAGACAGGAGAACTGTTTTAACAGATTTGGCCACAAATATCACAATGCTGTCATTTTTAATGAGTACAGCAGAAATAATCAATATGTCTGAAATATATATATATATATATATATATATATATATATATATATATATATACGCTTATTTTAGTGCCCTTGTGTGTCATTGTTGACACAAATTGCCATGACCACTACCACAAGTGAAGCACTTACACATCCACAACACTTTTGAGCTCTGCTTATAAAAATGAACATATCTCAAAAGCTATAAATTTACATAGTTTAAATAACTTATGGTGTGTACAGAAATATCTTATTCATGTTTCTACATTTAGAATTGTTTTGGATCAATATGTTTTGTGTGTTTATTTAGTAGAATTTGATGAAAAAATGTTGTTGGTTTTATTTGTTACACAATTTCAATACATTATTCAATTATTATGGTTTATTGACTTACATATATATGTGTGTGTGTGTGTGTGTTTGTATAAATAGCACTGCAGCATTACTTGCACATATGATGATCATCTCACTTTCTGGGTTCACACCTGAACACTGGCCGGACTTCTCTGTGTGAAGTTTGTATTCTCTTCTGATGTCTATGTGCAGAGAGAAAGAGGCTCTAAATTGCCTGCGAGTGTGAATGTGTCTGTCTGTTTACATGTATCAGCCTTGTGATTGACGGGTGACGTGAGCAGGGATGCGTGGGGAATATAATCTAGCTCCACATGTGCTCCGCTTTATTCAATTATTATGGTTTATTGACTTACATAACATTTTAGCTTAGGTTGTACAGATTTGAGGGATATACAGTATTTGAAGATACTCCATGAAATTGCATCACAACAAGCAAAAATACCAATGTAGGCACTGGCAGACCATTTCTATTGCAGAGTTCAAAGGGTTAATATATAGTGCATATGTACCCAAACCAGGTTTCTATTCATAGATAAAACTGAGGCTTTTGTGTTTTTATCAAATGATAATTAGGATACATTTAAACCATAACCTCTATGTACAGGGTCCATTCAGTCATGAAAAACTTTTAAACTTGTTTTTTCCAGGTCAGGAAGAATCATGAATCATGAGTCAGTTTAGTGTCCTGTCATTGATTTGTGTCATACAGTATAAGGTGTATTGTATACTGCCAGTGGGTGATGAGCTTGAGATCAATCACATGACAATAACAATAAATGTTTTCAATATCCATATACAGTATATATTGATATGGCAAACCAATGCAAATTGGCAAATAAAACCATGAATAAATTCATTTTCAGTTCTTAATTTACAATTGGATCAATTTAAATCAATTTGATTCTATTTATTTTAATTTGAGTCTAATCATTCCAATGGGAGAAGTGGACATATATTCAAAACATTCTGACACTAAAACGGCATTTTTCAGACACACACATCACAATACAAATTATATAGTATCAGCTACAGTATTTTAAAAGGTATTAAAAGCAAAATCTGCAGCTTTGACAAACATTTTAAATCATAAATATGGTAATAATTGTCAAGTAAAAACGTCTATTGAAAAGATCCAAGTTACTCTGTGAAACATGGACAGTACAGTCCTCACAGTAGCGCTGATACTTCGTTTACTGAGCTGTTTGTCAACTACGTAAGTAAGTGACTTTATAAGATCAGTAATTCCTTCAGTTATGTTGACACGGGCATTTACAGGATAAATCGTATTCCAGGCAGGTTGCTGACTCATAATGGTGAATTTCACTGGTCTGATGTAACTAATGTGTAGTCAAGATAACATGTAGACAGAGGCTACAGTCATCACAATACATTTCTGTGATTACTTTAGTGGGTTAATTAGGTGTATTTTTACCAGAAATAATTATTAGACTAATTTTTCACATCCTGGTAATTACTGTAAGTGTTTAAATACTGTGCTTCAAGTACATAACACATTTAGCTCCTCACAACAATTACTTTCTACTTAACTGCGCTCTGTAGGTCACCTCTCACAAATGTATATGTAAAGACAAACAAAACAGAATTTATGTCAGAATCAGTGTTCTCACACTAAAAAGTATAAGCAAGCTTAAAGAAGGCAACCAATATACTCTTCCTAAGTCTAAGGACTATGGATGTGGTGGCTTTTAAGGTCTGACACTGTGTCACTAATTTTTGATTTTAATGGTGATGCAGTTATCCAGATTTTACAATAAACTTGATAATTGTCCTTTCAAATCTCTTGCACCAGATTACTAAAATATGTTAAAGTGCCAACTAATCATCTGTAAATGTGTTACAAAATAGTGTGGGTCAAAGCTGTAATGACTGTTATGACTGTACCAGAAGGCCTAGTCATTGCTCATAGTTACCATTGCCAATACTGACCTGCTGCATGCTGAAAAAAGGCGACTGCACCTTTAGCAATTACTTTGTTCCTTTAAAGGGTACACATGAGGGCTCATTGTGTGGCTGTTAAGGTAAATCTGTAAAACTGTATCGCTCCAGTAGAGTGTGCAATCTCTTGAAATTGCTCTATTTGCACATATGAACATCAGCGAGTGGGATCCGTGGGTGTAATCATGTTCATCTTTTTATGTTTAACTGTGAACACCCCATGTTACATGCAAATTTGCATGCTAAAAAAAAAAAAACTAGAGTATGTTTGAATAACAATGATACACAACTTGTTCTCAGCTACTGGCTTTGCTTTTTGTTTACTTCACCCTCTGAAGCAGTTTTTCGCTCAGACATAGCTCAACTGCGTGATTTGGCTTCAGGAGGTGTAACCAATTCTCCTGAGTTCCATCACCAGCCGAGGAGTACAGAGATACCTGAATCATTACAAATAGCGCAGATTCTCAACCCTTCAGGCCACCGTTGTTCTAAGAAACAGACAGAAGATTTAATGTTCTCAGCAAGTTCTGCAGCCAATGTATTGAAAAAAGTAGCCAGCCAATTGGCTACAGCACAGGCATCCAATTTGGTGCCTTCTTACACACTCTTTATCTCACAATACGTGTGGATGCACAGATTGGAAAACCGCGTCTGACACTTATAACTATAAACCATTACTGGCCCCAACAGCATATTACATGGTATCTGCTTTAGAAACAGCTCATGGAAGCTGAAATCAGAAGTTTTATTATTTCAGCACACTTTCAGCAGCATTTTCTATCACGGGAAGTCAAATAGCAATTCTGTTTTGCAAATAATCAACCCTGGTTTCTAACATGGCCTTGACAGGCCATTGCATTGGAGGTGAGGTGGGGATATATGGTATATAATAGTAAAATAAGAAAAAGTGTATTCTGTATACTTTCAGCTTAGATGGCATAATTGATGATGATGTTGATGATCAACCTGGTAGTTTTCTTATCTTGAAAGAAACAAAATTCTGACTTTAAATCTGCACTTATAGATATTTTTATATATTAACAATGGATCAAATGACTGTGTAATTTGAAAGGTGTATATCATAGTGACACACCCACAGAGAACTTTCATCCAACTCTGTAGTTCTCTTCGTTTTTAGTGTCTTTCAGCCCATTGATTTGATATAATGTCCAGCTTTGTACTCCTGTTTTGGTTCAGTTTCACTGCTCTCATCAACCTTGTTTCAGGCCATAGCAGGAAACTCTTGTCAGTTAAAAAGCTCTGATAAACCAACTGTACACTACCTGTCCAGCACCAGAGAGCAGACGGACCCAGTTATCAGGTAGCACGTGAACAGTAGCATTTGGCAGCTAAACGGTGACTGGTGGAGACCAAAAAAGAGCTAAAAGGAGAGTGGCTATTAGACTTAGAGTTGGTGGGTGGACATGCACAAACCCAACTTCTAATAAATGCTAATGTTGCATATTTGCTAGATGAGTAAAAAGTGTTTGCTAAAACGTTAGCTAAAACATGTTTATAAGGTGACAATTGCCAAAACGATGGTGAGAAATAGAGAGTTGTACTAACTGTATTTTGCATACCTGACATACATTAACATTATTATGTGAAATGATTTAAAGAAAGATGCCTGAAAAAAACACCCATAATAACCTTTTTAAGTAGAATTACCCATTTTCCAAATTACATGGTAGTAACCACATCAGTGTCAGGAAATAAATACACTGATTTAACAGATCTAGCATTACAAAACACTGGCATATACAACACAGCCCGCTGGGCTTTTTTCACATCCTTCACATATCTGCCTCTCTGTTTTCCTCCCTCAGTTTGATATAAATCTATCGCCACACACATGCTGGCATTATTTCCATTTTACTTTGATGGCTCTGTACTTCTACAGCTGGAGTCTGTGGCTGCTCACTCACCTGTCGCTCTAGAGAAACAAACACTCAGCAGTGCACACGTGCACGCCACAGTCACAGGAGACTCTGTTCATTTGGAGCGAAGGGAAAATGTCAAAAAGTAGTCGGCTGGTGATAAGTCAATACACTGAACCATGGCCTCAGAACTTCAAGGGCTGATTCCCAGTCTGACAGTGTCACACAGAGCTGCCAACATCTCTTAGTCACACTGGGGATGTGACGGGGTGAGGAGCTCAGCAATCATCCAGGTCCATTTGGAAGAAGAAGAAGGTTGGTTGCTATGCTCTCCATGATCCCAACATAGATAAACAGCTAGAAAGTAGATTTGTGTTTGAAAGGATGGAGTATTACACCTGTTTTGATGAGTTTCAAAACCAGATCGGTTTTATGTTTGCATTTTGGGACATCACCACCCCCCTCTCATCATTTGCATGTCTAGTACACAATTACGAAAAATATAAATTGAACCACTCAAGGTCAGTATTGGGAGTGCTTCATGTTCTGTATCTACAACTCATTTGGTTCATTAAAATAAAGCCACTGATTTAAATAAATGAGAACATTTTATCAATGTTGTATTGCTTTCCTTGTAAATGTAAGAGGAATAAGAAATTGAATACACCCACCTATCCAATCTTGTTTATCCTGCAGGTTCACAAGGGGGTGGGGGGCATCCATGACAGACCATGCATAACCTAACAAAAAGGACACTTATTTGTTTTTAAGGGAGTCTATTTTACATTTGCCAAACTTTGTCCACTGTAGGAATAAGTGAGACACTGAATTGCCTAAACTGCACACTGAATTTCCCACGACTGTCTTAAATCTGTTGCTTCAAAGATTGAGTGAGAGGAGAAGAGAGCAAGTACAGTCAGACCACAAGCAGGAAACAACAAGCATGTCTCCTGGTGAGGGACTGTGTGTTTACTTCTTATTTTACTTTTACAGTGAGACCATTCAAATATTTATCTGTGCTGTGTTTTATCCACACTAAAACAAGTAGAGTGTCTACTTGTTTTAGTAAAACACAGCACAGAGCAAACCAGCAAACCATAGAACCAGCAAACTGACTTTGTAATAGAGGTCGCCCAGCTATTTTTCTTTAAAGTTTGCTAACAGAATTTTAACATTTGCTAGCTATAAGTCATACCAGACCAGGTAAGGCTGTAGCTGCAAAACCCTGGTGTGTACTGAACTGAGCAATGGTGCATTTTACTGCTTATGTATTCAACTTTCCATTTGCAAGAAGATTAGTTATGTGTTTAATATACATAGTTTATTATTTCAAGAGTTACCATAACTTTTAACTTTTTAACTTTGAACTTCCAACCTGACTGGCTTATAATGTTTAAAACAAGTAACTCCATTGTAAACTACTACTATTATTATTATTATTATTACTAATGTAGTATTCACCATTGAGCATTGATCTTAGCAACTAAAATGGAAAGTACTTTTTCACCACCATAACAATTTATAACTCAGCTTAAGTTACCATGCTGGAAAAAATTACAGTATGCTACCACTGAGTTGCATGAATTTGGGCCAATATCTAACCAATGGTTCTTCCTTGATGGTATTTTCAGAAAAGCACTATATTCAGACTTCCACTTTACATGATTTCTATTCTGGAAAAAAAAGTTTATTCTCTACAGGAAAAGCGTTGCCACAAGGTGAGAAACCATAAAGAGAATAAGAGATGAAGATGGAGGAAAGGCTGAAAAGAGTTAAGTAAATGCCAAAATAATTAACATGTTCAAAGGCACAAAATGTTAGCATTTGGCTAGACAGGATTGGTCCCGCTTAATTGGAGAAGCCCTCTCTCTGAAGCCTTCTTGCTCATTCTTGATGAAAAGGTCAGTGGCTGTTGGGAAATATGAGTCCCTGTCGGCATCTACAAAAGGCATGCATAATGTAATAGCTTTTAAAGGGACTTGTGTTACGCAAGTATATTGGGACACAAAATATGGGACACAAAATAATCCAATACACTGAAGTGTAACTGGATCTGAATGCCCTTTGGCTGTAAAAACAAAAACACTTTAAGAACAGCAAACAACCAACTTTTCATTATTAACAAATGCCTATATTTTATGATGATTGTTTTCAGACAGGTTCTGAATAAATAACCTGTCTGAATAAATGTAAGGGTTTTTAAACAGTTAATTGGTAATATTAAGCTAAGCAATAACAATTAATCATATATGAGAGTTATTTTTTTTTGCATGAGGTCACATTGAAGTAAGCACAGCAATGCCTTAGAAACACTTCTATTGTTTATTTTATTTCCAGCAAACCCCAATATTTCTTTCAGTGCTTGTTAATGTTGTATCACTTATTACGGGATATACATCATTGATTTGAGACTGTGAAGGGCAGTTTTATTACCCTTTAGCCCCAACAGCAGAGTAGAAGATGAAGAGCAAGCAAGCTGGAAGCAGAGCAGCTGAAGGACAAACGTGTTTAGTTGCATTTGGCCTGGACCCCCCCGCCCCGCTTCCCCCAATCTGATCAATCGTTTTTTTTAATAGTTGAGAAAATAAAATAGCTGTGAGAACACAGCTGAGATCGATGATGGAACTGCTGTATCTTTGCCAGCATTACTTCTGCCACTTGTTTCTTTGCTGTTGGATGTGTGATGAATATTTGGTTGTATAAGGAAACATTCAAATATTCAAAAAATGCTGTGGGGATATAGCATTCAAGATGCCTGCATTTTGAGACTGTCTGAGACTCTGCTGCCAATCTTCATCAACGTATTCACACAGTCAAACATAATTCAAAATTGTTGGGAAATCTCCTGCTTCACATGTAAATTTGAAAAACAAATTTAAGCTAGGCTCTGAAAAGAAAAGTAAATTAAACAGACAAATCTTTAGTTGACCTTTATCAGATTTAAATCAATTTACTCTTGAACCTAAATTTCTTTAATTAGTATAATTAGGATTACTATGTTACACAAACTTAAAACTGCATTGATTTATGTTTTTGACCACTTGGGGGCGCCAAATATATAAGCTAAATTCACAACATCTGATATTATTTTTTCAAGATGTTATGCTCACTTTTACACTTTTTACACATCCAGCAGACAGGGAGCACCATTAGCATTCACTTGGGGTCGTATTTGCAGTGACTTTGTAATTACAAAGTCTAACAATTTCTTCATCAACAATCTTTTTTCAAACAGTTCTCCAGGCTTTCAGCACATCACTACATAAAACTTTTAGTAGGTTGGACTGTAGATCATAAACATCGAACATGGTCTTGTTCGCATAACTCGCAGACTTGTTGAATTCTTTATTGTTTATTGGTCTATGTGATTTATTTATGGAGCTATTTCAGGTGAGCGTCCATGTGTTTATCCACCTGACCAGGGCAGACTGAGTAATGGCACAAATGGAGTTTATATTAACTAATGTGTCACTTTTAACTGAAACAAAAGCATCAATATTTATTGAAACACAAATGTAAAAAAAAGGGCCTTTGATGTAAACAGACATCTGCTATAACAAGATCAAAGACTGTGTCTAATGTTCATCTACTGATGATCCACTCAGAATTGAGTAATCAATAACTATAAAGCAAGAAATCTCTGTCTGTACGTACGTATGTTTGTCCTTCACAGAGAAACACTTTACTACTTCAAGTATATTCTAAGATAGTCTTAGAACACACAGGAAGGCCCTCCATAATGCCAGAGGAGCCTATTACTCCTCACTAACAGAGGAACATAAGAACAACCCCAGGTTTCTTTTCAGCACTGTAGCCAGGCTGACACAGAGTCAGAGCTCTGTTGAGCCATGTATTTCCAGAGCTCTCATGAGCTTCTTTGATGATAAAATTCATCATCTTGTGCCCTCAACCAGTTCAGATATATCTTCAAGTACAGGAAGCTTAGAAACAGCTGTAGAAAAATATATATATTTAGACTGTTTTTCTCCAATTGACCTTCACCAACTTTTTCATGTAATTATGACTGTATAAAATTAAAAGGAAATACATACTGCTTAACAGTGAGTATTATATCTCCTTTTATTTCTTTGTTTAGTTATGGCTATTCAGTAGTAACATGTAGTGGCACCAAGGGACTGAAGCCTTACAGTCCTGGCACTGTACACACTCTGAATTCAGCTGGAATAAATATTGTGAATTTCTTCCAACATACTGATGAGTTTTCCACATTTACACAAAATGTTTTCAACTGGTTGAAATCCACATGGTGATGGCAGATTGCAACATTACGCCTATGCAGAAAGGGGCAATGCAGACTGAAGCCATTGTCTGTTCCAGTGCAATGCATTCATGCACAGACTAACAACACATCATGCCTAAATTATGGCAACATCCATAACTCATCTGTCCTGATCATAACAGAACCAGCCATACACAACAGGCTCTGTGCAGACAGATGGAAAGAGACGGGAAATAGTCTGGAAATATTGTGTGCAAGTGATGGAGCAAACTGAAGCTGAAGTAGGAGGCTTAATGAGGGGTTTTACTACAGGTTTCCATGATTTATTTGGCAGGTTGAAGCAGACTACAGCACTTACACAGACTTGACAAAACAGACACCGACAGAAGCAACAAAAAACCAACAAGGTGAGTTCTCTGATGTTGGGACGACAATCATATGTTGACAGAAATCGATTTAATAAGCTTAAAAAATCTATGTAATATAGTATGTGTTGCTAAAGTCAACATGCCAAAACTTGAACTTTAAACACAAAACATTACACAGATCCACAGACAGCCTTTCCTGATGAAATCCGCAGTTTAAGGAATTCACAAAAAATCAGTTAGGCCCTTCTTAAATTAATAAACACACCTCGCCATACATAATACACCTCGGGAGAACACTCACTTCTCAGAAGTTGGACCATAAGATCAGCTGCAGTAGAATAAGATAAGACAGAATAAACCACTTAATTTAATGTCTACTGAGTTACTTTCATTTTAGGGCTCTTCAGAAGTCTATTTAAAGGAAGGCTCTGTCAAATGTGCTTTAATTAATTGTTAAACAGAACAACAAGGGTGTTTATACAAGTACTCTATTTTTCCTCATTAGTAAGTTTTTATAAAGCTTTCTTTGGAAACTAACACTGAAAATCTATCTGTTGAGTTCCAAAAACTTTTAAACTGTAGGTTTAAAGGTTTGCAGCTTGCTTGTTTGTGGAGGGCGGCAGCTTTAGTCAAGTTGAATTCACAGCAGTTATAATGGGTTCCACTGTTGAGCCAGACTCATGGCACAACACATTTTAAAAATTGTATTGAAACATCCATAAAATCACTCCTAGAGCATAATCCATTACTCCATTGTGACCTGTGCGTTCAGTATGTTCCAAACAATCTTCACTTCAATAAATCACAAAATATGTTACTTCTGCCTGAGCTTCTAGAGCTACAGCAGTTTCTCATATTTATTTGACCCCATCACCACTTTACTTTACTACCAGGTGGCGCCCATGTAAACATCATTTGGATCCTGCTCTTTTTTTGCACCATGTCCATTACTGGGAGAGCAACATTAAAGCCACGCTATATAACTTTTGAAAGGATATAACACTATTCCATTTTCAAACAGAAAGACTACTTCATAATTAAGAGATAGCACTATTGCAAAACTCAGTACACTCAGGAGTTTTAGTACTACAGCCTTACGTGTTCTGGTAGATTATGGTGCATATTGCTGTTTAACTGACATATGGGAATAATTTTGTCCATTGAAATCTGCTGCTCTTCCATTGGTCTGATAACCTGAACTCTGGGAACTCTGGGAAGTCTGATGGTATTAGCACTCCCTAAAAGTTGAACGCAAAATAACTTTCACTGTAAGTTTTCATCACTTATTTATGAAACCTTGCTCCAGAGAGACCTATTTCAAAAGCACAAAGAAATACTAAGAATCGCATACCAAAAATAAGAAATGTAAACCAAAAGACAGGCAATATGGTCATGCTGAACCTGTGCTTTTGGATGCAAATCATGGATTTGCATTTCACGTTGTAGCTCTCTGTCATATTTTGGAATGATCATTTTGGGTTGCAGTTATTATTGGAGGGTTTAACAACCTCCACATTTCTGTGTTTTAATTAAAAAACACAATTAATTTGTGTTACTGTTACTCAACAGTCATCACTGTCCTATAATATTAACTTGTGATGACAGTGGCCACTGTTAAACAGAAGTTACATAGTCTTGCTTTAAGACTCCTGTAATGCTGAAGGCGTTTAATCAATAAATGTATCAGTTAAAAGCCAGTTCCTTTTGCATCAAAGGTTTCCAACATGGTTTGGAGCTGGATGAGGTAACAGAGACAAACACTTCAAACCGACTGGAGGATTGAGTTAATCACTTCTTGTGAAGTCAGGTTAGGAGCTGCCAGGTATTTCTCTGCCAGCTTTTCTCCCAGAATTCAAGGGAAGCCAGACTTTCCCTGTTTGTTCAGACTGTAGTTGTCATTTTATTAAAAAACAAACATTTTGTTTAACAGTTTTGGTAATTCTTCTGTGCTGTTGCTGGAGTTTTTTACAGTGAGTGAACCAGTGAATGTGTGGTGAAACACTATATTGCACTCCTACTGTAGACTAATGTCATGTCCGTGAGGAGGCCAGGCTGAAGTTGGCATCCCTTGGTGAAAAAACATTGAAGGATTAACCATTGAGATAAGGGAACATTAGCAGGTGCAGTTATGGAGGGTGGAGTTTTTAGTAAAGAACAATTTTAATAAACTATCCCTACAACAGAAACTTAAAATTAAATCTGACATAAAAAACTAGAGCTGCGTACGGATGTTAATACCAGTCTACATTGGATCAGAATCAGAATCAGCTTTATTGGACATGTATGCGTACACATACAAGGAATTTGGTCTCAACGTACTTACACAGAAATAGACAAATAAACAAAAAACAAGGACAGCAAAGCTGTAACATCAGTTGGGATGAGAGCCACTGGGAACTACAGTACAATAAACTAATTTGTCAGACTTTAGTAAACTTCAAAAGCCATTACATGCCATCCATGAAGGACTCAGGTCGCTCTGTATCGCTTTCAATAAGACAATGACAGAGCCGGGATGGGACAAAGATACCATGCACAGAGTGCAGCCTTGAAGCAAAAACTTGAGGATTTCGACTTTACCTTCTGCTTGTGGTCTTTCAGTCCATTTTCGGCCTCATGAAACCACTCTTCCCTAGCCTGGGAACCAGACGAATCTGCGAGCTCATGTTTTATATGCTCTGGTAGATACGTGTTAATACAATGACTGACAGAGAGAAGCTCCTTTCAGGCACCTTTGTAAATAACCAAGATGGCAGCTGGCGATGCGGAGCGTACCCAGGCCGGCTACAGCGGCAATATTAAACGGACTGAACGGTAAATTTTCCCTAAAAGAAGAACAAACAACTGCACTTGTTAGAATTAATTGACATTCAAACTAACAATAATTTGCCATACCCAAGCTCTGCTTAGAGAATATATTTTTATTGTACCACTGCTGCCATGTTGAAGGAAAAGTAGCAGTTAGAAGGTACAGAGCAGAGTTAGCTGAAAGGAGTTGGGCAGATGAGGGAGTGGCTGACAGGTAGAGTGGAAAGTTACTGGGAGGGTGGAGCTGAACTGTGACAGCCGCTATGTTGAAGGAGAACGAGGGTAGGAGCCGAGTTAACGAACAGCATGCTAACAAAGGAAGTGTAGAGTTTCCTTACCTTTAGGGCAGGGACTTCCCGGATTGGTGGACTTGTGTGCCAAAGAGGCTGGGACCAGCATGTGAACCAACAAGGGAGAGCCAAGTCTAAAACTGCGGCCATCCCCCATCTTTCTTTACAACCAATCAGATAGCTGAACCTTACTATAAAACACTGTGGAATGTTAAGAAGAGCTCTCTTTTTTAGGACGTTGGCTACAGACTAACAGCTTGCTGACTGTGGTTTACTGAATAGAGGAGATCCTTGTACAAGATGGCTTTGATCTTACAATGTCTCAATAAAATGTCGAACCAAAGGAACAGCCTCTCTCCGGACTTTTCTTTCACAAATAAACAAACACGTCTAACACACCTAAACTTTACGTTGATAAGAAATATGTGTTTGCCGAACTTATCGTAGACAGGACGGCGTTTCGTCGCTCCAATTGGTTGTCCTGCCTGTCAATAACCGGTAAAACGGTGGACATCAAAAGGTGCCAGGATTGGATCAAGAGCATTCTCAGCGTATTCAAAGCCATAAGAACAGATGAGACGTTCAGTGGCATTTATTATGAAACATTCCAGGCAGTCGGAGAACCCGTGCCCCGCCGTTAACTTAGTCGCCACAGCTTGGAGGACATATCTACTCATTGATGAGCAGAATTTAAGGAATGAGCTGCATGCGCTGTACAACAACAGATTATTTCACAAGCCACCAGGAGAGCTGGTATGGCTTCTTATTGAGGATGACCTACAAGGTACACTCTCTGAGGTCTACAAGCTGCTATTATGTACAGGTAAGCAGAGTTCTACTTTTCCTGTCTAAAAGGATGAAAATGTATCTGAGGAACACGTGTGGACAGGACAGACTTGTCAACCTAGCCAAAATATCCATTGACTCTTGTTGTTGAGGTTCTAAAGGCCAGTGGTAAATTCTACGACATGTTTGTTGAGCAGTTTACTGCCATGAAAGTCAGGAGAATGGCCTTCTTCTTCAAATAAGGTGAGTAAAACTAACACCCCCTTCTGTCTCTTCGGATTTACTGTTGACTCAATTGCCCATGTGGCCGTGTGTACAATTTTTTTATGTGGTCATATTGCTTTTTATGCCTTGCTTGGATTTAGCTGCATGTGTGAGTCAGTCCACTGAAGTAGCTCTTTTATTGCGGTTGTCTACACACAGAAAATCAACACCACAGACAGTTACACAGAGAAAATCAGCACCACAAACAGCACCCACAGGGCCGGGTTACCGGAACAGATGAGGTTGTGAGTTTACAGCCTTTCAAGGTCTGGAAATGGGTTGTCAGTCTTTGAGATCATGTTATATAATGAACATTTGGCCAAGTTTTTAACAATAAAGAAGAATGGAAAGTATTTGTTTATGTTGAACACATTCAATTGGGTGTGTAAGTCATGTGTTTGATATGTGTATCCTACTGATACTTCATGATGTGAATGTAAAACTTTAAAAGTCTCCTTACTGACCTTGTGAATGAATGATTCTGTCTCATAGATCAGAAGCCTTGTCTCACAATGCTTCTTTACTTCCCCACGCCACGCCCCTGCCTTGGGGTGTGGTCAGTTTAACGTCAGCCGATGCCTGCTGATTACAGTAAAAACTAGTAATCTGTGTTTTCTAATTTGCATCATATTTTGCATTTAAGAAGCTAGAATACACACTGCAACTGTAGTCACACTTTCAGAATAGCAGTTCAGTCAGGACCACTATGACAAAGATACTTGATCTATGTGCAGTAGATATATCTGCAGTTAGATGTATTTGGCGGCATGCTCTGTTCTGTGACCTCCCTGCCCTTCCAGGTGCATACGTGGAAAGCCTAAGGCAGGGAGAGCAGCTGCAAAACCCCCCGTAGGGTCCAGAACAGAGCAGCATCAATGACAACAGAAATGACATTGATAAGTTAAACACAGCATGAAGGGAGGAGCTGGGGTGGAGGTATGTTGAGAAGCGGCTTGTGGAGGAAGCAGCCAGGATAGGCGGCTGAAGCAGCTTAAATAGGGCGCCCTGAATGAGATCGCCAATAGATGCGTGGAAGGGAATCAGCTGATCCATCAGCTGATGTGGCTCCTGGATTGCAATGGTCAGCTGATGTAGCTGGGATATTGAGCTGAGCTTGACTCCGTGGCCTGCCTGAACTAACGCGATGCTCAATTTGTTTGGGCTTCACATTTCAGGACATTACAGCAATCACAACAATTGTTTAAGTGTTGGTAAAATACATATAACCCATTTTGCCATCATCTGCAGGTCTATAAATAACTTTTTGCCAGACCATTTTTCCACAGTCTGAACTGAGTGCTCCTTCGCCAGATGTTGTTGATGTGACATCTGTAAGGCTGTGCAAATAGATCACAAAGATGTGGAAGTATCAAGATGCAGTGCAGACAATTCAGAGCCTAGCTATAAATGTCAGCTGCTGGTGTTTATATGGTCTTGTTGTTTACAGAGACATCTGCTCCTCATGTCTCACATGGTTGGTTTTCACCATTGGACTGATTTCAATCCCTCTATACATTTCAAGGGAAAGACTTCCATTCGTATATTTTAATTTACAGACCTTAAAATTCTTGAATGAGAACCTTGTACGTTCTTATGGCTTTAATGAAGATAATGTGAATATGCTATTCATAAAATCCTCTTTTTAAAATCTTCTGTTCATTGATTCTTCCACAGTTGCTATGCTCGTTGGGAGCACGTGAGCTTTTGAAAGATTTTAACAGTACTTGTAATGAAGTTTCATTGTCTTTTTCTAGTCTGGGAACCAAATGAATCTGCAAGCTCATGTTTCATTTGCTCTGGCAGATACGTCTGGCCCCTCTCCCATTCAAACTGATTTCTCGTTTTTCGTTTGCCGTTTTATTGGGCTAGCCAATCACAAGCGTTTATCTAGTACGGGGCGATGACTGACAGAGACAGGCCCCATTCAGGTATCTTGTAAATATCCAAGATGGTGTTCCCGATACGGAATGTTTACCGGGCGGCTGCAGCGGCAGTATTAAACGGACTGGACAGTAAATTTTCTCTAAAAGAAGAACAAACAACTGCATTTAAACTTTATGGTGATAAGAAATATGTGTATGCCGAACTTCTGACAGGAAGTACCGTTCGACAGCCTGTCTAACGCCTCTTGGAAATCAAAAATTGAACTGAGAGGTGCCAGACTAGTCTTTTTCACCTTTAGATATAACAGACTGAAAGCTCTGTCTTTTCCCTTACTTAATGACAACACCAGAGGCTTAAAAAGACAGGAAGATATAAGGAGGAAGATAATCTTACAGAGGGCCAGATGTTTGCTTGTCAACCTGTAGTTAATGAGGTGAGAGATTCCTATTTATCGCACCGTTCTATCCAGAGTCATGAGAGTCCTTTTCAAGACTATTGATGTACTGTTCAGTACAGCTTCCCTAGTACTGTTAAAATAAATGATAATGCAGCCATTCCTGTAAATGTTATTGAGTCAAGGGACCGCAATATTATTTCCATTCTCTTGACCTTGCTAATCTGTGAAACAAATCTTTAAATTCTGCATCGTCACAGACACCCTGCTCTGTGTTCATAAGCTTATTCTCAACAAGTCTACCTAAATCCTTGTTAATGGATATCAGCGCCAGTATTTTTAAGAGCTTAAAACTGCTCTGGTCAAGGTTATTCATTATATTTTGTTTGCTGCCAAATCTGGCAATTATTCAAAATTTAATTCTCCTTGATCTTAGCTCAGCTTTTGACATTGTGGATCACAATATCTTAAATCATGTGTCTGGTCAGATGGGTTGGTATCAGTGAATCCTGCAGAGTAACACTGCCTCGATCGTTTTTTGTTTTTTTTTGTGTTATTGTGTGACTTTAGTGCTTTATCGCTTAAGTTCAGATCCAGACTTACGTGTTACAAAGAGGCGGCGGAAAACGAGCAACTCCTGTGTTGTGCAAGGTAAAATTAAGTATTTTCCCCAAAGGAGTCTGGTGGCATTGAAGAAAGCAATATAACAGCTTCAGTTCCCCGTCAGAAAAGGCTGTCTGACGATGAGGTAAAGAGCTGAAAATATTCTAAATATAGCGTACACTATAACTGATATTGATTTTTTTTAGGTGGCTAAAATATGTTTTGCTGCTGATCCCGTCCACAGTAGTACATTCCTTAGTGTCCGTGTTAGTACAGCAGCTAAGCCATCTCCAAGACAACATCTGCAATTTAAAATTGTGAGATGTGATTGAAAACTCTGAAAGAATTCTAGTAAGTGGACCTTGAATTTAGATTTTTTTGTCATATTTTTGAACTTTTGATTTGTAGTGCCCATGTGTGCACCATAATCTTACATTGAGCTGCCCTGATTGTCCCACTGCATTTAACTTTTTCTTCTTTGACCTCCCCACTTGCTGACTGTGCAGCATGTAGCTCGATGCCATTTCCTCCTCATTAGCATATCTATATAATGCTTTATTGTATTATCTGGGCTGCATCTATAATTACAATAATGGATTCAAATGAGTATGTTTGCAAGATAAGTAGAAATTCATCTTGCACTTAAATGGCTCACCCCTCATTGTATAGGCTGGCAACATACAGTGCAATACACTGTGACTGTATGATAAAGACACACAGGGAATAACAAATACAAAGACAGTCAAATAAATCCCAAACCTTGCTTTCAAATTCTTTCAAAAGGAGCTGTTCTGAGAGTGAGTGTTCAAGGTGAGAACTACTTCAACTGAGGCTTTTTATATCCTATTCATTATATTTTGCTGACACCAATCACTTCTAAAGGTATATACTTTCAGTGTTTGTTTCAGCTTGGGTAAAAAATACTACTATCTGTATCTGTTTAGATCACAAAAATATGTATGTTTGGATTATACTGGAAGTTCATAGAAATTGTCTAGTCTCCTTCAGTTTTCCGTTTCTACTACCATTTATGCTCCTCTTACATAAATCTTTAAATTTAGCTGCCAACAAAATAACATATTATTTTAACAATTCATCAAATTATAAAATTATTTATATTTGAAACTCACCTGTATCTGTTCAGAGTGCATTCATTCTTTAATTTATTCATACCCCTAGTAGATATACTTCTTGATAGACCCATTTCTTAGACAGTGGCCAAAAGTTAGTTGATGGTGAAGAATAATATATATTGTTAATTTTTATTCTACTAATCAAATGTGACCATTTTCGTTCAACCCCCAAGAATAATATAAGGTTACGTGGATCATTTACACTACAGGATATAAATACTAGCGCTAAGTGCCTAAATTTCAGATCAAAGGTTGATGTCATCAGTGATTGATATCCTCGCAGACTGCAGTAGCCCTCGCAGATTTCCACGTCCACTTTCATCCACACTAACAGATTGCAAAAACTTCCACACACAAGGACATGACCCCAGTGTCCTTAGTGGTAGGCCTAGCTATGGCCCTGCTTCTGGAGGTTTAAATAGGCGCATGTGCAGTCATCACTGTTACCTGGGGTGTTTTTTCCGGTGATGAGATGGAAGCAAATCATAGGAATAGGAATCTAATCTTGCTGCTGCACTCCTGCAGTTTCTTTTCCACACTTTCCACATTTAACCAATGACCTTGCTCTGCTTCACACCCTCCTCTGTGCATCTAGATGCTTCTAGTTTGTTTTTCAGTCTCTTCCACAACCATTTTTCTCTTTCCCACTATGAGTGCTATATGCCCAGTAAACCAAAGCATGCATATGTTGCACCTGCCCTACAATATCCCTCTGTATACATATTGCTTGAGCCTCTAAACTTGCCTCTCTCGGTTTCTACTTCCTCCCTCCTGAGATGATTGGTTTCAACATTGCTTGATAAAGCCAAACTCTGTTTTTCTGCATATCTCCAGTAATAATTGATGATGAAAATGATGTTTGAACTTGAATGAAGATTAATAAAATGAATCTAGTCTCAATCCTCAATTCATGTTGTGTTTATTTAATACATTCGGGATTGCCCTGTAAAAGGGCTAGATAAGCTACATTTAAAATGTATTTCAGCACAAGCAGCTTCATTTTAAGAGGCTTTAAGAAGAACATGCTTCTTCAAAACTTATAATTACATTGGCGGAAAGAAAAAATGAAAGACCTTGAGATGAGGAATAAGAGAAATTTGCTCTGGAGCATAAGTGGTGAAATGCTGCCTTTCTAAACAACCCATTACACGTTTCCCACCACTCCACTGGTAGATGAAAGGTCTTAATGAATGGCAATTCTTCTCATTATCAGCTTCTCAATCATTATTACGGTCTGACATGCATTAAGGAGCTGCTTCTCAAGCCAGCAGGAAAATTACTGGCCCACAACAGTGTTTTTATATTCCATTTTTTGTGGATGGCTGCCTGCTGTTTTATACAAGGGATTTGTGAAGGTTGTGAAGACTTTTCACCTCATCTTAGAATGCAACAGCTAACTTGTTTGCGCAGTCTGTATTTGGTGCCAAACCACCAATGTACTGACTGCCCAAACTAGACGAGCTTGTGCAACATTTGCATTTAGCCTGAATACACCTTGAGAGCCATAACACTCAATCATACAGTGAATTTGCAAGCCAGATAATTCTCATGGGTTTGGCGCTGTGAGCAAACCCTTTCACGTTACACTCAGATCACAGTCTGAACAAACGTTATGCAAGTATTAGTTACAGCAGTAATCATCTATCTTTTTTTAATAATAACATATCAAATGATAATGTTGAAACAACGTGACAGTGTGAAAGGAGCTGGTTATGCTTCACTGTCACTGCTTTCATAGCGTAATTTTTTGCTGTTTTCAGTCAACAAGCTCTTAAAACCCACTGCTCAGCACCAAACAGCAGCTGGTGCACATAGTGGTGCATTTAGCAGCTAAAGAGCCAGATATTTCCCTCAGGAGTCCAAAAACCAAGCTACTGTTAAATAAAGAATATTAAACTCGTTCACCCGGTGCCCAGAAACACGACTCCAAATGAATGGTTGCTCTGTCTGTCATGTCTGTCCATTAACCCTTTGAAAACGGGTTGCTGTTTACATGCTCCTGTTTAAATTGATCTAAAATAAAAACCGTAATAGGTCGAGCGTTCATTCTTTTTGCAGCTGAAAGCTGAGGCTTCTGGCTTTCGTGTCATCACACTCGTGTCGTGAGTTGATGACATCATTATATTACCTTACATGCGGTGCAAATCGTGATGCAATGTGTGGCCAGAGGTGGCGCCAGAGGAGCAGAGAAGCAGGTCAATAGTTCAACTCAAGAGAGATAGACTGAAATAGGGTTGAGTCAGTAGTTTTGAGTTAGTTAGTTAGTTAGTAAGTGAGTTGGTTGGTTAGTTAGTTAATTACAGTCATTGTTGACAGAAACTGCCATGACCACTACCACAAGTGAACACAGGCAGCAACACTTACACATCCACAACGCTTTTTGCACTCATACAAATGAGCTTATCTCAAAAACTACAAATGTACATAGTTCAAATAACTTATGGACTGTACATAAATATCTTGTTCAATACGTTTTGTGTGTTTATTTAGTAGAATTTGATGAAAACATTTCCAATTTTTGTATTTGTTTTTATTTGTGACACAATTTTAATACTTTATTCAATTATAATGGTTTATTGACTTAGATAACCTTTTAGCTTAGGTTGTATTGCATTTGAAGATACTCCAAGAAATGACATCACAACAAGCAAAAACACAGATGTAGGCACTAGCAGACCATTTCTATTGCAGAGTGCAAAGGGTTAAATATGAGGCTACAACCAGGAGATGGTTGCTTAACAATTGGAAACAACTAACCTAGCACAGTGACTGTACAGGGGGTGTATTTTTATATAATTCACCTGTTTAACTAATATTAAGGCCTAAAGTTATGTATAATTAAGGGAGCATAATTATTTCCTTGGTGTTTACGTGTATATGCATATATGTATATAAAAATAACTGTATATATATTTCATCCCATTTATTCTAAATGTAATTATCTGTATATATGTTCTATGTTTGTGTGGCATGAAGAAGCTGCTTCAATTTTGTTTTGCAACCCTGTGTTTTAAAATGACAAATAAATAAACCTGACTCCTACAATTTCATGTGAACAGTTATTTAAGAGGTACAGACATACAACATCAGGATTCAGTGATTGAGCTGTGAAGAAGCTCTATAAAATCTAGCCACAGTTTATTTTTCAGAACCGTTTTTGTATTGTGATATTACATTTTTATTTGATTTTCCAATTTCAGGTACAGGCTATACCTTCACATATCACTTTAGTATTGAGCAATTTACCACTATGCTTCTATTATTTCTAGCACAATACAATAATGGAAAGTGAGCTGGCTACACAGTAACTAACGTGGTTTATTTCATGAATAAACAATTAAGTTTTAACCTTAGAGATGTAGCTTCCTGCTTCACTGTCGCCAGGCGGATGATGCAAGGTTGATATGTTTATATGGCCATTAAGTGTAGAAACTATAATATATATATGTGAGGATCAGGTAGTGTTTTTTCTTATGTTTTCTTATGACACTGCTACCCAATGTCACAAGCTGTGAGCACAGGACTTTTTCAACATCCGGTTTATCTTTGTGAGACCAATCATGCTGAATCATCTGCATATAGAAGAAGATCACAAGAGTAAAAAGAACAATATGCCTAGAACACTTCCCTGAGGGACCCCGCATTCCAGGAGTTTGAGTTTGGGCAGGGTCCCGTCCACATCCATCATTTGCTTCATGCCTCTTTTCCATAACCAATGATAGCTTGCATAGGATGGATATAGGCCGATAATTTCCTTGGTCAAGCTTTTTTATAGAGAGGTATAGCTCTTGCCAGTTTAAACATTGTTATGACGGGACGTGAAATACGACGGCCTATCCTGAGAAATGTAAAGCCATGCAGTAGCTGTGTTTAGTGCCCTTTGCCTCCTCTGAAAATACCTTTTTATTTGGATAATAATGATGATGTTATCATTTATATTTCAGACACAGAGGGGATTGACTAGGTCACTTTACATAACAAGCATCAGACTCCATGACCCTTCCTTGTCCCTGAGGGCTGTATATAAATATTCATGTTATAATAGAGCCATTACTTTCCCTCTGCTTAGTTCATGTAAAGCTGCTGGACGGATAGACTAGGAACACTGATGTGTTACTGTTTAAGCTTTATCTGTGCTATCATCATACAGTGATGAAAATGCTACGTTTAGTTTATGCTAATAACAGTTAAGTCTGTCCTGGGGTATTTTAAGGCTACAGTGACACTAGGACTTCAACTGATTGTTCCCTAAGCCCCGCCCGTGAACAGTCATTGTCCGATCATAGCTTAGCAACTTGCGATACTCTTAAGAGTTTGGGGTCTGTCTTTGTTATCACCTTCACAGAGAGAGTGTAAGGAATAAATTAAACTGTGTGTTTGCTCATTCTTATGTCTTCTGCATGATGGGTGTAACAACAGTAACATGGTGTAAACCTGAACCTTTTAAAGGTCATGCTAATTTCACAAATGTGAAATAATTGAATTACTTGGCAGGTACCAACAGGCCAATCTCCCACAAATTATTTGTATTCCTTTTAGAAGTCAATTAATCACTGGGACAGTATATAGGAACTGAGTAATGACTTATTTTTCTCCTGATGGATTTTAACAGTAGCTTTGAGTGGGCATGAAATTGATCAACAACTCTGTTTACTTAAGTATTGAGTTGTGGACCTTGTTGTTTTAGTTAAGTCAATAAATCAGGATTTGGGAGTGTTTTACTGCACAATACAGGAGGCCCAGTAGAGTTAAAAATCCCAGAGTCAGGTGCTGAGAGAAGCATCTTCACTGTCATAGTGATGATGTGGGTGAAATGTAGTGTGGAGGGATCTAGAGGGATTGATGGAACACCCTCCAGCAGACGCTGCAGGGCTGACTACACACAAGCAAACAGTGTTCGGTTAAGTTGAGCAGAAAAATGAAGGGATCGATAGAGGGAGAGCGATGATTTGATAGCAGGACAGGCTGGACATGGAGTGTGGGGGTGGAACAGCAAAATACTTACATGCTCTGTGCACTGTAGTGTTTGAGGGAAATTGTGTTGTTATTGAGTTTTCACTTATCTGAATATTTCCTTCACTGGTTCAGGTTCAGGTACAGAGGTTTTACCTGTTGCTGATCACTTAAATAGAACAGTATCTCAGGTCTGAAACTCATGTCCATCTGTTTTTTCATGACACTGTTCAACCCTCCCTTAGGTTGCTTCTCCTCTCTGTTCTGCAGTCTCTACATTTTACCGGAAAGGCAATAAACTAAGAATCAAATTAAGCACTTTGTATAAACTTAAATCTCTCAGAGTATTGAATGCCGCAATTTTGTATTATTATTTCCTAGCCATACAGTTACAGTATATCAGTCAATGGTTAAACAACTATAATCAGTCATCATTAACTTAAAACCTACACATAAAAGACATTCCATTCATGTTTAACTGTTTAATTTGTCCAAATATCTATAATCCTGTTTTGCACCAGAAATAAACATTTTATATATCCGCAGTGGAGAGGAATAATCCGTCTGGGACATCATTTCAACAGCTTGCTCGTGACCTTCAGCAGGACAAACACACCTGCCAAATCCCATTTGCAGCATCTGCAAGTCAAAAAGGCTGTAAGAACACAATTACAATTAAATTTATATTTAATTTTAATATTTTCCAGGTTCATCTTAGTTTACCCTGTTAGCATGCTAACTGGTAATCAAAGTATTAGACAAATTTAATTTCTGACCTGATGATGGTGCGATATGAAAAGTCATGGGATCACCAAACAAAATTTTAATTTATCCTCTAGGGACTTTGAATGTTATTGGTGATCATAATAACTTTGGGCTCAACAAAGTTAATACAGTTCATCCTGAGGGGAAAGTTAATGTCTGTTCCTTGCAAGAGGAAATGTAAGGGGACCACCAAAGTCATTAGGACGGTACCCATGAATGTCTGCAGCAAATGTTCATGGCAATCACTCAAGATACTTCACTGTGAAGTATCTTGGCTGAAAAGCTCAACCTTATGGTAGCAGTAGATGAAAAGTATGGGAATCACATAAGTTGTTAGGATTCATCCTCTGAGAACCATGAACTTCACTCAACACTGTTTGAAAGACTGCCAGGGCAGACTTTATAGTCTTTATAGACTTTATATTTTTCGCCTTTATTCATCCATGATCCACCTTTCTCTCCCCTGGCAATGTTCTCCTTTCTGCTTTAGGCTTTTAACCCACCTCCTCTTCTTTCTGTTTTCCATTGTTGTTAAAAGCAGCCAGTCTACCCTTGTTCTCCTCAGCCATTGTCCTCAATGTGATTTTCCCAAACTACCATTTTTACCCTCAATACCATTACCCAACCATCCTATTAATCTCACAATGAGTTCCCTGACAAGTGGCTACTTTACCTTTTGCATTCAAATGTTGTCCTTTGTGGTCAATTTATCTCAGGCAGAAACAGGACAGAAATGGGAGGTATTCTTCAGTGAATAAGAGAGAAGAAGGCAGGCACATTATTATTATCAGGCAGCCTGTTGTCTGTAACCTTGCAGGAGGAATACAGAGCACTGACACAACCCTGATGGAAATAGAAATAAGAACAGCACCATGACCTCTGATGTGCCATTGAGTCACGGAAAAGCAGCAACATTTTTCCGGTGTTTTTATTGTGCACAGATGAAAAGCTACTCCAAACATGATCAGTAACGTTAACAAAATCATGTCTGCATTATATTCGACCACAAGACAATTAAAAGCCTTATTGTTGCCAGGCTTGCAAATTGAAGAGCCTGACAGACGTATGTTTGTGTGTATACTACTGATAGACAAGCTACAAAGCATGACTTAGTGCTTTATTGAAAGTATTTCATGTTTTACTTTAACGTCTTACAATCAGGGTCGTCTAATATTCAGACCAATATGGTGTTTTTTTTCTGATTACTCATTCTGAGTACTCATTACTCAAATCAGGTATAAATCTGTGAAAAACATGAGAATCAACACCCCTTCTTAAAACCTGCATTACGTGATATTTTGTCCACTTGGGGGCAGTGGAAACAAGCTGTAAACACAACACTGCCATTATCACTTTCTAAGTTGATATGCAGAACTATTTACACATCCAGTAGATATGGAGCAACACTGGCATTCACTTGGAGCCTGTTTTGCTCTCCACCAACTCCTGGAGTAACTATCTGGCTCTTTAAGCAGCTGTCACACTGCATGATGTTCAAAGTCGTCAGATCGCTGTACTGTTCACACTACACAAATTCTGACTTGTAATCTAGGATCTTGAAGTCCTTGTGGTTTCCACATGACATGACTGATCAGCGAAGGTGGGTCACACATTACAAGATCTTTCACCAGAATCCCCGTTGAGTCTGTCTGCCCTCCAAATTACATTTCCTCATGAAAACACACGCGAGAAGTGACACGGAAAATGATGCAATACCATACAAGGGACAGGATTTTTCCATGTTAATGGTAACTGCAACAAATGTCATGGGACATTTAAGCAGCAAAACTAAAAACTGTGGTTGTAAACTTGAGTGGACAGACGAAACTCTCCAGGGGAAACAGAATTAAACTTTTAGCTTCTGAAATTACATTTTTTAGACAGCTCTGATGGAGCTCAGGGTTTATCAGGAGGAGGGCTGCTTTACTCCAAACAGTTTCACTGTAGGAACCTGGACTGTGTGTGTGTGTGTGTGGAAGAACAGAGAACATTAATGAACATTCGATCCTGTCGGCCTTTCCTGAGATTTAAATAATTAATAAAGTCATGCTGCTGTGGCTCGAGTGTAAATGCATACAGTCTCTCGTGGAGACACTGCGTTGGGTTTGCACGTTTTAGAGGATGTAATTCATATTTTCCTCATTAACAATGTATTATTTCACCCACCTGCAACCCATCCGCTATTAACCTGAATGTTAATGTTTATGACCTGCGGTGCCTGCTGACATAACTGCAGGTCAGCGCACCATTGATTTGCAGCAAAAAACAAGGAAGAAAAAGAAAAGAATAAGAGTGAAATCATGGATTGGGATAATTCTCTGCGGTGTTTTTCACTACGAGCAACACCTTTCACATTACAACTAGTGATATGATCCACTGTTAATATGAAAATATTGATTACAGCAGATTTGATATTTTACGTGAAGAACTGGTCATGTTAAAAAGGTGCAGCGAATACATTTCATTTCGTGATAACTGCATATGATTGTGGTGATTAAGGAAAATACAGTCTGAGTCATGGTAGTCAAAATTATTCTTCAGAAAACCTACTTTCAGTTTAAACCTGTAAATGTCTGCACCTTTCTTCAGCTGCAATTATGCTGTCAAACCCAAACCTTTCCAAACCAAACTCATCCCGTGTAAGAATGTATTCACTGCCACAAAAATAACAAATTCATGTCTGGGAATTATAACACTTGACTCTAATGATAGATACTTAATACAGCCACTGTCTCTGTTTTCTTGACAAGCACCTGTGGTGCACTTTAACCAAGCTGTTTTTTTTTTTGTCTGAACCTAACCAAACCTGAACCATAGCAGTGGCAGGAAACGGTCAGATGAATCATTTTTGTAAAGCCACTCGTAACGGCCACTCGTAATAGCCCCAGGTGACGGCACGTGTAGCGGCCACGTGTAATATCACATGTAGCGGTTGCTTGTTGTGGCCACGATCAACACCTTTACAATTTGTCAGAATGTGGATTCCTGTTTGAGATACCTCTGATTAATACACTCGGAAAGTCCATTAGAAACACAAAGAGTGGTGCACTGAGCTTTAAATAAAGAAATCTCAGCCATGACTGCTTCTTCAGCACTCTTCTGCAGTGTGTTTGGTGAACTATAAACACTTTTTATGCAATATGCACCTAAAATTCATAGGCAGCTACAGTATATCAGCTCTCAACGGGGAGGACTTTTACTTGCCCTTGGACGTGGAAGATGTCTTTTGAGGATGTCTGGATTGGAGTCTGGACTTAATGGTCTGCCATCAGAGCAGACCATGTTCTACTTTCCTGCTTTGTGATGATTGTGGTCTCTTGCTGAGGTCTGGCTCTGGCAACAAATCAGAGGAAAACATGGAACCATTTTAACCTCGAGAGGAACTATGTGACTGAGAGGCCAGGGCCTGGACAGTTGGTATCAGAGCTCAATATAAAGCTTGGGTTTGTTGGATTAGAATGAGAATAGCCTTCTAACAACCAGTGTATGGAGCTGTGTTGTTTCCTACTCACTGCATGGAGCACTTTAATATAATGGATAAATTACAGCTTAACTTCACTGTCATGAGTGAGGGTCACATGTATCTATCGATCAGCACGTCTCCGTCTGTGTCAGCCAATGAGCCGTGTTGTGTCGGGGTCTGGAAATTGGTTTGCTGTCAGAGTTTGAAGGATAGGTTGCGTCACGGCTCACTACTTTTTATCGGTTAAAGCAGAAATTAAAAGGCGTGGACAATACAAGCCTTACAACGCAGCAGGAGGCTCAGTCAAATCAAACTGTTTTGGTTGTGTAAAAATCTCATGATGGGAGAGAGTCCAGTGAGGTGAGTGTCTGTATGGAAATAATTATGTGAACCTGAATTCATCTATTCATTTACTGTTGGATTATAATATTTTAGCTTTGACACATTTTGTTTTTTAATAGGAAAATGCACCTTTAACTGTGGAAATTTTCTAGTTTCTACCAGAAGCAAAACACATCTATATGAAATCGTTTTGATAGTTTAAAAAGCTTCAGAAAAAGTTGATTATCTTGTGAAATGGACTGGAATGGTCACAGATTATTTCAGGGCCCCAAAGTGTTCAATATTAAATGAATAAAAAGACATAATGAAAAATACGAGTGTATGAAGGAATTGTTTAAAATATAAACATGAACCAACAATTTGTGAATCAATTAAAGAAATTATCAAAACGCAACTCATTATGAAATCTCATGACCGCCCTCTCTCCTTTCAGCCAATTAAATGCCCCCTTACTCTCTTAAGATAGGAAGCACAACAACTACTACCAAGTTTAGCCAGTTGTTAACTAGAACAATAGCAAAATCAAAGTCATTCGCAATCAACTATGTGGCTGCTGCTGTAAATAAGCACAGTACACAGACACAGAAACTAACATCTTCGGTGCATATGGCAGTTTCAACCCATGCAGGTCAATGCAACAATGCTTTCCTGCCATCATCTCATGGATTTATTGTGCACAACACTTCCTGTGACATCACTGATTGGGCGTGGGAACATTAATGCCTAGAGTTCGATGAGCAAGTCAATACTACTGTCATATCTGTCCGTTAAATATGAAGCTACAGCCAGCAGCTGGTTAGCTTAGCATAAAGACGAAACTGACTTTAAATTTGTGTTGTGAAGTCCTTCTTAAGTTCTTAAGAAGGACTACTTTCAAACTTTGCCATATCAAGTTGCATAATTAGAACAGTGTCTTAACAAGTTGTGAAAAAATAAAAAAATAAAAAACACACTCTACTAGGCAGTCAGCCTAGTGTACTGAGATAATGAGACCCTGTATGGCCTGTTTCTTGCATACGAGAGTCTGATATTTTCTGTGCATGGAAATTGGGCCTGATGTTCCCTGACAGATAAAAAGCAGACATTACAGCATGAATAAGAAATGAGCAAAAATGATCCAGTGTCTGCAAAGGTAATTACACCCAAATAAAGGCTTTTCATTCATCAAAGTTGGAAAACTGAGTGGAATGGTAAACAGCGTGGAGAAAGTTTTCACATATCATCAGCAAATATGATAAATCTGCATTTCAATGTGAGTGGGGAGCAGAGTAGCTTTCAGCTGAATAGGTGGCTGTTGAAATATTCACACTTTCTGAAAAGGGGGGCTCAGTTAAATTGAGGAATATATTTACTGTCACATACACACTACAGAGTAAAAATGTGAAAAAGACCCAGATGTAGTGATGGATCAACCATTTATATAAGTGAAAACGTACTGTATAGAGAGTTGTTTTGTGGTCTTAAAACACTTAAAGACTGTTTCTATATTCCACATTATTAGGATTATTAGGCACAGGACAGTAAGCCTACAGTCCTTAAAAATCAAAGTGTCTGATAACTTGTCTGATAACTTGGCCACATTAAAATAATAAAAGGCTGCAAAACCCTGTTTACACCAAATCACGTCTTGTCCGACATATGTTATCTCCAATGCAGTGTTAGCCACGAGCTAAGCAAAATGCCAGACAGGTTACACATGCAGCCTGACAGACCAATGGCATAAGTGGGCGTAAGCTGTCGCCTTCTCCATGTTCGGTTTTTCACAAAGAGAAGACAAAATATTGTAAACAGCCATTGGGAACAGCTTTGCCCTGAGAGCAGCCTCTCAGTAGTGTTTCCTCATACACACTAAAAGTCACTGTGTCAAAGTTGACTCAATATGGGTCAATAAGGCGCCACGCAATAGGGTAGAAAACTACCTTGGGATGTATTGACCCTATGTTCTCTTTTAAATTCCTGTTGGGTTGTTAACCCAAACTAAAATATGACTGAACTCTTATAATCTACTCTAGCTCTTTTTAAACTTAAAAGTCTCTATTAAGTATTATTGTGTGCAATATGTTGTTTAGGTGAAAACCTTTGCAATTTTGAATGACACGTTATCGTTCAACTAACTATTTAAACCATAAAACATAAAGAAACCAGAGCAGAAAATTTGGAATTCAAAAAAAGGACAAAATGACAAAAAAGTTTTTACACTTGATTAAATTATGGATATAAAAATGCAATTGAAACAGACTTGACATACAGTACATTAAGTCATTTAAAAGCTATAATATGTAACAATACCATATTGAAATGTCAAATGGCCTGTCAATGGCATCATATTCCCTTTACATACAATGTCACAGAACTATACTCAGTAATAGCGTTTTTTCCTGCCAGACGACATGTTTTTTTAATTTATTTGCCATCCATTTTGCAACACAGTAATCCAGACCTCATTTATTGATATGATATTTCCATATCGATATAACCTATTATGATGTTCTACTATAACAAACTAATTACAGTGGCATATTAACAAACAACATTGATTTATAACATTAATTTGTATGAACTGCAATAGCACATATTTGGTGATGCATGAAGCTTATTCCAAGAAAAACGATTACAGTATCAACACAGAATTGCAAATGTGCCATGCTTTTACCTTGGTACAAAAGCTTAGGTTAACTAACAATGCCATTATTCAATTTCACTGAAGGTTTTTGCACTTCACTTTTATGATTAATGTCTAAGTGAAAGCAGTAATGTTTAGAGTTCTTTCCTTACTGCACCAAACAGTCCCATAATTAGCTTAAATAGGACCTCCATCTCCCACAACATGTTGCAGTTACTTGTGTCCCCTGCATCATCCCCGGTGTCTCACAAAGCGCTGCAGGGATAATAAACATCTGCTGGCCCTGGGGCACCATGGCTGCACTGCCAGCCTCAGTCCACCTCTATAAATGGAGAGAACTACATCAAAGACATAACTCTCACCTTTCTCTACTTTGAGGCTGCACAAGTGAAAGTTATCTGGAAACTCTGCCATAGAGTTTGTCATTTTAATCAAATTTTATAGTGGCAAACCAAAACATAATGTTTTAGCGTCTTTCAGCTCACTGTTTTGGTTCCGTTCACTTACACCACTTTCAACAACCTAGTTTTTCAGCAACAGCTGGCAGCTGTTATCAACAAAAAGCTCTGATAAACTGTATGCTACCTGCAGAGCACCAAGCGGCAAACAGGATCATTTAGGGACAAGCTGGTGAACGAAGTTCAACAGGAGTAGGTATACACCAAACACAGCTAAAAGAGAGTAAATACTGGATGTAACATTTATCAGGTGGCCAGAAACACGCCTCCAAATGAATGATAATGTTGCTCCATAACGTAAATGTGTAAATAAGTGCTTACTTCTGAATTGTTTATATATATATATTTTTTACTCTTAACCTAAAATGGTGAAATAGTTAGTCTTGAGTCCTGCTATGAATGGATCATTAAATGTAAACATATTTGTGAAGTTATTTTTTAATTATGGTTCATATTTATTTGTGTTCCAATTTATTCATGCTTTATTCTTTATCAGTATTTGTATTTGTGCTTCAGAAGAATATTATGGCCATATACTATGTCTTGTATTATTTTGTATTCTTTTTTAAAAATACATACAGCCTGCAAACCAGACCAAAAATAAAAATGGCAACAAGGCGATGCACAAAGCCAGCTTTCTCTGCCATCTGTTTGTACACCGATTCTGTCTTCCACTCTGCACATTGCACACTGCTAATGCTAGCAAGGCAGCTTAGTGTCAAGGTTTGAGACTTTCAGCTTTAGTCTGGTCTGGCTGAACAGATGGCAGACAACAAGTGTGATGGTCAAGTCCTGCCCTAACAGCAGTGGAGTCAACCCAGTGTGGATGGTTGCAGCCTTTTGTCTTTGGCCAGGATTTAAATTTAGCCTGGGCTCCGCCAAGCACATTCTGAAAAGGCAAATTCCTACAAACCCTAACCCATCAATAAGAGAGTTTATTACTTCTAACTTACCTTAATTGCCTTGTTTACCCTACGGCCATATTTTCTCTTGGTTAGAAGCTCTCACTGTTGGCAATTTATGTGCCTGCTAGTCGATTACATTGGATTGTTGCTGGTGTCAGTTGGGTGCTGAAATCATGGTTTATAGACGTGTGGTTTATAGTCCCAGCAGCCTGGTCGGATTGTGTGGTGAGAGCTGTTGAGTATTGAGATACTTTAGCTGTCATTCATATTACTGAAGATTTTGTTGGATTGGAAACAAATATTTGTTTATTTAATCATTGCTTGGTCATCAGGTCTTCAACTGTCCCCAGTCCGAATTAATGAATTCAGTCTTTCTAAGATGGCAATGCTGTTTTTGCTGTATTGTGGCTGTATTTTTCTTTTTTTTCATGAGCAGTCCTGAGACTGCTGGTTGATCCCAGCAAAACCAACATGTTTCCCTGTTTATTACATTATGTCTGCATTGCAATTTGTCTCTGCAATGGAGATATAATGCCTTATGAAACATGAAACAAGGGCTTATCTGCTGCGGGTGAACATAAGAAACTGATTGCAACTGATTGCAAAAATCTAATCAAAATGTCTGGTAAAGAAGCAGCAGTGTGATTGTCATTCCTCCCAATCAAGATCTGTCTGTCACTGAGATCCTTCAAAAGCAGTCAAGACTTTGAGCCCAGACCAGACTGATAGGTTGTATCCTGGAGGTGAAGTAAGGACTTCTGGTTCATAAATGAAAAAAAATTATAAAAGATTACCTTACCTAGTAGAGTAGGCTTTCCAACCAAGGAGGTAGGTAGCCGAACTAAGCCAGCATCATCACTTATCTGCCTCATAAAGACTTAACCAAAATGATACAGTGACATGTTAACAAATCAACCCAATAGAGCCAAAAACTGACAGTTGTAAGTGTATTTGAGGTTTTCTCTTCCATGACTACATCTAAAATTAAAGACTGTCAAAATGGGGAGCCTTCTCACTGCAAACAGCTGCCTGCTGCTGCTCCAGGTGCTAAAACTGCTGAGGGGAACGGCATAGTCTGCGGGTCCGTCACTACATGTGGCACGTTTCACATTACACGTAGTAATTTGGTGCATAGTTAATATAAAAATATGAATTAGTGCAGCTTTAAGTGTTTAACTCTATGTGCTTAGATAGGAACTTAGAAATATAAACTGTTGATATACCACATGGTCAAGAAACTTAGAGTTCTGCCATGAGAAAAATGTTAAAATGCCAAGATTGTTGCCATCCATCTAGATAAAGGCCAATGTGTCCTAGAAGGTCAAAGTGTCGCGACTTAGATAACAGATAATACCCAACGATGTCAGAAAACCTTGACTAATCTTTGTCTAACCGGTGGTCTCTATGGATGGAGATAGCTGTTGACAGTTAGGCTTGGTTGGGCGTCTAATCATCCCCAGTATGACCCTGCTGACAAGAGCCAAAAAAACACTCTACACAGCTCGTAAGAACTGTCTGCCACAGGAGCCAAGGTTGGAGTGTTAACCCGAACGAAGAACACATACACAACCCCTTTCCTCTAGATAAGAGGCTTTCAAGTCAAAAACAAATGGGTTTAATGATTGCCACAGTTCCATAACAAGAAAACGCATTTGATTATGCATAGATGGGAGGACGAAAATCTCTAAAGTCTCTAAAGATGGAGACAAACAGCTTTAATGGCGTGCACAATAATAACAGTAAGTATAGTGTCCACAAATGGGACACTGGGACAACCGTCTTGCACAGATACCTCCAGGTTTATGCTGTATTTTTCTCAAGAGACATTTGTCACAGAGCTCCTCAGGCTCCAGCTGCAGTCTGAATACCTGCTGCAGTTTTTATTCAGTAAGCAGCTTGTTCCACTCTGCTGCCACTGTGTTGACAAATTGGGTTTTTTTCCCTCTTCCCTCTGTCATGCTTCCAAAATAACAAAAACAAAATGTGTGACGGTGATTATTGTTGGCATGATGTGCAGTAAGGCTTAGGGTCTCAAATGTCAGAAGACATTACTGATTTCTTGGGAACAGTATTATGCTCCTCTGTATTATGCCAATCGTTAGATACATACATATACATATATACATATATTTATATATTTTTAAATAGATATTCAAAGATATAGATATTTAAAAATATATAGTTACTAATTTTTTGTCTTTGTATGTCATGTGGTCTGAGATGATTGCAAGATAGAACACTGTGAACTAAGTTTGCAAAGATATGACAGACGTTTGTCAATACCAATGATTCAGTCAAAAGTACAATGACAAATGAGTGGTTTTCATTTGGTGACAAATCATGATGGGTTATGATAAACCCAGCGAGCCAGAATCTGTCCAAAAGTGAAAAATTGTAATTTATAAGGCTTACTAATTAAGATGTTATATTGCATTTGTTTAATCTGTATCAAAAAGTTTTTTTATGCTAAGCTAAGCACCTGCTGTCTCTACCCTCATATAAAGCGTACAGGCATCAGTGGTATTGATACTCTCACCAACTCTTTGCCAGAAAGCAAAGAACCCTATTTCCCAAAATGTCAAACTATTCCCTTTAAAGGCAGAGCACTGTATGAAGTGCATCTAAGAGAGAACATCTACAGCCATATGAAACTTTATTATCTAAATAACGATGAGAATAAGTTCCATGCACATTAATACCAAAATAATTGATATAAAGAGAAAATAAAAGCAGTCCAAGCACAGATCCTTGGGGCACTCCATTAAGTACATAAGGCCAGTTTGATGTGAGCTCATTAACTTTCAAACTGTGAGTTCTGCCTGAGTAATAATTAGTAAACCATTGCACTGCTTGTTCAGACATCGCTATTTAAACGAGCTCTGTGTCAACAGGGCATGATCAACAGTATCAAAGGCTTTAGATACATCAATAAATAAAGCTGCACAGCTCTGCTTCATGTCTAAAGCGTCAGTAATATCATTAACAACCTCTATTTAAGCTTTAAAAGATGAATTTACTGAAGGGGCATATGAAAAAATCATTCTGAGCCTACAGACACAATAAATTCACCCATACACACCTATAAAGGTATGTTAGCTGGTACAGAGGGAGAATTGCTGATAGCAGAATACTGTCATAAACAAAATTAGCTAAATGTTCAGTATTGATGAAGAGCGTGTTCAAGAGCGCACACTGTGGAAATACACACGTCATGTTGCTTGCATCGGACAGTGTACTGTATTGTTCGGTACATCATGTGTGAAGGCAGGAATTCCGTGACTAATGCACCATGCAGAAAGCCTCAATATACAGGCATGAAGGTAAATATACATTATTATTGTCATGATCTGTTCCTTTTTGTTTGTTGTCACTGTTTTCCATGTCTCCACTTCTGCTCCCATGGACTCCTTCTCTGTTCCCCTGACCTGCCATCCCCTTCCCTTCCACCAGATGCCCTCTGACTTCCCTGACTTCCCATCACCTGACTGCCCATCCCATCTACACACCTGTCTCCACTCCTCTCTGCCTGTCAGCCACTCCTTCCTCATCAGTTCAACTCCCTTCACCTGTTCACTCACCTGCCTCTGATCATAATCAGTCTGTTATATATACTAGTCCACTTTCTTTGTCAAGTTGTCAGATCCTTGTTTCTTGTTCCTTTGTTCCTTGTCTCTTGTTCCTATGTTTCTGTGTCGGCTCTGGATACCCTGCTACCCAATTATTCACCTGCCTGCTTTGGACTTATCTTTTGTCATTGTTTGGGAATAAACTGTTTGTGCCATACCTGCCGGTCTCCTCTCCTTTCTGCAATTGGGTCCTACTCCTGCCAACCCACTGCTCCCCATGACAATTATAATAAACGGTACTTATTTATCTTAGATTGTAACAAACTTTGCAACACAAAGATGAACATATTTCCACAAATTACAGCTGAGTTAAATTATTGGACACACATGTCTTACACCAACCACACCTGACAGCAGCTGCCATACAGAAACTGTCTGATGGACTGGAGGCGAGGGAGATCATGGCAGAGAGTGGGCATAGGTGAGATGCTTTAAATAGACATACAGAGACTACGACCTGAACTGTGATTTATAATGAGTCGTGGAACATAGAAAATATAAACTAAAAACTTGTTTGTCTTGCATGTCTGAAAGCTCACTAAAAAGTAGCTGGAGACCATCCATGGGGAACAGGAAGCGATGGATCCACGTACTGTCTGATCAAGGTGTTAACTCAGCAGAATCACACTGCTTTACATGCTTTAAATAAACATGAGCATTGGATTGGCTGATTTAGGACGTTTTAGGACGTCCCAATCAAAACAAAGAAAAGACAGCTTGACATATGCTAAACATGTTAGGCTGATTACACATGCTGGCTCATGTACATATGATACAAACTATGCTTTTATTTTTATATACTTTATCTGTGTGTGTGTGTGTGTGTATATATTTATATTATTACCCATACTTATACACTTTGAACTTAAAAGAAAAACTATTTACAACCTGACAATGAGTTGTACTGATACAGATGGTCCAAAGCACACATCCAAACACACATATTTACTCTGCTCAATGCTTTGTATTTTATTATTTTTTTAAAATGTATTCCAATGATATATTAAAGGGGTGGCCGTGGCTCAGTGGTAGAGCGGGGTTGTCCAATAACCCAAGGTTGGAGGTTCAATCCCTGCTCTCCCTCCCGAAGATTGGTGGACTGACAGCTGGTGGGGTGGCAGCCCACCTACCTGCCACGGCCGAGGTGCCCTTGAGCAAGGCACCGCACCCCCAATTGCTCCCTGGGTGCTGTGAACTGCTGCCCACCGCTCCAGTGTGAATATGGCACCTGTCTCTTTGTGTGACCCTGTGCATGTGCATGTTCGTACAGGTGCCACTGGATGGGTTAAATGCGGAGAAATAATTTCACACTTGGGTGATAAATAAAAGTTAAAAAAAAAAAAAAAAAAGTAAACAATTTATGGGTTTAGAATGTATTAGAAGAAAAATGGAGCTATTCAGAATGAGTAGAATGGAGGAATGATTTCTTTTCTGGCCAGTATGTTGAGTGGAATAATGCAAAGATTGCTCAGGACGGTAATAGATGTTTAAGGGTGTGTGTAGTATTTTATCTTAATGTTTTTGTTGTTCTCCATGTGTCAACGTTTTGATACAGCAAACCTAACCCAGCATTAGAGGTGGAATATAGCCGCACCTGCCGCCAGCCGCCACCACCACCAGATGTATTCAAACTAGGAGTGGGTGATGTGACCTACAATAAATCTCATGGTATTTTTCACTTTTTCAGACGGTTATGGATTTATATCACAGAATTAACATTTTTTGGGAGAAGTAGCCTATCATCTCCCTTTATGAAAACAAAGTTAATATTTTGATGATAAAATAAGTCAAACTGAGACATGGGAGAGTGTTTCACTTTCAGAAGACCCTTTGTATAAAAAAGAAATTGAGTTGAATTGAGAAATCCAATGCACGAGGCAACAGAGGCGACATTAAATCTGCCTACCAGCACCTCTAAAACTCACTATTAACTAGTTAAAACAGAGATTTTAGGAAGTTACTGCGCCTGACCAAGAAATAGTCTGGCACATAACCTCCTGATTAGATTAACTAACAAGGCAGTACACTTGTCATTTCAAGTTGATATTGTCATTTAATTGGTATATATTCACAATATACTGTACAGTATATTGAGGGTCTGGACCCTTGGGGGCAGCTGCTCTCTTGTCTTGTTTTTATATAAAACCTTGCATGCGGCACTTTGGCACTGACTAAAAACATTGTATTGGCCATGCATTCTGCCATCTGAATTAATTTTGTTGTGAATCTGGTGACTTTTTTTTTCTTGCTTGAATAATTGGCTGACGACAGATAACGTGTACATGTTCAGATGGCTCACCTTTGGCGTGACTGGAGGAGAAGTCAGGGTGAGCTTGTTTCCATGATAAATGGGCGGAGCAGTACAAGTTCTCAGTTGCTTGCACTTATGTCACCTATCAGCACAAATCATTTGAAAATCACAGGGCACAAAGGGACTATTTTATTCATTTTATTTATGTAGTTTTATCAAACAGGTGCATGCACGAACCAATCCAATTTAAAAGCTGATCTTCCTTTTATGTGGAATGTGTCCAGCTGGAAAAATATCAGTGTGGCAAGTTGATGACACTGCAAGACTGAATTTCCTCCCTGTGAGTAATGCCAATATGAAGGGGGTGGCTCCGGTGGAAGTGAAGTCATCTAAATGTGTAAATATTGTTCCCATGTGCTCCTGGAAGTGTGATATATTGTTATGCTACATAATGTTGTTTATTGCCAAAACTAGCCACACACTGTTCATATGTCATATAATGCTCATATTGGTATGACCATAACAATGCATTAAATATGCATTAAATAGCGCACTGCCCCTGTGGGAAAATCGCTCTCATTGAGTGGAAGGCTAGCCATTTCTTGCAGAATCGTCAACTTGCAAGAATCATCAGGCCATGCATAGACGTGGCCTTTAGTGTGAATGATTGCCAACCAACACAGAAGTGTCCGGATAAGCCACAACACAAGGAGTAGGGCCTGTTGCCGGATACAACTGTGTCCGCTTCCCACATTGTTAGGGCTAGAGTGCTAAATGTTTTACAGTTTATTGAGCGGCAGTCTGGACAGGATTTTTCTCTTTAAGTAGCATTAAGTAGCACTGAAATGCCTGATTAAAAAAAGTAATTATTTCTACATCTTATTATTCTGGAACCATCTTGTAATCTTAAGTTACCCTTTAAATAGGACATAAAGGGTGTAACCAATAGCTGTACATAAGTATAAATTATTAATAAGAAGAACTTTGGACTTGCCAGACTGCACAAACTCTCTTAATGGTGAGTCATTATTGAAGTGCAAAGAGTTTCCCACTTCTAATAAGCCTAAATGTTAACATGTTTCTCTAACGTTGAACTGCCAAATATCAGCCATCGGCAACTTCAGCCCAAAAATATTGATACTATTCTCGGTACTGTAGTCATTGTGATCCTTCTAGTAGCTGATGATGCCTTTTAATGATTAACGTGAACATCCGACTCATGTATCATCCCTGCAATCCCTGCAACCACGACCACTGTTGCTACTGCCAGGTTGAGAGGGCATGATTCTCTTAAATGGCACCATTAAGTGTCCTAAATCTGCTCGTCACTCATGCTCATTCAGGTGTTGCTAGAGCTATGTTCAGGCAACTACATCCAGGGGTGTTTATGGTTCCAAGCCTGCTGACTTTGTGGTCCTCTAAGGTTCAGTGGGTCTGTATGTGCTTGTGGCAATTCTCCACATTCCTCCAATGGGATAATCTCAGGTGGTTTTCCCGTTGTGGATTTCTTTTTTTCTCCATTGGAAAAATGACCAAATATCAGCTATTTGCAACTTGAGCCTAAAGACACGTCAGCCCACTGGTAACTGATGATGCCCCTGGGGACACATTTTCCATGAGCACTCAACTCATCTCTCATTCATAAGTTCACCACTCAGGTCCAGAGAGGGGCCTCCGTAACATGATTAAATTCATGAAGCACCAGTAGCGACCTCCCCCACACAACAGAATCTGTTTTTAATAAGGCTTGTTATCGTGTCCCCAGGGAGACTTTAAGCATTGCAGCCTCTCTACATGGCTGTTGTTTTGTCAGGATGCATCTACTTTTATGGCATTGGACTCGCTGAGGGTGACAGATGTCACACAGTGTACTTTCTTTCTGCCTCCTCAATTTGATTCGCAGCCTGTTTATTGCCAATCCTCCCATGCTCAACACCATCACCCAAAAACAAGGGCAGCGGAAGGGGTCAGGATGAAGCCCAGTGACAACTGAAATGACTTTACAAGATCCCGTTTCCCAATAACAATTGATCTTACAGGTTTAGGAGTGTTTTCTCTTAATGCTCCTGCATTTTAACATTGTACTTCCCAAAACAGCACTTCATATGAAGTGAATGCACACTTCTAATGTTGACTGAGGATTTTACTTGCTATGAGCCATGCCTGTAAGCCATGTTAAATATGTTCAATATTAATATCATGTACAAGGGTATAAATTAAACAAAAAACAAATGATTAATCGAGGAAAGGACCCAGAAGCAGACCAACTGGTTTTCAACCAAAGTGGTGGACCGACAGACCGACGTGGCCAACCCCAAGGTCACGTTATTTTGTGTTCACATGAATTTCATTCCAATGGGCTTTGCATGGACACCGACTTCTCTTACTGGCAAGCCCAAAGAATAAGAATCAACATGGTCCCTGACAGCTCTCTTAACTCAGAAGGTAACAGGTCTCACTGTTTCAAACAAACGCAATGAAAACATTTCCAGGCTCATTTAAAAATTTTAATTAGCCAGATCAGTAAATGTTACGTTTGGGTGAGGAAGATATAAATAACATATGGCTATAGGCTTACTATGAGACTATAACCAGAGTGATTGATGAGTCTGTATCAGAAGTTAATTGAGACTGCATGGACTAATCGGATTAGCAGACTGCTGGGCGAGATTGAAACAGGAGATATAAGTTTCTTGTATCTATAACTTCTTTTTCTGGTTAATCAAATGATCAAATCTCCAGCTTAGAAATGTTGAAACTACGAGATTTATTCAACTTCCAAACACAAGTATCCATCACCAGCAGTGTCTCTGCTACTGCAGCCTTCAGCTTGACACTAATAAACGAAGTAGTCCAGCAAAATCAATAACAAGCTCCCCTGAGACTTGCTAATGCACTACATGTACACGCATCTTATCTATCAAGTTCAGCATCAGTAGCTGAACGTGAAAGCCACAAGAGACCAAGACAGAGGATCACCATCAAAGGGCAAATACTAACTGTGCAGCCACAAGCAGTTGGCTGTGACCAGCAAGTCCTCATACTTAAATGACAAAATAGGCTATTTGCCACTGTCTCCCAAAGCCCAACACCCATATGACCATTACAGAAATGATTCATGACTTTTTCCTTCATAGTAAATGTTCTATCAAGCCAAATAAAATGACTGCTCCACTTGGAGCAATCAGTACATCAAAATGGAGTTGAATTATTTCTGAGACAATGTTTCTTAAACTTTATTTAGCCAATATTGCTCCTCATATTTATGTTCTGGGATCATTCGAGGAACCGCTCAATGAGAATAACCAGTTCAAACTGTTGGGGGCAAAGACATGAATGAGACCAGTGCTGAAAGACTGGAGATTAGTGACAAAACTGCAGCACTGGAGAGAGAGTTAACCAATACTGCTATCGCACCTAGCACCACTGAGCTCACTAACGTTACTGCTCAGCCGAGGAGGACAGCATTCATGTTTGTATCACGACAAACTCAAATGCAACCGAGTCATGGGAAAATAGTTTTGAGCATTATAAAGCAGTGAAAGAGAGCTGCATATGAAGCTAAATTTGAATTGGGGCCTATTTGAATTGGTGATGTACAGTACAGTGTTGGGCTGTAGGGCTTTTTGTTTAAATCAAGCCCTAATTCTTTTTCTTTTTTTTATGTAAATGACTAAACAAATGACACAGTTTACAATAAATTCACGGCATTACCCTCTATGAAATAACTGACATCTATAATTTAACAGGAGAGGCCTACTTCTTTATTTCTCTTTAAACATGAGCGCTGTCAGCTGAAACAGAACATTTTATGAATAAAATTTAAGTGCAGCAAGGAAGAACTTGCACACAACAGAACAAAAGAGTAATTCAGACTGGAGTCTGGATTGTAGATATTTCTTTTTGTTACACTGCAGGGCTGTATAGACAGTAAAAAAATGTTGGACTTTCTTCAGTGCAAAATGAGGCATGCATGATGAGTTACCCTCTATATGGGTTACTCTACAGGTACACCTAATCAATTATCTAGGGCTTGACTGAACACATATGAACCCAATTGCCCGCAAGTCAAGCCATTACAAACACTGTAGAATGGTATAATTCCATAACATCAACACATTCTCATATCCATGCTGATATATATGAATACACTTTAGATTTTACATTGGGAATGGGAGCCACAGGTACAGGAAGACTTTAGGATAGAATTACAGGAAACAGGTCATAGGGTCTAACGTTTTATGTTATAGGATATATCTGCAGGACTCATTATGTCAATGCCACAGAAAGCCAAATCCAACATAGAATGATTGCCATCTGCAAAGTATAGTATATATTGATGGTGTACCACTCCCTATGCACCCGATCTGTAACTGCACCACTTCTTTTGTTTAATGGCAGGCTACAGTCCAGCTTGAAAGCTGCATGGCGCCAATCATGAGTTTAATATCTGGTTAACATTTCACTTCATAGGCTAATCGGAAAACTAAAACATGATATGGTTTGTTGTTATTATATATATATATATATATATATATATATATATATATATATATATTTTTTTTTTTATAAATCACGCAAGTGTGAAATTATTTCTCCGCATTTAACACATCCAGTGGCACCTGTACGAACACACACATGCACATGCACAGTGTCACACAAAGAGACAGGTGCCATATTCATTCATTCATTCCACTGGAGCAGTGGGCAGCAGTTCACAGCGCCCAGGGAGCAATTGGGGGTGGGGTGCCTTGCTCAAGGGCACCTCGGCCGTGGCAAGTAGGTGGGCTGCCACCCCACCAGCTATATATGTTATTATATACATTTACTAAATCAATGTTTAGTATTTCATGAGACAGGTTTTTTTTTCAAAAACAAAACTCTGTTATAACCTTGGTAAATTACTGAATTTTATACATATTTAAAACCACATATTCTCCAGGAAGTGTGTGCCTCAATCCCATTTTATTAGTAAATAAGCATAGCTTATGCACTCACTCTGTTTTATTATGTAGGATGAAGCATGAGTGAAGCTGACGTTGTGGAGGGAGGCTAACCTCACATCTTCAGACTGGCCTAACAATTAGGAAATCCCCCCTCATATGGCTATTCACTACAATAAAGTAATTTCACCAAGGTTGAGGTGAGTAAATTACCTTATATATTGATGGACTGATTTTTTACTGAGCATCCAGTAGGCTGGCTTGGGTAGCAATTAATACATTTATTTCTTAAAGGTTGTTCCTGGATGGGTGGAGGTGAAAGGCATAAAATTACTGTCCAATGGAGACATAAACATACTGGATTCAAAAGGTACCCAGCTTGTTATCCCGGCCAACATTTGGCAAATAAGCAGTACCTGAACCACTTCCCACACTCCATGCACAGTGCATCAGGGCTTATTTAATCTTCATATTGCCCCATAAACGTTATCCCGCTTATAATGACACAAATAAATGAAAAAAACAATCTGTATCACGTCATGTTGGTGATCGTAGCCCATCATGTACCTGTGTTGCTCCGGTTAACCGGTGGAGACACCGGGGGAGGACTGGCAGGAACAGATGTCCTGAGGGACTTGTTAGTGGAAAGAGAAGTTTTAATTGATCTACAATTTTTGATTACTGTTGATTTGCAGTACAAATTGTAGAATAATTCATTATAATGACACATTTGATGTGCATATGAACATGGTGAGTCACCAAATACTAATTGTCAAAAAAACACATGTATTTCTAATTGGCCCCAACGTTCTGACAACTTTGACTGACCACAGTTTTGATGATGAACACACAAAGTTGTCCTCACTGAAAAACATTTTTGTCTCTGCCCCAGTAGGAGAGCAAAGAGAGCCAGGACAAGAGCTAAGCTAACCAAGCCTGGATCTGAAGCTACTCCTGGCTAATGTAAATGTCCGATCGGTGGAAGGTGGAGTGGATGAAATGGGACTCAGGCTGGACAAACAGTGAGAGAGAGACATCTGTAACTCAGCGGATCTTTATTTATTTTATTTTTTTTTAGATAAAATCAACTTCCCAGTACGAATTCTTTAATAGCCTTTATTTAGGGTGAATTAAGGGTGATTGGGACATACGGTCAAATGAGACAGTGTATCTATAATGGGTTTATTTTCTGGCCTGATGAGTGAGTTTTTTTTTTTATTTTGCTGAGCCCTAGCTGTGAAACCACATAATCAAACCTGCATGCCTTCATGTGACATCAAGTAGGTGGGCGTGGCAAACATCAAACAGAAAGTTGACCCAGCAAGGGATGAAGTGAGGAAAATCACGTAAGCTTTTGCTAGCTTACATAATGTAAACATGAATATGCTGTACCACTGCAGTATTATGCACTGTTAATATCACGTTTCTATTTTTGGAATTGATTGGGACAGTGCTAAAATGCTTTGCTAATTATGAAAATTAGCGACTTGCATTTCCATTGGGTATATGCTATAGATCAATAGTTTCCAATCTCTTCGTGTGTGAACCCCTAATCAACCACAAAAATGATCTTGGACGAGCTGGATTTTGCTTTGTTGCTTTTTGCTAGATGTGTACCTGCCTGAAGAAGACCCCCGTCCACATGTGTTGTTGCTTGACGGACACAGCAGCCATGTGTTTAACACAGAGTTCCTTACTCTCATGAGAGACAACAACGTGCATGCTGTGTGATTTCCTCTACATACAACACACATTCTCACCATTCTCTGCAGAGCTGCAGAGGTCCCTCTTCCTGCCCCTGCTTTCAAAGGCCTGGAAAAATGCAGCAATTGAACAGAATGCTCAAGCAGGGTTCAGAGGCAGTGGGATCTACCCCCTAGATCCCACCTACATAGACCAAGCTTTGTTTTCTCCCAGTTTGACAACAGAACGGGATGAACCACCTAAGGCCTTTGACACCATTCAGAGTCCTCACCTACTATCTCCCCCAAGCCCTTGTCCAGGTACTTCGTCAAGCCCTCCTCCAAAACCCTTGTCAAAGCTCTTTGCAAAGCACCCCACGCTTCGTTGACCTGGTACATATTCCCATCTGCAAGCGTCCTACCACAAGTAAGCGGTCAAGGCCCCCAAGCTTCCACCTCACAAGTGACACACACTTTGAATATGTGGCAAGCAAGACCAAAGGAAAAGGAAAACAAACAACCCAAAAAGCCCAACAAGCCAGGAATAAGGAAGAGTCATATGTGGATTGTTTGCAGCAATATGGGGACAAGGAGGGCCCTTAAAAAAGCAGAGGACTGGATCTCATGTAATCTGTCAGCGGTGGTTTCATGAGTCCTGTGGAGAAGATAATTGAGTCACTGACAATGACACCTCCTTCACATGCAAGGACTGTCTTTTTTTGGTCCGATGGATTGGGGGTAATTTTTGCCTGGATCAAATGTTCATGTTCATCAAAAGGCTTTCACAGTTTTTTAATGAATGTTGGACCTGAAGCATTTTTTGTTTTACTTCAGTAAGTTCAGTTAAATGTACTCAATAAATTTTAAATAAAAGTTGGGGTGAAAGAATTAAGGGAGGGACTAGGAGGGAGAGGGTTGTGACGGGCAGCTTTGTACTGTTTAAATTGCAAATGGATTTTTAAAACTTCAGTAATGAAGTTTAACAGAAATAAACATGGCATCTTAATTTATAATGAGAAGCAGGAAAAGAACAATGTGTATGTGAAATGATATCAAAGAATGAATTCAATTGTGCAATAAATATGCTTAGACAAGCCCAAATCAATGATAAGATGTGCTGTTCCAATCACCCAAATGTTTGTGTGGTCGCCATGGTAACGAATTGTCGATCACACGGTAGCCCCGCTCTATGGCATGCGCTGCTTTATCATGTATTTTCATCTAAATCTGACCATAATTTACAAAGTGAACATCCTGCTGTACTGAAGAAGACTTGAAACTAGCGATTGAGACCATAAACTCATTGGAAATATGTTAACTGAGGTAATAAATCAAGTGTGAAGTAGGGTCATTTTCTCATTGACTTCTATACAATCTGACTTGTTTTTGCAGCCAATGGAGAGAATGCAGGTTTAAGGCACTTCCGCATTGGCTTCACTTTTCAGACTCGGAGGCTGCTGCTTGGTTTACACAAAAGGGTACACCATGCCTTCTTTGAATATGATATAACCTTCTTTCCTCCTCGAATGGATAGGTAACAACTTCAGTATTACAGAAATATATCATGTGTCGGAGATTATTAACTTGTATTACATCCGTGGGCTGTATATTGTAAAGCATGTACCGTGGATGTATTAAAGTCTGTTCCCAGACAACCTGCTGTTGGCTAGTAGCTAGCAGCGCTAATAGCACGACATAAAAGGAATATAGCCTAGTATTAGTTGTAGGCTATTTATTTACACACAGGGCAAAGGCACACTTATACATACTCTTATCATATATAAGGTCTGACTCAGCAATGTTTTGATTCTGTTCATTTTTCAGCTGCCATAGGAATAAACGAAGCCCCGCCTCCAGCGCTGAATCCAGTTGTCTTCATACATCCACGCTCTCGACGGATGCACCGTGTTGTGAGCCGACAGAACACAGGACGAGGGGAGGCGGACTCAGTTGCAATCAAAGTTGATGGACAATTTTTCCCAGATGTTGAACCTTTAATATGAAGATGAAGACCATATTATCAACACTGTGTTGTTGCTGCTGCTTACATTCCCCAAGGTGCAATTTGAAAAAAGGCACTACAGAATGATTTTTTTGGTGTATACCTTAATATGTATATACATAACTATGTATTGTTTTTATTATTTTATATTTGATCGTGTCTGTATAAATGTTTTATATTTGTGTGGCATCAAAAGGCTACAACTTTACCGTGTATGATTCAGTCTAAATGCAGCAAGTCATCAAAATAAAAAAGAAAGCAAGAAATGCAGATCTACAAAACTCACTGGATTATAGTTTAAAAGATGTTGAAGAAAAGCTAATAGTTATCATTATATTGTTACAACGTTTCAGCCTTTGGCCTTCATTAATCTGTAGTCTTCTGTTTTCAAAAATGCTGTTTTGAACTCTCCTTGGCTTTTAATTATCTTTTTTGAGTGCAAACCTGTGAATTGCTTTCTCTTGAAATTACTGATAGCCTTGTGTAGTGCGCCAGGTAGCATTTATGACCTCTAATTAAATTAACAGAAAAATGTAACTGTAACCTTAATTGAGACAATGAAACACAATAGTGGATTATCAATCTGTGTGTCTGGAGATCTTGGCTTTGGAAATATGTTCTTCACTGTCACGGTTAGAGCCCACACATCCACAGGCAAACACACAGATCAAGATATTCATGAGGCAGAGATGAACTTTTTATTCCTGCAAGGAACAAAATGATTAAAGTTGCTGCAGTGACTGAAGATGTAAGACTGACTTTTGTATAAAGTGTTGTTTTCAGTAGTTGACTGTCATGGTATCAGTGTGGCTGTAGACTCTTAGTCTTGTTATAATGTGTTGCACTAATGTTCATGATCCAAAGCATGTAAATGTTGTTTTTATTTTATTTTATTTTGTAATATTTTAATGGCTTGCCAGCTTGGCACGTAAAATCATCAGCCACCATTAGATCAACAGGGTCTTGTATTGTTATAAGATAAACAAGATTTAAAGGGCGTCCTGTAGAATACTGTATATGTCTAGGTTACAGCAGTAAACCTTCATCCTAACCCTTAACATCTCTAGCAGCCTCAGCCGTACTTTGTGTTTACTGCTGATTAGCAAATGTTAGCATGTAAACACACTAAACTAATGCAGACAGCGATCGAAATGTTAGACGACTTTTTAAGCGATTTCACTGTCCCATACAAAATTCCAATGTCAGAGTAAAATCATGAGAGTGTTGCTAGAGTTGTGGGAACGCTCTCGTCATTTGGATTGTTTGGTGTAAGGTAGTCATAAAACTCAGTCCGAGCTGTCTTAAGCATACCATACTTAAGTGTATGGTAATACACTACAAGACTTTGAAAGGATTTTGAAAAGACTAAAGTCTGACACCCTTTCACATTTTGAGACAAAATGTTTTTTGCCGCAGATTATACAATTTTGAAAGACACTTTTTACAAGAATACAACTAGATTTCCTTTGAGATTATTTCCCATCCTACTCCAAGTGGAAATTTATTAGAAGAAAAACTGAAAAGCAGGTTATATACATATATATACACACACACACAGACACACACACACACACACATATATATATAAATATAAAATGGGATATATATACATGTAAATGTCCTATTTTTACCAATACTTTCTACTACTAGTACTACTTTCTTGTTGAATAACAGGCCTTCTTGATTGAAGCCAGTTGGAACTTACGGTCAGCTCGAAGCCCAATAGCAGACATTGCAGTAGCTAATGTCAGCTTGCAGGTGGATCCGTTCGGGACAGTGGTTCATTTTTTCATTCTCCACTCTATTGTGGTTCAAATAGGAAGACACGTCAAAGCGGCACTTGCCTTAGCATGCAATATCTGATCATGTTTTGACTACCTTTACCTTTAAATTTGCACCATACACCAAAGCAGCTTCTTTGCTCAAGCTACTGGTCACGAGGAACATGGTAGTAAACAATGAGTGTGTAGCTGGACACCACAGGACATGACACATGATTCACTTGCATTTAGCAAAAGACTGTGATTAGGCTGATTGTTGTACAGTTTTTTTCCCTACAGTTTAATCCTGGGAATAGAAATGTGTTTTATTTGAGAATAAAAATGTATTAAATATTGTTGTTAAGTTTTTCAAATACACAAATTCAAGCTCTTAAAGTATTTTCTTTACCAATTACATGTTTTTTTCTGTTCAGCAAAATCCAAATTACAAAATACTCAAAAGTAATTAAGTATGTATTTTAAATACATTTAATCTAAATACTGCCTATAGAAGTTACTTGTCAGGTTAAATATAATTAACATACATATTTATGGATAGAAAATACAATGCATTGCTAAAGATTAAACGGTTGGTCACCCTCTTACAAAAGAGTTGGGGCTATTTTCAGGGGTTTTTCAGATATTTTCCGTCTAAATTTCTCAATTGGTTTCATTTAAAACCACAAAGAGGTCAAACTATCCATGACGTCTGTTGTCATCATGGATGTATAAAAAGAAATCTTGTCAGCCTCCTCATGCAGATTGGACTAATGATTGCCTATTTTTTTACAGCTCCACTTCTGGCCAAATATTGATAGAATTGGACAATTATTTATGCGGTAGTGTATCTTACACATTATTTAGCCAATATCGTTCCTCGTATTTATGTTCCAGAAAGGGGTGAGGGACCGCGCAATGTGAATCACCACTTCTAGTTGAAGGGTGCAAAGACATGAATGAGATCTGTGTCGAAATACTGGAGATAAGCAGCTAAACTGCAGCACTGGAGACAGAGTTAAAATGATGGAGAAAGTAAACCCACAGACTAGCCCCTCTGTGACATCCAGAAGGACGCTACGGTGGTCACCAGGGGACAAAGGTTGCAAACACGAGTAGCAAAAACCATACCAGACAATAACAGTATAACGGAGGCTTTCTTAGTCAACTCTTCATTATTTTGCCAAGATTAAAAGTAGACATTTAGTGCTTGGACTGAGTTTTAGACCATGCTTACAGCATTGAATAAATACATATTTAAGACCTCCCCAAGCAGAATTTAAGACAACTTAAGACTTTTTAAGGCATTAGATTAGTAAATGTGAATTTAAGACATTGTAAGACTTTTTAAAGGACTCGCGGCCACCCTGTCCATTAGCACCGATGGCTCTGTGAGCCAAACACACCGCAGGACTCCATCTCGGTCAGTCACCCGGAGAGTGAGCGCTGCATAAAGAGAGTGCATAAACTCCTGCTGTTTGTTCTGTGGAATCCACTCTTTTCTCCCCACAGCAGGTTCACCGGCATGGGGCTGCGGTGCTGCTCCGTCCAGCAGCAACAATGCTGAATGAGTACGAGAGCCAAAGACAAGTACAGCCAAGATGGTGATGTTCTTTTTCTCAGGAATCATAAATAGCCTCACCATGGCAACAGCAGCCTACAGAATTTTCTGCATTTTCTGAAATGTAGGTATTAAAAGGTGCAGTCAGTGCTGGCTCATTGCATGAGTTGAACACGATGCATCAGCACACCTTACGAACATTAACAGCTGACAAACGCAACAGCATCATTAAGTCAAGTGTATGGATAGAAGTACACCAGCACCAACATGCTCAGTAACGTTAAGAATGACACTTAAACATAGCCTGGCACAGCAGCCACATAAACACATACTTACACCAAACACACACACAGATGTATGTCCCCACAAGACACAGTAACATCAACCTAAAATCTAATTGTACATCCACACAGCAAAACCTATACCCAATAAACAGTAATATTTAAATAGACCACTACAGTCAAATTGTAAATTAGTTTACTTTTGATGATTACAGCAAGAAATGTCGGATCGTGGTGTTGTTGAACACTGAAATGATTTCATTATAGCCCCAACGATTCAGTCGGTTCTCTTTCAAAGGAGAGCAAGGACAAAGAGTTCAGTCTGTCACTGTTGACGCCCTGAAAAGTCTTTCAACAGAACACTGTTGAAAGACTTTTCAGCTTTTCAAGCTACAGCTTGTTATGGGCCCTCGTCACCCTCAGAGGCATTAATGCCTCTTCGTTTTCACGATTGCCCACGCAACAGGATATCTTGTTTTGCACAGAATAAAACGAGGTTTTTGATAACTTTGCTTTCTCTTCATTTACACTAACGACCTTTCTTTTACACGCCCTGCGTTTTTTTTCTCCCACATAATTTATGAAAGGCTTGTAAGCTGTGCAGAATCCTTATGTTTAACCTTTTGAATTTTGTTTGGCCATTTGCTGATTGATGACAAGCACATTCTGTATTCAGTTGAGTTCATATTGTAATATATTACCCTTTTCAAAGTTAATTTTACTGACTGAGGTACATGTACAGCCTAGCTTCCACTATCCATCACGGCCATCAGGGGCCTTGGGAGTAACCTTTTGTTTTACGGAGGCTCATAAAAATTACTTTCTCATGCTCTTCATCGGTAATCGCTTGTTAAATGTACCAAACCCAGTTTAAATGTCCCTTAGGTTACCGTAAATAGAATGAAAAATACAATGCAGCACACTTCATGTGGTACACATGGAAAGAGGATAAAGTCTTTGCAAATAGCTGGTCTTTGTGAAATGCACTAGTGTATATCCACCATTTAGTGTACCAGCAGGGGTCTGTTTTAAGCAGTTGATTGCACAAATCATTTTACAGCCCATTAAGCTCACAGTATGACCACTGCTGGGAGCAAAGGGTCTTTCATGAGGAAAAGGGCTCATTTTCTCGTTACCGGACGTTAAGTAGTGTGTAAAAAGCCTGAAATCTTATATGAAGACCATTATAGCTCACTGTGGAACCACTCATGCCCGACTGTGCATTCAGGTAGAACACTAAGCATATTTTTTGCTTGCTTTAGTCACACAAACTTATGTCTTTTGCCATCCATGTTATCTCATCGTAAAAAGCCAATAAACTTACTACACTATTATTAGCTGTAGCCATCAAGCTAGTATGAAAAACTTATCGAAATCCTATTTTCTCTTTTTTCAGAAGTTTCTCTACTTTTTTCTTTTGGAAGTGTACATTCATAAAGAAGAATTGTACGGCTTCAGGACAAGCACATTTTTTCTCCCTCAAGTTGGAACATTTTATGTATGTATTATTCATTTCTTCAAGAAAAAGAAACAAAAAACAGCCTTTATTGCCATTTACATACATTGCCATTGCCATTACATAACGGTGCTCAGTTAAAACTAGCTTTGAGTTCAGTCTGAACATTTGAACACACTCTAAAAGGTATAGTTCAACACCATGAGAATATGCTTATATGGCCTTCCTGCTGACAGTTAGTTAGCTTGATACCACTATGGTGTCTGCAGCTTACATGCTAAAGCCAAGAGACAGTTAATGTAGCAGAAAGGCTGCATCTCTTAGGGTGGCCATTTCAAATACATTATTGTGAGTGTCCTCATTTTTTAAAAGATTTTATCCGTAATAGTGCATTGTGAATGAATTTATTATTTGACCGTTAACTATGTCAGGTACATTGTTACGGTTTACAATTCTTCTATGATTTTAATTGAAATATATGTCGAAATTTAAGTGCAACCTGATAAAGAAAATGACATGGTCAGCCATGCAAGGCCTACCAGTGAAATGATGTGCTAAAATTGGGAAACTGAAAAGTAGGGCCAACTCAGGACACAGTGTTGGCAGATCTGATAGAGAGCTTCCAAGACCAATTGAAGCACTTCAAACGGCACATATTCAATATCAGATGCCAGTTCACAAAAGAAGCACGACCAATCACGAATAGTTGATTCATGTGGACTTTCTGGAAAATACTCCGGGCAATGCACGTGGAACAGCAAAGCATGTGTGGCACGAAATGCGTCAAAGGAAAAAGGCCCACCTGCCAGCTGGGCACCCCTGTCCCCTATCCTGGATGAAGTAACTTAGTCCTTCTGTTGAGATGGTGCATTTCTTCAGTGATGGACCTTGCACACGGTATAAAAAGAAGGGAATCTTCTTTTCAGCACGGCGCTGATGAACCGTGGCTTCAACAGGGGGACACAGAACTTTTTTGAAGCAAGACATGGGAAACCACCGTTTTCCAGTCGTTGGTGTGGTGTCCCGTGCAGGCTGTTGGGGGGAGAGAACATTTCCTAAAAATAAATTTAAATTGTTTTTACACATTAACTTGAGGAAAGTTACTAAAAGATTGCAATAGTTTACAGAAATGACTGTAAGGGAAATTCTTGTTATAATGATTTATTTTCAGATAGATAAATATAAATAATAATGATTAGATGTGTTTGGTATTTATCCACCATGATATTACAAAATACAAGTGTTGTGAGTGTCCTGAAAAAAGCTGATGCACATAGTTCTGTAAACCAAAAAAATAATTGTTTGTTGTATTTTCACATGGTTCTGATATTTTCACTGTGTTTGCCACACAGTGTGGGGAGTTAGGGAGTCAGTGCAGGTGGCGAACCCTTGAAGCAGGGAAAGGCATGATAAGAGAAGAACTAAGATAAAGACAAGGTCAGAATGAACTGCTTGGGTGAGATCATGTGAATCTTGTTGATTGTTACCGTTATTGTGTGTGTGTGTGTGTGTGATTCTCAAAGTATAAGAACTGATGCGAGACTGCCTCTCTTCTTCTGCCGCTCTTGCTTGAAAGCAATAAAGATCTACTGAGGGCTGATTCTTGTGTCATTCAGTATTTAATTACCAAATCTCATCTGCACTAGACAAGAACTGAGATTCCAGTTTCAGGGATATGACCCTTTGGTTTTCTCAACATAACAAGATAGTTAACCTGTTAACTTGAGATATTCAACTTTTGATCTTGAGATAATGGCATTAAAAGATATCCACGACCACGGCCGTTGACTTCCATAATAGGCTTTTGGACTTCATGACGTTATTCATATAAGCTCCGCCAACACATCCACATTCAGGTCACTGAATGTTGAGGGTCTACACATTATGTGTTTTGGGGGGGTGCTCATTAACAACTTGTGATGGATCGAGGGCTTGGCTAACAGGAAATATTAGTGGGAAAAAAAAAAAGTAGCAAAAAAAAATTCTGAGGGGTGGACCAGACTCCCAACCATGTTTTTCTCCTGCACTGAGAGAGGGGTTAAACAGCACAACCCACAACACCACCGTACGTCATGCTGCTCCAGCCTGTGTGCAGACAGATCGGCTCATTACTGGCTCAGAATCAACTTACCTCATCAAACCGCTAGAGAGGCCTCTGGGATCCTCATGAAGCAGGTTGGACAAGGCGAGGATTCCTGCTTTAACCATGATCATGCATCAACATCATGCCAAGTCCAGTCATCAACCCAGTATACTGAGTCTAATCAAGTGTATTGGCGAGTGTAAAACACCCTAATAACTTATTCAACACTGTGCATGGGCAAGTATAGGCAGACGCAAATGCAGGTATCATGATACTGGTGGGAGGGACGACAATATGAAACTGTGGTGGGATGAAGTAAAACAGTCATTTAAAAACAATATACCTTTCTTTGTCAGATTCATCAATGATTATAAATGATCTGAAGTCTAAAGTTTTTAGACGTTTAGAGTTATCAATGTTTTATTGGACTCAGTAGTAGTAGTATTCCCTCGATACATCTGAAACTTACAAGGTTTTTAGGTCAATGGTTTTTAAGCATAGTGTTTCAGATAGTAATACTAAAATGAGGTTTTTAAACGTGGAAACATGCATGTGTTGTGTCAAATTCAATCTGTCAAAGTCGAATAAATAAAGTATGTGCTCTTAAAACCATTTGATTTCTGTCAAACTTTGATTTGAAGTACCATTACTGGGGTGCATGCATTTTTGGATAGAACTGATTGTTGCTGTTGAGTAATGCATCCCCTATTAGGTCATTATTAAATGTATGAAATTCGAGCAAAAACGGACCAAAATATGTGCTAATAAAACCGTTTGATTCATAGATCTCGTGAAAAAAAGTAACAGTGTGGATGCATTATTTGGCAAACCTGTATCTTATTACCTGCCGAAAACTGCATCCACTCCCTTCTCAGACCAGATGAGTGTTTCGTGTATGAAATTCACACCGTTGAGCCAAAACAGCCCAAAATATGTGCTGGTGTCATTACTGAGTGTTAAGGGGTACACGCATTATTCGGCAGAACTAATTGTTGCTGCCGAGTAATGCATCCCTTATTATTTCAGCTTAGGATATTATTAAATGTAAGAATTCATTGTCAAACCAATTGTATCAAGAAAATGCTACTGCTATTGAGTATAACTTCTTCATGGCTGCTCTGTTTATTGGGGGGAAAAAACAGTCTGCCCCAGTGTGCTAGTGATGACTTTTTGAATGGCTGCTCGTTTCAAAGCATTTATTTCACAAAAGGTAACATATTTAACAGACCCACCCAACTTCCATCCATGGAAGAAAACACACTGTGCCATTAGACAGTATTATTTGTTACATATCAATACATTGTAATATCCATAAAATAGAACTATAATTCATAACAAGTTCTGACAAAAAGCCAATTTATTGTGCATCAGAATTCAAATATGAACGTTTTATAGATTGATAGATATATATCCCAGCGACACAGGACCCCAAGGTTAAATAGTTAATGTGTCCAAGTATTCAGAATGTCAAAATTATGTTCAATAATTGTGAAGATCATTAGCTCTTTTCTTAGTCTTTCTCATCAGTGTATCCTCTCCATTTTGACTGTCTAAGGTATTAAACTACTACATTCCTAATTCTATGTGATACTAAGTAGGCCTATCTGCACACGGTTTCATTTACCCGCTTGATTAATTTTGCCCTACAGCAAGTCATCTCAAAACAACCTTGTTTGATCAGTCACAACCACACTGATGTGAAGTTCTCCAATCAAGGGAAAACACTGCAGTGGACCAATGCAGTCAGGAATACTGGCCACAGAAAATTCTTTCAGGGGTTTTCTTGATAAAAGGGGTCATTCAGTAACCTTAGAAAAGTCCAGGGTTCTTGAAAGAAGTCTTTTAGGCACTGGGTTCTTCTAGGAACCCTCCAAGGTGCTCAAGGACTCACTCAAATTCAAAAACGTTACCTAGAGTAAAGCATTTAGTCAAAGTATCTAATGGTCTATATATTACACTGAAGAGTATTTACACTTAAACCATTGATTGGTTTATTGAGAAAGCACATTACTGTAGTAATTTTTTTGTTTATGTGAAATGGACCTTCAGTTATAGAATGATTGTTGTACAACTCACAAGATCTTTGTTTATCATAGCTTGTTCACTTTATGCCCACAGCAGCAGAAATTGCATTTATGAATTATGAAAATACAAGTATATGCACACACACACACATACAAATACACACACAAGAATGCTTAACGGCCTTCTGGCTGGATGCAGAGCGGACATCAATTTATCATCATCATAACCATTAAAGCGACATCTAGGGTATCATTTTACAAGCAAGATGGCAACGAGTAATGACTTGGGTTATTAGTGGGCCGGCTGTGTGACAACACAGACCGTTTTACCATTGGTGTGTATTGCGTTCAGTTAGAGTGGAGTCACATGACCCAGAGTGGAGAGCTGCAGTAAACTCTTCTTAAAATGTCTCTTAAAAAGTCTCTGACTCCCACAGTTTTCACTCTACAGACATAATTTTACCATCAAAGCGTAGGAAATCTTTTTAACTCACAGTGAGGTAATTTTTGGAATCAATCGGACCGAGACATTAATCAGAAAAAATGCTTTTAGTGATGGCAGCAGCAGCAAGCTCGTCATAGACCTTCATATAAACTTAGAACAGAAACACCCTGCTTTTTCTGTCTCTCCTTATATTTCTACCTCCCTGTCATGTCCACATTTTTAACACCACAAACATTAAAAGTACACCTGCCTCTTCAGCAGAATATTATCGTTCTTATGTTTGACTTATCACTGGGATTGCATTCATGGTTTACTATCTGGAAATTAAAGTTGAAAGGGTTTCTCCTCAGCTCATTCTCTTGCAGAACAGGACAGAGTCAGCTCTGCAGGGGGAGACAGCGGGGATCCTCTGCAGAGAATACTTTTTCATTAATGTGTAAGCGTCTGTGTGTGCATATTTGATTTGATTCATATTGGGGATTGCATGTGCACGCATGTCCGTGCATGCGCAGTGACATCGTAAAATTAATGACCAATTTGTGTAGCACTTTCTGTAGTTGATGCCCAGATTACTTTAACCCTTGTGTTGTCCTCTGGGTCAAGGTGACCCGGTGGCCGAAAACGTCCTTCTGTGTATGTAAATGTTGTTATGCATGACATTTGTGATTCTTGAAGCAGTTATCTTTTGTTTTTAGTTTGTTTCTTGACAATAGGAACAGAGTTAGAAACAGAATATAGGAAAAGGATGACACAAACATATGATACATCACCTCGACCCAGAGGACAACACAAGGGTTAAACATGAGAGGATAGCAGGTAAACCTCATCAAGGTAGCGGTGGAAGGAGGGCCGGTGCAGCCACAGGGACGTCCCATTAGCCTAGAGTGCATGAGACTCCACCCTCCCAAAATCTGACTGTGCACTGACCCAGAGGGCTGTAGAAACCAAGACAGTGGTGTTCTCTCATCAGGAAGAGGTTCATACAGATGGTAAAGCACGTGGTGCTGCAAGACTCCCTGAAACCTTGCAAGGACCAAAGGAAAAACTCTGAGAGGTAGTGAAGTGATCAGTGATCAAGTGATTTTTGCCCTGAGGGGAAATTATAAGATGACATACTACTAAGGCTATATAATTTTTAAAGCAACCTAAATTTGATTATAGTTAGGACCAGGGCACTAGACTAATGGTGGACTAAGAAGTGATTTTCTCTGTTGCTAAAAATGGGGTTTGTTTAATGCCAGTTTTCTGTTTGATTGTACACTAATATGTTCACAATGGCAATGCTACACGCTGAAGTTTAGCAGGTAATATTTACCATGGTCACCTTAGCTTAACATGTTAGAATGCAAACGTTTGGTATTAAGCACAAATCACAAAGTACCGCTGAGGTTGAAGGGTTACAGCTAAGCAGGTATTCAGGCCCTGCCATGATTATTGTGTTTCCTTGTGTTTCTTTGTTTTCCCTACGCACCTGTCTCGTGTTTGGATCTCGTTTGCACAGCCCTTGTGTTTCCCTCCTTCTCCTGCTGCCTGCCTGCCCACCCCAGCTGTGTCTTGTTTCAGATTAGTTGTGTGTGCACATATGTTCCTGGGTTTCCTTTGTTCTCTGTCTGGTCTTTGTCGTGTGACTCGTCTGTGTGGAGTGTTTTTCTGTTTCCTGGCTCGCCCTTTTTGCGGAAGTTTTTCTGTTAAATAAACCTTTTGGACTTTAGTTTTGTGTCTGCTATTGGGTCCTTTCCCTGTGTGTCTGTGTCCCCACTGTGACAATCATAGACTTATGTATCAGACAAATACAAATTTTGACCTGATAATGTCGCTAGATGAAATCAGAGGTCACCAAAGTCAAGATTTATTCTCTGGGGAGCATGAATGTCTGTACAACACATCATGGCAATCCATCCAATGGTTATTAAGATATTTCACTCTGGACCAAAGTGGTGGACCGTACGACCTACCCACAGACTGTGACCAACAGGCCGACATGGCCATTCATGGAGCCATGCCCCTTAGTCCTTGGGCCTTATAAGCCTTTGGTTTGTGAACTCAGGGATAGTTTGCATCAAGGTTTTTCAGATTTCTTTCAGAGCATCACAGGAGCAGGGTCAAACCACAACCCATATCTTTAGAGTGAATGCTTATAGGCGCGATGAAATGAAAAATACATGTTCCCAGTCTTAATCCTGTGTCCCTGTGTTAATTGTTCATTAATCTATTGTTAAATGCCGAATATACATCAAAACCATTCATGTCAGCGCACCGGGCTGAAAAACAAGTAAACAGTTGTGGGTTGTTGCTGTGTTTTCGGTTGTGCTAAGTACCCTAATCTTTTCCCCTTCCATCCCAGCCCTGGCTGGAGCTTACACATTTGAAAGAAGGGGGGCTTTGTACGATTCTATCCATTTTCCTTACTCAACATGGCAATGTACACTGCAGAGGGGCTACAATTCGCGTTGCGTTGTGCAACCCCGTGTCATAAAATGACAAAAGAGTGACCTCAATACCTTCAAAAGTGCGGCCTCATCGCCTGACCCTGTTGATGACTCCATAGCATTCTATCACTCTTGCACTGTGGGCTAACTTTAAGGACCAAACATGCTCCTCATCAGAGTACCTGCAATGAGCTTTGAAGCTCATTTATCCAACCTTGTGTACAGTTAGTGGTTTACAGCCAGGCCTGTAATTACCACTGTGACACTATTCTAAAGGTCACTCTTTACATAGCTGGAGGCTGTTCCTCGGCCTTCATAACTGACCTAACAGGAGGGAGGTTGAATTAAAGTTACAGTCAAAGCCAGTGGAAGATACAATGAAGTATTCTACTGGCAAACATTAAAACTGACAAATTGTAAGATATTATTTCTTTATTTTTAATAATGGTTATATGATAACCTACCTGCGTCATTCCCTTTACATAGCGTGCAAAAGCTGAAGCTAGCTGTGAAAGCCTGCTGCAGTCCGATAAGGTACAATGAAAACAAATGGTAGGACATTTTTTTTTCATGGCAAAGTCAACAGTGATGGAGAACATGAAGCAGAGATAGAATCTCTGAATCTAACCGCTTCAAACGAGGGCCAGCCCACGGAGGGTGAGCCACCTGAGGGGCAGGTGAGCACTAATAAGTACGGGTTTGAGGTTCCTCAGGGGTCACACCTGAATGACAGGCACACAAAGACACAGACAGGACCTACGGTAACTTATAGACACACACCCTTTACCTTCATATGAGATGTATGACTGTGATCCTCTCGAACAATAACAAAACAAACATCTATGACCAGTAAAAGCACATTGACCTTAAGGATAAATGAATGTTAATCTGTGTGAAGAATGTTGATAGGAAATTTGATAGTCATTTTTCAGACTGGCCATCGGTAGGACGGGTGGGCTGGGACTTTGATTGTGCACCAGCACCCCCCCTCCTAACTTATCTTACCCATACCTGATGCCCTAGGGCCACCTATGCATTCCACCCTCAAAAACAAACTGCTACCCATCTCTTTAGGCGGTAGTGTCTCGATAGTCTTTTGCCTTTCAATTCTGATTGTGTCTTTAACTAAAACAGACTTAAATTTAAAATTCAGTGAAGAGGCTTCAGCAAAGGGCGACTTGAGAGTTAATGAATGAGTGGCATTCTTAAAACAGCAGGAAATCCATCAAACTCTTAGATGAGATTTAATTTGAGACAATTGTGGATTACAAAAGCCCAATTAAGCAACACAATGATGGAAAGTGGTTTTATTTGATTCTGATAAACTAATAATAATTATGTCTTTGATTTGTGTTGTTGAGAGCCTGGAAGACAATCACGAGACCAGGGACTTTGTTTTCACCAGATCCAGACAGTTAAATTATGAAATCAGAGAAAGAGAAAGAAGTTGTTCTCTTTGCATACACTCTATCAAGTTTTTACCCGTGCATCAGCAAAAGTAAGCAGAACTTTAATGCTGCTGACAAACTTCTTGAAAATGGTGCAGCAGTTTCTCTTCTTTGGTGAATGAATATTACTTTCTGTCAAGGCTCCCTTTGGCTACAAACCCATCTTTTTCTGTATTCAAAGGGGTTCTGGGTTGGGCAGCCAAGAGGCGAATAATGCTCTGGTCGAGATGGATGCCAGCTAGACAGACTAGATGTGCCCTGGGTTATCCCTGCCACCTGCAGCACTTGAAGTTTGTTCCAAGAAGGTTTCCATGTCTTCTGCCATCACATAGGTGGGGGAGGAGACAGACTGCACCCAGGCATGCCAAGTTAGTGGCCTCAGGACTGAACACACTGCCAAAGCTTGGACGACCCTTTGTTCACTCAATATTTAAACACATGGTAGTTCCAGTCAGAAGTGAAGCCAATTTTTTTCATTTAGTATGGATGAAAGAGAAAATTAGACGAGAGAGAGGAAAAACTATCAGTCAAAATCAACTAACTTTAAAGAATTTGCAGGGATTATTTTGCCTATTCTGTAAAAAAAAAAAGAAAAAAAGAAAATCTGTTGTTTGGTGGTTTTCTTTTTAGCCACACTGGCAGCATGGTTCTAAGGTTCTTCTATCATGGAGAGAAAAACTGATGAGCTGGTTGGTGGTCCACCACTTTGGTCACACACTGAAATGTCTCAATAGCTATTGGATGGATGGCCATGACATTTTGTACAGTCTGCTGACTTTTATTTGGTGCCACCAGCAGGTCGAAGTCTTCATTACCCAGTTAATATCTCAACAACTACTATATGGTTTGGCTCAATTTTTGACACTTATGGTTCCTAGAAGATGAATCCTACTAAATTTGATGATCTCCTGACTTTATTTGAAAGTGCCACCTTGAGGTCCACATTTACAGTTTTGAGTAAAATGTCTCAACTGTTGGATGAATTGCCATGAAATTTGGTTCAGACATTTATTTTCCCCTCAGGATGAACTGTAACTAATGGTGATCCCCGGTTTTTCCTCCTAGTGCCATCATCAGATAATAATGTTTATGTGTGTATGAATTCCGGCAACACTGTGGCGTGGCAGCTTATTGTAATTGTTTTCAATGAGAGTGAAGCATCTTGCTTGCTGCTTTTGAGTCATCTCATGCAGATGTTCATAGAAGTATCTCAGAGACAAATATTCGAGGGAAAGGAAGGCAGAGAAGGAGAAACAGAGTTGTGCAGGAGGAGGAAGTCACTTTGGACGTCCATGGCCATTATGCCTAGAACCACATGTAAAAGAGAAAGGAGAGACCAGGAAGATTGCAGCCATGACTGTTGAGTCTCTCCTCCTCCCTATGGTGTCACTAGTTGAGCTAGGTGGAGCAAGTCTCAGGGACCTGTTAGAAAGTGTAGGGTGGTGTGGTATGTCGTCAGTGGGTGAGTAAACACAGATGTAAGTTAATAAAATAAATCATGATTCAGTTTCATTTAGGTGTCACAGGTATTCCAGTGAGACAGCATGCACAGACAGAATTTGCAGGCTATCTGTTAATGCATAGTACCAGGCCTCGGTACACTAATAATTGCAATCTGAGTTTCAGCCTGCCTTGAGTGCTAGATGGGTGGAGTGTGTCTATGCATAATTTAGTCCGTGTCAGCTTCTGTTTAACCCAGAAAAGTATTTTGATGGCTCTCAAATATAAAAGAATCAACATGCCTGGTACTAACTGACCTGACCCAAAGCAAGTAATTGCAATTACTGGGTGTCTAAAGAACCCAGGCCACGTCTGCAACGGGTGACAGTAAGCAGTTGAGGTGTCTGAGCTGAGAGATGTCTCTACCATGTGGATCCAATGTTTAGATACTTGTGTGGATCCAATGTTTAGATAAGCCTATGTCCAAGGTCTGGCTACTTTCATAGATGGGAGCCCCTTGGGGGTTGTTTTTCTAAAGTCCCAAAGAGAGGAGATTAGTTTTAATATGAACCTTATGTTCACACCTTCCCTTTTTGTAAAAATAGCCATATATGGTTATGAGGTTGGCTCTGAGCCTATCTTGTTACCACACATTAGCTATACCATGAGGCTTTAAAAGGTGTAGTTTGAGTGGAAAACGGGGGAGATTCACATTGGCTTCGGATCTTCTCACAGGCAATCCATGGTGCTTGTTTTGACGCTGCACTTTTTGTAATAAACCTTTTTATACAATTAAGTCGGTGTCAGCGGAGATTTCTTCATCATCATCACATCATCGCTACAGAAGATACAACAGAAATTGGCGTCACGAACTCCGGACGTGTTGTGACTTGCAGCGTCGCCGACGGCTTCAGCGCACCTACTCCCACTCCAGGTACCGGTACGGTGAGCATTTCTCACATGCTGGAGCGCTGGTGTGTTCGTTGAATTTGTTCTGTGGCTGCTGTAGTCGCACCGTAAAGGATCATGTGTGTGTGTGCCATGCTGTGCTGATGGTGGGGGGAGACTCCGTTCTAAATTTGGGTTTTATTGCGTAGTGCACAACGCAATAGGGGGGAGTGTGATAGAAAAAAAAAAAAAAGAGAGAAAAGAATAACAGTAATAAAGTACTAAAAGAGTTAAAATAGACTAAAAAGAAAAGGGCTAGGCATAAAGTAGTGTACCGTCATTGTATTGGTAGCCAAAGGACAGTGAAATGTGTGTAATTGGAAATATTACAATGACCGAGGACAAAAGTGAATGGGGGAAAAATTAAGAAGCATAAAGGGTGCTAAAGAATAAAGAGTGTTAAAGAATGAATGTGCATTAAAAAGCATAAAGAATTGCTTGATGAATGCAAAGGAATAAGCATAAAGAATTGCTTAAGTATGAATGAAGAGGGATGATTGAAAAAACACACATTTCCTGAGTAATGCATGCGGACTGTGACAGTGCATGTGGGGGACGCTTTCTGTAAGTCACTGAAGAACTCAAGCATGCATGAAAGGAATAGGCTGTCGATAAAGTGAAGATAAAGAAGTGAAGATAAAGAAATGAAGGGAATAAAAAAGGTTGAAGTAAATGTGTAGAATAGCCTAATTAGTAACGATAAGGTGAGCTAAATAACATCATGCAAGAGTAATGAAGGTGGGCCCTCAACTTCTTAACGGTAAGACGTGTAGATTAGACACTGCGTGAAGGTTGGCTTTGAGAAATAGTCAGAGGAATTAGAGAATAAAAAGAGGAAAGTAACAACCCTGGGCCCAGGGCAATTAGATAATTTTAAAAGTAAAATAGAGTGAAGAAGTGAAATAGAGATAAAGAGATAAAGAGTATAGAGTAAAAGTCTAAATGCCTAAGCCTAAATCTAAGAGTCCAATCTAAGAAATTAGATTATAGTAAAATAAAAAATAAGGAGAAGCTTCAAATTGGGATTATATTTTGTGTTTTTGTTGAGTGATTGTTCTCTGGGGGTGAGTAGAGTGGGACTCTGCTGCTGTGGTTGCTGTGTGTGTGTAGAGAACGCTGTCTCTGTGGTTTGGCTGTGAGTGAAAAGTTGTTGTGGTTTATGTGGTTTATATTAATGTGGTAGATTTTATATGGAATAAGAATATATAGGTTGTGATCAACGATAGGAGGTTAATTAAAGATACAGGGAAGGATATTCTGTTTTTAATGCTAAAATTTATGAGCCTCTAAAGAGGACATTCCTGAATCTGTTAAAACTTATGAGCCTTTTCTACAAAGGACATTCTTTAGTTTGGTGAAACATATGAGCCTTTTCTATAGAGGACGTTTTTGACTCTGTTAAAACATATGAGCCTTTTTTGGGGGATATTTCAGAATTGGTAATAACTTATGGAACTTATTTTAATTGATTAAATATGAGCTCCCAATAAGGACGTTTGTGATCTTGAAGTAGAAAGATTGGTAGGGATATTAGTAGGTTAGGCTTAATTTTGTTAATATAGGTGTGGGTAACAATCCTATATTATTGAGGAATTTAAGGGGTTAATAGAGTTAAATAAGTTAGAATGGAAAAATAGAAATGTATAATACGTGGTTGTAACTTAGTGTTTGAAAAAGGAGTATGTTTGTTTATAGTGCAGTTAAAATGGTCTAGTAGAATTATGGGACGTTGAATTTCTTTTCTGTTTCTCTCTTTGTTCTCCTATGTTGTGAGAGAGCTGAAGGGGAGGAAAAAGAGGAGGAGGTGCAGGCAGGAATTTGGCTGGCCCATAGATCACATGGATTGAGGCTTGCTGATAACAACATGTGCAACTCCTGAATCCAGTCTGAATAAGGCCAGTACAGTTTTTATCCACAAACTCTTTTTCCAAACACCTGCTTTACAAATGTTTTTATGTGAATTCATTCATAGCTACTATTGAAGACATACATTTGATTTGATTTCATATATGGTGCTATATGAACATTTCTCAATTTGGGGTTAATAGAGTGCATTTATTTGCTTGTGCATTTATGAGCAATACTTGCTGTAGTTATTTCAAAGTGACGCTTGGCAACGGACTGACCAGTTAATGTATTTGATTAATTATTGGAGTATTGTGGTTGAACTCTGTTGAGAGTTGTTTGTGTGTGTAGTCAATATTATTTGCGGATTTGGTTTTGTGGGTGTTGCTACTATAATAAGTAAGCTGTTGATTCCTTTGAAGTTGACAATCCTCATGCATTCTTTTTCGCATTGACTGTAGTAAAATAGTGGCGTATAAAATAAATAAATAAACATACGAACAAATAAGTAAACGGATTGATTTGTTGATTGATTGATTGGTTGATTGATTGATTGATTTGTTGATTGATTGATTGATCTGCTGATTAATTAATTAGTTAATTAATTTAAAAAAAAAAGAGAGAGGGAAAGTGATCTTAATAGCTATAAGGGGTTTAAAGTCTTAGTAATTAGTTTCAATCTATAATTTGGGAATATAAAAAGTCATCAAAATGACAAAAAAGAACATTGAGATCCCAAATCCCAAAGTAATTACTCCTGTTGATGTAGTACAAAAGAGTAATCCTTTAATTAAAAGAATTGCCAAGATGTCGGAGAAATGGCATAAACGTTGGCCTGAAATTGACCAACCATGGCCAGAGGAGGGGACTCTTAACCCTGATGTAATCAAAACAATGCAGGTGCTTGTGTCCACCTATAAGGCGGGCCAAAAGAAGGGCAAAAAGGGGGAACAACGTAAAGAAAAGAGACAAACAGAGCTTGGCGTTCTCCAATTGTTTGAAAATGAGGGACAGAAACGGTTAAAAGCTGCGAAAGATAAAAACGATAGAGGCGCAGAAAAAATCCGAAAAAATGCAAAAGAAATAGAAAAATTAATGGCGGAAATTAATACACCTTTTTCGCATACGGAGCCAATCAAGAACCCTCCACCTTATAAGGAAGAGATGACTATTTAAATGGAGAATTTGATATCAAGAAGAGTGTGCCACATGTGACTTTGTTGGTGTCGGAAGAATATGAGCAAAATCACTTAGGAGAAATGATGGCGGAAGCAGGGGAAGTTGTTTTTGTACCGGTGAAAGATAATCTTGCCATTTGGAGGAGTGAAGACCAACGATTTATCAAAATTATGATTTCTGCTCAAGGATGGGGACAGCCACAAGTTGTGCGGATGACACAGGATTCAATTTGCAGTGCTAAAATGGATTCAGACTCTATGAAAGAAGAGATGCTGCGACAAGTTCCAGAATGTTTGTGGGCTCAGCATAGTACGGATATTGGACTGGTGAAGTCAGCCCAACCAGTGAAAGTTGAACTCCGACCAGGAGTCAGACCTCCGTGGAAAAACCAGTATCCATTGAAGGAAGAAGCAAGTCAAGGAATTGAGTTGCAAATTGAAGGACTTTTGAGAGCTGATGTTTTGAGGATAACACAGAATCCTCAAAGTAATACGCCTTTGTTGCCTCTGAAGAAACCGGATGATTCTTACCGCATGGGACATGACTTGAGAGCGGTGAACGAAGTGGTGGCCGATTTTCCAGCAGAGGTGCCCGATCCGCATACTTTGTTGGCACACATTCCGCCAGAAGCGACGCATTTTACGGTGTTAGATTTATGTGGTGCATTTTTCAGTGTTCCACTTAGTACTGAAAGTCAGGGTCTGTTTGGATTCACGTACAAGGGACAGTTTTATGAGTATAAGAGATTGCCACAAGGGTTCAAACATAGTCCACACATTTTCAATAAAGTATTGAAGGAGGATTTGACAGGGATAGATAAGATGCTAAAAAGCACTGTTGTTCAATATGTGGATGACATTATTATTTGTTCACCAAATGAGGAAACATGTCATCAGGGCTCAATTAAATTGTTACAAATACTGGCTGAAAAGGGGCATAAGGCCTCTCAGAAGAAGCTGCAAAAGTAGTCACGGGTGCAGACAAATTGGCCAAAGCACATGGGTTAGCTCATGTTGCAAGGGGGGAAGTTAGAAGAAAGATCACAAAGGAGTATGGATTTTGGGACCATGTTTGTTTGAGCAGATTGACTATGTCATAGGCAGATGCACTATCTGTCTGAAAAACAATGTTCGGAGAGGTGTGATGGTTCCTCCTGATTACATTCCAACTTCGAGAGGTCCAATGCGTGAGCTAGTTGTTGACTATGTTGATATGATAAAACCAGTTGTTGGAAAGAGGTATATGTTAGTCGTTGTGGACAGATTTTCGCGATGGCCTGAAGCTTGTCCAACTAAGCGAAAGGATGCTCAGTCAGTTGCCAAGTTTTTGTGTAGAGAAGTCATAAGCAGGTGGGGACTTCCAAATCGGATATCCTCGGACAATGGAAAAGAATTTGTTGATAAGACTGTGAAATTGATTTTGCAAAAACTGGGAATTAAACAACGTCTTGGTGCTGTTTATTATCCACAAAGTCAAGGGATTTGTGAGAAAATGAATGGTATTTTGAAAAATCGCATTGTGAAAATTTGTCAGCACATAGGCTTAAATTGGGTAGCAGCACTTCCATTGGCATTAATGGTGTGTTGCTCAGGAGAGTTGGTGGAAAAGTATCCATATTGAATGTTTAATCTTGATATAATCTTAACATCTATTTCTATTATTGTGTTGGTGTCTAGTAGTTATACTGGATGATATGATTAAAGGGGGAAATGGGAAAATGTGAATCATAAAAAGGAATGATATGATGTTGTGACTATTCACATTCACTTCAGTATGTGATGTTTGATTTACATTTGTTGTTTTGCAAAAGATACTGGTTGTTTTTTCTTTCCTTCCAGAAGGACATTGGGGGAAAGATATGCTAAAGGGATTCAGACACTCAAAAATGGACAATCACAATGGACTGAAGGATTCTGAACAAGGACACTGACAAAATGTTCAGATTCAATACGTCATCGACACTACGTTGAGAGTCGACGCTGCTGAGGAGTTGCAGTGTGATATATATTTTTATGTTTTTTATATGATATTGCATGAATGATATTAAACTTTCATAATATTTTCTTTTCTTACCAATTGTTTGGAGAAAGATGTTTTCTGATATTGAGTGAGTATATTGAGACCTCAGATGTTTTCTTTTTTTCCTTAACGCTTAGGGAAATTGGGTCTAGGAAGGGAAAGGTCCATTGGAAGGTGCGACGGGGCGACTGGCCTGAATTTGGACATTGTTTTGATTTTATTTCTGAGGTTTTCACATGTATTTGCTTAAGTTATATCCCTATACAAATTATTAAAATTCCTCTTTTTAATTGGTTTGGAGTGCAATGTGTGGTTGCCCAAGGCAGAGGGACCGTGAGAGAATTTTCCTGTCTAGATTGTTTGATGGATATTTTAGGGAAGATGGCTGCCGGATAGGTTTTTCGCTCTCACACTCCATAAAGTTGTAGAATGGTAAAAGTAATGCTCTAGAAAGCAGATGTAGGGGGAATTGTTATTTCTATCACGATTGTATTATGCATGTTTTATTCTTTTGTTTTTCGAGACTCTGTGTAGTCTCGAAGGGGGGAAATATGAGGTGTCTGAGCTGAGAGATGTCTCTACCATGTGGATCCAATGTTTAGATACTTGTGTGGATCCAATGTTTAGATAAGCCTATGTCCAAGGTCTGGCTACTTTCATAGATGGGAGCCCCTTGGGGGTTGTTTTTCTAAAGTCCCAAAGAGAGGAGATTAGTTTTAATATGAACCTTATGTTCACACCTTCCCTTTTTGTAAAAATAGCCATATATGGTTATGAGGTTGGCTCTGAGCCTATCTTGTTACCACACATTAGCTATACCATGAGGCTTTAAAAGGTGTAGTTTGAGTGGAAAACGGGGGAGATTCACATTGGCTTCGGATCTTCTCACAGGCAATCCATGGTGCTTGTTTTGACGCTGCACTTTTTGTAATAAACCTTTTTATACAATTAAGTCGGTGTCAGCGGAGATTTCTTCATCATCATCACATCATCGCTACAGAAGATACAACACAGTCAACCTCTGAATATAGCTATACTGTTTTGACCAAAACTGTCAATATCAAGGGTAATGAGACTTTAACTGACATATTTGAAGACATAATATGCTAATAAAATTAGGGGAGTAGAATATGATCTCACCTTAATAATATCTGAGCCTGGATACAACATAATTTGCGCTTGCATTTTTCATTGTAACGTTTAGTTACAAAGTCTCACATCTATACCTGTCAGTCGGATTTTAAAGCCGTTGGATAAATAGTAGCCTTAAACCCCAAATATAGCATTGACCTTAAGACCAACAAAACTACCGCAAACAAATGCTGAGCCGCTCGGCAGGACCAATGGACTCCCTGTAGTTAGAGGTCATCCTTATGATGCAAGCCCTACAACTGACAGCCTACAACAGCCCTACAACTGAAAACTTACTTTTTTACTCTTTCCAAGGGTCTCATGTACCCAGATTATATCAATCAGAGATAGAGCAAGTGCCCTTCGCTTGTCCATTTTTTATGCAGTTGTTTTTTGTTTATTGATGTTTATATTTATGCTACTATATAGCTTACTAACTAGACTATTTAAAAAAGAATAAAGGTAAAGATCTCTGAGTTTCCTTCACAGCAAAATCCCGGTTAGGCTAAGGACAGGTGATTTAGTGGTTGCCGAGCAACAATAAAAACAAATAAATAAATGAAAAAGACGCAGTAAGCAGTAGTCTCCTATTCAGTAATGAGACTGCGAATTATAGTTACCTGGATGTAACTTCAGTTACGTGCGCTGCATATCACACATCACATACTGTGGGGAATATAATGAAAGCATGTTACAGCCTGATCACCTACTAATACATCAGTATAGTCAAGCCGTGGTGCAACCATTGGGTGAAATCTGACACAGAACTATAAATCAAAAGCTACACCACAGGACTGCTATCTACGCCTTCCCTCAAGTAGAGGCCCAGCTTTGGTCTTGTTATTTACTAGTGTGAGAAACAGTTGGCTTCCAGGGGCTGAAATTGGTGCTTTTAAAATGGACAATAATCGAATGGCAGAATTCAACAGTGCACATTTTTCCAGCCAGCATCTGTGTTGCAATCAGATTTCCTCCAGGGGTGAAAACCGAGTCGACGTCTGTTGATGTGACCTTAGTGGACTTCTGTTTCGTTCTCTGTCCCCCCCTCCCACACACACACACACAACCCACGCAGTTATTTCTCTAGAAAAAGGCAAAGATTCCAAATACGGAATGGAAAAAACATATTTGAAGACCATAATTGCTCCTGGGCACTTAGAAAGGGCTTTTTAAGAAAAGCTATTAGGGTTGATAATGTGATCTCACAGACCAAACCAACCAAGACTGCAGGCTAATTGGCTCTATTACTGATTAGAGAGCAACCTGCTTATCACTGATGCTTATTTAGCCAAATCAATTCCTGTCTTCTGTCTCTGGGCTCTGTATTTTCTTCCATGTCTTCCACCAGCTTAGTTATATGATGAATAATAATGTCATTTTTTGTATTTGTTTAAATAAGGAGAAGACTCTGAATAAGACTTTTAGACTTCCTTTCCTGCACTGTAATTACTGTCCTATCTATTGAATGCATTGCAATTTAACTAAATTAATCTATTATGCCACACATAAATCAAACCTTTATGTCTCAAGCACCCCCGTTACCAACAATTAGACTTTTGGGAGCCCAAATATTTCAGGTTTGCTGCTGACAGATTATTTTATTCAGTCTGTGAGCCAACACGCCGCAATACTACAGAATGAAATACAACTATGCTCTTGACTTAAAGATTTTGACACATGAGCCTCTCTCCAGTCAACCATATCACAGGCTGAGAGGTAACAGTTGGCTTCCAAGGATATTTTCGAACCTAAACTGCTCTGCCTTTGAAGCAAGGATGAATATAGAAACAAACACTGTTTAATAAAATTACCAATTGCTTTCAGCGTAATTTTTTTTCTCTACACTCTCAGAAATAAAATGTACGGTGAGGGTCAATTTTTGTACTTTAAAAGGTACACATTTCACAAATGTACCCTCAAATGTACAATCATGTTCCCGTGGGGTACTAACAAGTACATTTTACAGGTAAAAAAGGTACACATGAATGATGTATTGCTGAAAGGTACATATATGTACCCTTCACAAAGGTGCAGTGAATGGTTAGCTGGTGGCTCATGAAGGCCTACAGTTCACCCAAAGCACACACAAAAATGAACAAGTTATTGATTTAAATGAATATATATATAATTCTATTATCATTAGTATTATTATTCATATGATTATAGTGGTTATTACTGTTATTGTTCTTATTATAATAAACAGATAATAAGAGCTATTTTGTCTTTCCCTGTCTCAAGAAAAGAAATACTACTAAACTACTAATACTACTTTTTGGTACCTTTAGGGTACCACTCCAATGACAAGTGCTTATACGTTTATAGGGGCTTTTTGTACTTTTTTTCTGAGAGTGTAGGTTGTTAAATTTTCTTTTATGGTTTTCATAGTGAGAAGTGTACTAAGCCAAAAACAGGTGATTGGAATGGCAGGCGAAATGGTATAGTGAGATAAATAAGGGTTGGGGTGTTTGTGTGCAGCTTATAGCCTCTCTCTGCACCGGCTACACCATCAGTCACACATAGCTGTATTGCAGTCAACAAGTTGGTAGAAAGAAAATATAAACAGGCACAACACAGACTTGAGAGTTTTAGATTTATATTCCATTTTGTCCTTCAAACTGCCTCCCATTTATCTCTTTCATAGACATTACAAGCGGAGTGGCTGCATGAGAGGAGACAGCTGATTGAAAGAGAACAATACTGTTGTTTTTCTCTCCCACCTCACCTCCTGCCTGTTTGCGACCTGCCCCATCTCATCACTTTGTCTTTACAGACACACACAAGCATGCTTACTACACACAGACAGGAGCGTAATGCTTAGCTGTAAAACATCTATTGTCATTTCTGCATTCAGATTCACCTGAAGTGGGTGGGGCCTATATTTTAATGTTTAATTGTTTCTTACCTGTCGTTTAGACTTCTTGTATGTATATTTAAAAATAAAATAAGTCTAAACTGAATCCAAGCTGGAAGATTGTTAATGGTCCGGGTGGAAACGAATAGTTGGAATAAAAGAGTTTTCAACATTGGAAAAATATAAGAACACATTTTTAGGCCAATTTGGGGCAGCAGAAACAAGCTGTAAACACAACACTGAAATAATTTCACCTTTTAAGATGATATGGGAAATGTAAGTTAACAGTTGCCTATTTCCCTCTATTTTTATGTGTGTTTTGCTCAACTTTCTAGGGAAATATCTATCTCTTTAGCTGCTTAATGCTCTACTATGTTCACCAGCTAGCTGCCAACTTCCTGCTGCTTGGTGCTGGGCAGGTAGTGTGCAGCGGGTTCATCACATCTTTTTCACAGACTGAACCAAAACAGTAAAGTTATGGGCTGAAAAACTAAAACAAATATCTAAAAGATGCTCTAAAGTTCCATCAAACTGAGGGGAACTGCAGAGTTGGGTGATAATTCTCTGTTTGTATAAAAACATTGATTATATCCACTTTAAAATTGGAGGTTGATAAAATATGGCGGCTCAGGTGAAAATAAAGTTGTTCCGACAAAATTCTGAAAAACCATGTTTATTATTGTGCATGCACTTTTGAGACCGTCCCTTAGCTCATCAGGTACCTTACTGTCTACTCGTCAAGGTGCAGGGTTTTTCTACTGAATCATGAGGTAAAAATAACAGCGCAACAAACGTCAATCTTTATCCTGCCCTGCACAACAACAATGCTGAAAGTCAGAATATCAAACCTATCTACCCAACTACACCTATTATGTATAATGGAAAGTCCAGCTCCTTTGACTACCAGCAGTTCCTGTTGGAACAAACCACCTACATAACTTTGAACCACGATCTGAAGGGATCTTTTTCCAATGATTTCTAACTGAAAAGCAAAGGCGGTCCACCACCACTGTGACCGTTATCTAAAGCTTATGGAAGCTTGTGGAGCACAGTCCAAAAAAAAAAAAGGCCAAATTTAATGTACTTTGGTTTTCCAGCATCATTTTTAATGCCAAACAATTTGGAGAGCCAATGTGCGCTTGGCACCTCAATCATCAATAAAGCAGCGATGCCAAGAGGCCATATGCCGATCTAACCAAGAGGGCAAACCCAGAGCAATGCTTTGACATTAGAACTGGGAAACAGCGGGGCGGCCATTGTGTCAGCTGCAGCCCACTGGTAAACGCTGCTTAATGATGGTGCAAAGAGCTGGTTTTGATTTCCTCTGCCACTCATAACACCCTCTGTGTTATTCTAATCACCGTCAGTTCTCTGATTAGACGCTTACATTAAGTGAGAAATGTAATGCCTGACACGGAAATAGCACAGAGCAGGGGAGAGAGCAGCCTTTTTCCCTGAAGAGTAGTTTCTTCTGCCTGACAGCCTCATGTCATTTCATACAGCAGAATATTTAGCACTTTGCTGAAAAAAAGCAGATGAATCAACTGCTGAATAGTAATATTACTTAAACTGCGGGACTGCTTTTTTCTCAAAGCACAATCGTTCAACTGAAAAGTCCTGGCGTAAGAATGGGAGACCAGCAGCACTGACCATATGTCATGGCAGAAACCCAGCCCCATAACGGGACTAACGTCTTTTTTTCAAGAGTGTGAAGGGAAACAAGGCCGGAGCTAATGTGTCTCGACATTTCCCTCCTCACCCCTCCATCTGCTCCGCTGCTGATGAAGAGGCTTCCAGAAAAGGTCCCAATTTTCAGCTGAACAGCACTGGAGATGACACGAAGTGCCACATCGCCTGTTACAGCTTCGGCCCAAGTCCAGGGGGTGTAATAGGATCAAAGTTCATGGTTTATGTCATAGAAAGCTCCATGTGCTTTATACAGAGACAAAGAAATAAATGTAAAAAAGAAGCACAAATCCACCTAGGGGAGATTTATTCAGATACATATACATTGTATTGCTCCCTATGAAACATATACACCCAGGATATAACAAAAAAAAGATAAATACAGTCATAGACTTCAGAAAACTGTTAATTGCCTGTCATTGAATTATCCCATCCTGTGGCCAGCCGATCTGCCTGCTGTGTGTTCTCCGAACTGTAGATCAACAAGATCTAAACAGTAAACACACATCAGTGGTTACAGAACAACACCTCAGCCTTATTTCAGCAAGACTGAAGAACAGCCAGTAATTGATCTTAAATCCAGTGCTCACTACCTGGCAGCATGACAAGACAGTAAGCAGCACGCTGAAGTAAAGTCGTTTCCGACCATAAAAATGACGGCTGACCAGATTTAATGTGCTCCTGTTTACTAAACAGCTGACCTGAAGTTCAAGCCGCAGTTTTTGCACTTTGGAGGAAAGAGGCAGACGGTGATAATTAAATTATTTGAATCTATCGAAAACTTCATGACAAAAAAATATGGTCCAACAGTGCAATGCACAGAATTCAGAAGGATCTAAAACAGCCCCTTCTGGACTGTCCCGGTTGGTTGAACTGTCTAACATGTGAAATCTTTGGTATTAACTACTGTAAGTGGTTCAAAACTTCCCCACTGTATAATAAAGCAGCCATGCCAAAGAAACATTGTGAGGTTGGGAGACTCCTCTTGGGAGAAATATTTAAAAATGTTCTCTACAGACTTCTGCTGGGTATTTAGCAATGGCACGTACACAACCTTTCAAGGGAGGGACTTCACAGCGAGTGTAATACTGTTTGTAATCTAATCTAAAAACCACAGGTAAGAAACTCAAACTAATTTACACATTAAAAATACCACACAGTAGACATTCAGTTTTTTTGTCATGGTTTTCAACAACTCTCAAAATGTGTTTAATAGAAGATGAGAGGGGACAGAGAGTCAGGTTTTTCTGTCATGATTTTTGTCATGAAGTATTGATGCTTAGCCTACCAGTATGTGCATTGATGCCTGGTAAAGTTACATTTTTTGATTCTATACTGAAATTATATGTCAGATCTGGGCTTAACTGCCACTTGTTTTGCAAAAATGATCTTTTTCTCCCAGCTGTGCCAGTCCTTAATGGGATTTATAGTAAATTTCAAATATTTGCACACAGGCAAGAGGTTTTCACAAGTAGCAGACATCAACCAACACAGCATGAATGGCAGGTCCCCACTTCAGTCAATGACAGGAGGCTAAAAGACAGCACGAAATTGCAGTGAAACACTTCCTTGTTATTTAAAAAGAAAAGTGGCAGTGGACGTGGAGATTTAATAGGGGACAGACAATAGCACTTTCAAATCTATGAATAATTTCCTGACAAAGCACTTACATGTACAGATTTGGTCTTTTCTTGTGTCTCTTAAAGCACAAACAAACATTCTTCCTAAACCATGATTTTAAATGGCAGTGCAGCGCATTAGATAAGATATTTCAAGTGTGGAAATGTTGACCTGCCAGATGTTCTAACACAGAATACGTGCAGCTTCACACTTGAATCAATTACACTTTAATAAAAGTAAAATTGTAATAGCAGGAATAATGTCACACATTGTAGCTTATATGTATCCAAACGTGGTTTAGAAGTTGCATGACTCTCAGTAGCTGTCTCGGGTTTGCAAGGCACATACCTCTCTCTCCCCTGACAATTTCCCATGTGTGACCATTCTTCAGCGGGTTCACGGATGTGGGGGTGAAGAATAACTGAATGCCATGAGGGACGTGAGCTGCCCTGACATGCAGGTGTTTTTGTTTCAGTGTACCTGCCTGTCACTGTAGGCTACAGGCCGCAGTGTAACAGGATTGATTGGTCTGCCGACTGGTTTAGCAAACACTTATTTGGGGTTTAAGTGCCTTGCTTAAGGGTCCATCAACGGGTCAGTCGCACATGGACTGAATCAAGTTTCTCTTTCCTCCAATCTTCACCTTTAACGGGCCAATTTCTACCATCCAGCCGGGTGATTGGAGCAAATGAACGGTCAGTCACGGTCCACGTTCCAGGAATCACTAAGACGGGATAGGGATTCAGTTACTTCCTATCCCTCAGTGTCCCCTTCATTATTTGTCAGTGGCGTTTGCCAGATCTAACAAAACAAACAGGAAATGCAGATGTCTGGAGGAATGGAAATGCAAGACAACACAATTAATCAGTGTTTGAAAGACATTTTCTCTTGGAGGTAATTAAGAATTGAGGTGGCATCTCTGGGCAGGGGGTGCACTCTGGGAGCTGCACCGAGCGTAAAGCAAATGAAAAGTGTACTACAGAGAGCAGAACTCTGATTAGCAAAACACTAATTAAATGCCAAAGAGGGTTGCTGGAGAAACAGCTAGTTCAATTACAGTGTGATGGCAGGAGAGGAATCAGGAGAGTAGGAGTAAGTGATGCGCATTACACTCAGGCACATGCATGCTGCGTGGTGCAGGTCGGCAGTTCATGTGTTCAAGGGACAGGTTGAATAGGAGGATGGTCAAAAGGGACAGGGAGGGAGAGTGTGTGTAGGTGTGGGGGGGGGGGCGCAGACACAGGAGGGGTTAAGGTGAGGATGATGGATCCAAAGCGGGCTAATGACCCATCGGAATTCCAGCACAGGCGGTAAATCTGCTAAGCATTTCATTTCCCAGGGGGCATACTGAGCCATCAGGTAAGTGTTGATGAGCAAGTGGAAAGCGTCCAGGATCAATCTGCCTTCGTCCACCCAGGAGATTGCTGAACTTCTGGGCTTGACTTGATCAATCCTACAGAAGGACAGCAGAGAGGAGATGTGCTGTGACAAGGCACTCTGGGCGTCATGATGTACAGAAGGTAATTCGCAGACCGGCCCAAAAAGGCGTGTCATCTTTTTGGATCACTTAATTTAGCGTCAGGAATTGGAGGTGAGTTTTGACATCTAGTTCAGAAACTCAAGGCTAGCCAACACTACACAACACTAGATGTCTTTGGCAAAGAGACACATTATTGTGTGTGAACATTAAAGAGACGTTTGAGGACCATATTACCTGAAGTAGTTGTCCTTTCTCGTTATACTATGGGTTAGCAGAAAATGTAGCAGAAAACACTCCTGATGTTTTTATGTACTTACTCTTGGCATTTTAACAGGGCAATGACAGGACCGCCTTTAAGGTATTAGTCCGCATGACAGCGGAGGAATTGGAATTCCTACTGAAACGGATGGTACCACTCATTACCAGTGAAGACACCAGGTTTCTGAAGTGTGATGGAATAGCTGTCTGTGACAATATTTTTGGTCACAGGTGTGTAACTCCATGGGAGGAATTAACACTAGTAGTAACCAGTAATACCAAAAACAAGTGGTCTTTGTAATTCCGTAACTCTACTCCTCTACTTTTGCTCCCCAGCCGGCCTTAGATGTTGGTCTCTGAAGAAAAATGGTATGATACAAATATAAAATACAATTCAATAATAGTGCCTCATTCGTTCACACACACACACACACACACACACATACACACACACACACACACATACACACACAAACAGCTCACAGTGTGAAGTGGTGACTCTCGTCACATTTCATGTTCTTGCTTTTGAAGGTGAAACTCGGGTTACAGTACCGCATCAGCAGCACTACAGTCTCCCAGATTGTCCCCTCGACGTGTGAAGCTGTGACCACCTGAAGGTAAAACACTGAAAGAAAAGTTAATTCTACCAGAACATTGGTAATCTTACATCAGACTTGGTATGCCGGTATGGAACTGAAAACATTGTTATTGAATGAATTGTACTGTATATTTGTATCATGCGATTTTATTTCAGACACCAACATCTGAGGCTGGCTGGAGAGCTACAGCTGAGGATTTCTATGAAAAGTTGCAGTATCCAAACTGCCTTGGCACCCTAGATGGAAAGTGTATATACTTACAGCCCCCTGGTCCATCAGGCAGCACCTTACCGCAGTTACAAAGATCACTTCTCGGTGGTGTTAATGGCTGTTTGTAGATGCGAAATATCGATTTGTTCATGTGAATGTGGGGAGCCAGGGCAGGCTTTCAGACTCTTTGCCCACTCTAGCCTTCACAGAGCCATGGATGGAGGCCTTCCTAATGTTCCCACAGCAGAACCCCTGCCTAACAGCAACACTGGGATGCCTTACACGTTTGTCGGGGGTGACACCTTCCTTCTACAGCTTGACCTGCAAAGGCCGTGCTCGCACAGAGAGCTGGATCATGACCAGAGGGTCTATAACTATTACCTCCCAAGAGCTCAGCGGGTTGTAGAAAATGCTTTTGGCATTTGGGCTCAGGGTGTTCAGAACCACAATCTACCTGGATAAAAAAACATAAAGTGGTGAAGATAACCCTAGCATCAAGTGTGATTCACAATTACTTGAGAGAGCACAGGTCAGAAGGCTACACACCGACCACATTGGAGACTGCAGACCAGGAGACGGTCCCAGGACAGATGGCCAAGGGGCATTTCAAAATGTGGCAGCCTGCTTTTATTTTCACATACAATATAAACGCAATAAAGAGCATAATTCTTGCAAAGCGCATATTTGTTCAACATCTCTTTGAAAAACTAGAAACCATAACACTGCACAATAGGACAAAATAGCGCAACATAGAAGAGTAACTTTAAAGTGCAGTACAAGTACAATGCAACCTGCAGTTCTTTGCAATGCTCATTGTTTTTCAAATCTTTTGAAAGCACAGACTGTTAGAATTTGACATTACTTTCTATTATTTCCTTTTACCTTTGGAGTGCAGTAATTTGCATTGAACTCTGACAAATATACCATACAGCCTAAATGCATTTAGAAATAACTGTCATCCAGATACACATTTACAAAACAGATGTCACATTAGAACATCTTCAAACTCAACTGTTACGAGCATAATGTGATCTTTGGCTGGATCACTGTACATTCCGGCAACACTTCCTCATCACTATGATTCCCATCTATGGATTCCTGGTCCTGGAGTTTCTGCATGCTCCTTGTTATCTTCAAGCTGCTTGAGAAAACAAAGTATTGAGATTTCACCTGCTATTTGATTACTCTTCATTTTGTCAACATTATTCCCAAAAATTATCCAAAGTTTAACAATGATTTACACACAGTCTACATAAATACATATTATGTTTCATATTTTTTTCACTAATTTAGTTATAACAAGATTGTTCCACCCATTGTCAAGTTCAAAATATAGTTACTATAACTCCACCCCTGATGTGCCATCATCCAATAATGGTCCTGGAATAGTCCCAAAAGGAACTTGCCATTTGTAGCTATGCACAATGTTGTTGCTGGTAGTGTTTCATAGGTGATTAATAGTTTTGTTTTTCCATAATATGAGCTTTTGTGGCACAATGCTAGGCTGGTAGTTGCTAATCCAAGCAGCTGGTCATGTTGCATCCTACATACAGGCATGTATATGGGATGTCAGAAGACTAATAAAAGCTCAGTGGCTCAGAGCTTTTACTACTTTTTCCATGCGTGCCAGTATGTATGATGTAGTAGAAGCCCAACAGAAAGTTTAGAGCACCCATATGAATGCCATAAATGATGAGAGTTTGTGGGTCTTTGGCATAGTGTATTTCAACGTGCCTTCTAGGGATGAGTCTGGAGAGGTACTTAAAACAAGGCTGCTCTCACTGTGGCAGGGAATGACAAATGGTTTCAGAAAGTCAAGGTTTCTTTTAGCCACCGTTGCTTTTAAGTGAGGGGCTTGTCTCCACTTCTACTCGGCAGGGGTTCCTGCAGACAGGGACACTGTGTCCTCAAAGACAAACTCTGGATTTTCACCTCTTCAACTGAAATAACAGGATAACATATACATTGGCTGCATATCAACTTTGTCCCTATGTTTTAAATACATGTGAAGGATTGGAGGGCTACACCTGCTATTCAGAGTCTTCCACAGTCCAAGACAACTGAGACTTGTTCATGTTCTTGTGCCTCCCCAGGGTCCCCTCCATGTTTACTATATACCTGGTTTGGTGCTTCCTGTTTGGTGCTGAAGCCACAGGTCAGACTTACTTATACCAAATGATCGGGCTGTCAGGAGTGCGCCACAACCCTAGCAAAACTTTTATTCCAACATTGGAAATTTTCCTGGGACAGTGAAATCGCTTGAAAAGTCAGTCAGTGTAAGGCCGGCACAAATCAACATGGACAATTAGTCCTTAGCACCAGGCCGGAAATGCCCTCTTGTTGAGACCCTCAAGCCTGTTTAACCTTCGACCACAGCCAGCATCACTGTTGGGTGTGGTCAGAAATGTGTTCTTTGGCACCAGTAACCACACCCACCAGGGATGTCACCTACAGTACACCTGAAAGTCACCGCAGTGAGGTGAGAAGTTTAACCACCAGAGGTCAGCAAAAACAACATTTTCAAGGGGTATTAAGTTACTCTTTAAATTGCTCGGAAAAAATGGCAATCTGAAAAAATATATTTCCATGATGAAAATCACATGATTTAGTAGAAAGTTCTAAATGGACCCTGCTGTTGTTAGATTGTTTTCTCCAGTATAGTATTCATCATCATCGTCTTATTTATTGCTGCAACATTTCTAAACAGACTTTAAAAACTACATTTTCTGATTTTGGCTCATTCCACAGCTTTCAAAACATTGTGAAATTTCTCTCAATCACACAAATGAAATTTTTACATTAGTTCAATGGGAACTTTTTTGATTTTGGACCATAGACTGTATGTGAAAGATGGACGAAGTGTCTCCACTTCCTGTAAAGAAAATGAAGCCAAAATATCCACTTCCATCTTTCACTGGTGACGTGGATTGGAGCCTATCGAAGTCAATCGAGGTCATGCCCATAGCACCGCCCAACTCAATCACGATCATTTCCACACATGTCAATCATGACGTCTGACCCCGTCTTTATAGCATTAAATAACTAAGTAAACCAACCTTATCAAAAACACTTGGCACACTGATTTGTTGTGTACTTTGCTTTTTTTAGTCCCATCCACTAACATTGAGGGGGTGGGGCTTCTGACCTGTACTGCAGCCAGCCACCAGGGGGGATATAGATGTTTTCACTTCACATTTGGGGAGCTGTCATGTCGTCCATCTTTATGTACAGTCTATGTTTTGGACTTGTTTGTTTGTTGGCGGCTTGGTTGATTATTTTGGCAGCAATAACACAGACACATCAATTCAACTTGGATGTGCACAGGCCTTAAAATGTTCACTACTGGTTTCATATCTAAACTTTCCTGGCACAATGCTAGTTTGATCATTTCTAAACTAAGTAGCTGGTTACAGTTGCATCCTACACACAGGCATGTACAGAGGAGACCAAATGATGCCATGTTCAGTGTGATGGGCATGACTTTTCTGCCCTAAAGGCTTGCGACTGGGCAGCCTTTGATTTGTTACTCTTCCAAAAGTGAGATTATTTCTTTATATATGTTAGTTTAAAAAGATAAAAACCGCGAGGGGACTTTTCTTACTGTAGGCTTTGGCTCGCTCATCACCTTTCCATTCCCCTCTGACGCCCAGGACCACATTCATGCGCAGCCTTGACGTCGACGCACGGGTGTAAGGGAGCGCCGGGGCCGGGAGGGTATAAGAGGTGCAGGCAGAGCTGGCGCTCACAGACCCGGCGCTCACAGACCCAGCTGAGGCTGCCGAGGGGCCACCTTCTCCTCCTCCACCTGCGTGGAACAAAACACGGAGCAACAGCCTCCCTTCTCCTACGCACAGGCTCTCTCTCTCTGCTTTTACGCATTTCTTACCTTTCTTCCCTTTTTTTTTTAGGGAAACTCTCTCACCCTCTCTCTCTCTCTCTCTCTCTGCACTCCTCGCCTCGCAGCCGTCTGCTTCCAGTACCAGCAGCCTCCCCTCAGATAACTGTGGGAGCAAGTTTTCAGCACCGCGGACAGCGGCCGCAGCATGGAGCCCTACACGGTGCCGGGAGCGCAGCTCTCCCTGTCCGACCTGTACTCCGTCATCCCCTTCAATGTCACCTTGTCGGACGAGGAGAGCGGCGTGCCGGGCGGCGGGCCGCACAACGGCACCAGGCAGCAGGGTCCGGCGGGCAGCGCCGGGGGGATGATCATAGCCGTGTCCATCACGGCTCTCTACTCCGTCATCTGCGTGGTGGGACTCTTAGGCAACGTGCTGGTCATGTACGGGGTGGTCAGGTAAACACTGGTGCCTTTTTTTTTTTTTTTTTTCATTTGATTGAGTGTGTGTCAGTTGTTTTAAAAGGACCACTAAGGCTTAGGCAGCAGAGCCCAGATTGTATGTGAAATTCACCCGCATGCTCGCCTTACAATGCAACATGCCCGACAGCTGAAGTCGAGTATTGCATGAGTTTTGGTGATGATCTCCCAAGTTGAACACACTTTGTTGCATTTTGTCTAAACTTTCAATTTAGAAATTGTTCATAAAAGTTTAAATATAGTCCCAAAACAAAGCTTCCCCTATAATAGAAAACAAGTCTTTCCCTATAAAAGAAAGGTTTGAAAGGGGAAATACAACCCTTGGCCCAAAAATGGGTCTAAATACAAAGTAAGTTTATTTTGTCTGTTAGAATTAATGAAATTATCCAGAACCGACATTTTTAAGGATAGACCTGGTGTTTTTATCCTAAACTTCCCAGCATGTATTGCCCATTAACAACCCTCGCTTTGGCGTAAACATTCATTGGGGTGGGGTTGCTATATGCTATATGTGCCTGCCTGGATCCCTGCTGCATATGTGTGAACTACAGTACGTGAATCCTGAACAAGTGAACGGAGATTCCCTGCATAGAGCATGAGCCAGTTCCTTCATTATTTCTGCACGGAGCAACACGGCGTGCGAGTTTTATGCGGACGGGGGGGGGGTCAGATACAGAGGGCTGTAGAGCTCCAGCACCGCACACAGACCTGTGCACCATCTCTCCAGTCCACGGGGTTCGATGCGAGGAGGGAGAGGAGGTCCTGCAGGGAGACGTGTTGTTGGTCTGTGTTTGCCTGAGATAAACAGAATGATGAACCCATCTTTTCTATTCAAGCTTTCACAGTTTAAAACATTGAAATGATGGAAACTACAGCATGTTTTGGCTGAAGGACTTGAGCTTTGTGTAGGGTGAACTGGTTCTGTCCATTAGTTAGTCTCTGCAGTGTAATTGTCAGGTCACAGTTTGCCCATAAAAAGAAAAAGCAATATGCAGTAATCCGCCCACTTTGCCACTTGATACAAGCACCATGTCTTTCCCCAAGAAGCCATCCAACCCTAACCTGCATGTCTGCTTATCAGAAATAATACAATTTAGGTATTTTGCAGCAGCTTTGCTTGTCCTCGCTGCTGACATTAATTACCTACTAATCTCTGCATGTGTTGTCCCAGTATCACCTGAAGTATTAATTACTACCCGCTGGGCCAGCAAATTAAACAGCAGGTAGAATTCATTTAGGATGCCCCTATTTAAGCAGAGAAGGATAACACGTCCTGCTGAAAGCGTAGCAGCCAAGGCCAGTGGTGGTTTTTCAGCCCCCAAACATGACATGACAGGCAGAATTGTACACAATAAGATATAAATGTGATTTAAAGGGTTGCTCGATTTTTTTTAAATGAATATAGTGAAAGAGAGAGGCAGAGGGAGTACACACAGAATAGGGAGCTGAATATAGGAAAAGCTAAGAGCGAGCCATTGTCCCCAAGTGACAATCTTTGGATATTGAAACAAGAAGAAATCATAAATATTTAGAGCTCTGCCCATTATTTCCATTCAGGGCACGGAGTGAGAATAACAGGCAAGGCAAGGCATATAAGACTAAGAAGAAAGAGGGAGCAAGGGAGGTTAGAGGGAGACAAAAAGGAGATGGATGAAAAAGGCGGTGATTCACATTGTGAGCAGCGATTCGCTTTGGTCTAAGTGTGAGTGAGACTCAGCGCTGATGCCAGACCCCCCCCCCCCCTCCCCACAGACGGCTACAGAGGGAAGCCGAGCACATTAACCATCCCCCTCAGAATATGTTATATCCTCTGGAACATCTGTAAACTCTACAGGGAGCGAACTGAAGACAACAGAACATAAACACAGATGTAGTGAGAAAAGTTGGCTGACCTCCACGTCTAATCATTTATTATTTATTTATCTTCCTTTAGGTTTTAAAACCTTCTGTGATGCATACTATGGATCTATTAGCCTAACAATACCTTTAATAAAAAAAGGCTTAAGTGGGTTTACCGTTATGGTAGCAGTAAATGATGACGCTTGAGACAAAGAAAGACACAACTTCACTCACACTTAAAGTTTGAATCCTTAAAATGTAAGGCCTTGGTTGGTTTGGCGACCCCTGTGGTTACAGAATGTGCGTTTTGTGTAATACACGTCCAGGTGTGCTCACATCTGAAATGCCATGTTTGAACAAAAGTTTTACCTCAAGGTCCACTTACTAGCTTTATTCCCAAGGGCTTTTGGTCACATCTCACAGCCTTCATCAGCAAACAGACCTGTAATCACACGTTACTATGTGGACAAAGTTCTGCTCTTTGTTTTAGAATCCATCTGCTCAGTTGTCATGCCGATAGCTTACTGACAAAGAAAACGAGTGTATTGAGAGGTGAAGTGCAAATACATTGAATAGCTTGAATAGTTTGATGCAATGGAAATCTTAAGGATTATAACAAGTGATGCAAATAACAATTATTTCTATTATTGCTTAATCTGTCAACTATGTTTGCGATTAATAATAAATTATATTAAACAGAGAGAAGCCGCAAATCTGACATTTGACAGAGAATATTAGAGAATTATATTGTTTCTTGATAAATAACTGAAAAGATTAGTGGCTTGCCACAACGTTATTTGATTCATTCAATTAACTTATGGTTTAAGCAGCAATTATAACTTTGATTTAAGACACCAAAAGCCCATTTGAAAGCATCCTTCTATGATACATTTGGCAAAAGTCATGAATTTTTATTTAATTTCTTTCTATTTCCCTCCACTTAGATTCCTGGATAGAGACACTCAAATGCACCCAAACCCCCCATTTATAGAAGAGTCTGCATGAATGCGCACGTCAGCGCGAATTGGACATTGGGCTGATGTGGTGTCGAGAGCCCTCGGCCTGATTGCTGATAGAGGGAGGCTGACACTGACACCTCTGGAGATAGTCCACGCAGGATAGGTCAGCAGCACTAGGCTCCTCTTATCTTCCAGCCATCCTCTCCTCTCCTCTTGCTGCCGCCGCACCTGTTAGATAAGAACTGGCTCAGCGCTCATGCAATTTATTATCAAGTGGCCTCCATTTCAAATCGGTTTGATGTGCAGCTAGTGGAGAGCTGGATTAGTTTGTGTGAAAGTGGATTCTCAACTGAGCTGCTTCTTGTGGATTCTTGTTTCTTTTGGACTAGGAAAGCCGATCTTGGACGGCGTTCTCATGCTGTGGTATGGTGGTATGGTGATATTTTGGTAAAGACAAAAGATAAAGCTGCAGCCTGAGTCAACACAGCATCAGGATTATTTTGCCTTTAGGGACTGAGAGGGGATATTTGGGTGAAAATATCACCGCCTGTTGCCAATAGGAGCATGACTGTGTGTGTGTGTGTGTGTGTGAGAGAGAGAAGGAGAGAGCGTCAGTCTGTTTATTTCCTGGGCTGACTCAACATGGCCACTGTGTGCTTGTCTTCCATCTCACCCAGCAGCATATACAGTAATCAGCGGGTGTGTGAGTGGTGTGTGTGTATAGATGTATGGCCTGGAAGTCCTGGAAACAGGAGAGCCTGACTTGTGTGTCTGCAAAGAAAGGATTGTTGTAGTCACACTAGGCAGCGCAACTCCAGTTAGTTTAGAGATAAAGGATCCATACTGATTTAAATGGAAATTCTCTATAGCTGAATGTGGATCTGTATGGAGCTCCAAAACCGACAAAAGGCAGTAAAAGGTTATTAGAATAATAATTAATTGAGTACTAAATGAATAAATAATAATAGTTACTTATTGAAATAATTAAAAGATAGTGCATAAAGAGGTGTAAAGCTTTATACTTTTTCTTTAATAATGCTTATATGATAATGATGCGGGCATGTTCATGTACACCACCTGAAGCCAACTTTATTCATAACACGTAATAGTAATCACCCATTTACTGTGGCTGCTGTAGTGTGTAATCATCAGCTAAAGTATTTTACTTTTCAGGCTAATGCTAACAAAATTTAGTGGGTTATGTTACGTTAAATAGGCAAAACACTAAATAATCATCCCAAAAAGTTCAAAACAAATAAAATTACCTAGTGAAAGATAATTGAAAAAGTAAAATAAATTACGTTTTCATTTATTCAATCAGCTGACTAGAGGTTAGGAAACATATGAGGATATATATGTCTTTATACACCACATTGTAATTATTGAATAAACTGTAATATCTATTGATGTATTCAAACATTTCTCTGATCACGCTTACTGCCTTTTGTCAGCTTCAGACCTCCATAGATCATGTTTATCACTTAGTGAGTGCACCTACAACCCTGATTAGTTAGATGGGATTTTCATAGTAGCGAGCTGGCGAGGTTTGATTAACGGCGAGCTGGATGATAAACCAGTAGCAGCGGACTGTAATCGATGGCGCTCCCCCATCTAGGTGAACAGGCGGAAATCATTCACATGGTCCTACGCTCACCAGAGGTCAGGATGGTCAATATTTGCCCCTGTCAGTGTAGGCTGTATATCTCAGTGGTGTGCTGCTTAGGGACTTTTTTTTTTCCCCTTTCTGATGTTGCACCAGAAGATGTGTGAGAAGGATGGGATTGCACAGCCATGACAGCCTCCTAGCAGGTAGAGGAAAAAAAGGAAGTGGGCGATTAAACCATCACAGACTGCGCCAAAGAAAAAATGTGCTTCATTGTAACATGAAAAGGGCGTTACAGTTAGATTTTTGATACAAAATTGCTTCTCCAAGCCCACAAAATGGAGGATGGGTGTTTCAAAGCTTTCCCCCCATCCACATTATACGGTGAACCATTAACCACAACATATCCTCAGGACTAGCTGGCAAAACATAGAAATGGAAAACCTTCTTGTCTGTTTTTATACATAACCACCTGTCACTGCTTGGGGTGAAATTAAAGTCTTGTTATGTGCTTGTCACCTGCTGAGAGGAAGCACACTTTGCAGCCCAGATGCCTGCATTAATAGCATACAACAGCCTCCCCTGTAGCCTCTTATGCTTACGTTATGCCACGCTACAGGTTCTTTGGTATCCTCGTTATCCAACCAGGCTCCTGTGTGCCAGCGTGGATGCATCATAATATCTCGGGGCCAAGAAAACTATACCAACATTTTCCTTTCTCAATTATTTCAGCCCTGATTTACTGTACTTTTGTACAGTACAGACAAACTCTTCCTTATTTATACTTTTCACCATTTTATTTCTAATCTCCATAGGGTCATAATAAACCAGACTGGGTGGTATAGGATCTAGGCCCAGTCACCCACAGCACTTGTTTACTGAAGGGAAGGAGGAAGTGGCAGTTGACACATAGCGGGATACACTGTCTTGTCAGCTAGGATTAGGGAGAGGGGAAAGCGATTTGTTTGAAATCACGGTCAAATAATGAAAGTGACTGACTATAAACATAATCCTGTCCCCATGTCAAAAGCCGGGCTTTAGGTGCTGAATCCAAGGCTTCAAACAGATTGAGATGCAAACATAAACTGAGAGTTCTTTTTGCCATCTGTGTGAAGACTATAATAGAGTTTTCATTTTGTCTCATGAGATGGCTGTGATCCAAATCTCCCACTGGTGATTATCCTTTTCCGATCTTTGACTGATGCCATTTTATGTCAACGCCGATCTCTTTTCCAGGCAAGAGGTGGTTTTTATGTGATTTCAAAGCATTAGATTATTATAGTCCGTGCTTCACAGATACTTCTTATGTAACCATCAACATGCTCACTCTCCTTTGCTGAAAGTGGAACTTAATACAGGCATCGGATTAGGGTGATCAAACATTAAAGGGAATGTTCAAAACCTGCCATCTGCTGCTGACTTCCCCGGTTTACTGTTTGTCTAGTCGTTTTGTCTAGACTGAAAAATGAATTCAAAATAAGACTGAATTCATTTCATAGAGTCAAGGCCCCATATGTTGAAAATTCAACTCAACTGCAATTTAATTGTGTTTGTAATTTAACTCATTGTCCCGGACGGAATTTAAATCATCGGGAAAATGCAGGATACAGTCTGTAATGGGCATGGACATTCAGCAAGACGAAGCGATGAACAAAACGAGAAAGCCAAAAGCCTCCACAGGAGGGCGGGGAGGTGCGGAGGGAGAGATGATAGGCAAAGGTTCCGTGTGAAATGAATTTCAGTCAGACATCATACTCCTTCTTAGAGTGGGCTCTTCCCAAGGAAAAAAACCTCAGAACCACACCTGAATAGAATGCAGCCATTATGTAATTAAGTACACCTGCGCTTTTGCTGCCACAAATAGCCTGTTCCCCAGACTTAAATATAATTTATTAATGTTACTTCTATATTGTACGGCCCAGATCCAATTTGTAAATTTGAACCAGATCCTCCTGCAGCTGAACAAAAGAGGCACGTGACAGTAATGATGATCTAAAGACTGATGCTGCAGCAGACAGTGACTAATGGAACAACCGGTGGGACAAGGTCCCAATTTGATACACCATATTTGAACTGACACAACATGTTTGTCATCAACGAATCATTCACTTCTTTGCCGTTCTCCTCCTTGACAGGTCTAATGAGTGGTGGAGCCAGCACAAGTGATGTTTAAGGGTGTTTCTATATACATTTTATTGCAAACTTTTGGAATGGAAATGATTGAGATTGCGCATATCTGCGGATTTCTGTCTTTGTGCGTACAGTTTTATGCATCTGGCCCCTGGTGTTTGTGCTGAAGTGCGGTGCCACCTCACATTTAACACCTAACAATTAAAATGGCATATATTCCATGACACATACACGTAGTAATTGAATTTGTAATGGTTTAATTGATAAGTTCCTCTACTGTCTTAATTAAATAAAAATAGCACCTTGGACACATAGATACAGTTATCTTTGGACGATGCAGTTTTCCTGTTATATTAATACAATACTCAGTCTCTCATAAGGCTTAGCCCAACAAAAAACAGCAAATATTGGCAAATCCTTATAAAGACATGACAATATTTAAGTTCAGTGCCAATGCTGAAAAAGGATCATGCAATTTACATATATTATCATGAATGATTAATGGTATTCCAAGAACTCACTTATTTTTTCTTGTGTGCTGGGTTTGGCTAAAAATGGACCATCTTGCCATAAAAATGCAACCCCCTACCATCACTTCCAACACCCCCAGGTTATTGTCCACACTGCCTGTGTGAAAAATGACCAGAAGAAAAATCAATACACATATGCATTTAGACATCGGGCTTGGGTGTATTCTAATGGAAGAGTGCAACAAAGATTGTACCACTAATCGGAATGTCATTTCTCATTTTTTTCTCTTTTTCCCGATTTAAATGTCAAATACAAAGGCTACTCGTAATCTACTGTCCTTGTTCATTCAACACATTTATCATTCAAATATCCAAACGTATTTCCAATTCCATATAGTATCAGCACAATGTATTTATACATCATCATAATATGTATTAAAGTATAACTTAATGAAATTTTGCACTTTTCTGGTACCTAAAACTTGCCCTTTGTGCCCTGCCACGCATGTAAATTGGATTGTATTTGAATATAATGATTTAAAAATCATACTATCTCCTAGAAAACTAAATCAGCTGAGATGTAGATACAGTCTGAATATATCTTGCAAAGTTCCTGATGTGATTGAGATCGTTAAAATAAGCCTTAAAGTATGCCCCAGAACAGAATTTCTGACCTTAATAAGCTGTTATTGTCCCAAATAAAACAAGTTTAGCGCTGATGACCATTATTTTTTTCTTCATATACATGAGAAAAAATATTTTCATCTCACACACACAAGAAAAATTCATAACCCCATGCTAAAAGCAGCGTCCAGCACATACAATATACATGCACCTCAATTCGATAGCTGTCGTATTTTCTTTTAATAACTCTCTGGTGCTTTCCTTGCATGTAGGCTGCTTGATCAGAGGCCAACAAGCCAATTATAACCATTATCTCAAATCACTCATTTAGAAAAAAAAAATCTAAGCTGTGAAGAATGAGCATTAGACATTTGCAGCTTTACACTGCACATCCATAGCATGAGGGAATTAACTTGCCATCTAAGCCCTGAAAACACATTGCACAGTGTATATCACTTTCAAAACCCCATATCCCACAACAGAGACTTCCGTACCCAGCTGCTCTCATTACCGCCACTGCTTATTGCAAACACTTTTTCTCTACTCTGTGATCACAACCAGATACACCAAGATGAAGACGGCCACAAACATCTACATCTTCAACTTGGCTCTCGCCGACGCCTTGGCCACCAGCACGTTGCCCTTCCAGAGCGCCAAATACCTCATGAACACCTGGCCGTTCGGGGAAGTCCTGTGCAAGCTCATTATCGCCATTGACTACTACAACATGTTCACCAGCATCTTCACCCTTACCATGATGAGTGTGGACCGCTACATCGCAGTGTGCCACCCAGTCAGGGCGCTGGAGTTTCGGACGCCAGTCAAGGCTAAGTTGATTAACGTGCTCATTTGGGTCCTGTCCTCTGCGATTGGGGTGCCGATTATGATCATGGCTGTGACCAAAGTGGCAGATAATGGTGAGATAGTGTTTTCTTCCAATGTTTTGTCTTTCATTATTAACTCCAGTCCCAGCCATGATCCCGAACAATCCATTGTAGATTCTCAGAGTGAGTGGAAACATTTGAAACATTTAGACCACTGGATCCAAAAACCTTCCATTAAACCTGAGGATGAAGCGGACCATTGGAGTCTACTCCCTCCCCCGGTCAATAATATATAATGTTAATGAGCTACTAGGTCTTGATCTGGAAACACCTCAAATGAGAAATGAACTACTTGTGTGGGACGTGTTTAAGGTTAACATGCTCACAAGCTTCCAGCTCCAGTGAGACAAGAGACAGTCAGCTACTTTGAATCAATATATGAGAGCAGCGCATAAGGGTGAGGAAGTCAGGGAGGTGGATGGACATGTAGCGCAGTCGACTTTTGTGTGCTTTTTGCCAAGCCTTGGAGTTTGGCTGCTCGGGACAGCTATAAACACATTTTAGAAGTTGTTCTAAAAATGTTGGCATTTGATGTTGAAAAATAATATAACCGAAAGTAATTGTCCAGTATTAATGTTATTTTCTGGCGATAGGTTTGGAACGACACATTGCTACAGACAAAGGCCTGTACATGCATAGAATTTATTCATGATAGTCATTAATTAGCGCAACAGTGGTACCTTGGGCTTGAGGTGTGTATTTTGAGGAATGATGTTTCTCTGTAGCTTTAGCTTTTTGAACCCACAAACCAGTATCTGCGTAAACCTGCTTGATATCATAACCGCACATTAACAAATTCTATCTAATTCCACCTGCCCTCTTTCCAGGTAAAACTATATGCATGCTGAAGTTCCCTGAACCTGACTGGTACTGGGACACCGTGACAAAGATCTGCGTCTTCATCTTTGCATTTGTGGTTCCTGTGATGGTCATCACCATATGTTACGGCCTGATGATCCTGCGTCTGAGGAGCGTTCGCCTTCTCTCAGGTTCCAAGGAGAAAGACCGCAACATGCGCCGTATAACCCGCATGGTCCTGGTGGTAGTGGCAGCCTTCATCATCTGCTGGACCCCCATCCACATCTTCATCATTGTGAAGACCATGGTGGAGATTGACACCCGGAACCCCTTCGTGATAGCCAGCTGGCACCTGTGCATCGCCTTGGGCTACACCAACAGCAGCCTCAACCCCGTCCTCTACGCATTTTTGGATGAAAATTTTAAGCGGTGCTTCAGGGATTTCTGCCTTCCCTGTCGGACCCGTGTGGAGCAGCACAGTCTGACCAGAGGCCGAAACGCCACCAGGGAGCCGGTGTCCGTCTGCGCTCCAACAGAAGCGGTGAAGAAGCCGGCATGACTAGGCATGGACTGGGTCCCTCACAGCTCTCGCTCGAGGCGGATCCAGCAAGATTTGCAATCAGAAGTCACCCAGATCTCCACAACAGAGTTTTAAGAGATCTTTGCGAGAAAAAACCAGTGTCAAAGAACTGAGTCGTGCCACTTATTCCCTCCAATTTGGCTGACATACCGGGCATTCAAAGGAATAGCAAAATATAAGTTTCAGTCTGATCTTAGTTTTGTATTAAAGATCTGATAACAAAGTGAAACCTTTTTTCTTACAAAGGTGGTGACAGTAGATGGAGTGATTGCCCAAAGAGTATATCCAGATGTTCAAGCAAGATTATGAAACAGAAAAAACCCCAGCTCATGATTTGTCTGCCCAAAGGACCCAAGCACAAGAGTACAGGACTTTTTGATGATGCAAAAAGGACAAAGAAACACCTGCAGGTTTCTATCTTGTCAAGCAAAGAATGCACCATTCAGACACCATCCTTCAGAGTGCATTGTAAAAAAACAGACTGTCAATGTGAAAAATGTAAAAGAAAAGATGGAGGTGTGAAACAATGGGCTTTTCATTTGAAAACTTCATTATTTCTTCTAAGGAACTCTTTACTGTACATTCAAAGACACTAATGAGATTTTGAAGGAGAAAGAAAACTTTTTCATGTGTATCTTTAACATCAAAACAAATGAGCCTTACAGAGCAGAACCTCTTAACTGATACCACAGACAGCTGGATGATGAATTATAGCGCAGTTTGTTGCACAACAAGGTCAACCACTCTCTATATGGAGAAGAAGGGAAATTTTGTTTGGTATTCTGTGTGATTCAGTTTTTTTACAGCAAAAACAGACACTTGTTTTTTTTGTGCTTTTGCCTTTACAATCTGCCACCATCAGCTGAGTTGAAGGAGAACTTTGGGGCTGAATGTTCCATGGATTTGACAATAAATCATAATCAAGCCTACATTGTGGAGGGTTTGTGCTGAAATGGAAAAATCCAGAATAGCATCAAGCCACTGAACCTTGTATTTATGTGGACTTCTGCTTGACTTGAGTTTCATGGGTGGTATCAAGCCCACAGAGATCCTCTGAGCAGAATCACTGCGGAATGATAAACTTGCCTCTGAAGAACACTGTTGGCAGCCAGGACACTCTGAAACTCGGACTGAGAGCAGTTTCATCACAGTGTAGATAGAGACGTCTGTCCTGATTTCAACAAAGTGTTTCAAGGAGATTATTGATCTGCATTTTAAATGAGCGAAAAGCCTGCCATCTGTCACATTGAATATCTGTAGCACATTTTAGACACACTGAGTGGCATAAACCAGAGTGGTAATTTATTCTGGGTAATTTATTTACTCCAACAGATCTTGACACCAATCAAATTGGAGACATCAATCAATGGATGCCATAAAGTTAATGACCATTTATACTTTACCATTCATAGTTTTGATTAATGTTGAAATGTTAAGTTAGCGTTATAACAAATGTGGTAAATGTGGAATAGATAAAACACATCCAAACTGAATAAAAGTCAAAGAAGATGAGGGTCTTAAGAGGTGTCATATGCTGTACAGATTATAAAGCCACTTAAGGCGAATTTGTGATTTGTGATTTCGGGCTATAGAAATAAAATTGACTGGACTTGAAAAGTCAATAAATGTGTATTTGTAGATAATGTAAAGCTTTTGCATTTAAACAAATATGGCTTTAGCCACCGTTTAAATGACTTTGAGGTGTGCCTGTGATTCCGTACGCTTTCTTTACATGCTTTTGATCGTAATATTGCACCACAACGCTTTTGACTGATGTGGCTGAAATAAAAAAAAACACAAAAAGAAAAAAGGGAAGGAAAGACAATCCAAAGCTTGGAAATGGATCTCTGCTCTGTTTACAGATTTGGCTATTTGCTTGTGGGTTGACTGTAGAGTAACCCACAGAGACAGGGACAGAGACAATAAATTCTTGCTATTCTGTGTGCAGCAGGAGATTGACATTTTTGCAGCGAGAAATATCTCTGCATATTTTCTTACACAGTGATTTCAAGTGTACTGTATATACCCACTCTCTGCTTAGCTTTGACCAAGTGCTGCATCTATCAGGTTTGCAGGATACCTCTCAGCTAGCATTATTTTTGCAAATATTATGACAAATCACCTAGAGCTAATTACATATAATAAATTGACAAAAACTGTAATAAACCATGTGCATTCATAGTATAATCAAAGTTAAAGTGTGTGGGCATGATTTTAATTTTATTATCACATGGGGATGGCTAATTAAAAATGTTTCTTATATCATTTTTCATCACTCTGTATAAGCAGAATTGCCTTCATTGATGATACTTTGTCATGCTTTTAGTTTCCATTGTTGGATACAGTTAGTTACATATGCCATGTTGTCATTGTTATAATTTTCTCTGCATAAAGTCCAAAAGAAGCAATCAGTAATCTTTAACGTAGCAGCACAGGTATCCAAGTGCTACTGCCCTAAGGTATTTTAATACTAAAGCCTGCCTCATGTTTATGTAATAATAATTTACAGCAAATACTTTTTGAGACAAACGTAATGCCATCCCAATTACATTTGTTACCATAATGACAGAATGTTTGAAACAAACATATTGGCCATGCCACAAAAAGTTCTTATTGAATATCTGCAAAACCAACAACTTGTTTAATTTATTTTCCTATATCTGCTCTTGCAGTACAACATCCCCTAGAAAATGTATAATTTTTTTTTAATGGTGTGGTTTTGGTACTTAAGGTACGTAAGTAGTGAGTCAACAGTGACCTGAAGCATTATACACATGCAAGTTTACTTTATTAACATTCAACAAAAAACACAATCTTTCTCTAACATCAATGTGGCAGAGTCCTGCACCTCCCCATGACGTCTGTGTGGCACAACACAGCCCTTTGAAAAAACTTTCCCATTGAACATAATCCTGGCAGAATTAATGCTTCCATCAAAGCATAACTGGCAAATCAAAGTAGCTGCTCATAAACGTAATTTCTAAGAGACAGGGTTTGGACTGATGTGTGTACTGACATGCCTTTGAACAGTGGCATGATTGGAAAAAAATTAACAAAGTACAAATGCAATGACTGCAATTCTTTACACTGACCTTAATGAAACAATTTAAATCAGCAGCGTGACTGGTAATTTCCTTCTGGCAACTACCTTTTTAAAATTCATCTCACCCCCACTTTGCGGAGACAACCAATCAGAGCAACGAAACGCTGGTATGTCCAGAAGTTCGGCAAACACATATTTCTTATCAACATAAAGTTTAAATGCAGTTGTTTGTTCTTCTGTTAGAGAAAATTTAGCGTCCAGTCAGTTTAATACTGCCGCTTTAGCTGGCTGTTGAACGCTCCGCATCAGCAGCCACCATCTTGGTTATTTACAAGATACCTGAATGGCGTTCCTCTCTGTCAGTCATCGTATTACACCTGCCTCATACTAGACATACATAGCTAAAATAAACCCTCACCCTTAACAGTAACCACCCCAAACCACCCATTTTGCCATTTCAAATGTGTGACTAGGCCTTATCCCTGCCCACACATTTTGCAAATTCAATTCTTTAGTAACTTTTTTTTAAAGATGTGGTGCACAATGGTAAACAAAATGCCAGGGGGGAGTAAATAGACCAGTAGAAAGAAGTTCTGGGAGCAGTTGTGTTTAACTATTGCTAGTATGTTAGAGGTTAGCACGGCAGCTACTGCAGTTCACCTACTAACCCTGTTAGTATAGACCAGACGGGCACATATGGGTAACATCACGGCCACGCATCTTTTTTGGGGAAGATTCTAAATAAATTAGTGCAATTTGACATGTGTTTGGATTACAAGTTTGACAAGTTTGTATGCATTCCTTTCATATTAAACAAACTTCGTTTTATATACATGTCTCATCATTGTTTTGCCCACTTGCGTGACGCTGAGTTTTTCGCGATAACTTGATAAGTGAAGGTTGATCGGGGCCATCGAGGCCCTTCAGTCTTCCCCCATCAGAGTGGATTAGTGACCCAACACAGTGGCTAGACATTGCTTATCTAGACAACTACATATATTTGAGCTAATCACCAGGTCGCGTTAGGCTGTTTGGCTGGAACTGTTGTCTGCAAATAAACAACCTATCAATTGCCACTGTTGGCTAGGCTGAGGTTTAGTAGGAGACAGCAGTCATGTTGACTGATGCTGCTATACTGTTTGACTGTGCTCAAGCAGCCTCCCACTGAACCTAGTTATCCATCAGTAGTAACTGTCACCAGCATCATTGAGCTCTTCACCACACTGACAGTGAATATTCATGTCTTGTATGTGCCTCAAACCTCGGCTAATCGCAGCAGTTTCTCACTCATTATGTGAAAGCGCAGTTCTTTCCCCCGAAACATGTGGAAGCTTGGCGCTTGATGTTGTGACGCCAGTCTGGTCTATAGTTACCACGTCCACCATTTTGCATAGGCAGATTTCACTGCCACCAGATATAGATTAGAGCTCTACAAAGAATTTACTTTTATTTAAAATGTGTGTTGTAAATAACTGAAACTATTTATGGGCTACATGTTTATTTTTATTTCATTTTACACGACCCAAGTTGTGTTTCAAGATGAAAAGTTTGGCCACAAATTACATTTTTGTGAATTAATGTTTTCTGAAATCAGCCATCAGTGTGATTTCTGGAAGTAGCAAACAACAGTATTTCACTGCATGAAAGTAATTCAGTCCTGCTTTGTTGTGTAACTGTAGCTTATTTGGTTAAATGACACTGTGGGACACAGTTGATAAGGTGTTTGGGACATGAGGAGATATGGGATATATGGAGAGCCTGTTACAGTCAGTGAGGCGAGGCAGCAGAGGAATTAAGGAGGAGCCATGTACACTGAACAGAGTTCCTATTGATTGCCAATGGATGTTACTGAAGAGTTCACATTATTAATTGCTCCTTTAATCCTCTTCCCTCATTCTGCTTTCATATGCTTCTTTTGTACCTTTGTAATTTACCTTGCATTATTGTTGTTAAATATTATGTTATTTTTCTATTTGATATAAAACTGCTTAATGGTGTAAACCAAATACTGAAAAGCCTATGTGACTATGAATACATATACATCTGTGTAAGATGCAATTTTGATGTATAACCCATGACCTCAGTACAGTGTGCAAGGCAATTGTTCTGACCATACTTGACACTAAACTAGTTCTTTTGTAGTGTTAATGCATTACTTTTTAGCTTCTTCTGGTGCATCCTTTGCATAAACCATTTCTACTTCAGCAGCTGTGTTTCAAGCCTAACGCAAATGGTTGCCATACAAAGAAAATAAAATGAAGCTGAGAGAAAATCGCATGAACTCCTTTTCTGAAAAGCGTCTGTTTTGCTTTCCTGGAAACAAGAGGAAATGGGATAGCATAATATTTTCTTGAAAATGATTGGGCTCATAATGGAATAATCCATCCTGCATGACCATGATTCAATTAGAAAAGTGGAGTGCTTCAGTATAGTCTGTCATGACATGACAAGTGCATTTCCACTGGCACGCAGATAAACACACAAGAGAGGGACCGAGGCTGCTCCAAATCCCAGAGTGTGCCATCCACCGTTACCGGAAAATTAACTTTGCATCTCCTCTGCAAAGTCAGACCAGCATCTTGCCGTCACCATGGAGACCGGCACCAGCACATCCACAGCACTCCAGTGAAAGAGCTGACCAGTTTCAATTTAATTATGGAGGTTTTCTTCACTAGTAGCCACTTATCAATTATCCTGACTGCACTATCCACAACAACAGAGAAGCCTCCCTGCAGATTAACCAAGGGCTGGCCACTTTAACAGCCAAGGGGAAGGCTCCTGTCCCTGATGTGATATTCAACAGTAGCTCAATATATGTATTCTAATATGCAGGATACTGTGCTGCTGCTGCAGCAGTCATAATAACTGCCGAGATCTTGATGAAGATCCCTGTCTCCTAGAAATGACATATGCTACTGATTTGCAACAGCAAATATGTTTTGAGAGAAATGTAATGCCGTCTGCATTATTCCATTTTAAATCAATATAACCAGGGAATTGTCACGGTTGGTACCAGGGGCACACAAGGGAAGCACCCAAAAGCAGATGGAGGCAGAGACAGGCAGCAGTGTTATTTATTGAAGAGTAACTCACAAAACCAGGGCAGGCAGTCAGGCAGGCAAGTGCAAGTAATAATCCAGGGAAAACACTGGGGCTGAAACCAACGGTGGACAAAGAAAAACCGACACGGAAACCAGGATCAGGGCTGGTATAAGAAGAGGAATTGATGAGGGAAGTGAAGACAGATGAGGTTGATTAAGACAGGTGAAGACAATCACAAAGACCTCCATAAACGTTACGCAAAGCGTTGGACGTATTTAAGATTTTACCCAATGGTGGCATTGAAAATTAAAGGGTGTTATTACAAATCCTCCTGTAGGGGACATGAATGTCTGAACCATGTTCATGGCAATCCATCTAATAATTGTTGAGACATTTTACTCAAAACCACAGGTGTCAACCTCATAGTGGCTGTGCCAATCCATGTAGCAGTCGATGAAATTCTTCAGTCTGGACCAAAGCGGTGTACCAACCGACCGAATGACCGACCTTGCCATCCTTAGAGCCATGCTGCTAGCTGAAGCATGAGACAAGACATCTTTCCTTAACCAGTACCAAGTTCTTTTGTCGCTTAAACCTAACCATATGCTGGACCCTGGTGTCAAAGTCCTCCACTTTGTATGCTCACCATAACCCTGACCCCCTCCTTAAACCTTGCATGTGATGCAAAACCATAACACTTCTTTCCAAAATGGAGCCACTGAATATAATCTCAGCAGTGGCTACATTTCCCTGAAAACATATAGCAGTATATAATTGTATGTAATTTCCATGGCATAGTATTTGGTTTTGGAATTGTGTAAATGTCTACTGTCTTGATTTTCTTTAGTTTGCTTTCTATCACTCTCAGGTTAATTGTCCTACACCCCCCGGGCAGACTCCACTAAAGAAGAAAACACACAAATCTGCCTTTTTATCTGTTCAATTGAATGTTGAATTAGGTGTTGAAGTGCTTTTCACTCGTAAAGTAGCTCGAGCTGAACCAAATAACTGTGAGACGGCACAAATAGACTGTTATTGTTTGAAAGCAGGCCATTCAGTTCAAAAATGTGCAGAGAACAGGCTTTTGGAAATGGATGAAGAGATGGTCCTTGAGTATAAATGGCTTTCAGAGACAGTTGTCAGCTACAGGTATGCACCTGGGATCTGAAAATACTATAGATCAGAACTCGTAAACAAGGAATCGGTAACATGCAGTGTGGATGACATTATGCTCTTTTCACAGTGTAGAGAAGGAGTTCAATTTTAGCATAAAACAGTAGTGTCAGAGGATTAGAGAGGGGCAAAAAGTAATGAATAATGTATGTCCGATGTATGAGTTGAGAATAAGAATACAGTCGAACACATACAAAAGGGATTCAGCCAGCGTCTGAGGCAGTCTTCTCTAGGCTACTTCCCCATATTACAGCCGCATATATTAAAGCTGTCTACAAATACAGTTTAATATGATGTGACTGCATGTAAAATGTAGCATATAACAACAAAAGCAGTTTATAATAAGGAAATGTGCACAGAGTTAAAAGTAGGAAGAGTTGGGGGATATACAGTACACCAATGTTGGTGTTAGTGTTATCCTCCTCCTCCTCGTCATATTGTTATTAAAAACATTGCCATGGCCCATTAATCTCAGCCTTACTCCCAAGGTTACCAGCGTGCTCGCACAGTCTCATTATAACTCCTCTTTTACCTGAAGCAGCTGCCACAGCGATGGATTTGCAAAATCCCGGAGTTATTAATTTGGACTCACTCTTATTAATCAAAATACTTTATACTTTTACTCCATGTAGCCTGACCACTAAGCCAGTGTTTCTCAGCCCACACAGTTGATTGGACACTTTAGATGGCCCTGTACACTCCACGGATCTGTCAGCCACTGCAACAATCACACTTGTCAACACCATGTAATTGCAACAAAAAAAATCTATACTTATTAAACTTGGAACATTTTTTTGTGTACCAGTGCAGTTTTGGTCCCAACTTAGGTGTTAATTGTATTGGGATCTGGCCGAATTTGTCTCAGTTCAATTTGGTGAACTTTCATACTTCTGCCAGAGAGAGAGAAAAGAAGGCTTAAGCCCACAGGGTGCGTGTCGGGGTCAGGCTGAAGCGGAGGGCTCGCCATTCTCCTGTGTCACACCTCTTCCTCATCATCGTCCTCCTCGCTTGTTTGTCGGCAGGCGGCCACCAAAGATGTAGAGGGAGTCGGGCCACTGCCTTCAGATACATATTTAAGTAAACCAGGGCGGGTGTCTGCTGTGGCCTCCCCGTCTGTCCCCGTTGAATGACATCCAAGCTCCTGAGAATAGAAAGGTGAAAGGCTAAGGCATAACATAAAGTATATGACTAGTTTAGTAGATTTCCTTTTTTTTTTTTCCTGTTTTAAATTTTTTTTTCAATTAAGTTTAGTTTCAGTTTTAGTTTTAGTTTGTGACAGCAGTTGACTCACAGTCATGTAGACATCCACATCTCATTAAACATGCACCAATGCCTCCTCATGCTTGCTGTGTCAACAAATTTGACAAAGACAACCAACATGCCGTATATTTTCTTTTCATTAGTTGAATAGGGCTGGTCCAAGCTGGGTTAGTTTGGCTCTTATACCGGCTCTCTTCCCTGTCCTCCTGGGGTGGTCCCACCGCCTGCGGCGGCGTTTGTTCCGGCATCGGACAATGCAGTGGGCAGTGTTCATCTCACTTCATTTTCCAATTGAGTTAAATCATTCCAAGTGTTGCTACAGCCAAACCTAAAATGGCTGCATATCGTTATTAATTGAAGTTGTCATGACTACAGAAAGCCCTGCCAGTCCACACAACCAGCGCGGCACCCGCCAACAGGACGTGACTGCCGGACTGAAGATTTCTTTAATCCTCTGTGGGGGATCGAAATCAAAAGCAGATAGGCCTCATCGTTTACAGTAGACTGCATGTGGACATAATGACGGGGCTTACCCAGCAGCTTACAGTTCATTCAGCCTTATCAGACTCACACAGGGTTCACTCTGGCCTGTGTGTGGCTGTCGGTGCAGATAGAGGCGGCTTCAGCAGACCGCATGAGCGACCCTCTTGGTGCTGAGACAAAAGAGAGGCTCACCACTGGCCTGCCTGCATAAGGTATAGAGGCATTATTCATTCAATTTATTCTATTTTCTATTCTTTTTTAAAATATATGTATATATATTTTTTTTTATTGTCCCATGAATGTCCCTATACAGTACGTATGATTTTAAAGCATTATCACAGAATTATAAATTTTAATGAATTTGCCTATCATGTGCTGATGAGATAAATAAATCAATTGAGCAAGTAACAAATGATAAAGTTGGTTATTGTGGTTTCAACAATAATGGTAATAAAACAAAATAGAATTGCTATGTTATATTAATTAAAATCATTTTAGTTTCCTTTATAGATAGGCCCACCTAATATTTTCTGATGGACATCTTTACAACAAAGAGCTCTGTCCTTCACTTCCTTAGTTTTGGCTGATGCTCAATTCTAGTGTCTTTCTAGATTCAATTAGTTTTTTAACACGAAAAATGTTGTATCCAGTGTTTTTTTCTTTTTTCCTCCCTGAGGCATGTCTGCAGGTATTCCTTTCAGTACAGCCCCAGCAACCTTCACTAAGACTGTATGTAGCCTGAGAGGTTTAAAAAAACTGTCTCAAGGCACGTTTTTTTAAGCAACTCAGCACTTTTTTTTATCTGGACTATGGTGGCTGGAATAGTAATTGTGTGTTTCTGGGGAAATAATGAAGGTCCCATGTAAAGTGAGGATCAAAAGGGGCGCAAAAAAATAAAAAATAAAAAAATTGCCCCGTGGCTCCCTATAAGGTTAATCTGGCCATGGCCATAGGCCGTGTCATATTCTGTATTTCCATCAGAAAAGGTTAAACACGATTGACTGAAACAGAGGAAGCAGTGTCTGCATCAGTGACATATAGATCTTTTATTCTTATGCCCCTATTCCACTGCATGGTACCGGCTCGGCTTGCTTGTTTTGGTTTTCCACTGGCAAAAGTTGTGGATAGTATCCGGTACGTTTTTTTTGGGATGACTTCGGTCAAAGTTCCGCGCGTGCTGAGCCGATATTAAAAGACTTGCAGGTCACTGATTGGTCAGAGGGAATTGTCACTAGAATCATCACCCACAGGACATCCTGTGCAAATGCACCATTTTTAAATAGCCCAGAGCCACCGCCATTTTGTTTTATTCAGTTGACCCAGATTTTAAAAAATGTGCAGACGTGTTAAGAACACAATCCCTTTGACTAGTGTTGAATATATGATTGTACTTGTGATTGGCTAGCATGGTGGTGTGGCTACAGACAGCACATGTTAGTACAGTTGCACAGTAGTTAATAAAGGTGAGGAGCCACATTAACAATATTTGTAACTGCAATTAAACAAATGTCCAGCAAAATCACGCAAATGTAAATTAACTTTAAAAAAAAGTTGCAACTGCATTCAATTTACACTTAAAATGACAAATCCAAATCAAAATCATAATTATGTATAATGTTTTCATTTCATTGGTCTGATATCAGTGCCTCTGCATTAAATATATTAATTGGGTTTATTTTACAGGTGTACTGATAGTATTTTATTTTATCATGTATAGATATTTTACTATTTGTGAAAAAGAAATAATACACAGACAGAATTTTTTCTATTTAAGGAGTCATGCATGTACTGTTAATTACTTAATGTACACCTTTAAAAAAGTCTTGATCCAGATAGCTTTAAACAAGCCAGCACTTTTGCAAGTTTGGACTTAAAGGATTGGTTCTTAATTTCTGGGTCTGTCTTAAAACAGTAGTCAATATGAAGACTGGCACTGGCATCAGCTGTTTCATACTGTATATACGTTCACAGCTGTGTGGACGTTATCACAGCTCAGTCACCTTTACTCTGCTGACTGAGCACTCTGACCCTTTGAGCGCTCCCTCAAACAGCTGAGCCTTTTCCGCCAAATCTGACTGCATCAACATTTGCTAGAAACGGTCAATCCCATCGTCTCTGACTGAGATACCATTAAACTGCCTGCTCAGAGTAAACGCACTACACATTTTCAACCTATTAAGCAAGTAAAGCTGTCTCTCTCACACGCACCGTTAAAAGCGGAAACCACTTCAACACTACACGTCACATGGCAGCAATTCATCTGGACCCTGATATCCGTTGACAAAATGCTGAGAAACGTTTCCTGCGCACCTCGTGACGGGAGGTGATGAAGCTCCACAGCCGTCATGCACACTCTTAACATGTGTGTAGATTTACACACTGAGATTTTTATATGCAGCCTTCTTTTATTGCTACTGTAAATTGAACGTTTACCATCTTTGCCCACTGTGCACTTTCACGTGATGTATTAGTATTAGCAGAGGGCCTGGGCAGAACCCGTCGTTCCATCATAGCCTGACTGATGGAAGAAAATCAGCATTCAGAGCCAGTCCTAACCTGATTGGTGCGCCCCTATCAGTAATCATTACCCACTGCCAACTACGTGTGCAGGTGCTCTGGTAGACTGCTTTTTCCACTTCACATTTCTCTTCCTCCCTTTGCTGCTATTAATCCTCCTCCCAACTAGAAGTAGTGAGGTCTCCCCACAAGAGCTTTTTTTTATTCACTAAGAAGAACAGAGCATCAGACTTCATCTCCCCTACTGCCCAACACCCATCTGGAGTAACTGAAAAATACGACTATTCTAAACTTTTTAGGGGCCTTGGATTAATTTTCCCATTATTTTTAAAAGATAAAGATAAAAAGTGATGTACCCCTCTTTTAGATACTCCCAGCACATTAGTCTGATGTCTCTAATGTCTTTAAAACGGATGAGTGAATGAGGTGCAGGCGGGGAGATGGGTGAGGGAATTCAGGTAAGGGGGATGAGGTGATTGCAGGGCACATGAAAAGAGACGTCAGAGGGCTTCTGGTGGGCTGAGGGAGAATGGCAGCATCATTTCAAACCAAATCAAACCATTATCTGGAAGATAGGAAAGCTTTGTGCTGTCAGGAAAATGTGGTAAATGTGTGTGTGGGTCATGTGGTGATGTACTGTAGCTGCTAAAGCATGTCAGAGCTGGACATGTCACGCCCGGTGATACTCCCCCCCCCCACTCGGCCAGAGGAAACACTGTGACGGTGATTACATCCTGTGGCCCGGCAAAACGAAAAATCAGGATGTGGCCTGTCTTACATTACCTTTGGTACACGCAGAAGGCTCCTATATTCCTATGTGTGTGTGTGTTTGTTTTGTGTTCTGTGTTCTATAAAGCACAAACTTTAAATGGAGGATAATGCACTTTTCCCAGCACATGGATAATAAATGTGACCATTTTCACAATAACGGAGTCATAATTAATTATCTTAATTAGCTAATTCAACCCTTCCTGAGGCCAGTGCTTGTGGGTGTTGGCAGTGATATGGTGGAAAAATGTACTGAGCAAAAGGGTTTTGAATCCTCTTTAGACTTGGATGAGGTTATCCATTCTTTTTTATGATCTCCTGTGCATCACTGTAACACCTTTTAGACGAGGCTCAGTTCAATCCTGTTCAGACTGCAGTAGATAGGATCTGGAGAATTTATTTTGATACTTTACCTTTCGTTTTAAAAGCTCCTCTGAAGTCTGTTCAGCTCATGTTTATTCATGCAGCATGAACAGAGGGTGAACTGTAGAAGGAAAATGCCAGTTGTGTTAACATTCAGTTAGAAGTTGTACAGGCAATTTCTATGAAGAACTTCCCTCAGTGTCCTATGACATCCTCCCTTTGATGACTCATTCCCTGTTCTCTGTTTAATAAACACTCAATAGTTTTCTGTTCAGCAAGCAGCAAATTGAGACGTCTGACACTCATGAATCATCATCATTTTGTGTCACCACCAAGGCTGGATTGCCAACCTGGCAGGCAGGCGACTGTCCCAAGGGTCCCCCAAAGCTTCACTGTGTGGTTGTTGGCTTGTGGTAGTTTAATTATTTGTAATTTTGTTTGGGGATATGAGCCATGAAGTGGATCCTGTTTTATTATTTGATATTGAGGTCCTGTCTCATATTAAAATCTAGTTTTAAATGTTTTCATTGTTCCATATTCTTAAAAGACAAAAGCAACAAGTCCTTAACAAAATGGACATTTTCTACATCCAAAGAGGTTGAAATTTTTCCATGTCCATAAGCTGCGGGTGCTCGAAAAACACAGGGTCTCATCTGGCATCGCTTTCTGTTTCGAGTGTCTCTGCTACTATGGCATGGAGAAGAGGGATGTCATGTTAACAAGGGGGATGGCTATAAAAACATGTATGACATGTATGTACAACATACGGTCCAGCCACGAGTATTGCAGACAAGTGTAGTGTCATATGACTGTTATTTCCACTTTTGACAAAGGTTGCAGCCAAGATGATTATAGGCATTTTCAGCTCAGAATAATGGCCCGGTAGGTTTAAAGGAGATGTAATGTTTCTTTAGTGCAGGCCACAAAAGCTAGGTGAGATGTATGTGACAGCAGCCCGGTTTACTGCTAACAGCCTAGAGTCCCCAATTAAAAGGTGTGTCGCTGTTAGCTACGAATGCAGATGGCTGCAACGACATCTGATTTCTGTAAACAGAGGTGAGCAACGACTTATTTGCGCTTTTACCCTCAACGTGAGCCCATCGGTGCATGACATGGCGTCTCATTAGAGCTGCTAATTTGCATAAGCAGAGCCACACATCAATCAGTACATATGGATTTTAGTCGCCTACACACATTGACCTCATACATTCTGTATTTATACCTGCACGTGTTGATACATGCCAGCCTGCTAAGTATCTAATGCAATGTATTGCCTTCACATGTATTCGTCCATTAACAGGTCTGACGCCAACAGCCTAATTCAAGTTCATCTGTCAAGTGTTGCCAGGCAGGCAGAAGAAGTTGAGGCATCAGGGGGAAAAATATATTGGCACAGTATGTCCGGTCCATACAGTCAATAATATGACTGCAACACAGCTTACGCTGCAGCACGGTAGTGCATTAAAATGATCATTGTTACAAAATACCAGTGATAGAATATACTGTTTAATAGGCAAACCAGTTAGAAGTTAGAATAAGAAAAATAAGAGGTTTGTTAAGCTAAAGGTGCTGGAACATCATGATCCAGCAAGACTGTGACGTTACTTGGACAAGACGACATCATTATGTGATCGTTTTTAAGCGTGCACCATTATCGATTGGTTGCATCTCTTTTAATGGAGAAGCGATGAGAAGCTGAACCCTGCACATATGTAAAGCTGATGACCACAGAGGATCAATTCACCAACCCTTTTCTCAGCCGTGTTCCTCCCTGTTTATGTTCCGTTCACACGTGTAATGTAATACAGGCACGGCACTGAAGACTCAACAGATGTTAGTTCACTTCAAAGCTCTCTATCTCAAAAGCTCTTCACTTGCTGACATCTATTCAGCCTCACTGTTGGCTGCCCTGATTGTTCTGTTATGTTCTCCAAAATACGAATAAATGGATCTCTTCAAAGAGACACACATATCATACTAAAGACCCCAGTTAATTAAAAGCAGGGTGCAATTTGCATTATTAGGTTTTTCTCTTTTGTAACATGTTTGTTCTTTTTTTTCTGCTGCCTTTTTTCCCCTCCAGCAGTCAATAATACTGTATTACTGTCGATTTCACTACTGCAGGGTGGCTTCACGCAGGCAAAATGTGAAATATAGTCAATATCAAGGCCACAGAACACTGACGCGAATCTTTCATTTCAAGCTCACCTTTGCGTCGCCCGTCGAAGTTTGTTTTCGAGTGCGGAATGAGCTTTCTTACTTACTCAGGAAAGCGTCACAGAGGGGAGATTTAGGTTTCATGTGAAGTGTTTGTCGGTTCTACAGAAAGAGGAGAAAATGTTAAAGGACGAAGACCAACTGGATGTTTTAGAAAATGTACTTTTGCCACCTCCAATAACACAGCCACTTCCCCCGAGCTTTTTGATGGGAGTATCGACGGAGAAGAATCATTGGTTGATTTTCGGCAGCAAATACTAAGGTAAAAAAAATAAGCCTACCAGCATGTATAGTGCTTGTGAAAGAAAGGAATAGTTTGACATTTTGGGAGCCACACTTATTTGCTTTGATGTTTGTGGAGAGATCGATGAGGACATTGATACCACTCTCATGTCTGCATGCTAAGTGTGATGCTACAGCCAGTAGTTACTATAGCTTAGCATAAATAGCATAAGACTGGAAACGGGGCAAACAGTTAGACAGGCTATGTTCAAAGGGGGAAAAAACAGATAATGGATTAAACAAAGGAGAATACAACCTGGTAATTGGTGAGCTTTAGGTGCAGGTAGGTACACCCCACCAATTCGGTCTACTCAATGGTTTCAATCTTCTCATGTCTCTCGGCAAGAAAGCAAATCAGCATATTTCCCAAAATGTCAAACTATTGCTTTAATTAATACAGCAGTAAAGACGTTAAGGTGAAAAATGCTCATATCGGTGTCAAACAGCTGTCTCTGTTCCCATGGATCCGAGTGGCGATGCATTATCAGTGACACAGCTCAAGGTTTGGCCTGTTGACAGTATTGTCTAGAGACAAACGACTGACCTGCTTCCTGATTTATTCAGGATCAGAAATCAATGTAGAGCAGTCCTGACAGTAAAGACAAAAGATAAAAACACCTTCCCTTGACCCCTGTAAGGTACTGCACTGATATATAAGGTTTATCACACTAGTTAGGCTTGTAAATAATAACCAACTCCTGTAACCACGACAGGTAATGTATTGGTTCCAAGGATCAGATCCGATTTCCCTCCAGATGTTGAATTTGAGCTGCTGCGGGTTGTAAATGACAAATTGACAGGCTCCCTGGCCAAATCAATGCATCTCCATGAGCCAAGTATAAAGCACACTTACCTAAGCATACTGAAGAGCACTGATGGATAGTCCTGTGACAACAGAGAGGAAACAGCTGCCAGCAGGGCTAATTAAGCCACAGCTGTTTGGAGGTTGTGATTTGGTTAATATGTGCAGGTACCAACTGAGCTAATGATCATTTTCCTCATATTCCTGCTCAGTCTGAGTAGAAGCTTTAATTTATTTTCTTTTTAACGGTGATGAAGTGTAGTTTGACATTTTGGAAACACGCTTATTTGCTTTCTTGCCAAAAGCTGGCACAAAAGATCGATTCCAATTTCACATCTGTGCATCGAGTACAGAGCTGGAACCAAGGCCTGGGTTTGCATGAACAGTCAAACTAACAGCTAGCTTGGCTCTGTCTTCAAAAAATACCTGAAGCACATCTAAAGCTCACTTATCAACAGATCCGGTATGTCCAGTTCTATCCAGATCACAGCTATAGCCTCATGATCCTCAGATTTTCACCTCCAGTGTCTAGACTCTATCAGGGACATACTCCTATCGGGCTCATGCTGTGGCTACCCCCAAGGAAAATAATCATTTCATGATGAGGTCCAATCGCTAAAGATTTTTTCTGTCTGTTCAGCTTTTTCTATATCGTGCAGCCTATATATCACATATATTTCATAAATAACTCTCTAAGCACCTTTTTCGATTGGTCTCTGCTGATTGCAATATGAACATACATAACTGTAATCTGCGATTGCCACAACTTTGTGCTACTATAAAATATATTCAGCGCTGTCCAAGAATATTTCAGAAGAGATGAATTTTTGCCCATGGAGGTGTCTTGACTGACAGGTGCATAAAAAGAGAACCATGACTGCAAATACAAAAACGTGAAAAGCTCTTGCACACAGTCTGCCCTGCACTGTCTCATGACTGAAAGATTGCATTAAAGTTACTATTAAAGGCACGGTACGGAATTTATCTTTGAAGCGTTTTTGTTATACTTTTTACATCCCGACAGCAATCAATAAATCAAACACTCAAAAAATTAAACAAAAAGGAAAAGAATCAGGCATCTGTGGCTGTCGCAGGCCTGTAAATGAGTGGATGGCCTACCTGTCTGTCTACCTACCTACCTGCATGCAATCTGGTGCGTTCATGTGTTTTCATTTGGATACCTTGAAAATCTAGCCTCTCTTGCTGGTTTCTCCAAAGTTACCTACCCCAGCGTTTAACTGTTAAAGTAATTTGGAGGTGCAGTCAGCAGGCAGTTTTCTTCTTATCTGAAGCATTTATTTCCTCCTTACTGTTTTTACTGCTATTACTACTAGCAGAGATCGTCCTCACGAGAAAAACAACAGCGTTGGTGGTCTGTTCAAAGGACCTTGGCCGTGTTCAGACAGACATTTGCAAAATAATGCAGCCATCTCGCTCATTTCAATGAGGCGACACTTTCGGCAAAGTGCCAATGCAGAGTGCTGTGGCAAAAAAGTGCAGAGTCAATGCAATGCCATGTCATCCGGCAGCACACAGCCAAGTTTCTACAGTTTACCTTGTGATCCTCCAATGAAAGGTAAAATTATAGATTCCATTGAAAGATGTAAATGTATGATGTAAAATCCTTGTCTCATAACGTTATGAACCGCTGTGTGGTGTTTGGGGATCTAATAAGCCTTCAAATTCATATATCTAATAGTTGGCCTGCTTCCTAACATGACCAACAGTAGCTACAGCAGAGGCACACAGCAGCTCATGGGGCAATTAGGGTTCTTGAAATGAAGCGACGTTGAAAATAGGATGAACAGACCGAGCTGGGTTTCACTTGGACTGGCTTGGGCGACTCAAAGTCAGCGGTGAAAGTGCTACGATAGCAGATCAGAGAGCAGTCATATGAAACTCTGCTGTGACCGTCTTATGCATTTTGGAAGGCACCGGCCAACAAATGCTAAAATGAGTTTAAAGGAGTTGTTGACGAGTGCACACACTATTCCTTCCATCACTTGTACTACCACTGAATCAATGGCATTATTACGCATTCTGTTTAACAGCACAAGCAACCAGTGCAGCCTTGATCAATTCTGCAATAAGCCATAATATCAGATGTGTATGTGTGATGAGCAACACGGTGCCACACAGCTTTAAAGGACTGCTCCTGTGGGGGAACGCTGATGAGGAGATTATGCAGGCGGATAAAAGTGGACCATGGGGAGCTCAGACAGCTTTTTTTGTCTGAGTCTGAGAGCTGAGGAGTGCGTGCAGTGATTGATCATCACCCATGATGGCACGCGGCTGTGAAGAGGAGCAGTAACACCCATCTCGCTCCCACCAGTGTCCCGCTGCTTCAGAACAGTCCGTCTCCGTATGGATCCTCCAGCTGCACCGCCTGCACACTTCACACTCAACCAGACTGTGTGGAATCCCCCGTGGAAATTAATGCCACGTTTAGGAGTAATTGAAGAGGAGTTGTTTGCTCTTCAGGATTGCATTTGGGATGGAGAGAGTATCTTCCTCGGGGGTTAAGGGGTACTCCACCAATTTAGTATTGCTTTTGCATTAAGTGCGGGGACTCGAGAGGGACCAGATTAGAAAAAGGAATGGTCACAATCAAACCAGCAAAGGCAGAGATATCCTGATTTTTAGGCCTTTTAATAAGCTCTAAATACGTCGTACCCAACATTTCCAATAATGCAACTTTCATAACCTTTCATTAACCCCACCAACCCCAGCTCATAATGCCGGCATTTCGATTAAAAGAAATCTTCTAGTCCAATCCGAGATGAGCCTCATGACATCATTATGACATCATCACGGTTATTTTCTCAGTATTAAGAAAAACCCCAACAGAGCCACGGAAGACATTATGAGGAGTAGTAGCACTGTACTCCTCGCTACAAGTGAACTGAACCCTGTCTCACCCCTAATGCATGCTGGGACAGTCTCATGCTGGGACAGGCTCCCTGAGCAGGATAAGCTGTTTGGGATGGATGGACGGATGAAAGGAATGTTAGAAACTGTGACCAAGTATTCATTAGAGACGTTTAGATCACTGGTTGAAAACTTTTTTTTTTTTTCTTGTGACCACTGATCATTACTGTTGGGCTACTATAGTCCAAACCCTGAGAAACAGCCCCAAACCAAAAGTACACAAAAGGTGTCATAGTTCTACATAGTGTAAAAAGCTACTTTTCACTGTGGTTATGTTTTTCATTCACATTTTCAAGTATTTAAGGTTTCTCTACTTCTTAATGTGTCATTTACTTGACTGAAGAAGGACATTTTCCACAATAAGTTTAGATTTAAATGGCAGTGCTGTAAACTGTAGATAGTGAAAACAATGTAGGACCAACTCCTTCAAATTAACAAATACTGGTCTTCAGTTTCACTTATTTGAGCACACATACTTGGACATCGCGACTGTGAAATTATTCCATTTTCCCCTGAGTAAAATGAAGGAAAAGACTTAAAAGTAAAAGATTTAAAGCATAAGAGAGGCGGCTCCTAAGCTTCTGCGCAGAATTAGACAAAATACCAAAAATATATGGGCTTTCATATTTAAGAGTCGAGTGAAATTGCACTGATCATTGTGTAGCAAGGCATGGGCATTTTTCTTGGAAGCTAATTTTCTCAAAGGTAATTGGTAAATCTGCAAACCTCTTTCTCTTAATGCCTGAGTGCCTCTAAATGGTGACTTTTTTTTTTATTTCTTACTTGCCACAGTTTTACATAAAACACTCAGTGCTCACATTTTACAGTAGCTGGGAACTAATGGAGAAGGCAGAGCAAACACACACTCAGTATACACAGAGACAGATAGAGTAGGTGCTGTGGGTTACATTTACAATACTATAGGCTCTAACATTCATATGATACTTAATCAAACATTAAGTTTATATGGCAAATTAATGTCAAATCTACATGTCACATCAACTTAGATACACTTAAAAATGTACTCAAATGTGTGATCTGATTTTTTTAAAATAGCTTCTTTATATTTCAACAGATACCAGTTCACTGTTTGTTCCTGAGACTCAAACATTATCTAGTAATGCTGGAGTGAGATTTTGTGCTTTAGAGGAAAGTGATGATGGTAATACTTCAGTGTTATCACTGAAACTGGTATTACTTATGACTCATCGTGTGGTTACTAGAGATGACTCCCCTGTAGTCAGTAAAAGGTACACTGCATTTTAATGGTAAATTGCTAAATCTTTTGCCAGAAATTAGAAGCTACTCACTTTAATTACTGGAGATAGTCAATAAAATGCTGAAAGTTACTGTAAAGAATAATGTGATTAGTTTGAGGGATACAAATATGTAAATTCTTTATATTTTGAGAAAATATTTTTCCAGTGAGCATCTACGGAAGCCACCAAGATGAGAAAAAAAATACATTATGACATACTAAGTAGAATTTTGACTGATTAGGTCAAATGTATGTGATACTGAGCAAAAATTATAACATTCACATGAAAATAAGATATGAGATAAGAGATAAGATAAGAGATACTTAGTCAGAATACTATCTCAAACTATATATCATATTCCTCCATCTCATTACTATCTCATACTTCTGATTTAAGATGCTTCTCTGGGTGAAAATTATGTTTTATAAAAAATAAAAAAGAAACACTATTAACAGAGGATCATTTCCCAATGCGGGAGAGAAAACTGAATAATTTTGCATTTCTGACCTGTTAAGTTCAGTTACAAGTATAACGCAGCGTGAAATTGCACTGTAAAAGATTGTTTCTGGAAAATGGAAATGACTAAGAAAAATACGTACCCATACCAGATCAAACAGCCCTTTTCCACTACTGGGATCTCTTACTTGTACAAATAGTGTTGGCACTAACTGAAATTGCCCTTTCACTTTGCTCTGTGCCATTAGTCAGGCTAAAAGCTTGTAACGATTCCAGGGGAAGTTAACAGGCACTTTGAAGATGACTTCACTGATAATTTGACATGGTGTTTTAGACGTGGGTGACATGCAGGGTGAAAGTTATAAAACAGCTAATGGTTTAAAATATAAGACTACTTTATACTTTATGAAAGATGCGCTTGGTGCAATTTATGTACAGGATTGTAGAAGGAGGCAACCATCTGAGGGGTTTTAGGGACAGGACATGTATCAGATAGTTGTTGAGATATTTTGGACCAACCGGCCGATGGTTACCATCCATGAAGCCACACTGCTGATATGGCTAAAAACCTGACAGTATCAAGAGAATGTGACTGAATTCTCTGCACTCTGTGCTACCATGCAACATTTTCTTTTAAATGCAATAAGAATGAATTGTAAAATTGCAATATCTTCCTTCTTTACTAAAGGGATTATATGTGTCCTAGGCTAAAGGAGATAAGGAAGGAAGCACTGAGGTCCTTTCCTTAACCTTTCTAACTAAAAGCATTCCACCAGCTCTTATCATTGCTGCCTTTTTGTTGGGTCAGAAACAGACCACACAAAGTGTCAGAAATCTTCCAGAGGACATGACTGTCAAAGACTTTCAGATTCAAAATACATCTCATTAGGGATCAAGTTATGGAAAAGATAAACTGGCCATTGTGTTTCTGCCTCAGGAAATTGTCCTGTTTTATCTTCAGAAAATACTTGATGATTGATACTTGATTACTTTTTATCATGCTTTGATCATTGTTTTTATCAACCCTGCTTTTTCCTTTAATATCTCAGTTTGGAGTCTGTGCACCTCACTGATAACAAAGGTGTAATATTGCAGCAAGCCCTGATCTGGTTCACCTCAACTCACCCTGATGAGGATGTAAGCTGAGCAAATCAGTACACAAATACTTATCAGAGAGGTTGACTATATGCAACAGGCTAAAGTAATTTGCAAGTTTTCACTTAAAAAGAAGTGTGTTATACAATTATTAAAGGACTTTTTTTAACATACAACTACAGTCTTCAGCTAATTAGAAATATCTTATCAACACAGGTGTCATGTCAGATGTTAATCAACTTCCTGTAATTTGGATGTGCATTTTCCACAGGAACCACGAATACAGTAGAATTATGGTGTATTACAACTTTATTTTCACAGCTCTGGCAATTATTTCCATGTTTAATGGTATCACTGTACTCACCAAAGTAATTGCCAAGTTGTAATGAACTAGAATTGTCCTTCTAGTTAAATAATAACTACATGGACTTGTCAGGGTGGGAACATGGCTTTAAGATGGGGAAGTTGAATAGATCAGCACAGTGTTTAGTTTTGCATCATGAGCATCAAATATCTGTCTGGAAAGAAGAAAAAGAAAAAAAAAACATATCAAAGATACTTCTCTGAAGCTTCCTTTAGACAGAAAATACTAAATTATGGAAATTAGCTGCCTTATTATTCACAGCCTAATTTGAAGGGTCATCATTTAAGCAGCTTCAGTATGCTAATTATACCCTTACTTATACTGAAAAGGCTACAGTCTGGAATTCTGTGTTGAGTGGAAGCACTTATTAGTTTTATTAGGTACTTTTGAGCTCAGCGTCACCAACCATGTGTCATGAAGACGCCAATGGTGTGCAGGTTTCAGTCAGAACTCCACCTGAGATCCCACCCACTGATTGAAGCAGAGCGGGGGGGGGGGGGGACTTGAGCTGTGGTCATGCCACATAGGACGGGTGGTAAAGATGGGAAAGACTCCAAAGAGTCGTGAACGTCATCTGACAAAATCGAGGGTGGATGAGGCATCCATGGTTGTTTGGTTTTCAGGCACTTCCACTTACTACTGCCGAGTCAGATGTATAAGAGTTTTCAGAAAAATCCCAGCTTCTGACCACTGGGTCATTAGACTTGGGTCTTGACAAGGATGCTACTAACCATTTGGAAACTGCTAATTACAATACTCTTCCATGACACGAATGCAACATTACAGTACCTACGACATGCCACGTTACATTACATTCCCATGTTGCATTACACTGCTGTGGTACTTATGTGTCATAACGTTGCAGGGTGTTGATAGTACAATGAACCTCTCCTTTGGTGTGTGATGCAGTGTTATTTCAGCGTCCTCCCTCCAGAGGAAACCTCCAGCCTCAGCCGCAAAACGAAAAGTGAATCAACAATATTTATACATCTGTTTACCCCTCGGTGAGTTTAGCACATTTTTTGTTTGTTTCATGCAGCGTCCTTGTGGATTGAAAACTCAGCAAAGCTTTGCTAATTAGTCTAGATTGCCAGGCATGCAGCGGAGGTTCCTCTAATTACACCACAGTTAGCTTCGTGCCTGTCGGAGCAGAGCTCAGCTCCTCCCTGCAGCTCCCCCGGCGCTTTAAAGTGAGGATGGGGGGGCGGGCGTCAACGATGCTAAAATGCAGGCGGTTAACACACACAGGGGCTCATGGGTAAATTCATTTTTGAGAAGAAAGGTAAATACATTTTTTTTTTAAGAGAGCATATAATTGGAGGCTGCGTTGTTAAAAGCTTGGCTGGAATGAAGCAGAAGAAATGATTTGTTTTTTGCACTTCTGTGAAATGCATTCAATTTGTGCTGCGGGGCAACAAAATGTTCCCCGCCTAATATCAGTGCTGAGAGGTTGTCATTGGAGATCCATTTTGTTTGGAGGCAGCACAGCTCTTATAGAGAGAGGCTCTGAATAAACACTAAAGCTTTCAGCTCTGCAGCCCACATTTCACTACTTCATTTCTGGCTTTTACCCCTACCATATTCCCTCTTTCTGACCCCCACTGCTTTTCTCTTTCTTTGTGCAGCTCCCATTTCTTTTTTTAACACAGTCTTTTTTCATGCGGGCTCTCAGTGCAAAGGGCTCCGATTCAGCCCGATGCAGGCTGGGTGCAAATTTCCAGCAGCCAGATGAAAGCCAAGGAAGTGGAAGCCTCACAATGGAGATGCTACGCATGATAGAAGACAGTGTCAGTTAACCAAAACAATAAAGCTGCAAGACAATGAGCTGAAACTCACGATAAAGGGGAGCTGCAGATTCAGGTCATGATTCTCTGTAGGTTCCTGTCACATTGTCTTTTCATACATTGTAATTAGACAAATATCAACTATAGTCACTAAAATAAAATACACTGTGGAATTGATGTACATTTTTTAAGTAAAATATTCTCCTACTCCTGCAGCCTCAGAGAGCTGAGCACGGCTGTGTACTTTTCGGTTTCCATACAGAAATGAATGCAAATAAGCATTTAGGAAATACACAGAAAATGCTGTACGCAAATGTGAATACAATATATACTACTCTTAAATAACTGAATCAGATATTTGGAAAAATACAACACGATACATTCTGGAAAACTGAAAGAAAGACAAAATGTAGCCAAATGTGTGGGATATGTACAGTAGCCTATAGTATAATACAGTACATGGAACCCCCTCCCCCCTCCCGGAGTTAAGAGCACTTACCTTATATTATTTCTTTACACCAATAGCTGTGGTGAGGGGGCGCTGCATGGATGAGAGGGCACACACACACACACACACACACACAAACACACACACACCAGAAAACTGTTCCAGCATACACACACACATAAAGTCGAGAGGAAGCTGGATTCATCAGTAATGGGTCCACATTATCTTTTAGCGCCCCCGTCACACCGAAGAGGATCATTAGTTCGGAGTAGGGTGCACTGTACTGGTATTGTGTTTCCAGATTTCTGGGTAATGAAGTCATTTGACCTTTCAAAACAGATGACATGAGATATCCCTTCACCCTTCTCCTTGGTTTTCTTTTAAAGCCAAACATCTCGGCACCTAATTGAGAAGTCAAATGTTGCTGGCGAAAATGGGCGACTCTGTCCTTCGCCACAGATCATTTGTGGATCATTTGGGCCTGGACGCCGTATTCAGGGCAGTAAAATCAGTGTCATAATGGTGCCGTGAAGGATCCAATTTTATTCTTTCACCCCCAGCCTCCCGCAAATGACATTCCTGGAAGCTGTGGAAGATGTTAAAGAGAAGCAGTCTGCCTGGGAAACAAGGAGCCCCTGCTGGGGGAGGACATGTTTTAAATTGGCGTGTTTTGATGTTCGTTCTCAATGTCCTATTCCCTCGTCTTCCCCCATATCCCCTTTTCCACAAAGCGCCTCATCACCTAGCAGAACTGTATTCTCCTGATCTAAAGCCGCGCAGCATTCACAATCCACGAGCACTGTGGGCCGCGAGCGCCAGCGGCCATAAGTGAGGCGTCCCTGGCTCGTCGCCGCCCTGATGGAGAGCGGCAGCAGGCTTCGCTAGATTCACAAAATGTAATTACAGTCTTGCCTCGGCGACTCACTCCCCACCAACCCACCCCCAGCTTTCCCCGGAGAGCGCTGTTTGGAGACTCCCAGGGTTCTCTAATGATTCCTTGACGACGACGCCCCCCCCCCATCTTCTTTTACTATCCATCTCATGTTGCTTCAGAAACAGCTTTCCTCTAGGCTACTGTCTTTACAGCCATGTCTTCATTTGTGCTTTGTCAGCAGCAGCAGAAGGCGTCGGGGTGGGGAAGCCTTCGGTCCCGCTGTAATAACTCAGGAGCTGATATCATAACCCTTAAAACTAACTATCACATGAAGTCTAATTAATCTCCTCCATGTTTAAAAATCCCAAACCTTGCATTGCAAAATAATGAATTGTCATGACTAAATGATAGTGAAGCATTAACTTGAAGTGATGCTGTGGCCAGATTATGAATTGCCCCTAATGGAAGTTTGTAATCTTAATGTAGCCGTCTGACACTAAAACTCAATGCATTGATTATTCCCCGGGAAGACAAATTGGACATAAAAATTTCATTGACCTTGTGCAGTCATAAATATTCAATGCTCATATCCAAGATGAAGTCGAGTTCAGCCCACAATTTCTTCTTGTTTTTTCAACCTGCAACAACATAATAACTCACTAACAAACACGGCCGCTGTCGACCTTTGGAATTCATAGCCAATTATGCATTCAAGCAGGGCTGCTTCCCAAGAACACGTGTACTTTCTGATCTTGTTTTTCTTGCTTCGTAGTGTCACTGATGCAGATGGGAGTGAAATGACAGCTTTTATTTTGTGTCACATAATTTTAACTTTTGTTAAGTGGCTTTGAGTACCTTGGAAAGCGCTCTATAAATAAAATGTATTATTGTTATTAATAGTTGTCCAGATATATTGTGTACAAATTGACAAAGTCAGGGGGTTGCCAGAGTCTTTAAGGTTCATCCTCTGGAGACCATGAATGTCTGAACAAAATTGAATGGCAGTCCACTGAACGGTTGTCTTGACATTCCTGTCCGGGCCAACCAACTAACCCACCAACACTAGCCGAAAACATGATGAAGACGTGTGCAGCTGATCTTCTTCACTGGCTGTATTTAGGCTACTGGTGAAGGTGTGAGCAGCTGTAATGAGTTCCACACATGACAGTGTGCTAACTAGCTCACCAATTTAGAGATGAGATCTTCTGACAATCTGTTGATAAGGTCCCACGTGTTCACGGTTGGTGTAATTACAGTTCATTTAGTCCGGCCTATGAAGGCCCGGAGGCTCATCATCACACCCACAGGCCGACCTGGCACACCTCGCTTCAAATCAGTTTCACAGTCACTTTCAAAGCACTGATGACTCCATCTTGTCGGAGATTACAGTACAGTATTCAATCATTCAAGCTGAAGCCTTCAAAATGAAGCAGAGGGATCCAAGTGGAGGGTGTGCAATAGATGGAAATGACAGCGGCCGACAAGGAAGAAATGTAATCAAATGAGGCCTTATGGATTAACTTTTTATCATCACTGCCGGTTTAACATTATGACTAATGATTGCTGACACTGGGATTCAATATGTGCTCCTGGATGACATGATTTATCTCACAAGTTGCCATTTGCATGTGGAGAGAGTAGTATTGGTGTGATCTACATAGAAATTTTAGTTTTATTAATACTGAAATCTGAAATGATGAGCTTCAAAGTTCATTCTTGACATCAACATCGGCTGCTGATGAACATCATGGCATATGATCAAAAGCTCCAGAAGAGTTACTGAATGGACCTTAAGGTGAAGGAAGGGGATGTGGAGGGGAAATCCACAGTCCTCGTTCTGTGCAAAAAATACATAAAGTAGATCTTGAGTCTGTATAAGGCTCCAGCAGTCTTAATCAATCAGGCAGGTTCTAAAGTCACAGTCTTAGTACAAAATTTGACGCTGAGCTGTCGTGGAGGGACACTAACAGAAAAGGGGATTTTTAAATTTGCCTTGATTTGACTAACCTCAGATAAATCTATTTTTGCAGAGCAAGTACTGTGGATTTTCATATTTCTCAAAAAATATTTGCGCTTAAGGTAAATACAGTATTTATGGATTATTGCGCATTAAAAACTGATGAATTACGTACTTTTGCACCAGAAAACATGGTATTGTTCAGTAGGATCCATTACAGTCGTTTTGTTCTAAATCAGAAGACACTAAAACAACACATCAGATCAAAGGTGTATCCCTCTAATCATCTGACATTCAGTTACTGTCTGAACACTAAGTGGAGGAGAGCTGCGTCCCTGTTGTCTGCTTACTGCTAATTAGCATCAAGGGTTAAAGGGATAAACAGCGGATTAGTTCAAAGAAATGTCAGTTGCACTTAAATCTAAACCCTTTATCAGAAATGCTTCTGACAAAGGGGTTTAGACCACATTAGTGGATTTGGGCACCGGTGGCTGCTTTGTGAATCAATCTGCACATTTTATATAACACTGCCCCCATCTGGTCATTTTAAGTGGCCATATACTCACCATGTTCTTTCCCCAGCAGACAGAAGGACTACAATGATGAATAGTTGCTGTTATAGACTGAAATAATGACATCGTTTTGAAATGAAAATCACAGGTTATTTTAATTTCTGAGTGGATTGTTCATTTATACAGTGCAGCTTGCAAAATACATTTTAAAGATCTCTGTATCAAAAGGAAAAAAAAAGAAATATTTTGTGCCATTACTACTTGGAAATAACATCTGAGAAATATTTTACAATTAAAACATGTCACCATTACTGTGGATGTACAATATAAAGTCAATCAAATCTACACAACTGATCTATACAACTGCAGCCAGCTATGGACTTGCATATATAAAGTACCATAAAATAACCAGGAAAATAAAAATATGTACATTTTCCTGCTTGAATAATTCAATTATAAACATAGAGAATTATAGGCTCAAAACTTTTACATTTTCAACACACCCAGTTAAGGAACATAAGGTGCCTTATTTGAAAAAAAATCTAGTGATATGTGCTCCATGAGAATCATTTAAATTATCAACAAAATACAGTAAAATGCACACGTTCAGATATCAGGTTGGAATCTGCGCCCTGAAGTCTACACGCAGAGCTCAAACTGTTGATTCCAACAGAGCTACAACTGAGTTTTAAATAAGAAAGCGCGCTGCTGCACGCAAGTCTTTCATATTTGTCTGAACTATTAAATGAAGCAAGTGTGTGAGATCATGTGAGGAGTAAGGCTGGTGCCGCGTGGCACCTTTGGGTAGACATTTGTAGTACCTACACACAAACAAGTGTTTCAACGCGGTCCGGAATAGTTTGGTGGTACCATCAACAGTGTTAATAGGAACAACAATGATCTCTTTATGTGCATAGTCTTTCTGTTCTGCAAGGAAGGGAGAAGATATAATGTGAAGGCAGGTAAAGGCATGGTGAGAGTGGTTTCCCCCGAATGCGGCTGTGTGATAATTCTCCAACAGTGATCCTTTCACTTCAGTCTAACTTTTGAGCCCCCAGCGGAGGAGGGAGTGGGGTTTCTCACTCTGTTAGTGTTGGCACCGGGTGCCTCCGACATGGACGCACCGACAGAACTCATCCTGTGCTGAATTGCACAGTCTAAAAACTGAGAACCACCCGTGGTGGGACTTCGGTTCCATTGACCGGTGACGGCGGCGTTTCCGGCTGAAGCAGGTTGGCAGGCAGTCGGTAAAAACAGACCGAAAGGGCCTCTTGTTGAGTTCATAGTGGGGAGGAGGGACTTGTGCCTCGTCGCTGCTCCCAGTCTAAGTGCTTTACTGGTCAGCATGGGCAGCTAAGGCCGATGGAACCTGGTGGGAAAAAAATAGGAAGGTTGAGAGGCTGCTTTAGAACTTTGATCACCGTAAATGTCTTAAAGTAAAAATCTTCTAAAGAGAAAACTAATAAAGTATTGATGACACTGCTGAATAAACTCGGAGAACAGCTGAGGTTAATTATTGATGTATGTTGCTGAATACGAGCCTGACCGGGTATAGATCCTGCTTTCTTCGTGAACTTCCATCTCTGAACTCTTGAATTCATTGAGCTCCTTGCGGATGGCAGCCTGAGAGGAGACATGAAAGAAAAAGGCACTTGAGCTCGGAATTAATTAATCCATTTATAGCAAGGAGCAAGAGAAGAAAGGTAGTGTGATCAAAGCTATGTGTATTTGTGACCGTTAATGTTCCAAACAAACAAACAAAAAAAATAAACTTTAAGTACAAATCAATGTAATGTCACTTTCCCACATTCACTAATAACTTGTTCCTACATATTTTCTGAGCTTCACTGGACCAGGTAATTCACTTGGTAAAACTCAGCCCAGCCATGAAGCAGCGGCTGAATTGCATTCCTGGGATTCCTCCTTGATAGTGAATCAGCTTGGAATGCAGATCCTCTCAGAGTGGACCAAAGTAAAAGACATTTCTGTTAAAAAATGCAGAGGGCTCGGGCTCCTTCTTGCTAAGATGCTTCAAGCCTCAAGAGCCTTGCTGGTATAAAGAGACGTGTGGAGTGTGTGTTTGTGTGTGGGAGGCCCACCTTGTCAGCAGGAGTGAGCTTGGTCCAGGGTTTTTCTGCTCTCCGGTCGTAGTCGTGGGCGTGGGTGCTCTCGACGTACTCGTGGAAACGCAGGATCTTCCTCGCCTGGAGTTCAGCCACTGTGGGTCTCTGCGACAGCTGACGGCAGAAGGAACAGGAGTGTGTTAGGTGAGGCCTGTCGTAGGTGTCATAGGGCTGAGTTCCTGGTTCATGGTAATAATTTGGGAGTGTATGATGCAGTGACTTGGTTGCATCCTGACCTTTCTCGTGAGCCTCCGTTTGATCTCGCAGCGCTCTAACCGTCGATCCGCTTCATTCTTGGCTGTGGGGGGAATAAGACATTCCGTGAGGGAGGGAAACACTGCTGCCAGTCAGGTAGATTTCACCCGAGCTGCTGCTGGGCACGCTGCGGTAACGGGAATCTTTAATCACGCTTCGCTCCGCACAAGGCACTGCATTGTCTTAGCGCGGGTGCGAGGCGGCGTCTCGGCCGAGTCATTTGAGGACAGAGTTAGACGAAGTGTACTGGTACGCGTCCTGGATCGAAACGTGTTGACAGATTCTGAGAAGTATTATGTTAATACTTGCTTATGGGATCCAACTTGGTATCACGGTGATGCTGCACAGATTCACCACAGTAGGCTGATTTTCACTATGCTCAGCCTGCTTGGAACTCTGTTCACGGTGTTTTAACAGTACTCCATGAGGGGGAATTTGCATAGTTCTACATGTGTTTACTCAGTTTTTAAAGCCATGCATACAAGGTTTGCATATAAATAAGTTTTTCTCCCCGATACAAAGACCCAAATTTCGTATATATAGTACCGATCTGATAACAGTGTTTTACGTTTTCAAATTTAAATCTGATCAAACTGACTATGAGTTTGTAGGACTGTGCTAATTTAAATTACAGCCTAAGGTTGATAAAATTGCACATTACAATGCATCAGCCTGATAACAGACTTTACCAGAAAAGTAACACACACAGTTCTACTTGAGGATTGCTGGTGTTGTCTACAGATATAGTAAGCCTAAAAGAGTATCGGATGCATATTTGCATATGACCTTATTCAATCTATCCCTCCCATTACCATATCCCAAGCTTCCTATAAAAAAACATGTTTAAGTCTGGTCTGATGTATGCATGAGGTTCCCACATTGTGACGGCACCATTAGTGTAAAAACTGCTGTGTGTTTAGTGACTATCAATATGCCTGAGGCAAGAGGTAAAAATAAATAAATAAATAAATAAATAAAATAGCATTAGCCAGAGGATGAATGAATATTGATTTTAACAAAACATGAGGAAATGAAAAGTGGCTTTTTGACCTTGTGGTGTTGAGGAATAGAAAGGAAATAAACACACCTGATTGAAGAAGTGAGGGATGGGGGGAGATTCTGACTTACCTTGAAGGATGTTCCTCTGCTCCAGCTCGTCTGCTGTCGGTCTCTGACTCAGCCGCCTGAAGACACAAAACACTGCTGACTACTCATTTTTCAAGGCTGATATGGATCATTCTAAAGAGGACCATATTTTGTCTTGAGAAGTGACCAGTTCCCTGAGTGTGTTTTATCCTTGGAGTGGATGGAGAGCCTCTCAAACAATGTCAATTACACTATAAATACCATATGTTATCAGTCAAACTGTGAAGGACAGAATAATGGAGATTGATGACATGGACTGGTCACATCCAGTTTGACCTGATGAGTCATTTACCGTGTCAGTGTGGTGCCGATCTTGTTCTTCAGTGCCAGCCACTGCTCCTTGTTTTGCCAAGTCACGTTGTCGTGGTTCTCCTGAGCGTCCTGAGCATCCCTCTCCTCTTTCTCCCGTCTTTCCAGCTTCAGGGCTAACGTGTCCTTCCTCTTCACACGACTCGCCAGCCCGCCTGTTACACATATGACCCATATATTCATACATATAGACTTTCTACAGTGTGGGGGACATGCTTTTACACTGCTTGGATTAGAAGGAAAGTATAAAAAGAAGGGACATTCCTATTAGTGTACTATTTTTATATTGTGTCTCAAGTAACATGCATTTAACGGTTATTTATATACTGGTCTCATAGAAGCTTTAAATATATATTTAAAAAGATAATTACTCAAATGCAAATGAGAAATCAAATTAAGCAGTTTATTTTGAAATGTTATGTGGTATTTTTAACCATGTGTGTCTACCGTCTCTTATATGACCTTAAAGTAGCAGTAAAAGAAAGCCCAACTTACTCGGAGGGCCTTCCTCCTCCTCGTCGTCGTCATCATCATCGTCTCTGTACAGAATGGGGCCGTCGGAGTCAGACTCCTCCTCGCTGTCCCCGGGGCCTCCGCCCTCATGGATGACGCTCACTCTGGGGTCAACCATACCCCTCCTGCTTCGGGGCTCCAGCTCGAGCTGGCGAGTAGGCCTCTGTGGCTGAAGCTTCCGCATCTCCTCTTCCATGTCAAAGTCGTCATCTTCTGGCCTGTGAACAAGTACAGCTGTGAGAGAGCTGAAGAAGCTCAGGTTCAGTCTTTTTTTATTTCATGTCTTAGTGTGAGCTAGTGAGATCAAGCTGGAATACTTCTAGGCTTCTTGTAACCACAGCCTGCCCTGATTTGTGCTACTTTGAGAGCTTTTAGGCTCAGCCGCAGGTAATTTGCAACCCTTTTGCCAGGTGAGAGAATAAAGCTCAATTGTTTGCCGAAGAGATAAACAAGACAGAGTTCTACATTATTCTTCTACATGAGGCTGGTAGCCTCGGAACAACAGACTACCTTCAGGTCAACAACCCAGAAAACAAAGTGAATATGTAATTGAAACTTGGCAGAGCAAATCTGAGTACAGATATAAATAAATCAAATAACAACTCTAAAAACTTTAAAGAGAGCAACAAATGCCTCCCCAATGATGTGTAATCTTTACATGACAGATGTTCCCTCTTTGACCTGGCCCACCCAAGGTTTCTTCCATTTGTCCCCTTTTAAGTCTCTCTTTGTAAGTATTACTTGTCTTTTACATGACCAGATTAATGTAGGCTTGTTATGTCTCCTAACATGTTTCCGTGTTATTTGTTGAATAATCTCTTACTTCCTTTTGTCATGCGACTGATTATTGAATTAGTAATCTCAGCAGGCTGTTGCACTTTGCCTATATAAATAAAGCTATATATAGCTTTATATATAAAAAACTAACTTGGGCATTCAATACGCATCATCAACCCTAACCATTTATATATAAAAAGCTATATTTTATAACGTATATATATATAGCTTATATAGAATGATGCTCTTGGTACACTTTTAAGTTAACTGCAATATAGTTAATTAGGTGTGGCAATATAGTGCCAATAAAAACAGGGACTAACTACAGGTGAAAAAAATCATGAGAAAAACAAAAAGGCTTATGGGGAGGAGACACTCATATTTTGCGATATTGTGTTCCTAACCAATATGAACCATATTAGATCACTTAAAAACCAAAGTTCTTGGCTGGAAGGCCACAAATAGCTATTTTTCATTATGATGATTATTATTATTGTTGATTAATCAGTTATTTGATGATCCATTAACTCTCATTGCAATTTAACAGAAAACAAGAGAACGTCTTCAAATGTTTTATTTTGTCAGATCCACAGTCTGATTAATTGATTAATTGTCTAATGAGTATAGATTTGTTTTAACTCTACCTACCTTGTGAATCTATGTGACCCTAAGTGACGAGGCATGTGTCTACTCTCTCGCTGTATGAGTTTAACCAATTCAAAATCCAAAGTTCCACAAAGTGAACTCTCTCCTTCATTCCCAGCTTTAAATGCAATGATGTTTAGTTTTGTAAGAATGTAACAGACAGTATGTGGGACACTTACAGCCTGAGAGGTTCGATGGTGATAGGGAGAGAGTGCCGAGAGTTACCCCCCGCCTCGGTGAGGAAATCTGGAGGAGACTCAAACAATAGCGAGTGTGCCCTCTGGGAGCCATCTGGGTTGGGTTGAGCCGGGCCGGGACTGGCCAGGGCTCTCTGGATGAGGATGTGTAGGGGGATGGCTGGAGGCTGGCTGGGAGGCTCTGTGGTTGGACTCGGGGGATCGGCTTGCACAGTGGGCACGGGACCAGAGGAGGTGGCGCTGGGCGGCTGGAGCGACTGAACCCTCGGAGGAGATGGAGGTATGTGGCACGGTGGTGGAGGCAGAGACTCAGTTGAGGTCTGAGGAGCTGCTGCATTTGTCTTGTCTTCACTGTTCTCGCCTTTAAGGGGGGCAGGGGGCGACGGTACAGGGGCTGAGGCCGGATCAGTGGTGAGAGACTCTGGGACCAGACTGGGAGGAGAAGGGTCCACAGAATGGCGCTTGGTGACAGGGGTCATCCTCTTTGGTGGTGTCGGCGGAGAGCGCTTAGCGGGTGCTGGCAATACGATGGTACCACTGCCGGGCTGTGAAAGCTCCGCTGTTAAAACAAACAAAAAAAGTCAACAGAGATCAGTACATTCAAATAGAATGATGCTCACAAACACAACCTGCTGTCAGGACACGGAGATGCACATTCAGTCTGTAGCAGGGTGACGTTAGTTTCATTAACAAAAACAAGCAAAAAAACAGCTTTAGTTGGGGAGAAAAGAAGATGTTCCTGTTACTGCCGAGCTGCTTGCTTAGTCAGTGAAGGGTGACACACAAATATTAATACATAACCTTATCAACAGTCTGTAAGAAACATCCACTGGTATCAACAAACACATTCAATGCACTACAGCACACTAGAAGTCCATCCAATATCCATGCGATGTTTCCTTGGCAGCATTTAGAGTTAGTTGAGCTGAAAACAGCTCTGGTGGCTGCGATACACATGCAATGCTGTATTGGTGTTAAAATGGAGGTGAGGTATTCCATTTGCTATGAAGATGTCGAATATATACAACCAGTCTGCAGGCTTAATAATATGGGTTGGGATCTGGGCGCCCCGCTGGGTACCTGAGTAGGTCTGGCCAGCGCTGTGCCGCAGGTATACTGGTAGAGAAAGGTAAAGGCCGAGCTTGCTCTGGCGTCTCCAGCTGGTCCAGTAACATGGCTGCCTGACCTTAGAGCCCCTGTTCAATGAGGAGGCTGGCAAAAATGAGTGGAGATGTCAGGGATAGGGCTGGGTTTACATTCCAAGCTGGGAGAAAAATACAAGAAGGTGGTTTCGGGTAATGTTTGTCTTGGTTTTTACACTGTCCAGAAGCATCTTTAGATGTTGAACAACTTCTGTGGAGAATTAATACAGTTTCCAAGCAGAGGATACTTTTGTTACTTGTCCCGTTAACATTATTTTCAACTGCAATGTAGTATTTCACATTGACACATAGTTTCAATTTAACAGTTTTCTCACATTCCTGCCCAGTCTTTTTAAAACCGTTCTCTTTCAGGGAATTAATCACAGGGAAACCAAATTATTTTTTTGCTTGTTCAATCCTACTCGATCTAAACTACTATATTAGCCGGTTTCTGTTTATTCAAGATATTTTGTATCGGTGGATATGTTGGCCGATAAGTAACAAGAAATTGCAGTACATAAATGGTCATTTAAAAACTTTTATCGAGATTCTCCACCAGGGAGCACTGACAAGTTGATTTTTACAATGTAAAATGTCCCGCCCAGTATGTCAGTAACAAATCTAAGGGATCCATATCAAGATTTTTTTTGTTATGTGTTGATGTTAAAGAATCTGCTGATCTATCGTACTATCTGTCATCTATCACACCCATCAGCATGGGTTGGACTATAATTAATCATAAAAAACTTTCTTGTCACTGACAAAATCTGATATAGACTTAGTATCCAACACATTGGAAAGAATGGTAAAAAATACAGAAAACAGAAGAAGATGTAATCTAAGTTTCAGTCTGAAAAAGGCCAATACACTGGAATAGACACTCTGCCAAGTCAAAGTCCATTACCAATGTAATCTCAGACAGCCATTAAGGCCAGCTACTGTGTAACTCTGCTAAAACCTGGACACTGTGAATGTTTCAATGTGAAATGAAATCTAATAACATATGTATAGAAACCTTGCCTAACAAATGGTAGTGGAATGTGTCCCTGCTGTAGACAGTGTTTCAAAGAGACAGTTCTGGGATGGGCTGTAAACAAGTGCAGCTGTGGCATGCTGGGACAAAGGATATGAAATACTAAAAGCCAATCTGTTTCTATATAACCTCCAGAGAAGTGCTGGCATTGCATAAATGGTGCAAAGACAAGCCGGAGCGTGTCCTGCCCTCAGAGACTGGTGGCTGTACACACCGAAACTGCACACTAGCAACATACTAGAAAACACCTACACAGCAACGAGCCGGAGCCTCACAGTTAGATTTGGGAGGGGAGAGGACTCGAGGTTATCACGGTCAGTACTTAAATAGCCTTGAAAGCATACTACATCTTTTTTTTTTAACATGTTTGTCTCTATTCTATCCATTCAAGGAATATCTTGCTCCTGAACGTTTGGCAGCTTCCTCATTTCTTCACTTCACAAACTAACCACAAGTGATTAAGTTGCTCAAAAAGCACACTACCCATACCACAACAAACAAAAAATGACATCTGCATCATCGGTAAAGGCCTTGCACACCCAACATACCATGTACATTTCCAGCAATATGAAACCTCACAACAGTTTTTTTGAATGAAAGAACCTTTGATCTACAAGAATATTACAGGCTGAAAGTAAGACCTCCCTAATCAGAAGTAAGGTCAGACCTGCACTGCTGTTGTGCACCTGCAGCTTGTTATACCGGATGAAAAGGGGTTTGAGTGTGAAGTCAACACTAACTGCTACATTGTTACTTGCTAGTTTCACAATGAATCAACCACTTTGTTCAACCTAACCAAATTGACCATAATCAAAACATTATCCCAGTGCAGTATTCAGGTAGAACAGGAGAGAAAAACCATACCTACTGGTAGAAAACAACAGACCTTTTATTAAAAAAGCAATTGATAAAACATTTATAGGAAAAAAAAGATTGAATTATATGGAAGACGGTCAAGGTATTTGTATTCCAAAGCCCCCTTCATTTTCTAATGAACCGGGATTTAATCAAATATAGGCAAACAAATTATATATGGGTCTGGTGTCAGTGATCAGGTTGGTGCTTAGTGAATAAAAACTGGTTAGATTTATTATTTAGAAAAAGATTGTATGCAATAATGTTTTCAAAAAGGAGCACGAACAATAAGAATTATGAAGGAAAATTGAATAAATTTATGTTACACATAAAGGGAGACGATTTAATTTAATTAATCAGTATATTTGAGTCAATTATGTTTCTGTTGGCCTTTGGATTGAATAGATAATAAAAACAGATTGGGACTAATGAATTGTAGTGTGTGTTAATGAATTGCAATCCAGGTACATTATAAAAAAATGTCAACGCACACTGGCATAATGCTGATGATTTTTAACAGAGAACAAAATAAATGTTACTGCTTATTTCTCAGCTACAGGGTATGTGCTTTTGTTAGTTTGCTCTGCTTTGTTTGTCTAACTTCACTTTACTTTTATGTCATTGAGATCTTGGTTTTGTATTTAAATAAATCATTTTTTTAAAATAAATATAATTAAAAAAGAATAGCAAAACTAAGATATGCTTTCAGGTGCGCACTAGCTAAAGCATGATACAATGCATGTTTGTGGTCTATGGCCCTCTGTGGAGGTGATTGTTTAAATCCAGGATTTGACATTTAATACCACTCTCTCTCAAAGATTCAGTAGAGTTCCCCTATTAAAGTTCTACAAAGCTCATTTTAGAGGTTGTTTGACTAAAAGTATAAAGACAGATACACAAAGACCAAAGCAGCTGCTTATAGAGAGAGACTCATTTATGCATCCTATAAAAGAATGGTAGCAGACGCCAACAAACTCACCGAGCAGTGCAGGGTTGCTGTTGCGGTTGGCGGGTTTGGGTGGAGGGACAGGAGGCTGCTTGGCGTGGGGAGGGACAGGGGGCGGCATGTCTGAATCGGCCGGGGAAAGAGCGGAGGACGGTCGAGGTGGGTCGTCCGCTATTAGGGAGACCGTCCTCGGTGGCTTGGCCACAGCTATAGGAACGGAGGAGGAAGAACAAGAAGAGGAGGAAGAGGAGGAGGACGAAGAAGAGGAAGGGGCTGCACTCCTGCCGGACTCAAATTTAGGGGGAAGCAGAGCCTGTTTCTGGGGTGGGGGCTCCTGCTGGGAGTCTTGCGCTGGGTGAGGGTCAGGGGCGAAGCGGACACCAGCGGACTCTACAGAGGGGGTAAACACACAAACACACACATTACAGGGGGGTCACAACAACAAGGTTTCTACTGTTAGTTAGGTTTAGGTACAAGGAAAACACAAAAAGGTCATCACATACAGTTAAACACTGAAAGAAGACCTGAGGAGTTTGCACAACTTGTAAAATAAGCAGATGTGTCAGAGCTTACCCAGAGGGCAACTTTGATCAAGGTTCCACCCTTACTAGAAGATGAGAGTTAACACGAAGCAAAAAGCAGTCCTAATGATTTATTCTCTTTTCATGTTCACCTAAATCCAAGTATCAAAGCTTGATATTTATTATTCCAGTTTGCTAAGGCTTTCAGATTGAGCTCATTAGCTTTATAACCTCTGTCATTATTACAGTTCAATCATTTACCCAAAACGCTTTTGCAGCACAACAGGAGACTTTGGTTTGCACACGTGTTGGTATTTCATCATAGCAAAACATTCACTGACTGACTGCTCAGTAGGGAACTTGTTCGCAGTACCCAGGAGACAGGACGTCTGACATACCAAACATAAGTACAAACAGGACGTGAATGTTTCATCTACTGGCAGCAAGAGACGTTTGAATCTCAACTTCGAGGCTTTAGGACATCAGTGTTTTTTTGGTTGATGCATACGAACAAGTAGTTTTATTTAATAGAAACCTGGACAAAGGAGATTTTGATTGTGAGACTGCCTTAGCAGCATCATTACAAGATATGTTTGACTGGCACATTATTATGCCATGTTGTACATTTATTATATAACTGAAGTAAACTGAAGCAGGTTCACATTTTATCAAGTCTGTCTTAACACAATACTCACATGCATATACGCACAATAAGACACTTTTTGCTTGGTGTAATCATTCGTCCCATGGTCGAGTTTTTAAATGTTTGCATCTCAATCGTACTAACACGTGGACCATGGGCAAATTTTGTTAAAAGTAATTTTAGACCTCTGAAAAGTATATGTCTGACATCTTAAAACCGTTAACAGCCTTACATTCAAAAGCACTTTCACACTTTACCAGGACCAACAGAAACACTGATATTTAGGGGAGCTACAGAAAATTACTGTTTTTCAGCAGAAACAGTTCTCTCTCTCTTTGCATGAAGCCTCATCCAGTTTTCATAGTGTTGTACAATGTCACAATCGACTGTGTCAAAAAGTGTGCAAAGATAACGCGACTCTTGTATTCAGAATCATCAGTTTTCTTATTAGTAGTTTCTAAACTGTCATTGCACCGGTGAATGTCAAACATAGTAAAACACAGGTTGGGTTAACTGGTGTAAGTCAACACAAGAGAGGGATCTTACCTGAGCGTTCTCTGAACTCTGCAGCTGGGATGTATCTGGGCAGGGTGCTCCTCCTGTCAGCCTCCGAGGCTGGGCGAACCTTCTTGTTGTCCTCTGACTTCTGTAGAAGAGGTCGCAAGTCCATCTCAGAGACCGGCCTGACTATAGGCCGTGAGTCGTCCACAGAGCGCTTAGGCTCCGGCTTCTCTCTCCTCTCCTTGTCCTCCCTCCTTTCCCGCTCATCTCGTCGCTCTCTTTCATTTCTCTTGGCCCAGTCTTCCCATCTGTCCCTATCCTCTCTCCTCTCTCTGTCATCTCTCCTTACCACATCATCTCTTTCTCCTCGCGCATCTTTCCTCTCCCTATCTTCCCTTTCTCTGTCATCTTTTCTGTCATCTCTGTTCTCTTTTCTTTCCCTCTCAAGCCGCCGATCCTTATCTTCTCCCCTGTCCCTCCTTTCCCTCTCATCTAGGTCTCTCTTTTCTCTCTCGTCCTGATCCTTCCTTTCCCGTTCATCACGATCTCTGCGCTCCTTCTCATCCCGATCCTTCCGTTCCCTCTCTTCACGATCCCTCCGTTCCTTGTTGTCTCTCTCCGTTCTTTCATCTCTCCTCTCTCTGTCATCTCTCCTTTCTCGCCTTTCTCTGAAGTCTCTCTCCTCTCTCCGGTCAACTCCCCCATCCCTATCCCTTCTTTCCACATCTTCCCTGTTCTTCCTTCCTCTGTCCTCCCTGTCTTCTTTTCCATCCCTCCTCTCATCTCTGCGGTATCTATCGTCTTGTGGAGGTCCTCTGGGTAAAGAGCCACCTCTCTTATCAACATCTGACGGCAGGCGGCTTCGTCTGTCTACGTCCACAGGAAGCCGTGCATGAGAGTCCACATCCAGGGGTGCCCGGTTACTCCGGGAGGCGTCGGACGGCGCTCTGCTTCGACGATCATCTGCTTGAGGCAGCCTGAGGGGATTCACCTTGATGTCAGATTCCCCTCGAGACACTCGCACCCCTGCTTCTGACACCTTGTTGACATCCATTGGCACTGGGTGCCCATTTTTCACTGGTGGAGCTTTGGAGTGGTTTGCATCGTTGCTCTCTGTACAATGAAGAGATAGGCGGTGAAATACATTAAGTGTCGTCAAAGATGGAGCCAATTCATCAATAAGAAATAATTTAACAAAAACAACGCTCCACCTACCATTCTCTGGGATATCCTTTAGAACCCCTCTTGCTATCAGCTCTTGGCGACTTTTTCTAACCGAAATCTTTCTTTCCAAGGCTGAAAAAAAGAAAAAGATCTAAATAAATCATGCATAAAGTAACGCACACAACAGGTGAAAATAATAAGCCTTTGTACCCGACTTACTGATCGATGTTTCAGCAAACTTTTCACTTGGCTTCTTCTTCCTCCATTTCCAGGGCTTGAAGATCTTTCCCATTTTGGAGAACTTGCCCTTGCGTTTTGATGGAGGTGTTCCCCCACCAGAGTTTCCTTCTTCACCCTGTGTTGTGCCGTGTTGCAGGTCGACCTCATCATCTGCATGAACATGACACAGGTTAGTTAGTTTGACTTGTGCAAACAATTCTTTTGAATGCAGCAAATAGAGCAGATGATCGAAAACTGTAGTGGTAGTTGTGTTCCGAGTTTTATTACTGGAAGAAAACCTCTTGGACACCTCACACATTTGACACACAAATATATTTTTCCTTACAGAACAGAGCAGTGCATTATGCCCATGTGAATGTAACTAATTACACCCTGCTATGTAAATCCACATATTCTTTAGGCTTATCACAGATTCTTGGCAAGCCTATTACAAATTGGGCACAATGGAATTTAATCTTCAGTCTTACTAAATGCCCACATCCGGATGACAACTTCTAGTGACCTGTGACTACAGCAAACATTACAGTTCAGGAATTTTCTGTTTAGGGGTAAGTGACAAAGTCTCACACACTAACTGTCACAATGGCAAAAAAAAAGGCAAATAAGGCTTACGTGAAAAATGACAAAAAGGTTTTTTTTTTTTTATATAGATTACCAACTAAGCATGTATGAATTACAGGATATAAACAGAGAGCATTTTATCAAACACATCAGTTACATATGATGCCATCATGACTGGCTGATATTTGTGCCAATATCAACAATAATCTAAGATTAAAAAAACACAGTCCGTCTTTTCTCGCTATACCAGTCACAAAGTTAGATTCCAGATCAAGTACTCATGTGCGTACGTGGGCAGGGCTCTGGCTCAAAGCTGCTGCTTCAATTATCTGTCATAATAAAAGGACCAAACTTCAAAACAAGGCTGGTCCAACCTCGACTCTTGCTTCCCGCTTAGCTGTCTCAGCTGTAATGTGAGAGCGAGATGAGTGAAATGTGGGCATTGGTATCATTTACAGGGTGGTGTGAATTAATGTAGACTTTGCTGTAATTGCGATTGGGTGTAGGATCATGCAACATCCTCTGCTTTTGTCAGGTTCACCATCAATATCAAAAGTTTAGATAGCCAAACCAGAGTAATGCGACTGAAAATGCAAAGAGTGAGATGAAGATTTAACTCCAACAGCAGTGACAGAAACCATGACTCAAAATTCCCAGGTTGGCTATTGAAAATCCAAAGACAGCAAGAAGTGGGTGTGAAACCACCATTATAATTCTTAGTTGATGAGTCGTACGGTGGCAGTTACACAACACACAGCACAGAGCCATGCAGAAGGCTTGTGGTTGAAGTGCAGCCGAGGGGGAAGGGAATGAACCTATGTTTTGTGATTTAGGGGACGGGTGAGCTCATTTTCTCATTAGAGCAGTTACACTGATCTTTGTATGACAGTGTCAATTTGGCACGTGTGATACAGAGACAAACATCTATTTAAGATGGAAAAATGTGTCAAATGCATGTTCAAAATATTCCTCAGGCCAGTCATCAGTCAATAATTATCCTACTACATGTATCACAGTCAATTTGTGGTTAATAGGATGTTAAAAAAATAAAGTGAAAAGAAAGCATAGGGGCAATCAACATAAACAGTGAAGGCAAATCTGGTTGGGAGTAAAGTAAAACCAGGTGAAAAGATGGGATCCCTGGTTTCCTTCCAGCAACGCCAAAACTGACTGATTTCAGCTGAGCGATATCTGACAGTGGAGGGGGTAACCTGTTTTACCAAACCCTGACTGGTAATTGTATGCGACAGATTTGTCACACGTTATGCTGAGAGATTAAAAGTGGATTATTACCTTTTACAATCACAATAAAAACCCATGTCCTGAGGATGAATTTTTCAAGGTCAGAGATAAATGAAGCCACTATTATGAGTCAGAAAGTAAAGCTCAGGACATCAGGCTCCTTTGGAAATCTTTTTGTATATATTGAATGAGGGTGTTGATAGTAAATGCATGATCATTTAATCACCTACTAGAATTTGATCAATCAGAAATTTAAGAGCTGGTGTTTGTTCTGTCCATGTGGGTTTTTTCACTGGCTGCCATCCAGTTTCTTTACAGTTGAGGTAAATGTGCTGCACGGTACAATGGGCAATCACAATCAGAGCACGTGCAGTGGACACAATGCGAGTTTTCCATATGTCAGATAGGATAGAGTGAGTTCTCCCGGACTGCAGTGATTTACCATTCCTTCCTGCAATAGTAGCATTAGCTGGTAGCCCGACCATTACTGGATTTTTGAGGCTGATACCAATACTAAGATACAGAGATACATATGGAGCATGACATTTTAAAGTAAGCCTGTCAATGCTTTCTGTGTTACTGTGTAATGGCCACACCATTTGTTCGTTCCATTCGTTGATTGTCCCAAACATCTGTACTTGCACTGTCAGTGTAAACGTCTTCAGTTCAGCTCTGACACCGCAGCAATGCTACAGAGCACAACACATGGATCAACTGGTGGATAAGTTACAACTTGTAGCACATAGGACAGAAAGATGTGGACTCTTCAGCCTTGACCTCCTTTTTAAATTAGCCCTTTACTTCACACTTGGTTTTGTTTACCTCTACTTGGAGCAGATAAAAAGGTCAACACCTCACAAAGGCAGGTCAGATCAGGTTGTGAGTCAATAAGCAAAATATTTTGACATTCCATACTCTGCGTATCCCTGTTCATTAGCTTTAATGTGTGATCACGGTTTCTGTGTCGGTGCAGTTTGTTTGTTTGGCATACATGTATGATAATGAGTTGAGACTGTTAAGCCAGGCATATTAAATACTTTTTCAGTTTTATAACTGATAGTTAAGTCACAGAATTTGCCAAAACACTGGAATCTGGTTGACTGGCACTCAACCTTAGATTCTCCTTGCACTGTGTACCCTGTACAACACTCCGCTCCATATACTGGAACATTTAATTTAATTTTATTGTATTGTATTGTATTGTATTCAAATATACCGGCTGCTATGACGACTTAATTTCCCTTCGGGGATGAATAAAGTAATCTATTTATCTATCTATCTAGATGACCCACTGTTGTAACAATGTTTGATGAAAAAATTATTTTGTCTACCCACTGAATGAAGTAAAGCAGGCTGTTGCATGTATGTGTGAAATCCCACGCTGAAATGCAGTCATACAGAGGTCAGTGAACTGGCCCTCACAGCTATTCCTGACACATAACACAGACACCAGTGGGTGTTAAACTGGGAGGGGTGGTGGGGTGGCACTGAACTGGAAGAGCAATGATGTGGCTTGGTTGCAAACAGAAGCAAAGAGTGATGTAGTGACCTCGTGTTACAGTAGAGCATGACTAGCTGAGATGGCTGCTTTGCACAGAACAACCAGAGAATATAAAAGGCACTGACCCCTAACAGATGAGGTGAAAGATAGTGAAGAGGAAAGAAATCTTACAATAGTCAGACTTAACTCTAACACCCAGGTTTCAGGTAAGCATTTCTAAACCGACTCTAAACAACAAAACCAGACAGCAGTAAGAACACAGGCTTTTGTAAATGTTTAGCCATTTAAACTCAAAGGACTAATAAATGCATGAAACCTGCACTAAACACCTAGCACAAATGCAATATCCTGCAGTCCTCTGGTCAAGCTGTCCATGAGTCATGCCAATCACATGACAAGATGACACCAACGACACAGAGGCAAAAATACATTTTGCATGGAAAGCAAATATGTAACGAAGAGGATGTTCTCGTGTTACTTATTTTATTTAGACAAGAGTGTTAAAGTGTTTGAACGGGGACCCAATGGTAAACTATATGCCCATAGTTTGTTTTCAACCAACAGCAGGCCAGGGCCTACAGCTAAGGGTCTGCAAATGCAAGGCTGATATGCAGAAAAGAGATGACATGTGTTATATAGATGCTGGATTCCAATAGCTGCAAGCTGTATAATTAAGAGGAACTGCAGATGTGCAAATACAACTTCAGAGATGACCCTCCTTTTGTACAGCAAAAACAGGTTCAGAAAGTCTGAACTGTTATTAGCTTAAGAGGAGACAGGGCCTTCAGGGTTCACTATACACCTGTGGACTACAACTTGACTTGAGGAGCAAAGTTGTTTAAAAAAATGTATCCACATGGGGAGAGCTGGTGTCAGCTGGTGCCTTGTACCCCCGAATCTTGTTTTTCAGAAAAGCTTCCAGAGGGAGATGGAGCGCTGCGTGCAGACAGAGAGAAGTTTGTGTATTTCACAATCACCACATTCCATCTGCATGCATTCTTCTACACCTGTCTGTGCCTGCCGCCTTCCAGTTTCTCTCTGGTTTCAAACCATCTGCTCATATATACTGTGTCCTGTTGTTGGCTTCCTACGGAAACTTCAAAACATGCCAGGCAGGTTGTTTCCCAATCTAAAAAATAATCAGTCAAAATGTTCACAGCAACCATTAGGTGCGGAGCCTCTGGTCTCGGACTCACCCGTGTTGTGTTGGGCTGGTTGCTGGGCCACTGTCTCACTGCTAGCACTGTTTCCCATGCTACGGCTCCTGTCCCCGCCGGCCAGCCTCTCCCTGCCTCTCCCGAGGCCCACGGCAGGAAAGGAAAGCCTAAACCCACCTCGCTCTTCTCTAACCAGACATAGAGCTCCTGTAACTCAAAACTGTCTTGACTGCTTACTTGTGTCGTTTAGTCTCTCCGGCCTCTGTAGACTTGCCCTCCCCCTCCCTTCAGCCTGTGTGATTTGGTCTCTGCCTCCCTTCCTCCCTCCTTCCTTCTTTCACTTTAAAACACAAACACACTCACTCATTCTTAGGTCCCTCCCTTCTTGGAGCTCTGACTTCATGAATAAGGTACGCCAATAAGGTAATCCCACAGTCTTAGATGCCTTTCATTCCTCAGAGCAGATTTTTCAGGGGCAAAGTTCACAGCAGGCGAGCTTTGAGGTTTGGCCAGTCCAGCCATCAAGCCTTGAGAGATTTGCCATGCAGTGGGCCCCCTGCTAGCACCATTTCACAGACTGACAAAACACTACTCCCTGAAGGGCGAGTGGGGGCGGCTCTGCTGGGTGAAGTAACTCGAGAAGTGGAAGGTGAGCCGGGCGAAGGTGGAGCTTAAAGCCAGAGAAGAGGAAGTCACACAGTGGAGGTGTTCAATGACTCTTGAAGGATTGTCCTTTTAAAACTATGAAATTACAGCTACACCTGAAACAATTCCTTGACTATATCTCCCCTCAGGTTTGGATACAAATATTTATATTACAACTTAATTACCATTGGTTTTAGAAATAAAAATGTTGAATTGTGTTTAAAAATTACACAAATTCAGAAAATCTTCACCAGAAATGCCTGCTGTTTACTTGTACATACTTTTGTAACAGTGAAGAAGCACAAGACAGTGTCACAACGTGAAGTGTCAAACACATAAGACCTGAGCAGATACAAGGCTTAAACTTCATCTTTAACATATACAACCCCATGCAGGACAGAAGCAGGGCAGTCAGGCAGTCTGTGTCCGAACATTCATATCAGAGCAATGTGTGATTAGGTTCTATGTAATCAGTGTGTGGGAGTAAGAGGAGCTCCTCAGCGCTTGTTAGAGATAAAAAGTGGAAACAAGACAAGAAATTGCCACCTAATAATCTGTTCATGACATTTTGTCTTTACAGATGAGGGGGTGGGGAAGTAACATTAATAGCAATCCATAAAATGTAGTATGCTACTGCTACAGCATTAAAATGTAATAAATTGAAACTTAACTTTAAAGGAGGTCAAGATAAGAAGGGGTTTAGTAAGCAGTCAGAGCAAACTATCCCTGTATTTTCAGGACACTCAATACATTATAAGATTAGGAGCTACTTCATAATATGCTACATCACTGTTGCTCCCTCTGCAGTCCAATTAAAGCTACAGCATAGGAGTACAACTCTGACACAGGAATGTGTGGAATGTAAAACCACAATCAGCCCTTTTGGTACAAGGACGGTAATTAGGACAACAATCCTGGAAGTCATTGGTAAACAGACAGGGATCACAACCTACCACATCATCTATCTTATGACTCATCCTGACACTGAAATCTGTTTCACTCTTTCCAAAGAGCAGCAGCAGATGGAGACAAACACTTTTTTTCAGGCTTTTAAACAAACCGCTCTTAACGTGAGAACATGAAGCCCAGCTGAAAAAAACAAAACATCAACTTGATGATTCACATCAATACTATCATACCATGTCATCACGACAACCCAAAATACAATGAGCCATGCCTTCATGTCAAAAACACATCACATCAGCTGAGGAGGAAGTCTGGTTTATTTTTACTGCTTGGCCACAGGGCCAGGTAAGGATGAGTAGATCAAGCTTCCTTAATCTGTTGCTGCCATGGCCCGGTTGCCTATAAAGTGATCGTGGAGCCGTGCCCTGGCCTGCCTTGGCATTTCAATAGACCAAAGCGGTAACTCATCATTTGCTTTCCATGCTGTCTCAATCATTTTGTAACTATTATTTCAACAAAGTAAAGAAAGAGCACAATAGTTTAAAGGAACTGTAAATGTAAACAACATCCCAAAAAAAAAACACAAAACAGGTTTACTCACAAATATATTCAGACTGAACGGCCATTCCAGGTATTTTCCCACAGATGCTGCGAACACACTGCGACAATTCAGCCTATGAACAAAGATCCTCTGAGTGTACACGAGGTGTGTTGAGGTTGTCAGTGATCGAGGTCAGTGGTGATACAGACACAAGGCCATGAGTGGGAGTGAGAGAAACCGGCTCTGCTAACCTACAGGTGTGTCCTCTGGGTGAGGGCCAATCAGATAGCTGCAGTGTCAACAGCACAATGCGTCATAGGGCCAGCCCCTTAATGGACAGATTCGTAACCAAACACTTTGTTGACTCACCACTTTCTGTCATCACGATACTATGGTTGAGATAACGTCAGTGTCATGACAGCCAATGATGCTATGTTTCAACCTCATGTTATACAGGATTTTCTTAAGGTTTGTTTTATACCTTTTATACAAAGCTATAAATAATTAAGGATGGGTTGAGCTTTTTTTTTTTTTAAATATGATGGATTTTTTTTTGCTGACATATTTATTCAACACAATGGAATAGAATAAGTATGCCAACTTCACATATTACAACTATTCATAATTGCAGTATAAACAAAGAAGGAGTTTTTCCTTACCAGGATTTTCCATCACAGTGTCCAAAACTCAGCAGTAAGCAGCTCCTGAAACAAATGGGATCATTATGAAATATAAAGAAAAATACAACAGATTTCTTCATTAAAAGATTACAGTCTAATTACAAGAGTTCTTTGACACAGCATAAACAAAAGGTTTCACTCTCCCTCTCACTGGTCATCACCAGTGGAGTGAAATTTAACTTTGCAGGAACTCACAAAAGTTATTCATTGAAGACTCCAGATGTCCATTATATTCAGTAAATCAATGAATGACTCTCAGGGGCACTGCAATAGATTGGATGTTCTCTGCAGATAATGGGGGCAGATTGAAGCTGAATAACAGCTCTGTTGTGGTAGCTAAGACAAAACTATGCATTAATTAGCCCACACACTGACTGGAAGTCCATTCTGAATCCTGTTGGACTAAAAGGCAAATCAATGAGTCTGATTCAGAAGAGACATGAAAACAACTATCCAGATTAAGACATTAAGCCAATTTTTAAAGAGTTGAAGAACCAAACTGAAAGAATGAAATGCACACTGAACACTCCTAACAATACAAACTTTCCTCCTGCACTGCTGAAAGATTTTAATCCTTTTGGTTTAAAGTGGCAAGAGATAACTTTTCCCTCCGTTACACCGCCCTAGCTTTTGCAAGTGGTATTATTGTTTGCGCAGCTGTTTCAGAAAGAGAATCGGACTGCTTCAAATCTTCAACCATCCGTCTGCTTATCAACTCCTTGATTATAACAGAAAATAATAACTTTCACCAAATCATGTAATTCTGCCAACTTTATCTGCAATCTCTCCGGCTCATTCCAGAGAAAGCCAAGACAATGGAGGCTGCCGACCAGAAGTGTTCCCACGCGGCATCGAGACCGTAAACAAAGGCAGGGGAAGCACTAACGGCTCGGCTAAAGCTAATTCCTCACCAGCTATCTCTACTCAGCATTTTCATCGCCAATGTGCGATCTCTGGTGAACTAAATGGATGAGTTTGTTCAATATAAATAATAATAGAATATCAAATAATAACAATAATAATGAATAATAACAGTATGTTGTTTTGTTTTGTTTAGTTTGGAAAGGAAATCTTGCCAGGTTTCTCATGTTAATAGTTCTTGCATTGTTCAGCAGTAGTGAGCAACTTAACAAGCTGATTAATGAACTGTCAATCATACGTCAAAGTTGACACCCATTGAAGAGCAATATTGTCCAAACTCTGATGTGTGTGATTTAAGGTTTCACAAGGTCAGTGGAACAAGTACAGTTCCACATGCTTTCAAACAGGAAGTAAAGAGGATGAGCAGCAGGGAAGCAATTATATCACTTTTAAGGAAGTGATGGATCAGGAATCACAAGCACAGATCTGTGTTGTTTCTGTGAGCTCCGCAGTAATTTTTCAAATGATGGCGTTGCTCCTAATTGGTCAAAATCAGTAGGTGCGGCTAGATCGTGACACTATCGGGGGAGGATCCTAATGGCAGTATCAGGCTGCACTTTGGAATGTCAGTCCCTTGACAAAAAACTGGTAAAACCCAGCCTGTGTGACTGAATAGGCTGCGCAATGTGTACACTGCAGCATAAAAGGAGGACTGCAAGTATTTGACCTTCTTATCAGGTGGACTAGGCCAAGTTCTTATGGTGTTTTGATAAAGCACAGGCTCCCTGGGAATTCAGCTTTAAAATACAGTTGTGATGAAAGAAATGTACACTAAGCCAGTATTAGCTACTTTATTCAGCTACAAAATGTTGTTTAGTTTTGCCAACTTACTTCTTCTGAAGATCATTGATCGTCGATAAAGTCTCCCCCAGAAACTGTGTCCTTGCAGTTTAGCTGTGATTTCTGGTTCCAGCGGGACAATTTAGCAGCAAAGTGATTACGGCCTTCCTGTAAAATATACAAACAGACAAGCACATAAAACAGGAGGACACAAAGTCAACTTGCTTCTTGGTGCTGGGCTCTCTTCAAAACTTTAGCCTGAAAACATGCTGAGTAAAGTCATTTTATTAGATAAGGTTTTAGAGGCTGTCGTTTTCTTGGATTATAGCACAGATCCTTAAACCAGGAGACAGTCATCGCCATTGACTAAAATATCACCAAGTTCTTAGTTAATTTCCTCACATTCAAACTAAAGAAGCAACTCTGCCTTGAACTTTTAAATCAGCTTGTTTTATATTTCTAACTGACAACCCTCAACCTGGTCAGCTTTGGTTCAGTCCAACTGGTTTGACAAGTCTTGAGCTATAATGTACACAGAGCACATGCTCAACAGCTGCAGGCAGGACTACATGTTTGCACCAAAAACCACTTCAAATGATCCATTTAAAAGGCTAATGTCCACTTCACTGTGTGTATGTTACTGCTACATATCACCCTCAGCCTGTCCACAGGAATAATCATGTTCAGTGCAGATGGTTCAGAGCAGTGCCTACAAGATTTACAATTACCGTAAATCAAACAGATTGAATCTGTTTTAAATAATGTAGCTGCTCACTGTAGGATATTTTCGTTAAAATGCAGTTAAATCCATAAAGTGATCAAATACACAATAACTGTGAATACACAAAATATATATTACTTCTGAAAATAATTAACAATGACAGCCCTATTTAATTTAGTTTCTTACTACTTAAAAAAGGCTTAATCCATTTATTATTCATTGTTTAACCCCCACACAGAGAGTGAGAAGTTGATACGCACTTCAACTCACAAATTATTCACTAGATTAAGTTCAGCACCACTGCAACCCAATTCTGATCTCAAATATCCTACCGGTAGACTGGGCCCAGGTAAGCTCCGGCTTTGAAATGCAATAACTAGCTGCCGCAGGCTGGCATGAAGCAAACACAGGGGTGAGTTAATGTGCACCGCTTTGTGAGCAAAGAAGCCAGTAAACTAGAGTGCAGCCGAGCCAGTCGACTCAGTCCCGGCATTGTAATGCTGAAGCCCTCAGGACACCAAGTGAACATGTACAAACACACACACACAGGTTGACACCCAATCCTGTCATTATTTACGGCGCATCCAAAGGTTGAGGACGAGATATCCTGGCCTATGGGACGAGTTACCTCTGGTTTCAAGTGCTTCCATGTAGCCCATGTGAATCAAGCCCACATGGACTATGTCTGCATCAGCAAGCACTGAGGACAATTTCAAGAACAGTAGGCAAAATGGCAGCCAGATTTTCAGGTTTGGTAACAGGATCTAACAGTGGTATTTCAGTACTTTCACATGAGTGCAAGTGTACACCTTTTTGTATTTTTTAATAGAGGTGAGCCCTCATACCTTTACACAATTAGATCACAATACCTTGAGCAGTGCATGTATCAGTACAAATAAACTCTGCATAAATGTCAATACAATGCAGTATGTCAAATATATACATGACAGAATAAACAGAGACTACTAAATCAAGTTGATATTGAACAAGAGGCTGACAATAATGTTTTGCATGTTTGCACCATAATCCTAATGCAGGCAATAAACTATTACACTGCAAAAGATTCCAATCAATGTTTTATATTAATGTACACATTTAGTAATCGTGCATGAAGTGAGCCAATCAGAATCACAGCAGATGGTGTGTTATCTGTATTTTATGCCTTAGATTTCAAAACAAAGGCACAACCTCTTGTCTGTAGTTCCCATATTTTAGCACCTACCCTAACAAAAATTCTTATTTATACATTTCTTTAACCATCATTTCATTTTCTAAATGCCTTTTGATTCACCGTACCCACCATTCTTCTTACTTTCCACAATCACACATGAGAAAATGTTTTCTTTTTGCCAATTTAAAAAAAATAAAAATAAAATAAAAGTTATGATTACCAGGTTGTAATTTACTCCTAAAATCAAAGCACACTCTGGCAAGCCACAGAAAGTTTGGCAAACCACCAACGTCAACTGATGTACTAATTAAATATTGCCAGACTTTCTGCTTGTCATCAAAACAAAGCACAAAAAAATGCACCTCTTAGAAGACTGCAACAGCTCACCACAGCCTCTGAATTCCCAGTGTTTATTCACATGAATATAAAACCCTTTGTAATAATATTAGCAATCCAAAATGTAAATAGTTAATGTAGATTGTATTCAGTTGTAATGGAACCAAATTAGTATTTTATGATTATGATGATACAGATTATGATGCCTTAGCAAAGCAATAATAACTCCTGAGATTGCTGCAGGATGAATGATACACCTAAAGAAATGTGAGAGGCTTTTCATACTCATTTATACAATGTCAATGTTTAAGATCAGCTGTGCTCTGTCTGCACTGCACTGGTAGTTCATCAATTGTACAAAATCCTGTTCATTCACTGTAGGCTCCCAGTCAGCTCATTAAGAACTCCCAGTTCATCGGATAAAGGGGACACAGCTCTGCAGAGAACAATCAGCCGCTGGGCCAAGTTCATTCCGCAGACTTGGCAATCATTAAATGAAGGACCAAGCTGGAGCGAGCTGCGTGGATCTCAATGAGCCACTGTCAACAGCTAGCTGATAATGGCACACACACATCTGATTATATAAGTCCCACACAAACCCACAATGTTCAAATGCTCAAACAACTTCATCTGAACACGTCTCTGTTTTCCATTCATTTCTATTCTACCAACCACAGTAGCTTGTTTTACCAAATTCAGCCACTCTTACAGTTTGCTTCCTACCTCAAAATTGACTAGAAAGCACAAATTGTACCTCTGTCAAGGCTGCACAATGCCATTTGTTATAGTTTGCCAAGTTTTAGAACTATTCCATTTGTATTTGGACTCGGATCATTTGTGGCATATTTTTCTTGATGGGAAGTAGTACAAGACAGAAAATAGTACCAACGACAAAAGATTCCATTCCTACAACGTTAAGAAATCATCACTATCAGGCCAATTGAGCCGACAAAATTACCTCTGTGGCTGAGGTAAAGATTACCTCCAGACTAGAGTTGGTTTCCTGCCAAAGAGGGTGTTATTGCGAACAAGATTACATTTACGAGCCTAGGCAGCCATCCATTTCCCACCATTTGAATCCTCTGAAAATCAATGCCAATCCCATGCAACATGCCCCATTACCGTCAACCTCTCAACCTCATTCCAAAATGCTACCCACCTTTACGTATTTAGATACACATGAAATTTAGCAGCACTACTTCTGCTCAATCAGCGGGGTGTAATCCCTGTCAGATGCAACAACCCGTGGCTATCTGTATACAAAGCACAATAACGTGACTGACCTGATTACAATGCTGTCTATCTAGAACAAATACAATAAGCTGCAGCTCCTTTTGTCTTCCCTCTTTCTAAGTGTCTGTGTTGTCCTCTAGGGCGTATTACTGCTTCCAGTCAGTACTAAAAGCAGTGGGTGCTTGTTGGAACAAGTAGAGGGCTCTGTGAATGGAATGCAGTGGAATGCTTCACAGAGAGGCAGGCTGCTCTCCTCCAGGCCCAACAGTTTACAGCTGAAGCCTCTTTACAATGTAATGTAGAGCTACAGCCGCCGTGCAAAGGTCCGAGGGCTCAGTGGCGCCTCGAATGCAAATGTTAAGAGTTAGAAGTTAGAAGAATTACAAAACAGTAATAAATAAATTTAAAAAAAAAAAAAAAAAACAGGTTTTAACATTCTCGCAGTGGCAAAGTCCCCACAAAACAACAGACTGCCGTAAAAAATCACAAGTAAGCTCTTTAGAGTTATTCAGCATCGCTGTAGCTGACGTGACATGAAGTTCAGGCTGACCTCCGACAGGTAACATACAGGTGAGGGGTAACGGCGGCTAAAGGAAAGTTAGACATAATTCACTCCTTCACACTGTTTTTCGGTCTCCGTGTTCCTTGTTTCTTCTGTCCAGTGTGACCAGCCGACACTAGGTTCGTGAGCTAAAGATAGAAGCGTATTACTAAGAGTACTGCCATGTTAATCCCCGGCTGCTGCAGTCAGAGCAGCAGGTGGCTGCTGTAGCTTTAGCCTTGTCAGCTAACGCAAATTAGCTCACACTTGTCGCTCCGGCTCAAAAAGCCTTGGCGGCGCACAAAGATACTCACCGGTCAACTTCAGTGGAAATGTATCCAAAAGGCAGGAGTCGTGTTTTTTTTCCCGTACCTCGTTCACCTTTGACACTTGTCGCTGCTGTCCATCACAGGGAGAAAGCAAGGCGGAACTAGCTTCACTAACTACCTTTTGCCCCAAATAAAGTCACAAAAGTAACTTTCTGGAGCGGTCGGAACAAATAAAGCCTACAAGCGTCGCCTGAATTGTACTCCAACTGCCAAGAGAGCCGTTAAATGTGGGATTTAAAACTTCTTTGTTAACACTTTGCTGTCAAAAGGTGTTGCACGTCAACTCGGCAGGAGGATTAAATAATGCTGCGCATGCGCGGCTGCTCCCTGCAGGAGAAAAAACGCCGGCAGAGGAAGCACGTGACCGCGCGGCTCTGCGGGGCTCTGCGGGGCTCTGCGGGACGCCTCGGGGCTGGAGTTTGGTCGAGTCTGTGGCACCGGCAAAACTTAATGTGTGGTTAAGGTTTGGCAGCCAAAACGCTGTGGTTAGAGGTTAGGGTAAGACAGCCCACACTCAGGCGGCTGCACGGGGTTCGTGCCCTCTCACCTGACTGTCTCACTGTCTGAGACTGTAACTTTAAAACGAACAAACAGACAAAAAAAAAAAGATGTTTAATTCAGTTGAAGACTTACAAGGAATTTGACTCCGGGTTTCCCGTTGCTCTCAGCGTACATACACATAAATAGACAAATAAAGAAAAAACAAGTACAGCATAGGTAAGCATGAACATTTAACTACTATGTACAAATATAAAAATAAAAATATATACAAAGTATATGAGCATAACACAACAATGACAATGAAGTGGAGAAATAGTGCAATGATGCCTGGATAAATATGGAGACTTTATATACATGAGCTAGGTGGAATATATATATATATATATATATATATATATATATATATATATATATATATATATACATATTGAGGTAAAATTAAGTTTCTATGATTGTTGAAGTGTTCATCAGAGTGACGGCCTGTGGGAAGAAGCTGTTCTGGTGTCTGGTAGTTTTGGTTCTCAGTGCTCTGTAGCACCTACCAGAGGGGAGGAGTTGGAACAGGTTGTGACCAGCGTGTGATGGGTCTGCAGTGATGTTTCCGTCCCGTTTCCTGACTCTGGACATGTACAGGTCCTGGATGGAGGGCAGACTGGCACCAAATCCTTCGCTGGTGTAGAGGGAGAAGAGCAGTGGAGAGAGCACTCATCCCTGGGGGGCGCCGGTGCTGATGGTCCGGGTGCTTGATGTGATGTTCCCCAGCCTCACCTGCTGCCTCCTGTCTGTCAGGAAGTTAGTGAAGTTAGTGAGCTGAAGTTCTCAAACAGAACACTTGCGTATGTCCCCGGGGAGTTGAGGTGTTGCAGCAGGTAGTGCAGTCCCATGTTGACCGCATCATCCACCGACCTGGTTGCCCAGTAGGCAAACTGCAAGGGGTCCTGCAGGGGGCCTGAGATGAAGGATTTCTTGGGGACCGGGATGAGGGTGGAGCGTTTGAAGCCGGACGGGACTTCACACAGCTCCAGGGATCAGTTGAAGATCTGCGTGAAGATGGGGGACAGCTGGTCAGCACAGACTTTCAGGCAGGAGGGGGGGACACCGTCTGGGCCAGGTGCCTTCCTGAGCTTCTTCATCTTCATCATCATCATCATCATTATTATTATTATTATTATCTTTTTACTGTTAATGTGGCTTATTTAATTGTATAAAGATACAATAATCATAAATGTAATTAACAATGTCAAGATTTAGATTTCTTTTTTCTAAATCTTATTTTTCACACCAGTCTTTTAGCACAGCCTTAATGAGTCACACTCTACTTCAAAAATAGTGCTTGTATGTGAAAGCTTTAAATATTCATTAAGGAGCATATGAATATTAAATATTCAAAAATCCACATTACAAATGAGGTCCTGAAAAGGGTATACTTGTTGAATGGCTTTTGAATACAGACAGCTGGTCCCTTGTGTTAACATACTTTAAGTCAAGTCACATTTAGAAAGAGACCAATTGTATAATTAGTTTCTTGGTGACTTGCCAGTTATCCCAGGGTATAATACTATTTCTGAAAAAATGTTCAACTTAATTGCATTTGATCGTAAAGCACATCATCAGGGGATGTTGGCATGATTAAGGGAAATTCTCAGATGTATTAGAAATATCAGTGTAACCCTTCCTCTGTGGAGATTTTAAATTAATAGTAAGAAATATTGACTATTGAAATTAATATTGCAGTAATTAAGGAAGAGAGTTTCCTTTAAGCTGGATAGTTTCCTTTCCTTTTTCACTGGATATATCCAATGAAACCTATGCTAGTGAGGTGAAGGTCAGATTCTAAATGTTCTTGTGATTTCTGTGCATTAAAAAATAAAAATATTTTCTAGATTTTTTTCTACTGTACGTGCACAACATACTTTTGATTGATGTTTAAACGCTGACATGGACAAAGACTTTGTTTGTACAGCTGTTTACGTTCAGTGTTCAAATGCACTGCTATGTACATTTTGAGATTCATCCAACTGAAATAAGTCTAATTCAACTCTGCTCTCTTTAAAACCACAGTAGTCACACAGCGGAAGGTACAGCAATCAAAAGTTTGAATACTGTGATCTCTTCTGGTCATTTGTTGAACTACATGGCATGAGCACGGTGCCTGTTTTTGAAGCGCACCCCCCCGCCGCACACCACAGATCAATGGCACAGATTTGTCTGCCACCTACTGGGCTGGTAAAGGCTCTGTTGCTAAGTGTACACATACAGTTTCAAAACAAAAACTCTCAATCCAAGAGGTCGCTCTTCCAATCCCAGGACGAATCACAACCAGAGCTGCGGATATTTTGCTTCTGACGAGATGTGCCTGTGCTGTTAAATTTTCATTTCTTATTCAAACTCAAACAAAGAAGAAAAAAAAGATTATTTTCCACTTGTCTAATGTTTGCAGTAGCCCAAGAACAAGGCATCGGTGCCAGAGCTGATACTGAAGCAGTTCCTTTCATGTAACAGATAAAATGTATGTGCCCTTTGTTTGCCTGGTATTAGGAAGTAAACACATCACTGCTGTGAGAATAGCTGCCACAGCCATTCCCAGTCTGGAGTTGTTGTTTGTTTCTGCGGAGCAGCTCTCCATGAGAGGAACTGTTGGCTCTGAAGGAAAAGTCACACAAAAGCCAGCCTGCCAGTGACCCTTAGGTGCACCCAGTCTAGTCTTACTGCCCCAGACAGGGTTTCCCACCCTCTTACTGTATTTAATTATAGCAGCCTTTTATGATTTGATCCCAAAGTGTTTATGCTGGGTCACTGGTCGAGGCCCCTGGAGGTTTATAACATTGTGACTTACTGTGAAAGTGCTGGAATGTTAAGACTCGTATATATGTAGGTACATGTATATGTAGGTTACACATTAAAATGTTTGTATAACCAATTGGATTATATTCTTATATGGAAAATCTGACCCCAGCTCTGGATAATGGCTATATGTAAATGTATAACATTTCATGTATCCTACGCAATATTCCACGATAATTAAATGCACACTTTCTTATCAACTTGACACATGTACTGGTAAATCACACACCACAAAATCCTTCATCCATTTTGACTCTGATGAAGACAGTAGTGTTAAAATGTTTTGTTTTCTCTTGGAAGAAACATTCTAAGTTGAGAAAAAGTCAAGGAATCAACCCAAACTCATTAAAAAAAATAGACCCTTTCCCAACCAAAATAATGAATAATATTACAGTTTATTTCTGTAACATCCCCCAGTGTCACGGTTGGTTGTGCAGGGTAATGGGGATAGGACTAATATCGGAATAATCAGAAAAAATTGTAACCGACTGGAAAAAAAGTATGTGAATGCAGCATTGAGTGACTAATGAGGGAAGTGAGAGCAGGTGAATGAGGAAGTCTGGTGGACAGGTAGGAAATGGCAATTCATGGTTTTGAGGAAGTGGGACTGTGGCTGAGGAGGGGGACAGAGAGCCAGACTGTGACGCCCAGTACCACACTTTAGGCTGAAATCACTAACCTGATAATTAGACTCATGTGCTGTTTTGGTTTTAACTTCATTATTCATCATCACATCACATCAAAAAAATCGTGTGGAGATCAGAGATTGAGAGATCTGGAACCAGGCTTTAATACAAAGATGCATTAATGAATCGTTTAAAAAATTATGAATACAGCCCCAATACGTCCTACTGACAGATCTTGCAGTGTAATTCCCTACACAGTAGATTTGGTAGTCACAGAAACATGTTTTTCTTGAACATGTTGTATATGTGCTCCACTTTGTTATGTTTTTCCACAAGGCAGATTCAGTTTCATCCCGTATAACATCCCATATTGCGTACATTTCCTCTTTAAAGAATCCTTTTGACAATCAGCATTGTGATCCTGCATGGAACACCCTCATATTAAACTTAGAAACAGTGAACAAACAGAGGAAACCCGCGTCTCTGAACCCTATAAAAGCCAACTATAAATACGCCAGATAGTGCAACCATTTCATGGTGAATAGGGTTTGCACAATACAAGCGCTGTTTTATTAACTACACCCACGTCTTCAGAGCTATAATTAGTCAGCAGGATTACATGACAGCTTTTGTCGTGTCTCTTTTTTAGACACTCGTTTCCTGGAACAAAATTGGACGACCTGACCACAAATTCTATGGATGAATAAGAGGGAAAATGCGCTGATTCCTATCTGCTCTGCTCACTCAACCACCTGTCAGATTTCTGAACATTACACATCAAGAGATGTCAGATGACAGGAGTTGTATGCTGCTTTCCACAGAAAGTCATGACTCAGCATCTTGGAGTGAATGTGTTTCTGTCTTCAGCCGCTGTTTGCTGAGACATGCTTCCAGGTGTGGGAAAACTAGATGTAGTAAATACACAGTCTGCAGTGTGGACACTGATAATGGCATGAAGGAAACCACAGAGCTCAAAGTCTTACTTCCTTACTTGGCACTTGGTCATTGCACATTATATGTTGTGGAGAAAACAATATTGTTCAAACATAAAATTTTGCAGCATTTCCTGGTGAAAGGGAGCTAATGTAGCTACTTTGTATATATGGTTGGATGGTTTAATCAATAACAATGCATCATATTTTATAAAATTATATTTGGTGTAACATCTCAATCTGCAAATTTACTATAGCTTTAGTGTGGTAAAAAGTACAATATTTCCTCTTAAATGAAGTGTAACATGGCTTAAAAGAAACACTCAAGTAGCACAGTACTTGAGAAAACTTACCCTTAAAAACTTACTGGGTGAATTTATTATATCTAATTAATATTTAGTTTGTGGTTTAGTTCAGTGATGGTCAGTAGAAGATATTTTCTATAGTATAGTAGCACTATAGCAGTACCCTTAAGTACATGTTAAGTCAAGTGTGCTAAAATCTTCTCTGTAAAAGACTCTGCGCCCTTGCTGGCAAAGCCTAGAACGGTCTGCAGATGTATTCAGATTTATTCCATCCATCCATTGCATACACATAACTGCAACTAATTTGTCATGATGCAAAAGATAAATACTATAAATTACATTGTAGTACGGCCGTGCATACTATAATAATTAAGGTTGGAATTAATTACAGCCAAAATGTTCTTTTTGCTTGCACTTTGCAGAACATCTAAAAATCATTTAATTGTGTGATTTTCCTTCTTGGAGATCCTTTCAGTGGGATTCCTCGGGGACCAAAATTTCTCTCTTAAGAATAAAAACTAACTAACCACTCACAACCCAAGTTTAAAGAAGGAAAAAGTGCACAAATGTGGGTTATATTTGGTAGCAGGGGGGAAACCACCATCCTGATAATAGAACTTCCTACACTTTCCTTGTGTCACCCTTCAGGAAACAGACATGAAAACAATACGCTCATGTGTGTCCACAGTATCACAGTTCCACTCAAACATTAGATAAGCCAATGCCAACCAATCTTAAAAAAGAGATTATGGTTGACTCATGATTATAACCCTCAGTGATGTTCTTTAGAATCTGCATGACGGTTTGCAATGACACTGAACACCATTTCTCTATCAATCACCGTACAGGTTAATTACAAAGGGTACTAAATAAACTAATAATGCTATTATCCAAATTAGAAAATTAGAAATTTGTTGAATATTTTGTGAAAATTAGGCCACAATATAATCCTAATGACACTGCCTGAATGGGATGTTAGGTCAAATACCTATAAAGCCACAACACCAGCAAGTGTTGCAGCAAGTGGAAACTAATGAGATTAGAGAAAGCTTCAATTGTTCAAAAAATACAGGAATATAATGTGACAAAGCAAACAAAATGTAACTGTAAGTACATTGTAAGTAGGCTAAATGATGTAACTACATTTATGCAAAATTGAGGTACTTTACTTGAGTATTTTACTTGACCTTCAGAATACTGGTTATGTATACACCAGTACTACTCAGAGGGAAATATTATACTTTTATTGTACTTTTTGTACTCTTTTACTTAAGGTTTTACGTACACAGTGTATAATAAGCTTATAAAATATGATGCATTTCTGTAGATAAACTATCACCTTTTAAATTAACATGGCAAATGTTAGCAAACATTTGGCTATTTACACGTCCAGTTGGTCCCCACCAACTCCTGAGAAAAATATCTGGCTCTTTAGCAGCTGGAATAAATGCTCCAATGTGTCTACTAGCCATATATGTCGAAATACTGGGATACAAGATGCTAAAATGCTCCTTGGATATAATATTTTCTGTGGGTTCGTCACTAGGAGAAACCTTTCACATACAGGTAGGCATTTGATGCATTACTGATGTAAAATTACTGATGCTTTCGATACCATTGACCATCAGATCCTATTACAGAGACTGGAGCATTTGATTGGCATCAAAGGACCCGCACTAAGCTGGTTTAAGTCCTATTTATCAGATAGATTTCAGTTTGTCCATGTAAATGATGAATCCTCCGTGCACACCAAAGTTAGACAGGCTTAGACAGGTTTTATTGTCATTCAATGTACAACCAGTTTACATTGAACAAAATTTTGTACCAAAGGCATAGCACAGGCATTGAAATAATAAAAATAAACACCATAAAAATAAAAATAAAAGGCTATGTACAATATAGAGAAGAGTAGGAATGAAAATATGTGATTTGAAAATATGACAAGATAGATATATATTAGCAGCATGAAGTATACCGTCAATACTCAAATGTAAGCATTAAGAAGGAGAGGGGCTTTTGAAAACAAGTGGGTTGCGGTTGTTATTAGGTGAAAATCTAAATCTGTGACACCTGATCTTTTGTCATCAGAAAACAATCAAGGCATTATGTCTGGTTTTGATGCGTAATTCGCAACTCCTGCACACGTCCCCTTGTTGATGGAACAAGCACATCAGTTTGACTTTATTACAGAATGAAGAGCAGAGGTGTGGTGAGCTTGGGCACTTACTTGGTGTCCGGAGGATAGAACACTACTTCATACCCCTGGAAGTCATGTGCGTGCTATTGTCTGATAGGGCTGCAGCAGTTGTCTTGGCATCCCTACACTGAATCTTTCTTGTTCCTTTCTTTGACACTGGAAAAGAAACAGGCAGCAGGCAGTCGAGTGGCTGGAAGCACCCTAAAGAAGCGGGGAATGACCTCAGTTAAGATGAGTCTCAGACAGACGCGAGAAAGTGATTTGAAATGACGGGGAGATTGAAAAAAGTGCAATGAGCTTGAGGGCTGGTGTAGCAATCTCTAAGGGATCAAAGGAATGATACAAATCACACATGGTGCAATCTCACCCAAACTGTGGTTCGTCACATGGCGCTCCTCTGATCCTGTGATGACCGACGGGATCATTTGGAAAGATATGTTGGACGGAGCGCCGAGGCAGGACCAAAGAGCATCAACATCAAAAGGGAAGTTCTGTGAAAGTCACCTGCAATCAGTTGAAAAAGCATCACTTACGTAAAAAAACTTTTTAAGGTTTGACAGCTCCAACATGAGATTATATGGAAAGTTACAAGGTCATTAGGGCTTTTTTTTAAATTGTAAAAGGGTTTAGGAAAAGTACAAAAGGTTCAACAGAGAGGTCGCAGGTTTTCTGTCCATCTGTCAGTGATGACACATCGTCTGCTCATGGATTTGCAGACGTAAGAGGCAGCAATGTGACGGAGCAGAGCAAACACAGTTTTATGACGGCTAGACAAGTGGACAGAAGATGAATGCATTCAGTCACAGGGAGCATTACAGTGGCACAAGTCATAACGTCCAAGTAATAGTGTCTGTCTGGTCCCTCTGCAGAAAATGTGGGTGCTATTGTGCTCTTATCTTTTATGCATTTTATTGTTCTTATGCCTTCCTTTGTAATTCTATATTCTGTATTCTATTGTTTTTAATATTTAGTATTTGCACTTGTTGCAATTCGCCTGTTTTTATTTATTCTCTTGTTTCTTCACTTTATTGTTAAGCACATTGAGCTACACCCCTTATAGGAAAAGTGCTATAAAATGAAGTTTTGTTGTCATTTTATTATAATCATCATTATTATCATTATCATTATTATTATTATTATTATTATTATTATTATTGTAATGCCAGATAGGGAAATCAAGGTGTGGAGAAGTTTGAGTCTTTATTGCCTGTTGGAGAGGACCAAAGGCCTTTCATGTGATAAGCAGCCATATCCAGTGATGTAGTGATAAATAATAAATGGGTTTAACCTTTAGCCAGTTACCATTTTTGTGCAAAATAGCACCAATAAATATGAAATATCACTGGCAGACAGAGCTGAATTATGCTTTTTACCTTACAAAGAACCAGACTTCACATAACTAACAGCAGGTTGATACAACGGACCACAGTGTTATTGATTAATTGATTGACTACCTTTCCTCTCCCTGTCCACATCTAGGTTTATGGGAGGGATAAGGTCAGGGAAACTCCCGGATCCTGTTTCCATTTCAGCACAGAACTGTCTACAAATCATTACAAATGCTGTTAATGTCGAAAAGATTTATATCATTATAAAAAATAGAAAAAAAGGCAGTTAAACTTGCAAGTTGTAGACAATCACAGATTCGGAGAGCCATCAGCTAGTCAAAACAGTTTCGACACCAGTAATCAAAAAAGAAGTTAGCTCATGGTTTAAGCATTCATGCACCAGTTGCAAATGTCACATATCCCTATGGATCAGACTGGTTTTGAAAAATGAGACTTTGTTCATAAGATGTCGGTTCTGTGTCCTATAAGGAGAAAACCTCAACGTTTAACTGTGTAAGAACCATAGCCTTGTGTAGGCCAAGTAGAGAAGCTGTCAGTGCCTGGCTGTCCAATCAACGAGTCCATGAAAAACTTTGTTTTGTCAGGTTTTTATTATGACTCAACAGCCGACATCATCCCCTGTAATACAGTGGCTTCCTTTTGCCAACAATCCTGACAAAGCGAGACGGATTACTTCATTGAGATGATGAAGGTTTTAAGTCGACCGGTGCAAATAAGTCAGCTAATGGGCTTAAGATTTTACTGTAAGATCCAAAAATCCCCCTCGACAATATCAGCAGACCGCTGATTTCAGTGATGTGTTCTGGTAACCTGATGACACAGCTAATACCTGATTTAAGGCCAAATCCTGGCCTCACACAGTATCACATTCATTTTGCTGTACGATTTCTGGTGTGACCGGGCCTCAACCCTGTAACATATCACAGGGATTGTCACATGCCACATCTGGATCCAACCCCCGCTGCCTTCCGCCTCTCCTGCCATCAGGAACAAAGGCCACCATCCTGGGCGTCCCCGCTCGATAAAGCTAAAGGATGGGTGCATACCCGGTGGAGCTGGAACATCATGGAAACTTGATAAAAAAAAAAGGTTGTTTGAGGCAAGGGTCCTTGTTTTGAGGGGAGATTCCTCTGACTATAATTAGTTACCCAAAGATCTGCAGAGTGTCAGCTATATTTAGGCTAGAGAGTAAAACAAAGGTGTCTGAAGTTATGGAATTTGTGAGAGCGTGGATTGATAAGATCAAGTCAGTGTCTGTAATGTTTATGAGAGGATAAACACTCCCAGCAGGGCATTAGATCAGTTTTCTCCCCACATGTACAATGATGACATGTTAGTGTCTAGGACTGAGACGGAATTCACCCATTGGAATTCACATTCCTTTGTGAACAAGGTCATTGTAATGGTTTTACCTCCCACATTCGTGGATCGATGACATATTAAAACTGGAAAAAATCCGGGAGGGACAACGAGAAAAAAAAAAGGATGGATCATGGTCACATTAAAACAAGATTAGATAGTGAGGTATGAGACATTTGCTGCGCTCATAATGAGGATCATGGTCATATACCACCTGAAGGCGGTGTTAATGTTTGAAGATTAGCTGCTTAATGGTTTTTACTGCGGTCTCTGATTAGGCGCTGCGAGTCATTGGCATGTAAATCACACCCATTCTCCCATCCTCAATGGGCCGTCGAGCATGTGGCTGGATGAGTTGTGATGTGGGTCAGGGTGTCATAAACGTGGGTGTGGTTTCCCATGGGAGAAACAGGCCCTGCATGAAAGAAGGGGAATTTTTACCTTTATCAGGACGCCGTTAGCCGAGCTTAGCAAAAAGTATCAATGAGCCACATGATGCACTGGGTGACATGTTGGGTGAAAGCAGTTTCACCTTTTAAACAGCATACTTCACCGATAGTGGTGATAACTCAGTGAAGAGCAGGGGTGGCAAACACTTGGTTACACCTTCAGCGTCTCCAACACATTAATCACTATGCACAATTGTTGGACTGAAGTAAAAAGACTTCCAAACTACGAAGGGCCGTTAGGGACATTATTTAAATGACCATGCATATATACATGAAGTTTTCCTCTCACAGGGACAACTTAAGACAGGCACAGTCATGAGTACTTGACCTCGACGACACTGTGAGCCGGCACAGTGTGCGACAACATGGAGGACATTTTTGAATTATGGAAGACTGCACACTAAAAAACACTGGGTTAAAAATGTACTCAATATGGGTCAATAAAGCACCGACACAATACTGGTTTCACTTTACCCAGTATGAGTTAAAGTGAACCCAGTATTGTTTCGCTTTTAACCCAGCCTTTTTTAGTCTGTGGTCAACCTGATCGCACACTGTGAGCAGGAACAGTGTGTGAGAACACTAAAAACATGTAATTTAAGTAGTATTACTTGATATCTTGTATCTTTATTTGTTGATTTGTTGATCTATCTATCTATGCCTTTGAGTGGTGCATCTTCATCAGCCCCTCTCCCCTTTCTCCTTCCCTTTCAACCCAACTCGGTCGAGGCAGACAGCCACCCACCCAGAGCCCGGTTCTATTCGAGGTTTCTGCCTGTAAAAGAGAGTTTTTTCCTTGCCACTGTTGCCAAGGGCTGCTCACAGTGGTAATTGTTGGGTTTGTGCATAATGATGATGAAAACAAAATGACTGTTTCATTGCACTCATTAATATTTATGAATGCACATTACATTAACCTTTATCATCTAAGTTAAGAAGCTGCAAATATTGCTTGTTTCTCAATAACTTCAATTTGTCAAATTAATGCAACTAACTGATTTGTTTAACTGAAATTAAAAAGAAAAACCTTAGGAAATGAATAGAGAAACATAATGTTTACAGAATACGAGAGGTCACAAGACAGTTTATGGTGATTTGTGATATCTTTATTTCTCATATGAAATGAGAAATATGTCACTAAAATGTCTCTGTTGAAGAATATTCAAGTCCTCAGCAAACAAGTAGTAGTCAACGTATACATTACTGTAGTAACTCAGTATAAAGACCCTTGCTTGCACCTGTATTTGTAGATTTAAGTAGAGGTTTACTCTTATAAACTTTTTTATTTTACTTTACTTTAGTATGTTTTGATCACATCCAATATGCACGGAAAACTGTCCTCGGCTCTGCAGATTTTTTAATTAAATAAAAGTAGCAATACCACAGTGTAGAAACACTCTGTTACAAGCAGAAGTCCTGCATTCCAAATTTTACTTAACTAAAAGTACAGAAGTATTAGCATCAAAACACACTTGAAGTACCAAAAGTGAAAGTACTCATTATGCAGACTGGCCCATATTTATGATATTTATATTATTGTAATTATTGATGCATTCATGTGTTCATAGCAGTAATGGTGCAGTTGGTATTCCACCTACCTGGTCATCTAATACCTAATATCTAATAGTAAACCTGAGCCACCTTTAAGAACAGGGTTGATCTGTGTGGGGCGATAGACGATGAAAATAAGATGATCAAGAAGAGTTTTATATTGGCCACAGATTGACTTTTCTCCAAAAGACCATTGTCCTATGCACTGCTGGTTAACACAGGTCACTGTTGTAATTCAAAGAAGACACTAATGGAAAGTTCTATGACAAGTTCCTGATTGACATAGGCCGGCAAACAATCATTTGACATTTGGATGACCTAAACCAGGGTATGAAATCATCTGTCTGCACTGACCTTCCCAGTGCCACCTTAACGCCACACAACTAGAAGATCTCTGGTTTCCATCAGAGATGCCAACCAAGCTAAAACCCTCACATCCCACCAGGGACTGACGACAGCGGGGATAAGAGAAACCTGAGTTAACAATACAGAATAAAATAAGTGGGTTCACCTCTAGATAAAGATAAAGAATTTGTGTGTCTGTGTAGGGATAATTAGATCTGTTTACAATGCAAGTTCTTTTCTGGAGTATAAAGTTGCATCTGTGATTTTGTATATGTGTCTCCAAACCTCCACTGGCATTGTGTTGACATTTATATTGATTTATTTTACTCATTGATGTTAAAGGACACTCTGTTTGGAATAACATTCCAAGTGCCTGCATGTGTGTGTGTGTGTGTGTGTGTGTGTGTGTGTTCTCCTCAGTATAGTATGTGAATGAGTGGTTTCATATGTGTATGTGAGAGGAACATTTTCGATTGTGTAAATGAGCATATTATTTTTCAGTTGTTTTTGCGAGAGAGTGAGAGTTTCGGTCGTGTTTGTAAAAGCATTTCACTAGAATGTGTGTGAGGTTTTCAGTATAGTATGTGAATAAGTGGTTTCATATGTGTATGTGAGAGGAAAACTACAGGTGTATATGCATAATGATTCTGAATAACATCCCTAATGGGCCCTCATACCAAACCATCCATGACTGTGACTTATATTTGACCTTCTGAGAAGGTGATGCTCTGTACTTTAGTATCGGATGATGAAAAGGCCACAGTTCTGGGAAATGGTAAGGAGGTTAATCCCTCCAACTGGGCAAACAAACAGTGCTTTGTTAGATGAGGTGTGAGGAGAGATCTGTGGTGGAGGTTTAGGTCTGCAGGACTGTGAAAATCAAACAAGCTCTGCATGCCTGTTGCCCATTTCAGAGTGATTAACGGACAGATACACTGCATTACATTGATCCACTTCTCTGTCACTCACTCTCTGTCTCTGTAGCCTGGGCTGATGGTGTTGGTCGTGGTGGTGGTGGTGGTGGTGGGGGGGGGGGGGGGGGGTCTACAGCCCGCTCAGTGGTTAGAAGATGAGGAAGCACTTAATAAACAACTGAGTGGATACCCCATGTGCAGAGGACTGGAGGAGGAAATTCTTAATGCATGACATCCGCGTGTTTGTCTGAGCATGCAGGTGAAAATGCAAAACAGTTATTTCCTTTTCTGGAGAGTGCCTGTGTAGGTGACAATAACAATGGCATTACCAATACATGAATCAGGCGATGCCCTATTGTTTTGAATACCAAACACGCTGATGTCACTGTCACTGGTCTGGAGTATTAAACATGAGTCCGCCTTCTGCACATTGTTCATTCAGCCCTGCAGCCTCCCCAGCCCCTGTGCTGAGTTTGGTCCATATTTAACAGGAAGACTGGATATAATGACAAACTCATCTCACCTTTGGTCCATTTAAAAGTGTTTAAGTGTACAACAACTTGTGTAAAGAGACGTTTGTGGTCCTGCCTGACTGTTAAGATTGTTCTTGGAGTGAATGTTGAATGTTCTCCTAGTTCCTCCAAAGGAAGCAGTAGTGTAGCTGTCACAGTGTTTTCCTCACTGACTTTATCATGAAGGCTGGGTTAGCTGCAAATCACTGTGAGCTGTCACAGCTTTCCAAGACTCGCATATGTTCAGTCATGCACGTAATTGGCGTTCGGCCTAGGACACTGATAGTCATTACCCTCAGTCAGTCCAGTGTGCTGTTATTTCACGGAAATTTTGATTCCTTTTCAGTATTGCTTCCTGTCAGCTCCTACTGTCAACTATTCAAGAAAAGTTAAATAAAAGTTAAAAACCTACTTTGGATCTTTTCAACTCACTTCTTAATTCTTTGGCTCTTAGAAACAATAAAAAAGGTTGTTAAAACATTTGAAGAAATCCCTGAGAATTATTTAGCAAGGTTTTTTTTTTGTATTTTTATTGATCAATTAATATATTTTATTTCTAAATTCAATTTTGATTATTATATTTTATTTTATAAATACCTTGACACTATAATGTTGAACATGTTATCTCGTATTGTGAACTTGTTTTATGCCTGACATGCTTGTAAAAAAAGTTTGCTACAAAATAACAAGTCAGCTAACTTTAATTTACCAACGTAACACTGGCTTAAGTCTATTGTACTGTCTATTGCATCTACACATTCCGCAATCATGATAAGTTCATGCAGAGAGTTATCTACGCAGCATTTTGCCACCTGGTCCTAGTGGACGTGCATAATAACACCGTCCCTTTGCCCTCGTTCACACTGATCTGTCACAGTTCATCACGTATTCACCTGCTATATATTTACCTGCCTGATAGCAGATAGACATCGTCAGGTGCTTGAATGGAAAATTAAGATTTTAATCTGCAGTGGAGAGGACAGCGGCTGTTTACAGAGATTCACACATTGTTTATGTTGTTGCAATGTGAGGCACAAATGCACCGTGAGCGGCTATCACTGTATCTGGTGTACGTGTGCCCGTATGCTGAAGAAGATGCTATGGCAATCTAGACTATATCATGAAGAATGCCATCCAGTACTGGCATGCCAGCATGTTGTGTTCAGAAATGAAGATGTCTGTTTGAAGCAGGAGAAGGAATGTCTGGTGATCTGGAGCCATTTCTGCAAGAAAAATGACAGCAGGTAATGTCCCAATAGAAACACTAACCACATATATACACACTGCATCCTGTTAAACACTTTTGTCTTTGAATGATTACACTGCTGCTGCTTAATGAGGCCCCTTGGTGAGGAAGCCTCCAGGAATGCCTGCTATTCAAAACAGCTATGGAACTGTTTATTCATTGGACTGCGAGCGATTTCTTTCAAGTCATGACACTTGCTCTGAAACAACTGGAAAGTTACCCATTTATGCTGTGGAACAACTTCTCCTTCTCTCCCTGATCAAGCCTGCTTCCTTCCTGCTGGTCCTAGGTGTTTGGTCATGGCTAGACTTCATGTTTTGGTATCAGCAGGCATGTTTGGACCGGCGGTGCTGATAGGCCAGTCTGTCCCCAGTCTGTCCCCGAGCCGCTCCGGTCCCAGCAAACAAAACCAGGAAGAGGAGGAATGTACCGAGACCGGCTTTTACTGTAATTGCAGCCAGTTTGGACTGGAACAGTTCAACAGCAAGAGAAAACACAAAAACCTATGATGTGGCACGATGTTTTATAGTGTACAGACAATGTCATAACAAGTATCATAATATACTTTTCTTTATTATTTACTGTAGGACAAGTTCTAAATCCTAATTCAAGTTGAAATGCCAATGCCTTAATGCTTTTTTTATCATGACATATTGTTCTAAGGTACCGTACACAAATTATTAGGGGGAGAGCAAAGGGAGAGCTTAGTATTTTGTTACACACCAAATTTATATTTCAGCATTCCTTTGCAGGATTTCATAAACAAAGGAATAAAAGAGTCAATAAATAATAAAATGAAATATCAAATGATGTTTCTAGTGTGCACAGTGGGTTGTAAAGGTATGCTACATGCACAACAACAACAATCCTGTCCCAGCTTCCTGGATTTTTAGTTTTTCATATCACACTAAATGTTATCTCTACCAAAAGGTGTTTCCTCTTTCCTCAGCATCACAACAAAACGTTAAAAAAGTTATTTATCTCATTTAAAGGTTATTTGGTTGTCTGTTGTTTCTAGCTTTCGCTGGAAAAAGAGATCTCAGGCTTAACAAGACGACCTGATTAAATACAATTTATAAAATGTAAGATTCAGTTTGACTCTCCAGCCCGCGAATTTTCGTACAGTCCCTAAATCAAGTTATTTAATTGCAGGTGGACAGTAGAGAGTGAAACATGGGTTACAGTGCCCTAACCCTAAATCTGTGTATGCAAAAACAACAGGCAGGAGCCCAGAAAGAAACAATTAAAATCACACAAACATGATTTACCATCAGCCAGTATGTCAGGGGAAAAGAAGTCAAGGTAACAACATCGAATAAGGACTAAAACAAAGCAAAACAATGCAGCTAGTGTTATGACAACAGTGTAATTAAGGTTACAATCTCAATCCCCGATCCAGCCCATATCAGTTCCCTGCGCAAACAGCAGACATGCTCCTGTTTTTCCTTTGTTTCTTTTCCTCTGCCGGTTCTCTCCTGTGCTAAAGGAATTCAGGAGGAATGCAGAAAAAGCATCCTGTTTTCATTCCGCACTCTTACTCAGCTATTCACACTCTGCAACGCATGCTGGGGGGTCTGGGAGTTCTTACTGACGTCAGGGTAAATAACTAGGAAGTCACTGCATCAATTAATGGAGACACAGGTGAATATTATCACCGCGTGGCCTAGTTTGCTTTTGCATCCTACAATGCCTCCACTCCTACACAAATACAAACTCACATAAAATTCAAGCTAAAACCATCATATTAACCTGTGATTTACTTTGAATGGTTCTAATGTTGCATTTATTGGTATTATCTGACGTTCCTTTAACACTTGACCTGTAACCTAGGACTTCCTTTAGATAATTGAAAGTCAAAAGTCTCCAACATCCTCTATAACAAACACTTTCTGAGCTCACGTCCCTCTCGTGGGACAGCCTATCTAAAGTAAACATCAGCGTATGGAGCAGCAAGGGGACAGACTCCTCGCCACAAAGAGATAACCCCCGCATGTTACACTACCGACAAAGAAATCCGGTGTGTAGTAACAACACATTTCTTTTTATTTGGCTCTCTCTGCCCCTCAGCAGGTTCACTGTGTGCCTCTTCTGTGGTTAAATTTTAGCACGACTTCAAAGTAGGCACGGCAGATTGTTTTTTTTTTGGCACAGTCAGCCCAAAATTGTTTTATTGACAGCAACATGCAGGAGGTGGCCTTGGCCATTTAGTCCTTGAACCTTTTTTATGTATACAGTTAAATCTACGACCCATCAATTTGGTTCTGTGCAGAACCTTAGTTCATGCTGAAGTTCTATTTTTATGGAAGTTTCAGCAAGGTGCTTTTTATATTCTGAAGTTCTACTACACCTAAATCCATTGATTTTCCATAACATTCATGATTTATACTGTCGTGTGTTTCAGCAGCAACATGCTTTTAGCAATGACCAATAATAAAGTCAAAATACTTTGACCAGTGACAAAGAACGTGGAGGGATGAAACAAAAGGATGACACTAACATAGCAAATCTTTTGGAAATTTGAGGCACTCTTCAATTTGTAAATTATTTGTCAAATATGTCACTCTGTTAGAAATCAAATGTCCACAAAAGGCCTTGCACCTGGACTTAATATAGTTTACGGCAAAGTACGGAGGAAGAGAAAAACATGGCTGCCCCCCCAGGTTTTGTTGACACAACCAGGTGAATTGTCTGAGGGCGTTCTAAAACTCAGAACTCACCAGAAACCGGGATACATGCAAATCTGTCCCTCAATACATTCGCATCAATTTGCACCGTCCTGAGGGAATTCCTTTAACTTTGTATGCAATCACAGCGCCTCTGAAATTCACTTTGCATTCTGTCCAAACACACAGTATGCTATACAATATGTGCATATTTCTGTTGGTGTCACAAAGAGCTCACAAAGAAATAACGTATTATTAACATGTCTTGTACAGTAGTATTAAGGAGGGGTATTACTGTGGGATCACCGTCAAGCTCTTAATGAACTGTCAAAGTACACAGAGGACCCGGTCACAACACACTGCAGTTTGAACTGCTTTCCACTGTCTGAATGATCTTGGAAAATCAGTTTTCATGTCCTTAACCAAACCAGACGGGTAAGGTGTGAATCTATTACTGTGTGGGGCTCTCTGTTGGCCTTTAACATAAAAAGGTCTTTATCTGCAAAAATAATCACAAGAAAATTGAGTGAAGCCTCAGTCAACATTACCTAAACGTCGACAGCTCTTGACATCACCTGGCCTTGCTGAAATATCTGATTTTATTATGTATTCAGGATACAACTGGTCGTGTTGGTAGGTCTTCAATGGACTGCTAATTTCCTTCATTTTCAGTTTCTTGTCTCAGTATATTTTTTATGTTTTATGTTATTATGAAATAATGAAATCACCATTCTGCAACAGAATATTTTCTTAGCATTTTTTATTTTTTCATACACAAGTCAGTGCATCATTCATTCAAATATAAATACATCTCTGAATAAGTTAGAGAATAAATAAACTGTTCTATTTACAATAATTGCAATCATTCAGCATTCAACAGTAAACTTCTACGCTGGTAAACTATCCATCATGTACAGCATTGAGATATTTGAGGATGATTATGTTATGAGTCACAATGAAGGTTTATATTTCCATGTCAATATTTTAATCAAATGGAGAAGAGAAAAAGTGCAGGCCACATAAATAGCTTTTGAAGTGCATAACACAAGTCAGGAGTCATAATTTCCCAGTGGATAATTACAGAGGAATTAAGTGAACATTTGTCAGGGGAGAAAAACAATTGTTGCATTTTTTTGGCAAGCTGCACGTCATTGAAACCTTCTGGCTTATCTTCAATCAAAACTTTAAACAAGAACTATGCAATAAACAGTGGAGCCAACACAATAGACCTACTGTAGTTGTTATGCTAGCAGAAAGTGTACTGTATATGTGTGTGTAGGGGAGCTGACAATGGACCTTGTATAAAGCTAATTGTTTTGTTAGATAAATCCCAAAGAGATGACCTTCATTTCACTGAGGCAATGTGTGCCAAGAGTGAACAAGCTGCCATTTTCAAGTACTGCCTCTTAATTAAAAAGTTATTTGCTAATTGTGCCTACATTAGGCAGGGCAGTGGACTCCAGCTCTGATACAGAGGAATATTTAACCCAACCAAAGGTCAGCAATGACAGAATTTGAGTCAACATTGATGAACAATTCCCAACTAAATACAGTTGGTAAGACTCTGTAATATGTAATGATCCTAGATCCTAGTAGATGAGTTGTAAATTCAAATAAGGTGGTACATCAGTTTCCATGTCCTTGGCTGAAATGGATACTTCCTTGGCATGCGTTGACTGTTGTTAAGTTCAAAGAGAGTTCAACAAATGACTCCAAAACGTCTCCATCCGACATTGTTCCTCCGGTAGGGCTTCTGTCTCAGTGAGCTGCCAGTTCTCCGAAGCTCTGTTTTGTTGATCAAATGCTTCCTCCCCTGCTTCTGTTGCCTGTCATCTTTCCACCGCCGTATTCCCAGAGTTGCTAAGACTCTTGACACGTGCCAAAACCCTGGTGTGGGCTTTGAAGGCAGCTGGAGGAGTCTGTGGTCCGTGGAAGTTGAATCCAAGGAGGCTGAACCACTCCTGGTGTTCGCTCGGCCTTCTACCTCCTTGTCCTGCTCCTCAGCCTGTTGACTGTACCCGAGCTCTCCTTTGGTGACAGAATCTCTTTTGCGGTCACCATGTTGGACTTGACCACAGATCTGAAGTAAAAAGAAAAGACAACAGGTAAGAGATGCTTCATAGGTCTTAGAAATGATCATCAAACACAGCACAATATGAATTTAATGGTTGATCCCAAATTTACCTGAAAATTGCCAGCAATTTGTTGCTGTTTGTGCTTGCAGATTCTATCAGTGGGCCCACGACATTAGTCCTTGGATTCTCTGAGCTGTGGACAGATACAACAACAGCATTAAAACAAGAAAATAACCCTCCAAATGCCTCAGGGAATTAAACCTCTACAGGTTTTTGTCCTGCATTATAATGTTATTTGAAAAGTAGTTCAGGATCCACTAAGCATATTCTTTGGAATTCTAAACTAATATGTCTTCAAATGCCTTCTGGGCAGGAATGCAGGGGCTTTACCAAACACCACCTAGGATAACATTTAGAGACAATGACTAATCCATACTGGTGGTTTCATAACCGCAAGAACTTAAAGACGCAACAAACATTCCCTTAAGTGAAAGTAGAAATCTGAACTTTCCAAAAATAGCAGCACTGCTAATAAACCCTTGGCTTTTCTTTTAAGACCTGCAAGGAAATGCGGGACATTCTCCGCACTATGACTACTACCCCTATACTGTAGCTACATTATCAATCACTGAATCATTTTGCCTCCTCCCTGACTCGTCTTCCAGATCAGCTTACTGTTCACGCTCGTCACACATGACTGAAACTAAAAGGAGACACAAGTCTACTTTGATACTATCTAGCATCCAAAGGAGGGGGTGATGGGAAGGCCTTGCCTTGCTGTAGTTTTAGGTAGAAGGAAGGGCAGCACTCACCTTTTATGGCAGAAGCCGGAGCAGGTTCTATCAGCTGGGTTGAGGCATTCACAGCGGTCAACGGAACGGCGGCGGCGACGAGAGAGGGGACTTCCAAGGCCATAAGGTAGGAGTTTACTGTAAAGGAAAACAAAATTTTCTTAGGACAATGTTGACGAACGCATGAGTAAATTTTGGTATTAGTCTAGAAATCATCCCTGATTGCTGTTGGGGGTAAGGGTTAAGGTTAGGGTTTGGGGATCTTGCTCAATCTCCCTATCCATTAAGAAACGAAATCTCTGAAGTACTCTGCAGCCTCACCTTGGCGTGTTGACCCAGATAATATCTAGGTGGCAGAAGTAGATGCATTCTTTATCATCCCAGCTGTTACAGGAGCAGCGTTTGGTCCGGACGTGGTGTGGATGTGCAGCCTGAGCTGGCAGTTCTGCCTGATCTGATAAAGGAAGTCCACAACCTAGAAAAACACAAAGCATCCAGAGATTAAAAAGTGCCAGCGAATCCTTTGCGGTGACTGTACAGTTAGTGATTATCACATGTAGATTACAAAGAAACCCATTTGGCTAACACCCACTAGTGTGGTTAAACAAATATGATTGTGATTAATAGTGGAACATATTTATCATATTATAAATCAAAAGTACCTAATCCAAGACAAACAATCTTGCATGATGGTTATATCCATAATGCTGCGGTATTAACTTATCAGAGGAAAAAAATCTCTAGAAGTCTGAACCCAGCTCTTCTATTGTGCTTTCTGTGGTAACTGGCAGAGGGTCAAAAAGCATTTAATTATTTACTTCCCATCTTAAATGCATCTCAATTCTTTTGCTAATCAATTTGTGCTGTTTTCACTATTTTGTGACATTGCTCATTTTGGTAAACTTCAAAACTAGCCCTAACCCTAATACCTTTAGCAAAACCAGTCAAGAAAGAAATGGTAATTAATATGAGCAGTCAAAAGGAATACATAAAGAAAACAAATACTTTTTTTTCCTTCTTTTTACTAGATTTTCCCTGCAAAAATCTACAAAAAATATTTCAAAACCACCCTAAAATCCCAGGGAACCAAAGAAAAGTTAGGGTTAGGATTAGTTTAGTTACTCACCCTCTTGAAGAGCCATGCAGATGATGAATAAAGTCAGTGTCTTGCAAATGAAGGAAGCCATCATCATGCCGTGTCTGATGTTCTGATGTGTAAAGGCAGCAGCAGTCAGTTAACACGCTCCGAGAGGTGCAGACGGATCTTGACAGTTGTGTGTGGTGAGGCTGGAGAGCAGCAACAGGTGCTTTGTGTTCACGCTCCTGCCAGGACATCTACTTATACCCCCCTGCGTGGGTGATATCATGGTGGCTCCTCCTACCTCTGTGTGCTGGCCTGTCTATGCAGAACAGTGTTGTTACACAACACACGCATACTCCACCTGCCCTCCTCGCATTCCAGCAGTGACCTTAACATGCAGTACTGTCAGCGCCCCCAACAGGCCAAGAAGGGCGGGGGAACATGTAAGGGATCAACTAATGCTGAGATTTCTACAGGTCGTAGATTAAGCCCATATCTTCTGCTGGTATTCAGTATGTTTCAGTTGAATTGTATTTTGATTTTTTCTTAGCAAATAAATACAAGTAAGTGTTTTTGCTTTAGAATTAGTCTTGCTAGACAGCAAATATGGTTAAAACGCACTTACATCGTCATTGGACTAAGTTAGAATGTCCTAGACTGAGACTGACAGAAATTCATCCCACGTGAATTTATTGTCATGTAAGCGACCGAGCGAATGACATGCCAATGGACTGCTTTGTGTTGCCTTCAGACCTCAAGCCTACGTTAAGCCTGTTGAGTAAAATCCACACCACAAATCAATGATTCCTCTATAAAAAAAATGTAAAAAAACATCTGATCTGAAAATAATAATAATAATAATAATTTCACACATAGACTGTTTCTGTCAGTGGGGCTTTAATGGCCCGAAGTGATAGTTGTTGTAATAACTGATTTTTACATACCAAAGTCTAATAAACTGACATTACTCCTTTAAATTATAAGCAGTATAAATACTTAGTTGATCAGTAACTTCTCCTGTGAAGTAACTGCTGTATAATGAATGATTGAGAACACAATATAGCTGAAATCATATATTCATGATCATCATGATCTATGAACACACACGAACAGATCCATACAGTGTGTACAAAAAGTATTGAACTGTATGTATGAACTGTTTGTACACATGTACAAATCATTCACAGGTGGGTTTAAAACTATTTATAAATGTGTTCAGAACTCATAGAGGCATGTTGAGCTTGAATGCTTCACAGTTTTGCGTCTCATGGCCTCATCAGCCATTGGTGTTTTTAACATGAGGAAATTCTTCATTAATAAATATAATAAACACATATTTCATATTCATAGAAAATATGAAGACCTACTTTTGCAACTGTTTATAGAGCAGCTACAGAAGCTTCAAGAAATGATAACTAGTGACACTTGCGTTAATGGTCTTGGTTACTATTTCTTCATGGTTTATATACAGCCTGTAAATTCTAAATGGGGAATCAAGAATTCACAAAACTCTCTTCATCAGTAAAATTATTTGTGGAAAACAGCAGGCTATAGGCAGAATAATAGGAATACCTCTATTAACCAATCAGAACGGAGTAACAGCAGATGATTGTCACAAAGACAGGAGGTCATGTGAGGCCACGGCATGCCTTGTGTTTTTCCCTCTTTTTTTTTTTTTTTCCAGAGGCGTTGGCATGCCGGGTGAGGCTGGAGGCAGTAGAGGAAGAGATGAGCAGTGGCAGTAGGAACAGTCGGAGGGGTTTGCATGTGATGAAGTCAAGGAGAGCTGTCGGCACCCCCACGCAGGATAGTGAGGTCATGGCACGACCCCCCCCCCCCCCCATCATACTGTCACACAAACAATATCTCAGCGTGTAACATGGCTTGACCTTCATAAAGAGATACGCAGCCGCCTGCCACCATACACACACAGACACACACACACACACACACACACACACACACACTGTTTACACTGCCTATCTCTCACCAGTGACAAACACAGACCTTAGGGATTTTGGCCACCCGCCCACACACTTCAGACAGTTACAGTATGACATGAAAACCCCCTCAGGTATTCCTTCCTTTTATCATCTTTAGAATGGATTATATAACTCTAATCCACAGGTATGTACAGTCATAAGGAGCCAATGAAGTATGTGCATCTGATAACAGAGTGCCAATGGGAAGAATGGATGGATTAGGATGAACCTGGAATGAGCCGCGACAGCCACGTATTTTTTAAATAGACGGATAATTCAGAATGTTTTAAAGTTTTAAAATCATTGCTTTTATTCAATTCACTATATGCTGCATATTGTATATTGTGTATTCTTTTGTCAGTTAATATGGAATTGAGCTATTACCCACGTTTCTATTGTAATTTTCATATACTATATTTTTCTTTATCTGACATTATCATTTTTTGTTAAAAGTACCCATTTACAAAATCTCACTGTAGTAACATTTACACGCATTTAAACCTTTTATATAGCTCATCTACACAGCATCCCTTTCTTAAATGTATCTTACATTATGGCTTCTGAGGAGGACCCATCCTGTACATTTCTATTACATTTTTTCATGAAACTTTATGTTCTATTAGAAAGAAAATTAAACAATAATGCATGCACAAATCAAGTCAAATTTCTTGTAAGAGCTTACCTCTCCAGCGAACATAACATTACATTTAAGTCAAGTCAAGTCAAGTCAATTTTATTTGTATAGCACCAATTCATAACAAAATTATACTAGTACTGTACTTTTGGGCTCTTACAAGAGGAAAGGTTGACACTAAAGGCCTAACATTTATTTGTAGTTTTATTTGTTTTCAGTTGCCATAGTAACTGACATCTACGACCCTTCATCGTAACCGAAGAAACACGTGGGACCCAAGCAGTCTCGAACATTGTAGCTATCAAAATTATTTTTTTGTGTGTCACAACAAAATAAGGAAATAACTGGAAAAGAAACATTAGAATTTCTGTTCCACTTTGAAACTTAATGAATTTATGATTACAGAAATAATGTTTCTGACTGGAGAGAAAAGGCAGTCTTCACTCAAGGACATTTTTTCTTGTTTAGGATTGTTTACATTTAGGAATGCCGTGTTTCAGTGGGGCGGTGGGGGCAGATCCAGATTCCCTGTTTGCTTTCCCTAAGAGACAGGAATCGGCCATTTATTTATGTTTTTACAGTTTCACTTTTGCGCACAGAGAGGGAAATCCCCCAAAATGTTTCCCATCATGAACTATTACATTGTTAAGATCACTTCTTCTGGTGAACCTTATCAAGTCAAGTCAAGTCAATTTTATTTGTATAGCGCCAAATCATTAAAAAAGTTATCTCAAGACGCTATTCACATAGAGTAGGTCTAGACAATACTCATTTACAGAGACCCAACAGTTCCCACCATGAGCAGCACTTGGTGACAGTGGCGAGGAAAAACTCCCTTTTAACAGGTAGAAACCTCGAGCAGAACCAGGCTCTGGGTGGGCGGACATCTGCATCGACCCAGTTGGGTTGAAAGGGGAGGAGAGAGGGGGAGAGGGGAGACAGAACAGGAGGAGAGACAACAAATCAGACTAATAATAATAATAACAACTGCAGCAGTGAGTGTGGAGCAGGAACATGGGGGCAGTAGACGGCCGGCAATCACAGATCCAGAATCTACAGCTCCAGAGGCAGAAATACCTGCAGAAAGTGAGAAGGCCAACAAGCACAGAAAGCACAGGAACTACTGGGAAGAAGTGGAGTTAGTAACATGTATTAGTGGGATAGGAATGCGTACGGATAGAGAGGGAGAGGAGGAGAGAGAAGCTCAGTGCATCATAGGAAGTCCCCCGGCAGTCTAAGCCTATAACAGCATAACTAAGGGATGGTTCAGGACTCACCTGAGCCAGCCCTAACTATAAGCTTTATCAAAAAGGAACATTTTTAGCATACTCTTAAACGAAGAGAGGGCGTCTGCCTCCCAAACCCAAATTGGGAGCTGATTCCACAGAAGAGGAGCTTGATAACTAAAGGCTCTGGCTCCCATTCTACTTTTAGAGACTTTAGGTACCACAAGTAACCCTGCATTCTGTGAGCGTAGTGCTCTAGTGGGGTAATACGGTACTATCAGCTCTTTAAGATACGATGGTGCCTGACCAATAAGAGCTTTGTAAGTGAGGAGGATGACTTTAAATTCTATTCTAGATTTCACAGGGAGCCAGTGCAGAGAAGCTAATATCAGAGAAATATGTTCTCTTTTGCTAGTTCCTGTCAGTACACACGCATTAACATAACATTTTAATTTTGTTTGATTCATTTATTTTGGTGTGTGGCATTTAGTGTTAGTAATTCTTGATTTCATACATATGGTATAAAGACAATATGGAATGGAGAATCATCAGCCATAAAAAGCAATGTGTTCAATGCAGGAAAAGTCAGTTCATGAATATATTGTCTCTGGACTGGTCATTTTTGGGGTATATGAAAGAATGGATTAGTTTCACACACACTTTACCACAAATGGTTTGCCTGACCAAAAAAAGAAGAGTCAATTAAAAAACAGGAAGGCGTACAATTGTTTAGGTCATCGAAGAGCTTCAGCTAAAGTGTGGAAAATCTTGCAAAGGAATTCTACATCTACATCAGAGCTTCAGCAGAAACCCAGATGATAGAAAGAGACATCTACAGAAACAGGAAAAAACACGTCTGAAACATGCATATTTGTGTATGTGTGGGTGTGTGTGTGGTTTATAGGGGTTAAGGGGTGGGGGAAATGCCAAAAGGATGTCACAATGCAGAAAGGCTGGCATTTGACCAACTATTTGTTTCACTGAAGAAAAAAAAATATTCATGTAGGGCAAATATTTGTCCAGCGGGGCAGACTGGAGGAATGGGCTCAATCTAAAGGTACCCCCTCCCCCTCATTTCCCTTTCCCCTGCTGCTCTCTCCAGACAAGGCAGCAAAGCAACACAACTGACTCTGCAGTCGCAGTGTAACAAAATGTGTCCTTATCTATTTCCCACTTCCGGCTGACGCTGAGGGCGACGGAGGAATGCGAGACGGCGCGATGACAAACAAATAGCGGAGCCACGACTGCAGAATCCTCTGAAATTCCTCTAGGATGAGGTTAAAGGTACAGGCGGTGACACAACAACACACTAACAAGGCGTCACGCTCAGGACAGAGAGAAGAAGTTCAAATGGTATGCTCGGATGCCGTCATGCAATTGCAAATCATGACATGACCACCACAGATTTGCTCACTGTTGTACGTTCTGATATATACAGCTCACTACCTTCAGCAGGGGACTAACCCTGCATTACTACCAAGACAAAGAGTTAACTTATCATTAACTAAGTGCATTTTCACAGTTAAATGCTACTACATATTGCGTGAGTACTGTGGGTTATTTAGTGTCAGTCAGTCAAGCCTTTAGCTTGTTATTATGTGTTACCAACAATGTATGTTTAAAAGCTGACCATCATCTTACCAGGAAAGAAAAAGAAAAATTTCAGAATCAATAATGCAGTTTATGGCCTTTATGTTTATGGCCTGTTTATGGTTTTATCAGCTCCTGCTGATAAAACCATAAACAATCCTACTGTGAGTGCTGAGTACTGTACTTTTGGGCTCTTACAAGAGGAAAGGTTGACGCTAAGGGCCTAACATTTATTTGTAGTTTTATTTGTTTTCAGTTGCCATAGTAACTGACATCTACGACCCTTCATCGTAAACGAAGAAACACGTGGGACCCAAGCAGTCTCAAACATTGTAGCTACCAAAATTATTTTTTGTGTGTCACAACAAAATAAGGAAATAACTGGAAAAGAAACATTAGAATTTCTGTTCCACTTTGAAACTTAATGAATTTATGATTACAGAAATAATGTTTCTGACTGGAGAGAAAAGGCCGTCTTCACTCAAGGACATTTTTTCTTGTTTAGGATTGTTTACATTTAGGAATGCCGTGTTTCAGTGGGGCGGTTGGGGCAGATCCAGATTCCCTGTTTGCTTTCCCTAAGAGACAGGAATCGGCCATTTATTTATGTTTTTACAGTTTCACTTTTGCGCACAGAGAGGGAAATCCCCCAAAAATGTTTCCCATCATGAACTATTACATTGTTAAGATCACTTCTTCTGGTGAACCTTATCAAGTCAAGTCAAGTCAATTTTATTTGTATAGTGCCAAATCATAACAAAAGTTATCTCAAGACGCTTTCACATAGAGTAGGTCTAGACCATACTCTTTAAAATATTATTTACAGAGACCCAACAGTTCCCACCATGAGCAGCACTTGGCGACAGTGGCGAGAAAAAACTCCCTTTTAACAGGTAGAAACCTCGAGCAGAACCAGGCTCTGGGTGGGCGGCCATCTGCATCGACCGAGTTGGGTTGAAAGGGGAGGAGAGAGGGGGAGAGGGGAGACAGAACAGGAGGAGAGACAACAAATCAGACTAATAATAATAACAACTGCAGCAGTGAGTGTGGAGCAGGAACATGGGGGCAGTAGACGGCCGGCAATCACAGATCCAGAATCTACAGCTCCAGAGGCAGAAATACCTGCAGAAAGTGAGAAGGCCAAAAGGCACAGAAAGCACAGGAACTACTGGGAAGAGGGGGAGTTAGTAACATGTATTAGTGGGATAGGAATGCGTACGGATAGAGAGGGAGAGGAGGAGATAGAAGCTCAGTGCATCATGGGAAATCCCCTGGCAGTCTAAGCCTATAGCAACATAACTAAGGGATGGTTCAGGACTCACCTGAGCCAGCCCTAACTATAAGCTTCATCAAAAAGGAACGTTTTTAGCATACTCTTAAACGAAGAGAGGGTGTCTGCCTCCCGAACCCAAACTGGGAGCTGATTCCACAGAAGAGGAGCTTGATAACTAAAGGCTCAGGCTCCCAGTCTACTTTTAGAGACTTTAGGTACCACAAGTAACCCTGCGTTCTGTGAGCGTAGTGCTCTCTTATCACAGTCTTCCTTTGGAAATATGTTACACTATTTGCACTAGTTAATAATCTGCTATTATCAGATTACTATCTAAGAATGACACAGATTCAAGGCGAGTCTTTGTTATTTTGGTTGGCATAGACACCCCTGGCATCTGACGCTCACAATACTATCACCACCATCCTGCAGGGAAATTTTCTGTACAGAGCCGTAGAAGAGAGGGATAATCATGGAACAAGTGGATCATGGGTTTAGATATTAAAAAAATAATCCTTCCTTTCTCCACACCTAAGTTGACCTTGGTTTCTATCACCATGCCTTTTTAAAATAAAACTATGAAAATACACAATAAAATCCCCTCTGTGTGTGATTATTCCTGCTGGATGTGCATCATTTCCTGGATGATTTACAGCCGGAGAGGGGATTCAATATATGGGCCAGTACCTTCAGCGCATGATGTCATCCCTCTCAGTACACAGGCAGCAGGAGCCCAGATAAGGCTTAAAGTTGCTTTCTCCTGCCACCCAGTGGTTACATGCGGCGTCTTCAGTTCTGGGAAACAAAGACAAGCTTCCTTCATGGCCACAGAGGAGAAAAGGAAGAGCACTGTCAAATACAACAAAATGACAAATAAAAAAATTTAAACAAGAGAGAAAAAACTTTGAGGCAGGCCATAAAACAGATTTGAAGTAAAATGAGTGTTCTTCAGCCTGAGAAGTGGAATTTCAGTATTAAATACAACCTGACCTTAGCCACAGGGTGGTGCCACATGCATATCCACAGTGTTGGCTGTAGTCTTTTATCCACCTGGAATTCAATGGAATTGTGAAAAAGCAAAAACAAGAAAAGAAAACTGATGTGCCTGGGCATTACGAAAGAACACACAGTACAGGAGGAAAAAGACGAGAAAAATACAGTCTTGTTAAGAGGACATAACATACTGTGAGTGAGACTATTAACCCTGTTGTTATAGTGGACAGTGAGTGATCGGTCATTACATGCTGAAAATGTATTTACAAGACCACACAGGTGTGTTGCATTTTCAAGCTTTTTAAAGGGTCAGGTAAAACAAAAAGTATTAAAACCCACTAGTAGTTAACAGTACAATGGAAGTGAATGTGGTGTGGTGGTAATTGCTGCTGGATATTGATTCACTGCAGCAGTAAAAAGTAATGAGTCAGTGAGGTTAAAGTTACAAACACTAAGCAATGGGGCATTAATAGAAAACTTAAAATAACACAGTATCCAAATACTAAAGCAGTGTGTTGTAAATGAATGTGAATATTTAATAACCATAGTGTAACAGTAGAAACAATAGTGTTGGACAGTAAACATTGACTAGATTTCCAATATAATAAACAGATTGCTGTGCAAATTAAACTGTCTAGTGGTATTTGAGGACGTCCCTCTTTGCTCTTTTGTTCTTGTCACTTTAAAGGACCAGGGTCAGTCTGTTTCATACAGATGGTTTGAACTGGCGAACAAAGAATGTTAAGACAAAACTTTAAATGTAAGTGCAGATTGATGGCAACACTGTTGAAGGTGAAGCTAAGCCAGAAAACTAACCTGACCAGGACCAGGTTAGTTTCCCTGGTAACTTATTTAAACCTCCTCTATGAAACAGACTTTCCTGAAAATAAGCCTGACTTACTTAAATAAGCCTGGCTTAACTGGTAATCTTGCTGTCTGCAGCGTTAGTTACTATGGCAGCTGAACTCAGTGTAAACTCCAGCTATCTTTGTGAGGCCGAGAAGCCACGGTGAAGCCCAAAGTTACCTGGCTAGCCCGTTAATCCTGCTTTGTGAGACATGCACGTTGTTTCAGGAATTTTTCAATGTTTTGAGCACCATGAAGGAAATGGCATTCACCTTCACTGTGTTTTCTTGGAGACTTAAATCAGACAAAATATGAGGAAATAAGACAAGGTCTACCTGCATGCTTGGATACCACTGTGGGTAAGTGAAAAAATATGTTTTTTGTAATGTGGGTGATGCGACCCTTTAAATACAAATCACATACATTACATTCCTAATCCTTTTCTTGAGCACGTGGTCAGGTTTCACACAATCAAAGCGGCCATTGATTTAATTTCTATACATGAATTAGCATTTGAAAAACCTTCTGTTCCACTGGAAAAGAAGATCAATAACTAACTCAAAAACCACACGCACAACACAATTTTAATATAAATCTGTAAAAATGAGAAGTTTAATGGTAAACATGAAAATGACAGAGTGATTGTATCATTTATAAAAGCAACAACACAAAAATACATGTATCTGTTTATGAAAAAAACTGTACCGTAGCTACCATGTAGGTGAAACAGGTTTCCTCTGGATATCAAATTATTTTTCAGTGCACTCCAAATGTCTTGATCTGAAACTTCTTTTCCTAAAGACATTAGAAAAGGAGGTGATCGTAACCCTGCTTCTTTGAACACAAATAAAGACAACAACAATGAAAAAAAAACAACTAATAATAATAATAATCACAGCCTTTAAGAATGACATTTCAAACCACAATCTTGACATAAAATTGCACTTCAAAATACTGGTCAGGGTGAATAAATATTTGTAGTACCTTTCTATATCCATTTTGGTAATACAGTACATTAACACAGCAATAGTATATTAGAGCTGTCAAAGGGGTAATAGAGAAACTGATTAAAACTTTGTCTGTTTTCATTCCAGCTGCTTTTGCATATAGTACAGAATTTGCATAATAGCACATAAATAAATTAACACCGATGACATCAAACAAGAGGGTAAAAAAAGATTTACAAAACATACTGCATATCTAACATAGTGTCTATATATATTATTCATATAATTACATAACAGCGTCATTCAGAAGCGGTGTTGAAGTGCTCTTGCCTTTTGTCCTCAGTCTCCAAACAGCAGACTCTGGTTTTTAGACTTTTAGTCTTTTGCACTATCCCTTTAGACTCTCCCTCCTATCAGAGTTGTGTCTGGGAGGAAGGAGCCTTTTTCTGGCCTTGAGTAGTCTCAGGGTAAACGGACCTCTCTGTAACATGTGCGTCTGTGTTTACCCCCGGATGCCTCGTCTCTGTCCCGGGACTCGACGGCTGCAGGACATTGAAGCATCCTTGCCTGCGTCTGTGTGGTAGAGAGTCCGATCGGCTGATCCCGGACATTCCCCCTAATGCCTCGGGGTCCGGCGGGCAGGATCGGCTGCTGGGCGGCGCCTCTTTGAGAGTATCCCGTTGCTGCAGCAGAGAAAACCTTGCCTTTGGAGCGTCAAGTCTCCAGGGTGTCCCTGTCACTGCAGGGTTAGCTGTGGCTGCTGTGGGGCCGCACACCAGGCTGTACATAGGGAGGGGGGACCTGGGCTGAATCATTTGAATTCCCCCGATGGGAATCAGGAGGCTCGGGGCCCTGCTCGGCAGCTGGGAGTGCAGAGGGAGGTGACTCAGGAGGTTCTGGGCTCCCCGAGGCCGCGTGGGATGTGGGGTGATGTGGGTCGGACCAACTTCATCCATGGACTACAACAAAACAAGATGAAGTGAGACTTGAGCTGTTCTGCTGGGGAAATTAGGTCATCAAAATGAACGGGATGTAGTAAAAAAAAAAAAAAAAGACAGATTGAGGCAAATTTTAAGAGCCAGTAAGTACGTTTTTTAAAATGCCGTGGCCAACAATGACCGAGTTGTTAGACAGTATAATGGTAAATTGAATTTCAATTTATTTCCCATGATGCTCTTGAGATAGTTACTTTTAAGAGCATCTTAACATTCCTGGAAAAATCTTGTCTCTGCTGACCTCTAGTGCTTTAACTTCTAACCTTGATGCAGTGATGTACAGGACCCTGGAGTACACCTGAGTGTGGTTACAGGTGCAACTAAGAAACACCAGACCACACCCAGCAGTTGTTTCAGAGGTAAAACAACCAGAGGGTAGTTAAACACTGCTTTTTAGCCTGCTGTTACTCTTTAAAGACATCATTATAAGGTCATTCATTTTTGATGTAATAATTGTAGTGTTTGATGTAATAATATGAAGAGAGTCAGGAAAAGTTTGAATAAAAAAGTTTAGCCGTGACATATTAAAATATTGCAACAGTACCCAGAGAGAAGACACAAAGCAGTGACATTAATTACCACAGCTACTGGTCATACAGATCAAGTAAGACTGTGGCAGCAAAACCGTTGAGTGTATGGAATTACACAAGCAAGTGTTCTATTGCTTATGAATTCAACTTTTCATCTGTAAAAGGAAGAATGTGTTGTTTCTTCTTTCAAAGCATACATAGTCTTGCTTTAAAGATAACAAACAGAGCCCTGATACTGGATATTTGAAGCAGTTACAGATATAAATTTGGTTATAATAACTTGGAAGATATTATTTATATATATATTTTATTTTTTCACCTACTTTGTTGTTTAGATACATTAACATACATTAAGAGCGAAATTCCTCGCATGTGTACACATTCTTGGCCAGTAAGCTGATTCTTATTCGGATAACAGCAACATTTTTGAATAAAATTACATCTGGTTATTAAAAGAATGTGACTGGGTGGGACATTTTACTGGTGAAATCAACTTTTCAGTGCTCTCTGGTGGACAAATTATGTAACAGCGTCACTGTTTCTAAATGACCCCAAACATTGTGGGCATTTATTATACTGAATACCTTGTTACTAACCGGAGTACATACACAACGACACTGATTCATCAGTGATAAGCTACTGTGGTTTGATATCGCTCTTGTGTAAATTACAGTATTAGAGTGGTGTGCAATATAATATTGAAACATAGTCAAATTACTAAAATTGCAAAAAAAAATTTTATGGGAAAGGATATAAAGAAAGTCAAGCGTGGTACTTTTAAAAATATATATATTCACAGTAGCAGGTCTACAGAAGGTCATATACATACTGTATGTACACATCAAATATTTAGGCATATAAAAATGTCTGCCCTTACCAAATAGACCCGGTTTACAGATGTAGTTAACATGTGAACAGAAATGTCTGAGTGCAGATGTGAAAAACAACCCTGTGGAGAATGCGAATTAGTATCTACTCCTATGAGACCTATATTAGTGTGTGGAGGAAGTGGTGAGGTTACGCCATAACATAACCACAAGTTTGGAGTAGACATGTTTTTTTATTTTTATTTTATTAGGTGAACTGAGATATTCACCCACGTTGTTTTCGACATGTGGTTCCAATCTTTGGTGTTTAACGATGGGCCTGCTTCTCATTTTATCAGCGGCTGCCCAGGGAAAACATGTTGTGTCTATTTGGGAGCTCTCCTGCATTATTTTAAGGTTCGGAGCTGCAGGCCTGGTTTGAGCGATATATAAAACAAGTGAGTTGCCTTTCCTTCCTTTTCCAATAAATGTGCGACTTTAAAATAACCTCGTATGTACCAGCCTATCTATATTTGTTCTAGATGTTGACTTACTGGGATTTAACTGAGCCACACAAGATTAGCTTTGTGAGCCGAAAGCTGATTTATTTAAAACTGTAGGCTAAACCAACAGAGATGGATCAAGTCACAGGTGAGTGAAGACTGCGGTTTGAACAAAAGCCACGTTTTGACCAGTGTTAATTATACACGCGACAAAAACAGAGCGTCATGACAGATTGGGACCGAGATAAAAACAATGGCTGGGTTAGGCTAGGTGTAGAAAACTCATGAAAATGCTGCAAAAGATGCCATGTCAGCATGTTTCTTATGAAGCAAAAGCTGAAGAGACTCACCAGTCTTGCTGTAGATGGTCGGTCTCTTGGGTGAAGACGGGTGTGACACGGAGCGGAGGAGTCGGCCAGGGAGCAAGGAGGCCCAGAAGACTCGAGTCCAAGGGACTGGACTATTATAGGAGAAAGACCTCTGACGGGGGACACTGGTCTCAGAGCGGAGGTGGAGACATGACAACTCGACGGGGAGAGGGAGGAAGGTGGAGCAGGGGACTGGCAAGGCCTGGGTGACGGGCTGCGAGGTGGAGACGGCCCCCTCTGTGGAATTAGGGAGGGCGCGCTCGGAGACCGGGAGCCTCCGGAGGACGCGGAGGCTGAAGCGTCGAGGCGTCTGCGGGCGAACAGGGCCCTCCTGGCGCTGGCCGAGCTCTTCTGGGTAGGGTCCCTGGGGGGAGGCGGGGCGGATTGGCTGGGTTCGGGCTCCATCGGCTGGCATCCTGGATGAGGTTTATCACCGTCACTGTGAGAGCTTTCGGCCCCTTTGGACCTGCTGTCTTCATCACGTCTGCCATCCTTGTCCGTTCCATTGTCATCCTCATCATCTCCGCCTTTCCCCACATCAAAGTACTGACGATCTCTTTGTATATCTGGGTGGATTGAAGGATCTTCACAGACTCCTAAGGAAAGGAAAGATTCACTTTTCAACACATTTTCACAATTACACAATTTCTTTAACTTTCTCTCCATTCTTTAGTTAGAACAATTCAACATCAAGTGTTCCAGGCTGATACTGACCAGTTGTCTACTGTACATACAACAGAGATTTAAACCTAATTTGGGCTATTTTTTCGACCCTGTCAAGCTAAAGTTCTGGTAGAATCACTACAAAATTATTCTCAATTAAATTTTACATTGTGCTATTTAAGTCTTGAATTCCCCAGCTGCCGCAACGTGCACAGATATCCATTAAATAACATGGGACTGCACAGCATTGTGCACAGTTGATAACAGCCGAGTACATTTGTTCCCTGGGTGTAACGCATAGTAGCCTCTCCTGTGTTTCTCGTGGCAAACCTTCTCCCACATATCTTTCATCCTGCATGTCCAAGATCTTGATATGATATGCTGCAAACCAGTGTTTACATTTCTCTTCAAACAAAGTGACAAAGCATACAGGCAGACAAAATTAGTGCCCTGTTTGAGGCTATGAAGCAATTCAAGGTCTTGGAGTGAGAAAATTCATGTGGCTCAGGCTTAGACTTAAATGACTGTTTGTGATCTTCAACCCAGATGATTTTTACTTCGTTGGTTTGGAAGCTGATTAATAAACATGAATTAAAATACAACTTTTTAACCAAATATGTAATATATATTTATTAATAATGTAATGTTTAATAATTACATAATAAAACATAGCCTTAGTTCTTAGTAAAATACCAAAGAAAGGCTGAGCTCATAATGGGTGCATAGGAAACGTTTTTCATATTCTTACCTTTGGCTTTGACAGAAACATTACAGTGTTGGCAGTTATATGGTGGGGATTCTGTGATGCGATGGGTGCACTTTTGCAGCAGACTGGCATTCTTGAGGTGGAATTCGCGATCCTCACATTGGCACTTCCCTCCGCCTCCACCATGCGTGATGGCATACTTCTCACTTGATCTGTAGGTGTGACGAGAGCAAGGGGTTTGAGTTTCACCCTCAGAGGGTTTCTCTGTCAGTTGTCTATTGATGCTGCTCCTCTCAGGATGATAGTCACAATCAATATGAGGGTAACTGGAGCTGACAGACAGGCTGCAGGCCCTTCAGCACCTGTAAGCAGCTTTTTTAGTGCCTGTATTTATCCAGTGTGAGTATGCTATCTGTTTGGCCTCTACTACACAGTGAGCTCACACTGTGGCAGCTGGGCCCGAGGTCCACCCTTCCATATACACTGAGGGTCCCTCAGCGAGGCACCCACTCCAGCTTCAACAGTGCAGCTTTCATAAGCCAAAACCACACACCCACCCAAACCCCCTCCCCCCTCCTGCTGCCTTATAACCCCATCACAGCTCACACCACCACCGAGTCCAAACAAGGGGGGAGCCTGCGATGTGGCCCAAGGTCCGGGGGTTTGCTGCAGCCGGCCAATAAAAACAGGCCGGAGAGGGAGGGAAACCCTGGCCCAGACCAGCTGCTGCTCCAAATAAGCATGAAAAAACACAGAAAAAGAAAACACATTCCTACAACAAACAATCCTTCTGATTATCATCGGCTGTTTTTTCTTCTATTTTCACTACAGGCCTCACGGCTGGGTAAACTCGGCAGGTATCATAAACGGTGGCTTTTACAGTCGTGAAAAACTTCCAAGTTAGTGAAAGTGGAACACTTTGCCGTCATGCCGGGAGCCAATACTCTTACGCTTCAAAGCAGTGATATTCATAGGTTTTTTCATGCAGCACATATTCACACCCAAGATTTGAGTCTAGGTGCCCTTGCCTTGCCCCCCGTGCCAACATGAAAAAGCGCCAGTGTTGGACTACCCAGCCGCCTCAGTTTTGTCCCTCAGACAGACTGAACAGACAGAGAGGGAGAAAGCGAGCAGGCGTTAGGATGACTCACTCTTTCAGGAAGGCTGTGATGAGCGTCAACATGAGTCACAACAGGGATTTGTTCACAGACACACTCCCAAACCAAAAATGAGACACACAGATGGCACCTCCCTGCACTCTCCCGCGTCGCATCTCAGCACTGTTTATTTCTGATGGGTATCAGAAGCACTGAGCGTGTCTGGTTTAACCCTGCTGCAAATGAATTTGAGAAGAGTCTGTGATTGCTGTTTTCGTTATCTTTTTAACATGAATAAATTAGTCCTTTCTGGTCTCTGACTGTTGTTTTACACATGTGCCCGAATAAACAAACAGGCGAGGGATAATATGCCACAAGGTGTCCTGAACTATGAGGCTGGGACAAAAAACACAAAGCAGAGTGGCATTTCCTCCACTTCTCAGGACACCTCGGGGTGCGTTCCTGTGGTTGTGCCATTGTCCCATGCCAAAACAACAACAGTATCATAAATAATTTTTCAAAGTTGTTCATAGTTTAGCTTTAACACACTGTTAGGTCCATTTCAGTGAGACTAATTATCTGGTAATATAGCATTAGGCAGAAGTATTGTTGCTATGATTTCGCACATTTAAATACACCCCTTATTACTGTATTGCAAACTGATTTGAAACAGCGGTTAAACTGTAGGTCGGACGTTTGTTTGTGTTGTCCTGTTATATAGTTTGAATAGACACCTGTCAGCCAATCAGAACCAAGTATTTCCATGGCAATGACAAAAAATTAAGACTTTCTGCGCATTCATAGTAAGATACAGTTCGGTCAGATAGCATTCAGGTAATTACATTTAATAAATACTGACAGCAGGATCCGGGAGTTTGAGTTCATCAGTATAAGCCTAATAGTCCATATTTTTTACTTATTCCATTGTTGTCGGTGTGAGGGAATGAAACGTGCTGCCTCTCCATGTGAATGGCTGTGATGGTTGGTGTAAATGAATCTCTGCAGGCGCAAAGGAAGCTAGGTAGTTTCCTGGCTTCAGCCCCTCAACAGAAGGGCTCTGTTGGTGCAGACAGCCAACCCTTGGCCTCTCCAACATGGTGGACAGACAACAGTTTCCACAGCATACCACAATATGTGACGCAAGCCCTCGTCGCAGTAAGTAATGAGGTACATGGGATTTAACGCTGTAAATATAGACAATATGCTACCAGTAAACATGGTGTTATTAGTGAATGTTCTAATGCATCTTACACAGTCATATGTTCATACTCACCCTCTCTCAGATATCCAAACTTCAGGAGGTTGTGTAGTTTTGGAGGATGACTCTACTTCCTCCTCCTCCTCCTTCTCTTCCTCCGTCTCCTCTTTTCTGTTTGACCTGTTGTCACCTGCTGGCTGCTGTCCCTTCCTTGTTCCCTCATTGTCTCTGCAGCACGACTGGCTGTTGTAGACCTACACTCGAAAGAGACATGGGCAAATTCACCAACTCTGCTCCAGCATGCCCAGGGAGACAAAAATTGGGAATTCTCATTGAACGTATTTAATGGCATTTATTAAAGCACATATATATATATCCTCTGGTGTGTCATCATAAAGATTTTATACTCAGGTCATAAACATAAATTTAGTGCTGGCAAAGTATCTTTTCTGCGTTTTATTGGGGATTGAGGCTCCTGTGAGAATTGCAAAGATACAGTCTTGCAATGCTAACTTACTCTTTGCCACACCTTTTGTTCTCAGTGCACCAGAGGAAAAAGCAAAGACGCTCACTGTGCCAACCTACTGAAAATGTAAACCATGCCAGGGGAAACCCTCAATCAATTTAACCTGAATTATGGGTCTACAGGATTCCCTAACTTTAGGCACCAACCATCTAAATGTGGTATCTTGGTTTCAAATGAGACTCACAACCTTTATTACATGTAATTTACCCTCTATCAGACTCCATTGTCCTTCTACATTTTGATGAAGTCCAATAAATGTGAAATTCCCAGAAATTCTCGTGTGGTGGTCAATTTACATACAGTGCTATCATACAGATTAACAGACAATTATAATCAGTGGTTAGTGTTGTAATTACCTCAGTGGAGCATGGTCTTCTGTTCTCCTCTTGCTCCATTGACTCAGGTGTCCTGACTGACATGGGGGATGAAGTGTAGATGGAGGGACTGAGCCTCTGCTTACAGTGCAGCAGAGAGAGAGCTGTCTTGCTGGAGAGGCCCGGTGGGTTGGGGTCATAGCCGCTGGTGGACCACGATGAATACACTGAGGGCTTCTGTTCATCCAGCGTAGAAGGGTTTGGTTTAATGTAGTTCAAATAGCACCAGCTATTACAGGTGCTGGACAGCAGACTGGGGAAGGATGGTCCAACGTGTGTGATGGGAGAACAAACACTGGGTAGACATAACTGATTCTCCCCTTTGAGTTCCTGATTGCATGTGTCCACCGCGGCCTTGTCAACACACCCCAGCTCTTTCCCCTCTTCTTCTTTTACTCGTTTCTGTTGCTGCTGTGACTCAGGTAGGATCTCTATACTGTTTGAAGGGGAAAGCATACGCTTGTTGCCCCCTGAGCCTGATATCCTCAGGCCATTGTCAGGCCACAATTGATGGTCTGGACTTGTGTTCCTATGGTCTCTGTATTCAGCTGTTGGGATTCCTATATTGTGTGAAACAGCACCAACCTTCTCCAGACATCTGGGGGAGGAGGACTGAGACAATGTGGTGTATATGGCACATGATAGGGTGAGCGTGTCTGTTTGGAGGCGCACTGCTACTGCTGGAGATGTGACTGGCCTCAGTAATTCCAGACTGGAAGTGATGTCAGGGACAGGGTGCTGGACGTGGGAGTGACTTACTCGAACCTCTGAATAATCGTCATGTAATATGGGAATCTCTAGCTTCAGCCCTGTAGACATGGGGAGGTAGCGAGCTCTGGCTGCCCCTGATGGTCCATGTGTAAGATAGGACTGTGGTGTTTGAGGAGGGGGCTGCCCTGTATAGATGTGTGAAGCCTCTTCTTTTACAGGATGTACAGATGGGCATTGAGTAAGGGAGAGGTCTGTGCTGCCTGTCAGCTGAATATTTTGACTGAGTTTCCACTGAGAGAAGACCTCTTTGCATTGTAATCTTACTGGATTATGCAAGACTGTGTCACCTGATAAAGGAGAAGTAGGGGACCTACTGCAGTGCACAGAAGTTGGACTTGCTTGAGAGGATGTGCTAAGGCTGACATGTTCAGGACTACAGCTCGTTATAGTACACTGCTCCTCCTCCTCCTCATCTGGATCTCTGATAGCAGTGTGTCTCAGAAGGAGACATTTTCTTCTTTCCTTCCAGCCAACTGCAGAGCGCTCAGGGGACAGAGAACTGTAGTCAAATGACTTGCTGCGGCTCTCAGCCATTAGGATACTTGGTTGTGGGTCATGAGGTGCCTGCTCAGATGCTGAGCGCCTCATCTCTCTGTGCTGATGCACCCCAGGCACCGTCAACATGTGAGGAGCTCTTGATCTCCTCAGTGGGGCCGACGTTGCTGTATCCATGTCTGGCCGATTTGACTCTTCAAAGGATGTGGAACGACTGGATGCATAAGAAGCACTACTGTCCTGACTAGGGCTGCGGGGCAGGGATATAGAGTCGAAACTAGATTCCCCGGAGGACTGGGCAGCCTCGGCTAGACGTAAGCGCTTCTTCTTTGGAGGAAGCTTTTCTATAGGAAGCTGGGCCAGAGAGGGGCTTCTCTGCGGCCACTGAAATTCTTCAGGTTTCTCTGAATGTTTTATGGTGGAGGTTGGCTCTATTGAGGTCTCTGTGCTCATGTTGGAATCCTCTGTGACCAGTATTTCTGGAACCAGCACACTGTGTTGGCGGACCAGCTTTCGCGTTGTTAGTTTTGTCGACTGTTGTTGGGGTTGTTTCTGAGGCACCAGTTGATATTCTTCATGAGGAGGGGAGTTTTTTGTTGCCTCAGTGCCTTGAGTCTCGTTGCACAAAGATTCTTGTTTTTCAAATGAACTAGTATGTTGAATTACTGAACAGGTTTGCAGTGTAGGTCTTCTGGGGCCCTCATAAGCCACACTGCTTTCATCTTTACACTGTCCTGACAAGAGGGCAGGAGAAGGTAATGAAGGAGAAGAGGGGTCATCAAATTCAAAGCTCTCCTCTTTCCTTCTCTTGCGCATTGCTGAAGCTCCTGCTCTGACTGCATGGTTAATTAACTGTGAGCACTCCATTTGACTAATTACCACCTCATTTCTGGGATGATGAGCTAAGCACAGGCTTTGCTTGTGTTTCTTATAACCGTCCCAATCTTTGCATCCAGTGCCACAGGCCTCACACTCATATGGCTGTGGTTGACTTTGCTTGTGGTCAGGCACAGTGGTTATGCTGTCAGGGTAAAACGAACGAGAAACCTCATGTTCCTCTTTTGTAAGTTCAGCACCAAGTGGGATTTCAATTGCAGGCTGCCGTCTTAGCATCCCATAACGACGGGATGCCTGCCTTTCAGAAGGCTGTTGTTCATCAAAGGATTGACTCAGGCGAAATTTACTGGGGCCACCACTGGAGGCGTCAAATGAACTAGCTGCAGATGGCATCGAGTGACTTCTCACCAGAGGGGCGGTGGATGTTTGGCCAGCTGGCTGCTCCACATTTAGGGATGGATGATGAAATTTTTCACATGGAACTCCCATGGTGATGGAGCCACTGTTTTTATAGCCCAGATCTCCAGCTTTAGGGCTATGAATAAGTGGTTCTTTCACAGATGAACTCTTTTGAGACTCTGAACTGTTCTTTCTGGAGAGTGAGAATCTCCTTGGTTTTACACTGTCGATTTTACTGGTGTCCACCACTGCCTCGTTGATGGTGATGAGCTTGGTGATATGGTCAATGACCTGCTTCTTGGGGACCGTGAACGGGATGCTTTTGTCCTCCTGACCAGAGGGCTGCTGGTTATGGTGCCGAGACATCCTCTGAAGGTGTCCGAGGCGACCATACTTGCCGAGGATTATCTCGGCATAGCTTTTGGCATTTGTGTTCGGGGGGCTGTCCTGTGACTGCTCAGTACTTTCAGAGCGAGAAAAATAACCAGATTCTGTGCTGCCTTTACTCCCTAAAATTAGAGATGAGGTCTTTTCATCAGATGAGTCTTGAGGACCATGTTTTCCTCTACTTAGACGCAGGGCCAGTCTCTTTTTCACTGCATAGGAGTCATCATTTGCTCCGGTGCAATCCTTGGCCCTGTCTGTTTCATGGCTCTTGATTGAGGCTCCACCGCCTGGTCTCTCTGTTTGTGAAGATGCTGATGATAGCTGTCTGGTTTCATCTTCCGACTCAGTGACTTGCTCCTCTAAAGATCTTGGCTCCCCAAGTGCTAGACCTGCCTTCACCCTGTGTGTATGCGATTTGCGGTGTTTGTACAGGTTACTCTTGGTCTTAAAAGAGAAGCCACATGGGGCACAAGGATAGGGTCTTTCACCTGTGTGGGAGCGAATATGTTTCTGTAGGACACTAGGCTTTGCACATGCACGGCCACAGTAAGTGCAGACATATTTTCCAGGTCTCTGAGGCTTACGCTCACGTTTCTGTTTTGGGGTGCCCTCCTGGGTGTCCGGTTTAGACTCGGTGGGGCTACCTGCTGAAGAAGGTGGCACTCCTGGTGACAAACTAGAAACTGTGGTTGCTTTTGTTGCTTCATGTTTTTGTTCCAGTGCTGTATCTGAGTTGATGCTCTGCCGCTGGTGCCTGAGACGTTTACGTTCAGGATGCTGTCTTCTGGACTGTTTGGGTAGCGGTTGTGTGCAATGAGGCTTAGGGGAGCCCGTTTTCTGTTGCTGTTGCGTGCCATGGGGTTTATGGGAGCCAGTTTTCTGTTGCTGATGGGGCTGTGAGGGAGACTTAGGCTGTGGGTCTCGGTGGGGAGACTCTGGTTGACAATGCTCTTGACCTCCGGACTGCTCCCCAGTCGTCAGGCGACTATGCAAGGCCTCCATAAAATGGAAGGATAGCCTCAGGTAGACAAGTGGGATGTGTCTGCCTGTGCCAGGCTACAGAGTTCAAGCCAAATCATTAACTGGATAATGGGTTTAATGTGAGTGAATTCTGTCAAATTATATCCACTTTAGTTGACTGTCGGGATTCATCATTTTCACTTGTTTTGCTTAAACTTTTTTCTGTGACAGCTGAATGATGCCATCAGATGTAGAACGGCGGCATCAAAGAATGCAGCTGCGATATGTCATGTGCTGTGGAAGAAGTCCTCTGCCATGCTGACCTAAAGTATCCCATCATGAAACACTCAGCCAGTCTTGCCGCCGCACAATTTGATGCTTAGTTGACTCAGTTGAACATATGATTCTTCTTTCTTCTCAACATAGACCTGTAGAGACAAACAACTCATTATAGAAAATATAGTGCACACAATTCAACTTTGAGACACAGATAACCCTCTGACCCTCAGCTTTCCAAATATGGATATTGATGTTTCATGTGTTACATAACCGCTGTCTGTGTCATAACATTCAGCGTTCACTTTCTCCTGGCTGCTGCATACTTTTAAATTAGAATGGTTTATGTAATGTTTTTGTATAAAAATATATCATCATGCAGCAAGTAAAAATGATGATTCTGCTAACATTCCCAGACAGAGGCAATATGTCCAAAATGCCCGTGACAGGATCATTCAATAACAGCATAATTTGACTTTGTCTTCAACGATTTCTAATAAACCATGTATTACTTATTTCAAAACTGTGAACCGCAACATCTTCCTGTTGGACAGCAACACATATCCCACCTACTCCCATAAAATGAGTCAGATCTTCCTGTTGCAAGATGGAGAAAAAAAGCATTAGACCCAATGAAGACTGTCGTTTTCACAAGGGAATATACGATCCTCCTGGTTGAAGTGGTAATTAGTCATTTTATAATTCTTTGCCATAAAAGCAATTTTTTTCTTTTTTGGTCTTAATGAAATTGCTTACCTTGAAGTTTTCTTTGCAAAAATTACTTACACTGGGATTAACTAAGGGACTGTGGCATGAGAACCTGGCACAGAGTCTCAACACGCTCTAATTAATGCTGCATATTTGACATGTTGTGTCGCACAGTGTCAGACCATACTTCATTCAAAACCATGATCATCAGACAGTGCTACAGTACATTGTGCCACATTAGACCACATGTGAATGGCTCTACCTGCTTCATTACTTTAGAGTGTATGGATCATTTCATCTGATTAACTGTGATTTTAGATTAGACTTAAAAAGGCCAAGACAAATGAAGGCAAGGGGTGGCTGTTAGCTGTGAGTGCATACACAAGGTGATTCAGTGGAGATACTGAAGAAAACTCCCAATGTTTTTTGGTGCCAGCATACTGAAACAGTAAACAAGGCATCCCACGCACTGACCAGCTGGTTTCTACACCCACATTCTGGTGGAAGACGGCAAAGCTGCTGGATTATATCCAAATTACTGATAACAGGTTGATAACCATCTTTGGATTAACTTGTGGAAAAAGAGTATACATGCCAGTATTGGAAAAAATATTAAACCAACATTACTTTTCTTTATAACAAAAAACAGGCCTACTATATATGTATATTTCATCTGTACTTTGCAGAAGACCATTCAGATGTCAAAGAGCTAAATCTCTTGCAGTGAGACTAGTAAGTGGTAAATGTAGGCCAGACAGGTAGTGTAACTGGACTGTTGGAGAAGAGTCAGAGACTCAGTCGTCACACTGAAAAAAAAATGTGTCAGAGCTCAGGCTGTGAGACAATCAGAGCACCCGCATACTCCGCACAAGGGTGACAATGACAGTTCTGCAGTACAGGACTGACACCTAAAACCAAGTAAAAAAAATTTAAATCATGCAATGCATCTGCTGATTTACACTTGCATGTGTCACACTTGTGTGAGTTAGAGTTAACTGAACACTGTTCATTTGCACTTCCCATGGTGCAAATGAACCTAGCAGGCAGTTTTTTTTCTTCAACCTTTCTCTCCACAAGGATCCTGTTTTCCCCCTCTTTGGCTGTCAGCCTCTGGGATTCTCTCTAGGTGAACTGTTGCAAGACTATGCTAGAAAACACATGTCTAGGTGTAATGTTCTCGGCATTAAAGTCAGACAGCTGTTTGCTGGGACAAATGACTACATATTTAGTAAAAACTGAATATCAATGTCCTCAAAACATCTCCTCTTAATGTGTCAAATAGGTGGAATTTACTGAACTGTTGGCAGTGAAGTAGCGTTATGGGTAATGATTACGATCCTTTTTTAAACTGTCGATCACGAGTCAGACAATGTTATAGGAGTGCAATGCTAAATAGGTTCAGTGTTCATGCAGTGTTGGACATCTTTTCCAAAAACACAAAAGGCCTTTTTCTCACAAATTTTGACAGATCTTCTACAACTCATGGCTGTCTTCCATTGATGTGTTCCAGTAAGCCATGCCCTTGAGCCACGGTGCACAAGCTCATAGGACTCGCACACCATAATGTAATGCATCCATCACTAATATTACTGATCACACCTGGGCTTTAGCCTTGAGCAAGCCTATTGATCCTATAGTGACGAAAAAAGTTATTACTTATATTAAGTGAGTATATACCCACAAATCTGTGAAAGGGCTACTACAGCATATGATACACAATATGAATGTCATTTTCAGATGTTTGTCTAATGGTTATAGTGTACATATTTGCAGTGTGGGCATACACTTAGTTACAATCTGCAGAGTGCACTCACAGTCTTCAGGTACTAAAACACATCACCTCAAGTAAAGTAAAAAAAAAAAAAAAAAAAAACTGTATATAAATCTGTGAAATGCTGCGTCTATTCACACACCACACAGGAATAGACTATTGTATAAATGGCTTTTTAAAAATCTTGTCAATTTCCTCTTCTCACACTAATGGGCACCCAGCGGTGGTTCCTATGGTAACGGCCCTAAACCATGTGGTAGCAGATGGAAGGAGAGCTGGAGGGCTAAATTTATCTTCCAGCATCCTCACCGACTACAGAGAGAGGGAGAGAGCGAAGCAGGCGAAGGTGCCTCCCTCCTAGAAGCTACGGCTTTTTGAGAGGAGAACAGTACACATCTCAAAAGAAAATCAATACTTTGGGAGTCTTGAATTGGTACTACACTGATACTCCTCCATTCTTCCAGGAGGAGCCAGAAAGGAAAATGCATACTGTACATGCGGCTGCCACAGAACACTGGCCCAGTCTCCATGAAAAATAAGCTACATTATTCTACCACGTTAACAATTTCAAACCCCTCTTTTGTTTTTTTTCTATTAATCTTGACCTAAAAAAACATTCTGAGTGAAAACGGTGCAGTATTCCAAAAGGAAAATACAATAGATTCATAGCTAAAAATATGTCCACTAGTTGGAATATAAGCTACTTAATTAACGCTTTCTACAATTAAGTTCAGACTGAAACAATTTAAAGACATTCAAAGCATCTGGATGTTGAGGCAAAAAGTAGGAATTTAATTTTCTGATGAAACACGTTGAAAACAGCTAATTTCAACAAATTTCACCATCATCTTAAATCATCATCTTGCAGACGCATCTTAACTAAGCAACAAATGCCCTCATCTGTTGTTGTGTTTCCAACACAGTGTCAGCTGAGCATTAGAATGATGTCAAGTCAGAAAGTGCAGCTTCATCAGCAGCCTGAGAGCGGCGCTCTCCGGGGACTGAGGAGAGCCCTCTGGGAGTCAGTGCATACACAGCCATTTCTCTGTGTGTGCGTGCGTGTGTGTGTGTGTGTGTGCGCACCTCGGGAGTGCTCCCCAGTCCACAGGACAACACGCCAAGCATAGGAGGTTGGATGCACAACACAGGGAGCTCATTCACTCCCAGTCTGAGCTGTGAGCTTTAATACATACACAGCCCACGGACCACTCACTATATGCACTCTCTCCCTCTCCTTCATTCACACACAGACACACACACACACACACACACATAAACACACCCTCACTGCAAAAGCTGGACGGTCTACATTTGTTTAAAACAGCCAAAATATTCAGCTCATTTCAAAAGTCTGTTTGCTCCGAGTGTGATTCCACAAACGCTTCTTGTTTTTTTCCACCACTCACTGGCCCATTGATGTATCAGCCTTTTGCAATAACAAAGACCTGAATGGAGAAAATCCCCCAAGTCCTCACATCACGTCACTCACATCACCTCACACACATCAAAATCGCTGCAGATGACAAAAAGGATATCAATGGCTTTTTTTTTTTTTTTTACCTGGTAGCAGGTGGTGCCGTCCTCCGACTGTGAATGAGTGGAAACGGGGAAGAGTAGAGAGAGCCAGAGAGAGGTGTAGGGAAGGAGAGAGAGAGAAAGGATGAATGAGAGTGACGGTGAGGAGAGAGGGGTGATCGAGTCTCCGCTCTACGTGCACTGGGCTGACAAACAGGTAGCTGAGTATATTATGCGTATGAATGAGGAGGAGGGGACACTCTCTCCCTGTCTATCTCCACCTCTTTCATACACGTCCCTCTTAGTGTCTCTCTCTCTCTCTCAGGTCAAAGTGAAGTAGCAGCTCCTTATTTGGAAGTTGACGTAAGCTTGTGTTTCTTTTGGCAGCGGTCTCGGGCTGCACAGCTGGCAAAGCGCTGAGAGGGAGAGGGGCAGGGTGAGTGGTCGGTGTTTTAATTTGACCGGGAGAGGGGCTGGAGGGGGTTACTTCATATTTTTAAAACACAATTTCCCCATTCAGGTCTAATTTTCCAGCATAGGTGGAGAGCTATTGCTGTTGCATTCTGAGAAAACTCTGGAAAATTTGAAAACATATAAGGACCCGCATGGAGAAAAACAAAAAAGGTACAGGGATCCAGTTTTTAAGAGCGGCTCTGGAGAATGTCCACACACCACAGCCCAACGTTTCGAGCTCCTGCCAGGGGTCCGGCTGAAACGAGTCCAGGCAGCTCTGACATCACTCTCTGCTCTTTCATGCCATGCACCTCCCCTCCCTTCCCCTCCGCAAAGCTTGCAGACATGTGGAGCATTGAGGGAATACCAGCCGGTGGGATGAAGGCAGCCACTCATCTGGCCTGGCGTGAAAAGGGGAAGCTGAGAGGGGGAATGGAAGAGAGCCCAGGATGTCCATCCTGCACAAGGCAACAGAGAGTCCTCGTGACTAGGGCTCCAAATTTGAAAATGGCATGGAAGGCCATCTGTGATTCAGGCTGCTGATAGAAAATTTTACTTTGTCAATAAAGCATTTGAAACAGTATGACCATTACCTGACCTATAAATCACCGCTAAAGCAGTTCATATAAGAGTCACTTTGCTATCATCAGTTTGGATATAATTTCCACCGACAATACTAATGCATTTTTTTAAACAAACACAATACTAAACATGCTTCCAAACCTTAACCTGGCATCGCCAGACTAATTCGCAAATGCATATTAGTCTGTAAACTCTCTTTTCAATTTCCAAGGGGCGTTATCAACAGGCGCAGACAACCAATCAGAGCAATGAAACGGTGTCCTGTCGTACGGTACATTGTGTCTGGAGTACGAAGTCATGCAGGTTAATTTAACTGGTGACCCTAAATAGCCCGTAGGTGTGTATGTGAGAGTGAATGCTTGCCTGTCTCTATGTGTATTTGGATGGACACCTTGCTACTTTGGCGAAAGCGTATTTGAGGTCCAGCCCCCCCCAAACACTGATGCTGAGTGAGTTCACACCAAGTTTTAACTTGGGAGAGTTCACGCATTATTCCAAGCTAGCCTTGTAGTCACATCAGATAAATGTAATTAAGCCTAAATGAACCATTATTGTCAAGTTACATATGTCGGATTTACCCCAGTACTACTGAGTACCAATTCACGTTAAATCAATTGGTGCCAAATTTCGGAACCTGAGAGTGCATCTGGGTGAGAGAGCCAGACTACATCACCCCTGTATCTCGTTTAAGTCACAACACAGTCAGGGCATGGGTGAGTCAAAAGTGATCGCAAGGTGTTTAAATGCGAAATGCAAAGCTGACCAGGGCAACACGTCTAACCCGAGAAAACACCTGGTCAAACACCGTATTGTTTTTTTACTGTATCAGCTGACGTTATCTCACGCTCTGGTGACAGACTGTGACAGGCTGGAGGTTGTAAAGACAGGTTTGGGAGGGGAGAAGGAGGTAGGGAGGGATTTCAGTTTATGTGGTGTTTAAAATGTTCTCAATAAATAATGTTGAAATTGAGAAGTTTTGACTCATTTTTTACAACTGAAATTACATTGTTATTTATATTATTACATTTCACACATTGCTAACCCTACAGAAGACTGTTCTTTCTTGCATGACACATGTCCCATACAATATAAATTACAACACAGGAAAAGTGAACAACGTCTACTCTTATGTTGCAGGGACAATGGGAACAGGAATGTCCTCATATATCATACTAGCTTCTTTTAGCAAACATAGCAAGATCATGTCGGACTTTTAAGAACTCATTTGTCAGCTGCTCTTGCATTCTTGTTAGTTTATCCCTGAAGACATTTTCAACTACGCCATTGTAGATCTCTATTGTCCGCTCATGTTACAACTACATGTGTTTAGGTTAATAATTGGTGAAATACTATACAATTATTATATATGATCATTTAGCCTTTTGTACAATGTACAATCAATAATTCTAAATATCCCAAAATGTACAATAATTTCAACATGTAATAGTTTGAGTTCCTTTCCATATGGTGAAATGTCATGGAGCTGACTGAACCCGCCTGGTTATTCATCGTATGATAACTACATCAATAACACATTATGGAATACTAACCCTGGATCTGCCATAAATTATCCGATCACATTTATGCTGTGATCTCGTAAAACACACACAACCTCTTACAAACCTTTTGTAACTGTATCTCACAACATTCGTTTGGTATGGTTCGTTTGGTAAATGTCAGGAGGTTTCGTTCGGTATGGGCTATGGCTGCAACTATTGATTAATTGTCTGACTATTGTCTTGTATAATTTATAGTTATAAAATGACTATAAAATATGAGAAATGTCTTGTTTTGTCTGAGCAACAGTCGAAAACCCAAAGATTTTTTCCGTTTGCTATCACAAAAACAGAGACGGCAACAAATCCTCACAAATGAACCAATATTTTTTTCAATTCTGCTTGAAAAATAACTTAATACCGTACCGATTAGGTGTGTTTTATTGTACAAAATGCAGAGAACAAAATCACCACTGAACCATTGAGAACTGGTTCTTATTTGAAACTGACAAGACGCTTTTTAAAATTCCATTTACTGAATCCTGAAAATCACTGTTGAATTTGTGACTAACTGCATTTCTATGTATTTCATCAGTAATACATGCATGTATGGCCTTAGCAATATCGTAGAAGTGGCTTAGAGCAACCGTTTTTCAATAGACATACGTGATAGAAAGATGTAATCACTGCAAGAACGTTATTTAATGCAAGCTGAAAAATGAACACTTAGTAATATGTAAGTAATACGATATGGGGCGATACTTTGGGCTTTTAAGTTTTTTACAAATAACATACTAAACACCTTGCCATTTATTACAAATTACTGTTGAAAATAAAGTGGGGTTTTTTTTGTTTGTTTTCAACATATTTTGGTTTGTTGTCATATTATTTGAGTATGACATGAAGGCTAATATTGGCTCGGTAAATTGGTCTTACTCCACTTGTCTGCCTTTCTGGAGGTGACAGAGCTGCCAGTATGTGAGGTTTGCCTGTGTGCAGCTGGGGCTTGTCTGGATGGCCTTGTCACAGTGTGAACATCATGCTACCAAACACATTTTCTCAACAGGAATATTTCTTTTTGTCAGGAATGTAGGACGAGGAAGGGATGGAAACAAAAAGATAAGGTCTCACAATACTGTCCTCTTTTTGCTAAAACCGAACACTGTGAATTCATTTTGTACCTCCAGCTATACAATACATTAACATTTAGCAGTGGCTGAATAGAAATGATGGGCTATTTTTAACGATGCAGATGTAGAGGGTAAATCTGCCTAATTTCAGTTCAGCCACCATTTTATTTGCAGAACAGCGTTTATCCTGCTTCTAAAGCTGACATAAACCTGTGGTGGAGAAGAAAGGGCCTTTTTAGGGTAAAAGCACACAATTATTATTTTCTGAAATTGAAATGGTTTTATTTGTATTGTGTGTTATTGAATTTTTGGACTTACTGTATAATAATCACCACCAAACTAGTGTGAAATTGCAAAGCGACAAAAGCATGTGTGTATGTAAAAATGACAATTTTTATGGATGGTCACACTTAAAACAGGTCAAGCACTTTTCCTCTCTCAGCACCGCTTTACAGTAAAGCCTTGTGGTTTCATTTCGGGTCGTCCATCTTATCAGTTGGGTAATCTCTAACAGCGATGTACATTTGAACGGACTTCAGCCGAACAATGCAGGGGCAGTTAACCTTCAGCCTAACAGAGAGCAGGATTCAAGTAAGAGCCTGGGGGCAAACCATGCTGTTAATGCCTCTGGCTGCAACATCAAATACATGCGCGTGTACGGCTTGTTCTACTGCTCATACATGTCTGCTATATGCTGCAAAAAAAAGGCATCAAGGCGGTCATTCTAATGTGGCTGTTCGTGATTTGTGTGCCTGAGATTCTCATCTTGGAGGCCAAACATTTACAACAGAAAGCCTGTGTTACAAACTGTCCCGGACCTGTATGCTCTGCTGTTTCTCCTCTTCTCTTCCAGCTGTAACTTGAGACAAAGAACTTACACTGATTACTTCTATACTCTTCTGATCAGATCCCCCTGTTTAAGTGTAACGTGTGTACGTAGCAGGTGTGTGGTTGAGTGATTGAGAGAGCACGAGCAGTGGAGAGTGATGGTGGATGCCGGGCAGAGGGAAAGGTTAGCAGGGAAGTGGTCAATCAGGCTGTAGGCTTACATTTAAAATTCTATTCGGGGCTACACTCAAAACACACAGGACTTAAGCCCCGACAAAATGACCTGTGCAAAGACGGTTCTATTGTCAGTGTGTTCGTGAGAGAGAGCGGGGCGAGGAGTGGCTGAGCGAACCAATGTGCTGCATGCAGCTCTACAGTGAAATCAGATTTTACCCATTTTACATAGTAAAAAAATAGAAAATCAATATGTGGCAGTCAATGTCGAAACTGTGGCACCGCCACAAATAAATCAACAAATGGGGAACACCGTAAGTCCCTTTCGCCCCTGAAAGAATGGATTAAGAAGCGCTTTTCTCCTTATGAATGTAACCAGCAACCAATGGGTATTTGGTCAGACAAGAGCATACTGATCAATCAACCGACCAGAAGGTGTTACCTCCTCCATGAGCTGTGTCCAAACCGCTGCTGCAGCTGTTACATGCAAAATCATTGAGCCAAACTACAATGACTAACTTCCCATTGTATATGGAACATCTGCTTGCAGTTTTGTAAAACCCCACTACACCACAATGAAATCATTCCTCTGCTTGGACGACTGACTCACTTCCTGTATTCAGGGACGAACCTCCATAAACTTGGAGGAAGACGACAGTGACTGGTCAATATCTAAGTTTACCTAAAAGGCCAATATTGGCAACGGATATCGGTCCAACCCTGGTTGGTTCTGGGTGGAGCGTCAGCAGCGGCATCCAAGCTTAGGACGGTGCTGGCATCCTGTGGTGCCACAGAGGGAGTTTCTGGGCACTGTGCCACCTGTCAGAGGGGAGAAAACTGTCACTGACTGTTGAAAATGTGGGGCTGCATGTTTGATGTGGAACATGTCTGCGGGAGCGCATCCTGTAGGTTCAGAGTATAGAAAGCAAAGAAGAAGAGGGCCTTTTTCATGTACAGTGTGTGTACCTGGCTATAAAAATAACTGTGTGTCTGGATCTACAAGGGTGATGTCTATTTTTTTTTTTGCATGAGTACGTGTGTGCGTATGTGTGTGAACCAAGCCAATAAATCCAAACATATAACCATAACCACAGGTCCCCTTGCCTGCCTCCAGACGCCCAGCCACAGAAAAACCAGAGAACCCCCCCCATACAACCACCAACCAGAACGGAACAGATGCCCCTCTCAACCTCAACCCTGCCCCGATGGCCACAGAATACAGTAGTGGGACCAACACATGGTAGGCTACGGTGCCGCAATTTACAAGAGTCAAGAATTTACAGAGAAAGATAGCCATCCGAGCTCTAAAAAAAAAAAAAAAAAGGCTCTGCTGCTGAAGACTTGACTTCCCGACAGCAGACAATGTTGACAGATGTTGTGCAGAGCTCAGCTGTGGTGGGTGGTGCCGGTTCAACTCTATTACTAAATGTTCCAATAACATACTAATTCCACATATGTACAAATGTACATTGTATGTACTCATGGTGCAATAATTGTATCTTTTTACTATACAACACAGCACTGTCAGCACAATACACCTACCAGCGCACTGCCTTTTAAAGACACTCCCAACACTACACACCATGCTTCATAATACATTTTCATTTGTCAAGTACTTTGCATGATGATACGTTACCCGTTTTGTTGGATTTCATGCTTTTATTTGCCAGTTTACTGCTCACTGTGCTATGGCTTATGGGTTTTATTTTTGATCCAAATTGAAACCAAATAGTCTACATGAGATTAATGGTGGCCAGTCATGATGTGTTCCACAGTATAGGTAATTCATCCAGAGTGGTCCACCATTGTGACAATGGTTGGTAGTAAAGGGGAAACAGCTTGCCTGGATAGGCGATGGCAGCACTTCACTGTGTCACTGCTCCGGTCAAGAAATAGTCTGATGTGTTTAAGTACATCAAATTTAAGAAAATCACTTCAATATAAAAATCACCTTATTTGAGATGTTTTTCCAGGGCTGAGCCTCAGCTTGTCCTGTCTGTCTGTGAAACTATGACAGTCAAAGTGGACATTATTTTTTTAATTTGTTTGTTTTCATTTTAGAGCGCATAATCACACTAGTAATTATGAATTCTTCATTGCTGTTTTAGTGTAGTTATTTAGGGCAGTTATTTCATCAACTTTGAATTTGGTTTCTATTAGATCATCCAAGTGTTAGTAAAATACTGCCATTTCCTCATAGTTTTGAGACAAAGCAACGTCTGAGAACTGCCAGCTGATCGTCTGCCAGTGGAATTGTGACCAGTTGTCTGATGTGACTCACAGTTCTGTCAATAATGTTGTAATGCATTTTAATGTTATTGATGCTTTTAAGAACATTCATATATGCTTTATCAGAAACAATTACTCATAAATGCTTTATTATTCTTTTCAACAACAAAAAAAAAACAGGAAGCATGATATGCATGGACAGATGTGCAGCATGGACCACCAAAGAGCTAACCTTAACAGTTTCAGTCAATCATGCTTCACATACTGATCTGCACGGGTGGTCCACCACCAAAGCCCTATTTTGAGCCAGGAAAAACCCTGCTTACAGGGCGCTGAAAGCTGTGCCAGACACTGGCTGATGTTTCTGCAGTTCCTTGGTCAGCAGCGCAGGCTGATATAAGTCGATACTTTGTGGCCTTAAATTATAAAAACAGCAGAGGAAAGGATTTGAATAACTACTGTAGTCGCATACTGTACTTCCAGGGACACAGTTTACAATAATTATTCTGATCATTGAAATATTGCCATTAAAACCAAAGTATTTGGCTGGAGATTAATTTTTTGCTCTTTAAACTTGACTAAACTCAACGCATATCCTATAGCTAAACCAAGGGTAATCACTCTATAAATAAAAATAGTGTTATATTTATATTTACAGACAGAGACTCACTGACAACAGGTTCATTTACAGAAAAGTGGGGAAAGCGTATATTTACAGCAGCAAACCAAATCAGGAGCAAGGAAAGAGGCACAAAGAACCATAGAATGGCAGGCATTGTGCAAGTGAAGAGAAAACAAGTTGGAAATAGACAAAATGCTAAATATAGGAAGAAATAAGAAGCCACCTGCTATATGTGTCCCCACATCTAAGTTAGGCTGTTTCTGCGAGCATTTGTGGTTTCAGGGTGTGAGTGTGGGTTTCAGTAAGGCCGCTGACTGAAACTGTGACACTGTTTGCATACACTCATCACCGTCATGATGACAAAGGCATAATGCTTAAGGTTACACCTTAAGCATTATGCCTGCAGCCAAATGGAAGGCTGACATCTCCTAAGAGTGCGTGAATCCACATTTCTGGAATGCTTTGGTCATTCTTCAAGCAAAAATGTGAAGATTTGCTGCTTTTCTTTGTCATATATGATAGCAAACTGAATATTTTTGGGTTTGTTGATTGTCTGATACTGATATTGAGATTCCTTACTTTATGAAATATAAACATGTATCTCTACAAAACCCTTCTTTCATTTAACATCCATCTAAAAATGTTGTTTCGCTAAATCCAAATTTTTTAAACACTTAAGTTCAAATGAATTTGAACTAGGTCAATAACAGTAGGTCAATAGGACTTGCAATGGGTCAACCTGATCTATTCATTTTAAGAACGCCATCTGCTGGACCTCACTGCAGTTCGAATATTTTTTTTTTTCATATGTTCGAACATAAGTCTGAATTTAGAATAAAAAGCCTTCCAAGCTGTTCTGATTTCATACAAAGCACTTTTAGATTTCTCATTCTAATGAGTTAATAATGAGCTAATAAGTAGAACTTGAGTTGGGATTGTTTTGTCTAACTATTTTCAAGGTCAGGAGTGAACTTTCATGCTTGACTTTTCGCAAACATGGACGAGAAAGCTGCTGAGTTTGCATGTCATCCCCTCAACAACTGAGCAAAGTGCATGTTCAGTGCATCACAAAATCAGGATTTCAATCACAAATTATCTGACTGAAGAATAAAGATTTTGGCACTAACCATTTTTGATAGATATTTTGGTCCATACCAAAAGAAGTCTTAAGCTTCTATACTCAGCCGTAGCGATACTTCAGTTCTACGATTCATAATAAAACGATATAATGGAAGTGGTTTAGTCAGAAGAGACAGTGGCTGAGGTTGAGACGCCATAAAGATGACTGAAACCAAATCACTACCAATATCAGAGCAGTGAGAGTGCACAGTTCATCAGTGCATGAAAAGAGCCAGGGAGAAAAGCCAAATCAGGAAGCTAATGGAAACCAGTGAATAGCTGATAACAACCACATGCAAAGTCTTCGCAGGAGCTTGAACGCGTGCAGCAGGCAGTAACTCTGCATGATGCGCTAGAACTCGGATGGATCAATACTAACACTGTAGAGCCTGATGCATCTGGCTGCGCTGTGCGCTGGGTTAAGCAGGATACAGAGTACAAAAGAGGACACCCCAACCTGCCTTTATTTAAAAAAAATAAAGTTGCTGGCCTTTTGTGCATCCACTTCATTAAGACACAGTTCATTTCAGAGGCCAACAGTTCAGATAAAACCCACCCAAATACAAAGCTTTTTTTCTCCCTTGAGCTGGGCTGTAAATGCAAACCAATCTGCTTGGATCTGAAAGTGATGTAATGCAGGGAGAGAGCAGCCATATGTTCTCTTATTTCACCAACAGTGAATCAACAGACAGGGATGAGGCAGTCTGCCAAAGAGCCTGCCTGTCCAAGAATCTATATCTTCCACACAAAGAGACAGGGAGAAGCTAGTGTTACTGTAGGCAGCTGTAATATTTTGACGTACACGACGATGCAAAGCAATAATTGGGACGTGGCCGCCGGCGATACTGAGGTCTACCTGTAGGTACCCTCTGAGTCAGCAGTGGCTCTGTGTGAGGCCCGGGATATCTACTGTACCGGTGCTGCAGTCTCTATCACATGAGGATCGTGGACAAAAGACCTACTGTGGGACGCATCCAGAAAAATACACGCAACTGCTGTTACGTAACACAAAAGCCTAGTGCCATATAGTGCTCTCCGCTGAGAGGAAGCATAACCTTGATCGACGATGACAGTGTCAACAGGAGGAAGCAGGGGAGAGGAGGGGACGCACAGTGGGGTGTGGACGTCAACGTGATGCACCCCGGTCAGCTCCCTTGTGCTCTAAGATGCTCTCTCCTCAGGACGTACCAATATACAGTCCTTTAGGCAGTGCAGCACGTGTCCACTTTAAAGTGGCTACAATCAATATTTGTATGTTAAAGTGAAAGGTGTCACTCTTATTAACAAACCACACAGAGAGAATATTCTATCATTTGCATATACACAAGCTCTGATAACCGTGACCCCCCCCCCACCCCAAAGAAAAAAAAAAGAAATAGCATACAGACACAGTTAGAGACAAGCTGGTGAACATAGTGAAGCGTTCAGCAGCTAAACTAAATACTGGATTTGCATTCATCATGTGAACACAGACATGACTCTAAATTACTTTTGAGAATTGTCATCCCCTAAAATTCCTGAAAATTATATTTTCAATATTCCAACTATCTCTCCAAAGAATTTTAAGACTGTTGTTTATTTAATCTTTTTTATGAAAGGTAAAATAAATTCAGTGGGTCTAAATTATTTAAACATTTTAAATAATGATTTGGACCTGCATCCAATCTCTTAAAAATAGTGTGAAAAGACGAAATTAGTTGATTAGTCAATTAGAATGATAGACTGAAAACTAATTGCCAAGAACTCTGATAGGAATCACTGCTTTTAGTTATACATCTAAAAATGCCAAACATTTGAGAGGATTTGCATCTTTCTCTTTTTAATACAACTGTGAAATGAATATATTTGAGTTTTGGACTGCTTGTCAGACGTGACCTGGGGCTTGGACATTTTACAGACTAAATTATTAATCAAATATACAATATACAGATGAATCCATTATGAAAATAAGTTAACTGCAGACATTTGGACATGCAACAAAAGCACTTATAACACTAAATATTGATCAGTTCCATGAAGTAAGTCAATTCAGTGAGCCATCACACACGATACCAGGACCCTGGAACCAGTTCAGCTGTAAGGACTGCAGTCATTATTAATAGAAGAAGAATATGTAGGCCCGTCCAGTCTGACTAGAACGCACTGGCTTTGTTATAATGACGACATGATAATGAGGGTCAAACACAATCTCAACATTGTGTGAATTACGTTTCAAGAGAGCAGCGTTGGACATGAATGTGGTTACATCGAGTGGCTTATGTGTGAGCGTGCGCGTCCACTATTTGTGAATGAGAAGTGCAGCTGACAGGCCTTCTGCCCGACAGGCTGCTCTCTCCGCGGGGGTCACAGAAACCAGAGGCCCTTCCACCTCGCAGAGCAACCCAAGCTGGGTCCATACGTTCGCCTGCGGGGTCACTGACGGCATCCAACCCCTTCCAGCCAAAGGGCCGCGGCTCAGCTGAGGGCTTAACAACTCGCAGCGAGTGCACACATGCTCTGATTCCCATGCACCTCGACGCACACGCACGCATGCGTGCACTGCATGTGAACACGACACCTAACACACGAACAAGCTTTTCTGCCAACATGTTTTTTTCTGTGCACAAGCAAAGGAGAGCATGTAAACACACAAAGAAACACGCACGACCGAGTGTTTCCTTTCATTAACAAGGATGAGAGTCAATTTCCGCTCCCGCCGTCTTAGGCCGGTGGCCGGCGGGGAGGAAATCTGTTCACTTATGGCAGTTTTGACATTTAAGCTTGTGTCTCTGTGGCTCGGGGAAGTCCTAAAGATTGATGACCGGGGCCCCCCTAGTGTCCCCCTGCTGCATGACTAGCTGGAATGTTGTCACCCTTAGCTACGTGCGGATGTATGCATGTGTGCACTGCACATCCTAACGCGCATGTGAGGGCCGCTTACACCACACATCTTAAATCTTAAACACAAGGCTTTGCACAAGGAATGTATGATTTATTACTGCTGTAGTCGCTTAGAGTTAAAAATATATATATATATTTTCCAGGTTCGAAGGCAAGAACATGGAGTTTGATGATATATTGCATTGGGGAGATATTTGTTCCAATAAGAGTAATGCAAGTTCAGCGTTATGTACAGTAACCACTGTAGGGAATGGTGGATGTTCATTTCCTACTTTAAACTGTAGTTGATGGTCAGAATCAATGTTACGATGTCCTGAACTAGCTTCTCAAAGATTCTTGTACACACACAAATTGACTTTGTTTACTGATATTGACATTAGGACATTGTAGAGTTTATATGTTAACTAAGACTGTGTACTTATTAACCAACTATATGTGTCCGTAGAGATCATCTTTTAAATAATTTCATTAAACCATATTATTAAATTGATTAAATATCAAATGTGATTATGTTCTACTATGACAAACTGAATTTAGACAGCTGGACAAGTAAAAAAAAAAAAGGAAAAAGTTAAATATGTAAAATTGGGATCTGGGAAATTGTGATAACAATTTTTCATATTAAAAGACAAAAATATTAATAGAATAATTAAGAAATTAACTAGAAATGTGAAATGTGAAAAAATTGCCGAAATAAAGGCTAGGGTATGCTTAAAACAAAGTAGTGCGTACAGCTTACGCGTCTGAAAGTAAAAATGTTCTGAACAGCCACAGTCGAAGGCGGGGTGAAAATCTTGCCTTCGATTGTATCTTACTGAAACTCAAGTAACATAAAACTTGGGACTAAGGATACCCAGCTCTAATATTTACAGAATATACGTTAATATTGGAATGAAATGAAATCCATTTATCTTACATATTTCCTATCATCCATACATTCCACTTTGTGCTCTAAGAGTTAATACTGGCACTGTTATAAAGTGTGAATCCACGTTTCCTCCGAGGTAAATATATTTCCACACCCTCACCTGGAAGACTGGTTGCTTTATGTTTGAATAAGGTTCAAATTGTACGTCCGCTTGGCATTTTGGCTGGAAGAGTCATATGGACAACATCAGTGAAGCTCTAGAGATACAAGTGCCCTCACATTTCACCTGCTACCAAGGACACTGTAATGACTGACATTTGAGGGATGAGGCGCCCACTGGTGACTCCGTAAGAACGAGCTGCATGAATATCAATGTTGTCCTCTCCGGCCCGGCTGCCCTTGGCTGAACAGAGGGACCTTTGACAGTGCTCTAGCAAAACCGAGAGCGTATGCCATTTCATAATGCGAAAGCACGTCGTGGGACCGCGCAAGTGTTTACCATACCACCACTGCATGTGTTATGAGCCGGGCAGGGTTATCTCCGAGACTGGTCGCCTTTTGAGCCGTGCTGCTCATGTCCAGTGTCAAGAAACCACATGCACCATTCTGGCTCCAGTGGCAAACACGGTGAAAGCCGTTTGGGCTTCGGGCCTATCAGTGCCACAGTAAGGCCATTCTGCTCCCACTTTAACACCCATGACACATCAGTGTCGATAGAGGCAACTCGATCCCAGCAGGGATCCATAACAAACTAACAGGAACTACGGCATCCACCGTGGCCATGATGATGCTTTTGTTTGTGCTCGATACACTGGAAGACACATCAATAGCTTAATCAGTTGTTCTGGATAAAAGTGCTGACAAACTGTATTACAGCCGGCGTCAACAATATATACATATAAATGTTTTACAAATACATAATGACTTATTAATATAAAACAATAACGTATATCCAGTTCATGAGCATTTCTAATGGCTGTGTTTAAACATTTGATGTTCGGTTTTCTGTGGGAAGAACTCTATATCGTGTAGGAAACTATGCATTTCATATTTTGGACAAATAGAAGCAGTAGATGCGTGTGTTTGGACACAAACGTGAATCAGAAAAATAAAAAGGTGCATAAAGGGGCACTGCAGCATTGCACGTCCATAAAGAGACGTATTAAAGCAGAATGGTTAAAGTCAATACAGCACAGGCCCAGATATCCAGACCTCTAGTCCCTTATAGTCAAGCTCAAAAACATCGGACTCTACAATTCCCATTATGAAACTTGATAGTGTAATTTATCAGACCCTCCCTGACTGGTAAATGCCTTGGTCTGTCAGTCTCCTACTCCCAGTTAGTAACATAAGACTGCCATTTAAAAAATGCAGTCTCCAAGCTAGGGCTGTGAGAAATGATGATACACGTATCATCTCGATGTGTAAAATCGGTGGAGTGCTCCTTTAAATATGTGTCTATCTAAGGTAAAGCAGACAGATCTCCCTGGTTTCAGAAATGTGGTGGCGTGCTTTGAAGAGACCCATGACAGTGTTTCCCTGGCCAGCCATCCTACAACAACTACTGACAGGAGCTGCCTCCTGTTCATCGTCTGGGTGAGTGATTGATGCAGGTACGTGGCACCGAACCCGACTGCTGGAACATACAGTAGCGGATTGTTATGTCCCCCGTGCATCCTTCCTGAGGTGAAGGACAATGCCGGGGAGAGAAAAATGATAATAAACAACCATAATCGCAGCAGCTGGCTTTTCCCATGGAGCCTCTGAGGAGAGAAATTCCCTGTCGCAGACGCAGTCTGACAGAAGGAATGCCAAAAACCTGACCCCTTCACTACGGAGTGAGACAGCAGGGCAACAAGTACACGTACTGCAAACACTAAGACTTTACTGCATAAATACAAGGATGACTCTGGCCTGAGTCAGTACATTATCTGTATCTGTGATGTATTGCTGCCACCACAACCAATATATATATCTGCTCAGTTTCTTGTTAAAACAAGTAACTTTTCTTATTTTTACAAGATCCTTTTCACGATCTACCAAATTATTACATTTTTATGTATTTTTTCATTCCTGTAATAACATATCATTCATCTTGTTGTATCACAAAACTTAGTCGTTATTTCATAAAATCAACATCTTTATGAGGCGATAAGTTGCTAAGATGTCATAAAAGAAACTTGATTGTTAATCAATGGACTTATGTTAAAGGATCTTGTAAAAACAATTTCCCCATTGTAACAAGAAACTGAGCAAATCTTGTTTCATTATGGTGGCAGCTGTACGCTGCCTATGTGATGTGTTATTACTTCCTATCAACATGTTACACTTCATGTGAACAGGAAATGAAAATACATAACATGCAATACAGTGTCCATAGACATCAGTGTGTATGGAGCATGTTACATTAAACAAGCCTAACGTGATCAATCAAAACTTGTATCAAGTCGATTAATCTATGAGTCAAACGATGATTGGTCATTTTAATAATTTATCAGGGTTAATATGTGGAATGCTCACTGGTCCCATGTGAGGAGTTGCTGCTTTTTGTTTCGCATCATTGTAAACTGAGTAGTAGTCAGAAAAAAGGCAATTTGAGGATATCACTTTGGGCATTTTTTCTTTTTTGATTTTATAGACTTAATACAAAATAAAATAAAAATATCAATAGATTAATTGATAATGAAAATAATCATTATTTGCAACCCTACTCAGAGGCTCCCTGCCTCCCTAGCAAGCTGGTAGCATGATTATAGACAATTTATCATAATGACCAAATACTGTACACCCAGACAGACAGACGGACGGACAGATCCCACTTTGTGCCCAGAAACGTCGTGTGCCTTCCGAGAAAATAGCTTATTCTAAATCTTACGATAAACCAATCGCGTTCGCATGCAGGAAATGAAAAGATGCCCCGTTGTAATGAGTGTTTTTTTTTTTTTTTTTTTTTTTTTGCAGCAGAGCAACGTTGCACAGCCCCAGCTGTCCTCAGATGCCCTCTAATCCAGCGGGCATCGTTGCACCGAGGAGTGTTTCAGGGCTGCGGAGCCCATCAGTGCAGCTGGTCACTTTCCCCGCTCTTTGCAGGCACATCCTCGTGCATGTTCGTCTTTATTTCAGCCGGGACGGAGAGTGAAACCACAGGGGTGGCCCAAATCCACTGTGACATGGGACGCTACAGCTCATGCACCCGGCCAGCACCGGCACACACTGACATCCACATCGAGCCACCGGTTTAAGCTCAGCTGGGATTATGTAATATTATATTATGAAAAAAAAAAAAAAAAAAAAATCCGCCCCGATCCGTTTCTACTTCTTTCTCTCGCATGATGTCATGTTGGATTCCTTGTGAGCAGGTTACGCAGAAATGTGCGAGAGCGCGCGCTGGGAGGGGGGGGGGGGGCAGTATTACGCTGGCCGGGTTTCGTTTTCTGTTGCATGTGGGAAACGGCAACGCCGAACCCCCGTTAAACAAATCACACATTATAGTCACAATAAATGTGCTTCTGAACCGGACACACACATCACATCGCAACAGAAAGAGTTGTTTTCTAGACACATCCGTGAATCCAGCAGATGTGGACCTCTGCTTCTCACAACCATCTCCCCCCACAGACACAAGTGGACAAGAGGGAGAATAAAGAAAATAGGGGGAAATAAATGGCAATTGGTTGATGATATATTTGCAAAAGCAAAGCAAACGAACAAAAAAAAAAAAAACACTAGAAAAAAACGCAACGTCCTGAACGGACATGCGCGCAGACGAATTAATAAAATATATTCAAGTGCCAGATTTTTTTGAATGGAGGCTGCTCCGCTACAAGCGGGGCGCATCGCGGTGATGCGGCCCCCGGTCACACAGCCGGTAACCGGGGGCCGCGGCCGGCCGGGCCCGGGCCCGGGGCCGGAGCTGCACCTCAGACTGACAGCAGCGGTGGTGGTGGTGGTGGTAGTACTCGGCGACACACACTCGTGCAGCGTGCAGGCAGACTACGTCGCGCCTCAGACCGGGACCGTGCCGCTCCGCCACTACGACCCGCGGCAAGCGCGCGGCGGGCAGCGACGCCTCCACGTCCGGCCCTTTCACAATAAAACACAAAGCAACTGCATCAAGCGGCCCGGGCCGGCGTGTCCGCGCCAGGTCCGCTCTCCGACGCTTGACCCATCGCGACGGCGGTTTCTATTCATCTGAACACCGCCTCGGCCGCCACACACGAAAGACTACGAGCCGTGCCCGCAGACGAACCCGGGGCCTTTATTTGTGAAGTCGCTGCACTTCCTGTCTCGTTATGTCCGATACTGGCTGACTTGCCGCAGCTCGCCCCTTCCTCCTCCTCCTCCTCCTCCTCCTCCCTCTCTCAGACAATGAATGAAGCCAGTGTGGAGGACCGGGCTGGCCCGGGACCGGTCCAGGTAGCGTGTCGCCGTCCTGACATGTCGGCCAGCAGCGGCACGCAGAGCGGCCCCGGCCTCCCTCTCAGCTCCGGGACGTCTTTGCGTCGGCTGCCTTTATCTTTTACGGTCCCGAACAAACAGCGACGTGAAAAAAAAATAACATGCCCCCCCCCTCCACCCCCCGGTCCTCCCGCGCCCTGCGACCCACCACAGCGACACACAGCCACAGAACAGACGGGGGACGTGTCCGCCGTGTAGGAGCTTACGTTACCTGCAGGATGCTCAACTTCACTTCTCTGCGGTGCGGCCGCGGCGTCCCGAGCTGCGCCAAGTCCGCAGAGCTGCGCCGACACCGCACCGGAAGCCCCCGGGCACGGCCTTCAAAATAAGAGCGGAAAGGCGGCGGCAAAGAATAATAATTGAAAAAAAAAACAATACTCGAGCAATTTAAGCCATTCCTGTCTCTGTGTCCACTTGGAAACTTGTAGTTAAATTTACCTTCTACTGTTAACCACATGTAACTTAACTTCTATCAGTGCGTAGTGTTTTGATAGCCAATGGTTGCATTTTTGGACCGGAAACGCCCTGTTTGGTTTGAGCCGGATGATCCTCAGCAACACCTCGTGCAGAACATCAGATCACTCCTCAGACACAGCCAGCTGCTGACATCTGGCTCCCTGACCTGCCGACACGCGGGTCCATCGCTGCAGCTCTGGGCTGTGGGACAGAAGCAGCGGTGGCCGGCCGGTGCCCGCGGTGGCTCCGCTCCAGATGCTCCGGCGGCCGCGGGACGGACTGATTCCTCCCGAAAGTTGATGCTGCAATTTGCCACCGCGCGAGCATCAGCGTGTGGCAAACAGAAAACAGAGCATTTCCGGGAGCAACTTTTTTTTTTTTTTAAAACAAAAGCCCGGTGAACCTAGAGAGGACGCATCTGTGGTCAACAACAACCACGTGCTTTACTGCGTGGAATAAAAATAAATAAATAACAAAAAACCTAAGTGGGGAAATAAACGACACAATAACTACAAAACTCAGGTCAGTCATCACTTCAATCACTAATTACTCACGTTCACGTCACGGATCATATTAGGATGAGTGAAGCAGGCGTGTTAATAAAAAGTGTCCATTGTCGAGACTCTTTTTTGCGCAATTATTCTGAAGATCAAATGACCTGGTTTCCGGTTTGTGGGCGTCTCACTCGGGTGAGCTTGACGCTGCCAACATCCCGCCACAGCTGGAGACACGCTGCTGCCCGCCGCGAGGCCCCGCCCCCCCACAGTCACAGCAGCAGTGATGATAAAAACTGAAAAAAAGTGTGTGTGCTTCAGTCATCCTTACATTTTATTCTTATTATTATATTATATTAGGTTTTCTATTGGTTTACACACTAAAAATCTCTCTCTTAATCTCTTAAAACATCATTTACAACATCAGGAGACAAAAACATATATAAATGTTGAATCACAAAAACTTTGTCTTGGTCAGCCAAACATGATCTAATTCTTAATGCGTTCTCACTAGAGTCATCAAGAGTTCCGCTCATCAATTATTCAACAAATATTTGAGTGTAATTTAGTTTATTGATTTGAATATTTATATTATCCTCCCAATATCCCGACCCACGCACCTCATATTCCAGGAAGGTGACCTGACATCATTTAGTCCTGGCGCTCTCAACCCTGTGATAACAAGTGTGACATGAACATCGTGCAGCCGCCTAATGAGGACCAGCGGGGCCGCAGCCGCACAGGGCTCCACTCAGCTTGTTTTCCTACCTGGGCGCCCTCCCACGAGGAGGAGGGGTGCTGTTGCTGTTGATGATGGCGATGATGACGATGGTGAAGGTCCCCTGGAGAGCGCCCCCCCCAGTGAGAACATGATCCTATAACTGGCTTATGCAACTGATCAGAGCCTCCTCCAGAGTTATACAACAGCATGAGACCCGCCTGCTGCTCCACAGCTTATTACTCGGGACAGTGTGGGGCAGATCCCGACTGCAGGCGCGCAGCTACTGTCCGGGGGCCGGCCCCAGAGGGTCCGGGGTCCTCAGCCCGGTGTGGAGCGGGACATGAGCAGGCTCCAGAGAGGAAGGGGACCGACGGCTGCCATAACCCGTGGCTGAGATCAGTGAGGCTGCTTTCCAGTGTGAACGTCAACAGGCCAGCAGCTTAGAGGCAGCGCCGGCTCTGGGTTTTATTTTGGTCCATCTTTACTCTGCTGTGATAAAACAAAAAGAAAACCCCGCCCGGCCCACTTCAAACCAGTGACATAAGCCAGTGACGAACAGAGAAAAAGGAACACCGGAATCTCTCGGGAATAAACAACAGTTCTAACTTCGGCACAAAAAAAAGAGTGTTTTCATGTAAAATCCCATAGCTTGTAGTAAGAAGCTGATGGAGGAAATGCGTTTCCAGGGCTTTAAGACTGTAATGTTTCTGTGTTTGGTAGTGTTCCGTTAAATAGGGCCTGTATAGGAGCCTGGTTCCAGCCCACACCTCTTACTCAACAACTCAGACAGCTCTGGTGCTGTGTTCACTGACCGCTGTTTCTGCAGTTGGAAAGACAAGCGAGCCCACTTGAGCTTTGCAGGGGCGATTAAAGGGGAACTCCACCAATTTTACGCTTCAATATCTGTTAACGGGTGTTGGGGAGAACTACAACATATGTGGAAAAGGTTGTATAAAGTCTTTTGTGGTCCAAGAGGGAGCTGTGTGACGTCTGATAAATGTCCTCAAGTGATGTCGAGTGAGGCAGCTTCAGCTGGGCCTGAACACTAGAAGTACCACTAGAAGAGGACTAAAAAAACTAAATTATTTTGGTTTACGTTGGAGACTTCACATTTCTTTGAGATGGCTACGTTTCAAACTGGACATGTGGAGTTTGAAACACTTTTGCATTTATGAGGCAGTGGGGGTCTAATGGAAAGATAATATTGGTTGCATTGTGGGAACTGTATCTAGTGTTTTTGGAGGATGACCTTTACTAAAGACTAAGAATCAGGATATTTCAGTCTGCTGCTTTGATTATGATCATTTCTATTATTATTAGAATTATTAGATATTTTTCATCGGTGATTCCATCAATGTGGTTTATGTATGAGTATTGCAAATGCATTTTATTCATCAGACCGCGACATACACTATATGGCCAAAGGTCAGTGGACACCCCACTAATTATTGAGTTCAGGTGTTTCAACCCATTGCTATTAGGTGGATAAAATAGCACATAGCATGAAAGAGCTCAGTGACTTTAAACATGGCACTGTCATAGGATGCCACCTTTGCCACAAGTAATTTCATGACATTTCTGTCCTACTCGATTTGCCCCTGTCATCTTTAAATGCTATTATTGTAAAGTAGAAGCTCCTAGGAGCAACGCTTAGGCACAAAGAGGTAGAACGCGCAGACTCACAGAGCGGGGCCAGCAAGTTCCAAACTGCCTCTGGAAGCAACATCAGCACATAAACTGTGCATCGGTAGCTTCATGAAATGGGTCAGTGGAAACGTGTTCTTGGGAGTGATGATCACGCTTCACTAACTGAACAAATCTGGGTTTGGCGGATGCCAGGAGAAGACTTTCCAGAAGAGTGGCGGCTGTTATAGCCACCTCCACATTAATGCCCCAGGGTTTATAATGGGATGTCCAACAAGCTCATACAGACGTGATGGTCAGGTGTCCACTGACTTTTGACCATATAGTGTAAAAATCTGCAAAAACATATCTAATACATATACTGTCACTTTATCAATCTGGTTGTACTGTAATGGCTTGTAATGCACATAAACTGGTTTTATTTGTAATATGAAAGGCACAAATAAGAGAATGAAAAACAAGCTGTAAGCCATTGAGGGTATCCCATGTTTAATAAAATATTATACTATGACTGTGTGGGCAGAAATGTACACAGTAATGTTGCAGGTATAGCGTCTCAGAGTTGCCACCAGATGTCCTAGCACAGCTTCACAGGCCGGTTGTTTGTCGTTCTTCCCCAACAAAAGCCTTGAATGCATATTGTGAAGTATAATGAAGTGTTGTGTTCAGCCCCCCTGCTCATGCTTATCTTGTGATAGGGGAAAAGCACATTCCCTCTACATTACTTGCCAAGTGTCTGTGTGTGTGTGTGTGTGTGTGTGTGTGTGTGTGTGTGTGTGTGTGTGTGTGTGTGTGTGTGTGTGTGTGTTGCACTGGGGAATCCTGCATCGAAGCAACACAATAAATCACATTTTAGCAGGACCATGTGATTAATGGGAGGGAGGGCAGTGAAGCACTTGGAAATCCCTGCTGACCAGACTCGATGGCGTTGTGTTTGCTGTTTCTGAAGAGAACATGGGCCAATTCACAAAGTGCTATGTAAAAAACCTCACAGGTTATAATACAGACTTAGAAGTCTTACACCCCATATGTCCAAATTGATTCAACATAATGAAATCCAGCGTGTCTCCTATATGGTAATAGTAAAATTCAATGGACAACAGCCCCACCTACAGGACAGAAATGGTACTACAACTCTGGTTAAAGACTGAATGTCAACTTTATTGATTATAATGAAGTGAACATAAAGTATTATTGAGGAAGCAACTTTACACTATAACTGAATGTCATAAAAAAATCTGAATCATATTTAAAAAGGTATCAAAAATGGTCCCTCTGAATAACTTGTGTGCAAAATATAATAAGGCACTCGTTATAAAACTGGGTACTAAACAAAGCTGTGCAATAAAAACACATAACTAGAAAACACCTTTGCATGAAATCAAACTGCTTTAAAGGGAATTATAAAAAAGTATGAATGATTAACGTACATGTAGTGAAATTTGGTCTCATTTGGTCTCGTCCTATGAAGGCATGTAGTGCTCTCAATTAGAATATTTGTAACAGTGAATAAAGAAACAAACAATGACCTGAGGTGGAAAAACTGCAAGGTGTGATTAAAGCTCAACTCAAACAAATCTATTCTGCAAAACTTCAGGTTTGAACTCGACACATTCGATGCCTACACGTCCAAAACGAAGCATATCACCGTCTCATTTTCCAATTTTAAATGTGGAGTGACAATAGATTGCATTTGATTATAATCAGTCAATCGAGCAGATCATTTTGAAGCTAAAGCTATCCTTTGTCAAGGTGCAAACAGCCAGGTGCTAGCGGCCGCATGTTGGCAGACTTCACCGTTTTTAGCTGAAGTCTCTGTCTGGGAGCACCAGCGGGGCCACCAGGGTCCAGAGGTAGAGGCCCAAGCCGAGCCAGCTGGAGCAGATCTTCACCCACACGGCCGGCATGGAGCTCTGCATGACATGGTAGTCGGTGTCTGGCCTGGTGGGCCAAGAAGAAGGTCAGTGAGAAAGTCGGTCTCGTGGGGAGGTCGGTCGGTCTGAAAGAGGGGCTGAGAACGACAAATAACGGACACTTACTTGTACCAGTTGGTGAGGGTCATCATGATGTAGAGGGAGGCCAGGAAGAGGCTGAAGTGGAAGAAAGAGTAGCTGTAGGTGACTCCCTCCTCTTCGTTGTCCACGGCCCGTCGGACACCGTCCTCCCCTGCCACGGCCTCGTTGGCGGTCAGACCCTGGCCCTCCTCTGTCCGCATCAGCTTGTTCACCTGGGTGTTGTTAGAGGAGCGGATGCTGCGGGAGCACAGGGACTCATATTGGCATACATACAGTATGTGGATGTGTGTTTCCAGGCTTGGAGTTGGAACGCCTCTTTTTGGAGCATTTATATGTAAAATTGTGTTCTTGTGCTATCCAACAACAATCCGATCCCCAAGTGCAAATTTAACACAGATTTAAAAAAAAAAAAAATCTGATATAAATCATTTTAGCCATGACATGAATTGAGGGTGGACAATATGAGCGCAACATAAAACCAAGTAGCTGCCTTTAACTCTTGGCAATGACTGCTTTTCTTTCCATGAGAGCTGCTCTCAAATAACCTTGCCAACAGTGATTTCACTGGGCCTGAAGGCAGTTTGGCAGCTTTCAAACATGTTGTCCTGTAAGTCCACAGTATGAAACAGCTAAGCTTCCAGTATGTTCATTTGGGTGCTTCTCTTAAAAACAGAAAAAGCTGCAATATGCCATGAGTGATGTGTGTGTGAGTTAACAGTATTTTAAGTTATTCCTAAAAATGTGTACAATCTTCTTGTAAAACCAAATCCCAGCAACACGAAACCAAAAAGCAACATCATCAGTAAAATACCTGGCGTAAAGAGTACAGAACAAGAAAATGGTCAATCCCACAATGCCCTGTGCGTCCCACCACTGGACGTTTGAAGGGGCTGGGGTAGGAGGAGCAGGTCCTGGTGCAGGAGTTGGATTGCTGGGCTGCACCAAACTCAACAGACTGGGGTTACACTGCCGGTCTGAGGACGGAAACACAGGAAACAGTGTAAACAGCTGACATTATGACAACTTGTGATTATTAAAGCTACCCGAGCTTGGGGCTCAGGGTGGGGGTCGGGAGGGACACATTTCTTCATGCTCCTTCCCAAACTCCATTTTCCTGGTTCGAGTTCTGAATCGGACGCAGTTGTGTTGTGACGAAGATTCACTGGACTTACTGGGGTTGTTGGTCATGGCCGACCAGGTGACGTACATGGTGTAGAGGGAGATGAGGGAGGCCTGCAGCAGGCCTGAGCTGGGCTGAGCCTCCTGCGGAGACAGGGCATGGGATGAGTTGTTGTGCCGGTTAAACAGAACTCTATTGATTGCTGAAGTAAGTTTGTCCTTGCTCACAGAAAAAAACAGACAGTCACAGCTAGGACAAACGTTCACTCCATACTAGCTTGTCTTCTAGACTGAGCATCAAATAGTAGGTAACCTCATTACTTGCTAATATACTGTACATACATCATTGGTGGAGCAGTATACATGCAGAATTATCAACATTTAAAAGCTTCAGTCTATAAATACACATGTTAACATCCTTCTTCTGAAGTCTGTGCAGTACCTGAACTTTGGGCAGAATGGCCACGATGGACACAATGATGCAGAATATTAAGTTGAGGCTGATGAAGACCTTGTGCTCTGTGCAGTCATCAGGTTGGGTGTAAAACACATAGAAGAGCACGACAGCAGTGAAAGCGAAGGCGAAGTTGAAGATTGTGAAGGACAGCAGAGCTGCGGGGTAAACAGGAGCGAAGAGTAAAGTCATCAGACAACATGTTGTTCAGTTCTGACAGGGTGCATTTTATGTAGTTTGATTGACAGAATTTTGTAAATCCATCACTTCTACACCCGTACACAGACCTGAAATAACTCCAGTGCAATGTTCCAACCACATATGCATGAATATATTTGCCATAGTAAAATGGGACAGATCTACGTACCTGCATACCAGCACTTGGCGTTTCCTTCCTCTGCCTTCTCCAGCCAGGACTGGTTCCAGGAATGTGCAAAGTCCACCAGCAGGATGAGCTGGATGATGATGAAGATGAAAGAGCCCACCACGCCAAAGTAATACCACACTGAGGCCAGACAGATTCAGGACATTTGTTTAGAGGGTTATTAGGCTGTGCAATGACAGAGGCACTCATTTACAGTACTAAACCCCAGAACAGGAGTCTCTCAGTACAGCAAGTGACACTGTCGCTCAACATACCTGTAGTAAAGGTGCCATCTGGAATGAAGAAAGCTCCCACAGTTATGCCAACCAGCATCAGGAACTTAAAGAACCAGAACCTGAGGAGACAAAAATAAAGTTATTCTAAGTATGTACAGTTTTTATTTCAGTGTAAATACAATCATAGAGGAGCAGTCTCCATGTTTGGCCACCAGAGAGCAGTATGCTGTCATCATACAGGACCGCGGCACTGAAGAGCTGAGCGCAGTACCAACCCATTTTGGATGGTGGCTCGGGGGTCCTTGCTGCTGCGCACTCGAATCATGATGACGGAGAAGAGGAAGAAGAAGCAGGCCATGGCGAAGCACATGCGGTACACTGACTTGTAGCCGACGATGATGTCACAGTTCACCTTGTTCTCCATGCCAGGTATGCTTGTGCCACCGACACAGAAACCTGGAATCTGACATGTGTGAAAGCAGACAGAGAGAATAATGGGTGGAGGACAGGTGGGGATTAATTTGGGTCAAGTGGAACTGATGTTCAATGCAGCAATGTCTTCAAAAAAAAAAAAAACCTGTTCAAAGACTACTGGTTGAAAACATAAACAAACAAACAATAATCCAAGTATCCTGTCCAGCTGCTCCAGAGCATCACTGTTGCTGGGTTACAGCCTTATGAAACCAATTTGAATTATTTTCCTATTCCTGCTTAAATTGGGAATGTCATGTTGGTTGAGAGAATGTAATGAGACTTATGAAACGATTAAAGAGCCCGACGTGGTGGACCATTACATTTGATCTAGTCTTATCTGATGCACCTTTTTAAGATGTTCCTCCATGCCCGGGAGGATCATGATGACGGACACCATAGTCCCGAGCAGCAGCAGGAAGGAGAAGGCCAGCCGGCTCACGGTGGAGTTGTACGTTGACGGGCAGCATGATGACAGGAGGCAGGGGGCCGAGCCGCACAAACAGGATGCCTGGAGAAGGGACGAGGGAGAGAATTAGCAGGGCCTTCATACAGATTCATATTTTATGAATCTCTGGGACAGGGCTCTGGGGTGTGGGATAATCAGGGTAATGCATGCATGGCTTGCTGCGACTGAGGTTGGAAGGAAAAAAACAAATTATAACACTGTGTCTGCTGTCAGGGCGACCATCTTTCACCTTCTCCGGCACCCTTCCAGAGAAGCAGAGACAAACGATGAGTTGCGGTGGCAGTAATCGGGCCCGCGATTAGAGCCGCTATCATAACAAATCTCTCCCTCTCACTTGTTCCTCATCCGGCGCTGTGAACAGGATCACAGAGGATTCCTGCATGATTCAGATGCAGACTTCTGAGAAATGTGTGTGACGCGCTGAGGCGGAGACTGGAGCTGAGAGCAGCCATCCTTCACTAAGTATGAGTATGAGCCAGAGTACACAAGCCCTGGGTGTAAACACTGCCGCTGCGACGAGGAGAATCCAGTTTCCCTGGTTCAGACTGGCCTACTGCCGTGGCAACAAACAACTCATACGTAGAGCTTCAACATATAAAGTGCCTTCCATGTGCTCCATTTTGCTAAACTATAAAAAGGGCTGGGCACCAAACCTCAATACTTTTTGGTACAAAGAAATGTGTTTGTATCAAAAACTGTCAAACTGGCATCTAATGTTTGAAGATTTAAATCAGACTTCTGCCAGTTTGCACAATAACTTCAGGTAAGGCTGCTTGTGTTTAGAAACCCTTTCTTCAATTCATTTGTTTAATTAAAATACGGGTTTTGTAGAAAAACATGTTCATAGCTATAAATATTGTCTTGGATTTAGTACTGACACTAAGGCATTGTAATGGCACTCCTATCAAAACTTAGCACCCTAACATTCAATCACAGTAGGTGTAAAGTGGATGAACAGAAAATGTTAATTTTACATAATACCTGTCTTCACAAGTGATGATTCAGGGGAGGCAAATACTTTGGTTATAGTTTGTGTTTTTCATTTGTTCTTCATTGAAATCAGTCTGTTTCAGATTTGTTTTCGCAAGTCTTTTATCAGTGTCAAAAATCATGAATAGATATACTATAATTCTGTGTTAAAACAATAAAAAAAAAAACAATAAAATCGTAACAAAGTCCAGTGGGTTTGGATACAACACAAGCGGGTCATACATGATTATGATGGACACCAGCTGCAGAGGCGTAGGATCCCGAGTAGAAACCCGGAAATTGAGCCTTTTTACAAAAACACCTCGCTGACTGCAGATCTACGTTTTGCTCATATTACTCGGTGACTGTGGCAATTTCCAAACATTAACAGGCGAATCATCCTGTAAGATAACTGCGAATAAAGTCAAAGTGAAAGACGCCCTGCTCTCAAACCAAACTCTGCTCAGAAATGTGGCCATTTACTGCCACCTCATAGGACGTCTTTCAGCTACAACACTTGACAAGTCGGTTTAGAAGTTAGTTGAACATTTTATAATTTTTTAACAGCGTAACATTAAACTTGCCATTACTTTATTAAGTTTGTCACCGTTAAATGTTTGGGTCGCTTATTCTCACAACTTTCCACCAGCGGGGGACGGTTAACCAACTGGAAAACGTAACGTCTCAGGTTTCCTGGTTTACATTATGTGTGCTGAATCTAACCAAAGTCATTTATTTAAAATAAATCTAATGTTACATGAGATATGCACACACGTCTGTCCTTCTTCCACTTGACGCAGTGCTGTCTTGGCTAACGCTGAACAACCTCACACAAGCCAAGTTAAATAAGTCAAGAAATGGTGAGAAATACTAAGTCTACGTATATCAGGTAGCAACACTACCACCGGTAAATGTTTACTCACACAACTGGCGAGGGAACTCAGTGCCAAACAAGCACCCATGTTGGTTTAATTCACAATTCCGACGAAACCCGTAAAAGCTTCAAAAAGTTCAGGAAGAAACTGAGTCAAAATGGCGAAGTCAAGTCAGTTGGACACACCTGACGGAAAAGCGTCTGCTTCTTTCAAAATAAAGCTTTGCGTCGTGTGCACATGTACATATGTATATGTTATTCACGATAACGTGACACGATATTATTTGAGTTTAATTTAATGTATGCATTTTTGGGTAAATATCCATGTGGAACACGAATAACCCCCGTATTATGAAATGTGTCGCTGCTGTAGACACTCTTCATTGACGTTCTTACTTTTATTTTAACGTCAAAGTCACTCTACTTCCGACATTGTTTGTCTCAGTGAGTCGTCCCTCCGAAACTTTGACCAATTGGATGTTAATGCGCAATAGCTTTCACCACCTCCAACAAAGTGAAAATACCCTTCTTCAACGTCAAACACGTTTATGTAATTGGGGTGAAGTCAAAAAGGTTTTGCCTCCTGCAGCAGGTTGTTACTGTTGTTGTTTTTTCCAAAAGATTTCACTTTCAAATATAGTTTTAACATATTTAACAATTCAGTGGACCTTGTTATTGTGTCTCTAATAGCTACTGAGCAAAAAATAACAGAGAAAATTTAAATGACACAGTGAGATATGTCTTACACTTCAACAAACTCATCAGAAGTCAGAAGGACAGCTTCAGCTAGACAGTAAAGGTACAGCTTTTTCTTTAAAGGACCTCTACGAATTCCCACTTCACTTAACTTCTATTCTATGATTCTATAAACTGCTTATGTTCTGTGGGTAACATTTGTATTTAAGAAGAATGCAAATGATCACATCATGCTTGATATCACCACATTATTTCATCTGAATGATGTCACATTGTAATATCATTCGGTTTCCCAAAATACTACACAGTGTGACATAATCCTTTTTCAACTATGTGTGTAGATAGTATGTCAAGTCAAGTCAATTTTATTTGTATAGTATGTATTTTAGTATGTATGCATGGGCGTGCAACATGACACATTTTCAGTGCAGACTATGGGAAGAGAGTGAAGTCAATTTATTTTATATTCAGAGGAATAGTGTACACATATCACATCTAAACAATAATACACTTAAGTAATGCTTATGATGCATTAGACATTTTTTTATATCCAAAGGAAAATTATAGAGTAAAGTACTTATGGTCTGCATGCACAATAAGGCCATTGCAAAGTCTCTGTACAGCCCGCTTCTATGGCAACGTGGGAGCACATGGGAATGATACAGCGTTTGAGCCGAGGTAGCACACAGTGACTAAACAGGTGTGACAACGAAGGTCAGACGACGAGTTTGAAGCAACAGGGGACAAAACTCCATCTGTTTGTGTCTGACCTTCAGAAACACGGCGAGGGTGTTCACCTGTGAATAGTCGGCGCAAATATAAAGCTTCTACTACTCCACACCTCCATTCTACAGAGCAGCAGCAGGCCTGTAATACCCTCCAGTCAGTCAGGTAACAGCTTCGTTACACTGTCACGCAAACATTCCTCCAGGGACTGATATTAAAGCCACTACTGTCTTCTTTATGTTTGCTTTTTTCTGAAGAATCCCAGGCGTTCATGTGTCTGTTTATGAGGCTCCTCAGCAGTGAACGGTGTCAGTAGGCCTGCAACATGTTCCCTGTCACTGTCCTGAGGCCCTGTGGCCAGTTGGTGGCAGTGAGTTCATTGTGACGCATTTGTCAGGTTTGTCAGAAGTTTAAAGGCAACACTAAATGACATAAACAAAGCAAAACAGTGAGGATGTAAATAAGCCTGTTGACCCTCACAGTTACAGGCTTTACTGAAAACCCAGTTGGCTTTGCTCTTACTGGACCACTGTTGTTCCTATTTAAGGTGGTAGTATCCACAATACATGTGCCTTAGTCATAAGAATGAGATAAGAAGGAACATATTCTATTGTCCATGTACCTTGTGACGGGAGACAAATGGCTGAGTGATTATATCAGGTGAAAAGGCGATTCCATTTCTTAATATGTGAATGTGTAGATAATGGCGCACCCCTAACTGGAAAAACAATGGTACAAACCTTTGAGCAGCAGCCGGAGCCAAAGTTAGAGAGAATCACACAGGAAACAGTACATCTGTGACTTCAAAATAAAACTAAATACTTGAAATGGAGGAAAATCAAAATATGCAATCACTACTAGAAATAATAATATTGTTAATAATAATATTAATAACAATGATCGAACTATACAATTTAATACTCCCTTTAAATGCTGACTCTTTCATATTTTATTTTCTGTACTTGTCCTTGTTCGGTTTCCCTGCAGCGCTCCTCGTGCCCTCGTGGACATGAAGAAAGCTGTTCGAGCTCGTATGTCTTTTTTCTTACTTCTCGACACGCTTTTACCTTGAAGGCCGCGTCCCGTCTCTTCCGGTGTGCTCCGGGCGGAGTGCGCGCAGCTCGACGCTCCTCGGCGCTGCTGGGAACGAGCCGCCCGGCTGACGGTGTGCTGTCGGCGCTGCGAGCTGCACCGTGCCGCGGGTCCAGCGGCGTCAGCTGTGATGAAGCAGTGGCGTGCGTCGCACCGGACGGGCCCCGTGACACCCCGCACCTTCTCTCCTTCGTCCCCGCAGAAGATGGTGGCAGGCGGCTAGTTCCAACTTCGGACTGCCTTGGTTTCCTTTTTCTTTTCTTTTTTTTTTTTCTTTCTTTCCTTTCCTTCGGCGAAGCGCACCGCGATCACTTGGTGAGTGTCCGCCGTTGCGCGCACACAGCGCACGCAGTCACCTGCTCGGCTCCACAGGTAGGACGACCGGGCGCGTCGAGAAACCTCCAAAAACTGGCAGAGGTACGACGAAGCTGCTGGTTTAATAGATTAGAGGCGATGGAGGGATCAATGAGGCATGCTGGAGCCATCTTCTGCACTGGAAGTGATTTAAAAAAAAAAAATAAAAAATAAGAAGAAATTTCTAAACACTCACTGATCAAACCATGTGATCAACTTATCCAGTCATCCCAGGCATCAGCTGCAGGCGTGTGAGGATTCAGTGTTTGAAATGTTTCATGTTACAGAGCAGGCCCTCCTCCAGCAGCCTGTACCTGTCACCTCCATATGTGCTCAGAGCACTGTGTGTGTCAGCTGCTCCTGTGTAAAATGCCACCGGCTCCCAACAGGGAGCTCTGTGGCAGCTGGATTATCTGCTCTGGCTTATTGAAAAGGTGCGTACACTGGGTGACCTTCAGGTGATGGCCACGATGACTGTGAAGTGACACCGTCAGAATTATTCTTCAGGCTGAAAATGTTAAAACTGCAGAGAAGAAGACTTTTGGTCACTGTTTCACTCTGAAAGACCCACATGACTGATATGCGATTAGCCCGCTGTTAGAAAGTGGTTTAGTTTGGTTGGTTCAGTCAGGATCTGTTTTTGAAGGCCAGATCTGAGGGCCAGTGGACGGTATTTTGTGCCAGTAGTCAGTGTTATAAGTGTGACCACTCTGCCGTCCTGAAAATAAACATACCACTTAGAGCATCAGGAGATGCTGAAAAACTAAAACCTGCAATCAAAATAATATTTCATTACCCTAACTGGCTGATATGTAATATCAGCTCATTCTTCCTTAAATTAGCTAAACTCTTAAGAAAAGTGTCCCTGAGGTCAAAGTGCATGTGTGTATGTGACTGTGTGTGTGTGTGTTCTAGCCCTTATATCCTCGTCCTTAGGAGAGCATATATTCCCATTCAGACCAGTGCCAGCTCCACGTGTGTGCAAAGCCTCTAGTCTTTGTGCGCTTTGGTGAATGTGGAGCAGAAACTGTTTCCAAAAAAGCGCACAATTCGAAACCCCGTCGGGGCGTCTGCCTGTGTGTAGCTGTTCTAATCCTGGTCTTCCTGAACGTGCTCTTCAGTGTATCATCAGTGTGATGCACAATGTCAAGAAGGGAAAATTAAGTCTGGGTCTGCCGAGGCACCAGCAGCTCCTCCCTATTTTTCATTTTAATTTTAGCTCCGATCCACATCCTTTTGATTTCATGATTTCATGATGTGTTAATTACACACCCATGAGGTCATTTTTGGTCTCTGGTCGCTGTGGTGCTTTGGCTCTGCCGTGCTGTGATCGCCTGTCAGTCAAACAGCGAGGGCAACCTTAGGATGCAACCTTTTTTGTGTTGCTGAAATCTGGGTGTCTTTGTTTGGTGGCCTCTCTGTGCCGCCATGCTGGCTCCCACTGCTTGTGCCAACTTCCGAGTTCTTCTTTTGTTTATTCCAAAATAGCGAGATAATAAAACACATCACTTCCTGTGATTTTTTTCCTAGCAAATATCTACTAGAAATATTGTTGTAAACGTAATTGGACTTTTTATAAAATAAGGTTCTATCATATTTTTTTTTTTACATCAATTAGATATACAGTGCCAACATTTAGTGTTATAAAAATGTATTATGTATGTCTTGTATGACTCTGTAAGGCAGCAGAACAAACTGTAAAAACATTAGTGACATACTCTAACCTTTATATAGTTATTATGGCAAATGTGTTTGCAAACAACTGTAAACAATTCAATTCAAACAATCCAACAATGAGGTCGTGTTTTTGGCCACCTGAAGAATTGTAGTCCAATATTCACTTTTCTTTCAGTCCTGTTTTGGTCACCACCAACCCCTGAGAAAGATATCTGGCTCTTTAGTAGCTCAATGCTAACTCTGCCTGCTGTTTGGTGCTGGACATGAGGCGTACAGTGGGTTTATCTGAGTTTGATTGCTGATATGAGGCTAATGAGAGTGAACCAAAACAGTTCAATTTGCGGGCAGGCAACCCAAAACAACAAGCCAAAAGAGGCTAAAAGCTTTGTAGAGCTGAATGAAACTATGGAGTTGGATGGCCATTTTTTGTGGGTTTGTCACTGTCAGAGTCACTTTTCACATTACACAAAATAACTTGATGCATTGTCAACAAAAAAATAATGATTAGTGCAGCTTTAATTTGATCTATAATGTACATGTATTTTAGAAGAATTTCAGATACACAGTGACCCAAATATCTCTGAGGTTGGCAAACTACAATATAGGCATAAGTTAAAGATGGGAAATCTCTCAGAAGTGTCTGTGTAAGTGTTTTGATGGTACTGGGGGGAGCTGCAGTGTCGTAGTCATGGAAATACACTCAGTCCTAGTCATATTTTAACTCCCTTAGTTAATATTTTGTCATGGGAAGTGAAGGTACTTTGCTCTCACGTCGTCGCCGGCAGGCCGCTCTGTTCTCTCCTGTCACCGCTGGGTGAATCATCTGTTCTCCTTCCGCATCCTGCTTCTTTCTTGGACATCAGACTTCACGTTTTTGTGCGTTAACACAGATTATGGCAGACAGGTGATGACGTCACACCGCGTGCCCTCCAGCCACCCATTCTGATTCTGGAGTCCCAGAGGTGCCAGACGTGACGGGCTGCTCAAATCTTTTATCCATAACGTCCTGAATGGCCCCAGTCAGCAATATCTTTATCTTTTACAAGGAACAAAGGCTGCCGCTGTAATCAGCAAACCGGTAACTGCTTTACCTACAAAATCTGTCTAATCTCCAGTCCAGCCCTACTGAGCAGTCTTTGTTCCTCTCCTGTCTACCAGTTTAACCTCATTAAAGAGCCAGGACGGACACCTAAACTATATTCAAGTTGAGTTTGATCAATATGATGTATGTGTGGCACAGATAGTTTTGGACTGAAGCTTTTAAAAGCTGATGTTTTGTGTTAATATTTCAATACAACATCCAATTGCATCAAAAAGCTCCAAAAGTGGCAACTTTGGTGCTGAAACATAGTTTGAATTTGATCATGGATCTGATAGTCAGGATAGCTGTAGCAGGCGTGAGTGTGTGGAGTTTGCTGTGCTGTTTGTGCGCTAGCTTTAGCCTCTGACTGATATCCAAACGCATCAGAAACTTCAGCTCTTTCGGTTATTTGTCACACAGTCATACAGCCTCGGGACTAGTGCCAAGTTTTTTTGCATCAGTTCACGCCGTTTAGTCTAAACGCACCTTTAGACAGACGAACAATGGGAGAACATCACAGTTTTACACTATTTTCTTTCATTTTACAGACTCAAATATTCAAAATATACCTTAATTTGGACGGTTTTAACCCAACGACTACCAAGTTATAGAGTCTTTCTCTCATTTCTAAGGCCGATTATTTAACTTCAGTAATTTTTTGGTACTGGTCGAAATGTGTCCATAGCACAGACTATCAAAAATTGTTGCATAGTGAAAGCAAATGCCATGGTTCCTGATTTAAATCATAGTTTTGCAAGCCTGGTGCCAGACTTCTGAACAGCTGCCCTACACAAAAGTCGGACGAAAAGATCCGCACACTCTACTCATAGCTCCCAGGAAATTTTATATAACACAGCAAAGTTTACATCGCCACTGTGAAAAGAATAAGTAAAATAAATGAAAGCAGTAACAAACAGCCCAATTAAAAATGGTGATATCATCCAGAAAAACAGGCATGAAATAAATAACAGCCCCACCGAAACAAAAAAGGACTGACATGAAAAATCAACATTGTAATGAAAGGAAATGGCAATTTAGTCCGATTATCTGGCCATAATCTTGGGATTTAAGGTTTTTTTTTTTTTTTTAATTCAGTGAAGCTCTTCTATAGCAGCTTATGTTCACAAAGTTTGGCTCCTTTTGTTTAGTGGGAACAAAAAGGTTTGTGGGAAAGCCTGTTAATATCGCTATCCCCAAAACAGTGGCATTTCTGGTAAAAAAATTCAAATGATACCCAGCCCTACTCATCCCTACTGCAGACTTGTAGCGCGTTCGAGATGAAAAGTTGAAAAAAACATGTTCTGAGCCTTTTTAACTTCTGCTGTCCACCTTAAAAATGCTATTAAAAGGAAATAAACGCGTCCTCCACTTTTGAAACGTGTCTCTTTGCAGCAAAATAAATGGTTGCCTGTCACAGTTTTACCACCCGGTGCCCAATTCAATTCCCATTGATGGCGGGCTCCCCCGCTTTGAAGATGGAAATTTCCACGGACTAAATTCTTGTCATTCATTATTCCTCTGTATTGACCAGTGACCTATACGCGTTTAGTTCGAGCTGGTGCTTCTGTAAGGCCCATTGCCCTTTACTGTGACCTATGGCTGGCTGCCATTTGGCTACAGCTACTTTTATCTTTCTGCCATTAAAACTTGTCAGTCAATTCTTTCCCCACCTGGGTCTGGAGGACATATAAAGACGGCGGACATGTTTTGCAGAGATGTAGAGGACACAAAATGATAATAGGATAGGGGACCCGTTTCCTAAGAAGCTGTGTTAGACTGTTCTGACCTCAACCTCTCCGTGCCCATTTTCCCAGCAGCCCTGCCTGACGGGAGGCAGGGGGGTGGTAGCATAACTCAATAGACTTCCCCCAGCATGCCTCTGCCAGGCTTTATGGGAAAGGACTGTGGTCCGTCAATGTCACCTCTCCTGCTGCCAGCCTCTTCATACTGATTAGATGGGAAGGGAACAGTAGGTGAGATGGGTTGGTTCCTGTGGAGACAAAGGGTTTATTGTAATTCCCAAAGCATCCATTCAGTCCACAGATCAGTGACCTTTTCAGTGTATCAGACCACACAATAGAATCAGCTGCTCTGTTTTCCCCTGTAATTACTGCATGGAATTCCGTCTGCCCCAGAAACAGGCACGGCTTGTCAGACATCAACCATCTGAAGAGCTCATTCCGTTGATTGGCAAATGGAGATGCTGTAAGAGGGTGAGAGGTGCAATTGCTGTTTGAATTGCATTTCAGTGGGCACCATCGAACACGGTTTTCACTGAAGATGCCTCTCTACAGCTGCAACTGGCAGCTTTGCACATTTGCATCTTGCAAATGATAGCAAGAGGGAAGAAAATTTAGTATCATCAGATAGAAATCAATAATAATCTTATCTTCAATCTTCTGTAGATTTGTCCAGAGTTGGAAGCTTTGATGGCTTTAACACTGGTGCTTATGTACTGCGCTGCACTTTTTAAATTGTTTTATATCCACAATGGATCAAATGCCTGTTCATGTTAATGGTGTGCCTTGTATTGACAAACCCACAGAGAGGTATCATGCAGTTCTAATTTATGTTACTCCTGGGGGGCTTTTCAGTCTCTTTTAGCTTATTGTTTTGGTTTTCATGCCCGCAACTCTGCTTTCATCATCTGATTTCCAGCAGCAGCAGGCAGCTGTTCTCACATAGGCCTAATCACTGAAAAAGCTCTGATAAAACCCACCGTACGCTACCTGCTACCAAACAGCAGACAGACAGTGTTAGTGACTAACTGGTGAACATAGTGGAGCGTTAAGCAGCTAAATGGACAGGTATTTTTGAGCTTGTCCTACTGCTCCTAGATACCCAAAAATCAACTAATGCAGCTTAAAGGTGCACTGCTAAGCAACTCTGCATAATGGTTATATGATCAGTGCTGAAAGAAACAGTAATAATTGATTTGACATAAAAATATGCAGTTACTTTGGTTATTGATTAATTGTTCCTTTTCTTTTAGCAAATATGCTAAATATTCTCTGGTTCACTGCCATTTTCAAGATTTACTACTTTTTCGTTGTTTTATGTGATAATAAACCTAATATCAATTTGAACAATATTGAAGTGTTGGTCGGACAAAACAAGCATTGTGATACCATCATCTATGGTGTTAGGAAATTGGGACAGACATTGAACACTATTTTCTGATGTTTGAACCAAAATATTAATCAGCTGATTGATCTTTTAATAACCAGCAGATTAATCCAATCCACGTATGAAAATTATTGTTGGTTGCAGCCCACAATACATTTAGATACAGGCAGAAGATCTGTTTAGACTATATGGCCTGTGTAGTCTGGGAACACCTTGGGATTTTCCAGGAGGAGCTGAAGGAACTGTTTGGGAATTGGATGTTAGTCCTTCTCTGTTAATTTTGGACCTGTGTAAACGATGGTGAAATGGCAGGAGGAGTAGATGAGTGGAAAATTCTACCAGTGGAGATGAAATCCTCTTCTGTTGCAGCTCCTCTTTTATCCCCATTGCTGAGTGCAGCTTTAATCTCAAATACAAACACAACCCAAGAGCTTGACACTTCTGCTGATGCAGGGTGGCAGTGTGTGTGTTGGCTTTGTAGCGTTTTTTAGTGTGTCTGTGTGTCTGTGTGTGTGTGTGTGTGTGTGTGTGTGTGTGTGTGTGTGTGCGCCTCAGCCGATGCCCCATTTGCCAGGGTTGTTGTCAGAGAGCGCCAGAGGCCGACGGGTGGTGGCCAGCGTGCAGGAGCAGCCGCAGCCACCTGGGTCGCATAGCTGTTGACATGACGGTCCAGTTCGGAGAGCACCCGGGGCGGAGGACGGCCTGGGATACACTCTTTAAAACAACGGGCTTTGTGCTGAAGTATTGATGTGACGGCAGCACACATTGTTCTGCCGTTGTGTCACACATATCGGACATGTGTGACACACAGTAGATTTATTCTTCTGGCCTTACTGCAGCTACTAGGGTGCAACTGATATATGGATACTGAAGGCTGATAGCACTAGTTTTGGATTGACAAGTGCTGAAACAATCAGTCAATTTAAATTTTTTTTTTTTTTAAATTTGATAAAATATACATTTTTTAACATTTAGCATTCTCTGTCTGCAGCTTCTCTAATGTGAATATTTCTGTGTTTCTGTTTTATGGCAACGTTTGAGGACTGTTGGTCAGACAAAATTGATTTATTGTCAGCCTAATTGTTAACGAATGTAATTGTTCGTTGCACTTCGACCTCAAAATGAATGTCAGAATGTTGAATGTCAGATTTCTAATTCTTTCATCGCATCGTTCCTGATTTAAATCAGTTAAAATGTTGCCAGTTTTATGCAATATATTAGGTAAAATTCTGGTAAGACCGCTTGTGATTTCACATTTATCACTTGAGCTTCTTTTCTTAAATGAGAAAAGGGTTTTGTAGAAAAAACAAGCTTTATATTTCTCAAAGTAATGTATCTAAAAGTGCATTGCAAACAGTGCCCAACACTTTGCAGCCCTAGATTGAAACCTTTGCTAACTGGTCTTCACTATTTTCAAGATTTTAATTTGACAAAGTTTACAATAAATACAAATATTGAGTGTTTCCCCACAAAATATTTTTTTGTCAGGTTGGAAAACCTTTTCATCTTTCTTTCTTCTTCTATTACTACCACTCCTAATGCTTGTGTGAACTGTAGTGAAACAGTGTCATTAATGTAGATTAATTATTGTCCATATAGACAACTGATTGATTCATTAAATAATAAATACAGTATGTAATGACACAAAAACACAAACATATTGCATGTCTTATACTTGTAGTTTGAACTGCCTTTTTATAGCTGTGTCTCATCTCACGTCATTATCCTTTCAAAATTAAAGTTGCTGTCTAAATAATTGATAGTTGGCATCACTTATTAAAAGCCTTCCACAAAGTTGGGGAACTCACAAGAGACAGATATAAAGGATTGAAATTGTCAAAACTGATGCAGCAAAGGCTCTTGATATCCTGACTTTCAGTTTCTGGTTCCCATATTGCAACTCAATAGTGTCATTGTGTTAGACCCTCCCAGTGTGGCGTGGATAAAATAACCCCAATGACATCATCAAACTGAGTGGTACTCCCATTGACAAACTGCCTTTGATGTGTAAAATTGGTTCCCATGTAAAGCACTGCCATTGAGCCAAACATGTAAGGATTGGAGTCACAGGCCACCAATCTATGCTCACTGTCACTCACTAATTAGACTGAGAGTGGAGACACAATTATGGCAACACTGGTGTCTCATGTGCAGCCACCCCAAGGCAAAAAATAGGACATTCTGTATTGTTAGGACAATACAGGTTTCTCATGTTTGACTGTTCTAATGGAGCAAATTGGAGGCCCATTTGTGTGTGGTCAGGATTAGTTGATAATCAGAGTTGATTCAGAACAGGAAGTGTAAAAGTCGTACATCCCCCAAAACAGTCTGTTCTTGCTCGACATGTTCTGTTCTCCGATCATTGCTGAGGCCTTTGCCAGCGCCGCCTGCCAGCCATTCTTTACGGCTCTCTGTCAAGTGCGCTAATTGCTGTAAATAGCTGGGTGTTGTTGTTGTGATTGACCCTTATGAAAAGCCGCTCAATCTGTCTCATATTTGGCAACGCGGAGGCCACTTTGTCGAGCCTCATTGGATATAATGGCTTCTTGTTATTGCACATTAAACGCTGTTAATTGCAGAGAGGCCGTTCTGCTTTTAGGTGCTGTTTGAAGTACTGCAACGGGAGGTGCCCTTTGGACCTGTGTACCAGTACACAATATGCTGTAGCTGAATGCTATCAGTGATTGCTTGCGACATCATTTAAGTGTTGTGGGTAAGTTCTATAACAATGCCAGTTATCAGCAGATTGAACATGACAGTAGATAATTATGATAAATATAGTGATATTCATTTTTATAGTTTTTAATAATTAAAAACAAATAAAAGCCAAGAACTGACCTTTGCTAAACCTGCTAGGCCTGCCAAACTACATGTATTTTACAATGATAACGGCGGCAGATTGAAATTTGAAGTAATTTTTGAATACATCTTCAATGTCACACAAAGCAGGCTTGTCATTTCTAGCCCTTGACAATCGGCTTTTGTCGGCTGAAATGGCGACTGTTGCTGGCAGTTTATCTCCTGTAGCTGATTAATACTAATGCCATGAGTTGGCTGAAAACTATCATCTCCAGCTGACTTTTTAATATTTCAAGCCGACTTAATGATTTTAAGCAAGAAGCTTGTAAAAAGGTTTTAAATATGAGAACACTTTTTGTTTTATTGTTTGTATTTTCTGCGTAATGCTGTGGCAGGTGGAATTGCTGGAACACTTGCTCCAAACGAATAAAAAACAAGACGAAGTCGCTAATGTAAGTTTAAACCCTGACATAGCAGCATTGGCTCCCACGAGGTGGAGGATCCAGTGCTGAACGGAGCTTTTTCTAACAATAACCTGAAACCCCACAATTAATGTCGTTCGCAAATGACGATAATGCAGGGTCACTGCTTCAGGTACTACTTGGCCTGGCATGCTAATGTTTGAAACTTACCTGAGATCAAATGCGTTCCTTACAGTTTTATTCTTGTGTTTTTCGCTTTTGGAAAGGTTAAAAAACACCATCCTGCAAACTCTTGCTTTGGCATGTGGAAAAGTCGGTTGCGAAGCTAGGTTTGGACAATTGCTGATCGGGGAAGTTCAATTGAGTGATCGTGCCAGATTACGCCAGAATTTAATTCATATTCAGATGGAAAATCCTCTTAAAGAGAAATGATACTACCACAGGACACTAAAAATAATAATATTGATAGTAAAAATGATGAGAAAAATATCCATTCATCAGATGGTTTGAGAAATGGGTCATATCAACTGTTCGCCCACCAAATCACATGGGTTACACTTGTACATGCATGGACCTGTAGCACAAGACCTTGACGATTTCTCTATCTAAAGATCCCCCCCCCCCATGCATTTATCTACAAAGTAAAAGCCTCGGCTGATGCGTTTTTGTCTGAGTCCTGGCTTCTGAAACATGAAAGCAGGCAGCCATAGTGAGAAAAAGGGCTGTGCGGATCAGCAGAAAAGACAGGAAGATGTGCCCAGGATGTTTGCGAGATCTGAAGGGAGGCTGTGATCACGCTGTCTCATTAGATCAGTCTCAGCTCCCTGCTTCCATCCCTCTCTCCGCTGCCGCTGCTCGGGGGGGAAAAAAAACACAACTATTTTCAAAATCAACTGCTGATATCACAGTCGTGCTTCACCTTCCAGCTCTTGTGCATATGTATGACCTCCTGTGCACCTGTTAATGTGAAAATGATGAGCGAAGCCTATTTCCTCGCTTCACATTTTTTCTCAGTTGCTGTATTTTGCATATAACTTGATAGTTTTGCACTGAATACATATTATCTTGGATATTTATGAGATTTTCACAGCATACATGGTGCATTTTTCATCAATTTTAACTATTTAATCAGTTTTAATACAGATTAATAGTGATTAATTATACATACCACATTATTAACAGTTTATGGAGTTTTTGCATCATTTTCGTTGCTTATACCTGCAACAATAATCCTACTTTCCCCAAATTTAATGCTAACATTTAATATGACATTATGAAAACAAAAGATATCCACAAGCAGAAAAATAAAAACCCCAATCCCAATGCAGTATAAAGATAGTCTGCTCCTTCCTTGGCTCCCCTCCTCCACTATATAGCTGCCTTTATAACAATGGTGCAGTTTCCATGGCAGCTAGAGCATGTTAAGCTTTAGGATAACAGTGAAAAAAGTGGGGAAAAGGACAGGGAATAATCACAGGGTATAAGGGACTAAAAATAGCAGGGGACTTAATCCCAGGCATTATTTATTCATCTAAAACTTCTTGTGTCTGCACCGGCTGTGTAAACATCATTTCTTCTGCAGTTCCTTGTCGGGCGGGGAGGCTGTTTTTTGACCTAAACCCCCACAGTCTTACTGACTGACTAATACCATGACTACCGGAAAGGGGGGGACACAGTCGCACACAAAGACAACGCACGCTCTGGATGGACTTACAGGGGTTGGATTTGCTGTGCTGAGGCTGTCTGGTGAGGGAAACTGGTTCTGGATAACTGCAAGATATATATTACTATTCCTTCTTCCTTATTATTAGATGACACATGAGAATTAGGAACGAGACTGCATAATAGAGAGGGAAATTAGCACAAAACTCTTGCTTTGTCACTGAAAAACATCCACAGTGACAATTTGTCATTAAACATATTTCTAAGTGATGCCATAAATGAACAGAAAATGTGATCATGTTTAATTGAATTGTTACCAGTTCATGTGTTATATGCACTGATTTGCGATGTATGGAATATAATGAAGGTTTAGTGTGTGAGAGTGTTAGACTGATGAGAAGCAGAATAGGGGTCAGCCTCAGGCAGCTTGGCTCGGACAACTTATATCTATCCTCATGTTTGGAGAGACGAAAGCTTTGATGGATATGGCTTTTTAAGGCCAGTGACACTATTGTGTACATTATTTTTGTACTGAAGCTGCCAATACTGCTTTTTACATTTTGCACAAGTATTTTATATGTAGAAACAGAAATTTTAATGCCTAAAACAAATTCAGAAAAGTGGAAGTGCTATTTAATTTAAATAGCCTCTGAAACACTTCAGATCCGTAATTTCGGAATCATTTTGCAACATTTTGAAAGACGTTTCCCAGACAGAACTGCATTATTTTGCAAATGACAAGTAAAATAGAGATAGTGCTGGTGTGATACAATTCCAGTTCATTCCTATTGTAGGACCGTTAAACTGGCCAGGTTTACATATCGGCCAATAATAGCTTATTGTAGATTTCTGTAATAATGACATCCAAAGTAGGTTTGACGTTTAAGAAACAGTGTCACCATTAGAGATCTGTGTCAAAACTGTTTATGTTATGTGTTGATGTTGAAGAAAAAATACTATTGTTAGTGTATCATTATCACCCAAATATTAATATCTGTATCAGCCTCAAGAATCCAGTATTGGTCAGACTATAGTGCACAGAACCACAACACACCACGTCATCTGATGAAATTTGTCTATATACAATTGAACATACAGAACAGACAGACTATATAAAGAATGATATTAAGTTTTCAAGGAATATTACATTTACCCTATAATGAGTACTAAATTACATTATTCTTTCCATAAAACGTCCAAGGAAATTGTGAAAGAATGTTAAGGAAATTAAGGACCTGTAAAATAGAGCTTTACCAAACTCACCACTAAAACTAGAGTTGAGTGTAGAATACTATATACATTAGATACCCAAGGTTAGAATCAACCTCCATGCTCAAATTTGTATTTTCTTTTCTTGTATGAAGGGTTAACAGTTCCTTAAGAGAAACATTAAGTTCAGCTTTGAAATGAAGGATTAATTTATAAGAAACACATTGCAAAATTAAACAAATTTAAAAAATATGCAAAGGTAGTTTTCACTGACTATTTGTTGTAGCTGTTTTCATATAGCTGTAGTTAGTGATGTACATATACAGTACAGGCTACTGATATGGATTAAAAACAGTATATAATATTAAAACTGTGAGCAAAAAGCTGTCAGAGTGAGATGGTCACACTCCTTGATTATCAGCGTATATGCACACCTTAAACATAGAGGTGTAAACAATTCACAGGATTTATGGTTTTCTTCAATATGTTTCTCTCGTGTCACAATCTAATACATTTTCAATTCAGCACAAATAAGGAATGCCAGAGATTGTTCTTTTCACTTCCATTTTGAAGTCATGGCAGTATTCGGCTTTGAAGAAAAGTAGTATTTGTAGACATGAGAATCAGAAATTGGAGTTTTCCTGACCCATTTAGAGAGTGGTTTCTCAGCTCTTTTTGCTCAACAAAACAGTGTTTCCAAGTGTCTGCAATCACTCGAGATGAGAATGCAGAAAACAAGTCACATTAATTCTGACATAACCACTGACTGTAATGGACATGACATTTTCAAACACCTTCGTTCATGCATTTATTTTGAACAGCAGGTGGATCCTTAAAAGCTTCTTTTATGCAACATTGAAGTGTCAGAAAATCACTCATATATGGAATTATAGTTTTGATATTTTACCTGATTATTAATAATATATTTTTCAAGCCTGAAACCAGTAATACGACCAATATTTTCAAAATACTAGTGTTTTAGATATGCATTTTGATCAAATCAGTTTAACAATAAAACAAAACCAACCACTCCACCCAACATTTATTTTTTAAGCTGCCCTAATCAGCTATGTGTATTGTGACAAACCACAGAGAATTATCACCTGACTGTGGTTTCCTTCAGCTTTACAGAGCATTTTGGAGTCTTGAAGCTTAGTGTTTTGGTATTACATCCAAAACCATTTTACTGTTGTGGTTTACTCCCACCGTTTTCCTTGGTGTCCTTTGTGCTCATTTCTTCAGCTCTGATAAACCTACTGTCATTGTTAACTTTGTCAATGAACATTTTGACGATAAGTATTCATTGACGTCGTTTTAGTTTTATTTATTTTATAAGAGAGCATGTCGGTGTGCGATCCGGGACTGGGCTCACTGGCCAATCACAACAGACTATCACACAGGTCGATAACTATAACATCTGTAACATCAATAAAGTTGGATGAGATTGTTTTGCGCAACCAAACATTCACAGGCCATATAGGATTGTTGTGTTGTAGATATACAGGAAAAAAATAGCCTACGACCTGTGAAGGAAATATGATTGTATTACACATTTTTAAAAAGCAGTACGGTAAGTCCGTAACACATTCTCAGATGACTAAACACGTAGTTCAAGGTATGCTTACTTCTCATCTGAATTCACCAAACAGCAGACAGATAAAGTTAGTGACTTGCTGGTAAATGGAAATACAAGTCCAAAGACCCTGACCCTTGTCTCAACAGACATTTTCAGTTAAAGAGACAGATTTTTTGTCAAGAGCTGACTGAGACCAAACCAGATCTATAAAGAAAGTGAATATTGGACTCAAATTCATCAGGTGGACCGAAACACTGCTGCAAATAAACTAATGTTGCTCTGGTAAATTCAAGTGCATTGTTGCTACTCTACATAGTGTCTTTTGAGGGCAGAAGTCTGTTGGAATGATTACCAATCCAGCTCTAATAGTTGAAACTGTGGTGTTATAAGAGCTTCTTGGGCTATTAGTCGTACACTGAATTGAGGAGTGGAGCCTGACTGTTTCTGTAAAGTACCCTGTCAAGTTCTACAGGATGTGTAACATTTGTCAATACCAAAGGAATATTTGCTTGCCAGGTTCTTGAATAGATGGTGTTGACATTTTCCACACACAACAGAAGGGGCATTATATCGGATACATGGATTCACCAAGTCCACATTATCGAGCTCTCAACATCTCTTTCTGTTTGTCGCTCTCGCTCTCTTGCTCTGTCCGTGGTGCTGAAAGCCTCCATTCACTGTCAGTGGAAAATGTCTGTTGAGACAAGCTTTCTTGCTCCGCATCCTTGGACTTGTATTTCCATTTAGAAAAGCAGGCCCTCGCTCGCAAAGCAAGGCTTCTTCTTGAAAAGAGCTGCTCTCGCCGGCCCTGAGAGCTCTGTGAGGTTTGATCAGAGACAATACCCTGCGCTTTTGTGGTCGAAATTACCCTTCAACTTGAATGTGATGGGCTGTTTAAGTTCAGAGGTACAACAGACCCGCTCTGTTAAACACATAGAAGAAGACATGGGTGAAAGGGCTTTTTTTCATTTGCACATGTCCAACTGACAAGATTTGAAAGGATAGTTGCATGATTATTTACATAGTGGCTCTGCAAGAGAGAGGGTGTTTCAAGTACATACCGTGTAATTTGTTGCCAAATTATAGACGTCACTGTGTTTAGAAATAGCTCAGGTAGCAATTTGTAGCATTAACAAGCTTTTATTTGATTGCAGAGCTCTCACATGTTTGCAGTTTTGAAGAAAATAAGAAAGATGGGCTTTTTGTCCTCTTCTTTTTAACACAGCATCTTTGCATCATCTCTGTAAACAACCCCTGACCTCTAGCAGTTCTTCAATCAAAAGGCTTTTATAACTCTACCTTGCTGTCTAACATACCTACGGCTTGTGTCTGTGTCTGACTGAGTCGGCGCGGGTGTCATAGTATCTAGGTCAATTTTCTTGACAGGATAATCCCATCTAAATTGTTGTCAGATTATCGGCTAAAATAAACCTGTTCAGATGACGGGTCATTGCCTGTTCAATGTATAATCCCATGGCTTAATGAAAGTTACCAAACAGATGTTCTAATTAAGACTGGACTGATGTTGGAGGCTATTATTGACATTGATAGTCTCAGATTCGAGCTAATGAAAGCCAGTATTTCTTGCTCATGTTCAATTGTTCGTGTTTACCCAGAAAATGCCACTGGAAAGCTCTCACATCAGCAGTGGGCGATTGTGGTCAGTATCTGATATTAAATAGAAGTTCAATGTAGATCTGACATTACAGTAAGTCAATATGCAGCCAAAGTCTACAGTGGGTTTAATTATCCAGATTAACAGATAACAAATCCTAGCTTTCATTGATAATCAGTTGTTCAGCTTGACAAGCCTGTCAGAAGCAGGAGGTGTCCTCTCTGCTGCTTAGCCCTGATTAGTCTCCTATTGATGGACTTTTAGTTGAACTGTGGCCTCTGTTTCAGGACAAATAGCAGCTTTGTCATGCAGGGCCAGAAAAGGAGGAGAACAATGTTCTGGCATCCTGGCACGCCCACAGAGTGAGCCAGCCGAGAGGCCAAGTTCAATACCGCAACTGCAGAATGGTTCACTGAGAGCCCTTCAATTCAGAGACCTGAAATTGGAGGTCATAGAGGACACTGAAGCCACGTCCACAGTGTTTTTCTGTGAATTTAGCGTATTTAGCAACATAGGGGAACGTCTAAAAAAAAACGTGCTCATAGATTAAAGCTGTCACTGTCGAAATTCAAAACTACCATTCAAAATTTGAAAAAATATTTGATCCGTAATCTGCTTGAAATCATAATACAGGCTGTGCCCAGTACGGCAACAAGTGGGGGGGGGGGGTTCCCAAAATGCACTGTCCTACTTCACCGCCTCATCATGACTCGCAACTGCTGCTGTGTGAAAATTAGGAGTTGGTGCATCAATACAAATGGCAGGTGGCGCTAATCCTCCAGTTGGGTTACTTTAATTATTGCGGAAGAAGGGGAGAAGCAACGAGATGATGTCATTGTAAGAGTGCCGGCCAAACCTCAAACAAATAAAAACCATGTGAAAAACGTGCCGGAAATATGTCATATGTATGTAACAAATGTAATGTTTCTGGTCAATAAATGCTGAGGGGGGTGGGGGTGTACGTTGGGAGGACTCATGACCACAGTACCTAAATCCTGGCTATTGCCTTTATCACCAGGGGACGGCATTAAATGTGCAACAGCATTTGACATCAATAAATCATCAATCTGACTGTATGTTTACCCTGTACAGTAGAGCCAAGGATGCTGTTGGGGGAGGGTAAACACAGGCTCTCTAGGTGATAGGTCATAGATTTCACAACACTAACATTATTTCTTCTGTTTAAAAAAGGCTATCCATCATTTGTGGTAATTGTAAGTGGCACAGTTAATTTAAAGATTATATTTTGCGGCTCAAAAGTGCTATCGTCTGTCACCTTTAATCAAACAAACCCATGCACAAGCCACAGTGTTTACATTGCAACGCCTTTTTCCTCCCTCTATGTGCACAGTCATGGGCTTAGATAGCGCTCGAGGCTAACAGATGGCCAACCTGTGGCCCCTTTTTCTGGAGATCCAGATTGCATGTGCGCGCGCAAGTGTGTGTGTGTACACGTGCGCGTTTTTTTTATAGCTGCATCTGCGCATCAGCTCGCGTGTCATTCCTTTGTTGAGAGAGAGCGATGGGGAATGGGATTTTTGCTCCCCAGAATGGTATGGCTATTTAAAGCCAAGGCAACACAACAAAAGAGGGAGACGGGGAAGAGAAAGTGAGATAGTGAGAGAATGGTTTTGAGTCATATGTTTACCTGCCTGTGGTGCTTTTTTCTGTATTGTTGCCATAGCAACAGTGGCTCGCTGTATTTGAGTGTGCTGTGCTCGTGTGTGTGTGTGCGCGCGTGTGTGTGTGTGTGTGTGTGTGTGTGTGTGTGTGTGTGTGTGAGACAAGGGATGTAATTCTGCCTGTCACCAGTGTAGCCTAGAGCTGGCTCCCCAGCTGCTGGTTGCCATGAGACCAGACAGACACATCCTCTGCTTCAATGATAAATCTTTTCTCTTGACGCTCAAATCACTAAACAGATGAGGTACATTTTGTTTGAAACATGTCAAGATGAATGGCAACGGATGTGCTCCGTATTACTCAACATGTATCCTATCAGTCGTTTCAAAAGTAACGTCATTAACAGTCATTACAGTTAACAGGGTGAACATAAAAGACAAATTCATCATTTAAAATGTACTGAGAGTAGAACTTGGTTACAGAGGTTTTCCCCATACATGCTGACAAGACAAGAGTCAATTGATGGTTATAGAAAAAAGACATTGAGCCTCATGTCAGTTATGTCAATCTGTTAAAATACAGGCTAAAATGCCCAGCTATAGCTTATATTAGCACAGAAAGATATCTCCTGATCTTATATAGATATATGTTATTTATAAAACACTACATTTTGTCCTTTAATTTACAAGCTTTCATATTGTAAAAAAACAGGAAGTTCTTTGAGTCCTTACTGTTAGAGAACTTCTAAACTTCTTGTTGCAGAGCCCTAATTTCAAAGGCAGACAGAGATGTAACATGGTCCCTCTTTTTATCATAGTGGGGTCCTGAGATGACGGAAGTAGAGCCAGTGTTGGACTTTGCCTCCTCGGGGCGCTCGGGGAGGAGGAATGCCCTGCCCGACATCCTGGGCTCTCCGGCGGGTGTGAACCCCGGCGACCTGCCTCTTAAGCTGGCTGAGCTGTCCCTCAAAGGTAAACTATGCACCGTTTTCTTGGTTCATTTTTTGCAAAATTGAGCACAAGGCAAATTGTAGGCAAACTGTAATTGATTCGCAAATTGAATTTGTAGTGCAAGACTTGATATCATGCACAGTTCAAAATCTGTCAATTTTTCTCATTGTATCCTCCGAGTACTTTAGTATGTGAAAGGTTGCCTGCCATCAATTTTGGTCCAACATTTCTAATGAAAACTCAGCTGACACTGCTAGATACCCCAGTAGTTGAGCGGCCCCGGCTCTTGTTCACAAATGGCTCCCATGTATTGCAGAGATTTGGGGCTGAAGATTTAGGGTTGAGTATCAGCTGGCATTCGAAGCTTTGAGGTTTTTGAGATTTGCCACTTGGGAATTGGGCAAAACTGGCCAATTCCATACCAGAATCATCAAGTCATTCATCACGACTCTGGCACGAGTGCGACCACCAGGCGTGCCAGATTTAGACCACTGCTGGGCTGAGTATTTTTGGCTGCAAGCAAATGAGCATGCTGCTAAATCAAATATAATGACGCAATTCGTCTTGCATGCTCCAGTAATTAAGTACAATTCTGCATTTGCTCACTCTGGTTCTACCTGTAAAGGTCTATCTCTGTGAGCTTCTAAATCTTGATGAATCTGCCAAACGTTTTGTCACGTTGTGTGAATGCAGGTGCTTAACGAGCTAAAGTAAGCGTGCACCTACTTGTTTCCCACCATGCATTTTCTATAGCCTCAAATTAGTCCCAGATGTACGAGAAACACACTTGCTTTTTAAAGCAACTGGTGCTATGCTACTTCTGGTGGTTTTGAAACTGGCTTTGCAGTCTTTTTCACACGACAAGAGCTGAAAAGTGACGCAAAAGCAAAACATTTCAACACCTTGTGATGTAACAATAGCTTTGGACAGTCTAATAATTTAATTTTGCCTTTGAAAGCGACAGCAACATATTTCCTACTGTGTATCTTCGGGTTTGTGCGCAGATGGTCCGGGGGGGGCCCAGTCACCCACAGCGGAGGAGCCCCCGGCACCGCCGGAGAGCTCAGAGGGGAAAGAGGGATCGTAGGGACCTGTTTATTTACCTCCCCCCCCGGAGACCTGCAAAGATAACCTGAGAGACGGGACGAGGGACGAGACAGAGGACGCGACCTGCAGGGGAGAGATTGATTCTCTGTGGACAGTCGGTCTGTTTGTGAAGCAGCTGAGCCACGGAGGGACAGAGTGACGGACCGACTCCCCGTGGACTGGAGACAGGAGCATAGGACTGTTTGGCACTCTGCACTATCTGAAAAGAGTCAGACGTCACTTTTGCTGTGGACCAGTGAGAGTGTGTGTGTTTGTGTGTGTGTGTGTGTGTGTGTGTGTGTGTATAGGTGAGTTATTCACTCACCGTAGACACTGAGAATCAAAGGGACCATGACAGATTGTATACTGTACACTACTATTTTTGTATGATTTATTTAAAACTAAAGAACACAGGAACTCAAACTCTAATATGTACCATCCCCTCGCATTTCCTGCAGATTTTTTGTTTTATAGTGATGTATGTTATTTTACATTGACGATGGTAGGAGGGGAGTTTGATAGTGACTCCAAGCTTTTTAACCCAGCTGGATGCAAAATGCCACATGTGACATAAGAAAACAGTAGATTTAGGAAAAGTATTTGTGTTGTCTTGCTCACTTATGCTTTTACACTACATGTGTATGATCTGCCGTATGTTTTCAAATCTGAGGCTGTTGTACAGTATATCTACATTATAAATGTACAGTTTTTACCCCTCATTACCAGACTGTTCTGATCCTAGCAACGTTGACCAGGGATTTGATCCATTTTTTTCTAGGCGTCCATATGGTGCGAGTTGATAGCGCAGAAGAGCCGTTGATATCTTGAGACATTCCTTTTAGAGAATAGTGTCCCACTGCCAGCGTTGTACACATTGCTTCATTAGAATACTGACAAAAGTCAGAGATTTCCTTTTGTTTTTTGCTGCTTTTAAAAGTCTCTTTCCAAACCTCTGCAAATGTGCCTAGTGGCAGTTCACAACCGAAAACCTGTGTTGTGTTCTTTCTCTGTGAAGTACTGTTATCTACTATTTTTGGACTACTGATATATTTCCTCAGTTTGAACAGGAGGTATCATTAACACCTCTCTACTGCTTGAACTGTAAACGAAAGAAAGTATAACAAGAGAAAAAACAACAACTTTCGTAACGTTCTACAGACCTGCGCCTGCAGATCCCGCACTCTTGTCAGGAAAAACGTCCGGTTTTGCAGCTCGAGGCTCCTCGCACATGCTCCGTACACAGGCGGCATATGCCCTGCTGACTGGGCGCGGCAGCAGGCGCCGCACGAAACCACCACCTCAATGTGTCTCGAGTGCCGAAAAATGGCGCTGCAATGTCTGCACGGGGGAAAAGTCTGTTCTCACTCATCAACACATGAGCGGAGCTGTGAATAGGATGCAAGACGGAGAGTGAGAAACACAGTGAGAGTCCACATTTGTCAGTTATCCACTCACTGCTACTGTATATATACTGTATTGTAGTATAACCCATGTGTGTCAAACATGCTGCCTGTATGATTACCAGACTTAACTCACATACTGTACCCACAAAGAAATGGTGTTCTGTAATTGTCTCTATTTGAAGATGTTTTTGCTGGTGGCTATGTCTTTTATGTGGATGTGTTTCACAAATGCAACTAGGAAAGCCTGATGTGCTGCTGCCCAGCCTCTGTTTTTGATGCTGTCCTACTACCAGTGCTGATGAGGAAGTGCTCATGGTCTATCTGAAGCTGTACGATCGACACTTTCAGGGGTGGCTGAGGAATCAGAGATGTATTTTGTAGTGTCCTGATCTCTAAGTGGTGCATATATTTTACTTAGCTGGATCGAATCCCTTACGTCGGTTCTTTCTGGTGGTGAAACTTGCCATATTAAACCCACAAGCTTTACATATACATGTGTGTTTAGTAGTGTCATTTCTATGCACGGCCCTCAATCCTGGTGCTTGACCTTTAGTTTGGCAGACATACCGTACGTTGGAAATAAGGATAATATATAAATTATTATGATATGATTTAGTATTTGGAGTGTTTTTTAAACCATGCTATCGACAATGATTTGTGGAAGGAAAGGTCAGTACATCACGTCCGGTATGAAATAGCTCAAAAAGTATTGAACTGATTGCCATTGAAATGTGTGCAGACATTAATGTTTCCCAGAGAACAAAGCCTGCTGGCATTGTTGACAATTTGTCTACATGCACCAGTAGCTGATAAAACCCCCAATTGATCATAGAAGCCATCACCATTGTAAACTCATTTTGCTATAGAGATGAGTTCTGCACACAGAACAGAAGCAGAAAGCCAAACTTAAAGAGGAACTCCACTGATTATACAGATAAGAGTCTGTTTCCAGGTATTGAGGAGTACTACTGCATGTGTCAGATAAGTTGTGTAAAGCCTTTAGTGTCTCAGGACGGAGCTGTGTGAAGTCTGATGAATGTCCTCAAGTCACTGCTGGGACAGAAGACTACAAGTTTGAAAAATGAAAGAAGTGACCTGAAACATGAAACCAGACCTCTGCAGCCGGCTGCTCACCTCAGCTTGAGACCAGCGGCTCAAGACTAAATTAGCCGCTACTAGCATGACGCACACAATTCTCCGACTGAACTGTCAGTGGTTGAGTTGCATTATGGGTAATGTAGGCGTTGGCTTTTCGACAAGGAGGACGAATCCTTCGTTTTGGGCTCTCCATGGGTTTTTCTGTAGCATCATCCTCAGACCAAAACATTAACTTTGGACCCAAGATAGAAACATATAGAAAAGTAGCATATTCATGCTCTCAGAGGAGGAACTATTTGGATTTTGTTGACTCTATAGCTTTTACATAGCAGGGCTATGGAAATTTCTTTTTTCTTTTCTTGTTAACTACAAATGTTCGATATTAACCTATTTTGCCTGAATCAGCTGATCAGACACATCCTTTTTTTGCCTTCATGCAGAGGTCATTTCAGGCCGATGTCGTATGTTACACAGTATCAACACTACAGTAAGCTGCCTACTACTGCAGCTGCAAATATAATTACAGATCGACCACACAAGAATGGCCAGCTAGATCAGTAAATACAAGGGGGAAATTTGAGTTTTCTGCTAAGTACTACATAGCTTTATTCCATTTGATTGCAGCCACCTTCTCTGATGAAAGGCACTCGAAACAGTGGTAAGGATTTTTTTACATCTTGTGAAGTGTGAAGTAGGAGTGTACAAGGAGCACTTGAAGGGGGCACAAGGAAAGACGTGCACTCTTTCAATCCCTTCAAGAATAGCCATGTTAGTGCACTCCTGTTACATAATGCAGCAGTTCCTGTGGGCGTGCAGCAGATGGAGACATTCACTAAATTATTATCCACCCCATATCATGCTTGCACACCAAGGGGAGAGTTTCTTTGTTATGTCTGGTACAAAGAAAATGGCTGAAATACAATTTTTACACGATATTTATAAAAATATTTACACAAATACCTCAAGTTATGTAAATATGGTGACTAAAATCGTCATTTGGAGGTTCTGGTTTCACATTCCTGCCCAAAACTTTCCGTCTCAAACCCAGTAAGGAGATTGACAAGGACACACCCAGTGTTGTCTCGATGCTCAGGCAGCAGGAGGGAGTTATAGTGATTTGACAAAACATTGACACTTTTTTTTTAACTAGTTTTGGTTCAATGGCCTCAAATACTGCTCCTAACCTGTGGAGGTGGAGGTTAACAATGAAAGGCGGTGTGTGCACAGAACGTGTTCGGATGCCATGAGTGAACCTTTGTGATCGTGCGGGCTGGTTGTCTGGCTGCGTCCCAGCGTCCCTGCTGACAGGAGATGAGACCATCCGTACACCCAAGGGCTCTTTGTCTCTCTGCACACACAACCACAGCAAAGCACTTGTGTGTGTGATGCATTATGCTTGTTAGTCGATGCTGTGGTCCAGAGATTATGTAACAGGGACATTATTTATTCAATACATAGCATTGGCTCTACTGCATATGGTACATTTGTGTGTTAATAATGGCCATTTATTCAAACAAAACAGAAATGTGTAATCCATCTGAGACTTACTGTTTTTGCTCAGATATCCCTGTTAGTCTCCACCTCCACTCTCATCCTCCTCTCCTCCGAGGTGGCTCCTTCACCCAGACTGCTTCTACGTAACTTGTTGCTAGGGTAACCTAGCCTTGAGAGAAGCTTGGGCCCTTTTGCACTGTATGCAGCCGTGTTGTTTTTTTGGGGTTTTTTTTGTTTGTTTTGGAGCATGAGGGAAGATGATGAATTGATCTGAAGGCATACGCATGATGTCAACTGGGTATGGCGAGGTGGGAGGCCATGTTTGCCTCTAGTGAGTGCAAATTTGACCTTGTAGTTATGAAGTGACAAGGAGTAAATGTGGAAGCAATATCTGGGAATAGCTTTGGATGCTCACATTAATCTCTTATACTGTGAATCTGACAGTTCACACGTTTACAAATCTAAAATAACAAGACAGTGTCTAATTCCACAGAACAGAGACGCAGCGGAGAGGAAAGCTCTCTGTCTTCTTACATAATTAAATAGCCTGGTATAAGCGGTTAACTATTGGTTTTCCTCAAGGAAATTGTCGTGTAATTGCCTCACAGAAATGCACCGTGGTTCCTCTCACAAGCAGGTTAGAGCCAAACGCTCTGTTATCAATCGAAGCTAAGTGAATGAACAGCAGCAGTACACCACCACTCTCTCCTTTCCAATATCTACCTGCCTTCATCTCTCACCTCGCATGACCAGGCCAGTGAGTGAGTGATCCAACCTCTGTGGAGGAGACAGGGGCTGTTAGAGAGACGAAATAGAGAGAGACAGAGACAGACAAAGGGAGGGCGGACGGTAAGACCGCCACTGAGGCAATGCAGACATGGGTCACAGAAAGGATGCCAGGCAGGCAGGCAGCCCGGCAACTAGAAAAGCCTTCACGTGGAAGTCAACGTGCCACTTCAGACACCAGAAGAGCCTTGGGGGGAAAAGATGGAGAAAAGAATAGGAGATTGAAGGCATGAGAGACGGCAAGTGACAGAGAAAGAGAGAGGGAGCGGAGAACAGAAACACAAGGTGCAGGAGCTGCATTCACCGCCAAAATATCCACACCCACTCACATCAACAATTTTTCTTTATTGTTCTTATTGTCAACAAATCCCACAAACATACCAAAACCAACACTGTGTTAATTCCTGTCTCGATACTTTCTGATTTCCCTACTCTATTTGTGGCACCATTGGATCCTATTGAAGATGTAAGTCTTTAAAAACAGGTCACAAAATTATAGTTTGAATCTGCAGTTTCCTTAAACAGCTGGGCACTGTAGTTCTTAACAAACGTTAGGTGGCGTGGGGGGAAGGGGATTCCGAAGCTTTTTGACCACCCAGCTGTTCTAATGAGGGCAGACGGAAACAACAGACATACAACACAAAACAAACGGATTCCCGTGGTGAAAACTGCATGATTCATCACTACAAATTAATGTCTGTTTCTGTTAAGGTCACACAGAATAGCAGATTAAGGAGCCTCGGGGCTAACATACTTAGATCATATGGCTGCTTATGTTCTATATATTTCTTAATGTCAACAAATTAAATTGATCCTTCTAACATGTGTTTGTATCCAAAGCCTGAAATATCCTATCTCTAAGTGCCATATACTGTATATATATACATATATATATAAAATAACAGCAGACTTTTCCTTTAAAGAACATGAACTGTAAGGGGAAAACAATCAAAGGATTTGGCGCCTGACAATTAAACAGATTGACAGTCAGTGATTAGACGTTCTTCGCTGTGTAATCTATGAACAGGCTGCTGCTGAGGGTAACCAAAACATCATTCTAATCCTCTGTCCTCAATGTATGGACAGTACCAAGACTGTCAAGACATGAGGGGGGGGTGAAACTGAGCAAACCTAATGCGATGAAAATTAGGGTCAATTAGTTAATTTCCCCATTAGATCTTCTCTCAATATGTCTCCCCTCTTCCTTCCTTCCTTCCATCTGCTGCATCCAAGCTTGGTAGTGGCTTCATTCTTTGTCCAGTGATGGATCAAAGGCTGCAAACGCACACATGCTCACACACAAACACAGACATATGACATCACCCAAGCAGTGGCGGGGCGGAGACTGGCAGCGTAAGCCTGGCATCACACACACACACACACACACACACACACATACGTTTGTACAGCTATACTTGTGAGGACATTCATTGACATAATGCATTCCCTGGACCCTTACCCTCACCTTAACCATCAAAACTAAATGCCTGACCCCAACCCTTACCCTGACCTTAACCTAAACGTAATTCTAACCTGAACCTTAAAACCAAGTCTTAACCCTCAAACAGCTTTTGAGGTGTCTCTGAAAGTGAGGATGGGCAAAAATGTCCTCACTTTCCAAAAATGTCCTCACTCCCATGGTCTAAAACTCAAACTAGTGCTCACAAAGATAGTTGTACAAGAGCACAAATACACATGCACACACTCACACACACACACACACACACTCACAGTGGGATAACTCCTCTCCCTCCATAAGCTCTCTGTCAGACAGCTCAGCTTGGCATCACTCTCTCCCAATAAGATGAAAGGAGCATTAGCCTGACCCCGTTCTCACGGAGACCAAGTCACTTTGCACAAACAGTGTGTGTGGTGCCATCTCTGCGGTCTGGCATGTCTGACCTTTCTAATATCCCATCGCCCTATCTTCTCCAGCATTCTCTTGACAAAAAATAGATTCAGATCAAGGGATAGATTTTCCCCATCCCCAAATCCTGACCTCTCCTCTATCTTTCAGCTGAAGTCTGTTCTTAATTGGTTACCTTCAACAGCAGCCTCTGACAGAGGACTGCCCCTGTCCCTGTTCCATCTCATCAATATTCTCTCTGCACAGTAATAGGTCATTGGATTCACTGTTCACCATATTCTGCAGACTGCCTTTTATAGGCTTTTAGTGGGCAGAGAACTTGAACTGCTAGCACTTCTTGTTTGTATTTTATGTTTTTATTAACTGTTCAGAATCTGGTTGTAGGGCACGCTCAAAGGACCAACATAAAACTGTGATGACTAACGCACTCCAGGAGCTATTTTGTAATGAATGAAAGTGAAAACTGTCTCTTAACTTTCCTAGCCTACATATAATTAAAGGTACTATATGTAAGAATTGACATTCATTAATCGCTTTGTATTGCCAGTGTGTGAACAGATTGTAACATAACTTAAAACATGAGACCTTCCCCAACTTTCTCAGTTATCTATACCAGCCTGAGGACTGATTTCTATGTGAAGGACTATGTTTTTTCAGGAAAAATCTATAGGATGTCAAGTCAAGTCAAATTTTATTTTTTAATGGTAACTTTCGTCAGGGGGCTTTACGGTCTGTACAACATACAACACCCTTGGATAAGGAAAAATCCTTGATGGACGTGACATTTATGTGCGATCCTGAGTGCCTTGCCTCTCTTCAGCTCCCCTACATTGTAACATTGTACATTGTTATCCACCAGAATACTAATGGTCAAGTTATGGTCGAAGGACATCTTTTTCGTAGGCAGAGGTGTGTAAACCTGATCCTCAGTCAAAGGCAAGGGAGGTCTAAATATGGGCATAACAGCAGACACTTTGAGACTTTCTCTCCTGGGAGGCATTCATAGTGTTGCACTCAGTTGTTCACATGAAAAGCAACAGAAATAGTTTTGCAGAGAGAATGAAAAAAGAGAGCTTGAGAGAGAAGATAAAACCCTGGAAGTGGTGTAGTGAATATTGGATTGTCAGTAATTGACAGTCCCTTCAATTCCAATGTTGCAAAGTTGTGGGCAGAGGGAGTTTCCAAATTCTATTCGACCATCCAACAAGCAGTTTAGACGATTGTATTGGCTCCCGAAGAGTCTATAGCCGTGCTCGCGGCTCTGTGAGGTTGTGCTCGAGCTAAATGCTAACGTCAGCATGCTAACATCTTCACAATGACAATGTCATCGTGAGATTAGTGCATGAATGCCTGCACCAAATTTCATGGTAATGCATCCAATAGTTGTTGAGACATTTCTCTCATAACCACAAATGTGAACCTGACGGTGGCACTAGAGGAAAAGTCGAGGATTACCAAAGTTGTAAGGATTCATCCCTTGGGGACCATGACCGTCTGTACCAAATGTCATGGTAATTCAATCAAATAGCTGCTGAGATATTTCAGTCTGGACCAAAGTGCTGACATCTTACGTTTTGTGCTTTTTTTGTACTTTGTATACAGCTGGTATAGTATTGTATGTTTAATATATTGATGTATTGATGGTTTTGATGGTAGATGGCATAGCTCAAAATCTCCTAATACATCCATTATTCATCATGCCGTGCCGCAATGCTACCTCTGTCTGAGCACTCAAATTGAAAGTCGATGTCCTAATCTGCTGCATGTCGCAGAGACTTGCAGGAACAAAAGTTGCTCAGCCACTGAGAACCTGAACTGAGATGAGCCTTTCATTCAGACATCTGGCTTGTATGGGTGGATGTTGGTATGATAATATCAGGATAACACTAATCGCCCAGATTTGGATTAAGATTATCGCTCACCAGCACTCAAACAGAGTTCCCTCCATACCTCAGGATCAATCTAACGGGTGACACGTCAGTTTCTAAGGCCGAGGCAGTCCAAGTTTGGACCAATCAGTGAACATGTAAATAAATATTTTAGCATCACCTTAGTAAACCAATCAGTGTCATCCAGAAGAAATCCATAACAAATATCGTTCTAGTCATAAAACTAATTTCATCATGGGGGACCGAAATCTGATTTGTAGCTCCCTAATATATCTCCATTGACATCCAGCCTGCAGCTTTCAGCAGCCATCTATGATCTATGGATCATCTATGCAGGTCTTCTTTGTCAATCCCCCTGTTGTTTCCCCTCCCGACCTCCACCTCCCTCTCAACCTTCTCATCCCTTTGTTTGCCTCCCCTCCTCTCTCTGTCCCGGGGCTGACATCATGGCCCCAGTGGAGCTCTGTGAAGCTAACAGGCCCTGATTCAGCACCAAGAAGTCCCATCTATGCCCCCGCCCTTACTTTTCAGTCAGCAGTTGCTCCCTATCTATACTGGATCCCTCTCCTCATCTTTCTTTTTATCCTCCTAACCCTCCCTACAAAATGCACCACCCCACCCCCACCCCACATAACCCCACCCCTCTGGCCTTAAGCAGGCTCCCGGGCACAGACTGCTTTTACTGTGCGGAAAACAAGCTCTCCCATGTGGGCAGGGCTCTTATTTCACCATAGACTGAGCCGAGGACATCTACAGTACATTACTGGGAAACATCAGGGTAACACCAAAATGAAAAATTTATTAAAAGCATGAATATGGAGGGGGACATCAAAGTATTACCTTCTACATTTCACCTTCTTTTCAGACTACATTGCTTCCCATTTTCAAGTCAGAGCATTTGGGGTCTCACTTGCAGTAAAGAAATGTCTACCAAAGAGCAAAACTCAGAGCTAAGCGTTTTTTTTTTTTTTTTAAAGCACCGTAAAATGCATACTGGCCAGAAAAGGCATCAACCTGGCAAACATGAAACAATTCCTCTAATGTAACATGGTGCAAAAAACATAAAACAAATGAAGTCAAGACAAAGAAAAGTCTGAGCAGTAGTTATTACCAAGCTGTAAACCATTATCATCTAATGTCCTACAGCAACGTCTTAATTATGCATTCTTAAGAGATTTTAAAAATATTTAATTGTAAAAAAAAATATTGTAGTAATGTGCTAATGCATTGGGATTTGGGTGGTTTCACGGAGGTGTAAAATATTCAATATATTATAAAAATGTGAAAACAAAGTTTAAACCAAATAATCTTTATGTTCTAATACATTGCAAGTCGTCTCCATGTCCACAAGTATAGAACACCTACAATGACCTATGTGGACAAACAAAGAAATGAATAGTATGGAGAGAAGACCAGACTACTGCAGTGTGTTGTTTTATTACTGTAATTCTTAATTTATTTAATTAATTCACAGGCTTAAACAAATAGTTCAGCATTTTGGAAAATATGTTTATTTGCTTTCTCTCTGATGTTTGATGAGGGGATCAATGCCACTCTCATGTCCGCATTAAGTACGAAGCCTGAGCCTGCAGGTGATTAGCCTAGCTTGGCATTAAGACTGTAAATCCAGCTTTACAGTCCCACTGCAGAAACCTACTGCATATGTTTTGATTTATAGCTGTGCATGGGTCACCTGTTATACCCGATATCATCAGCTATGGCATAGCCCACTGTGTAACTTCGGGGCCTATGCTTGTAGCTGTTGTAGGCACGGCATAACCCCTTGCAAAAGCATGAATAAAGCATAAGTAGGAGGAAACACATAGCTCTGTCAAAATGACAATTTGTTATTTTTCAGTTACGAATTTCGGGGATTCTTGTATCTCAGTGTATGTACCATATCGTTGGCGTGATTGTCGGACTTCATTTGAATCCACATGAAAAGGGTTCTTTCTGTCAGTACTCACTCAGAAAAGTTTTGAAAACCCAGTTGGTATTTTGGAGAATCCAGAAATCCACAAACACCTGTAAGTTTCTACTCTTTTCATTACAAATGTCCATATAATACAGACAGTGACCACACTCACTCAGAGACTCGGTACGCACACACCGAGCTTCTAATCATCCCAGCACAGAACGACAGCTAACTAACAACAGTCCACGGTGGGGTTACCTCGTTTGCACTAATTAAGTGAAATTACCAACAGAAACAACTCCAAAAAAGGCTCACTTTCACTTTCCAGAACAATCCCAAACTTTGAACTTTTAACTGAATTAATCAAAAAATAACTTAATAAACTTTAGCGAACTTAAAACCAGGGTGTGTTAGCTTTTCTTCACTCGTTTCCTTGGATCGCTCTGTCTCTCCTTCACTTTAGTCCCATCCATCCAGGAGCTTGATACAGTACTCAGCACTGATTAACTAATACAGAAGACTGACACCTGGATGACCAATGTATAATGCATGTTCAAGGACTGTTTTGAACATAGAATATTTGACTTGCCTCACAAAACAAATGCTAAATGATTATGCACAGGACCCAACTGAGACAGTCCATATTTATTACAGTCTTCACTGTTCACCCAGCTGCCGCCTGGCAGGAGATACAGACGTATCCGCTGTCGTACCACCAGACTACAGCAGCTTCTTTCCTCGGGCTGAGAGACTCCTCAACTCATCCTCCGCACTCAACCATAAGAAATAGTTTTTGGTGTAGCATAATGGGACAACAGCTTGCGTTTCGTTGTGCAATCCTTTGTTATAGATTGACAAATAATAGTATTTTTAAAGTGAAATACTATTCAGTTAATAAAGGGCTAAGCTTACTATGTTTAATATCTTTGATTTATAACATAGTACATTATGGTGCTTTCTTGATATATGGTCAGTTGTTACTTTTAGGTCCTCTTTTGCCGATCAGGGTACAGCAAAAATTAGAGTCAACTCTTAGTATAATGCAGTACAGTTAAACAACAACATAAACTGCAGCCTTCAAAATTACCATTACGTTGCATCAACACTTTTCTAAAACAGTCTGAAGAAAAACTAAACGTAGGACTTAGTGTGTGAGACTGCATTACTTTTAGAGAAGTGTATGACTTGAAACTGAGTGTACATTTGAAAATTCAATGAAAGATTAGATTCAATTACTCATAGGGATAACAATCAATAGCTGTCTTAAGGCTGAGTTGTTACACTGAGACTTTATATGTTTACCTTCAGAAATTGCTGATGAGGCCAAGCCAACACATGGCCATTATCCCCCATGCTGCATGCATGCATTATTAATCCAGTAATTTAAAGTTAATCTCAACCACTGCTCGATGTTTTGCTCCTGGTCGATGTTCTCTCTCATGATAGCTGTAAAAACTGCTGTACAGTGACATGCACTGTTGTTCTCTGTGGGCCAGGGCAACAAAAAGGTTTAACACTCTCAGCTCTGTCCCTGCCCGCTGCTTCAGCAAGTGTGAGTCCCATCTGTTGGGCCTCATTAGGGAGACACCCCGAAACAGGACTATTGTGTGAAGACTGAGGCGACAGGACAGTGGGAGGTCGATGGCAAGGTGAAAGGGCGGGTGGAGCTGGAGGGGTGATGCAGAGACCAAAGGATTAGCTAATGGGACAGCTTTACTGCAAGCCACTCAGGGAAGGGTGGTAGCTGAGTTTGGGGATCTGGATCTTGACAGGGGCAATTGCCTTGACCTCAAAGCTCAGCAGGTGGTTTGAAAGCATCTATAAAAGACCACAAACACTCACCAGCTTATTCAGAGTTCAACTTTTTGATTTTTATAATTTTTCCACCTCAGTCGTTAATATAGAGTCAGTATAAAAAATGTATATTGTATGCAAGTGTCATTTAGTGTCAAATCTACTCTTTTCATATTCATTCATCACTTAACACTATGTCTCCACCCTTTTCATATGACCTTACTATTCATGTTTTTTTTTTTGGCTCTGGTCTTTGGGCTATGGCCACCAGTCCAACACCAAGAAGCACAAACAAAAACGTGAGAAACTTGCTGTCGAACATAGTGTAGCATTAAACAGCTAAAGGGCCAGCTCTGGTGACGTCAACATGTTTACGGAGGTTGCTGTTTTCTTGGAGATGGTCATATTCAGCGGAGAGCAATGCCTGGTTGAGATCTTCTAAAAGGGAAAAGAGTTACACAGGATGCTCCTAGGGCTGCCTGATATGGTATTCTTCCTATTAACCAATTTATTGGGGACTGTAGTGGGGAAAGACAACGACCTTCTGTATGCCTGATCCCACTCATATTATCACTAATCACGTCCTTCAACCTTTACATGTATCAAAGAAAAACATCAAGATCAAGAATAAGAAATATCAATAATTATTTTTTCAACTCTTTCAGACAAAGATCCCAACTGCCCCTTTGTTTTGACTTAACAACACAACATATTTCTACAGTGCATTGCACCTGAGGATACATCACTCAGACATACAGTACACACACGCACACTTATGCACACACAAAGAGTACACACATGCAGAGCAAATGGGGGGGGTGGGGGCAGGGATGCTGAAACCACTTCTAGACAGCCTGCAGCCTCCCAGAGACTAAAGCAGCTGAGTTAGTGATTATGTAACCCACAGTTACATAAAAGTTATCACTACTTAAACATGGCTGCCTTATAGATTTTGCGTCATGGTAACAGGGGACGTATTGTATCATCTTGCATGCAATATTTACAAAAAGGGCTTTTGTGTTCCTTATGAATCAGAGCTCAATTACTCAGAGGGTTGCATTCTCAGCTGTACCTTATCAGCGTTCATCTCGAGCAGCAAATGTCACTGTTTTTCTTGATCTATGTTTCCATTACTTAAACCTCAATGGGATATGTGTAATTGTTGCATTCTGGCTACCTGCACATGTAACAGCCTCCTCTCCGCATGCCCCAGAGACAAACATTACGCCTGCCAGGCTTCCTATCTGGACCACAAACAAACCAATAGAGGTGCAGCCTGGAAACAAGGAGGACACCCCCCCCCACCCATTCCCTGATCTGCTCCCTATTGGATCCCACTGCTTCTGTGGACGGGGGTGGGAGGGAGGTGGCCCGCACCGTGTTTGTGTGGACTCAAATTGGGTCAGGCTTCCAGTCACAGCACACACCAGCATGGCTGAGTGCTTCTGAAAGGAGGGTCCCACTCTTTCGCCGTCTCAGGAGGAATGCTTCCTTTGGATCAGCGGCTGACAAAGTAGTGGCCACAGTAGGTGATGCATAGATTAATGATCCCCCCCCCCGCACCCCCGGTGTTTCCCATCATGCAACCACTTGTCCTCTTTTATCACGAAGCTTTGAAATCTCCAAGCAGTTAACTCTGTGTACCATTCACTAGACAGCATCCATCTTTAGCATGAACATTTTCTTTTTCCAATAATTCACAATTATTATCACAATTTGCAAGAGACTCATTTCGGAGGAGGGAGCATGAATAAGTCAAAGCCAACCTTCTTGTAAACACAAAATGGCGTTAAAATTGGACCATTAATCATTTCTGCTAAACTTTTTGGGGACAAATGAGTCACAGAAAATGTTTGGGGTTTGTTGTTGAAAACCCATCAAAAAATGCAAATGAGTGAACACATCTCCTAATTCAAAGCAATGACCTGATATGTAATGACCTTTTTTAATCTTAGCCACAAGGCTGAATGTATGAAAAGACAATCAGCAACACAAACACACAAATAAAATCTAAAACCTCGCTCCCCCAGACACAGCCAACCTTTACCAAGCCCCAAATCCTCTTCCAAACACACACACACACACACATCTGCAAATCTTGGCTGGGGCTGCCACTGGACTGAGCCTCCCCCTGCCCTCCCCATCTCTGTGTCTCCGGCCTTCCATTTGCCCGTCTTTGTCCTGTGAAGCACCACAGATCCAGTTAGTGGGGGAGACTGATGCTGGCAGGCCGTGAACACCATCTGCTCCTCTTCAATAAGACGGAGCAGCTCGACTGAGACTGAGCACACAGGACACCACAGGCTCCTATTGATAGGTGAAAAATACTACAGGAGGACTATATGACACCTAGCATGTTGTTGTGAATAAATCTGCATAACAGCATCATTCCTGATTAAAGAAACAGTTTCACATTTTGGAAATATGCTTATTTTCTTTCTTGCCGAGAGATACTGTATCTGTACTGTAAACCTGATGCCACAGACAGGAGACAGTTAACTTGGCATAAAGATTCAAAACAGTCTGGCTCGATCCAAAGTAAAAGAATCCACCTACCAACAAGTTGTGGTTTTAATTCCTGGGTTCTCTGCTTCTCTGCCCCTGCTTCCAGACGTTGTGCTTGGCTAACAACACAGTCAGCCCTGTTAGATGTTGGGTGCATGACTGGCGAGGTTCTCTCTCATGGACGTGCAAGAGACTTTTCACTGATAATCGGAGGCCTGCTGTAGTGTTCAAATGACAAATTCACATTTTATTGTAAAATGAATGTTCTGTCAGAATCTTATAGTGGATTTGTGCCTTTTCGCTCAAGTATTTTTTGATTTTATTTATTTTTTGGTGTACAAACTTTTATTTTGTTATATATTTGATCACATATAGGTAAATGCAACTCTTCATTATGAAAATTAAATTGTGATTATTGCACCAACAGATTGTAATGATTTCTCAAAAATCTGCATATTCTGATTTTAAAATCATAATTATATTAACCTTCATTCATTATACATCTAAGAAAGTGAACCATCTGAAAATTACTTGCATGGGCAGCTAACTGTCAAAAAGCTGAACTTTTTGCAGGTTTGGGTTTAAGGACAGTTCCAGATTATTTTTACGCCACCTTGAAGAACCAAAAATGGTTCAACATCTCTCCCCTTCATTTCCTACTGGCTATTTAACAACGGCATAAAATGTTTTGATATAGTGAATTGATTACAGGAACTGACCAATAGTTTCAGCTTAAAATAGTTGCAATAAAAACAGTTGACAGGGTTGGCATGGCTGTGTAGTACATGGGGTAAGTGAGAATATAAATTCTTTGTGTTTTGTGTACCTTTCAATTAATTAGGATATAAAAATTGATGGTTACCATATCCTCAATATTAAGATTGACTTACTTTTCATCATGTGGTAAAACTAGATAGGTGAATCGGTAGGTGAATCAGAAATTTGGACAGTTTTCCATTCTCTTTTTCAGAAATATGTGCATTGAAATCACTCAGTTAATGACTTCACACTAGGATCTGCCCAGTATACAACTGCTCTCACACTGGTGACCACTGCGCATGTCCTGCAGTAACAACTGAACTAATTTAACAGCTTCTTCTGCGCTCAAAGGCACCTCGCCCCTTATCTGTGTGAGCGTGCTGTTCGTTCACCCTGGGGATTTGTACCAGTGACCTTTGGGGAATGAAGAACCATGTCCGTGTGCTGATGTGAGTAATGTTGGTGACTCTGCCACTGTAAAGTGTGAGACTGAGTCAGGCTGTCCGTAACCCTGTGATCAGCCCAGCCAGAGCTTCACTCAGTGACCTGGTGGGGGACAGGGTGTTATTCATGCCTCCCGTGTGCAGCATGGACTCATTTGTCTCTCTCTGCACTGAAACATCCCACTGATAGTGCCTTCAACCAAAATATAAATCAGTGGCCTAAATCACAAGATGAAATGACATCCACATGGCAACAGTAAAAATAGATCTAACTGTAGGCCCCTTGGCTGCAAATATTTTCAGCGCAGCATCATTGTGACTGAACAAATCATGATCTGCTCCTCTTGTCGTCACAATCATGTTGAGCTAAAAATAGTCGGAAATCAAATAGTCTGGGTTAGGTCGATTGAAGCTGAAATCAGTCCAAGCATTGCCATTTATATAACGCCTGGCAGTTTTACTGGAGAGCTGCATGAAACTGCACAGCAGGAGCCACAAAGATTCAGAGATATCACTTCAGAACTGCAGTTTAATGCAAACTGGATCTTCACATAAATAAATTAGGAAGAAGGCAGCAGCACACAAGGTACTTAAACTTCTGGGAAACATAGACGAACAACAGCTTTGATAATTAATTTGATTAAAGGGGACAGAACATTTTATCTACGAGGGACCAAGATCAGGCTTTCTGAAAACAACACTCAATGTTGAATCCTACTTATGACCAATTATTTGTCAGAATATAGATAAATAAAGGAAATGGATCATAGCTATAATAACAATCCTTTTCTGAAGCAATGGAGTTGCCAACTTTTGCAGCTGTTTCCGCATCATCTGGTATTTTTGATGTATAGACTCTCGGAGTGAAAAAGAAGGGATTCTAGGGTGTAACTCAATATTAGCTTTGCTCCCACATCCTGCCAGTTCTTTAAAGGTCGTCTGTCAAACCACTTGAACACTTGAAAATGACATCAGGCCTGTATCATCAAGGATGCAATTTTTGACTGTCATGTGGTCCTTTAAACGGCTGACATCTTGTTATTGTGACCTTTAAGCAGACGATGTGAAATACCTATAACTTCTCTGCTTCGAACGCCTCTCTGTCCAGCATATTGTTCCTCCAAATACAGCAGTACAGCCCTTGAATCATGCACTAGTTGTTATTGCTAATTCAGCTCTGTTAACTTTACACAGTAAAGGCTGTGTGTGCTGATACCACTGGCATGTGTCAGCAGAACAGGAACAGGGGGCTGCAGTCGGCTGCTCCCAATAGATTTCTGCAGGACAGTTTGCTTGCGGGCCTTCTGCTGTCTGCATGTCTCGGTCAAACCCGAGCACACAGCAGCGTGTCATCATTTCCTTAAAGATCTTCATATGTTCCAGTGTTGAATTTGTCACCTACATTTTCCCTACTGACACCCCATCCCCCCTTCGCTGCCCTCTCCGCCCAGAGAGGTCAGAGGTCATGGACAGAGCTGATACTTGATGATATATAGGGGCTTGAACCTGCAGGGTCTGTCTCAAGGGTGGTCTCTTCCATTCTTGAACTCCGCTTGCTGTCTCTTTTCACTGACTTCCAGAATTATTTTAAGGAGTTGAAAAAGAGATGAAGAGCCAGATTTAAAAGACTTAAAAGAAGAATTGTGCCTGTTTAGATTTAATTCATAATCAAGACGCTCCTGTGTATAGGATGTTTTCCTTTGATTTTATTTAAATGTGAAATATGTGTTCATTATTTTTATCTTTGTTGTTATTTATTTACAGTGATGTCTACTCCCGTTACCCTGAAAATAAGTTGTACTTGCTGCCATGTTATTCTTAAGATCTCCTCTATACGTGTTTTAAAACGGATAAAAAATAACTTGCTTTGAAAAAGAATTAGTGTCTGACAAGGTAATTGCAAAAAAAAAAAAAAAGAAAAATTAAATACTTCCTTAAAAGCTACTTTTTTACATTATTTTCTCAAATCCATTCCCACCTGTGTAAGCTGCACATTGAACCAGGACTGTCTTCCAAACTAGTTGTGCTATCACCCAAATGTTGCGATATTTAAAATGAATTAAAACCAAAATGCCTGGCAATGGGTGAAGCAATAACTCCAATCACTGCAAGTGGCAAAGTGAACAACGGCCCAACATGTTGCCATACTGTGCGTTTTTTTCCCAAAATCTTCCAATACATCAGCGTGGCTCGCTGCCTCGCCCAGTTCGCTCTCCATTGTACTGTTAAACACCAGTAACCAACTGTGACTCGTCGAATAGTCGGGGCTCATTGTCTGAACGCAAAACCGGGGAAAAAACTACGACTCCCAGAGGCACCCGGGCGCGAGGAGCCGACCAATGAGCGGCGGCAGCCGGCGTGACGGCAGCCGCGTTGGTCCATTTATGAGCGCGCCCGGGCCGCCGGGGCAGAGGGCTCGCGGCAGACCGAGAGAGAGGAGCTCAGCATCCACAGCGCGCGCGTCGTGGGTGTGACGGACAGCATCTTCACAGCCGAGACTGGTCCACGGCAGCCGGGGTTTCTCCCTCTGTGAGTAAGCCGAACGACGAATTAATAACGCTGTGAGGAGGCGCAGGCCAGAGAGAAGTTTAATATGTTCATGGAGACCTTTTCGTTTTTTTTTTTTTTTGTTTTTTTTGTTTTTAATGGTGCCTCTCTTCTGTCTGCGTGGCAAGTGAGCGAGTTAATTATGGCCGACAGGTTGTCGTGTCCGACCTCGAGTCACTTTAAAGCCTTAGTGGTTGTTAGGAGACGGGCGGCGGTTGTTGCCGCTCTTTGTGGCGGCTGGTTGGCGGGCTGTTGTGTGGTGGGAGACACTGGCACAGTTGGCACAGACTGGGGGGCGGAGGAGGAGGAGGGGGGGCGACAGACCTGGAGGACTTAATTCATGTCTGTGTGTTTTCGGGGGTTGCGGCGACATTTTGTCCATCCTCCCCTTCACCCCTCGACGACACCAGCGTGTGCAGAGTTTGATTATTATTCGACGTCCTCAGTGGGAATAACCTGCCGCCGGCTCGTCTTTGTTTGCAGCTGCTCGTCACGTTGCTGTCAAAAGCGCCTTTGTTTGGTGCTGCTCGAGCTAACCACACCACACCACACCACGAAGCTCGGCGACAACTGCATCTCAATGAAGGGGCTTTACTGCCATTGTCGGCGAGGGACACTACTGAGGCGAAGTCAGCCAGCAGGTCACTGAATACCAACCGTGGGTGTGCACTTGGTATGGCAAGGTGTGGGCATCCACCAGACTTTTATTCTGATAAAGTCAATATGGGATTTCTGTAGGAAAGCAAAGATCATCGATACCACATTCAGATAGTTGGTGGTCTTTGTGAAAGATTAAGGGAGGGGTCTTTTTTTTTTTTTTTTTTACTCGGTAACTCCGTCTGATTTTGGTGATCTTGTATGATTAACCACTTGACCAAATGACATGACAGCTGTTATTTTTCCAGGGATCCTTCAGTTGTGAGTCAAAACTACGTTTTCAAACGATATTACTGAGATCAGATGTGCGCACAAGGACCCAGCTATTCGAGCTCGCCTTTGCGTGTTTAGTCGGCTGTTGTGGTCCCTGCCTCCCCCTCCTCCCCCCTCTCCTGCGGCTCAAACACATGGTGAAAGGAACAGGTGCTCCCTGATGGGTTTTTTTTTTTTTTTTTTTTTCTCCTTCCCCAGACATGCTCACTAATCCCGTTTGAGATGGTGCATTTTACCAGTTCGGTAGGCCGGATCCAGGCCTGTCTGCACCTGGCACTGCCTGCCGTACCCGCCCCAATCACAGCCTTTTGTTTCGACAAAATGTGGCTTGTGTCGTTGATTAACAATTAAGGCGGCGGTGGGCAAGGCTTTGGAAAAAACCCCTCCCTGTCTGAGGCGGTTCAAGTGCTCTCTGACTGATCTGAATGTCACTTATCCTAAAAGTCGTCAAGATAGGATAAAACAATTTGTGTGTATGACATGCAGTCATTGACTGAGAGTGGCTGTTTTGTGTGGATTGATGGGCGGTGGTTGCTTGCAGTGCAGAAGACGGCCACTGGGTGCAGCCACTGTCTTGTTTTTAGCTTGGTTTATCTGGATGAAGCAGTGAAACATCCGCTAGAGGTCACTAATCTTAGAGCCATCTGCTGATATGAAGTCATCAGACGTTGAATCACAATCAGAACAATCTAACCTTTTTTCTTATTTCCTCTTCAGGTACACTTACCTGCAGCACACACTTAAAATGGCAGCCTCTGAAGGTGAATTAGATCTTAAATTAAGATTTTAATGTAAATTATAGCTGGCTTATGGTTAATTGTGTCTTTAATGCATAATTTTACGTGTGTGTAAAGAGATCCTGGTCAAGGAGCTTGACAAGCGGGCCTCTGGCCAAGCCTTTGAGGTCATCCTGGGTGCTCCTGCCCCAGACGCCAAGGGTGACTTCCCCCTGTCTCCTCCCAAGAAGAAGGATGTCTCACTGGAGGAAATTCAGAGGAAGCTGGATGCTGCAGAGGAGAGACGCAAGGTAAAACTGTATTCACTTTTAAAATCTTAAAATCCCTTACACTGAGTTCATCAGTGTTTGTGTGGTGGAGAAACAAATGTGCTTAAGTTAACTTTTTTTTTAACCATCCTTTCTCAGAACCATGAAGCCGAGGTTTTGAAGCACTTAGCTGAGAAGCGTGAGCATGAAAAGGAAGTGCTACAGAAAGCTATGGAGGAGAACAACAACTTCAGTAAGATGGCAGAGGAGAAGCTCAATCAGAAGATGGAGGCCAACAAAGAGAACCGCACAGCACTTATGGCAGCCATGAACGAGAAGTTCAAGGAGAAGGTCAGTGTTTCACTTGATGATAAATGGATTGAAGTTGCACAATTTCTCCACCAGTATATTGGAACTTAACCCCTTTCCTGTTTCATGTTTAACAGGACAAGAAGTTGGAAGAAGTGCGAAAGAACAAGGAGACCAAAGAGGACACTTCGGAAGACTGAAAGTTTCAAACGGGGGATTGTATAGGGTTTTTTACGTATCCAAAGATTGATTTATTTTTTGTTGTGTTCACTACCCACCTTTTTGAAATAAAAGTTCCACTTTGAATTTCTCAATTCTCCTGCTAAGTGTACTTGCGCTGGTTTTACATGTGGACCCCCCCCCCCGTCTAATCCATGTGATATGTAGCTTGTCAGTGCAGCTTCTGCCCCTTTTTGAAAATTAGCAGTGTGTACTTATCCTTTTTGAGGAAGCATGTTTCTATGCATAGGTCTTTTATCCCTGCCTATTTCATAGTGCGTTTTGAAAATGTTCCTGTGAACCACATCTGTTCTTGGCACTTACTGTATATTTAAAAACAAGTAGCACAAGGTTTGATCAAGGCGTCGGCTGTTATACATGCAAGTGTTTAGTGCAGCTTTGTTACCCAGATTTTGCCAGTTTGCTCCTGCAGAACATGTTTTGTGCCACTGCTGATTCTTCGCTTTTGTAAAAATATGGAGTTGTCTTCAAAGCACATGACTTCTTGCTGTATAGCTGTGAATTAACATGCCAGACATGTAAATGGTTGCCATCTTGATTATCACTGAACTGAGATCTACACATGGAATGCAGACGAGCAATACACTTTGGCATCTCAATAGATACAGTGGCTAGTTGACTCGAACTGTTGTACTAAAACAAATAAAAAATGGAAACACTGTCTAACGTGCTGTTGAAACTGTTTAATATTAAATGACTGGGTTAGTTTTACTTGGGCAGGTTCAGCAACTACACATACGCTCAGTTGATGTCAATTACCATGATTTTAGTGCATACAAACCATGAGGCTTTCAGTCAGAAAGGGCCCTTTTAGAAGCTTTGACTCATCTTTAATGAAATGACACTGAACCAGAACAATGCTCACCTTTCCATATCGATGTCTCAATGTAAAGTTATCTATACTAAAGTCTCCAAGCATCAGGATCATTATGTAAGGATTATTGCTCTCGGATGGAGGAAAGACTACCAATGACTCCATTACATATCCTCAAACTACAGTCAGGTTTTTAAAACAGTGGATCATCATCACAGATGCAGTGAATTAACACTTCAACTATGAAGCCCAACATTTGGAAAGTGACCACTCTTTAATAATAGGTTCATGGTAATATACTGAAGATGTGTATCTGTGACATCACTACGCATGATCCCAGCTCTCCAGTCTGTGGACCAGCTTTCTCAGAACCGCAGTCTGTGTCTCCATCTGCTGGTGGTTTGATTAAAGTCATTCTAAAAGGCTGAATCAAATTTAAACTTGACGCCATATTTGAGAATCATGCACCTAGATGTTTGAATGTGGTATTTATTTTAAATTGGCTTAAACATGTTAACAAATTCAAAGTGGGTGATTATTGCTACACACAATCGGATTTGGGAGTATCATATAATAAATAATTGTCTTGATATGGACACAGCATAAATTAAAACAAAGGGTTATCCTGGAATTGTATACAGTAAGCTGCTGTCTATTAAAAAATATATGTAGATAAGGTGTATGTAAGTAAAACTATAAGCTATAGATTTAATTATTCATTATAAAGGTAAAAGCCATCATGGTGTCATGTCATGTTTTTTTCTCTGGACCCCTGCCAAATGTGACCAGTGATGACATGTATAGCCGCATGTCGTCATTCAACCGCTGGTTGTCGAGGTGGTGTCCAGCAAACGATGTGGACCTCGTAGATAATTGGACCACATTCTGGGGGAGACCTGGTCTGATGAGGAGAGACGGCATCCATCCCACTTTGGATGGTGCAGCTCTCATCGCCAGAAATCTGACCAAGTTTATTAGTGGACCCACACCGCGACAATACAGAGTTCAGACCAGGAAGCAGAGCTGCAGTCCTACACGCTTCTCTGTGCTTCCATTAGAGCGGTTACCCACCCAAAACCCTGTAAAAAATCCCATAGAGACTGTGTCTGTCCCCCGACCACTTCATTTAATTAATTCAAATTCAAACAGAAGAGGAGTTACTCGTAAAAACTTAATAAAAATTAAAACTACCAGTGTAGTGGTACAACCAAATAAGAGGATTAAATGTGGACTCTTAAACATTAGATCTCTGTCCTCTAAAGCTGTGTTAGTCAATGATTTAATATCTGACTATCATATGGATATATTTTGTCTAACTGAAACTTGGCTGTGTCAGGAAGAATATGTTAGCCTGAATGAGTCCACTCCTCATAGTCATATTAATACTCACATTCCTCGAGGCACTGGCCGAGGAGGTGGAGTTGCAGCCATCTTCGACTCTAGCTTATTAATCAACCCTAAACCTAAACTTAGTTTTAACTCATTTGAAAGTCTTGTTCTTAGTCTTTCACACCCAATGTGGAAAACTCTACAGCTAATTCTATTTGTCCTGGTCCGTATTCTGAATTTTTAGCAGAATTCTCAGAGTTTTTAACAAGTTTAGTCCTCAAAACAGATAAAGTCATTATTGTAGGTGATTTTAATATTCACGTGGACGTAGTTAATGAGAGCCTTAGTTCTGCGTTTATCTCACTATTAAATTCGTTTGGTTTCTGTCAGAGTGTAAACAAACCCACTCATTGTTTTAACCATACCCTCGATCTTGTTCCGTCATATGGAATCGAAATTGAAGATTTAAAAGTCTTCCCACAAAATCCTATCTTATCAGACCATTATTTAATAACTTTTGAATTCATATTACTGGACTATAGGCCATTAGGCAGACATTCCTTCAGTAGATGCCTGTCTGATAGTGCTGTAGCAAAATTTAAAGAAGTGATTCCATCGGCATTTAATTCAATGCCATGTCTCAATATAAAGGAGGACTCCTATGCTAACTTTAGTCCCTCCCAAATTGATCATCTGGTTGATAGTGCTGCAGGCTCGCTGCAAACGACTCTTGATTCTATTGCCCCTATCAAAAAGAAGATAATAAAACAAAAGAGGTTAGCTCCATGGTATAACTCCTTAACCCGCAAATTAAAAGAAACATCACGAAAATTAGAAAGGAAATGGCGTTCCACCAAACTGGAGGAAACTCATTTAGTTTGGCAAGATAGTCTTAGAACATACAGGAAGGCCCTCCGTAATGCCAGAGGAGCCTATTACTCCTTACTAACAGAGGAACATAAGAACAACCCTAGGTTTCTTTTCAGCACTGTAGCCAGGCTGACACAGAGTCAGAGCTCTGTTGAGCCATGTATTCCCAGAGCTCTCAGTAGTAATAACTTTATGAGCTTCTTTGATGATAAAATTCTAACTATTAGAGAAAAAATGCATCATCTTGTGCTCTCAGCCAGTTCAGATATATCTTCGAGTACAGGAACCTCAGGAACCTCAGAAGCAGCTGTAGAACCAGATTTATATTTAGACTGTTTTTCTCCAATTGACCTTCACCAACTAACTTCAATGATTTTTTCGTCTAAACCAACAGCCTGCCTCTTAGACCCCATCCCAACTAGGCTGCTTAAAGAAGTTTTACCCTTAGTTAGCACTTCTTTACTAGACATGATCAATCTGTCTTTATTAACAGGCTATGTACCACAGTCATTCAGAGTAGCTGTAATTAAACCTCTTCTTAAAAAGCCTATGTTTGATCCAGGGGTTTTAGCCAATTACAGACCTATATCTAACCTTCCCTTTCTCTCCAAAATCCTTGAGAAAGTGGTTGTCAATCAGTTATGTGACTTTCTAAACAGCAATAGTTTATTTGAGGATTTTCAGTCAGGATTTAGGGAGCATCATAGCACAGAGACAGCACTGGTGAAAGTGACAAATGATCTTTTGATTGCGTCAGACAAAGGATTTGTCTCTGTACTTGTTAGATCTTAGTGCTGCTTTCGATACCATTGACCATTGTATCCTATTACAGAGACTGGAGCATTTGATTGGCATCAAAGGACCCGCACTAAGCTGGTTTCAGTCGTATTTATCAGATAGATTTCAGTTTGTCTGTGTAAATGATGAATCCTCCGTGCACACGGAAGTTAGTCTTGGAGTTCCACAAGGTTCAGTGCTTGGACCACTTTTATTCACCTTGTATATGCTTCCTTTAGGCAATATTATCAGGAAACACTCCATAAACTTTCACTGCCATGCAGATGATACTCAGTTATACTTATCGATAAAGCCAGATGAAACCGGTAAGTTAGCCAAGCTTCAGGCATGTATTAAGGACATAAAAGACTGGATGACCTGCAATTTCCTGCTGTTAAACTCAGACAAAACTGAAGTTATTGTTCTGGGTCCTAAACACCTGCGAGACACACTATGTATAGATATAGTTACTCTAGATGGCATTGCCCTGGCCTCTAGCACCGCTCTAAGGAGTCTAGGAGTAATCTTTGATCAGGACATGTCCTTTAATACCCATATAAAACAGACTTCAAGGACTGCCTTCTTCCACTTACATAACATTATAAAAATCAGGCATATCCTGTCTCAAAAAGATGCAGGAAAACTAGTTCATGCATTTGTTACTTCTAGGTCAGATTATTGTAATTCCTTATTATCGGGTTGCCCCGATAAGTCTCTAAAGACTCTCCAGCTGATCCAGAATGCGGCTGCACGTGTACTGACAGGAACTAACAAAAGGGAACATATTTCTTCAATATTAGCTTCTCTGCACTGGCTCCCTGTGAAATCTAGAATAGAATTTAAAGTCGTCCTCCTCACTTATAAAGCTCTTATTGGTCAGGCACCATCATATCTTAAAGAGCTGATAGTACCGTATTACCCCACTAGAGCACTACACTCACAGAATGCAGGGTTACTTGTGGTACCTAAAGTCTCTAAAAGTAGAATGGGAGCCAGAGCCTTTAGTTATCAAGCTCCTCTTCTGTGGAATCATCTCCCAATTTGGGTTCGGGAGGCAGACACCCTCTCTTCATTTAAGAGTATGCTAAAATCGTCCTTTTTGATAAAGCTTATAGTTAGGGCTGGCTCAGGTGAGTCCTGAACCATCCCTTAGTTATGCTGTTATAGGCTTAGACTGCCGGGGGACTTCCTATGGCGCACTGAGCTTCTCTCTCCTCCTCTCCCTCTCTATCTGTACGCATTCCTATCCCACTAATACAAGTTACCAACTCCATTTCTTCCCGGTAGTCCTTGTGCTTTCTGTGCTTTTTTGCCTTCTCACTTTCTGCAGGTATTTCTGCCTCTGGAGCTGTAGATTCTGGATCTGTGATTGCCGGCCGTCTACTGCCCCCATGTTCCTGCTCCACACTCACTGCTGCAGTTGTTATTATTATTAGTCTGATTTGTTGTCTCTCCTCCTGCTCTCTCTCCCCTCTCCCCCTCTCTCCTCCCCTTTCAACCCAACTGGGTCGATGCAGATGGCCGCCCACCCAGAGCCTGGTTCTGCTCGAGGTTTCTACCTGTTAAAAGGGAGTTTTTCCTCGCCACTGTCGCCAAGTGCTGCTCATGGTGGGAACTGTTGGGTCTCTGTAAATAATATTTTAAAGAGTATGGTCTAATACTACTCTATGTGAAAAGCGTCTTGAGATAACTTTTGTTATGATTTGGCACTATAAAAATAAAATTGACTTGACTTAACTTGACTATGTCAGTGAATATAACATAGGCATATCAAAAAGTTGTCTCAGAGGTTTATACAATCTGTACACAACTTGGCGCCCTCCCTCATTCATATTCAGATCATTTCATTCTCAAGTAAAAGTAGAAATTCCAAACTAGAAATATTCCCATCACAAGAAAAAGTCCTGCCTTAAAAACCTAAAAGTACAGAAGAATTGGCAACAAAATGTATTCAAAGTGTTAAACGTAAAGTTTTCATAAAGCAGAAAAGTGCCAGTGTTTGATCAATGCTGTTGAACGACTGTGAACAGTCAAACTTATATTATTTAAGCATAAAGCAGCAAAAAATGGAAATACTACAGTAAAGTACATGTGCATCAAAACTGTACTTAAGTAAATGTAATTCATTACTTTTCACCTTCACATTTCAGACAGGCACAATGTCTACATAGACACTACAACATCTTTTTTTTATTCAAATTGAAACATTTTATTATTATGTTACACCTCAAAGTCCTGTTTTTGTATTGTAATAATTGGAATTTGGTATTGTTCTTTTTAGTAGTCACTTTAACAGACCACTAGAGGGCAATGTTGTTCTTTATTTCCTCTCTCTCCTCTCTCTGCCTCTTTCAATGTATCCATCACATCAGTTAAAACCAGGACTAACTTTAAAATCTTGGATTAAATCCATAATTTTCTTTTCTTCTCCAAAAGCCTTCTGCTGATTGCAGCGGTACATTGTCCAAGCACCCCATTTAACTGTAATTAGTACTACTTAGCTGCATCACTTACTAACTTTGTATGAGTTACTGACTATGGATTTCTCAGACATACTTCATAGCATATGGGCTGCTTCCAGTAACCAACACGGAAAGCATTAAAGTTGTTGATTTAGCACTGAATTGTAGGACTATAAACCATGCTGAATGTGGTGGAAGAAGTATTCTTTACTATAAGTAAAAGTAGAATTACAAAAATGGAAAAGTACTCAATTTCAAATTTGTATTTAAGTATCATTAGTAAAATGTGTAGTATACAGAAGGCCAAAAAGTATTATCCATATACATGTTAAATACATACTGTATATCATTGGTTTGTTAGATGCACTAACACGTAAGCCCATTTTTGTTGTTGCCGCTGTTCAAAAAGGAAAAAAGTTAACTGAAGGTCCCCTTACTTGCTCTTTTGGGACCTTTCGACCGTGTGTAACAGTTTTCCTCAGTGGATGGAGTTTCCTCAGTTGTCATGGAGATAGCTCAGCTGTCATCACATGACCATACTAGTTCCTTACTTTGGGTAGCAGGCAGCCATTAGGTCCCGTGGTGACAACTGGGCAAACTTTACCTGCTGAGGAACACCTTGAGTTGCACTGAAATCACAGAAAGGTACTGGTAGATTTTTTATTTATCTTTTGCTCAGTTTTAGGTAAATTATGAGAGGAGTGATAGTCTTCAATCTTGCCAGTGGCTGTGTGAGACTGTGTTTAGGTACAGTGCTTTGAGGGACATATTAGTTTAGCATGTTACCGGGCTAACATTTGCTAATTATCACTAAACACGAATTACAGCTGAGGAACATGGGACATCATTAGTTTTTAATGGATTCAATCATAAACCAAAGAGTTGGACAGATTAAATCTTTAGCCTGATGATGGTGTTCGACGAAAAGTTATCATGATTCATCCTGGGGGCAACATGACTAAGACAAATTTCATGGAAATCTATCCAATATCTTGTCCAGACATTTTACCCCAAACCACACATGGTTGACATTTGTGATGGTGCTAGAGGAAACGTTAGGGAATCACCAAATTCATCAAATCATCCTCTTAGAACCACGAAGGTCTGCACAAACGTTTGTGTAAATCCATCCGGTAGATGTAAAGATGTTTCACAGAATCAGTGAAAACTTTGACTTGCTGGTAGCACTAGAGGAAAAAGCAGCAAATCACCAATGTCACTTGGGTTCATCCTCTGGGCACCATGCACATCTGAACCAAATCTGATTACAGTTCATACAATAGTTGTTGAGATAGTTCAGTAAAAGCCAAAAGAGTCAACATGCTGGTGGCGGTAGAAAAAAGGCAGGGGATCACCAAAGTCTGCAGGACTCATGCTCAAAATTTCCTGCAGTTGCTGAGATATTTCAGTGATGGACCGACAGACAGACCCATCCCTGGAACCACACCGTTAGCATGGCTAAAAATGCATCATATTTTATAAAACAAAACATATGTTTTAAAATCTTAATCTGTAAAGTAACTAGTAATTGTGGGTGTGAATTGTAAAATAGTTCTCTTAACTGTGGTAAAGTAAAAGTATAATGTGAATAAAATGGAAATAGTACTTTAAATTGAACTTATTACATAAGAGCGTGAACTAGAACTGAAGTTCTTCTCTCTGGGTCCATAAACCCCTAAAACACCATCAAGCCCTCCTGGGAGTCCCAGTTTGGGAGCTGCTGTCTCAGCTCACATATTAACTGTGAAATACCATTTAAATCCTGTAGAATTCCTGTCAAACCTTATAAGCCAATATAAGAACCTTGCTCTTGCTGGCTCCACACAGAAAGTACCTTGCAGAACCCATGCTGTGTGTACTGCAGGCATCAGTCAGGGTGTCACTGCAGAGCCTGGCAGTTGTCTGAAATTTGCAAAAAAAAAGAGCGACAAAAGAAATATCACAGCTATTAAAGTCCTTGTTGGAGAACTAATTCTCCGTGCCTGATTTGCTCTGCTTTTCTCGAACAGAAGAGTAATTAAGAAAAATCTATTGAGGCTCGCTGCTGAAGAAAGAAGAATTGTGTGGGCTAAGGAGTGAAATGCACCGTTAACGTCTCCAACTGTGGAGTGGTGACTAGAAAACAGGGAACACTTTATAGACCGGTGACCCATAATAACCCTCTGTGATCCGGCTTTTTGTCACCGCAGCAGGAGTGACCCAAGACGGCCGTCTGCATGACAGCTCAATAATGCTCTGTATGCACAGGAGCCCTGATAATCGCTGATACACGCAGCATGAAAGGACCATTCTTAATGTTAAGTACACACATTGTTAGCTCCACAATGATGTAAAACTAGCTTTAATTGGCCCAACACGCCGATAATGTCTTCTGTGGTTCTACAGGAGCTTTGTAAAATGACTCCCGATTGAGTGGTCGGCATCAACACACCCAAAATGTTGCACGACCAACAGCTGCATGCTGGGTCTCGCAAAAATGCGAACAATGGGGGCACACTTCCTTCAGGGGCGGCCTGTTTCACTGTAGCATTAATCTATATGTCTATCTATATTCTGCTGTTGATTGTATAAGAGGCGTGAAGCTATTTGATGTATGTATATATGCTTGTTGCACTAGCCATGTTTTTCGTAATTGTTGGTCATTTTTTGTTTAATTAATTGTTTTCATTTTCAGTTAATCTTAATAACACTGAATAATGTAACTGAATAAGCGGCTGAATCTTGTGATCCCTCAGATTCACTTTAGGATCGGGTTAGAATACAGGTTAGACTTAAATAACTCACATAGCAATTTGTGTCAGTTTCCAATGTTTTAATTTGGCATCTTAAACACAACATCTTAGTCAATCTCTAATTTCAAAATTCTGATCATGTCTCTGATGCATTCTCATCTTATCTTCTTCCATTTGAATGTTTTTTTCAATTATTTTTATTTATTTAAAGAGAGCCTCGTCGAGCCTGGTAAGATCACAACAAAGCAGAAAGACGTTCCGGCCTGTATCTCTTCGAGTAAACATAATGCAGAATGAGTCGAGTCTATCCTGACATCATCTTAATGAAAATGTCTGTGGGGAAACAACAAATAGGGCCAGGCTAAGGCTAGGACTACAGGGACTATAGACGTGCAGATAGTCTGAGGCAGGGAGGGATAAGGCAAGCAGAGCTGTGCGGGGTCAGTGGAGGCGCACTAGAAGGCACATTAAGGCTGAGAAACACAGATCAGCAGAGATGATGAGTAAGAGTGAGATAAAGCCAGGATGGGGGGGAGAATAATGTTCTCGGATGTGAAAATACTATTACAGGGCTGACTGAGTTTTTAATGTGGCAAAGAGATGCTGTTAATATTAAAACGTAGCAGGTGGTTGAACATGTGTACTGATAAGGAGGGGGATGTTGGGCTGCTCAGTGGTGTCAGCCAGGGCTTGACCGATGTCGGGTTTTTAAGGCGGATTCTGATACGGAGCAGAAACTGTGACAGATGTTTTTCTGTTGTAATTTAACATCTAGAGATGTCTCCACTTTAATGTATTGTTTCCCTTGAGTATTTCTGTTCTCAGAGTGCTACTGGTGTAGCTTTTTGAATGCTGATACAGCAAATACCCACAGCAATTAAATAAGGATATTTTCAACAGAGGTATTTGGTAAGCATACAGATCCCATAAATGCATAAACTTGCCAGGGGGGCCTGGGGCAGAAATGAGCTGTTGGGCCCCCCTTACCCCTGCTCCTTCCACTCTCTGTGCAATGCGTACACAGTTTCTGTGTTGGAATGCTGCCTTGGCCAGCTGCCTCCTGCAGCTTTCACATGTGGTTTTTACGTGAATCATCAATACGGCATCAACAGGTCCCACGCTCCGCAGCAAAGGTGTTCCCCCTCAGCCAGCCGTGAAGAGCCGGCAGCACAGGGACACCACCACCGGTCCAGAGGGTTTAACAACGAGGCGGGTTGGACGTGTCCAGGGTTTCTTTGCGTTAGCCGGCTTGACAAACCCTACTAACCCAACTTCATTTGTTAACCCAGGCTTTCATCTTCAGGCTCTGTGCGCGTTCCCATAAAAGGGCACGTTGGGCGTCAGTTGACTCTTCCTCCGCACAAAATGGGCCGATCACGTGCCTCCTACTTCAGTCAAGGGGAACAGGTCCTTATAATGGAGAGCTATGAAGAGTATAAACACTTTGTTACAGCAAAAAGAAACAGTTACTACAAATAAGGTGGGAGAGGAGGTTAACAGAGGTTTAGGCTAAACATACCTGGCTAACCCATTAACCTCACTTTGTGTTACAACCCTCTTTCTCCTCTTCCATTTTGATTTAGAAAGGGAATCAAATGGGAAAGGGAAAAGACTCAAGGTCATCCTCATAACAGTCCATGCGATAATCCGCCACAGCATTTAGCTTTTTGACTTTCCTTAGAAGACAGTGGAAACACAGTGAAAGTCAGCCTCGCACACGCAAACAAAGCAGCAAGCACGGATTAATATGCGGGGTGATTTAGGTCAGCCAGCAAGTCGACCTAAAGTTGACTCTCTGTGTTTGCTTTGGGTCAGACTCATGTAAAAATCATGTTAATGTGGAAAGCTGTAGTAAGCTGGCGCAGCTTGCCATGATATCCTTGAGTCCTCGTCCCCTTAAATCGCACAAGACATAGAACCATAGAGTATGGGAAATACACCAGGTTGAAATGTACCGGAATTTTCCTGTAAGGCCCTTACCATGCCAATTGGTTTTGTACTTTAGTGGGTGGGAAATAAATCCAATTCCTACTTTATTGGACGCTAGCCATTGAAAAGTTTAGGGAAGTAGCTGTGCGCTGCTGTGTATTGGAGGTGACTCCAGCCCAGATTAGTTTTTTTTCTTCATCTGTTTTCATGTTCTATCACTAACTCTCCTGTCGTTTCAGATCCTGCCACACCCTCCTGCCCTGCAGTCACTTCATTCCCCTTCGCCTGATATTCCCTGCCTTCTTCCTCACCTGCAGCTCATTCCCTCACTAGTCCTTCAGTCCTGAACCTATACCTGCCCAGATCAGTTGTTTCTCTGCCAGACTGTCTCGTGTGTTCCGCCTAGCTTTCTCAGTTTTTTGACTCCCGTTGTGGCTGACCTGCCTGTTTGGACTTTGGATTCCCCTGCCTGCCCATCGCCAGATTTGTTTGCCTGATATACTTGGATTTGACCCTTGGCCTGCCTTAAACCGAGTAAAGCTCTTGCTACATCGATTGCTTCTGTGCTGTGCTTTTGGGTCTTAGTCTGCATCCATCCAGAGACGTTGCAAAAATACTTTTTAAAGACCCTTTTAGGAAAGCATAAATATCACATTTGAGCAGCCAGTCCAAGTTGTTTGTGGGTGTAGGATGGTCATCGTTGCCCCTGGTGAGGGAAAAAACTCATTACGGCCGCAGTTCTCACCACCTGTAGTGCTGCAGTGGGTATTTTCTGTAGTGGGGGGAAAATCCATCCACAAGGGGCAGTCATGAACCCATTACATCTCGACATAAAGGCTTGCACTTGAAAACTTAATACGCACAAAGGTGAGATTTATGCTTTTAAACAGTATTTTTTGGTTTTACAGTAGAAAAGACTTCTGCTTCCCTAAGCTTTTCAATGGAAATCATTGGGGCTACCAAGTTCAGATCAGCCAGAATTCACTATCTAATTTCACTGTTGATCTTTGAAATGACTGCAGGTATTCATTTGAAGAAGGTAATGGCTCATCTCTCATTTGGTATGTTTTCAATTACTTTTTCAGTGCAGAGACAAACAGCACAGACATTTCAGTCGCTGCTTCCTTCAGCATGTTTTTATAATTAAAGGAAACATCTGTGCGTGTTGTACCCAAACTCAAAATGCAGAATACAAATATATTTGAACCGATGTCTCTTTCATTTAAGTGAGTCAATCCTTGTCCCTATGCACCGACAAAGAGTGGGTATGATAATGTGGCTTAGTAACTCTGATACTGAACAACAATGTTTGTATAGAAAAAAACCTATTAATGAAAAAGAAAATATACTGTATATATCCATTGCAAGTGAAGTTCTGAAATCAGAGCAGCTGCTGTTATTTTTCTGCTGAATATATTTGAATCTGCCCATTTTCTTGTCAAAAGTTTCAAGAATTCAGTCTTTCCCCCACAACGTTCTTGTCAGGTTTGAATAGCCTTTAAACCATGGTCTGAAGTCTCCACTGACAGGCAGGCTAATTGAATTCTTTTGGCAATGTTAACTGCTCTTGATGGGTAAATCAGGACTAAACCACAAAGGGCTGCTGCACTGCTCTCTGCGGCCTGACTCTCAGACACACTGCACTCAGCCCCACCCCAATCAGCAAGGACATAACAGGCATTTCCAAACAGCTGTCAAAGCCAAAACTGTTGCTGCGATATCAGTGGCTGGGGTGTGGCCACAAATCCAACGTGTTTGAACATTTGTGGCACTGACAGAGCATGACAGCAGCAGTTTTGTGCCTTATTAGCTTTAGTGCTTTGCTTGGTTTTTAAAAATCGTCATTGTTGAGAAATATGTTCAGAAACTGTAAATTGTGACGGCTTGTTAGTGCCACTGCAGGTGAAACATTTAAATAAAATAAAGAATATTCCAAGAAAAAACTTTTTCTCTGAATATTACCCCCCTCCCCAGCTCCGTATTTTTTATTCTTAGTTTTTTTTTTACCTACAATGGCCCTAATACGCTGTTATAGTTATCAAACAGTTAAATGAATAAAAATGTTTAAGATTTTAGATTTTTAGGATTTCATTTTGGGAGCGTGTTGGGGGAACTAGAACTCATGACCTCAGTATTTTTTAAATATTGGCTACGGCCCTGGTCTCCTTAAACCTTAGAACATAGATTTTGGAAAGAGATGTTGTGGTTTAGTTTTTCAAATGTCAGAAGGCAAAATGGCAGAGTGTAAAGGTCAAGGTGGAAAACATTTTTTGGACTTTTCCAAGAGAAGGACAGGTAAGGAGTTAGCCACATAGTAACGTTTTTCAATAATGTTTGAAATTGCCTGTTGGTTTGTAACATGAAGAACATTTCTTTTCATCATGATTGTAGGTGCTGTTGTTAAGCTACACAGACAGACAGACAGACAGCAGCAGATAATGGAAAGAGAGAGAGAAGAGAGAGAGACACACAGAGACAGCAGCAGATGATGGAGAGGTTTAACAGTGCTGCAGTAGCATGAACTGTATCTGAAAATTGTGTGTGTTTGTGAAAAAAAAACATTTAATATTCCAATAAACTAATGTTAACACATACATTTAACAGTTGTTTCAACTGTAGTCAATAAATGTTTAATGATAGCAGTCTTGAATTATTCTGTTTCTATTCAATACTAATTACTAACAACTACTAATACTTTTAACATCGCAATTCAGAATTCATTTGGAAAGTAAACAACAGTTTTTGAGGTACAAAGGTCAATTTTTCAATGATTAGAACGTACTTGGAATGTAAATTAAGTGCCAGAGCGCATAAACAAAAGCATCAAAATAGAGCTTGTTTATCAAAAAAGAATTCCTGGGGGAGGAGGTCTGGGCTAAGCCCCCAACGTTCTCAAAACCTGTAAACACCCCTGCGTTCATGGTAACCAGAGGATGATGTTGCTGATTCGCCGACTTTTCGACTTCAACAATTTTTGGAAAGAGACATTGCTGTGAAGTTATTTAAATGCCATATTTTATTGTTTTGAACAAGGACCAAAGCCAGATTTTCTCTGCATGCAAATTACCCTCTAAAAAGTGATTGTAGTGACTTTAACCCACAGTTACCTAACTGTGGGTTAAAGTTTCACTTTCACCATTAAGTTAACTTATGGGTAAAGCCTAGGTATTGTTGCCATGGTTACCTGCAGTTTAATGTACCCTACTCACTGGTAGAGCAGTGCTTAAACTGTTTTCTGTAACTACATTTTGAGTGTCCCAAATGCATACAGCACTCCAATCACCCAATCATATACTGTACTGCAACCAAATATTATGAAACATATGGGCCTGATAGTATATGCAAACCAGTAAAACAACTTAAACCCTCAAAAGGGTTCTCAGTTTATCCATGCTGTACATGCTCCATCAGAGCGGCTTGGTAAAGTGTTGATATAAATGTTAAATAAGTGATGTCAAGGCGGAGGAGGATGCTTTACTGTCACGTCTCTGTAAGCATTGGTTTTTGTGTAGGTGTCAGCAAGCCAAGTATCTCTTCACTTGAAGCTGCATCACACATATTGATCAAGAGCGCTGTGTAACCAAAGAGGCCTACAGTGTGTGTGTGTGTGTGTGTGTGTGTGTGTGTGTGTGTGTGTGTGTACGCCATCACCAAGTCACGCATCCTTTTTCCATGTAGCAGTCCCACAGTACAGCAGTGTAGGAGTAGCTAATCCAAACGCCTGAGTGCTGATAGGAGATGACCCACAGTTAAGCAGCTCACCCACTTTTCAGGCACAGCGCGCTGTTGCTGCAATTTGCTCCCACTATTGTGAGAAATAATAACTGATTGTTGGGTTTTATCGCAGTTCAGCTCCTGTGATGAACCTTCAGGGATCACTTCCAAAGTTGATTTATGCAAAGCCACTGTGGAAAAGTCAACTAAATCCTGACTGGTGAATACGCAGTTGTTTTTTTAAGAGTTGAAGTACGTTGCTAGAAGAGGTGTCAAGTCGCAGCAACTCTGAGCTGCAGTGATAGAGGGAGTCTGTAATGAAGAGTAGATAAACAGAGATGTGAATGGGGAGAGGAACTTTACAGGCAGAAATGCTGCTCGGTGTTTCTGCCTGAAAATTGAGTTGCTTTCAAACGGTGAGGAAGTGAGTATGTGTGTGTCTGGTGTCGGGATTACTTGATTAAACTGGAAGAATGCCTAATTACATCAAGCACAGCTTGCTTGGGTGTACATTTGTGTATCCAAATACACTGAGGCTACATCTGCAAGTTTTAGATAAAGATTTATCTGAGGAAATATGAAAAGTAAATGTGATTCCAATTACCAAACGGAAGTGAGATCCTCACTTGAAGTCTGCGGTTGTACTTTTTGGACACTGGGCTGTTGACATGTTGTGATACAGTAGACGCACTTGAATCTATGTTGAGGTGGGAGTGTTCCAGATGGGCCGTGTCTCGCAGTCCACAGTTTTAAGTTTTTAGTCAACAATCTTTGTCTCCAAGTGAACAGAGCAGCAGGATGGAGGCTCAGGGTGACTCAGCTACATCTAAATTTAATTCAGCTACAGGCTACACAAGTCAAGAAAATGTGCACCAATCTGCAACAAAGAATCTAAGTATTTGTGGCCGGGAACACCAGAAAGTGGCACAGCAAGATTCATTTGAATGTCCATGTGAAGCTGGCCTTGGAGGCTCGGTCACATACTAACTACTTTAAAACTGTGGCTACTGCTTGTTGTGGCTTGGACGAGTGGACGAGGAAAGCTCTACTGGCGCGTCTAGATAACCTTAAGACAAAGACTGTTTAAAAGTGGTTAGTGCGATATAGCTAATATGTCAGCCTGTTTAGCGAATAGCCATCAAGACAAATGTATTGTACGAATTTACTTTACCGACACAAGTGAATCATCAGCATCATTTTGGAGGCGTAGCACATGCAGGATCCTAGAAAATACAATGGTGATTGTAATTTATCAACATGATAGCAAATCACTCCGGAGCTTTCATTCTCATTTGCATGCAAAGTAAAAATTGTAAACCTCTGACCAATCGTTTTGCATCAGATCCACGCCGCCTGTTATCCCACAATGCTTTGAGAGGCAATTCACTCGCGACCCACTCGCATTACATTTCATCACATCCAGCTAGTATTCACTGGCATTCAGTTAATCTTTGCTTTGAGTTCTTCGCACCAACCATGTGTGTAGTTCCTCTACTTCTCCCCTCTTGTCTCTGTAGGTTTGTAAAGTGGAGTCAGCTTGCACAGAAGCGTCTCGATCAGCACAGTCTAGACCGAGTTTTCTCCTGTTCCCGCATCTTCCCATGAACTTAGTATGCAGCTGTGCTGCATCTGCTATTTGCTTTGTTATCAGCCTGAACACACCATTACACACAAAAAGCAACACTGACTTTTGCTATTCTTACTATAGAGCCTTTCCAGTAGTGGAAGTTTGGCACGTGGGTGGTGCAAAGGTAAAGGCCATCTTCATTTAATTCTTATTTGAAGTGGTGTTCATAAAATGTCTGCTTACTATTCCAGTGTGGCATACTTTTTGGTACCTTTATCCAGTTCATTACTTGGAAAACGTTGGGAATGTTGAAGAACAAACAACTGCACATAAACTTATGCTATACTACTATATTGATAAGAAATATGTGTTTGCCGAGCTTCTGACAGGACGTACCGTGAGACAGGACGGCGCTCCATTGCTCTGATTGGTTGTCTCCGCCCGTAGATAACGCCCCTTGGAAATCAAAAATAAACTGATACCTCTGCGGCACTTCTCCAGGAAATGCGAGTAATGTCAGAGCACAGGATGACACTGTGTCGCTTTCAGCTGTGGGCATGTCATACGTAGTGCCAGCTGAGGACTCTGACATCCCATCCTCTCCATTTGAGAATGTCGCTAATGGGATGCTAAACCACAGCTACCTGCCAACTAGATTTGGGTGCCTAAACGAGACTGCTCTGGTTTATATTGCAGGTTTTGTTGTCAGGCAGGTCATGAAGCATGAGATGTGTGCCGTAACAGTCTGGTTTGTGAAGTTGTACCAGCATAAGATTGTGATAACTACCACCTGCTAACCTTAAACCAAGGAGGCTTGATGATTCCAAGCATGGGTACGGTCAATGTCATCCCCTCTGCAGACAGGCCGCGGACATGTATAACAATGTAGAGGCCGCTGACCGATACCGCTTGCTCACCTAGCACCACTGAGCTTGCTATCGTTACAGCTCAGCTTGCTGTGCGTCCCGCGCTGTCACAGGCCTCTCGTCTCGTCCACGAGTGGATGAGCGGCGATACGGTTGGTGGGTGCAGTTCGTCCAAAAGAAAACTGTTCCTACATGAAAGTGCTCACAAGAGTCTGTGGATTATCTTGATCATCATTCCTAGAAAGAGGCATTGCTGTTGAATTTTTTTTTTTTTGTTATGTTTTTTTATTTTTGGCGCTTTGAGCAACACAAGCCGAGTGCCATCGTGTCCCATTATACTTGAGAGAAGGCAGACATCTCTAAAACTTCTCTGTCGGTAACTTTGTAGGTGAGCTTGTGAATCCTGAACTGAGTTTGTAGGTTTAGTTTGTTCCTGTGTCCAGGCTGCTATGAGCAGTTGCCAGTGTGACGGGAGCCAACCAGCGCACCTGTCTGATTTTCTTCCAAGGAAAAACTGTATTTTCATCTCTCTTGTATAAACATGCAGCCTGAGTTCATTTATTTTCCCTTGTAGAAAACTGATCTGTTTAACAGAATTTGAAACTATTACACTGCAATCCTGCACAACCCTTCTGATACACTGTATTTTATTTTGTACACATTATGTGACTTAAAATGTAAATTAATCAAATTAAGTCTTATTGTCACAAACACAGTTGTACAACATGTTGTGAAATTCTGTATATTCTTCATTCTCTATGGTTCTGTAGATGCCCTGCTCAAGAACGAATGTAACAAACATATCAATAAAATAAAGATAAATCTAACAATAGAATAGAAAATGACCCTGGATAAAAAGATCAAATAGAGAATAGCTGAAAAGTATATAAAAATGAAAAGTAAAATAAATGTATTTCCAACATTCTGAATGACATTATGTCAGCCATTTTAGATGCAGTAAGATAAAATAATATACTTAGAAACTAATTACATAGGTTAAGTTCATTTTAAATATAAAAAACTAAAATATTTTTTATTTAATCACTTATCTTGTGTCACACATACACATGTATATGGTTAATTATCACACAAGCTAGCTCAGAGATGGATGGTGACTGGATAGCGCTTACATGTTGCTGGTTGACTTAGCTCTCCAGCTACTGCAGCTCACCAACAAATCACTGAGCTTTGTAGTACCACCTATTACACAAGGACATGTGGGTGAACCTCGCTGTGCCACGATCCAAAGAGCCCCAAAGACTCCCGTGTGACTTTGTCCTCTGAGGTAATATATGCTGTATATCCAAGGTTATGTGACGAACAGAGAGAAAACTCTTATCTGTGGTGCTGTCGGAAAACAGAATGATATACAGACTCATGCATCCATTACCAAATTACATCACCAGTTATTCTGACTAAAGTGCACGCAGGGAGGGTTTGCACATCATTTTTTGTCAGCACTGTCCTCAGGGAGGAGATTACTGCAGGGTCCGGGAGAAAATCAAGGGTCACAGCTGCTCCACCGAATGGATTTTCTAGATTATTATCTGTGTTTGCATTCATTCCTGGAGAGATTCAAGGTCTTAAGTCCCACAGCAGACACAGAATCAGTACCGAGAGAGAGAGACAGAGAGAAAGATGTGGGATGTGTTTTTCATCAGGAAGCACTTCAGTCAATTAATGTCTTTGATGTCACATATCATGTTCCTTGTTATGCAAATTGTTCCCTGTTAGAAACACAATGAGGAGTATTTATCTGCCCGGATCTGGATGTCTGCGGTGAATACGAAAAATGAGGAGGATTACGAAGGAAATAAATATATAAAAAGGGAAGGAGGTGTGAAAGTGAGAGATTTAGGAGGGGATCAATTTAGGAGAAATAAGGCAGCATATTCTCTCGCGAAATGGAAAGCTGTGAAATGCTACACAATTTACCGCCGAAATGATTTCCACTTCTCCTGGATACGATCCCAGTTTAGTCACTGATACCTTGCACACTGCAGCTCCACAGGGATGAATTGGTGGTAGCAAATCTTTTTATAAATATCCTATCTTTTCTCACTTTTTTTTTAAGAAAGTGTTGGAAAATTGAAAATGAAGTCAAGATGTTACAGATCACCAAGTACGGCATGATCAGCTGAATGGGCCTGCACACTCTGTGCCTTGTATAACAAGTCTGATGGTTTGCTCAGACAGACATTCAGATTTTTCCGAGAGCTAAGAAGTGGAACTGACATGCGGTACGAACCTCGAACCTATCACACATCTTTTCCCCCGTAATGACGAGGGCCTTTTCCGAACAATGTGGCAAAGCCTTTACCAGAGACACTAATTTTAAGATTAGCTGTCAAAAAATCAGAGAGGCAGGCCAAACAAGCAAGAACAGCTGAGTGAGACTTATGACAGAATGAATATGGTTTATTACATCTTGGTTCATATTGTGCTATTGAGTTATACTGACACGTGTTGCTATTATTTTGCCATGGACGTTTTATATTGCTTCAAGAGAAGCACGTTTGACGGCCTGCTTGGCAGGTGTCTCCGCCTGTCGCCCAATCAGGTGCGTTGGCTTCCACTGGCTCGCCCCCCCCACAGCGTTCGTACCTTTCGTTTTAATCGGAACCTTCTGGCTTCAGTGACCGAGCTGAGGCGAATCCATGCTTCAAACCCCCCCACCTCCTCTCCCCGGAGGCCTCCGTCTGTGGCTTTCTGTGTGTGAGGCTGCTGAATATCTGTGATAATGAGGGCTGCAGAACGGGTGAGGTGGATGTACTGCCACTCATAAATGTTGAGGCCTGCCAAGGACAGAGAGACTTGATCTCTTGGGAATGTTCCTGCTTCCTTGCAGGTACAACACTGACACTGGAAATGAAGAGGTGTCAACTTGACGGGTTCCATTCCACTTCCTACAGGGTCTGCCCCTCTTTCTCTGAGGCTAATGTACAAGATGCAACTTACACACTGTGTGACAATAAAAAAAAAAAAAAAAAAAACTTTTTAACTTTTCTTAACTCCAGAGAGAATATCGCATTCTGGCTTATATCTGGGTTTCTCTAATGATATATCCACTGAGTTACCAGCTTCAGCTATCAGCACAGATGTTTTATCAGCTAGGCACTCTGCACACTATAAACAAAATATCCTTTTTACAAGAGCAAGCTGTATGTTATGTTAACACATGCCATGAAACATATGGCGCACCAGACATTCCAGCACCTCCTACTTCACTCTGTGGGCTCCCTTGCTGCACATTTGACTTTAAATCACCCAGCAGCCCTTCTCCGTGTTCCCTTTTTATTTTCTGACTCTGAACTTTTGGGTTGTGACAAATTGATGGGGCTGCGAAAATAGGCTTTCACAATGCTATAAGTTACGGCGGGCGAAGGCCTTAAAACAATAGGCCATTAGCATACCCCCCCCCCATCGGCAGGCAGTACCAGCCCCTGGCAGCCATTCATCACATCCGTGCCACCAGGCCGGCAGGCCCCCGCTGCACTGCTTATAAAGAGATGTATGAATACAACATGAACACGGTGGGCCAAGATAAAGACTAATATAGCCCAATTCAACTGTGACCATGAAGATGAATGTGATGAAAGAAAACAGTGACAACATGACTGATAGCTTTAATACAAGACGGCGGATAAGCAGTCCGTGTCGAGGTTAGCTCGGCGCGTTTATTTTCATGAACTGTGACTATACTATGAAGGAGCGTAAAGCAGCGCTGTGTCTTCCCCCGGGGGGGTGAAGTCTTGGGAGGCTCCTCCAGGCCGCTCTAAAGCACACTGTCTGATGCAGATTAAGTTTTCTCACTCAGCCGTTTGTTTGTGTCGGAGCTCAGTTCAGTATGGGACTATGAGCTGGCGGCTGCTCCAGCTCCTGTCCATTAAGCCGGCTCTGGGGAGAGACTAAAAATTAACCTTAATGGATCCTTTTCTCGCTGAATACTAACTAGGGGCTCTTAACTAAGCACCGCTGTGTCTCTCCCACTGAGTGTTTGGCTATTCTTATTTATTTATTTCACCACAGAGGAGCTAATGCGCAGGGGCCGCCGAGCTGACAGACAGTCCCTGCGAGCGCAGCGACTGAGCCGGGGCCGCTCCCTGCAGCCCCGCGCCCCTCCTCGCCGTCCCCCCCTCTCCTGCTGAGCAGCTCTCCATAAACGCCAATTAGCAAAAATTTAAAACCAATTAGAGCTGCTTTGTGCTCAGTAAATCTGATTATTAAAAGCCGTGTACATCTTCCGTGCGATCGGCGCCCGATGCCGTGCTACAGATAGACTCCCGTGCCAAACCCATCAGTCTGCCACCCAAGCCAAGTGAGTGCTTCACCACCCTCGGTCCCCCTCGCCGTCTAATCTGACGATAATGACATTTGCGTAAGGCAATGAACAGTGCAGTGCCACGCATTCTCAAGACTCCGCCACCCACCGCACACATCCCAGACGTTTTTATGACTCCTGGGTGTAATATTTCCTTCATTTGCATAATGGTGTCCCCTGTTTATTATAAACCTGTGCATCCATCTCACTAAGGCCCATTGAACAAGCAGTGGATTTGTACAAAATTAGAATGCAAATGGAATGTAATACTGTTGCACTACCAGTGAGGGGGTAATAAACTACCTGACCCCCCCCTCCCCCTTTCCTCAGCATCTAGAAGCAACACGCACACCTACGCAACACTTTTCACAACAAAGATGTCATCAATCAAACCTCTGGAAGAGCAGTTTTCAGCAGAGGCAGGCGCTGTAAACAGGTGACATTAAAAATGTTGCAATCAGCAAGTTAAACTGCTTTTTTGACATTGTTGCTGGGCCGCTGATGTGACCTAAAGTTGAGGCCGACTTGGTTCTGGGATAAAAAACCCGTCATCCTGCATCTGTGGAAGCCTTTCATGGTTAAATCAATAGATGAATTTATCATGTGGATGAATAATCCATGTTGAGTGAGTGTTAAATCTTTCCCTCAGAGGATCACTGAATCCCCTGACCATGCAGCGTTTTTTTTTTTGTTTTGGGGGGGGGGGGCAAGGATCATAATCTATCCTGTGAATATTTCAAACAGCAGCAGCAGCCTAATATATTCAGACAATAATTAAGATGCACACTAGAGACGTATCTTTTTATGCATGGCAGCTACAGTTTTGATAACGCTTTATCAAATGCCACTGCAAAACAGAACACTTTTGATTATACAAAGAAAATGGCATTCCCTCATGCATTATTAATGCCTGTGTTCTATCTTTGTCCCTTTATCTGGGTCTGAATATCAACTTTTTGGCACTGTGGGCCATGATAGTATGCGCCACAGGGCCCACTCTCTCCTCCCACGGCATTTAAATTAGATTACAGGCAAGATAAATTCGACTGAGCCCGTAACAAAATGCGCTGTGACAAATGCTGACTCAGGTGGCCACAAGCAAATCAAGACAGAAATCGCAATTGCACTTCAAAACCCAGCGCTCCATTTTTATTTTATTTTCCTTTTGGTGCCAGCGCACTCTGAAACCGGCTTCTTATGGGAATGAAAAAGCAGCCTTTTGATTGGATTGAAATGACCCTGCACTGGTCATTTAACATTCTTACTACCTAAAAGTTTTTCTCACGGTGCCAACTCCTGCCTTCCCAGAGGGAGGAACACCTTGGGGAAAGCGTTTCATGATTAGAATACATTACATTTTGACATACTGTACCCGGAAAATATCCCCAATGCAAATGTATATGATTAAAATTTGTTCTCGGCAGGGATATTTCTCTTGCCTATTGTGAAATACATCAACTGTGGTTATAATCTGGAGATTCACAGCCCGTGAAAGGGCTGCCATTTCAAGCACAAGTCGGTGTTCAAAGACACGCAACGAGGTGTGAAACGTCTATGAAGCTGTAGAGAGGTCTGTGGCGATGTGTCGACACTCTTTTTTGAAACCCAGGAAACAAATTAATGGCATCAGCAGGGTGTAAATGTATCTACTGTACTATTTGATCACATCGCTTGGAATATCTACCGAGAATGGGGTTGGGGGCAAGCTTCAAACAAAGTGCTCGTCGAACGTGTAATAGTCTGACAATCAGTTCCCCTGCGACTTTTTCAAGAGCGGAATTTGAGGGCTGCAGCCGGCAATTTCTTTAACTTTCTGAAATAGACAATCCGACAATCATGCTCACTTCACGCAGCCAGGTGAGTGGAATGTGAACGTGTCTGTCAAGCCTTTCTTTCCCACCTTTTCCCTCAGCTACTTTTGTGTGACTTTCTGTGGGATCAGGAGGAGGAGGGTATGACTTCAACCGTATTCTTTGGAAATGTAATAAAACATTTTGCCAACTGAAGTCCAAACACACATTTCCTACTATGATTCTGCTCTGCTAGCTACCCACGGTTGAGTGAGATTTTATATGATGGGTGGGGTGAGCTAGTCATTCCAAAACACATTGGATAAAACACCCCTGAGTTAAGATTAAGTCATCAAAAGTATTTTTGTTTTTTCAAAGGAAGAAAGAGGGATTTTGTAATAATGTTCTTCTGGTCAGACAAGAAATAAAGGAACCATTAACACAGGGACATCAGAACTTGTAAAAGGTATTTTTCATTTCCTTTTGTGCCTTAAGCTAACCAAACCTTAACCATAGCAGTATAAAATCAGAAAACCATTTTAGTTTTGCAACGGTGATGATTACACCGTTGAAAGTGGCCTCAGATCAGAAAACGCAAGTTAGGAACAACATATTTTGCCATTTAATTAGAAGGACTTGTGATTTCCTTTTGAAACCTGCATCGTTCCTCAGGCTTCTAGAAATGCTTCCAAAAAAGGAGTCTCCAAAGGGATCACTGAGCTGCTCACAACTCGCCCCAACTTTGACTCCTACAAGTACAATTTATTTTAAAGGGCCACACGCCAAAAAGGTTAAGGTCCAGTGCATCAGTCCATGAACAGAAACTGAACTGAAGGAAAACGTACCAATGACCAATATCTAAATAAATCAGGAAATAATCACATAAATATTTATTTTATTTCTTTGGTAAAAACATTGAAACAATATATTGGTTCCAGCTTCTCATGTGTGAAAATGTGCTGCTTTTCACACTTTCATGTTAGTGTAGAATGACTACCTTCGGGTTTTTTGACTGTTGGTCAGACAAAGTAAGCATTGCTTTGGGCTCTTTTTAGCATCTTATATACTAAATGATGAGCTGATTAATCAACAGCATAATTCATTTCGGCAAAAACATTTGCAGCCCTGTGTAGTCCTGTAGGACACTTCCTCTTCCTGCACCTTGCCCGTGTATTCACTTCATTTTAAACTGTAAAACAGATGAAAAAGCACACCCAAAAACAGGCAGTCACAATGCAAGAAAATTCCTGTTACATGCTGAAGGGGGCAGTAGTTGGACATGGATGCACAGCTGAGCCCTGTTATAAATCTCCTAAACACACTCCAACTGCAGCAGTGTCCAAGTTCTCTCGTCGGATGGTAAGAGGAGATCCCATGATTCAATCACAACACATTAATATCCACCACAAACTAGTTGGTTTGCTCCTTGTTTGCTGCGAGTGTTCTCACTTGTTTCCATGTTACAGACACATAAAGCCATTAGTGTCATCGCCTCTGTATGACAGGCAGCCCCAGACCCCCGCATAAGAAGATTTTTGTGTCTGATTAATTCATTTATCCTTTTACAGGATTGTAGAACTGCAGGGGGGAGATAATAGTGATGAAGGTGAAAACTATGATTAGGATGCTGTAGTCATTCTTCCAGACTGTTACTTGGGATCATTTCTTATGAATTAAATTACACTCAGAAGATATGTCAATGAGCTGACGGTCCCACTAGAGACCTCTCAAGGACTTGAAAGAACCGCTGATTTGGTGATTAAATCATTCATTGCAAAGCATCATGGGAGCTTTGCTTAAAGGGTGCTTAATAGACAGGAGTATAGTATAGTTGCTGTAGGGGAAAGAAAACTGAGCAGGTTTTTAAGGAACAAAAATACTCTGTGCTGTGAGAAAGGCTCACTGACTGAAATAATGCAATTCTTCACACACTAGTATCCACTGGTGACCGTCTGCAACTGGCCAAAAAAATATCACACAAATTGTTGTGTTGGCTCGTAGGAAGGCATCTCCATTCCTTTTTACAGATCACTACCTTTTGTTCCCATCCGTGCACTATCATCCAGTGATCGGCGCGTTCAAAATCAACGGTCTGCAGGCTTGCCGAGCCGAGCTTGTTAGAGGATTTCTGCAACTTTGCGAGCGATCAAACGGTACTGGAACCCTCACGGCCCCCGGCTGTCTTTGTGCCTTTTGTCTCTCACCACGGCTGCCTCGGCTTTTTTGATGCTCTCTGACTTTTTTGTCGCTCAACACTTCCCAATGGTTATGGTTATAGCTTTAATCTGTGTGGCCCCTTTCTGGTGTGGGCCATAAATAAAGAAAGTCACAGCACGCTACAAGAGCGGTCTACTGGTTGAACAGTGTTTCTATTTTGGGACGTTCGTGAGTATACCTTTGCACCGAGCTGTACAGCACTGTAGCGCTGCCTCCGCCAGCTAGTCAACACCACCCACTGAGGTGTAACTTGAGTGCTTGAGGGAGCTCATCCTATCAGTCATCTTGCAACCACAGCCCTGCCATCCCATCATGAGACTCTCAGCTCTTTCCATGCTTGGCTCCCCCATCAATGCAAAGTTGCCCATGTAGAAAAGTCTACTGATAGAGGGGACTTGCAGGGTGATTTCTGATTTATTACCCTATCCTATAAGAGCTGTATGAGCTGCTGTCAGAAATTCTTCACAAAAACAAGCCTCTGTTTCCCCCTCATCTCTGTGCTCCCATTCCATCTCATCTCTCTTTTTATATGTGATCACATTTCAGCTTATTCTTTTAATCCTCCCATTCTTCTTCTCCTCTCTGTCCCCTTTTTCTCATTTCACCACGCGATGCTCCCTCACTGCTGCCTGATTAGGAAATCTGATCCCAGCCATCCTGCACAATGTTACTCTTAAGCACACATCTTCTCTCCCCAGAAATGAGGCCGCACACACACTCTGCATAGCCCGACTTTGACAGCGCTGTCTGCTGGATAAGTGCATGCAGGCTGGAATAACTTGCACTTAGCCTTGTAATTATGCAATGGACAGTAATAATTTACTGTTTGAGAGTAGAGAGGGGGATAAGGGTCACTGGGCTGGGTGCTGTCACTGCCCTTAGATAAATGTACTACACTGCACTGTGTGCACAGATAAAATGTTAGATTCATGCCTCTGTTTTCCTCACCTCTTTTACTGCTTGTATTTCAGACAGCATACATGCTGTAGGTCTAAGGCTCTGAATTTGTAGGCCTCTACAGCCGCTGTGTTGAATTTGAATTGTGTCTTACTTTGGCGGCACCTTGTGGTAGTCACTGCGGCAGCAATAGCATAACGCTGCTCCACCGGGGATACAGAGATGAATGGGCAAGCAACCTGTGAGACCCTTTCAGACTTTATGTAAAGGTGCCCCAAAACAATGTTTAAATTAAAGGGACAAAGCCCTCGGATGTTATTATAGAGCGAAAAAGTCTGCTTAGGAAGGAGGTCTGTTGGACCGATGGGTCAACAAAACATCTGACTTTAACACGGGAGACCGCTATTCGTTTCCTGTTTCCTATCAGCGTGAGTTCATTTTAACCATGACAACGATAATTCCCCAACCATAACCAAGTGGTTATTATTGTAACCATGACAAAGTAGTCATTTTAACCCAAACCATGATCTAAACTGAACCCAACCTTAACCACAGTGTTGTCACATACGAAAAGGATTGTGTTTTTGGCGATGTTGTCCTTTCAATAGAGGTGTCTGATCAGAAAACGCTTATACGTCCATCATCAACAACATATGCTGTAATTTAATTCGGAGGACTTGCTGCACACGTCTGATTTGAATACCATCAGAATAACATAAAGGCTACAGTGGCACAGCGTACAGAGCACATACAGAGCAAGACGGAATGCACGTCTTGTGCCGCCTCATTAAGAGCATTGTGTTAAGTTTATCACTGAATTATAATTTCTTATGCACAAAGAAAATAAAATCAATAATGCGTAATAAACCAAGTTGTTGAGAAGATATCTTATGTCAGATGATAAAAATGAAAACACTTAACATACAGCATGCAAGCAAGCCAGAATTATATATGAGTCCCAACTTCATGTCCTGTCATTCTATGTTTATGCACTGTCGGATACTGAAAAATTGGCAGCAGAATTTGCTATATAACAAATGGTGACAACATTTGTCAGGGGATTCACTGTGAGATGCAAGGGGAGCGTCCCTCTTCTTCACAATGATCACTAATTATAGCTTCAAAGGTAAAATAAGTTTTAAAAGCCATCATTGATGCAGAAAGCGAGAGAACAGAAAATATTTTCTTACTTGATATAATGACAAAGGGGACACGTACGTCTGAATGACAAAAAACTGCTGTATGACTATAGACTGCAACAGTTTTAACCGAGATAGCCTACTGTACAAATAATAACTTTGGTTTGAATGGAAGCTGCCTAAAAGATATGCAGCACATGGAAATACAACAACATGGGGAAGAAAATGGAAGAATTACCCAAAAACCTAATTTGTTATCATTAAAACCCAGAATAATACTACTGCTACCACTTCTACCAGTACTAATAATAAAGATATTAATGTTTATTCATGTGGAATTTTATTAAAATGTATCACTGCAATCAGGTCTACTCAAGTGTTTTCACTGGTTTCAGCCACAACCGTTATGGTGATTACAATAACTGTAATCACACAAACTGCATCATATCAAGGGACTGAGGATACAATATCAAGAGAGACTGGCAATATGCTCTTCTTTAAAAAAATAGGCTCACACTCTTAAAAAACTTAGCCAAAATCAGCCTATTTCATTATTTATTGGTAGACATGTTTCTCAGCCGTTATCAACAATCCACTATCTGCCAAACAGGATTTGTTTTTATTAGCAAACCTGTATGTTCAAGTGGTTACCTATTACCTATTCCTCTGAACACAACTTGTTTTTCTCACATCATCATCAACAGAGTCTTGAATACAATCAAACACAAATTCTGGCTTTGAAAAGCAGCTTCTCAGTTTATGTAACCTACTTGGTGGATGAAAGCACATTTTTTAGTCAGATTGTGAAGCCGCAGCAGCAGGCACCTGTGCTGGTGTTCAGGCACCGCTAATATGCACCAGACAGCGACCAGTGGGCCGAGAGGAGCGGATTAACTTCACTTTGGAGAGGAGGAGGAACCGTCATTTAAGGATTTGCAGAGGGATATCTATATTTCCCTGCTAAGCTCTCGGCGAAGTGTCAAAGGGAGACTATTCTACCTTTGTGGACGACTTTGGGATGTGTTCGTGACAATGCAGAGCACATTCCCTGCCCAGAAGCACCGGAGGTCAAATTGAAATCAGTCATTCTGCCCACACAGCGCCCAAGGACAGAGTTGCTGTTTTGACTGGTCTACACTCTCCCTGCAGCTCTCATCCAGCAGCTCAGTGGCAATCAATCACATATGGATTGACGGCGTTTGATTGGCACCCTCAATTAATTGATATTTTCACTCCCGAGTTCAACCTCATCTTTGGGTTTCAATGTGGACATAAGGTGCTAAAACAAAACATTCAGTGCAATGGAGCGCTGTTTATGGCTTTCCTTGACAGTTCTCTGTGGTCATAAAGTGCTGCTTCCAAATTGAAAAGCAGAAAATTATGTTGTTAGGACCATCAAGCACCTCGAGCCCTATTCTGAATTGACAATTACTTAATGTTTCCTTTGAGGCAAGCAGATGACTTCACAGAATGACAGAGTTGTGGTGGGTAACTTAAGAGTGTCAACTTTGGATTTACACTTCAGTAAAGCTAATGAGGGCTTGTGTGTGTTTCTTGTGGGGAGGGTTGGGGGTGGGGAGGGTGTACTGACACACAACTCAGCCATGCGTTAACTCCAACAAACCCTATAAACCCGTTTCAGATAAAGTCACTCCCCTTGTCATAAAACCATTTTCTCCGGGGCTCAACAGATCATTTGCTTGTTCCTCTCCACGGGGCAACCATGTACGTATGAAATGGATCTAATTACAGTCATCAGCGCCATCATCATTTGTAGTTCATTAACGGGGGTGCTAATGCTTCAGAATGTCACACACATCTGTGATAGCAGCTATTTTTCGTGGCCCGGTACACTCCATCACGTCCACTGGCTGCGCTGCCTGCCGCTCGTTGAATACCATAATGAGCTAATCAGACAGCAAAATGCCAACTGACCAGAAAATGAAGTGCCGACAATGGATTCAATTCCCTCTGCCGTGCGCCTCAATCGGAGCCTCAGTCAGAGTGACCTTCATGACTCGTGTATTGAGGCCACCAACAGGTTGCTGTGTCGCTTCTATCACAGGCTTAGCTCTGTTCATGCGCGCAGGCTGAAGGTCGCTGTTGAATTATAGTTCAGCAACAGGGGTTTTTTTTTTTTACATTGCGTCTTGCTGTGCCGGAGGTCGTGGAGTGCGGTGGCTGCCAGTGCGCTCATATGAGCTTGAAAAGCCCCGGCGGTCACTGTAATCAGTGTCAGCTGTTCTCTGGAGCCTCTCCACGTTTCGAGTACTCTTTGCTGTTTTTCTCAACACCTCATCAATGGTGTTAAGGGTCCAGGCTGTCTATATCCTCCTCATTTTTTTTGATGAAACCATCCACGAAGGTAGGCAGGTAGCCGAGCCTTACGCTTCTCCAGGGCAAAGGTTTTTTCTCATTTCCTGTGCGACTCTGGGAGGTCGCAGCATCAAGGATCACCAGAGTTTACCAGCGAAACCACATCGTTAGGTCTGTTGAAAAGCCTCGCACCTCTAAATGAGCTGTATTTTCCTGCAGCCTTTTGGCCTTACAGAGTTTATGAGGCTTGTGTTCAAGTCATAGATCAGTAGATTAATACTGTCGAAAACAGCTTTTCTCCACAGCATGGAGTCGATCCCTAGGGAGACTTTGCCTCGTCCTCGTGTGTGTCAACGGCAGCAAATGAAAGCCCCTCAGAGCCAAAAGAGCTGTGTGACTGTCAAAACTCTCCCCTGTGCAACACATGATCTTCTCCAGCCGTTGCTCTGCCATATGTTAAAGCAAAATGGAGGCAGCACAATGCCAAGTTTGGCATGATTTGAGCCCTGGGGAAGGGGAGGCAGCGGAGATGGCATCCTGTTGTCACCAACATATGGCTCCTGTGGCTTTGTCTGATGGCTTCCATTGTTGTGGAGTTTCACTGTACACCACTAGACTCCAAGGGAAGCGGCATTGGTTTGTTTCGAGGCCCAGCAGCTTCTTTAGTGAAAGTGAAACTGATTAAAAAGACCTAATGATCCTTTCCAACGTAATCCCTTTATCTCCGCTGTGCTTGAAGTAAGTCTCATGTGATTGCTATTGAGATGTGTGTGGTTTTAGACTTCAAACAGACACTATGAATCAAAGGATTAGATAAATAACTACTGCCAGATAACTCGCCATTTTGTGTGATCGGAAATAGGACATCCAAAGCTGTGATAGAGTGCACAGACACACTTGTTTCAACTAAAACCTCCGCCTCTGCTTCCAAGACAACATTAGGATGATTGTTAGCATGCTAGCGCTCCACTCTCTTTGTATTCCTGTGTGTGCCCCCTTTTGCAGATGGGAGTGTTGCTGGGAAATGCAATCTTGGATGGCCACTCCTATTAATCACTTCCTCCCGAGGAAGAGGGTTCATTAGGAAGCGATTCTCTTAATGGAGACTGGAATGGCCCATCGTTTAAGTGGTGCAGAGTCAGGGCAGGGGAGCTAAATCCGTCTGCCCGGTGTCAGGTCTGAACAGGAGCGAAGAGGCCGCTCTCTCGGGTCCTGCTAAATGACGTTATCTCTGGGTGCAGGGACCACTCGCATAACTAAGCCTGGAGGTGGGCCGCTCTGCAAAAAAAACAAAACACTCCAGCTCTGCAGTTATGAAGGAAGGCCCCGTGCTGCCATACTCTGCTGAGCTGTGAGGATTAGATCAGTTACAGGAAGGAAAAATATTCAACGCAAGAAATATGACAAATTAATCTCATCGGGTAATGCGGGTGTCTCGGTGACAAATGTCGACAGAATACCTGAGCGGTGCAAGCAATTATACCCAAATGAACTTGTCAGAGCTTGTAGGGAGACTATCACTTGAGTTAGTATCAGCTTTACACGAGTCGTCTGCGGTAAAATGACGGCTCCCGGCCCGGAGACAAACGAGTTCCTGGAGTGCTCCTACGCTGACAAAATGATAATATGTTGCCTCTGCTGCAGCACGGCTTTCTGTTGTGCCCACTGGCCCTGACGCCGCCGCAAATAACACGCAGTGAATTTTATGTGGAGGTGAGAAAGGAACATCCCGCTGCTTAGTGGTGATGGAAAGTTGAAGCAAAGTGCAGATTCGGCTTTGATACGTCTCATTTCAAAGCGAGCGTCTGTAATCACAGTGGCTTAAGTTGCATCCTTGTTTTTGCCTCACAGCTGGTGAACAGTCCTCTTATCTTCCAGAGCACTTCTTTCTCAGTGAGGGTTGCAGTTCAGATGCATGTACTGTAACATCCAGCCTGTATCGACCTTTAGACAGGCAGTATGGTCCATCTCCCTGGATATGATGCTATTTGTTTCTTTACAAATTGATCAATGAAAAACTGTTTGACCATGTGGGGCACAAGGAGGACGAGACATACATGCAGTGGTTATATAAACAACAGAAAGTCAGTTATTGTACTTTGGCCGCTCATCAACACGGTCAACACTTGCAGCAGCAGCAGCAGCGGAGGAAATTAAGGTACTATAAAACTCTGAGTGTATGATTTGCCGTAATTTTGCATCAAAAATAGCACTATTTCTCAGAGTCATAACGCAGTCAAATCTGAAGACACAGACATGATACACATATGTTCTACAAAACATCACAAATGGTCTACCCATCCCATAAAATTCAAATCAACTACCTAAATAAAATTCATTCAGTAAAAGTACAGGGTATTAACAACAAATGTATTTAAAGTACTCATTATGCAGAATGGCCCTTGTCAGTGATATGTAGTATTATATTATTGATCATTCGTATTGATGTATTAATAGGTAAACTATTCTAATGCTGTCATTAGTTGAGGTGGCGCTAATTTCAAACTACATCATGTACCACTGGGTAGTATCGTATTTTATACACTGATCATATCTATCAGCGTCCTCTGGCAAGACACTGTGCTGACCAATCAAATACATGCAATCGCATGTGATGTGACTGGTGTTTTTCTATTGTTTGTGATGAAAGATACAACAGTTGCCACCATGATAACTTAATCGTACCTTAAAACTAGCTGTCCGCACCAACACTGCCCCCTGCAGATAACGTATTGATGATGAAAAGTCATGTAACTGACTTGACAAAGAGAGAGAGAGACTGAGAGAGTTCTGACAAAAGGAGAAAACGGAAACCCAAGCATAACTTGACTTGGCAATTGCGTAAAAACATTCTGTGCCATTGATCTATCAGTGATGCTGCAGACTAGTTATTTAGTTTTCTAGTGTAACAAATGACACCCCAAAATCCAGAGCAGATTTGTTTATTATATTACTTGCAGTGGACGTTCCTTGATGGGAAATACCTTTAGTGTGTCATGTGGCGCCTAAAGATATTGGTATTATTATTTGAATACATATCACACAATCCCTGCTCCCTTTAGTCTCTGAAATCTCAATTCTGTTTTTCTTTTCATCGCTTTGTGAAATTTACTCAACTTCCAGGGTTAGCACAATTACACGAACATTACACAATGTAATATAATCCAATACAATAGCCCTGAAATCAAAGATGGATAATAATAATACTTATTTGTGAAGCTTGCAAATGTTCAGAGTTTGATCACACTGTGAGCGGGGCATCTCATCTTTCATGTGTACTCTGTTGGACTGCATTATCCTCTACAGTGTTGCTAATTTGTCCACTGAATAAACTAACAGGAGTGATTCAGCTGCAAGAAACGCCTTCATCACTTTTATCCCTCTGTGTGTTATTTGCTGTTTACCTTGTGCTCAGGTGTGCGATTAGGCTGGATGGCAAAGTCTATTCAGCTCAAATCTCTTCTCAGTCAATACCAGCAAATATTAATGATGTTTTCCTCATAGGTGTTCACAGGGAGTTCAGAGGCTTGCGACAGAATAAACAATGGGTGCTGGAACAAAAGCTTGCTCAGGCTGCACGGCACAGAAAAGCCTCCTCTATACTTCCAAAATGCTGAAGGCGGGCTTTCCGTGTGTCCTCTACTCTGTCCATAACCTCATCAGACTGAGTAATTGTTGCAGTGCGAAATGAAGATTACCTGGAGGTGAGAAATGTCCTTTCTCTTCCTGTGCTCTCCTTTTCAGTCTTTCAGCTCTTTTCTGAAAAAGACTGTTGCCTCGTCCTTTTCCAACAAATGAGACAAGACTGAAACACAAAATTTCCTATGATTGTCTCGCACCACAGGGTCCTCCTTTTTCTGAAGTGTCAGAGATCACCATTACAAGCAGAAAAATAACTTTCATAACTCCAGGCAAATAAAAAATGGATTGATCCTAAGTGGCTGATTTTCTTTGCATATTTTAATTTTATTTTTTAGGAATGCGAAGAGCAGCACTGCCATGATTATTGATGATTCTTTGTGTCTCTAAAGTAAAGTGATTTTATTAAATATGATGACTTTGTGAAAACTTTTCCTGTCATACCGCAGTGATGTTGATTTATTTCTGCAGTTTTTTTTAGAAATTGCTGAAAGGCTTCATTCTGAGGGCTAAAGAGTAAGAAATAATTATTTCTAAGATCTTGGCCTTGCAAATCTCCCATTTAGCATGTTGATTCCTAGTCTATAGAGAGTAGTGTTTAAAATGGAAGGAGGTAACCCTCTGGGGAGCATGAATGTCCAGTACATTCAATGGAAATCTGTTTGTTTGATGTCAATATTTTATGTATTTAAATGTGTCTGGCCTGATGTTGGTGCAAGAAAGTTTTGAGGGTTGGAGGTCAGCAAAAATACTTCATCCTCTGGGGACCACGAATCGAGAGCCAACAGTAGCCGTTGATAATTAGAATCGTATAAGAAACAACGCATCAAAGAACAATGCGTAATGTGAAAGTAGTCGCTCATGGTGATCAGAATTGAATATATTCTTTTGAAACTGAATTAGTACACCTTAAAATAAACATAGTAAAGGAGCTAAATTATAGTATAATATAGTTATATGTGTCTACTCTACATACAACATCTTTTGCATGTTTGTCCACCCTGGAAGAGGGCCCCCTCCTCTGTTGCTTCAGGGATAGAGAGTGTTGTATGCTGTACAGATTGTGAAGCCTTTTGAGGAAAATTTGCACATATTTTGACTTGACTTAAAGCAAAATTGAATGAAGCTAAATTTCATTACTGTCAGGCCAACAGTTTTCAAGATCCCTTTAAATGAATGTTGACATTTAATGAAACTGAGTAAATGAAAGGTCACAGGGTTAATTTTTTTAAATTCAAATTGAATGGCAAGCTGGCCAGTGGTTGTTCATATAGGTCAGGACAGACATATTGGACTGAAGAATGAGAATTATTTAATTAAAAGGACTATTACACATATTATAGACATACATATTTCACATCTGTCTAGTCTTTATATAATGTACATTTGCTGTAGTGTCAATGTAGACCTGTTGGCTGCTGCGTCACTCATGTGTGTACAGTATGTGTGCACTCTATGACAATAGAGATAAGTTTGAACAACAATCATCCTGACACTAGGGGGGGGGACAACCTGCCCTTTCCCACACGAAGCTGGCAGAAAAATTAGCAGCCTAGCGCTTGTTGTCATGGAAACCCTTAACATGTTTTTTGGTTGCCCTTCATGCTCCTTGCCTCAGTCCACAACAAAGCAAACTCGGAAGTCAATTCGAGCAGCAGGCAGCAGGCATAGCCGCCCAGCTGTGTTGGGCGACCGCGGCTGTGGTTGAAATTCACCTGCAGTGTCCACGTGCCTGTTTGAAAATGCATAGAAAGGCACCAATTAAGGGCGCCAAAGTGCCTGAAAAGATGGGAAAGAGGAAGGGGGTGGGGGGGGGCGCGAGAGAAAAGGGAAACGTTGACAATTTTCCAATGCAGCTCTCTCCAGTCAATCAGCCCAGGGACAAGCTTTGATGCGACTTTACTCTGGGATAACATACCGGCCAGACGTCCTTGTTTCACCGGCGCTAACACCTTTAAAGAGCTACTCTAATGCATCCATCTCTCTCTCTTCACTATCTCTAAACTTGACATGAGAGGGCTCCCCATCTCCCCACAAAGCTCCTGATTGAATCCCAATGTGATAGAGTTAGCGCAAGCATGGACTTTGTATCCTGGCTGTGGACTCCTTGATTGGATCTCCAGAAGCCCTTCGCCGTTTCTCATCCCAAGAGCTCAATCACCATTCTCTGATTGGTGATCTTAACCCCGTGACCTTGTGGAGACGGACTGTGCCAACGCGACGCGTGGGTGGCCTCACACTGCCCTATCTTTTCTCTTGCGTAAAAAAGCGCCCTTCTGCAAAAGCCAAGTTTCAATGAGCTGTGGAGAAGACTTGAAAGAGCTGTGCTTGGAGCTCTCAGGTAGCTTTGTGAGACACATTTGTTCCATTCACACCCACTTTTTCTGACGATTGCTTTTTGGGATTTTCGGGGCATTTTGATCGTCTGCCAGTGGATTGTTGATGCTCTGGGAGCTTTGTGAGACTGTGTGTATGTGGGCCAGAATATGAAGGGTGCTCCTGCAGTTCTTCTACCATCAGAAGAAGCAAACACAAAAAGAATACAGGGTGTTGTTCTTCAATAGATCAATCAGCCACAATTAAGCACAGCGTCTGAGAAAGACAAGCAGAGGAATAGAGGAGAAAGAGTCATTTCTACTGAGCTCTGCCTAATGACAAAAACCTGCAGCCTGAAAAACCGAAAGGTCAAACACGGCCTTATATTTATGGATTATATGTACTTCAGAATACAGTAAGAGAGGTAGGTTTAAGCATTTCACAGCGGGGCGGAAAAAAACGCTGCCTCGCAGAGGAAGACAGACATAAAAACAGAGATTTACAGAGAGAGATAAACAACTTTGTGAGGAGATGAAAACAGCCCTTGGGTGTTATTTGACCAGGTGGAGCAGTGTGCTGTGTTCAGAAATGCTGCCGTGTTTACTTCTTTGTGGAAGTAGTAGAGCCTTTCGCCTCCACATACTGTATCCCTGTTAGAGTGGAGGCCTGCTCAGGTCACACTCTGAGCTGAGGAAACAAACACACGCACTTCATTACCAACGGAGTGATTGGTTGGTACCTGTTACCATCAGTTTTTCAATAATGCATGCATACATACACATTTCTCTGCATTGTCTGCACATATCTTAATTGTTTGTACTGACTTATTGATCTTACATCATTAGGGCCTCAACTAATGATCATTTTCAATTCTTCTGCAGATTATTTTCTCGATTAATAGTTTGGTGTATAAAATGTAAACAGTCCAAAACCCAAAGATATTCAATCAACAATGTTTTTCCTAATTCATCATTAGGAAAAGCAGAAAATATTTATATTTAAGAAAATGGAACAAGTGCATTTTTAGCACTTTAGCTTAAACGGATTAAATAAGCTGAACAAAATTTCTTGTCAACGGAGTAATTGTTTAAGCTGTAATTATTATTTTAAATTTGATTCTATGAGGGCTTGATCACTGACATGTGTGGGCCTGATGCACAGCACAACACACATGGCTAGTTCAAGTTACAGGGCAGAGTTTTATACAAATGCAATATTTGAATTGCTATATACACGTATACTACACCGTATGGCCCACACAGTAGAATTGCACACAGCTCCAACAGCTCAAAAACACACCTCAAGCTGTTTTATTATGCATGCCAACCCTACTGCCAGCCAGAACAATAATATCAGATGATTGTGCAAAACCCCAGATTATGTTTCCGGACAATGTTTTGGACCGTTCAGTGCCATATAATTTCCATGGAATAAATAAGTCTTAAATCCAGGCATGGCTACTAGAGTTAACAACTAAAACACTTGGTTAAGGTTAGGGGCCATGCCTAAAAAATCCAAGTTAATTGTTGGACAGGGACAGGACATGAACTACAGTCTCATGAAAGCTGGATACGCTACATACACACGTATTCATCATATTGCCCTCATAAACAGAACAAACACAAATTGTTTTCTATGGATATGGCAACCCACATATTCTGTCCTGAAGTATTGATATGAGCAAATGTTTAGAATTACTTTTCCTCATTTTCTCAGCCATTTCATGCTCAATGAGTCACGCTGACATTACAGGATGACCTTAACTCAGGAAACACTGTTCTTATTTAATCTAATTTTGGGGGGCATTCTCAGCTTTATTGGATAGCGGACAGTGTTCACCCTGACAGGATATGAGTGAAGAGAGAGGGGTATAACACGCAACAAAAGTCTCCAGCTGGAATAGAACTGGTGACGTTGTAGTTATGTGGTTTGCCCCAAAAACGTATAAGGAAAACCTTTTCCAAGAACAAATAAAAAAAAGATAGACAAGATAGCTTTTTTTATAATGAGTTTGGCTGTGGATGATACGATTCTTATGGCCCTGTGTATGTACAGCTACAGGCACAGCTATTATAGTCATAAATAATACAGTCACCGTTTCTTACAAAAACAGATTCACAGCAGCTTACACTACACTTACACTAAACCCATTCCACAGTGCAGTGTGCCCACAGTGACCCCACAGCACACAAGTCAGAGGATCACCACAGTCGTTACAATTTATCCTGAGGGGAACATGAATGTCTGTACCAAATTTATGGTCCGTTCATCAGGAAGTGGTACCATGCTCTTTAGCTAATTACCACAAAACACAAAGTACAGCAGTGGCTAAAGGGGACAGATCAGCAATTCTTTTCTTGATAATTGTTTGGTCTATAAAATCTCAGAAAAAAGTGAAAAATGCAAATTGACATCTTCAAAATCCTTGTTCTGTGCGACAAATAGTCCAAAACATAAAGATATTCAGTTTAGAATCATGTAAGGCGAAGAAAAATCAGCAAATCCTTTCATATGAGAAGTTAAAGTGAGAGAGTTCCATTAAAAATGACTGAAACAATGAAGCCATTATTGAAACAGTTCCTGATGAATTCTTTGTCGATCGACTGATGGATTAATTGACAGTACAGTCCCTAACAATCCAATTGCGATAACATGTAGTAAAACTGAAGATATACGTCATTTAGCCTGCGACATGTAATGGCAACAGAGGGAGTGAACGACAGCCTCGGGTCCAAGAGGTAATTCCATGACTGTCAGTGGTCCGTGCTTTGATTGCAGCCTTGTTCCTTTGCGTCTAGTCAGGAAACAACAGTAGTACCATTCCATTTGAACTGGCAGGACTGTGTGTGGGGAATCAAAGCAATCGAAGAAGTCGTCTGACAGAAAATTTAAATGATGAAGCCATACATCACACTTCTGAATGAGGGAGACAGGGGTGAAGTGTGTAATTAAGGCCATTAATTGCTGAGTCATTGTAGCAGCAGATATATTATGATGATATGCTATCATTTTGAGTAAGTGTAAGTCTTATTTATTGCAATTTTAAATTATATTTCGTTTTTTTTTTTCCCCTAGCTGCAAGTGCTATCATGAAGGTTTCACCTTATCTTGAAATAGTGTTAGTGTGTATTGCACAGTTATCTCATCCCACAGTATGTACACATGAAAGCAGGTGTCAGAAGTGCTGGACAGAGATGTAAGGACAGCAATGCTTGGATGGAGCGTTTTGCTTGTCTGCATGAGCCATTGATCACTTGAACGTGATTTTCAAGGCAAATCTCTCCCCGGGGATGATTAAATACAATTGCCTTTCCTTCCTTCAAATATCAAGTATGTGTAGCTAAACACGCTACCAGGCAATGAAAGCTGGCAGTATGAATGATGGTCATTACTCTCACTACCGAAGCTGCAAATGCCTCATTCCAGGAAGGAGCCGTATGGTGAGCATCCTTAATGAGTGTTCAGGAGAAGGAATTTATATATTTACTCTTGGAGCGATTAAATTGCAGTGCTGGCGAGGCATCAGACAGAGTGGTTGTTTACCTAACAATGCATCATCCCTATATGTACAATCAATCTATCCAATTCTGTTACACAGACAGAACACCTTTTTTTTTTCGGTTTGCGAAACACCTTTCCAACATCAGGACTGGATGTTCTAAAACGCCCGAGAGGAGGCAGAGGGATTAAACATGAATGTATTTTGCATTTTGCATTGAGGTGATTTTTCAGCCTGCTATGCCTGCCGTTTCCTTTTTTTTTTTTTTTTGTGAAACACTAAATTGATGTTGGAAAGGCAATAAAGCTGAGCATTTTTTTCCTGGCACACAAGCATCCCATACAGTGAATGTGACAGACGTGAGAGATGGGAGAATAGCTGGCTGCTGGCTTTAAAGATCTGAGCTGCTTTCCCTCCCCGCGATTTAGCAGGATGCTCAATTGTTCTCAGCAAATACCACACCATTTGTCATCACTTATCAATCCAATTACTATCAGTGTAGGGAAGCAAGACGAAGCCTGAAAAAATGTGAACATGAGATGCAGCATTTCTTATGTTTTTCTTGTTTTTTGGTAGGTTTAGATACGTTTTTACTTAGAGTCAAGCTTTTTAAGTTTAAGTTGAATATTTCAGTTGCCTTGTTAGAGACATTAAACATTCTTATTGATAACAATTCACTGATGTTGGTGTTATAAATGTGCATTTTGTTGTGTAGTGTAATACTATACATATATAAAAAAGGTCAAGAATATATGAATAACAAACATCTGCAGACTGTAAACTGTTGTCATCTTCACACTGTTCAGTCATTTTTGTCAGTTTTTGCATATTTTTATGTGCAGTTTCCAGGGGTGGAAGCAGGATAAATTGTTGGCAGTGGCGGGTAAAATCTTAAGGCCACCTGCCACTCTGGTGTACAAGGAAAATTCACAACAAAAAGACACATTTAGTAAAGCTACACATTTGAAGTTGCTCACCACTGCGACATAAAAGCAACGCTATTGGCTTTAGGAACTTATTCATTCTGACTGACAGTCAGAGATCACAGAATTCTGACCAATAACCATCAATAAAAAGAAGCGCACAAGCATTCATACATGCCCATGTATTACGTAAAGTCTGAGACACTGAAGGTATGAAGGATTCTTTTCCTATATTAGCAATTCAATTCAAACAATGAGATGGCGGCTACACAATGTTTTTTAATGTCTATTTCACAGTCTGTAACTTCTTAAAATATATATATTTCATATTTCAATACCTCTCATATGTTGTGAAACAATATATGAAATATTATCTGTTGATATTGGCATAAATAATGTGCCATAGATTTACGAGTCCTGTTCTGCAAGGCATACCATACCTCTTATACACAGCTTCCCTAATTGAACCCTACAGCATGTGATGTTCAGGCGGGTTATGGGTTAAACATGCAGAGAGTAAGAAGCTTTTTCTGATGTTACTGTGTGGTAATGTTCTGTTTATTACTTCTCTGGCAGAATGATTAAACTAATCATTATAGCCATATTAATCATAATGTGTTGCTTTTAAGTAGCAGGGAATATGATAAAAGCATTTAGAAATGCAGAAAATGGTTTTCAAATGCTTTTTTCCCTTTTTGCTTTGTTGTGTCTCCTCCACAACTGAGGACTATTCAGATTGGGACTTCTGTCTCTCTGAACCCGAGGAGCACGTGTCATTTTTAGTCCGTCACGTTATGCACACCAAATTCAAACTTCTGCAATGAATTTGCCATGCATGTAACGTTTTATGGAAAATATTTCAAACATTAAATGACAACATTCTTTAGATTAAATGACGTCTATAAGATTGAAATGTTGTTTTTTCATTAAACTCATAGATCTTAAAAGCAGCAGAAAAAACTCCTGAGTGGCATGCAGTGAAAAAAGATTTAAGACCCTGGATGGAAGTTACAAGTTTTGTGTGTGTGTGTGTGCTTATATTTTTAGTATTTTTAGAAATCTGTGATTTTTTTAACCAAGTATTTTACTTTCAAGTCGCCTCCGCTACAGAGTAAAAATAAAAGTTACATGAAAAGGTCCTGAAAAACTGTGTAAGAAAAGAACAATAGAAAGATGCTAAATCAGCAGCTGCATCAGAGAAGAAGCTGCTGTGTCTGTGGCTGCAGGAGGGCAGAGCTCTACAGAGCTCCATGTCCAGAGAGGAGACACTCTGAAACAAACATGTTGACTGGGTACGTTCACAGGCTGGCGGTTTGTGTGCAGTACGACAATAAGGCATTAAGGATGACGCATTAGCATTTCTGTACACCGGCATAGATTAAAAAAAGGTCACATCTACCTTCATTAATCACTGATTTAATGCAGCACCAGCGAGCACACCAAGTGACCCAATCAAACACACCCATGATGCTGCGTGACCTACAGGTGCATGCTGGGTCTGGCTAAATTGCTAAAATGCTGAAATGCTCACGGTGGATCCTCCAGGTGATTCACTGCTGAGGAACTTCTACCTTCAGTGACGCGTGTGAGCCCTGTCTGCTGTTTGTGACAGTAATCCCTGTCGCTGTGGTGACTGCAGGGCGTCTTTCAGATCAGTGTTTGACATGCAGCAGGACCACAGAGACAGAGTGGACTGGTTATAGTGGGACAAAGAGACGGAGTAGACTGGTTATAGTGGGACAAAGAGACGGAGTAGACTGGTTATAGTGGGACAGAGAGGCAGAGTGGACTGGTTATAGATATAACCTTTGAGAATGAGCGAGTGGAGGAGTTGAACCTGGAGCAGACTGGAGGACTTTGCGTTGGACAGGTGAGCACAACAACAAACCTGCTGATTTTTTAAGCAGAATGTCACCAACCACTGCGTTGCCTAGGAACTTGGAGTTGTGTGTGCTATACTGTGTGTAAACACTGTAGTGTCTTCTTTTTCTTTTATATGTGTGTTTGTGGCTTTATATGGTTTATACATCTCTGTGTTGGTTGCCTTGGTGATGATTTATTCTGCTGTTTAAATGCAGTTATTTAATTTCTGTAGCCTAATAATGGTGCTGTGTCCATCGCTTTTTTTTATTTATTGTTATGTTATTTGTCTGTAATTCTCTGGGTTTTCTCTTCTTTTCTGGTTAATTCTTTTGAGGCTGCACTGAAAACGCAGTTGTACATCTATAACTAATAATCAGTTGTTTATGACCAAACTGTTGGCGGTTGAGTTGCATTGGGGTAATGCTAGGGTAATGTACTAGATGCCAGGTTTTGACAGGGAAGAAGAATATCTGAAATAAAATAGACAACATCTCTGGTTCTGCTGCATCAATTTTGATCCTTTAAAAAAAAAATGTCCATCATGAGTGTTATAGGAGTCCGATGCTAAATCAGTGGAGTACTACTCTGAAACACAAAGCGGTAAGTATCACCATTATTACATCCTGGCTTTGCAGGAAAAATCGGGTTTTTATCTCAACTCAGACATGAGACATGTTGTAAACAAGTCCACAGTTTAGCCAGATTATCTAAACCACTTTATTTTGAAGTTGAACAGACAGCGAGCAGGCCTGAAAGGTTGGTAATCATCCCCCTATCGAAGCTGACAATAGAGAGATGACAGGAAATGAAAATCAATAAAGATGGGGAATGACATGCCGGATGCGAACTGTGGACTTTGTGGTCCATGGTCATCACCTTAACCCCGATGCAGGGACGCCACGATAATCCCTTTTTGTTCAGAAAAACAGTTTGAGGTCAAAATGAAACCACAAAGTTGGTCTGTAAACTGTGCTGGATGTTCACTATAAAAGTAAATATATATTTTTTTGATTCTGGCTAACTTGGAAGTTTGTTTACCACCTGTCGCAGTCTGGATCCAGTTCCTGTACTAACCACGTCTGTTGTTGCTGTTTTGAGATCTCCAGCCACCCCAAAACACAGGACGTACAAGCAAAAATTACTTTACAAAAACTGTCTTCCCAAAAATAATGTTGAGGTCACTCAGGATGATCCACAGAATTGTGAACGTTTTCATCCGAATTACTTTATTGACATTATCAGTTTTAGGTCCACAATTACATATGTATCCTTTGTTAATGTAAACCTGTTGATGTATGGTATCAACAATGTTTACATCCATACAAGGAAGGAACAGAACTTCTTCACTTGCAACAAGTCACTGACTTTTCTGCTGCAGATGGATTCTTAGCAGCTGATGTTTGGAAGTGCAGCAGTTGGGTCAGCCATGGAAAAATGTCAAGCATCGATTTGTGGGGTTTATGATCTCGGATGATATGAACCTGTTGAGGTCGGACTGTTTAGGCTTTGTGCGAGAAATAAAACTTCTATGAGTCTCTGTCTGAGGACGTGTGTCGGTTTGTTTATCTCTGTGATTTAGAACTGCAGTTTGTTCGGACTTTATGAAGAGGAACAACTCTGTCCTCCTTGCGGGAAGGCCACACGAAGACAGAAGAAAACATTTGTTGGCACTCTTTTTAATACTTGAGAAATAGAGGACGCCAACTCAGTTGGTGAGTGTCTTTGCATCTCAGAACAAATATTTTGTACTTGCAGTATGGTCCTGCTGTCTGTGTGTGCCTCTGCGCATGTTTGTGCATGTGTTAATTAGGATTTGAGTGCTTAATTGGATTTATGATGCACTGCTGAGCGAAACGGCGCCATCTCCGTGGCTGACGTCGACTGTCAGCACCGGGTTTGGACCCAGATTCCTCTCACAGCCCATCTGCACCTCTCATCCTCTCCAAAAGCCATTATAATCCCACCAATCCCACAGCCTCTCACCATGACTGCCTCCTTTCTGGCAGCCCTGCCCTCCACATTAGGATTTGGAACTGGGCTAGAGGCTCCTTTTCCCCCCATTACCATCTCTGAGAAAGCTGATTCTCTCCTGTCAGTGTGCCTGTTCCCCGTCACTGCTGGTAAATGCATTAGAGGCCCGGCCGCCGGGGCCGAGGGAGCCGGCTTTTGGGAGGTGGGTGGTAATTCAGTCACAGGCTGTACTGAAGGAGGATGTTTTTATTGGCCCTAGGGGGCCTCTTTTAGCTTTTGTCCTCACTCATGTGCTATTACGGAAAAACACCCAAAGTGAAGAAAAATTACTGATGGTTTTCTGTAAAATGTGATCTCGCAGCTGAGGAAGAAAAATGTTAGAAAGAGAGCTGATGGTGGTGTGGGAAAAACAAGTGCACAACCACACAGCCACACTTCATCCATGTGTCAGTTATTCAGGACCAGCCCTGGGTAGTAGCAGGTTACATTTACTCCATTACATGAACTTTAGTCCCTTCTTTGGTACTACTATTGTACTTTTTACTCATTTTGGGAGAAGAATCTGTACTTTTACTCATGTTGGTGCACCCTGTCAAGCTACTTTTATACATTGTTTATATTTATGGATGAATTCGCTGGTGGCCTGCTGATCCTAGGTCTGCTGTGGCTCTCGTGTTCACAGTAGAATAATGGATGAAGCTACAGCTGGAGGTTCAGATGAGACAAAGCATCCCTGCCTGTCCTTGTTTCTGTCTGTGGGAGTATGGCTTTTTAAAAAGAGTTGGAAGATCAGGCTCAGAATACAGCTAGCTCTGGATGTGAAGGTTGTTCTGAGGTCAGTACATAAGAGCACCACGCTGACACTCAGCTTACAAAGGGCAGCCAGCCTGTCTGTTTACACTGCATTTATGCCAAGGAGTTTAACATTATTTTCACCTGGGCTGCATCAGAATATCGTCAAGGCTAAATTGCCAGTTTAGACAGAATATTCTACTTTTTGAGCGTGGTGGTGGGTTCAATCTGTTTACAAATACTCAACATTATTACTGATGTTTCTTCTTCAATATACCGTACCTAAGATTTCCTTGAAATTTGTTATTCACGCCGCCATCCATCATGAAAAAATGGCTACCTCCTGAGTTGATGAAAATGATTTATTCAAATACAGGCCTGTTTCCAATAGAATTATAGCCTGATTTGGCCGTCGCTGTGAGTCCATCACATGGATTATCTCGAAGCAGGATGCTGTTACATGCGGACACACTTTAGAGTAACTTTTTTGACACAGTATGGTCCATGAATACCTGAGTGGTTGATTTGTTTGCCAAATCATTGGTATAAGAGCAATCAAGCCAAGTAAGGCACTAAAAAATTAATTATTGGTGTACTTAACTGAATACAATACTGTATGTACTGCAATATTCACGGGGGAAATGTTGTAATCACACTTGAAGACTGGGAATATTGAACTGGTGTATATTAAATTATCATCCAGGAGAGACGATGTGACGTTTCAGCACAAATTAGTATAAAAGCTGGTATATGTTCACATTTTCACCTTACCTGTGGAGGACATTTATGGCCAAATCATGTCAGTCATCTCCACTAAAAATAAAAGTAGGAAGAGGCTGTGCCAGTATTCATTTGTCATTTTTTTTCAGTAGATATTTCTCTATTCTCACTCAAGTAGCTATTTTGGTGACTACTTCTACTTCTACTTGACGATCGTTTTACCAAAGTAACAGTACTTTTCTTCTGAGTTTTTGGCACCTCTGCCCACCTCTGCTCTCAACTTGGCCTTAACTAATCTTTCCGCCAAACAGCACAATCTTTCATTTTCAGCGCAGCACTGCAGGTTTAATCCAGCGCTTACAGATAAAAAGGGCCGAGCAGCAGCGGTGTTAGTCCTCGATGGCACTCTGGTGTGAGCAGTATTTAGCTGCTACAGTATCCTGTCCTGTGTGTGTGTGTGTGTGTGTGTGGACATTTCATGCCACGTCTGTCTGTTTCCATAATGTCAATCCGGAGCTGTGTAGATCTGCATGGTCGTGTGCTGCTCTCCCAGGCTCATCAGCAGCCAGTTATCATTTATTAAGGTGCCGCTTGCCTCTCGGCAGCTGTCCTACTCGTCATGAATTCACTGTCAGCCCACAACGTGATTGCGGCAGGCTGAGTCCTTGGGACCTGTGTGGGTAGATTCACATTTGTTTTTCAGTGGAATTTTTTTAATTCGATGGGGTGGATGGGGGGTGTAAGTGGCTGTAAAGATGGCATCACATGTGTTCAGATGGACGTGGAAAGGCTTTGTCGGAAATAACAGAGCAGCAATGACACCAGGCCAGTTTCTGATGGCTCGTATCAGTCTGTTATGTCAGTCCTCCCCACTACCACATCATTACAGCTGACCACTGGCCCTTACCAAGCTTCTGTTCAAGAGTTCCCCTCTGATTGCTAGGATGGGAAGTCTTTGATGGAAATCAGTGTGATAATTCTCTATTGTGTCTCCAGCCCAAATACTAATTCTCCAATACTTGAAAGCAGTAATGATCTCAGCTCTGAACCGTACTGGAGGCATTTCATTAGTATGAAATGCTATAAAAGGTCTATTAATGAGAATAAAGGTAACCAAGCTTTTGCAGACATGGGGCTGTGGGTTTGGAAAGACACACTTTTGGGCTTTACTATCATTTTGTATCTGTAACTTTATCCACATAACAATCTTCACTCAGTCCACTTACTCGCTTGTTCTGGAGCTTTCAACCGTATCACATGGTGTTCAAGAGCAGATTAAGTTTGTTCAGTTGTCATGGACTGTGGATGTTCAAAATATTCATTTTTCAGAGTACTTTTTGACCCTATAAGCATACTTCATCTATTAATGAAGACCATGTGATATGGTCGAAAGCACCCCAAAAAGCAGGTAAGTGGACCTTGAGTAGAAATTGTGTTGTCTGCTGCTGTTTCCAAGGTCAAGAATGAACTGTTCAACTCAACTCTGTAACTTTGTTGGGAATAATTATATAATATATATATATATATTTTAAGTATTATGTACAGCCTGTATGTATGCGTACACTGTAATATAACCTCTATATACAGTAATAAGGGGCAATGTAGCGTGTATGTTGGTACAGTATTTATATGTATTTCTGTATATATGAGGGAATCAGCAAATAGTCAAGAGAAACTATTCAATTAATAGTTCTGAATACAAAATCTGAAGAAAATATGAGCCACAGTAATATAAGACACAGCCAATAACAGCAGGAGAACAGAACAGCAGAAAACCAACAAAAAAGAAAGAAAATATTTATGATAAAATTAAAAATTTTAATTGTGCAATCTGTGCACAAAAACAAAAAATGACAAATTACAAAATATCGAGATCTAAATCCCACTCTGTTACGCTTTAATTACAAAATAAGCAGCCTGTTCTGGCAGTTTGTTTGGACTTTCATGGCTCTGACATATTAGACTAATTTAAGACTAAGAATTTGAGAAATACTTTGGTAAAATAAGCAATAGCTCTATGTCTGGAAAAGAAATAATCTTCCGGTTAAGTACTCGTTACCACCAAGGCTCAGGAATTTATCGACTGCTTTCAAAACAACATATTGTGGCCATACACCATATGAAGAGTATAAAGTGACACAACTAGTACTAATAAAGCTGCTGTGCACTATACAGTATGTCTGTACTATATGCCTAGCAACAGCTCATATATATAAAATATGAATTAAAGTTTATAATAATGTTTCAGTAAATACTTCACTATAAAAGAGCATTATCATCAGATATTGTAAAGGATTGGAAGAGTTCTAATAATTATGGAGATTAAAGTCAGAAAATTTGATTAATTCTTAACTCTTATTCTGTAGAATTCTGTCTTTAATCATAAAATTCACATTCTATATACATACATATATGTACATATAATATGTACACATACATATATATATTTATTTATACACACACACACTTGTATGTATGTAACATACAGTATTTAATATTGTACTAATGAATCGTATGATAGAAAAAGTGTAAAATATAGAAGTAGCCATTATAATAACATATGTACTAACATACAATGTGTTATGTGTTTTTTTCTACATAAATCCCTTCATACCCACACAGGTGTGTTCACTTATTCTGGCTCATTAGAGGATTTCTCAGGGGTAAATCGACCTTTTTCACAGCAGACATTGTGACTTGTCATAGCAGTAAAGGTGCCAATGAGCCAGCTCGCTCACTTAAATGGAATGCAGTCCTTTTAAATGTTATCAATTACACCTGTTATTTTACTGCTATGACAAGTCATAATAAAGAGGTGAAATCGGGCACAATAAGGAACAAGCGTGAACAACCTGCACACACTTGACCTGGATGCCAAAACTGTGGATTCCAAAGGCGGGGGGGTCATTTTGCCGACCGACTGACCGAACAACCAAAAGAGTGAGCTATAGACCTTATTATACTGTGTAGTGCAGTGTGTTCAAGGCTGGATTACCAACTGGCCAAAGCAGGCAATTACTTTGTAACTTTACGTTGTATTTTTTCCTGATAATTGTCCAGAGTCATGAAATCCTGTCGCAGAGGTTTATAACCTCTCTGCAGAGTTATCTGATAAACCTTAAAACTCATGGATCTATTACTCAAACTGGCCTTCATGAATAAGATTTTGTGTCTTACTGGTGCTATACTGTTACCTAATCTAGGGGCGCCCTTTCAAGATCAAGTTTTTAGATCTTAATCATTTTAGCTTCAGATGGTGCATAAATAAAGTTGGATTTAATACAAAAAAAAATCCAGCAAATTAATTGACACACAGAAAACCATGGTCCGGATAGCATTATGCGAGCATACGAGTGCTTGTTGGTTTCTGGGTCATTTATAAAAGCTGCCATGTGTTGCCTGCTGTGTGCAATGTGCTTAATGGGAACTTGGAGGTGACAGGGTACGTACAGAATGAACAGAGGGTGATAAGTAGGAGGTCAATAGGCGCCCAACAGCAAATGTTTCCCCTTGTGCCTCCAAAGAGCTTAATCTGGCCATGAGTGTAACACTTGGTTAAAATAGCCGCTAGTCCAGCCAGAGGAAAGACGTGGTCCATAGTGAAAATGCCTTTTCACTGATTTCCCAGTGTGTGAATGGTTAATATAGCACCATAAATTGAAACACAGTAGTTAGTTAGTACTAATGAATGCTTATTAGAGCAGGTTTTATGCAGCTGTCAGAAATATTTCATTGAAGTGGGGAAAGTTCACCTTGCACTCATGTTTTTTTTAAATAATGTGTAGTAAATAATGCACTTTTAGTGAAATGTTTTGTCTTTGTTCAACCTTTGCCTCCCCCAGTTGGAACAGACCTCACCTCAACCCTCCGACTCCCTCTTCTCTTATTTATTTTTCCAATCCAAGATGCTCATGATGAAGTCATATCCATCATGCAGACGTGTCAACTCAGTACACACAGCCCTCAGGCATGATATCAAACATTCTTCGAAGCAATATTCGGTTGGCTTGTCCAACAGGAAGGGGAGGGGCTGGGGGACTAAAAAGCAACTGAACTCAGGTACTGTCAAAAGAAATAATTCATGAATATCAACACCACGGTCTTTGCATGGCTTTGAAGTGCCCTTTGAATGAGAGATATTTGTCTCAGGCTCCTGTTGCAATCTCTGAAAACCACACGGTGCTCGCCTTCATCTGTCCCTCTGATACACAGTCATGCCGGCTGCAGAAAAAAACCTGCACACCAATTAATACCTAAAGGGCCTCGCGCAGAGTTCCCCTCCCCAGTAATTACTGCAGTGTGTGCTCTGACTGCAACATTGTCTACCTACGGAGAGGGTTTGATGTCCTCTGGAGCATACTGCCCGTCTATTCCATCACAATTTGTGAATGGAACTGTGCAGGCAGCAGGTTAAAGTTTACTGAAAGAATCTTTGTTTCGAAACAAACGAGTCAGCAATAGAAGCTTAAAGGTTGGGGTATGCAAAAAGTGTCGTCCGAACAGGTCTAAAGGCAACAGTGTTTAGAGCTGTTCCAAACGGCCACTTCTGAAGGCAGGCCGTGACTCTACGGATGGCAATGTCGGTCGGTTAGTCCACCACTTTGGTCCAGACTGAAATATCTCAACAACTATTGGATAGATTACCAATAGTTTTTCTGGAAATTTATTTAAAATTTGCCCCAAATTTGGATGAACACTTGGCTATTGTGAGGATGTTAACAAGTTTGCATTTAGCTCAAACAGCCTCTGTGCCAAAGTGCAGCCTCACAGAGTCGCGAGCAAGGCGAGTCTTAGTCTTTTGGTAATTTCTATCGAAACTAGTGTTGTAAATGATGTGCAGGAGCATTATGCTGTTTTTCCTCTTGTTTTACTGCCTCATTGCATGAAGAAGGAGCAATGCAGAGTGACTAAAGTCAAACTTACCAAGTTCAGCCGTAGCTTTGGCATGTCATCCGCAAGTGTTATTGTGAGAATAATTTCACCTGTGAGAACTGTGAGTTTTATACCAAGTATGAAGGTAGAGGACAGGTAGTGGCATTGCATATAAAAGAACTCCAGTGAAAATGCCTTTGCACAGAAGGTGGAGGTGAATGCTGTTGTGGTATATACAGACACCGCAGTCACCGTGGTCTAGCGTTGGTGGAAAAGTTCCTTATCTGCTGAGGAGGTGAAGCTAGTTTTAACTACTTTATATACACAGCATTCACAAAGGATTTAACCCCCACTTTTTTTTTACATTTTCTTATGTTGCAGCCTTATGCTAAAATTGTTTAATTTGAAATAATATTTTTCCCCCCTCATCAATCTTTTAATTTAAATATCACGTTAGGGATTTTACAGGTTATAAAACTATCAAATTATGTTTGCTAAAGGCCGCATTAATAGAAATATTGAATAAAAATATGTATAATATTATTATTATTTATGTATTTTAAATCACCATCCCCACCTCGACATACTGAATCAAACACATGACATACTGTTGAGCGAGGCTATGTTCCAGGGCTGGATTTTTATTTGTTTGTGTAACTATAAATGTCAAAAGGATATTTTTGGGAACAGAACCCAAAAGTCCCACAGGTTCCTGTCTCCTCAGCCCTTATTTCCACTGGAAACAGAAGCACAAATTGTTTTCTACTCTGCTACGTAAAGGATGCAGCGTATTTCTTTCAATTTTAGCCAATCTGTGTAATGGGTATAAAAATGTACACTCTTAAATGTGTGGAGAAAATGCAGATAAAATAACATTTAATAAGTTTCTTTATTTCCCCTAAGTTTAATTCTCAGGTGGTATCTGTAATCCATTGTTTTGGTATAGAGATGTGTTTTGATTGCTTTGGGCTCACAAACTTTTGTGCCGGGTTCGTCCTGTAGGGGGACCGTGTTGCTCACGGCTCATTCATTACACTTTGGACTTGAAGCCAGTAACACCGTGTCCACTTCATTTCTTTCTATGAAGGGATAAGTAGAGTCTGTTTTTTCTATGATGTCGAAGCATATCTATGGACGTTTATTAGTGATGGATATTGGAGATACAGTATCACTGCAAAAAGTTAAGCTTGACACAAACAAGTTGAAACCTGCTAAGACTGGACAAACCACAGATAAATATTGTTTTCACCTACTTGCAACAGATGTTTTGTTTTAAATCTCTGACAGTCAGAATGGAGCAAACACCTTCCAACTGAGGAAATACACTAAACAAGCACATTGAATTACAGGTCAGTAAGGACTGCAGTTCTGGAGGTAGACGACCACGTAAACACTTAAAAATCTAAGATGAGAACATAAACAACAAAATCATTTGTGTGTTCAATCCAGACTTACACTACACATTCTCTCACTCCACAGAGTGTATGCTGACAGATAGCTCAGGAGCACTGTAACTCTGTGTATTGTTGTTTATTGTGTTTTTCATCAGTTATGATGCACTTCAGTCGCCTAAACTAAGCAAAAGGCACTGGCAGCAGCGCATCATTTTGAGTTACATCCTCAATATCATAAAAATAACTAAAATGTTCCGCTTCTTGGTCAGGGAAACAATCTTGATAAGACACTATCAGCAGTTCACTTTCCAAGTTGGAATGCACTCTATAAACTAAACTTGTGTATCAGATGCCCATCTTCAGGCCTGTGGGGGCCAGATCTTGACTTCCATTCATTTGTATCTTCTACAAAGTTCTGTTCTGTTCATCTGTTGAAGCCACTGCTCCGAGATATCTCAGAGTGAATAAAAAAGGAAATCTGTGCTGAAGACACACCATTCCAAAAGAGGTAGGAGACTGAGTACTTAAAGACTAGCCAGTGTCTCATTTGCCATTAGACCCTTAAATGTGATGATATGCCATTTCCCACAGCGTGGCAGGCTAAGCAGACTCCGAAGAGACCGAAGAGAAATTGCCATGCGAGATGAAATCTGTTATGCGGCCGGGCTTTTATGTTTCCCAGTGTACTGCACACGAAACTACACAGATGCAGTACACATCATGATTGCATGCATGATGCAGAGGAATCCTTGCATATGAAAACTGTTTGCTGAAAAGCCAAATGTGATGTGAAACTTTACTCAGCTCCCATTTTGTCAGCCTGCAGCAAATGGGCACACCATCACAACTCTCCCCTCGAAGTTGAAGGATTCAATTTTTAAATTTTTTACACATTCATTTGCTGCTGATGTGGAGAGCCTGTCAGAGTAATAACGGAAAGTGCAGAATGAATTACATATCAGAGTGAGAGCCTTCTCCTTTCATCCTCTGCATGATGCCAAAACTCCTCCCATGCACTGAGACTACTTGGAAGCACTTACTTGTGGGAACAAATGTTCTCCATGATAAGGATCAAGGAAATCTTTTCATAGGTTCAGCTGCAAAAGACAAAACACCCTCTGAGCAGGAGTCAAGGATAAATTACCTTGCATTAAAAGAAAATGTGTGAAGTGAAAAAGCGGGAGCAAACAGGTCAAGATAAGAAGTAGAAGTGTCATTGAAACCCCTGTGGGGAAAGAGTTTTTCATTGCAAAAGGGCTAGAAAAGGAGTTCTCGAAAGTAGAAATCTCAGCACCAGGCAGAGAATAATCAATCCAGCAATCAGTTAAAAGAAAGTACATGTAAATGTCTCGGCTTTTATTCCCTTGTCCCACATGAGGTCTTCTCCAAGCAGCTGCTGCTGTAGAGCCGCAGCAGCCGCCAAAGTCCAGCTGACACGGCGTGAAGCCCCCCCATATCTGTCCTGTCACTTGACTTGTCTTTGCGGCATAACAGTGTTTGACAAACCGTAGCTTCTTTATTTGTTTTCTCTGGTCTCGTTCATCCATAACAAAAAGTTACAAATGTCTTCTCGGCCCAGCAGTGATGACTTGCCATGCTGCGTCATGAGTGTCAGATGCAAAACAGAATAAAAATGAAGCTAGTTGCTTTAGGGGAAGATAAAAAAAAACAAGTAAAATGTTGTTTTGGATGCTGTGAGTAAGTTTTGAAATACAAAATGCCACTGTAAACATGGTTGATGGGTGGTTCATGTTTTCTCAAAGTCTGCATATTTGCAATGTAATGTTATAATCTTGTATTCAATGCAATGTTATTAAATTTTGTCTTCAGTGTAATGTTATTATGTTTTTTGCATGTTGAAGCAAAACTATATCAACAAACAAAAACAAAATCACATCCACTTATACTACCTCTTTTCAGTTATGAAGACTGTGAGATGCTGTTAAAAGCTGTGGGGAGATGTAGCTAATAAGTGAACCTAAAAAAAAAACTGCACTAACTGATTTTTTGGGCACTTGGGGGCAGCAGAACAAGCTGTAAACACAACATTGACATAATATCTGCTTATAAAGTTGATATGGTGAACGTGTAAGCAAACAGTTGCCTATTTACACATCCAGCAGACACGAGTTGTGTTTCAGGTCACAGGGCAGAATAGAGTCCAATAATCATTCTCCTTTTAGCTCCGTTTTGGTCTCCACCAATGAGAAATATATCTTGCTCTTTGGCTGCTAAATGCTCCACTGTGTTCACCAGCTAGTCGCTGAATGTGTCAGCTGCTTGGTGCAGAGGAAATAATTTTTAATGGGTTTTCATTTGAAAACAGCTGCTTACTGTGGATCAAAAGACACTTATGAGAGCAGCGAGACTGAATCAAAATGGTAATTCAACAAAAGGGCCATATAACCAAAACAATGAGCTGAAAGATGCTAAAAAGCACTGTAGAGCTGAGGGGCATATCAGAGGCTCATCAATACAAGCAACACTTTTCACTGAACTTTAATGCACAATATCACACAGCCATAAAAAAAAAAAAAATCCTTAAAGTGCCTGCACAGCAACATGTATTGTAGGTATCCAATTATATGGTCAGGTTTGCTGCAACAGTATGGGGAAAAAAATCCCACTTTCATAGGTTGTGTGGCTCATTCACTGGCTGTCAAGACAGCCTCAGCTTTCAAATAAACAAGTCAAAATGAATGTCACTGTGGTGAATGATGTAGGCACCCCTTTTTAAAATCAGTTACAAAATGCATCGCCTTCTAACTTTTCTCAAAAGACCAATAGTATAAATTCCAGGGCTTTTAAAAGTGTGATGGTTATGGGTCAGAGGACCTGATATATGAGAGTGTATGCCCCTTTATATCCCACACGGTGCTCTTCACTTCTCTTGCAGACCTTTTAAACTTACCGAAAGTGGCTAACGTGGGTACGGTATGTCAAACCTTTCCTTTTATGTCTCCAATCTATGGACTGCCTTACCTGTACACAGTATAGAGACTGGCACAGTGGTTTTTTAAAAAATGATTTTTATTACCCACATCACAGCCTCAGCTTTTACTTCATGCTATATGAGACTGCACTTTTTAACACTTTCTATCTGGCATTTTATATGTGTTATTCGGGTTCTCTTTCTACAATTGATAATTTAACCACAGTTTTAACTGAAAGAATGGATATTGTCTTAGCTTTTCAAATGAAAACATGTTCAGAATGATTGACATTTCCAGCTTGAGAAAATATCGTGTTAATTATTTTAATGCCACAAATTTCTATGACACTTTGTGGCCAGTTTGTTCTCATCAATAAAAAACAATTTCCATACGGACTTTCCCTGTCCTGTGTGACATCATAGGCAAAATATTAATTATTTTGGGTTACTCACAGGCAACACTAACAGACTACACCATTAAGGATCATACACTATACACCTAGTGTATAAAAACTTGGTTTATTAGGTACACCTAGCTTAAACTAATGGAATCTAATGCAATAGTCCTGCAATAAATCCTCCATTCATGAAGGTTATAATGTTCAGTTTTTGTTGATACGATTAAATCAAGTAGTGTATTTAAATATTATGCTTTTTGGGTTTTCCCACTTCCTTTAGTGTGTTATTTGGCTTTTTTGTGCATGTAAAAAGTCTGTATAGTTACAAAGCCCAAAGTTTACACCAAATTAAGTTTCTCCCATAGAAAAAATTGCTCCTGGACTGTCTGAAAACATCCTGCTTGTAGTCCAGCTTTTCCTTCCATTACTTGTCCAGGTCACTGTTTAACACATTTGCATAAAGCCCGTCTAGCGGCTAGTCTGGCACGCCCACAAACAAAGCTGGTTAGAGCAGAGGCCGGGAAGAGTTAGGTTAGTTGTATCCTCATGTCGAGATAATACCGAGATGAGGCAAATTCCCTTTGTATGGACTCACAAAAGAAACAAAGTGAAGTGGTTAAAATGCATTTTACTACCACTATTCCTCAGCGGTACAAGCTCAAGGATGGATTGATACTCGCTGCCCGTCTCCTGAAGTTTTGCCATGTTTTGTGCTGTTTTACTGTTTATTTTGTAGATGAGCGCAGTTGAACTATAAAAAACGAGAGTAGTATTTTTGATGTTGACAGCTGTTTTTATTATCTTGCTCTGTGTGGAACTTGACACTGCAGCGCTAGCTCAGTTGGTTTTGTTCTTAGCTTTAGCTTTAAAATCTCGTTCAGCTCTGTGATCTTTGCCGGTATGTGTGTGTGTGTGTGTTGCTGCTCTAACGTTATGTAAATGTACTCAATAGACCTGCTGCAACACAAACTGCAAGAAAGGGATGTAACAAGGGACGCTGCCTGCCAGACCAACCCACCCCGGAGACACACGGCTGGACTCTTCAGCCTCACATCAGAAGTGCAGGTTTGTAGCCTGATATATTAGGACTACTGGAGCTACAATGAGCTGTTGCAGCCTTAAGTAGTTATGCATGTACTGTAATGTTGCTATGTATTTGTCTTACAAGTAACACTGAATCTGCTATGTTTTACAGATCATCAGATGTACCTGATGAAGCCCAGGTGTTCCTTTGCTACTTTGTGCATTATATATACACAGTTTATATTTCCATTTCATTGGCCTCTCTTTTTAAGGAGAGTTTTGGTCATTTTTAAATTTAGTAGTCAGGATCCTGTGGTGTTAAAAATATATCATGATCTTTCGCAACTGTTCTATGTATTACACTTTTTCAGAGGGAATATGAAATACTTGCGTTTCGGAGGGTCAAAAAACCTGGTTCATTTAATATCCTAACTATTAAGAAATGGAAAAAGTTTTACTTGTAATCCTTTTCTACAGATAGTAAATAACGACATTTCAGGTTTCACAGTCAGACTTTTTTACAGTGTTGACAGATCAATACCAATTATCTGCAGCTTTGACAAACATTTTAAATCATAAATATGGTAACAATTGTCAAGTAAAAATGTCTATTGAAAAGATCCAAGTTACTCTGTGAAACATGGACAGAACAGTCCTCACAGTAGCGCTGATACTTTGTTTACCGAGCTGTTTGTCAACTACATAAGTAAGTGACTTTATAAGATCAGTAATTCCTTCAGTTATGTTGACACGGGCATTTACAGGATAAATCGTATTCCAGGCAGGTTGCTGACTCATAATGGTGAATTTCACTGGTCTGATGTAACTAATGTGTAGTCAAGATAACATGTAGACAGCGGCTACAGTCATCACAATACATTTCTGTGATTACTTTAGTGGGTTAATTAGGTGTATTTTTTACCAGAAATAATTATTAGACTAATTTTTCACATCCTGGTAATTACTGTAAGTGTTTAAATACTGTACTTCAAGTACATAACACATTTAGCTCCTCACAACAATTACTTTCTACTTAACTGTGCTCTGTAGGTCACCTCTCACAAATGTATATGTAAAGACAAACATAAAACAGAATTTATGTTCAGGGCTTAGAGAGTTTAGGTGTAAATACTAACCTAACATTATGTGACAGATATATAAATCACATTAACAGTAGGCTTTAAAGAAAAACGTCACCCAAAAAAACTCTAATCTTGATGCCGATGTCTTTCATTTTTTCCTTGATTTCGATCCGATTCCTGCTCGAACTTGTGTGGTGGTGAAGTTTTTGTTTAGAAGCAGATATTGTGGTGATATCACAATGCCCCAAAAATTGGCCAGCTATTGGCAGGAATGGTTCTGCTACAGTAGAGATAAAACAATTGTCAGTTTTGTCAAGCAACAGAAAATGTATCGTTTAAGTCATTTTTCAAGCAAAAAAAGCAATTTAAATGGAAATTGTGATTTGAATGATTGTGATTTTCTGGCATTTAATAGACTTTTAAAATAAGAAAATAATGGCCAGATGAACTGATAATGAAAATGTTTGTTCGTTAAATATCTAAAACAAGAGTGAAAAAAAAAACCGAATGAGCCAAAAAAGGTTGTGATGTATGTGGTGGCCAATAGGTTGGGCAGGCTTTACCAGTACATCAAGTATGAAGTACTGCTCCTTAAATGCACAAGTTTTATCAAAAATGAATATGTGGTGTTAACACACCTTGCATGAAACATGGACCAACAACTAACTGATCCACACTGTCCTACTTACATCTTAGGACCTTTTGCTTATTGTTTATTTTTTTTTGTCATGCATAATATAACCAGCCCAAAACAGGCTTACAATACAACATTATTTAGAAAAGGAAAAGGAAGAAACCAGGTGCCAGAGTAGCAAGTATTGGTATATATGAACTAGCTTCTCTCATAGTCATAAAATGGAGTTTCACACATATACAGTTCTGTAATTTGACAGAGTACAGCTCTACCTGCAAAAGATGAAGGAAGTGACTATACCCTTGGCGATGTTCTGGGGACAGGTGGGGGCAGCATTTACTGGATCAGAACTGATAAATTTCGTGCATTATGAAACTTATTTGGATGTAACATTTCTCACAAACATCTTACAAATCCAGAAAGCCAGTCTTCCATTCAGTGGAACCGCTCCAGGCTGCAAATCAGACATTTTATAAACAAGCCTCAGTTCTCTACAGTATCTTTAAGAGAGCTGCTTGTGCTCTTGCTCTTTCTCTGTGATGTGCTAGTCTGTCTTTTATTAGTTATTGTGACATAATGTATTTGATTTCTTTCCCCTCTAAAAGTTCAGCCATAAAACCTTTCAAAGAGCTCAACATAGGTTTTTACAAAAGTGCTATAAAGAAATCTCAAATCATCCTTTAAACTCAATGCTGACTGCCTTCATGTACAAATAAAAGCTCCCAAACACTTGGTCTCAGTACACTCATTTATCTTTAAACACCAGCAGTGTAAGACTTCTGCTTCCTTCAGTTGTTGCAATATAAGAGAAACCACTTCTTAAAATCAGGAAAAGCAAGAATATGCTAAGGACTTCTCTAACGTACAAGTAAAGCATCTACACAGTATCAATAGTAGTGAAAATGACCTTCAGAGATGCACAAATCATATTATAACTTCAAAGGCTTGATCAAGCTTCATGAATCATTTATAAGTCTTCGCCATGCTACATAAATGATGCCAGAAGTTGTGCAGCAGTTGTCTGAGTGTGCCAGACTTGAATCCAGTCATATTCTACAATACATATGCAGAGTCCTCCAATAAAATGTGTTAATGGATGCAAACTGCCAACAGCTTTTTTGCTGGAGTCATGAAGCTTTAGGCATTAGAGCATAACATTTTGCATTCAAGGCGAGATCTAATTTTTATTGGTGTCAGTGCCCCATGCATCGAACTCCACCAGCTCACCAAATATTGACGTAGCATGCAGGGGCATTGCTTCTAATTAAATAGCAGTTGTTAAAGTTAACTAACTTCTGTGGATTCTGTACATTTATATCATTCTGAGGAATGAAGCAGCTTCAAACAAACAAGCTAATTTGATTAACCTTTGAGCCTTTTTATCGATCGCTGAATAGATTTAGTAAATTAATATTCAGCTCTTGTCTTTTTTTTTTACTGACAAAAGGAAATGTTTATTGGCCTCCAGTATTGGGTTTATATTAAAGAGCATATTTTAATGACACTTTCCTTTCAACCGCAGTGAGAGTATTTGTTTGTATTCCATGGTCTTACACAACATTAATCAGTAGCAGACTGAAAGGATACAAGGCCGGAGCAAAGCTGGTTTCTGTGTCGATGGCTCAGGGGGCATATTCACCTTTAAACTCAATTACTTTATCAAAATGCTTATTGAGGTTCATTTGAGCTGTAGCATCAATCACTAACAAACTAGGGAAGTTCTAATTGCAGGATAGAGCAGGGCAAAGTTACAAGGCTGTTAATTCTCTACTCAAAAACAGACCTGGAACATGATGCGAGATTCAGTTGCTAAGACGAAAATGGTCTTCATATTTAAAGTAACCCTATTCAGAGACTTCTGCATTTAATAACAGTAACTTTAATCTCTTAAAGAATAAAAATACAGGCAGGGGTAGGACCCAATTGCAGAGAGGAGAGGAGACCAGCAGTTATAGTGTGAAGACTTTATTACAAATGGTGAAACAAAAACTTACTGGGTGGTGAGGCAAACAGAAGATCCAGAATGACAAAGAGACCAGGGAAAAGGGACATGAGACAGACAACAGAGACCCAGAAACAAGGATCTGACAACTCGACAAAGAAAGTGGACTGGTATATATAACAGACTGATTATGATCAGAGGCAGGTGAGTGAACAGGTGAAGGGAGTTGAACTGATGAGGAAGGAGTGGCTGACAGGCAGAGAGGAGTGGAGACAGGTGTGTAGATGGGAGGGGCAGTCAGGTGATGGGAAGTCAGGGAAGTCAGAGGGCATCTGGTGGAAGGGAAGGGGATGGCAGGTCAGGGGAACAGAGAAGGAGTCCATGGGAGCAGAAGTGGAGACATGGAAAACAGTGACAACAAACAAAAAGGAACAGATCATGACAAGAGAGCCTTGTTTCTACATGTTGCCAAAGATTCATAAAGATATGTTAAATCCACTTGGTGGCCATCAGTGGAAATGGCTCAATTCAGGAACCAATTTCAAAATTCATTGACCACCATATCAAATATTTTTCTTCCAAACCTACAGCCTTATATTCAGGACACTACCCAAGTGCTAAATGAAATTGATGAATTAAAAAACAAATCAGAGATGAATCAGTGACCCCAACAGATTTTATCACTGAACTCACAAGATAGACTAATGTAAGAATAATGAATTTTTCATCCGGGAACATTCTTCAGAGTGATGTATCTCTTCAACCTCTGTTCACGCAACCACCTATGTTTTCATTCAGACGTGCACCAACCCTGAAAGACAAGGTGGTGTAGAGTTATCTCCCCCCTCCCACACTAACAAGCTGGCTACAAAAGCCCCCTGGAACCTGTTAATTTGGGAGTTTCAATCATTGTGACAATGACAACCATTTTCAAGATTGGAGCACGTCTCGCACTTATCAAATGAGACATTTTGCTAACTGAGACGCCACGTATGTTGTCTATAGACTGGAGTGTCCCTGTGGCTGTTTCTATGTGGGACGAACTAAATGAAGATTAAAAGGCCGATTTGCAGAACATAAAAATGCTATCCTCACTATGATTGTTAATTTTGCTTTGGCTTTACACTATGTGCAAACAGGACATGAGAATCCTAATACGTTGAGAGTTATGGTGTTAGAAGATGTTAAAAAGGACATTAAAGGAGGGGACTGCCTAAAAAGACTATTACAATATTAAACCTTCTGGATTGTAAGCTAACTGAAAGCAACAAAATGCCCGGGTTTCAATGATGAAACAGACTTTACTTTTTTTTTTGTAAAAATATAAAAAAATAAAAATATTATTACAGGACTGATGAAAAGATTTCAGTGTGGTTTGATATCTGTGGTTATTGATGGTTATGTTGTTTGTGTTGTCAATATGGGCTTTTAATCAGGAACAAAGAACTGTGGAATTGAAATTTAGACAGAAAGACAGGATTAGGTTTACTTTGACATGTTAGCCAGATTATATTTACCATCTTTTTAACATCCAGGTTTACCCCTTTCCCTATTCACCTCCTTGAGTAATAAAAATACAGGGTTTGATCCAGGGCGCGCCATTGCAACAATGACTCTTTTAAAACAAAACATGTCCTAAGAATGTGCCCAATTGTCCCCCATAAAAGTAAAGGCAGGGCCAGTGCTGTTAGCAGGCTTTTTCCATTTTTAGATTTGATCAGTTCTCATAAATCAATGTCAATTTTGTGAGAAATCAAACTGTTGGTTGGTTATAGTATGATTTAGGGCTGTCGCATTAACCTCAACATTGCAATACCTGAATGTTTGATTGCAGCCCCGTATATAATTTTAAATGTAAGCCTACTGCTAGTTCAACAGCTTCTCTGCTGACCTTTCCCTCTGCTCCCCTCGCTCTCCGCCCTCACTCTACTTTCGTTCAACCCCATACACGCTATGCACAGGGGGTCTGATGGTCAGTGCTGAGTGAGTCCAGTTACAGGAGTGGAAGAGCAGAGGAGAAATGGCACATTTAAAAAGCAACAATGCAGCTGATTATAACCTAATAATAAAGCTTATTTATGCAGCACTAAAATCAGGATAAAGAAGTAATTTGCAAAAAAATAAAAAATAAAATGGTGACAGTACAGCATATAGCGCTGTTGAGCCACTCTGAATCACCGCAGGGGAAAACTCCTCCACTGTGACAGCCCTAGTATGATTTGTGCATTGCTGTTGGGTAAAAGCGCGTTTGCAAGCCGGTGTCTGTACAATCAATCGAAGATGGATGATAGAAAGGAACGCCAATCTGTATTGTTTTGATACTCAAAAAGACAGGGAGAGGATTGTGTTTTTTATGGGTGGGAATCTCAAGGTTTGGTTCTGATAACTAATATGACGACGGGATCCAGAATCTACTTTAAATTCAAAATCGATGCTTGATTTGTAGTGTTTGCTTCTTTTTGTCCACGGAAACGCAATATGAAACTGGCAGTGTGCCAACTGATCCATGGTCAGGGAAAAAAAGAGTCCGCTCGGCTACTTAGCCTATGGCTTAGGCTGAGCAGTTTTATACAAGTGAGAAGAGTCAACTGGAAGTTTCGTTAAGGGTCGCCAGCTTGTTTGCTGGTGCTGGAATTCAGTGCTCCACTGTTGCTAACGTTCATCTCTAGGCGATGATGTACAAAGTATTTGTAAAATACTTGTAAAATAACTTTGTAGATCATCATTAATATATCCAAAATGTGCCCCAAGGCTTACATTTCTTGACGACCGTAACTCTGTCCTGTCAACACAACTTTGTCGGAGTGTGGATAAAGTTGTGTTGAGAGAGTATTGACATTTTGTTCCCTTTGGGTAGCGCAGTGACCTCCTAGAAAAGTACTGGGCGCTCGTGGCTAAAACACAATAGTTCCACCACGTGTTGTGTTTGCACAGGTGCTCTAAGCATGTCGCACGGTTCAGTGTGCTCACTGAAGTTGTCTCTTCACTGTGCCTATGAATAAAACACAGAGCAGTTGTCAGCGACCAGATGTTGAGGCTGAGGGACGATTATGGTAGGCAAGATTAATAAAAAATAGAGCCCAAACATGATTAATACCAATTAGCTGTTTCTGTTCAAGTTACTCTTTCAGTAATCATTCATCAGAGGAAAGCTATGTTTATTTTAATAAATAATAATGTCGGGGTGAAGTGATAGACTGCCCAAAGGGATTTTCATTTGTCTGATGAAGGTGCAAGCACAACACGTTCTCTACATTTGTAGCTGTGACTTCATGATATCCATCTTGATTAGTTGGATTAGACGTTTGTTTTTAGCCTTTTAAAATGTAATCTGTAACTGTAGTATTTTTATCCTTAGCACCATTAAAGTACACCTGTGTAAACTTTACAAATACAGAGATAACACATTCAGTCTCATACAAATTGAAATAACAAGTAACAAAACGCCCCCTCAGTTCAATAGTCATGGGTTTTACTGCTAAGACCCCTGGCTGATGTTAGCTAATGTTAGTTAACTTTGGTTACTTAGCTTTATTAGTGTTTTTAAATATCTATTTATAATATTACACATTGAAGGCACATTTTGGAATAAGACCTCCTCTCCACCAACTACAGGGTACATCCCCACTGTACTGCCCTTGATTGTGGCCCAAAGTGTCAGATGTCAAGTACACCCATGACTAGTAACACCTCCCCAAGTGAATTGCAGTTTAACAATCTGATTTGACTAACATGAGACCAAATATGATTTATGTGTGAATTCCATTTAGGAATTTTGTTGTATGTGCAATTGGTTGTATTTTTTATTTTTTTTACCTTGATGAGGGCTGGTGCTGTCTGAATTTCGGTGTAAAATACATTTGCCTCTATCATGCATTTCTTCATTTCAAGGGGATTGGTGGTTTGGATAGAGCAATAATAAGAAATCCTTGGATCAGCCTCGTTCAGCATGGCGTGATCCATTAAAGAAAAAGAAAGAATAACACAATATCTGCACAATGGATTTCACTTTATTTTTCTATTTTGCCGGACATTTGATATCTCAGAACTACACAACATTGCTAATGCTTAACTAGCACTGTGATAGACCTGTGTAGGATGTCTTCCTTACTCATGCCTAATGCATGCTGGGATTGGACCAAGCACCCATGTGACCCAGAACCGGTGAAGTGGCTGTATAAAATAGAAAAGAGGCTTGAAAATGGAACAATAAACATCACGTGGCTTTTCTACCGTAGATATAGATCTTTCTAAGCAGTATGGTATGGTGACGATGGTGGAAGGTGAGAACATTGTGTGCCAGCCATAAATCTTGAGCTAGTTAATGCATCACACCTCTCTCAGCTAGAGCTACTGTACAGTTTTAGCTTCTTAGTCATTAGCTCATTCATTATATAAAATAACACACTCCGGGGGGGCCCTAGAATGTACTTTAATGAAGTTTAAAGCAGTGATTTTCAACCTTTTTCGTTTGTGATCATTGAAGCAATCCACCTGCAGGCCCTAATCACAGAGTGTACGTTTGTAAATTGTGAGCAGTTCAGTCAAGGATTTTCCATTGTCCCTTCCAACTCTGATTAGGCTAAAATGTCTTGGTTTATAATAAATATACGTGTTCTAAGTACAATAATTGTTGCTGGAGGTTTTTATTTTCAGGACTGCCATTCCTCTCCGCGCAACTTGACAGTAGGTGAAGCTGTGCCAGAACCACAACTTGACTCCAAACAACTTTATATCAGAGCAGAGAAATCTGTGTCACCTGGAATCAAATAGGGGGCATCTGAGCCAGTCATCAGTACAGAAGATAATACCTCCTGTGTATCCATGCATGAAATGGCCTGTTCGCCCGTGCATTACAGGTTTATACCTGACAGTGACAGTGTGTACCTAGACAAGGGTGCAGTGTCTGTGCATGATAATGTAGTCACGGATGGGATCAATGTCTGAGTCACTTATGATATTCAGTGCTCATGATGCGTGAGGAGGAAAGGTCTGGTGTGACGACAATGGGAACAAGAGTTGCTTGGGGAGCCTTTTCCACACAATTACAGTGGTAGATAGCAGCAAACATTATGTGTAACAGTGCTTTTCTAATCAATGTAACACAATGTATCGTACCGCAAGGGTCATAAAATCAGTGTAGATACAGTTCAAATGATGAAATTTGTGTTTTCTGTTTAGCAGCAACCTCTACTGTCCTGTTACACTTCTCCCAAATGTGTGCATTAATAGGAAACTGTGATTTGAGTTTATTTTTAGGAATACAACTCGATTTTAGCATTCTGATTCAGCTTTGCATAAAACAATTCTCTTTCACTGTTACATATTGCCTCTTGTAAAGGAATTAGAAGGCTCCAGAGTTGTTTTTGTGTGTTGAAATTGAATAAGAGTAACTGAGCCTGAGAGGTTTGGCAAAACTGATTTATATCTTCCATCCTGGTGCATGCATGTAAAAACTGTCTCAATTAACTTAAAAGAGATGGAAAATGTAAAAACCAAAAGAAAAATTTCAATCACACTGGAACTGTCAGTGAGGAGATGTCATCATTCGCAGAAGATCAGTGAAATAAATGTGCATTTCAATCCACTACTGTTATGTACACTATTAATATTAGGAGTTGATTCATTGAAATAAACAGCTGGTGATGAATAATTCTCCATTCATACTCAGGTGCCATAAACCACTGCAGAAGAAAAAAGCGCAACGATATGACATCATTAAAAGAGTGATGAGGAAAAAACCTCTTCAGGAGGAATAAGAACGTAACTTTCTCACACTGAGATCAACTTATAAATTCTCTGGCTTGTAGCTTAATTGCAGTGTCTACTTTAAAGATTTCTGTATGATATGTGGCAGTAATGGAGGCACTTTTTTTTATCCCTCTCTCCTCCAAAAGAAGCACAACTCTATATTTTCTATTTTGTTGCCCTTAAAACTTATGAGTGAAATGACAAGATGAAGGGGTGGGGGGATTTTTGACAGAGACTCAGAGCAGAGCTAATGGCCCATTAAGCAGAAAAGGCTGCTTTTGATGTGACTGAAAGAGGAAAGAGAGTAACATGCAAATGCTGCGAAGAACAGAGGCAGAAAGAAAGAGAGCGAGCGAGAAGGCAAGGTGAAAACAATACCACAGAGCAATCGCTTCCTCAACATCATCTACTTACGGATCAGGCTTGCAGTACAAAGAGTGGCTTGGATCAGCGCCGACGCTCCGTGGATTTAAAATCTGGTTATCTGCTCCATAGTTTTGATGTGGTGATGAGCTTTGACTGAGCCCGTGCGTATTTTCAATTCTCGAGTTGTGTTCCCGCACCGGCAGCATTTAAAACGGTGTCTCACATCAAACATTGCTCACAGCACGTGGTGATTATCGCTGCTATATTGATCCTCTAGTATGGTGCGAGTCATACTTTTGGTTCAGTACAGCACACTTCCAAACGGATGATGGAAGCCACAGGCTCCCTTTACGGTTCTTGTATCCACACACGGCAGTTAGCGAGCCCATGCATGAGAAATGCTTTGGCACATAGACGTACTGTCAGGGGCACCGGCTGATCATGTATGTGTGACACTGAGACGCTAAATGATGAGGATAATGACACAATAAAGCTTACTATTAGCATTCTGCCATCTATTGTTGCTGGTCCTCTTCCAGTTGAGCGATCTCCAATCAGTTTTTAGTCCAATGAACCATCTTTGCTCGACAATCCAAAAACTCTTTCAGATAAACTAATCAAACATTTGATGAATAATTGAAATTATCATAGTGGCTTATCACATTTAAAATCCCTTTTCTTGGCTTGATTCATGCTGTAGAGGGCTTAGTCTGAAACTACCAGGTTTATTGAAATGAAAAAATTTTGTTCAGTGAACGATATAAGTGTTTAAAGATTATTGATAAGAATATGAGTTTATAATAACAAATTCGAACTGTATAATATTGAGTAATATCTAGAATTTCAGGTGGCTATAAATTCACCCGTCTTGATAGGACACAGACACACACAGCAGCTGAGCTCAGATCCTGTAAATGGATCACAAGTGTTATTGCCACGAACAATCTGATCTAATGGTGGTCAGCAAAATCAGCAATCATTTCATTTTGGGCCCCCCATCATTTACCTCCCAACCACCAACACTCTGTCTAACTCATCATTGGTACAAACCTAATGTAGCTATCCTTTCCAGTTATGGCAAAAAACACAAGTCAGTTATCTTGCATGGACACGACAGATCGCTCTAAGCCATTCAAGGGCCCCGGCTGGCTTCATTAATCATATTCTTTTGACTCTGGCAGTCAGTCCTCTGCCTGGGTTTATACTGGTCAGGTTCAGCAGTAGGCATTTTGTAAAATCTATACAATCTGTTGTTTTACGAATCCCCTTAAGGCTCACGTAGTTGTCGACTGGTTAAGATGCTGGCTGGTGGTGGCATGCAGGTTTTCGATACAAAGATATTTGAAGTTCAAATATTCTTTAATTTCTGGTTCATCAGAATCAAAAATAAATCAATATTGGCAAACTACAGTGAACCTGAAATAATTAGTTTTATAATGTTCATTTAGTGTGGTACTAAGGCAAGGGAGGAAAACACAATAGTACAGTATGTGTAGAATCTTAAATTCAAAAAGAATTGGTACATTAACTCACTGGATTATGTGATTCCAATGTGAAATTAATATAGAATTAATTCTATAATTAAAATAAATTAAATCTGTGTGAAAAGTAAACACAGTAGAGTCCACTTAAGAAGTACTACATTTTTCACAGCACTATAATTATTTTAGTAGTGGGATTATTTCTGCTGTTAGTTTTCAGCACACGGAGGGTCATTTTTACCTCTTTTACAATCGATTATCTCATCGCTGTGGCAAACGGTCTCAAAGACATGTTTAACCCTGACCATTATAAAGCAGCTGTTCCATTAGCGACAAAGACACACCGGGGGCAAAGAAGTTACATTGATAAGAAGTGGAAGCTAATTGGGAGTTGCACTGCAACATCAGCACCCAGTAGCAGAGCTACGCCTCCACCATTTTGAACTGAAGGTGGCTACCATATTATCAAAGAACTTAATGATGCCAGTTACGTCCTGCCTACAAAGTTCTCTACAAAAATAAAGGAAAATTCTTTCTATTCTATTTGTCATATATTTAATGCCTCTACCGAAATGGCCTGTTTTGAGCAATGAAAACTTATTATAAATATGCATACTATTATAACTATTTATTTACTTATTAATTATGTTTAAGTATTGAAGCAGAAATTTGTAAAACATTCATTCAGAATTTAATTTATTAAATAACAAAAACTTTCAAATCATGGGTTTAGATTGACAATTGTTCCAAATAGAAAGAAATTAGATGACTTAACATAACAAATTGTAAAGTTCTGCCTCGCTTCCCAGAGGAGCAAAAACTGAGCAGTGGACATAAATGGAAGGTAGAAAAATCTAGCACTCTTGGGATTTTGAGAAATCAGGCAATCTCAAACTTTTTCATGTCAAGTAACTAATTACAAATATATGCACAATAGACCACAGACCCGTGTTTGAGAGGACTTTATCCAAAGAATCCCCGCTAAGAAGATCCCTGGAAGTTAGTGTAAAAAAGTGACAATAATCAACAAGAATGGGTACCTTTCTTCTAAGAACTCGATGACCAAATTACAAAGTGGATCAAATTAGGGATGTTACAAGAATCAATAGATAGATGCCATAGATACATAAAAACAATAGCATTACAGCACAGTCAAATCAGTTCATATGAGGTCTACGTTACACAAGTAACTGTTCTGGAGTTGGCCAATGAAACCGACCCTGAGAATACAGCAGAGCCTGGGGCGGGGTTATGGTAGAAGTGCGTTGGGAAAAGAAAATACGCCACACATATGCACGCACACACGCACGCAAAACACACACTACCAAATGTGTTTTTACGTGCATGTTGATTAAAATAATTAAGCATCCACTAGGTTTACAAAACCTTAAAATTGATTTTATGTTTGATCCTTAAGTACATTTAATAGGAAATACTACAGTAGAATCAAGACTTCTTGAATTTTATGCAACTTGAAATTATTCAACCTTGATCAATATATTAAAAGAATGTTGCTTCAAATTTTGCTCTGGCCTCTTTAGATAAGTATTCAACATCATACCCTCGGGGCATGGACTTTTGGAAAGGGGCCAATTGTTTTGCTCCCAGTATTGCTGCTTGAACCGTTGTCCGGGGGCGTGCCAATTTGTGCATATTTAAGAACTACAGCCATATGCAAAGGACAGTCATTCTCTGAATCTACCGTTGATTGCTCCTCCTCAGAGACCTGGATGTTTGTCTCAGTAAACAGGAATTGAATTGCAAGAACTGAATTTGAATTGTAAAAACTGAATGTGAAAGTATACAGAGAGTTGAATTTTCAGTTAGGATCAAATACGGTTTCAGAGCAAATCAATTCAATTTCATAATATTACGTTCAGTTTCAAATTATTGGAATTCAGTACAAAACTAATAAATTTAACTTCATATGATGAGATTCAAATTCAGTTTTTTAGTGCATTGAGCTATTCAAATTCAAGTATAAATGATTCAAATTCAGTTTCTAGTTGCACATATTTCTGCTGACATCTGGATTCAGAAATAAATCACACATTTTTTTTCTGCACCCTAAAAAAAATCCTGATATATTTTAAATCATGATTCATGATGTTACCACAGTGCATTCATATAGTTTATATAGATATAAAAGGATAGTCTGATATAGTATGGAAGGTAACATGAAGCACTGACTGAACTCAATAGGGTTAGTCATTAACACATACTGGTATGGCTTCAATATGTCAGAGAATCTCTTCTTTACCAGAGCCTGTATAGATAGCACATTTCATAGAGGAAAAGGTAATCACGTGGAATGGAATCACACGTGGGATGAAATGAAAAAGAAAAGGACTGATGCAAGGAAGATATTTTGGGCTGAGAGAAGGGGAGAAGAGCAAAGGGGTGCATCACAGAGAGAAAAGGGAAAGATGATGGATTGAACATGAGAAGATAATGAGGAATGAAATACTGTTCAACAAAATGTCATCTCTCAGACAGTGGTCTGGGGAGCATTGCTGCCATTTCACTGAGATTGTTACTATAGATGAATTTCACCTACAAAGACATCAATTCCTCGGGTGCAGCATTTCCTGGATTTCGCAGTGATAGAGGCAGGCTTTGAAAACCCAGCTTTGAAAGCGGGCGAGTGTCACCCTCAATGAGGCTGCGTTGGCATCGAGATGAAAGTTGAATAGGAGGAGAGCACACATATATCTTTAGATCTAGAGTGCTTGCTACCAACATTTCTTATTAGTGCGGATATTTGGATCTCAAAGGAAAAAAATGCCACTGTGGCTTTGCCGTCTTGTGTCACAGACGCCTGTGGTAAAACTGATCAACCTAAACACACAGATAATTTGCTCTACCTAAGGTCTTTTGAACTGGTAAAGGTTATCTGTGACTCTGGTTAACCAGGATATAGCAGCTACATTTTCCTGTAGGATTATATTTTTGAGCTCTTAAAGAGGAGGATTTTTCAGCAGGGATGTTACAATCTTAAGTGCTAGTTTTTAAAGGCCAGTGGATGTTTGGGGTCTGAGAGAAGGCCAACAAGCTGTCAATTAAAGGTGGTAAAAGGAGTTGTAAGTGCTATTTCCTTGTGTGACTTTGAAAATCGAACAAAAACTTTGTACAAACAAGGCAAAGTCAGCAAAAGGTCTAGGAAGGCACACAGACTACCACATTTCAAAAGCTGAGATGTTCCATTTTAAGAGTTTAAAGCCGGGGTCAAATAACTGTGGTTTGTCCTCTCTAGTGGTAAGGAAAAATAAATTACAAGCAGAAATTACAGGCTGACTTGAGTCAAACTGGGTCCTCCACAAACACAGTAGGGGAATTGCAGAACACCTCCACCAGGACCAACATGTCATGTCCCTGTAATATCGTTTATATGCTTTGCCTTAAAACGCTGTGACCTTCCATTAACTTTAAACTCAAGTTTCCAAAGCAGTGTGCATGTAATCTTTGAAAATATGAAAAGTGTGGCAAAATGCTATGTCAGGTCACACCACAACAGTGTGTACTTATTGTAACGCGGGGTATAAGTTCCAGTTTGTGTCGTGTTGTTGTTTTGAAGGGGTTTTATTGAGGAAGGTGTCAGCGCTAGTTGGTAATTGTCAGAGAAGTAGTTCCAGGAGTGAAAAAGGGGTTGTGTCTGTAAGTTGCTACATTACGGCCAAAATTAATTAAATGTATCTCTGTTGCTAGGTGTCTGTCTGTCCTACTCTTAATCATTGTTGTTTAAACTAATGGTAATACTTACTAAACTTTGGTTTAGTAAGTGCTATGTCATGATAATTTTTGCAAGATAAAATAGTAGGATTCAGGCCAAAACTAAATTTTGACCGAATATGTAGTTACTGCGTTCTTCATTTGTATGGCAGTATAGACATCTGAAATATGGCAAAATCCCTAAAAATAAGTCAGACAGGTTGAGAAACATGAGCAGGTTTAAAAAAAATAAATAAATAAAATTAAAAAAAGTAAGCCAAACCTTTTTGAAAAAGAAAAGAAAGGCAAACAGTAATTTCCAACTGCCTGTAGTAAACATTCATCAGTGGGATGATATAAAGCTCTGATGTGATGTTAAGGAGTAATTCTAATTATCTTCTATTAATGCAACCTAATTAATTATGGGTAACACTAACTGAGACAGTAAATTGCCCAGTGCTGTGACTGGAGTATGAATGTGTGAAAGGCCTGCTAGTAGAATGGCAACCTGTCCAGGGGGTAGAAAAATGGATGGATGGAGGGGTCGCAAATGAAGCACATACAGGAAGTTGATGGATGAATAGAGGAATTGATGGACAGATTGTTGGATGGATGGGTGGATGGATATATAGAGAAGGTATAAACATGGATGTAAAAAGGATTAATTAATGGGCAAATGGATAGATGAGGCAGGTACACAAAATGAATAGCTAAGTGGTCAGACGTATGGATAGATGGACTGATAGATGGTTGAATGGAGGGGGGGAAGGTTGGTGCAGGTGTAGAAAATGGGTGAATGAATGGAAGCGTGTAAAATGAATGGACGGATTGATGGAAGGATGTTTGAATGGATGGTACCTCATTAGTTGTTGCTGTGTAGCACTTATTCCCTCAGGGCAGTGCTTAATTTGTAAATCGGGAGATCCCTGAACACAGAGAGGGTCAGAGGGAGGGAAAATTCAGGGAACACATCAAAAATCCACAGTGTCGGAGCACACTGGACAACGCCTAAGAGTGCTAGCTGTTAAAACGAAACAAAACTGTCATCACAAACAAAGCACTGTTTATTTATATTTATTAATCAGATAATTCACAATAATCGCCCAAAATCAACAGGGGGTGATGCGTACAAACAGCTGCTTCACACTTTGCGTGTCTCTCTCCCTTCACTTCCCTGTTGTTTCCCTCCTGCCTGTGGATTGCTACAATGGGGGGAAATTGAATTAGGTCCAACAGTTCTATTTCCCACCACGAAAAGCAAGCAGGCTAAGAAACCGGACTAAGTGACGTGTTCTGTCTGTCTGTCGATCTCTGCTCTGGCACAAATTAAGCCCTGCCTAGGGGCAATACAAAAGGAGGACATAATACTGCATCTTTACTGGAGGTAACTGGACTGGTTTTGTTAGTGACACTTGATATGTGATAATTATGAATGTATGTATTATCACAAATGTACCAATCTTTCACTCAAACTTCTCATTAAATCCATCCTTCCATGTACATTAACATTCTCCAGACATCTTAATAGAAATGAAGCACTGATCAATTTGATCCCCAAACCAACACTTCAACTTAACACAAGATGCAAATGAGCAGGCGAACAGTTCATTATTTTTAATCCTTCATCTTATTTGGGGGGAAATCGTGTTTGCTGAACAATGAAATACTTATTAGCACCCCAGACAAAGGACGTTGTGATTGACAGGATTATATTTAAACAAAGCCAGTGGTTAATCACTTCTCTCTGCATGAGGGCACACAGCCTAGTATTTGTTCTCTATCTCTAATTAAACAGAATTACATTCCATAACACATTGTAAAAGCTGGGGCGTGTTTCAAACCTCAAAACAAACTACCGCAGAACATTTTCAAGGAAATGAGGGGTTCAAAGAGGTAACAGGCTGAGTGTGTGGTGTCCCTCAACTGCATTTGGCCACCAAAAAGAAATGTTTTTTTACTGTCAAGCTTTGCAGTGTGAAGGAATTTTCCTCCTTGTATGTTAAACTTCCCTCTTGTTGGTTCAAGTTAACTTAAGACAGGGCTTCACAGGTCAGGTCAACTGTCTCTGTTCTCCTGTCTCACTCTGTGTGCCTGACAAGGCCAAGTTGGTTCTGGCCTCTGGTAAACCAAGGTCTGCTAGATATCTTCTGTATTCAGGTTTAGACACAACAGGCTGGAGCCTGGTTGTTGATGCTGGATAACAGAGACTGTAGAGAGGGTATGCTATTACTAGGACAGCAAAGGTTGACGTCTTTCCTTGTTTGGATCTGATATCCAATAGAGTCCTCACACATGACAGACTGAGTTAGGAATAAGCCTATACAAGTCCCTTTTTCCAGCCAACATAATACACATGGACATCATTTGGAAACGAGTGACCTCTGACATACTATACACAGAGCATTTGAAGAAAAATTTGTGTATTTTGTAGAAAAAATGGCATGCAACTATACACACACACAACAAATTTCTTTTTCCATCCAGCAGTTGTACATCACAGTGACACTAGAGGAAAGGTCAGAACCAGAGGATCTCCAAAGTCAAGGAGAATTTAGACAGTCTGGACCAAAGTGGTTGACCGACCGCCTGTCCCTACAGCCACTTGATTAGCATGGCTAAAAAACGTTATAGATTGCCAGTAATAAAATATAAGTTTGGCTTGAAGAGGAAACGCCCATCTTAAGTTTCTCTAGCAGAGTATTCACTGGTCTCATTTGCATCTCTATGCATAAATACTGATAAGCCATACAGGGTCTTGAAGTGTATGACTAACAGGCCGGTCTTACTGCAAGTGTCTTTTAATTCCTGTTAACATTAAGAACATTTATAAATATTTCAGTCAGCTGTGAGAGCAATCTTTCAATGAAAGAAGCTCCAAAAACCAATTGCGTCAAGGCAAAATTGAAAAATCTTGAATACACCAATTTCTTTGACTCCTATTCTGTTTTTGTGCTCTGGAACGCAACACAGGAAGCTGAATTTGTACGGTGAATAGTGGAGGATAAGTGGCGACCGGCAGGTAACTCATAGAGCTCTTTTATCAAGGTGGCCCCCAAATCAAGATCAGATCGACTAATATTCAGTGTTGCCATGTATGGAGCCCGCACCCACTCATCATACTGATATCGTCACATATTCAGCTCCAGATGTACTCAGAATCATTCCCTATAGAACCATATACTTACGCTATGAATACGACAATTTTAGGAAAATGTAAGCTAAGAAAGCTAAACCCCCCATGATATGCTCAGCAGGTTCAGAGAATTATTGCTTTGTGAGAATAAATCTCTTGGTGATTTTAATGTGGTGGCCGCTGATGTGCTCTCTTTACTTTTCTGGAATGATCAGCGGGGAGGTTGCCTCCAATCATTTTGCTTCCGCTGAACGGCACACAGATTCATGATACGCTCAATTGAAACTTTCCATCTGTGAATATTCTGCACCATGAAATGCTGCTCACAGGAGGTGCTTGAAAAAAAAAAAAAAATTTTACACCTGCTTCCCCTCATTTTACACTGAATGAGCTCCTTTGTTCAGTATCTGCATACTGAACTATTGACTTACTGTGCCGCAGGTCAGCTCGGCTTTAAATAAACAGACTTAATATTCAACGGAAATGTTTTATATCAGAGATCCTCAGAGGCTCCCAGATCTCTAAATAGATACGCATTAGACACCAGATTTAACCACTGAATTTGATAAGACTTTGCCCCCTGTACGCCCATACAGGAAATTGTATTTCCTGATGATTCAGTTTTTAATTGTACAACAGCCTACACTACATGTGAAAAGAGAATTAGAGAAGGGGGAGATTGTGATGACACTGAAACTGAGGATTAGAATTCCTACACACACTCTCTAATGCCCCTTTCACAAGAGACTTTCATATGACATTCTAACTTTTGTCTCTATATGTTACTCTTTTATAAGACTTGATGGGTAGTACGTAAGTCGGGCCTGAGCCACGTTCAACCCGAATCAGAAAGGAAGAAGAGGCCTTCACAGGTGATCTAAAATGGCCCCGTTGAAAGTCCAGCATGCATAAAAATTATATATTAAATACAGCACAGAACGAACGAGACCCCAGGACAGTCACATCCGATCCAGATTAGACCTGAGGTAATTAGACCGTGCACTATCAGCAGCATGATGCACCAGCAGATAATGAGCAGCAGCGACCAAAAAGAGTACTAGTACATCCTTAGAGTCAATGCAATGTTTTTCACAGTTCACACTGTCCATACTGCATCTAAAAACACATTTTCCTCCTGCAATGATTGATGCACCACACGATTGAAGCCGATAGCGAGTCTCCTTGGATCCATTCGGGTATTAGATATATTGACACACAGACTGTACACTACGTAAACCAAATTATAACTGAATATAATTTAGACCTGGCCCTACACACTTGCTTTACTAAAAACTGAATAAACCCAAGAAGACCTAAATAATAAAGCCAGGTCGGCTGACCAATTCCGAATGACCTAAGTTTGACCTGTGTCACTGTATCCTGAATCAAATCCAGAGTGAAATGGATTTTGTCAAAGCCTTCTAGGGTTCTTATTGCAGTCAGAAAAGCCTAATATGGCCTCCAAACTCTCTGTTCCCAAAGTTTTCATCCAACAATGTATTTTCTCATAGAAGGTTTCTTTCATTATTAGCTTTTCTGAACAGTTAAAACTTGATATTGGGGTCCTGTGTCCATTTTCAAAAATAACCCAACGCATAACCCTGTGTACTACAATATTTGAAGGTAAAATTTAAAAACGTACTAATTAGTACAGCCAAGATAAAACAATAATTATTGCATTTCAGTCAGCCAAGTCATGTGGAGTAAATTATTTCAATTTCAATAGTGCTGGAATCTGTACTGGATATTTGTACTGGATACATGTCTATGCTCTGACCTCGTCGCTCCCCACAAGGATAGACCAAACTCTGCACAGCAAATATTGTTACGACAATAAATCCCGCCCTTGGGGAACACAGACACAAAGCCTACAGGTGAATGGTGGAGGTAGGGCTTACAGTATGAAATACTACAACAGCAGCAGCAAGGGATTCTTTTGAGCAGTATGGTGAACAGGCTTTTCCATTCTTGCTAAAATACAGAATCATCTGGCCAGGATGAGTAAATTATATATAATTACAAACGATAATGTGTTTATAGAGTAATGCCTTTCAAAACAGTGTTCTGTGTTTTCGTGTGAGTGGCATATTATGTGCTGTTTTTTTTTGTTTAAAAGGTTTGGGGTACAACACTCAATTCAGCTTTTTCCACATTTTCTTTCATCTCATTATGTTCCCCACAGCTCATATGCACAACTCCCGTAATGTGGAACAGGAGCCATGACTTCTGGTTGATCAGCAGAAACAGCAACGGCTGGAGCCTTCAAACCGGCAATTCTGTGCTGAAGTGCACAGCTAACGATAAGGTATGAGTTCCAATAAGAGTGCAATATATGAGAACCATGCAGCTAATGGGCTGAAACAAAAGCAGTGGAGTCACTTTAGATGCGAACAGAAGGAAAACAGAGGGAGAGTGAACAGTTAATGGGGACTACAAACAGTCTGATGAGACACAACTCTTGCTATAACTGTGTCCATGAAAACTGGCATTCCCTACAATTTGCCACAACATTAGTTCCATTACAATAGAGTGGAGATAATGGCATTGATAATTAGATTGTTTAGATGTATTAAAGTGGTGGCCAGAGGGTACATGGGTACATTTCTTTATGCAGAAGTGATTTTTATAGGTAGGGTGGAAGGGATGACAGCCAGACAGCTCTGACACTGTAAAGGCTGATTTGTCTCTTTGTACTTTTATTGCAGAGGCAGCCTTGACAATCTGTTTTAAACAGTGCTGATGCCGATCAATTGACACTCGTGGGTGAGCCAACGTGGCCTAAAATGATGACAGTATTAGGATCTAAATCATAAACTACAGAAATCAATAACCCTATAAAAAAGAATCTTAAGTATAGTGATTAAAATCTGACTTAGTAAGGCAATATATTCAGACAGGACTTCACTAAAGTTACCCTGAAGTATAATATTTAAAAAAAAAGGACTAAAAATGTACGTACAGTAATACATTCTCATTGCCAGCATGCCTCTCCTTCTTCAGGCTCGAGTCTTTAAAGTCTTTCCATTTTCAGCAAATTCTCCGACACTGTGAGGTGACATTTTTTATGAGCATTCAAAGATTTTCTGAGGTACAAGACAACAAATAATATTTTTTTCTGCAGAGCTGTTTAATGTTCTGGATGATTACCTCTATTCCAGCAGTGTGTGCTGACACGTTTAGCCAATGCATCTATTTTCCCATGCTGAGAGTGTAAAGACTTAGAGAGGTTTGGAGGACTGGATTAACTGAGAGGCAAATGGGCTGTGATGGGATGTGATGAGGCAATGACAACAGCGAGCGCTGAGGAGGCAGCGACCGTCTGAGGGAAGCTCCTCCGGGACTGACTGTGCATTAGTGCATCTTCAGTGGCAAATGTGTCCCTCTGTCTGCCTAGGTAGATTACTCTGCGTGCGAAGCACTGTTTGTCTGCTCGTGACGAGGAAGTCTTTGTTCTGGATCACTCATTAAGCCCTCAACATACGCGTTACCCTGGGGAGACGTACCCTCCTCCAGACAGTAAGTCATGTACAGATAAAGCACAGTGCATGCACACAGGGACAATATGTTCAGTCCCTGTTGGTTTAAGTTGAGACAGGGTAAGATGAGTGATTGTGGCTTTGGATATTATGTTTAGTGCTCAATGCACTGATTTAAGCATCCAGAAAAGAGGCGGCATCATGGGATTGTGACTCATGCGGTAAGTGTCTATAGTTAGCAGTAAGACAGGGATGTTAGAGTACTACAGTGAGGGATCATTATAAGGGTAAAGCCAGACTCTATGGACACCTCCCACACCAGGCAGGAAATCTTTGTGGGCAGATCCATCATGCTGTCGATCTGAATGCAGTTTACTGCCTGCTCCATTGTTACAGCAGTTAAGGTTCACAAGTCAGTACATCAGGGCAGAGCTGCATGGGAACAGAGTTCTATGTCAGGGGTAAAATAATAGGCTGGTGATTTACATTCATTTACAACAAATCTTAGGTGTGACTGGTTACCATGCTGCCATTTTCCACCTCTTCCAAATCACAGTTCACTTATTCTGCCCTCTGTTCCGCCTGTAAGTGATTCATCGCTTCTCAAAGGAAATGAATAGGACGCGGGTGCTCCATCTAGCTCATACAGTAAAGTGTAAAGAGGTGTAGGGAGGAATAAGGGAGAGAGAGGCAGTTGGATTTGACCAAATGAAGCAGCAGGAATTTTAAAAAATGTATAAGATTTCTTTGTAGCCTCATAACCCGAGGGCTGGTGCCTCAATTCTTATCTGCCTTCCACTTTTCTCTCCCTACAAACAATCGTCGAAAAGCCGGCTGTTGCAGCAGCGACGTCTCTGAACATTTGGGTCACAGTCCGGCCTCTGTCGAATGATGTTTCCAGCAGGATAGTGCCCCGCCATGTCAGAATGATTCCAGGAATGGAGCAGTGAATTTACAATTACTGATTTTTGGGGGATGTTCGCTGCTTGGAAGTGTTGCCGAAAACTCTGCGGGAGCTTAGTGAGGTTATTGCACCAGTGTCTGTGACCAGTAAATTTCCAGCCACTTGATGAATCCAGCCTTGAATTGAAGATGCTCTGCAGGCCATAATAAAGTAGACACAGGCATTATCACTGTCTGTATATTTTTAAGTTTTTTTCTGTATGTGTATGTGTGTCTGTTCATCCTTGTGTGGGTCAAGCACCCACTTCAAAAATCCTTGCAAGCCTTTCATTGATGAGAGATGGGATCCTTTTATGTATTCTTTGTCTTTTTAATGTTCCTTTTGAATGTTAATGTTGGCATGAGAGGTGCATATGAATCCTTCATGTCCTTATCTCATTCAAACTATGCTGTTAATTGAAAGTTTTTCAGAACAAACTCAAAATGTCTAGGATGCTCTACAGAAGTAAGATAACACCTTCTACAAATACACCTTTGATATGAACATGACAAGAGAATTATGTTTTGATGCATCCAGGCCTGCAAAAACACTTAAACTGAAAGAGCCAACAATAAGGCATTAAAGTCATTCTCCAGGGGAACTGTGGCTTCAAAAGAAAGGATATGTTAACAGTGCTTTCCTGAAATGGGTATTGATTTTATGCTCATGTGAAACAAGTACAGACCCTTTTAATAATTTTGATACGCAACCCCAAGATTTAATCTGGTCAACAGGCAAAACAATCGATACATTTTCATCTCCATTTGTTCACGGTAGTGTAATGCCTGCTCTCATTTCCAGCATTCTTCATCCCACCTAAGCCCATATCTTACCAAGATTTTCTCCGCTTCCGTCTGTATTAGGGTTTTCATCACTTTTAGATGTAATTTTGTTCATGCTCTGCCTGCATCAGTTTGTGTATGTCCTAAACCTCTATCCTTCTGAAGAAAAATGTTTCAGTTGAGTAGAAAGGGGAATAAACATCTCTACTGTGCCGGGGTTAGGGTTATGTTTAGATTTAGGGTTAATATTGGAATTAGTTTTAAGTTTAATATTGATAATGTTAAAATGTAAGAATATTTAATGTTCTTGGTAGATTAGCTCAGCCATTAACTGACACATAGACACCAAGTTATGAATGTCTCCTGAGACTGGTGTTCAGTGCTAATACTAATACTCCTGATGACCACTGGCCAGACTGCCATGGAATTTGGTATAGGTTTGTCCCCTGGAAGACGACCCCAAATAATAGTTACCTTTCTGATATTTGACATGAACCACATTTCCATTCAAAGTACCCAGAACTTTTAGTCCCAGGAACTGTTAGGGTTCACTGCTCACTGCCTGGACTTTTGCTTTGTTCCCCTCACCTGCCATTCCCTCACCTTCCACCAGGTGCCCTCTGACTTTCCTTCTTTCCCCATCTCCTCATCAGCCTTACTCCTTTCACCTGTTCCCTCACCTGTCTCTACTCAGTCATCAGCCACCATATATATTCAAGTTCACTTTCCTTGTCGGGTGTCAGATCCTTCTGTGTGTCTGTGTGGTTCCTGTTTCTGGTTCCCGTTCCCCGTTTCCATGTGTTTGTGTCGGCTCTGGACTCTGTTACCTTGTCGTGTTGGAAATAAACTCCTGTCAGCATACCTGCCGGTCTCCTCTCCTCTCTGCGCTTGGGTCCTATCCTTGCCAACCGGCTACTCGCCGTAACAAGGAACTGCTAAACTAAAAGGTTCTTTAGCACGTTGTTGTCTGCATTTCCACCGAGGTCTAAAGACCCACGAAGATAAAGCAAATTAGTCCACTGACGTATGCCAAAAACGGCCCCACATCCGACATACAAAGCTAGCTTTAAAGTAAGTAATTCCATGACCTGTTCTTAAATCCAGTACAAATGTTCCATCTTTTAGACCCAAATGGTCTAAAACAAGCCTCTAAGAATAGAGACCTTTGTTCTATCTAATTCTTGGGCTCTGTTGGTTAACTGCAACATGTAGCCTCAGGGCCGCAGCAGGGCGTTGGGTATTTTGTCTTCTTATTAAATGGCCTGTAGATATAGAATTTGAAAATAAATTACAATAAATGTAGCTACTTACAACCAGGTTAGATTTTTGGAACTATTTTAAATAACAGATAATCCACTCAGTAGCAGTCCTGGTGATTTTGATCATTTAAAACTAAACTTTAACGGCTACATAAGTAGTTAACAGAAAATTGGAAATTTGAACGTTTGAATTTCTATGATAGCTTGTCAACTCCATCTGCTGTGGAAAATGATGTGATTTAAATCTCCAGAAGAGTGGACCTTGTGGTCGGATTGTTTTTATCAACTACTTTTTCCAAGGTCAAGTATGAACTTTCAATCCCAGTATTTTAGACATTTCATGTGGCCTGCTATCACTCATTTTACCTGTGCTTCAAAGACCCTTTTTCCACCAAGGTAGTTAGAGAGACAGCCAGTTAGTAGATAGTAGAGTCTGTGCTCTCCGCCAGGAAAACTGGTTCCAGTTGATCCCTCAACCCACCCTGTGTCCATTTTGCTCATCCAGGTTGCATTAAGTTTCCTCTAAAACATCTTAGCCAATGCAAATGTATCTGAATGAAATTTATAGCCGGTAAAACAAGTTTTCTTGGTTTTTGTGGTTTCCCAGCAAACACTGGGCCTCTGCTGGTTTATTGAGGGCAATACTGTGTAGGCCTGCCTACACAAACCCACACAGGAGCTGTGACCAGCCTTGAAGAATGTGGCGCTCAGACAACACAGTAAATACTGGCCTATGGTGGGTCCATATGGGGGAAACGCACAAAACATTTGGGGCAGCTTGAAAGGTTAACAGTGGGCAGCCCAAACACAGTGAAATTAGGGCCAAAACTGTGGGACCAACCACTGCCAATGAGCCTCAGGACCTCAGCCCATGTCCTGCCCATGATGGGCAAGAGTAGAACTGTTAGCTGGATCTCTGTCACCACACGTATCAGCAACTGACTGTCTGTCAGTGTTATAACCCGATAGCCACATTGGTGATAATACACTTGTCTTTGCAGGATGGTTACTATGGTTACTGAAGTATTTGTGCAATCTCTACTTTTACTTTACACAGAACATATACTCAGCCAGAGGTTCTGCTCTTGCCTGTCTTAACTAGTATAAAACCACAATGTGTGAGAGATGGCCTTAAAACCTTGGTAACACTCGGACATGGATGGACAGCCCCTTCAGTGACTCATGTAGGTACCACAGGAGCTCCAGTGGTTGAATTCGTTCACCGTGTCACTGACCTTTTACTTTGAAAAGAGTAAACAGTCGCATTTAACTTCCTGTACTTGAAATACGCCCTAGACGATTAATATTTAATAATAATTAATTATTTATTAATTACTAATTATTTTTGATGGCCATAATTAACCAGAATGGCCATACTACACCTTAACTGACTACCCGAGTGATTTCTTTGGCCACAGCCTCCTGATAGATGTTAGCGTGGCTCAGTTTCATCCCTGATAGACCTCCGCTTGCATTTTGACAGAGGACTTCAAACAAAAGAGAAGCAGGTTCCCTAACTTACCTCACCTGTCCTCAGCCAACTCCAGCCAGCCAAGGCCTCCGTGATTATTGTGCTGATAAATGACATCCATCAAGCGTAAAGGGCCCGGCTCCCTGCACTAGTAACTTGGCCACTTGTCAATTACCATTATTAATCTGTTATGACCCCCCACACCACCACCCCACCTGCCACCCCCTCTCTGGACTTAATACGGCCTGCCTGTCAGTTGCTAAATCAAATTATTTTGGAATAACTGATGGTGTGTCTAGATCCATCGCTCCGATGGCTGTGACCACGCTCCTAATCCCCCCTGCTGTTGGCTCAGCTGAAAATAGGGGACATATTTAAATCGATCAGGACTCATATTGGTTCTGACAGGCTTGGCTTTTGTTAGGTGGGGCAAGATGACAACTCCTTATCGACCGCAGAGTGAACTGAGATGCACTGAAATGGTATTTCTTTTCAGGTGTCTTGTGCTCCCTCCCTACTGGGAGGTCGATGCACTGCGCATACTAACCAAGACTTTTGTGTTTGCAGCCTTGCGTGGAAAACAGATATGTTATGAAAGTAATCTTAGGGATTGTCACAGTGAGAAGAAAATCTGTGAATCAAATGTTAAGCATTGTTATGCAGAGGTTCAGCAGTGCAAATTATAAAGGGTCAGCACAGCAGAGCACGTCTCCTGCACTGTTCAGTGCCAGTATCTTACTAGACATATGTACAATGAAGACATTACTGTACCCTACAGCATCAAGCACACTGCATTGCTCAGTTCAGCCTCTCAGTTTTCACTCCACCACCCTTATCCGCCTCCGTACATGTCCTCTCTCAGATGTACATTTTGTAACACTGTCACTCTGCTTGTTCTCCTTCAAACGTCTGCCTTGTCCCAGGAGCTCTCTGTTCCAGCATTCCTGTCCCCAGCTGCCTCATTAATGAACTGTAAATACTCTTTGCCATGCAGCAAAATTGATTGACTGGTGAGCCCACACAACTGGGAGGAAACTAGGATAACGAGATATATGCGCCAGGAAACTAGTTTTTTTGTGTTGGTTTAATTTACAACTTACTTAATTTAAATCTGTTTGTGCAGTGCAGAACGTAGAGATCATGAGCATAAAATATGTGTGTCCTCTATGTCAGTATACTTGAAGTACACAGTATAAGCTTGCTGGTCTGGTATTAGCTTTCCTCTGTCGCCTTGTCCCTGCACACTCGGACTGCAAATCCAATTAATCGAACGGAAAACGACTGCATATCTCTGACAGCGTGTCATATTTACAATGGGCTGGTAGTCTGAAGCGTGATGTCTCCACAGCTAAATCAAGGCCAGCCAAGTCCCTGTCAGGGTTCCAAAAGAAAGAAAGGCATGTATCCTTAGCCACATACACCATCATGCTTGAGAGGAAGCTTGCGGAGGATCACCCTGAGGCAAAATAGCATCAGCAGTCTCCCTCTTTAACGTGATAATTCTTGCATTAAAGAATGGGCGACATTGTTTTTCCCATCGGAAATTCATCAAATATATATTAATCTTGTTAGATGCTATGTGGGAGATGTCTTAATCAAAATAAGTTAACCTTTCCATCTCTTTTGGAGCAAGACTTGGCAAGTTTTGTCAATGTTTTCTAGCAGGCAGTGACAATATTGAACAAAGAAATAGAATTGTTTGTTTGTGTTTTTTCCACAAATCCACAGATTCCATCTTTCATCTTCATTGCTAAGGCTTTCTTTCTCCCCTTTTTTAAAGAGATCGTAATCTGATGGGTAAATGGGCGAAATCCACAACTGAACCAGTGCACAGGCTGGGGGAGTATCCCACTTTCTAATATTATTTTTAGGCCTATAACTATTGATTATTTTCATCATTGAATAATCAACCAATTTTCTACAGATTAATTTTCAAATTTGTCTGACTGACAGTCCAAAACCAAAAAATATTCACTTTACTATCACATAAGAAAAAGCAAAGCAGCAAATCTTCATGTTTGAGTGGTAGGAACCAGAGAATGTTTGGCATTTTTTCTTTAAAAATGTATCACCAAAATGAAAACAAAATTCAATTAACCAATGGATTAATTGATTTATTGTTTCAGCTCTAATTGTTTTAAGGGACAGCAGTATTAAGAGAAACAGTCGTAAATGTGTAATTCACATGAATTACTTTTTTGTTGCAATTGGGAACAAAACACTGCGCAAATACTGATTAAACTTTTTTTTTTTGTCAAACTGTATGGTTATTAAATTCATCCAAAGTTGACCCAGTTTACCCAGTATCTGAAAATTAACTGATTTAACCTGCTGAATGTATTATCATATGTCTATCTTCTCTTCTTTATCTTCCGCTTGCTGTTAGCGGTTTTCATGACAGAATTTCAAAGCTGCACTCAAAATGCAATAAATATTTTCATATTAATAATGGGTCAAATGACTACATTTAATGTGAAAGTCTTTCAGCGAACTGTTTTTATTTTGCGTCCTGCAACTTCACTGTTTTGGTTCAGTCTCACAGCTCTCATCAACATTGTCCAAGGAGCTCCGAGGTTCCTTTATACAGTGAAAAAGATCTGCTAAACACTCAACCGCTGTACACTACTGCCCAGCACCAAACAGCAGACAGAAGCAGTTGGGGACAAGCTCACGAAGAAAGTGGAGTATTTAGCAGCTGAAGAGCAAGATATTTTTCTCAGGAGTTTGTTAAGACCAAAACAGATCTCAAAGTAGAGAGAATATCAGACATACATTTATCAGTTGGAGACAAAGCAAATAACCAAATAACTTACTTAGCAACTGTACACATGGGATTTTGTGTGAACTCTACATACGACACTGAGGTTTTTATTTCCACAGAGCTAGGCCTAGTAATATCCAGCAAATAAAAAATAAAACCCATGCTGTAAAATATTTTAGGATGAGTAAGAGCCATGATGTTATGAAAGACATAGACCTTAGCTAATCTTTCTAACAATAAATTTGTAGAGTATAACTTTTTTTAAAGCTCTTACTAGCTCTTTCAAACAAATGAGCTTTAACTTATTGTAATGATAGTGTAATATCACAGTAACCACCACTAATTGTTGAAATGTGATATAAACTTAAACCTGTACAGACAAATGACCATTAATGATGTGTTTGGAGAGGTTTTCATTGGAAAATGGACTGGAATTCTATAGCATTAACTCACTGAGAGAGCTTGATCCGATTGAGCTGAAACATACTAACTTCATTGGGCATCTAATGGACTCCGACAGAGGACGGATATAGTGGTATTAGTTCGCATTAATGGTGATTTTAATTGCTGAGTGCTGAGGCATTATACCATTGTTTAATGATGCTGTGGCACTATTCCGCACTGCAATTAATGTCTTTTATAGGTTTACAGTCTTTTTCCGCTGCTGCAGTTTTTATTTCTTGGCATGTGCTTTAATCCACCTGCTGTAGCATGTCATCCCTGTGGAACCCTACACAGCCTTACTTACATACACTTTTTGCAATGGACTGTCTCCCATCACAGAACATATAAAAAATGTAAGGGAGGAGTAATAATCAAATCCAACTTAAGAGGTTTTAGTCTGGTACATCTCTGGGCTTTAAAGGACAGCTCAGGTTATTTCCAGAGAGATTTCCAGTTTAAGTAAAACACGATTTGTTTCAGACTTCATTACAACGTACCAGAGCCTGAAACTGACAGTAGTGTCTGCTGTAGTTTTCTAACAATGTGGAGTGGGAATGTAAAGCATAAAATAGATGGAGAGGCAGTGAAGATGTGTATGAATCAGAAATACAGTACAAGCTGCGAGGGAAGACTGTGGGGAAATCGTCAGTGAGAAAAAGCTTTAGTGTGTTCTCAGCCTCACTAACAGATTGTCACCACAGCGTCAAACTGCATGTTGGGAAAAGGAATGAAGGAGCGACGGAGGCACTCTGGTTCTTGTACTTGTAGTATCAGATAGAGCACATGTCAAGCTGAGTACAAAACATGAAGCGCAACATTATTTTATTCTCTTTCAAAGCCTTCACACAAACTTCACTTGTTCTGCAGTTCTATGTAGTAAGTCCATTTCCCCCCCAAATGTAGCAAATTATTAAATTATTATTAATCAGGCATGGAACATTTAGTCAATTTCAATGATTAAATGCATCAAACTGGCCTACTCCAGAAACTACTACTCAGAAAAACAAAAGATTTGTTTAACTTAGTTAATAGTAGTTTATTTACTATATATTATTATAACAGTCTTCCACTGCATTTTGGAAGATGGTAATCAATGTTAAGGCACAGCAAGCAGAAAAGATCAAAACCACTCACAGCATCCACTGGGAAAGGGGTCAAAGATCGTCAACCAGAAGTTAGTGAATGGCTAGAGAAAGCTCAACAAGGCCATACACATATACTGCCAGAGACCATCTTTGAACAGAGACTCCTACTGCCTGTTATCCGGTGACCAAAATTCCATACTTAAAGGGATAGTTCAGGTTTTTTGAAGTGGGGTTACTGATGAGGTACTTATCTATAGTCAGTTGACGGTCAGCGTGCTCCCAGTTGGAGCAGCCAGCAACCTTAATGTTGAACTTCCACAAAGGTGTGCTTATGCATAGGAATACGACCAAGGGTTGAGAAAATGTGGTGCCAAAAGAACGGGCTGTCTGACAGAAAGCTAAAGCAACTGATATTGAATGATATTGGTCTTGTGCCGGTATATAGCCTTTGATGGAGTTTACCATCCGTTTTGGGCTGCATTCCCAAATACATTCAACTCCATACAACATTACTCAAACGTGTAAATGTATAGAAAATGAATGGTGGTATCTGGAATATAAAAATCTTTTGCCTAAATAGAAACACTTACCTAAAATACTGGCAGTTAGATGGTGTTGATGGGCGTCAAATGAGGCGCATCAATTATTGCTCTCAGTGCGTTTGGGAACTTGCGCTTGAGATGCAGTTAAAAGCTCTGAAAGAGCAATATGTGGGTTTTGAGTTGAGATTATTTTGTTTCAAGTAAAACAGTTTTAATTAATGGCTCTGTACAAACTGTAAATACTCCGTACAGCCTGATATTCAAGATTTTCATTGGCAATGACTGTTTCACTGTAATTGTTGTGTATACGACAAATAAAGAACTTGAACTTGTACAGCCTGTTATACTCCAGTTATCTTTTTTTACATATGTAGTGCAAGGGCACTTTTTTCCTTTTTTTTTTTTACATAACCACGGCATCAAGGTTTTATTAACAGATTTTCACCCAAACTGCATACTTTTGGTGAACTATTTTCACAAAAGCCTACTGCATAAAAGGAGCTCCATATTTTTATTCAGAAAGCAAAGTCCTCTAAGTGCTAACAAGCATACAGTAACTGAACAAATACCAATTAGAAGACTATGAAGGGATGAAGCTTAAGTCACACCAGGTGGTTGCTCTTCCCACCCTGTGTCTACACTTTGATGATATGAAAGTTGGTCAGAGCTGTGCAGCATTTGGGTTTGTATTTGTGCTTCTAATTTTGGGAAATATTAATCCTAATAGCATGTCAGGAAGGAAGGTCGGCTCTGGTGGAAACTTACTGAAATATTGTTTATTAAATCACATTCGACATTCAGTCCAGCAACTTAAAGAAATAGTTCCATATTTTGGGAAATATGCTTTTTTGCTTTCTTGCTGAGTGTTGGACAAGACTATTGAAACAACTCTCATGTCTGTATGCTAACTATATAGTTAAAGCCAGCAGGCAGTCAGCTTAGCTTAGCATAAACCTTCACTTTACACGCTCACTAACTAACATGACATTTTCCATTTGTTTAATTTATACAGCAACCAGGGCGTGAAAAACAGAAACAAAAATGTTCGTTTGTAAAAACAGCGAGCTGTGGTTGTAATGGCGTCATGTACTGGAACTAATTCTTGGCCGAGTGCAGTTCATTGCTGCAGTCTCTGCTGGTTGCCTGGAACCTCATGGTGACGGCAGGCACCATTACATTTGAAAAAACAGGTGTAAAAACTGCAAAAGGTTTAATTCATACATTTTTTCCCCCTGCTGTTCCTTGTAAAAAGTCAGATTTTTCTTACCATAGAAACTAAAGAATAGAACCTGACCTTCTCCTGAAAGAATCTCATTGCAGTTTACAGTGATTGCCATATGACAGAACATGAACTTAACATTGGTGGTCGTCCTGTTGTTATTCTGTGTTAATGCTTCAAGAGCCCCATGTGCAGCATCTACTAGTGACATTATTCTTTACATTGTTCAACAAACAGTGTTGAATGACACATTTACTCATGCCTCCTAGATTAACACTAACTTTTAGCTTTCTTTCTGGTAAGGCATTGCTCCAACCTACTTTTCTGTATCCTGTATTATTGTCCTGCATTGGATAAGAACTGACTGTAGTCATATTCATATATTCTTTGGCTCTCCAACTCTGAACAGACAGGTATTAGATCTGCATAGCACATCTGTCATGCTGTATACTTTACAATATAGTTTTGTTAAGACTCCACTGCTACTGTTAATGGACATTTGCTTTCTGAAAAAAATATTTTTAAGCATCAGGGATGATGAGCGAAGGGTGGATCTTCTTCTCAGGTTCACTTAAAGGTTAATGTTGTTGGCAGATTTTGTTATTGTAGGTTTAGACACATTTTAATGTTTATTCAGTTTTTCCTCAACAGTCTGTTCATAACAAGCAAAAGAAAAAGTAGCAGTTTTGTTGTCGTTCTTGCTTCTGTCATTTTGGGCCAGTTGTTTTCATGATCATTTTCATCTGCAAAATAAACAATGTGAACAAATTTTCAAGCTGCCAGTTCGGCACAATTCCACTAAATTACACTCTAAATTACTTTTAATGACAAAGACTATTAATGGCAAAGAGCCCACCTCTGCAAAGACAGGAGGAAATAAGGCACTGATTGAATGCTGAATATGACGCGCTGGATATATTGAGATAATGGATAGAAAGCATGACTGAGGAAGGTATTTGGTGGAATTACTCTCACTATAATAAGAAGGATATTATCCAGAGTGAAGCTTTGGATGGAACCCTCCGTCTGCAAAAGCCTGGGCATCGTGGGCCTCTGATGATGTCTTGACATTAGCGGAGCTCATTGTTCAGTGTGCTGAGGTCGCCGTTGTGATAACTGAGCTCCAACCAGGCGGACAGAAGAGTCGCTGACAAATCCCAGGTCAGAATGAGTAAATGTATCAATACAATCTACCGCAGCATCAGACAAATAATTAGTTTTTGCTTGACCTTTAACAAAGACTGCACAGCAGAGAAGTTTGGAATTAGCCATTTCCGGAAAAACACTTTGATTTATTATGATAGAATGCTTAAAACTACAACAAGGTGGTACTGCAGCAGGGGACCAAAGTAGAAAGCTACTACAATTTACACTCCATACAGTATTCAGTAATATGTCTTGGTGAAAAATAATACTAAGGATTACATGGAATTATAAATGCAGGGAGGTACCTAGTACACTACCAAGTACTACAGAACGTAATCCGTTAAAAAAATGGCTTTAATATAAACATCAACTAGTTTTACTCTGAATCACTAAACTATGACAATAAATTAATTTCATCCTTTGCACTTAAAGATCATTGGTGTAAATAAATACTTGAGAAATACTGAGGATAACAAAATTGTTTGCCATTTTTGATCATATTTATTATTAGCTTCACCAATGTTGTGTGTTGTTTGAACATTTCAGAGACTCTGTCATTGCTGATCCCAGTCACCAATGAAATGAATAAAGGTGATTCTGCAATACACAGTCTACATCCATTTCCAATGTTTACTGCCTAACTGCTGAAAATAGCAGCCCTTTTTGCCCAAATATTTCCAAGAACTATGGAGACTATGGAAAATACTCATGAACTAAAGCCTATACAGTGTTCATTAATATGTCAAACAGAAAAAACATATTTGGTATTTTGTGGCATTTTAAATGTAGAGACGTAATATAATAAAACATCATAAAAAGCATTTCAAGTACAGTAGATAATCAGTTAATAGTAGCTATAATATTAATTTCCAATTTGTCATTTTGGTCCCATCATAATCATGCCCAACCCTCTGAGGCAGCAGTGGCCCGGAGTTTAGAGCAGTGGGCTTATGACCAGAGTGTAGGAGGTCTGATCCCCGGAGACCAGTAGGATAAATCTGAATGGGAGAGTTTGCAGGTATTCCAAGAATCTATGCAACCCTGAGCAGACTCTTACTTCACTAATACCTTGGCCTGGTCACACATGGGAGCGTCAACAGATCTTAACACAACATAGCAGTATACACAGTACTGCATGTGAGATATACAGTAAACTCACTCCCAGTAGTACCCCAGTGCTATTATGACTGGCAGTAGCTGTACAGTGGTAACAAACTAGCCCGCAGGCAGTCATCATTCTTGTCTTCCAGGCTTTTTTACTGCACCTGGCATTTAAATTGTCTCAACTTTTTCAATAGCAACTATGGCCCCTGTAATAACTCCCTGTGTCTTAGCTCTGTTTTCATTACAGAACACAGAGAGTCTGGATGTCTGACTGAAGACAAAGGGCAATTATACCATGTCATGCATATTCCTTTGTATTTCTTCCGGTCACTTCACTTGAAATCATCAAAGCACCTGATAAGAACGAGATTTTATCTTCTCCCAGCACACTCGCTTCATTAAATCAGAAATAGAGAACAAGAGGTTTCTCATACAGATTACATTATTTAATGAGTTCTTTAAATTGCCTATCACAAACTTCAACTATAAGAGTCATTTGCACAGCAGCAGTTCACTATAGATGTATCAGACAAAATGAGAGGCTCAATAGCATACGTCTCTTGGGCCACATGTATAAAACTGTTTATTTTAGTAAAGAAATCTATGGAAAGACACACAGGAAACATGCATATGCAATTTCTTTGTCAGATTTATAAAAACCCCACGCACGTCTGTCCCCATGTTTTTTTTTTTTGTTCATGTATCTCAATGATCCTGAAACTGCACACGTGCCTCCTGACCATGCCCAAAATTTACTATAACTGGCTTCCAACATACCCCCAAACGCGTGGTTTGCATATAAAATGGCCAGCATCAAAACAGTTTAGTTTTGAAGAGAAATGGAGGAAGCATTTAAGTAGCAACTGAAGTAGAAGAAGAAGCACAATTTTACCGAGTGTGAACTTAAATTAATGGTTGATCAAATTGACTGAAGAAAATTCAAATTATTTGGAAGCCTAAGCTTTGGCATTACCAACAAAATGAAAAAAAGTAACACTGTTACTTTCACACCGTTAGTTCTGAGCCACGGACCCTGGATGGATTTTTAAAAAGTGGTCTGATTTCAAGGCAAGAAGTTCATTACTGCACACAGCGTTAGTGTACGAGGTACTGGAGGAGGAGAGGGGACCCCAGCGCTCTTTACGCTTGATGAGCACATTGCTTCTATCTGGGGCCAAACTGCCATTAGTAGCTTTGTTCCTGATGAGTTAGGAGACACAGATGCGCCTGCCCAGAGGGAACTTGGTAAGTCGCCCAGTTTGAATCTTATTGTCATCGGACTTGCAATAAAATGGCTAGTTTGTCCTTTGCTAAAATGTAGAATATCTTATTCATAGATTCTGACAAAGACCCTGGTGCCTCCGGCGAACAGGCTGAGGTTCGGGGTAGAGAATCCAGCGCTAGTGCACCCAAACCACAGACACCGCCTGCCCCGACATGTGCACGTCCTCACTGACCGTGTCACATAACGAAATTATTATTATCACATCAAGATGCAGTTGAACTGCTGCTGAAGCTGGCTGGTGTTCAGCATTGGCTTCAACGGTGCAGGCATCAGGTCTGACACGTCTAGGTGGGACAGGGGACTGCGTTCCTCAATGCCAGATTGTGCAACACAACACAACAACCTTATATTTTGCAAAAATGTTCCGGCTAGTAGAGTAGTCTACCACCTGTAGCATCCAAGCACAACAATCTCCATTTTTAAAATCCAGTGCAACACTTTATCACAGAGCGTGCGCGTCTGTGCACCACATTATAGCACATCTATTGTACGCTCTGGGGGTTTGTAATTGGCGTAAGTAGCCATGACTTCAGTGTATACCCAGTGTCACTTGAGGGTATAAGATGTGTGCATTTAATGGTTTAAATTGCATGAAAAAGAAACAGCATAAATAGGTCAGTAATTAATCCCATTTTACCAAAAAGCCATCCATCTGGCAGTGTTCCAGCTTTAAGTCAGCTTTGAGACAGTATAAATGAATCGTGGCTTGACCAGGCCATTTGGAAACCACATTTGTTAGCATAATTTGCGTATCACAAATGATCTGGAAATTGATGGAGTGAAAATGTTTCTGATTAAAGTAAAAAAATTAATTTGCACAAGGGTTCCATATTGACATGCGTGTGTAGTCAATAGCTCCAAATACATTCAGGAAACTGGACATCGCTGTTAAATGCATTCTGAAGTTGGCCTGTTCAGCAGCTGTGGAAGGGAACCTGATGTATCTATTACTCAAAGAAATTATGCCACCCCACACCATAGGCATGACCCGGCTCAGGGCAGACTGGGTTGTCCCTGATCTGTCCGCAAGCTCCTGCTGAAACGTCCCCATCACCAAAAACCCGATTGTTGTCAATATCTATAGAGACGTAAGTACACTTTTCGTGTGTATGCGTGGTTCATACATTTGACCTCTGGTCTTACTATACTGCACTGAGGCCCTACAAAGCAGGATGTGTTCTTACATAGCAGCGATGCTACTATACTAAACTGCAAAGCACATGAGTGAGACATGACTAAGAAATACCAGAGTTGTAAAGTGTGCAGAGGTGTCATGCTTAATGCCAAAAACATACTTTAAGGTGGCTATAAAAAGGATTCACACTTGGAAGTCATGTGTTTCTCATGTTTTCCATCTGACAATGTCGAATTGTAAACAAAGTGATCTAAATGAATTATAAATATAAAATACCAAATACCAGCTTGCATGGGGATCCTGAGTGAACAGCTATTTTCGACTCCGGACAATTCTTGATTGGACTGAGATCTGAACTCCAGCACATTAACATTGTTACTGTGTAGCTGTTGTTTTATTGTTGGGCTCATTGTCTTGCTGGAACACAAATCTTCTCCCAAGTTTCTTGCAGACTGCATCAAGCTTTCCTCCAGGACTTTCCTGTTTTTTTGCCGCAGTCACCCTCTACCCTCAAAAACCTTCCGGGGCCTGCAGCAGAGAAGCATCCCCACAGCATGACGCTGCCTCTACCTTGCGTCACGCTGGGGATGGGATGTTTAAGATGATGTGTGGGCGTTCGGTATGAACGACATAAAGCTCAGCCTTGGTCTCATCAGACCAAAGAAGCTTCTTCCAGCTGACTTCAGAATCTCCTTCATAGCCAAGATGTAAAGTGAGTTTTCTAAAGAGTGGCTCCCACAAAGCTGCGAGTGGTGAAGCAATGGGCCAACTGTCGTCTGCACAGTCTCACACTCCTCCAGTGTTCTCAGTGGTCTCTTGGTGTCCTCCTTCATTTGTCTCCTTCTTGCACACTCACTCACTTTTTGAAGACGACCTGCTGTAGGCAGATATGAGTGATTTATGAGTGATTCAACTGGACTCGAAGGGATGTTCTGTGACTTGGATATCTTCTTTTATCCATACCTTTCGGTCACCCTTTCGCTGCACTGTTTGGAGTGTCCCTTCGTCTTTACGGTAGGTTTTGCCATGAGATTGACTCACCACAAGTTGGTGGCCTTTTAGATACAAAGAAAACCACCTGACTACACATAGGTGATATCCATTTAACTGATAATGTGACTTCTAAAACCAACTGGCTCTACTTATACAGATATGTATTTTAAACTTGTAAATTTAGTTCACTTTGTAGAGATTTTTCTCGCTTTGACAGTAAGGGGGCAAAATGTCATAATAAATCTACTTTGATCCAATGCTGTAGGCACTGTATATCCTAATAGACATAACGTAGTGAGAAGTGACACCTGTCTAACTGCATGAATTACCCCTGTCAAGAAGGTGAAAGGGGCAATTTAGTAACACTAGCACAGGTGTAATCTTGCCTAAATGATTTTGCCTTAACCGACCTGCGCGTGTAATGTATTCAGCTGCCTTGGAAGAGACAGCAAAGAACTAATTGAAAATTATAGGAGAGAAATTAAAGACAGGATTACGTGATTACAAGATTACACTTTAAATAAAGTTGTACAGTATGCTTTGATCACATTTCAGTTTTTCTTTTCACACATGTAAAATCAAGCTCATTTGTCTATTGTCTACTGTCTGTTATATTTTTAAATGAATGCATCCAGCAAATATAATTCCTCTTGACCATGCCATATGATTATAAAAGATAGTTTTATCAAAACAAGTTGTCTCTCATCAACACCAGATTTGTGAAGACAGAAAAAGTTACATTTCTGTATTTAGATATTATCAAACTCAGAGTGAGATGAATTTTGTTCATGTGCTCCTTATAATTGGACTTGAGATGGAGGCAGGCTCCTTGTGTCCCTGAGTGTCAGGCTGGAAACCTGTGTGAACAGGTCAGTAGATCAGAAAAGGCCCTTCTCACCTCGCAATATTAACACCAGCAGAAAAGTTGAACAAATCCATTCCTGAGGTGTTTTCTATATTTGCTTATCTGAGGTTTTCCCAAGCTTTATCCTCCATCTTTACCTAATCATTGCATAATCAATAACAGTTCCCTCCAGACATTTTCACCTTCACATGGGAGGGCAAGCTGGAGCTCTCTCTTTGTGCAGGGAAATCATTTCTGTTCATTCGATGTCAATTCCTGTAGCCTTCAGTAACTGGTAATGCTGCCAAGTGCTTGCTTGGAAAAGACTACACTTTTCATCCTAGCAGGATAATAGGATGTACCGAATCTAATGCTGCAGTTTTAACTCAGAGGAGGGTTTTTCTGTATAATCATATATGTTCACTATTGATTTAATATATTAGCATTTGGTAATTGCCTTGTAATTAGGGCTGCAACTAACGTCTATTTTTATTATATAAAGATTCTATGTTGTTGGTCGTTGTTGCTTTATATATATATATATATTTACACACACATACGTATATATACATACACACATACATATATAAATAAATAAGTATACATATACCTAATCTTTCACCCACTTGTATGTACAGTATATAATAGTTCTATATATATGCAGAGATGAAAAGAGTACTAAAATCATACTCAAGTAAAAGTAAAATGTATAAAAAAGTACAAATATACTTAGATAAAGTAAAAAGTAAGTCAGTTTAAATGTACTTTGAGTGAACGTTACAGCATTATATTTCGTGGGGAGTGGTGATATATATTTCAACTGTTAAATTAAAGAATACCTTTAAGCTACAAAACAAATTGCATTAAATGTCAATGTACACACCAGTAGAACATCAGCAACATGAGCCCTGAATCTGCTGTCAAAATTAACAACAACTTCCATTTCTGAAGATGCACTTTGCTTTTGGCTTGATTATCACTTCTATATATAAAATGGCCTACCTCAATGCAGCCTCAATAGTTAGCCAGAAAAGGGGACAAAAATCTGACAGTTAAACAAAAATGACCAACAATAAATAAAAAGCCTGTGGGCACCGCAACATGCATTATTAGGCTAATATCAGTGATTAATTAAGGTAGATGTGACCTCTTCTAACAATAATAAGGTACAATAATGCTATTGTACATATCACTCCGTTTACATGCACTTATTATTCCAATATTATTCTGAATATGACAGTATTCCGAACTTACGGTACGGGTCATGTTAACAGCATATTCCTTTTGGATATCCCGGCTGATTCTGAATAAAGCATTTTCCCAATTAAGACGTGTGATATGCTGGTATTATTCTGGTTTTAGTAACATTCTTTGGACATGTATACAGCACATTCAGAATGTGCGTCTCAGTCTGGGATTTTTTGGTATTTATGTGCAATAATGAATCAATAATCAAAGTGGTTGCACATTCATTTTCAGTTGACTATTTAATACATTAATCTGTAACTAATAACTGTTGTGGGCATTATCTGTCATTAGCCAATTTTTTCAAGTGATTCAAATACTGTAGGTCCAGTGCTGTGCTCCTTGAAAAGTATTTGCCTGGTTGAACTAATCAGAGTTTTGTAGGCAGGATTAAGAATGTGACATCATCTTCTTGTGCCAAAGCCAGAACAAATAGCTACAAGCACAAAGATCGACCCAGCTGTACAAGCTGATGTTGGTTGAACTTACAGAAATAACAGGTCTTAAATAGACACATTTCTTTGACCAATTTGAAAAACATTCTCTTAACAACCACTAATGCCTTTTTGTCGACTTAAATTGATGTCAGCGTGACATATACAGCTGTCACTTCTGATTATATAGCAAAATGACCCCATCTCCCAATAAAAAATTGACTAAAATAAACACAATGTCAGACTCTTTAAGGGGTGAAATAGAAAAAAAATCTTCGTCTAATCATAAGGCTTTTTTTGTAATTGCCACTCTACATAGTGGTTATCATCAATACTGACAGAACACCTGTCCCTGTGGGATTCAGCTTGTGTACCCAGGCACGACCAATCCAGTATAAACGTGCGAGATCTTTACTATAACAACATGATGTGGTGTAAAAAGATACAAGGGTTGCTTCTCTCCTTTCACGTTCCCAACACAAACTGACCGCTCCAGAAACTGATTGTGACAGGGCCGAGACCAGTTCCTTTACAGGGGATTGGTGCGGTTCTTTTGGTCATCACCTAAGTGCAATTGCTGTGTTCAGATCTTCCCCAACGCACCGCACCATGGGGGAAAACAACCAGCGTCCGACTCGACCAGACTAAACAATGCAGGTTTAAAAACGGCATAAAGGCAATTGGGTTGCGGGCTGGGGTGCAGACCTTCAATCTGCACCGCCTCTTAAGGATTATAACTTCAACTGAAGGTTAGTGGTGGCAGCAGACTTCATGTGTTACTGACACATTTAAACTCCTTTACTAGGCTGTACTAATCAAACTCATGGGTCTAAGTTAAAGTAAGAATTGTTCATTAGATAACAAAAGAACTAGGATTCTTTTTGAAAAACAATATTACTCCAAATCTTCTCTGGCACAATATCTGGGACATTGTTACTATAACTTGCTTTTTCACCTCACGCCAGGAGACCATTGCGTCTTTTCCTCAAACTCATTTAAGGCACGTTATTCCCACAGGCCCTTATTTCACCACATAGCTGTAGCTGTTTCTCCTTTCTCCACTTCAGTTAGTTTTACTCCCTTGCTAGAGTGCACCACAAAAAAAAAAAAACAAGACAAACAGAACTATTTTGCTAAACTGCTTTTCATTTGAATAATGTCAGCCTACCTGCATAATTACCCACATCACAGGATGAGGACAATTTTTTTTTCTGCAAATATGGTTCAAAGCACAAATTTCTCTTGCATCTCTTCCTCTTCTGAATCTCACGTACGGTAGATTTGCAAATCCCATTTGGGGACATTCGACAATCGGAGCACAGCCAGGAATTATGAGACATTTGTGACAGTGTCACCGCGGCAACGTAGAGGGATTCTTCAGAGGCCCAGCTGCTGTTATCAGGTTTCCCACACAAAGACAACACGCTAAAGCTATAGAAACAGTGACGGAAATCACCTTCTCCCATGGTCGGAGCCGGCTACAAGGTTTTGTTAATGTCAAGACTAATTGGCCCTGGAATGATTTTGATTCATGTACAGTACACACTCAGATACATACTTGCAATGCACAGGCATCTTTTCCTGCAAAGCAATTTCCTTTGGAGCGTCGAACATGATAAAAATCACTGAATAGTGAAGGAAAAGTCCGAGCAACCTGTTTACACCAGTCATGACCCCATCTCTCCGAGGCACCTCAGTCATTTCTTCAAATGTCACCATCAGAGCTGGAGCTGCCATAAGGCACCCTTAAATTTGTCTTTAAAAATAAATTCAAAGCTGCATTTGAATGAAGGGCTACAGCTGCAGTCCCTGCTGATAACTACTGACTGAGGGCTTCGCTAGAAAAATGAATCTGCTTGATTTGCCTCATTGCACATCTGACATGTAGGCAGTTCAGTTTGTCAGTTCAAGGGTAAGAATTAACAAATGCTGGATTGGAGTATTTTATGTCTCATCTTGGGTGCAATTTGTTTCAGAAACCAAATGAAAAAGCTGCTACGGCCTCATTCTGTTTGTTTTAGGCAAGGCTGCCTCATTCATCTGTTAAGGCAAGCTACTATTTCACCTTGATCATACCATTTTGTAAACATGAAAATCAATCACAACTGTTTGATGATGTGCATCTCTAAAGGACACTAGGTCAGGATGAAACAGACTATGGAGGTACGACAGAGGTTCCATTTCCCTTTACATAACAACTTATTTCCTTCTCTACCTCTTCCTTTCCTTTACTTTGGAACCCCAAAATGCTCAATATTAAATAAATAAAATAGACTTTACACAATAAATAATGATACGAACAAATTGTTACATTTATAAACAATTTGTCAAATAATTGAAGATATTTTAAAACTCAACTCATCACTATAAAATGTTACCCTTTTAATTTTCATAATAAGTTTTATGGGAGTTCATTTTTATTTGATATACTTTTATTAAAAGTGCACTTTTTCTGTCTGTTTATATTTTATACTGAAATTTCTCTCAGTGACACTTTACATATGCAAAGTTTTATTCAGTTATTCAGTCAGCTTTTATGTTCTAACTAACAATTAATGAAAAGTGACATTATGAAATAAAATGTGTCATTATTAAATTAAACTTGACCTTAAATAAAAGTGGTATTAGGACAATGCTATGACCTTGGAAAAAAGACATATCGAAGTACAAAGGGTTCATTTCACAAATTACTAATTATTTTACGAATCTTAGTTACATTTATATATTTTACATAATTTATTCATGTGATTATTTAATTCATCATTAGGTATTTGTATATTAAATGTTAAACACTGGAGCCTTAGTCCAAATAAACGGCAGCCTGTTAGCATATTAATACATGCTAGCAAGTTAAAACCATTCACCCTGAGGCACGTCATGGAAATCAGTCCAATATATGTGGAGACATTTGATTGAAAACCACAAATGTCTAGCTCATGGTGGTGCTAGATGAAAAGTCAGTAGAATATGTCCTCTAAGGACCATGAATGTTTGCCTGTCCATCTAGTAGATATTGAAATATTTCACTTGATAAGTGAAAACTCAGACCTGCTGTTGGTGCACTACAGGAAAAGTAAGGGGATCACCAAAGTCACTATGGTGCGGGTGCATCCTCTGGGGACCATGAACATCGGTACCACATTTCTCAATCCGTCCTGTAGTTGGTGAGATGTTTCAGTCTGAACAAAGTGGTGGACCAATAGAACGACATCACCAACCTTAGAGCCAAGCTAAGCTTAAACCCTGGTGATGTTACTTGAAGACGTCACTCGATGGTGACCTCCAAAGAAGACAAGATACTGTTTTCATAGGTGAGCAGTACAACCACTTGATGAGTGAATTGACCTTGATGTATAAAATCAGTGGCATTCCGCTTTATCAAAAATATAATTAATAGACGTAAGTTGCAGCCGTAATCTTGTGACTGGCTGTTGGGCGGCGGTTTATTATAGTGATATCTGTTTCCTCATTTCATTCATTTCTTTTCCTCACTTCCTCCAAATTGCTTCCCGGGAGGCGACACTGAAGGAGGAGATGAAACAATATTTAGTATTCTCCCCATAATTTCAACCACGGAGTCCTCCATCGCCCTTTCAACCAGCGAAGCCTCACTCCTGATGCTGCAAAATTTACTTCCAGAGAAATTGCTAAATCGGCTGCTGAAATTACACCCCCGTGTTAGATATGTTAAACACTCCTGCAAAGCTTCTCCTCTCATATCAGTAATGTGACAATGCTGGGGGAAGGGGCCTAATAAAGTGGCGCTCCAAATAGCAAACAAGACACACTCACAATATATATATATTTACACTTTCACCAGAGGAGAGCTTACAGTAAGTCTCCTTCAAAGACATTTTTGATTTTAACTCAATTTTCCATGCAAGTCCGATGATTCATAATGTAGGCCTTTCAAAAATTTAAAACTAGTGTCTAAAAATAGATAGCCCTGTCATATGAAAAACAGTTTTAGCTGTAAGTGTGTGGTATAATGAATATGGAGGATGAATAGACACAACTGACAATACCTGATACTTTTATCTTCTTCTATCTTTCCCTTTCCTGCCTCGTCATTTTTAATTTTCATCAATAAATCCTTTGTCATTTGTACACTTTGATCACCATCAGGTGTATCCATCTTTTTGTCAGCTGGAGCATGATTTGCTCATCTGAATTATGCCTGAATTACGCTCCCACACATACTGTTCAGGCGACTGACATTACAGAGAACGGATTTCTGGGTATTGCAATCAGAAAAAGCCAAGACCTATTAAGATAAGACGTAGATGAAAGATAATATGAAAGTTAAATGATCCCCGTCGGGAAATTAGGTCAGATACCAGAACACATTAACTGGAGATAAAGGACTGAAAAGACTGAAAAGCATGAAATGTGTAAATAGCAGCATAATGAAAGTGAAAAAAAGGTTGTACAGCACTGAAAAAGGAAAACTATCAAATAAGTTATATGATGATATATTGAACTATAAAATGTGCAATTAATATTTCAAAAAAATATTGATGTGATAACATTACATGAAATACTGTAGCTGATCTCACAGCTAGATTTCACACTGTGTTTGATTGTATGTGTCTATATTCCATCCTCAGTTTTGAACCTCCACAGATCCTTTTTGTTAGTTTGAGCTTGCTTTCATGTCACATGAGATTTAGAAAATATTGTTCACCTCTGTTGTCAGGTGATTAATATCATCTGAGATTTAAGTGGGTTTGGCTTCATGAAGACATATAAATAAATGAATAAAAAATTAAACAAAACAAAAAGAACCACAGTTTTTACAGTAAGTCCGTTCAAATGTACATTACAATCAAAACCACAAATTAAAGAGGCAGTTTTTATTAGGTAAAGTAAAAGGTCTGCTGTCGTTCACATAAGAATTGCTACAACATTATTTGAAAGAATCCGATTAATATTCTGTCGGACACGAGAAAATTGGCTCTTAAAACACTGTTGGATAGCAGGCAAAATGGGTCTGATCAGCAAAGTGAAGAAAAGGTAGAGATCGAAAGTAAAGAAAATGTAACTTAATGCAAGGAAGGCTGAAATTTGCCTGGAAGCTCTGTAGTTATCTGCTGAAATAAGAAAGAAGAAGCGGTGCAGTGTTGAGTCAGGTCGGTAAGTTTTTACCAGGTGCAGATAAATGTCTGTGGAGGAGGAGATTACCGTTGTAGTTTCAGGGATCCTGGTTTTGTAAAGCCTCAGGGATTAGATATACAAAAGAAAATGCTGTTTGTACAAATCCAAATAGATTGTGATTATTAACACAATGTTTGCTAACAAGCAAGCTACTTCGTAGCTTGCGGCTGTTGACATTTCCGCAGCAGTGAGAGAAGAGGCGGAGGTGATGTGTTCTGTGCCGCTAAACCCACTTTTCCACAGTTAGTAAATTAAGTAAAATCACTTCATTTCCTATCAATTGATCCTGGCCCCACTCTGTAGTGATTTTCTTTTTTTCACAGGAAATCCACTAATTCTGTTTAGTCTTCACCTGACATGTCACAGGAAGACACGGAAAGACAGAGCTAAGCAAGGTGCTAATTGCTATGTTCATGTCATACAAGGAAGAACATCCGAGGGAACCATGTCAAACAGATCATTTGTCAGAGCACTGGAGGGTTTCTGACAGAGGGCCAGATAAGAGCCAGCTCTGGCTCATAAATGGCCGGCAGATCTGCAGAGGGCTGCAGACTGGGTCTGATTTGGACTGCAATCAGTTTCCAGTTAGAAGCACCTGGGCTAGAGGTAGGCGTTCATCAGGATCATGGCAGGAGCCAGGCGACCAGGCTTGCCAAATTGAGGCCATTGTTAGGTAGAGCTTTTTTTTGGCATTGAAGGGCTCATGCATTTTAACATGACTGGCCGCATAAGTGAAACTTTCTGCAGACTTTGATTTTTCCTATTAACTATTCATTGAATTAATGAAAGCAATAAAATATGAGTCTCGGCAGGGTTTTAAGTAGCCCAAACTGGTTCCAACTATCATACGCAGTTTTTTAAAGAGCAGTTTAACAACCCATTTTAGCTCAAGCCCTTTCACAAATTTAACAAAATGCAACACAGACCACTGACCCCATTGACCACTGACACTGAACCTCCCTCACAGCTCTGTCAGATTGTTGCTCCAGTGTGTTCCATTATCTTTCCTCCTGACTTTTGTTTTAGCCATTTTCAACTTCTGCCCCAGACACTAAAACACTAATCCATACTGTAGTAGTATTTAAACTAATATTCTACTCTCAATTGCATGTTCTGAATTTCTTTTATGTTTTCTGCAAATTACAACTCCATACTTTCTACGCTGCTGACAGCAGATTTCTGTATTTGTATGTCCAGTGGTGGGGTTGTGGGGTCTCAGGTGTGAACGTCACATTGCCTCTTAATGCAGGGAGTGATGTGCCAGAAAATGACAATAATTTTTTGGGGAAGCTCGTGAGGGTTTTTGTTTTTATTGTTTAAGGTTTGTGCTTCTTCAGGCCCTTTGGATTTCATTGTAAAGCTGTTTCCACAATCTCTACAATTACCTTTGGTTATACTGGTGTTGTCAGAATGGTCACTATGCTTTAAAATAATGTTGTAGCAATTCTTATGTGAACGACAGCAGTAAAAACAACATCTTTGAACAGACTTACTGTAAAAACTGTTGTTCTTCATTTTGTTTTATTTCTAATGTTCTGTTCTAGTCAGAGGGTTTTCTTTAGTAGAGGTGTTTAGGCTTCATGAATATTTCAGCTTCATGAATACTTTCCAAATCAGTCTTTTTAAGTTTTTCATGAGCTGAGTTTGTATGTCTCCTTGGATGTGATTTGCTAAAACATTACATGAAAAAGTGACAGCAGCCTCTCATCCTGTTTGTTGTCTTCAAGGTTACTCCTTTCATTCATCGTGATTAGATGCCATTTCATATTGACCGTGTCACTCACAACATTGAAATCAGATGAGAGCGGCTTAAACTTCCGACTGGGAGAGGAGTTATGAATTGAGGGCACCCTCGGATGCTCGCTCATCCCCTCCATCTCCTTGGCGACTCCTGCTGGTAATTTAGTCGGGAAATTGTTTTGTGTTTGTTTATGAACCATGCAGTCCCAGGTGAGATTAATCCAACAGGAGAGCCAACACAAAAGAAGGTCGTACGCCTGCGGTGATGACTGTGGTTACAGTGTTACAGTTGTTGTAGAGTATTTTCCCATCTTTCCAATTCCACTTCAGAAAACTTAGACAAGGCATACTAATCAGTCTGCATCACAGCACAAGAGGAGTGACCTGCTCAGGATAACACTGATATTACTCTTCACCTTTAAAGAAAATCCAGTGTTCAAGGTCCCTCACACCATACCGGCCTCTTTATCATATAGACAATAATCCCGCATCTGCTCTCAGATCAGCAGAGTGGCTTATTTTCCTGTAATACAGGCAAATGAGGTGATCACGGCACTTAATCTTCCAGGGGATTTGCTCTTGCTCTCCATGTCTGTCAGTTATGTTCTGATTCATCAGGTTGACCTTTCTGTTTTCGGGCCCGAGTAGTAATCAGGGGATTCATCCTTGACTCTCCACATCCACCGCATAAATGCCTTCTTTTGCAGCAGCTCCTGTTGTTGACGTGTGATGTGTACAATAACACTTTGCATTCACACTGTTTCGTGTGTAAAAGTTATAATGAAGTAGTGCTATGGCAGCATTTTGCTTTTGTAATTTTGCGTTTACAGTTTAATCAAGATATTTAGTCAGGATATGACTTTGATAGCTCATTCAAAGGTAGAAATTAACTGGATTTGAGTAAAGCGAATAAAGGTCAGTTTTAGTGCAATATATTTTGATTTTTTTCTAAGGTTCATGTTTCCCATGTGAGGTTTGGTGGTGTTTGAGGCAACACGCTCTTGTGATTTTATAGCTGAGATCAAGGTTTAAAGAAGACCATCATATGATTAAATGTTTGAAAGTAAATTATGAAGACAGTGTCTTACAAAAATGTAATTCATTTCAAACAGGTCCAGAAAGAGCCTGGTGTGAGGATAACACGACACAGAAAGCACTAAGCTTTGAAAAGACTCCTTACCTCTGGTACATGACATTCAAATATGGGATATTTTGCATTTGAAAGCTGACTGAAGTCATGTAAAATGAAGAAATTACGACAAGTTGGCACTATAGTGAATCTACTAAAGTAAATCTACATGCACAGATTGGAAACTTAATAGTAATGATATACAGTTTATTTCAAAAGCACCAAAAATGATCACCTGACTCTGCCATTCTCCTCAGCTCTATGGAGCTTTTTAGCCTCTTTTGGCTCATTGTTTTGGTTCTCTGACTCACAACACCATTCTGATCAACCAAGCTGATGAGAAACAAGATGAAACGGGGGTTCAAGTTGGCGTAACACAGGAAGAGATTGTTGGATAGTAAACAACCGCCGAGAGGCAGTGGCCCTGTCTACTATATTCTGATACCGTTCGCTCCGTCTACTCGCCATGGCCACATCTCTCCTAAAAAGAGCTTGTGTATTTCAGTAGGACATATATTTCACTACCATAATATGTTTTACTAGTTTGTCCCGTTCATGTTTCAAATACAAGAACAAAAAATAAGGGTCGAGTCTTAGTTTTCCAAAGTTTGTTACAGCACGCCACTGATCAAATTCATCATCAATTTGTTTTGCCACAAGTGGCTCCCTGTGTAGCATGGCAACTACTCTGAGAGCTTCCTGTCTGATAAAAGCCCGTCAGTCATCTGTATTTGCTGGTCACGGCAACAGTTCCGTCAGCACATACTGTACACCCACACACTGAGACTGCTCAATTCAATCCAATTCTCCGTACTCATTTAAAATTCAATACATGTATTTTCCCCTGGCTCTACCTTTGAGTGCTTTGCAAAACAGTGTTCCCTCCACAAAACTCTCCTCATTCACAAAGCAAAGTGTAAACAATTGTGCAGGATTGGATGGGGGGGCTCTCTGCACTTTCATCCAGCTGAAATGCAAAACACACCTGCACCAGAAACTGAGATTACATGTCCAGGGTCATCTCACTGAATACAGTATCTTCACTAATTATCACACATTCAGCCAGAGGTGAGTGGGGGATAGAACAAAAGAGGACCATGAAATAAGTGGCTGTGGTGTTTGGCTTGGATAAAAACCTGCAGACTTTTGGGCGCCTATATGTTACCAATTAGCATCTGGCATCTAACAGCAGCTTTGAAGTGCAGCTCAACTGTCTTGGCCAAAAGTGCGACTAACTTTAAATGCATGATTTCATTAGTGAGACAGCTTACATCGCTTGCTGGTGCATTCGAGCAAAGCAATCTACACAGTGACTGGCTGTCCAGCACAATCTACCGCAGCTGCACTGCTCGACAAAAGTGTTTGAATGTGAAGAAAAGACAATCAGCTTCACGTGGAGAACAAATCATCTTTTTCAGGAGTTCCTGACAAACCCAGGCGAAGACTAAGCAGAAACACCTTAGTCTATTATTAAAGGCTCAATCCATCATTGGTGCGCAGGAGTCACCAGCTGGTCTGCATTCTCCACCATAATGCGACGGTGTGGAGAAATCATTCTGCACAGCAATCAAGGGCTGGGCATTAGTAATTATTTATTTTTTGTGTATGTCTTTTTCAAGACTTCATGCATTCCTTAAAAGAATCGGGTTAATAGAATCAGCAGCTCCATACAAAGAACACTTTGCTTGCAAACGTTCAATAAGAAATGCAGAAGCATAATTAATATTTGATACATGTGTCTAGCAAGAAATAAAATGCCTGCTGGATGACTGGTTGCAACACACACTCTGTTCTAGCTCATCCATCTAATTGTGTGGTGAAAGTCTAATTATATTTTTCTTTTTCGGTAAATGGACAAATATGAGATCACACACAATCATAAGCAATCTAAAACTACTCATAAATTTACTGCGCAAAAAAAAAAAACAGAATAGAGGAATGCAAACCATGTTCTTCTTTTCTTCTTCAATTATTTAATTCAAGTATGAGTCTAGCCTTGAAAATAACTTTCTTCAGGTAGATGGACCATGGCAACACTACCTTATTATATACACAGACTACTGGTTTTGATCCCATCAGGATTTCAGCTTTGACTTATTTTCTGGTTTGAATCTACCACAGCTTTTTAAAAATGTTTTTTACTGCAGGAGACTAAAAGTTAACAAACTTTCTTCAATTCTATTACACCCGTAAGGTATAATCCACCTCTATAACGATGTTGCTGTTTTGTACAGTTCTTTCCCTTCCTTCAGTGAGGTCACATTTAGAGACACATTTCCAGAGTACAACATTCTTGTCATGAGTAATTGACTTGGAACAAATCAATATCGCCCACAGCGGGGAAAAAAAGGGAATATATATATATATATATATGAGGGAAGAGAGACATGCAAGAATCTGTCTGAAATTCTGTGACCTTCAAATCACTGGATAACTCATACCATGTGACAGGAATCAATTTATATAGATGAGAGTCGACCAGGATGGAGGTTTGTGCCTCGAAGGGGAGAAAGAAAAATGTTTGAAATCGTTACCTGAGAGCTGTGTTTGACCAATTCTGTCATTCCAATCTTTTGAAAATCTACTGGGTTTTTTTTTTAACCCAAAAATGTAACAAAAATACAGTTTTTTTAAATATATCTACACAAATATGTATTGTCTACACCTAAGTATGACTTGTCTTTACTCGGTATATAATTGGCAGTGTTCTGTTTTAGTCGTGACAAATTAACTAGTAAATATAAATGTAACAGAGACTGTATATTCTGTTTATGGTCATGCTGAAAGAAGATAGAACAATATATTCAGTTAGAAACAACAATTCCACTAGGCTACATGATGCAGTTAACCACGTGCAGCTTGTGGGATTCAACTAAAAACGACTTCATCTGACAAAACAAGGCAGAGGTGAAACAGCCCTGAAATGGATTTCCAAACTGACACCCTTCATTGAAACGTGACATTTTAACAGAGGGGTTTCAGGTGCCATGATATACCATCTGGCTTCCAGTTAATCACCTGTGTCTTGTTGGTGCAGCTAATGTTTGCTAATGAATGAACACCACCGAGCAGTTTACTGTCACAGTAACCAGGTACCTTATCTGACTGCCTTATTATTAACTCAACCACCGTTGAACTGCCAGAATTCTTTTCAGGCTTTATTCCTGTAACCTGGAGGCTACATGTTGAGCCACAGTTTGGATTGTTTTTTTTTTCCTTCCTTCGGTGAAGTGAAACAAAAAGGTGGTTATAGGACGTCCGTACAACAGCGCACGATCAGATCCACGATTCTCAGGCCTGTTGGCATTTAGACAATGCTCATACTGACAGCCAGCATGGTTTCAGGGCTGCTATGAAGGCGGTGTACTGAAGCCCTTTTCTCATAGCTTTGTCGCTGCTTCCTCCCTCATAGCTTACCAACCGTGTCTCCGTGTGTTGAGATGGTGTGCATGAGGATCTAGGAAAGAAATACTATCTAAAGGGTTTGGACGATGGTGTCTTTTTCTTTTATCAGCTTTCCAAAGCAAACAACACAACGGTGAGGGTGTAAGGAGTGGATTGAACCGTGTGTTTGTCTGCTGGAACGCGAGCTGCAAACGTTAGCGAGCAGGACTAATGACACAGTAATGACCTGGCATATCAGTACCTAACGTTACAAAAAAAATAAAAAATCTGCAAGTGATCATTTCAGTCGACAAAAACAATAGTCGTCAGCTAGAAATGAAAAAGGCTGCTTTTGTTTGTTTCTGTCTGCAGTCAAGGACCTATCACTCCTGCACAGTTGGTGAAATATTACAATATAAGAAAATATTCTACAAGTACCATTTGAAAGATACCATGTGTTGAGACGATACTAAAGAAAAGGGTACGAAAATGGCAAGTGCTTATCAGTTTTACATTAATTAAGTCCAAGTGCTTCTGTGTAAAAACTGTACTAAGAAATGTCCTTCAGGCAATCAATGTTTGTTTTCTAGACATAGGGTGAAAATATGCTGAAGGATATAGTAAATTTAATCTGCATAAATACATCACTGGATGGATGAAACATGAGCAGGCTACAGGAGTATTTAGTAGTATTTCCAAATGGTTTAAACTGAATTTGAAATTACTTATGAGTGAATTTAATTATTCTATTTATTTACATCGGAGCCATCCCTGTTGTTGATCCTTTAATTTTATCGTGAATTGTGAAGGACTTTGTTTGGACTCTGTTTCAATATAAGCTCTATAAATGAATCAGCATTAATCCTTCTGACATTTCAAAGTGATGACAGCTATCACATGGGATGAATTAGTGGTATGGGGCCTACGAATAACCACAGTTGTGTGTAATAGTCATGCATAATGAATTTGCACTTTGCCATTCTTCTCAGTGAGAGGTCTAATGAAAGGTGAAGCAGGAACAAGTATCGATTTACAAACAGATGTTTAAGGTTTGTTTCTACGTCCTTCTGTGGTTTAATGTGGGAGTGGAGATAAGGCTCATGCACTTGTGCCCGGTTCCACAATGATTTAGATTCATAAAACAGACCCAGCCATACATGTGACCAAATCTGACAGACAGAATGTGTCTGCATATCTCTGTGAGTACACACAGAGTTTTATACATCTGCCCCAGCTGTCTGTCAACAGTATCACCAGGCTAAGGATCAAAGGTCATTGGGGCTAGATGTATAAAAATGCATGACAGACAAACCATGCACAGATCATTTCCTACACATAAAGTGGTGTTCATAAAAGAACAATGTGCAATGGGACTGTGTTTCAGACCATGTGTTTTTAGAGCCAGCCATAGCTCATATAATATGAAGGTGGAAATGGGAAATAGGACGAGAGACTGAAGAATCTAAATAGAAAGCATTGTTTATTTAGACATTAGACATTGAGTATGTAATTTGCAGTCTTTTTATAGAATGTCAATCAAAATAATCATGTATAAACCTAATTTTGACTAATTACCGGTGAAGACCAAGAGATGTGGTTGAAAGCTCTGGGAAAAGGTAGTAACCATAAATGTAAAAACTAAGGTATGGTAGGTAATGTAAAGTCATTTTATAGGAACATTAAACAGAACGTGAAATACTAAAATGCCAGTAAAATGTCCTAACCCATTCCTTTTCCTGCGGGATAAAAATCTGATAATCAAGTAGGAAATTAGTTTAGAATATTATATTTCTGTGTGATGAAGGAGATCCACACCTGATCAGGGACATCCAACACTGCAGTAATACCTTTTGATGTGAAACGGTCTACACGATGGACTGACTGACAAATGAATTGATTGCTGATCCAAAGTGGATGTCAGTCAATCAGAGAGTTCTTATTCTTGTCCGATTGTCTGGCAAGTGCTTTGAATTCCTTGACGGGCTGAAGAACACAATGAAAGTACTGTCAATTGTCAACAAAGACTCACTGTTTTTTCTTTGTGCTGGATGGGAGAACTCGTAATTTATGGCAACAGAAGTGTCTTTATATTACCGAACTTTCTTTAGTTTGATAAAATACTGGTGATCATTGTCTTCTGGGAATATAATTACCACAAAGCAGCTGAATTAGACACACACCAAGGATATATAGATGCACTGCTCATTGCATCCAGTGATCAGAGAGACGAACAAGCTTCTGACATGAAACTCAGTCAAAGCCAGGGAGGTGTCAGTACGTGTGAACTTGCTCTCTTATGGATATTTCAGTTGATCAACAGAGGTTTTATCTTCGCTTTTCTTTCCTTTTCCAACAATAACAGCTGGCTTTCGTCTGCAATTGATTGTGAAAAGTGGTTTGTCTCGTCTGTGAATCACTTTGTGGCTCATCACCCACATTTTACCCTCTGCATAGGAGTGAAGAAAGTCAATTTATTTCCCCAAGATTGCAATTTCTCTTGTTTATAGTATGAAAATGAGTTTGTATCGAGATGAAAAGGAATCACATTCTAATTTGTTTGGAGCTTGCTTGAATGTGATAATGAGATTCTGTTGTACACCAGCAATTTTAATATATCTCCGGTGACGATGATGGAAAAAGCCAGTACAATAAATACCAGGGCTGAAATCATGTCATTGCATCACACGCAATGTCCCAGACGTCTTTGTTTCTCCGGGTAATAATCTGGCCTGCTTTCAATCTTAAATTATGCATAAGATGAGTGATAATACTGTTATTTTATTTGTGCACAATTAAACTATGAGATCAATATGTAACCAGATCCTTATGCCACAGCTGAAAATATAACTATATATTTTTTTCAATGGTGTAATAGATGCTTTATAATTGGAAAAGACATGTTTTTCTTTTTTAAATTGCGGGTGGGTGACAATTAGAGAGCAGTGTATAAGGTATCATAGATTAAACCATATATTGTTTTAATAAGGGAAAAGATTGGAAAATGTAAATTTCATATTTACATGGATGCCAAATGACTAAAGTATTTGAAGGATGATCCTATGAGAAGCCAAGAAAGGCTTTAAAGACCCCATTCTCTCAGAGATACGAGGGCTCTCAGAGCTAATGAAAGGTATGATGTTAAAGTTATGGCTTTTTAATGGGGAGGATGGTCAACATGCTTTCATTTCATCATGTTCCCGAGCACTTACCTCCATTCCGTCTATAATATCAACTCTCTGACTCCGTTCAGTTGTTTCTGCGGGGTATGACGCAGTACAGAGGTCAGGTTACGATGTTTGCTTATGGCCAAAATGTGTGTGTGTAAAAGTAAGCCTGGTGGCCTTGTGGATGTACAGGTAATAAGAGAGAAACAGTGTCATTTTACTGATTGACTTAAAAAAATAATTACAGAAGTACTTTTTTGGTTTGAACATGAATGTCAGCTGTTTGGAGTTTGGTTCCACTGTTTCTAGTCTTACTTCGTTCCTACCTAACAGATTTTAGCATCACTGTTTACAGACCTCAGAGAGGAGGTGAATTTGACTTCTTAAAATTGTATCAAAAGCTATTTCCGTTTTATTTCAAGGACACTATTGGGAAGAATTCAGGCATAAATTGATGAATTAGTAAATTTAAATGTTGTGAGGAGCTGCTACACCCATTGCATCATTGATCAAGTGATTTTCTCAAAATTCATATTCTTAAAAGTTTAAAAGGTTAATTATTCATACCAAGCAAAAAGCACCTTGCATTAAAAACACAACAAATATAAAAATCTGCATCTTTATGAAATTCCTGCTGTTTGCAGCAAAAATAACTTGCTTATAATTGACTGCAGTGTGCAAAGTTGTGTCAGGGGAGGATTGACAGTAAAGTTTGCCAATATTTAACTCGCGGGGAAACAGCAAATCAGACTCAATAACATGTAAACACCAGTGATCAATCCAAAGCTCTTGCTGTGCTGCATATCAAACTTAATTATGATTGACAGGTACCAAGCACCACACTGAAATCGTCATAATGTTATAAAGGACATGATGATGTATCTATCATATCACCTGCCAACAAAGCAGTCCATGAACACACAGTTACTTACATTACACCAGGTGAATGTTACTCCCCTTCCCCAGTGCAAAAACATTCACACTAATCATTTTACAAATGTCCAGTTAGTATTTTAAAACTCACTGGATTAGAAACATGAATGGGGGGGGGGGGGGGGGGGGGGGGGTTATGATATTATGGGAAAAAGTATTTGGGTCAGTGGGGGTTACAGGATCCTGCAATACCGAGTGTGGCCACTATGCCAAAATGGCCCCACAGCCCTGCAGCTCTGCTCCTTGGAGTTTGGTGTTGCTAGATTTAAGCTACTAAAACACTTTAAGGTGAGGGAGGGATGGCGGTTTTAGTTAAATACTGAAAAAGGCAACCAGTGCTGTCTCATGCTTCACTTACTGTCTCCTGACGTTAACCAAGTATTTTAATGTCACATAAATGGATTTATAAGACACTTTAGGGCAGGGGAAACTCATTGTGAACACAACATCTGACATATTATCACCACCAAAACGTGGTACAGCTAACATTATTATAAATTTGAAAAATTAGTTGTACATATATATTTTGGGGGGTTCTGGGTTGAAAAATAGTTAATTGTACTAATGACAAGGTGTAAAGTTTACTTTACAAACTTACTGAGAGAAAATCCCTTTAGATGAGACGATAGCAGGCTGAGTTTTCATTTGACATATCTAGATTTTGTGAATCAACACAAGTTGTTTCACTATTTCGCTGTCCTCGTCTCTAAGAAATCAAGTTGTTTCATTGCTTTCTTTAAATAAAAGCTATCAAAATGTCAGTGAGATGGCGAGGAAAGGCAAATTGAAAATGTGCATAAAAATTGGTGGATAGAAAGGCACTTACAGTAATGTCTCTACAAAATACAATAGCAATCTATCCTATGTGTATATATATTTCCATCAGGAGCAAAGTGGTGGACTGACTAACAACAGACCATCATTGCCATCCCCGGCCTTGTGAATACACAAACAGGCCTCAATAGAGACCAAATGAAAATAAATGTTAGAAAAAATAAAATGTATAGGGCTGTTGTTCTGTATCTGATGTAATATAGGCTTAGCATTCTGTCAGAGCATTAACTCTCTGGATTGACGTCACTACCTGTGAGACTACCTGTCATACCGTAATGTCTTTATTGTGCCGGTGAACCTAATCTTAGGTCCTAATGTTCTGTTGCAATACTCGTCTTCATCAGTCAAAAAGCAAATCAAGGCAAAACAAGAGTCTACAGCCTGGCTAGCATCTGACACTGTAAGTAAGCACGACAGTGCTTTGAGCTTAATGTTAATTCAGCATGCTAAAAATTCACAAATATAATGCCAACTTCTCAGTTTTAGCAGGTACTGTATAATATTTACCATGTTCACTAACTTAGTTCAGCTTGTTGTCTAATTAGCACAAAGTACAGCTGAGGCTGATGAGAATCCCATCAGTCATGAAGAAAAGTCAATGTCAGTCCATCCTATAGCTGTCAAGATATTTCACTCAAAAAAACAAATGTCAACCTCATAGTGGCGCTAGAGGAAAAGCTGGGTGATCATCAAAATCACCAGGCTTTATCCTCTGGGTAACATTATTAGGCATCTTTCCAATCAAATATAGCTCAAATTTTAAAAGAAATTTCCAGAAAATCTGCAATAATAAGTGTAAATTCTATCCACTAATAGCATAATGCGAATATCAGATGTTGGGTGCTACCGTCGGTCCAGTTTGGTGCCTTTAAACCAATTGCAGAAGGAGAAGGCATAACAAGATGAATATAATTATCTAAAATCTTTTGGTGATAATTCGATTTTCCCTTTTTTCCTCTTTTTTTTTTCTTTCTGGTGTTTCAGTTTTCAGCACAAATTGAATGTGCTTAAAATAGGTGGATAGCAACGCACTTGCAGTAATGTTTGTACAAGATACAATAGCAATCCATCCCATGTGGAGATATTTCCATCTGGAGCAAAGTGGTGGACTGACTAAATACAGACGGTTATCACCAGTCCTAGAGCCATGCAGCATGCATTTAAATGTTGGTCTTTGCAGTTAGACCTAATAAAAGTGTTTTAACAGCTGTGTTATCCAGTTGTTGTTCTGTGGGCTCAAATGCCCACCGAAAGAAATCCAAAAAAGATTTGTCTTGCTTTTTGAGGCCATTCTTTACTTATGGCCAGTATTATTACTATCCAGCAGGAAACGTTGAGTTCACCTGTTTCTGTTTTAATGTTGTGTTTCAGTCAAAAGAAACTGTACACAGTGAAATCTACACATACTTGCCATATGTGTAGAATTCAGTAAATTGCTACATACACAGGACCTTGTTAGTAGAGTGGGTGTTTTCCTATTACTCTGACAAATCAGTATGACTACTGTATGTGTATGAAGCCCATCAGTGACATGTTTTTCACAATAATGTTGCAGGTAACCAGATGCCAAAATACGCAAGACACCATATTATGACACACAGGGAGATGTGTGTGTTGCTGTTGAAAGATGTGTAGTTATATGTTATTACCTGGCTCAATAAAGGGTGTTGGGTCAAACTTTTCACTTTTTCTTCAGAAATGCACAACATTAATTCTACAGTAACCTACCGTTGCACTGCTCCAAGGCGACCAGATAATAATGTTACATCTCATGAGTTTTCAAGGTGCCACTGCAAAGGTCTTTCTGACACCAGTGTGAAAACGTATTCATTAGGAGCCACAGTCAGGCAAGGTTACAGAAACGTGAAAGAGCCTTGTGAACACTGGAAATATTTTGCCCGTAGGGTCAGGCCAGTGTGTGGCTTCACTCCTCCAAGAAACTGATGAAGTACTGGAGTGCCACTGTGACGTGGTACTTACTTTCTGATTTCTATGCTTTTCAAATGTTAAGATAACAAATATACAATATATCTATTTAACAAATATATCAGTAATTTCTTCGGCCTGTTTGTGCTGTTTTCTGTCTCATCTTTCCCTCAATTACATAGTGTGCTGTTGCTGTAAGATAATGGTCTTGGGAAATGATTGTCCAACTGCTGGTTAAGGCAACTTTGCCAACATCACTGAGCTCAGATATAATGTTTGACTTTTCCACCTTGTGCCAGGCAGGAATTAATTGATTGGTCAAACTATCTTTGGAAGGAAGTGTGCACTTTGGATTTAGAGCCTTGACCATCTCCCTGCAAATAAAGATTCAACACACCAATAACTGTTACTCATAGTTACTGTAACGTTACAAGTAACTGCCATCATCAAACTTTTTTCTAAATGATGAAGACTCGAAAAATGAGAAGGGATGTAGCCCTTTCACTACAAATGCCATAACTGCTCTGTTGACACTCCTCAGCTTTCTCTTTGGTCAGCTTTCCCTTGAATGCCAGCGAGAACGGTGGGCTGCTGCCGTGGCGGCCAGCTCTCCCTGGCTCTACTGGAGGTTCTGGCGAGGCGCCACCAGTGCTAACCGAAACTAACACACTCGGGCTCGGAGACTGCAGGACATTTAACACTGTGCAGTGTTTCAGATCGACGCGGTGCTGCCTTTTAACGTTTGGTGCGATTTGATGTGCAGCTTGATTTGCAGTTAATTGTTGTTGTCGCCACACTGTTGACCATTTATCACGGCCCATCTTTCCCAGTGTTGTGACGTAAGCCATGCACGCTAGGTCGCAGGCTGTTGCGTGGTGTGTGACGCAGATGCGTTGACAGGTCCTGGCAGATAGCTACGTACGTCCTTGCAGATATGTACCTTATTCCCACACACTGGCCAAAGAGAGAGCCGAAATCCTGTCGCCATTCCTCCGGAGACTCTGTTCCACCTGCATCTGTGATTCATCATCAAAAAGCCAAAACGTGTACCTGGATTTTTCTGTTAATATACAAATGTTTCTCAAACCTTTCTGCACTTGGGAGGGGTTTACTTACCAGTAACATTTTGGGGGATGTCACAAACTCTCACAAACATTTTCATTTTCTACTTGTGTTAGCTAGGTAGGTGCAGTAAGTAATAGGACACACACGCATGTAGATCGTCACTACTGGAGATCTGGCCGCCACGGATGACCTGCTCCAGTTGACAAGACTTTCCACTTAGTGAGGCTTTACTTAGGCACAGTGGTGCTTTGAGCTTTGAACGTCAGCATGCTGGCATGTTCACAACGACAGAGTTAACATGCTTATCAGATGTTTACCGCATTCACCATCTTAGTAAAGCATGGTAACATTTGTTACTTAGCACTTACCGTATTTACTCATAAACCAAGCTTGCCACAACATTGTCAACATTAGTGTGAAGGAATTTTCCTCCTTGTATGTTAAACCTCCCTCTTGTAGGTTAAAGGTAACTTAAGACAGGGCTTCACAGGTCAGGTCAACTGTCTCTGTTCGCCTGTCTCACTCTGCGTGCCTGACAAGGCCGAGTTGGCTCTGGCCTCTGGTAGACCAAGGTCTGCTAGATATCTTCTGTATTCAGGTTTAGACACAACAGGCTGGCGCCTGGTTGTTGACGCTGGATAAGAGATGCTGTAGAGAGGGTATGCTATTACTAGGACAGCAAAGGTTGACGTCTTTCCTTGTTTGGATCTGATATCCAATAGAGTCATCACACATGACAGACTGAGTTAGGAATAACCTTATTTGGATATAGTGGAACTTCTCAGTTCTGGGGAGGGTTAAATACTGAGCTTCAGGACACCATCTTCAGATTTGGGTAGCAGTGCGCTGTGATTCACACGTGGTGTTTCCCTTTTCTCCTCGATCCAGCTTCAATAAATATTCCTGTGTAAGACATCCCGGTCTCCTGAAACTTCTTGTTAGAGTGAACCAGCTTTAAGATTTCCTTCACAATTAGAGCTGCACCAGTAGCGTGGCTAAAATATCAGTATCCTGTTGTGGGCTAGACAAGTATTTAAGAAAGACTCACATTAGACATCACCAAGGTCGAGATTTGTATTGCACTTTATATAATATGTCATATAACAGTTAAGCTATTTTTTCAGAAACCATATTGTTTACTTTCAGCCTAGTACTAAATGTCAAGTGGCCTGGTACCAGTCTGCGTTCCAGGGATTGGAAACCACTGTTCTAAGATAAATGGTTATTAACTACTCTACCAGATAGTAAAACTCCAACATCTCATTTTGTCCTCAGTTTAACAAATAAACCAAGAACAAAAATACTTGATCTAGCTTGCCAAGTGTTTGTTCTTAATTTTGCACAATGAATGATAGCATACAGTTTTTCACACTGCTAAAAAAAGGAACTTTTGTCCTCTAACAGAGTACTGTAGACCTGACCATTCATCTTCAAGGGACTTGTGCACAAAACATTTGTCTCTGCATTGTAAGCCACTCAGGGTGAGCCTCTCCAACAGTGACCATTTCTTATCCACATGTTTTCAATAACCACTGGAGTGACAGAGAAGCTTGTTAGAAAGCTCCACCTGTGGCCATAGAAGTGGGATTATGACGTATGTTCACAACATTTTCTGTCTGGACATCCAACAGGAAGTAGAAGTGGCCGCTTCGTCTCCCCTGTCATGGGCTGCTGAGGAGCAGCTGGTCTCTTCTTAGTGTTAAAACTCAACTCAGGAGGAGTTTGGTCATACAGGGACCAGACACAAGACCACAAGCTTCTTCTTAGTGTTTAACATGGTTCAGGAGAGAGACACAGAGTGTTTAAATCACTAAACAGAATGTGTCTAAATTTTTTTTTCATTTTTTAGAAAAAATAAAACACTTTTTTGAAGAGTAAAATAGTGGAAAGTGAAAAGTTGTGTACATTTTAAACCTAAGCAGGATAAATCAAGAATTCTGTACAGTTAAACTTCATTCTTCGTAGAAATATTGTAAATGTGTAAAACCCTGAACCCTGTATCGTACAAACGTTTTTGAGTTGACCAATAGTGCTGACCTTTGAGCGTTAATGGTCATCAGACTCTGTGTGTCAGGTTAATGTCAACTGGGATTGGCTCTGGCAAATTTAGAAACAGGATTAGTTATAGATTCACATTACAGATGCCAACAGATTTTTACAAGTGGTAGTATTATTTTACAAACATAGTGCATTTTTCTTTCCAGCTGTTGACAGTCAGTCCCCAGGGAAGGAAATAACTCAAAGGGTACATGCTTCTAAATGAGTGGTGCTTTAAAAGGAAAGGTGGGGAACCTGTACTTTGTTAAAATAGTACGGGGGTCAATGTGGCAATGCTGATTAAGTGACAGATTGAATTACTTACATCAGGAAACACACTGAAATACTGTGGGGAACCTGGACCCTTTTGTAAATGGGATTGGAAGTTTGAAGAGTAATGCTTTGGAATCATAGCATTCAGTCTGTGACAGCCGTTTTCCTGTTGTAATCACGAACAAATTTTAAAGTGTTTAAGAGTACTTCAAATTTGTCAGCCAGCCAGGTTGTCAAATAAGCTTTCTGATTTTCTATTTGTAATGACTAATACTTTGAAAACTCCTGCAAGACTGCTCCTGTGTGAGTTTATGACATCAATCAGTTGAAGTAATGGTTTCAGCTTTGACCATTAAGGGGCAGATGAGAAATGCAAACTTGTGTTAGCACATCTAATAACTTCTGGAAAAAAAGTGTCTTAACTCAAAGTCACTCCAGGTGGTATATTAACATTATTATGTAAAAGTAGGACACATAGAACAAAGGCGGCACAGCTGCATCTTTGACAAACCAAATTGAATTTCATATTCAGAACTTTGGAGAATAAAAAATTCTTCAGAGGAACAAGCTGGAAATGAAGAAAGTCAGACATAAGGAGAATCAAAAATGTGCCAGAGATAGTTTCCCCTTATCAAAGAAATTAAAATAACTAATTGATTATTTCGTGACTCTGCACTAAACCTTGAAGCTATTGGCACAGCACAGTGGAGCGTCTTAGCAGTGGTTCAGTTTGGATTATTTATACCCACGAGGTCAACTCAGGGTTGTGTTCCGTGATCAGCATCAGCAGGTTTGGACCAGAGGGGGAGGGGGAAAGAGCGGTTGGGTGTGTGTGCTGGATAGCAATTATACAATCAAGGCCATATGATCATTAAAACGTGTGAGAAGTCCACCATTTCAATAACCTTAATCTGTCAATTAACCTGTGAGGTAGAGGGTTAGATGTGTTAACACCTTTGAATTACTTTGTATATGAATATATGCAGTATAAATAAACCAAAGTTACAATAGGCACCATAGTTACCATATTAGTTTAATTTTGTTTAGTGTTTGTATGCTTTGTAACAATTGCTAATTAGCACTCAACACAGAGAACAGCTGAAGCTTGTTGGAATGTATTTAGTTTTGCAAGTATTTGGTCATAAAACAAAGCATTGGATAAATTACAATTTTGATCTTGCGTTGGTGCAACATTAAAAGTCAGAGGATCACCAGAGTTATTATAATTCATCTTTGGGGGAACATGACTGTCTGAACCGAATTTTGTGCAAATCCATCTACAGGATGTGGAGTTATTTCACTGAATAAGGGATGCCCTGGAAATGTCAGGGGATCGCCAAATTCATTAGGATTCATCCTCGAGAGACCAAGAATGTCTGTACAGAAATGCATGGCCATCCATCCAGTAGTGGCTGAGATATTTCAGTCTGGACCGAAATGATGGACAAATCCCTGGAGCACTGCCGCTAGTGTGGCTAACAATGCAATCAGAAATTGCAACAATCGTTTTGTCCTCTTTGGCTAAATAGCTTTTCTGGGCTAAATAAATATGTAATAATTTTATGATTATTGTTATTTTATATACCTTTTGCTGTTATTTTACTGACCACCAGTGTGATAAAAGCTACTGACCACTGTCTTCAGGGTGTGCATTCCTTTCTCCCAGTGACAGAAACACTGCACCTTTTCACTCTGTTTCCTGTGGTCTACAACATAAACTAAGGCTATATGACAGTTTAGTTCTCTACACAAATTTTTTATTAATAAGTGATTTGCATGGGAGGCAATATCCAAAGATCAATGAGGAAGCTCTATGGGAAAAAGTTACATTCTTTACTTTTTCTTGTTTGTGTTTTGTTTGTCGTGCACTATCCATATAAAAACAGAATCTATTTGGGGAAAAAATAAGGACAATGTTTTTGTTCTGAGTTGAGTGCCTTTCAGATGTGTGAGGCATTGTGTTTCTGTCTTGTTGAGTTGTTTCTCAACAAGACAGATTATAAAGTGAGGGATGGAGGTGGTTGTTTTGGAGCTGAAAGTAAAGCGTGATAGCAGCATAATTGTTGTAATTAAAGGTCAAGACATTAGCCTGCGGTACTAAAACACAACAGTGAACCCAGGGAGGAGGTTGGGCCTGAATCCTGCATTCTCAATTGTTAAAGCCTTAATCCTGGTTCAGTGATTTCCTTTGTAATATGAGGCCACTTTGAGCGTAGGAGTTTATGGCAAATGACTGTATGTTGGTATATATCAGACACAGTGATAGTCTAATCTCAGCTACAACAAGATTAGACCACATCATAATGATAGCTTGATAGCCTGCAACCACCTGCTATCACTCAGTCAGCTGTGGATAAAGAAAATGTCAGGTGCCAAAGAGATATCCCACTGAAGCCATTTCACTCGGCACAATGGAGATTTGTCACGAGAAAAGACACATGCAATGTGCCATGTGAGAATCTCACCTCATTACTTAGGGGGACTTAAGTTTGACTGATACCATGTTGAGCTGTCAGCAAAAATGTACCTTTACAGCTACAATGAGTCGCCAATTACGCTGGCGTGATCCAATCACGTGACTGGTTCGAGTCAACTGTCAAAAGTGCCTGCTTGAAACGCCATGCTAGTTTTGTTTCATGTTGATAGGCCGAGTAAAAAAGGAGATGGGATAATATAAAATTGGCATAAAAATCATATTTACTCATGCTTAAAAGCATGCAAGAAGGGATGGGGCAGGCATTTTGGAAAGATTTTGAGTTTTTGTGGGGGAAAAATTAAGCGAACAAGCACGTCACTACCACATTCAGCAACTAATGTGACAGCCGGCACTCCAATTGGACCTCGCCGACAGTGTTCTTCTTGATCACTTGTTGTTCAACTTAGAGGTCAGACATTAGTTTATTACAGTAGTGTCATTGTTGGCATTTGTGTTTATCTACATCCTCAATCTGAGCAATTATAACCTAATGCTATCCAGGCCTGGGTAAAGTTAATATTTTTCTAACAACCACCCGTTAGTAAGAGCAGAGCAGCGGGCAGCAGTAACAAACAAGATGGGCTGACCGACACACACTGCAGCGTTAACAATTTAGACCAACTCTGAAGTGAAGAAAATAACTCTGTGCTCAGTCGGTGTTCCCTGACAAACCCTGCACCCGCTCAGTGTCTCATTCAACGATGGCTTTTCCCCGAAGCTGACGGTGCAGCAGAGAGGCTGCTCTCCACCTCTGGAGATATAACCTAAATAAAACAGCATAGCAGCCCCCCTAATTTGGTTATTCACATACAGGCACACAAGGAATGTAAGATGCTTTCAAATTAATTAATTCAATGCTGTTAACTTTTTTTTAAATGAAATGAAATGAAATGGCTGCGGGTCATTTATCTTAATTGCCAGTTATGTTTCATACTGTATTTCAGTGGACTAAAGACCCCAGTAAATGGTATGTCGTGCAGTATACTGTAGCAAGAGACTGAAAATAGTGCCCCCTCTTCTATGCCTTAAATCTAGAATCAATTTTGAACAGAAAATCTTTTTGAATCGACAAACAGATTCTAAATCGAATCAGACACCAAGTATCGGAATTTAATCAAATCGTGGGAATCCCAAATATTCACACCCCTAATAAAAATGTGAGTAAAACTAGTAAGAATTACACATTTGGGGCATCTGGGCATGACAAGACAGCAGTAGTAGTCACTAATCGGGACAACCAACTATATCGGGAAAAAAATGATAATTCCCATTGACTTAAATGTGTTTTCCACTGCCCAGCTTGTCCTCAACTTTTCCCCCAAATGTGTCTTACTCAAAAAAAACCAAAAAAAAAAAACCTAGGAAGACAGCTATGAAAATGAGATTGGAGGAAATGTAGGGCTTTTTATGGCAAGGAAATGTACAAATCAAGGTTCTGAACATTGTTTTGAATGTCATTATTATCAAGTAGGAATGCCAATTGGCTTTTATTTTAGAAAAGAGAACCTGTTGCTGTCCTTGAATTTAGTGAGCGAAAATATGGTTCCTCCTGTTCATGGTCTGAGTCTCTTAGGCCGAGAACAATGCTGGCTTTATGTCCCACACAGTAAGACAATACAAGCACTCTGAGAAAAGTGAGCAATGGTAAAGTGAATGAACTGCCATGTAGATGTGTGCAGTAATGCAGCATGTATATGCTTAAAGAAAAGTGGTTATGAACAGGTAAGAACAGAATGTAGACAGGCAGCAGGATAGAGACATGCCAACAGCTGAGGTGGCACTATTTAGCTACAACAAGTTATTTCTGACTGTTTCACACAAAAGTCACATTTCACACTCAGCTAATAAAGACAAAAAAGAGAAGAAAATGGAAGAACATTCAGTTCTTCCTGCAGAAAAGCACTCTGATCCACTTTAAAATACAAGGATGTTGCTCTGGGCAGAGGAGCAGAAACTAAGCTGAAAAACAGCAGGTGACAACTGTAATTATTACTGGGGTGCGGCTGGAAAATGACCCACATATTCTCTCCAGATGGGATTAAAATCACTGCCCAGTGCAGGTGGTGTGTGTAAATCACCACACCTCTCCTAGAGAAATAAACCTAGTCCAAATGGGGCTCAAGACCCATTCTGAGGCTGTAGCTGCTGCCATCTTTGATACGTACAGTTACTATGGTTACCGGTTAGTGGAAAAGGCACTGTTTACTTGCTCTCTCACACAGTGTCCTGTGCTCTTCAGTAATACAACAGACCGGGAATAACTGTATTTGCTGAAATGGGTTAAACTCTAAACACAGCTGCTCATTCACATGTTATCGTAGCTACCTGCGCTCTGCACTGCAGAGCAGTGTTATCAGAAGCTGGATTTGCTTCCTTGCTCACTAAATTACCAATCTCTTGCTGGGTTTTTATCTTAAAATGAGCAGCTTACTTCAAATAACATTATTACAGTAATATTCCTTTACTGAACAACTAGGGAAGATCAGTTTGGTGACAGCCACTTAAATCCTGCACATTAACAATACTGACTGAGACAAATACAACTGAAACGCAAGATGCTACTTATTACTGCAACAGTAAAGCAGCTAAATCAGCTTCTGAAAAAGAGATACTTTTACTTACCATTCAGGACCATACAATGTGTGATTCTGCAGATGCATCTATGGGACTGAACAACATTGCAATAAAACAGTATTTGGTTTATTTTTTGGTTTTTCACATTATCCTTCAGTTTTTATTCCTTGATAAAAACTGAAATACATTTTGTCATAGTATTATGCTGTCAAAGGTTACTTTTTATTTAGTTTGTGTCTTGTTTTTGTTGTGAAAGGTTGTCAGCAAATATTTTTTGTCAGATTTCGTTCTTAAGTACACACAAATATGTGGTGCTGAATCTACATGGAGCTGTATCCTGAACCCTGTGATAATAACAGAAATGTCAGAAATCTAAGGTCCCTGTACTGCTACCATCAAAAACCATATTTCCTTCCTGCTTGTCTTGCCAACAAAGTGATGGCACACAACAATGTAGCACAGATGGGGCTCTCACAACATTAGATCCTATTCTTGGATTTGATCTTGTAGGATCTTAATACCCTGCTGTCCGTCTAAAACAAACATGAAACAGCATCGTGTTTTTTACCACGATCAGCTGAAAAAAAACACACACACACACACAAAAAAAACTTTTCCAAGCAAATATTCTTTTGCTGAAAAAAATCATGTCTGGTTTCCTCACCAGTTTTCTTTGGATCTTGCAAAACCTGTCTTTAAACACACCTTACAAAAAGGCCATCTTAAAGAAGTCAGACATGGGACATTCTAAGCTGCAGTGTTAATGTGGTCTTTTAACATTTAGAGGGTCAGGTCTTTCATGTGATGTCTCTATGGAGGGATATAAGAAGAAACCGTGTTGACATGTAACCTTTCACAGATAATTGCAAATTTAATTTCCCTGTTGCTGTGATATCTTCTATGGATAACGTGGTAATAGTGCTGCCATACAAATCTTATAGCTGTGCCACAAATTAAAAAAAAAGAACCAGATGTTCATTTTACCATGAGTGATGTCTTCAAAATTCAAGGGAATTGTTTAAAAAAGTGCAGCCAACATGTGAAGATTTCATTTGAACTTATGCTTTTAAATAACACAACTTTAAGGTTATTTTATTTCATAGTAAACAGTGATTGAACAGACACGATCTGAGTAAAATTATAGCTTGTAGCTGTGTTGAGAGCGAACAGGTAAAAATGGTTTTATGCATATGGTTGTACTTGGTTTAGAATGCAACAAGGTTGTACCTCAACCATGACCAACTTCACCTTTGCCTTTAAAAATAGTAAAAGAAAAATGCAAACATGCTGTGTGTTCTAATCTGCCTACTCTGTCTGAAAAAACACAGAATATTACATAGCCTATAATTGTGCTTAATTTAAATAACTAATGTTCTCTGAATACAAGGTAACACAGTCTGCTAAACATTTCTCAAAGCTGGGAACATTTGCCCACATTCATGAGGAGGTCGTATGGCCGGACACCACAGCAGACGTCAGATTAAAAAAGACACGTTATCCACAGCATTAGCTAGTTTACAGCTAGTTTACTGTGTGTTGCAGGAGTAGCTTGATGTTTCTATGGGGAAAGAATTGCAAAAGTTCAGATGCCTCACTTGTCAGTACGGTGGTGCAGGTAATTGTCAATAACTTTGTTATTCACTAGACCAGCTGATTTTTACTTTGTTGGTGTGGAAGTGGTTTTATAAATAAAAATTCAAATACACATTTTCAAAAAGTATTTTTTGAAAAGACAGAATTCCGGAGTCTGAACACTTCGTTGTTGCTGAAACACATAAGGTCAATAGTCATGTGCTGGATTACAGAATACTTAAAGCCCTCTTACAGTCATGCAAATAAATTCTGCTATCTTTGGCAAAAACTATATTATGTTCAACACCAGAGACAATTTGTGTCTCAGCTCCTACCTACAGCCAATACTAGCTTCATCTTTCCCTAAGCTTGAAGCAAGACTTTGACAGTGACTTTTGAAAGAAGAAATTTTCCTCTCACAAATCAGTAACTGACAATACAAGCTTTCTTGGTCTGGTATAATAATTATGTTACATTATATTATATTATAATGGTGTTCAATGTTAACTGTGTATCTGAAATGACTGTGTTCAGAATTTATGACTCTTCTCTACTTGTCCTACTATTCCACTACATTTCAGCATGTCACAGATTAACATTTCATAGTTTTATCGCATCAAAACCAGTACAACACTACCATAGGAGATGTGTTTTTTTGTTTCTTGCTCGTGGTCTCATTTGACTCTGTCAGGTCCTTAATGACGTCAAGTGCCTCAAGAATACTTGGAAACATGTACGGTGAAAATACAGTAAATTTAATGCGTTTTGGTAAAGGGAGCCCAGAATCTGAACAAAGCGGCTTTATCTAAAATGTCAATGACCACAGACAAATTCTTGTAACTATAGTTCTGGCTGCAATTCAGTGTAAAACATCTGGTTTGTCCAAGTGGTGCATAATTTTCCTTTCCTTGAATATGAGCCTTTTAACTTTCCTTTCCTGGGCGTGCTCTATGGCAAACCAGCATGCCCTCACTGATTAGAGGTCCTAAAATGATAGTGGAGGTGATTTGGACTGGAGGTGGCCTTACTGCAAAGCACAATCTACATCCTGAAAGAGCAAATTAACAGACGTGAAATCTGGAGCTCCCCTACAGTGTCCACTCATTGCACATATTGTGTAGACGTATTGAAACACAAAACAGGGAACAAATGCACACGTTCCCAGTTTTGTAAAAGGAGTTTGGACGTCATGCCATTTTTGCAAGTTTCAGGAACTGACCTGTAATTTGTATTCACTCTGCACATGGAAGGCCATGATTGTACTTCATATTTCAGTGCAAAATATTCTAATGTTCTGGTTTGCTTAAATGAATACACAGCAGGAAAAAAAGCCTTGTATGGATGTTGTCTATTTATCTATTTGTTTCTATTAAACCAGTCTAGTGTTTGCACATAACATAGCATAACATGTACCCATGTAAAGACATAGTTAATACATACACCCTTTGTTCACACCTGGTCCATGAAATGTTCCTGAAATAAGAGCACTATCACTACACGCATTGTGTTGTATAAAAAATTAGGAAAATAGGAAAATGTGCAGGAGGCTACAGTTTCCATTTAAATAAATCAATGGGAGTACCTCCAACTTAAACTGCCAAGGAAAAAGTACTCTACTGTTAGTCAACGTTTGAAAATAATTACTTCACCAAACGTTTACCCTGCGTTTAATTAAAATGTTTTTTTCTTCTGTAACCTTTTATCAACCACATGACAAATATGTTTATCATAAATACAGAATACACATTACTTTCATGGACATCTTTCCCGTGTGTAACATTTATTAGAAAGCTTTTATATATATATTTTTTTTTTTGCTTTTAAGCATACGCATGGTCTTACATGTTTGTATTAATTAGTTATTAAAATGAATAAGCCAACACCAGTTTGATTGTTACTCAATGGAGTGCACAGTAAAAAAAAAAAATGCAGATATCTTGTTTTTGCAAATGACCCCTTTTATACATATTACATGCTTGATTTTTTTAATAGTTTAAGACTAAATATCTTAAGCATCATTAATTGAAACTGAACAAGCTGAAAACACAACACTGACATATAATAAGGTTCAGTCAGGACCACTCTGACAAAGATACTTGATCTATGTGCAGTAGATATATCTGCAGTTAGATGTATTTGGCGGCATGCTCTGTTCTGGAACCTCCCTGCCCTTCCAGGTGCATACGTGGAAAGCCTAAGGCAGGGAGAGCAGTAGCAAGAACCCCCCGTAGGGTACAGAACAGAGCAGCATCAATGACAACAGAAATGACATTGATAAGTTAAACACAGCATGAAGGGAGGAGCTGGGGTGGAGGTGGGTTGTGAAGCGGCTTGCGTAGGAAGCAGCCAGGATAGGCGGCTGAAGCAGCTTAAATAGGGCGCCCTGAATGAGATTGCCTATAGATACGTGGAAGGGAATCAGCTGATCCATCAGCTGATGTGGCTCCTGGATTGCAATGGTCAGCTGATGTAGCTGGGATATTGAGCTGAGCTTGACTCCGTGGCCTGCCTGAACTAACGCGATGCTCAATTTGTTGTGGCTTTAATTACCCTCCAGACACGGAGCAACATTACATTCAGCTCAGTCATTTAGCATTTGGAGTCGTGTCGCTGGTGACCTGGTGAGTTTAAGTCCAACATTCACCTCCAATTAGCTCAGTTTTGGTCACAGTGGAATCGGCCTTTTTAGCTGCTAAATCTTCCAGTGAGTTAGCTAGTTGGTTACTTTGTCTTTCTGCTGTCCGGTGCTGGTCAGGTGGCGTACAGTGATCTTATCAGAGCTTCTTTACCGAAAAACCTCTGCCTGCCACAGAGAGTGAACCACAGCAGTAAAGCTGTGGGCCGCAAAACCAAAACAATGAGCTGAAAGACGATAAAATGCTGCACAAAGGAGAGGAACTGCAGAATCGGATGATAATTTGATGTGTTCATAACTCCCAAAACCCTTTTTCACATTACAGATATTTATTTGTTAATTGTTAATGTAAAAATGTGGATTAGTGCAGCTTTACAATTTAAAGGTTTTTTGTCAAAAAACTAAATATATAAAATAAAAAGGGATTAATTATGGTAGTCTTCAACAGAATAACATACCCTGCAGTATAAAGAGGGCTTGGACACAATATTTAACCCTAACATAATTAAATGTTTAAATTAATAAATGTAAGAGTATTTGCATGGACTACTTGGACTAATAAAAGTATTTCTACAATCCTGACTACAGTCCTGTTTGGGTCACTTTGTAGGCTCCACTATTGTTATGTTGTTATTGCTATTGTTTGGGGTTAATGGGTCAAATATAAAAAAATAAATTGAATTCTTATTTCTCTGGCTCAACACACAAGGCAGAGCTGTGTTAAGCAGAAAGGTTTGTTTTGCGGCTTTGCTAAGCCCTTGAAAAGGAACATTCTTGGTTCGCTAATATTCTAATGAAAGTTTGGTGTGGAAAGATTAAAAGTTTTGTAAAGATTGAGGGGACTTTCGTTTCAAATAAGGTAAAAGAAATTATTCCTGGTGCACTTGTGTGGCCCCCTGGCACATTATGTAAACTAGTTGGCTGACAGTGTGCTGAGGGTCCTGATAATCCACAATATGTCCTGACTGCAGCTGCAGCAGTATGACATAAAACCCTTACCTGATAATCACCTTTGTGGTGTGGGAATTATTGTCTTTTGAAGCTTAAAATGTTTGACTTTTACTTTTGGCACCAATATGAGGTCCATTGGGTCTGTACCGTGTTCTCTCATTTTATCACATTTAATGTGCCATGCAAAGAAGTTGGAAAAAAAGGGAAATATTAAGTCAGTACAAACAACAGCACAATTTTGAAGACATTATGCTGGAGAAAATTACATTTCCTGACCTCCTGAAGTGAAATAACAGTCATCACATCCACACCAGACTGAGGTGTTTATACCTCCTACTGCCTGAAAATACTGTTCTAGCCTCCAACTTGTAATGAGATTTGTTATCTGAAAAATGTGTAATGACAATGAAAAGCTGTTGAAATATGGTGTAAAGATATTTTGGTCATGACTATGAAAGGAGGCTAATATTGACATTAAAGCCACACTATCAACATTAAATTATTAGTAACAGCTGCAGGCTGTGAGAAAGCACAGATTACACTCCATTGTAGGGCTGGGCGATAAAATGATCTCAATAGTTTTCACGGTAAAATCTTCTACGATAATATAGACGCATTCATAAGATTTATTTATTTTACAGTTATGTTTAAGTCTGTTTGCCTCTACCTACAAAACCATTATGCAAACACTTATGTGGTCTGGTTGTCCATGATCGTCATAGTCCATCACAATAAAACAGCTGTGTATTAAATCTTTACCAAAATGAATTAAAGTGTAATGCTAAATACAATATGTTGAGTGTGCACTTCCAATTTGGTTTTGACTCATTATTCCACCCAAAGTAAAGAGGAAAAATAACATTCTACAGATTTATTATTTTCTTTTCTTTAATCATTGTTCAGAATACTACCTCAAAATGTTTGAAATACGTTTGAAACAAGGCATTTGATGTGATGGGACAGCAGTTGTTAACATATTTATTATTTGAATTGATTTATTCAGTGTTTAACGTCAAGCATTGTTGGTTCTGTTGAATGTTTGTCACCTATTCATTCTGATCATAAAGAATTGTATATTATGAACCATAATTAACCTATTGCTTTCTTTAGGGTTCTGTCCTACGGATAATACTGTAAATTGAGCATTATAATTATCATTGTTAAATACATATTGGGATAATTATCGCCATTGATCAATATCAAAAAAAAAAAAAAAAAACACATTGTGATAACACTTTTTGCCTTATCGTACTACTTTCTACCCCAGTGTCTCTCTTTCTGTCTTTGAGACAGATCTTCACCCTCCAGATGACAACACAGCCACCATGCAAATTCTCTTCAACTCAGCATCTCTTTCTTGAAGGAACTGAATCATTTACTGTTTTCTTCAGTCATGGCAGCGATGCAGTGTCTGTGTTAATAACATCTCTCACTCACAGAGGCTTATCTCCTTTGAAATGGTCCAGAGCACAGATGACTCATATGATTCTTGTTGCTTATTGTTTTTTTTTAGCCATCTTCTCAGATGCATTTACTGCCTGGGTTGTCTGACAGACTGCTGCCGCTGTCTGAGGAAATGTATACATAACCTGCTATATTAATTACACATTAATTTGCCCAATAATATAAGATTTATCTATTTATATAACTTAAACTTTACAATATAACTGATCATAATTTAAAAAATTCTAGGAGATGTTTACAGACTGCTAGGATGATTTGACAAGGATGAATATAAGGTTAAGGGTTTACATTTACATTCTATGATTACACACATAACATGTTTTTAAAGGCTGATTCTAAATATCTCAAAATTCAAATGCTTTCAGGTGAAAAAAAAATGACATATTAGAATGTAATTAGGGTCGGAAAGTATTAAGACTGACTAACAAATTAATGGTTTTGGTCTTTTTATGGAATTTGTAGACAAAAAATGTCATAGCAGCTTAATAACAATAAAATTAGTGTAACATAATTTTTGTAGCTATTAATCATATAAGTATAGTATAATTATATAAATTTAAATTAGTAGGATTGTGTCACAATGAGCACGATAATCATCATCAGTTTTGACATTTAATAACTATTTTATTGAACCGAAGACCAAAATGAAGTTCAAGATCAAGATAATAATACTACTATTCAGCACTGATCCTAACTACTGATTACAAAGATCTTTATAAAAGGCAAAATATGATCTATAATGACACAGTTAGGTATCCAGCTTTTAACTAGTGATTGAAATACCATCCATTCGTAAAGGTCATTGTGTAACCATTACCTATCAACCTGTGGACACTAGCGGCCAGGATCCCAGCCATGCAGTGAATGGCAAATAACATGGATGAATGCCTTTTAGCCTGCTAATTTAATGACAGACCAACTCATTAAAATCTCAGCGCTTAAACCAAATCCCAACATCAACCATCATAACAGAGGAGGCTGTGAAAAGTCATATTTCGGCAGGACTTAGACTAATTGGAAGAGATGGATACAAGCGCAGCTTAGAGGAGGTGCTTGTGAAGGCAGAGAAGTAAATACCAAGACAAAATGATTCCCATGACTGCACTAAGTCTTTCTATTTAATACTTATTGCCTGGGCCTTATTTATTACCACAAGTGTTCCTCTTTCGCCACACATATCACTTTAGTTTACTTTTATGTTGGTCCAACTTTGTTGCAACATCAGCTTAAAACATTCCTTTAGATTGGTATTAGGCTTTCTTTCTTTCTTTCTTTCTTTCTTTGCACTGCTTGATGGAATTAGTTTCATTTACCAAAACCTCATCTGGTGATCCTCTGGATTAAATGATACATGGCTGTAAGGATAGTTGTTTATTTTTATTCATCTTGCGGATAATAAAATGCAGCACAAACAAGTATGTGTTTGCATTTTAGGATTCTTCAAATGAAATCAGTGAGCTTTTAAAAAGCCCTTTGTATCCAGCTTGAGGCACAACAGTCAATACCCACTGCTTTCCATCTAATGGCCCGCCTCTTAGGGAAATACAAAGCTGCCAGCTGAGGCCTTATTCTTTATTTGCTGTTTTGTAACTTTCAATTTGGGCTCCTTTTTCTTCATTAGCTGACTAACAACTTTTATAAAAGGGGAACATTTTGAAACTATTTCATACCAAGAGGGAGGGCTTAGACTATTATCCCTGCATGGCCTTTATCTTCACCAAACAGAATGTACCATAACAATTGCATCTACTTCTGCACTTAATTTTGTTCATTTAATTATAGTCCATTACAGTAATGAGGTTGTAAAAGTAAAAGGAAGTTTTTTTATTATTTAATTGGAACGGTTCTGAATGCCACTGAGGTCAGCAGCCGTTTTGGGTTTTGCGAACTGAACTCTCCTTTTTCTGTGCCAGTGCTCATAGCAACACCTGTTCCAAACAGGAGATGTTGGTGAGCACGGCGTTGGGGTCAATTTCAATGAGTACCTGTTGATCCTCCCATGTCGGGTCTCTGAAAGTCACTCTCTCCTCAGGAACGGCTTTAATTGGCAAGAGCCATCACTGCGATGTCAGCACTGCCACTGTCACAGAAGATTCCTGTCCCTATAAAGAAAAGCATACACACACATTAAGTTTTATAAAAGTTGCAGCTTTTGCATAATTCACATCTGAAAGTCAATGTATTAGCTTCTCTTTATTTTTCTTCCTTTGTGATCACTTTAATTTTAGTGAGGGAAATCAATCAGGAATAATGGTTTCTACTTGGATGCATCTCATCAGTTTACTTCATGAAAAGAGTAATATGCTGTGTACTCTGTCTACACCAACAGCTTTACAACTGGCTTTCAAACTGAGAGCTGCAGAATAAGTCTTCCCCGAAAAAGCAAAAACAAATAAATTGCGAGGGGCGATAAGAACAGTTACACTAAACAATGCAGTCTGACTGATTCTGCTTTCTGTTGACTGTGATTATGCGAAGCAAACGCAAACTTCAAAGTACTGTTGTCGTCCCTGAGAGGCCCCGTAACGAAGCCTGGACGACAAGCAGAGTCAAACAGGAGGACACTGTGGAATACTAAACACCCCAGTCAATGCCAGCCGACGGCCTCGTAGCAGATTGAGTGATTTCAGCTGACTGCAATCCCAAAATCTAGCCAGGTCTCAGGCATTTTATCAGCATCTGTAAGTGCTGAGATTCCTCTGGACGTGTGCTGTCCCCAAAGAAAGTAAAAAACTTTACATTTGAAAGCGGGCCGATTGCTTTTTACATAAAGTATTCATACAGGCCGCCTATATCGATCTGATTTCGCACACAGAGGTCTTAGGTAGTGTGAGAAAAGGTAAAGGGATGGTGTAACAGAAGCTCTCAAACAGCATACAGATGAAAAAGATGCAGATTGCACCAACATCTTTAACTCTTACATCCACAAGGAACAAGGATAAAAGGCACACAAACAACAAAAATATGTTTTATGAAAAGAGTACTTTAGCGTTTTTATTAGAGTAAAATAATATGAGATGATATAACAAAAATAGACCTGACAGAACTGTGTACGTTTGTTGTAAATCAAGTTAGAAATTAAAGGTACAAATAACACAGCAAAAATACTGACACGTGAATTACAGTAACATGAATATTATTTTTACAAGAAATAAGTGGGTGGTTCCATTCCTGGCTACATGTCCAAGTGCCCTTGAGCATGACAATAAACCCCAAATGGTTTCTAGCACATGTGTATGTGGTGTAAAAAATATAAGTTGCACACAACTGGTTCTAGTGACTCACGTTAATTCTAACAATTTCTACTGACTGATGCTTGACAGTTAAGATACTGACCTTTATGGACTAAACATTTTCACTGTGTTGCATCTCTGGCAACACCTTTCCAGTGAGGTGAAGTTAGGTTTCATCGTCACCAGGGCAAGGGTGTCAAAGAGATTGATATAATTTCATAATAGAATATTTGATGTTATTTGCCATTTATTACACTGAATAAACAATGTAACTACTGATAATGTGTTCATTATTGCCAAGAACCCAAGCTTTATACATTTTTACTAATTTCCCGAATGTGCGCCCCCTCAGTTAAAAGAAAGGCAGACGTACTGGCTGGATCATTTCCTAGAAAAGTATTTGTCCAGCTGACATATTGAATTCCAGGGAACAAGGCAGTATTGATGTCAACTCCCCGTTCCTTCATGGGCACCGAAGGGGCCATCGATGAGATTGATTCATGTGGAAGAAGGCTCAGAGATGGAAATTACAGGGTCAAATGATCCAAGGGCATTATGCTGATTGTTCTACTTTTTTTCAGCGTGGATATTCATCAATAAATGCACCGTCATCGCTTCAAATGTATTAACAAAAAATGAGGTTGCAAGGTTAAAGCTATTAGGGAAGATGTCTATAGTATATAAATTACACCTGCCTCATTAGCTGAAATACCAAAGAGGGGATGCATAAAGAGTGCTTCACTTACACAGAGTGAGGTACTGCAAATCTGTTTTCAATTCCAGGTTGATTCGAATCTGGTAGAGAAAAAAAACCCACAGGAACTGAATGTCAAGAGAGACGCAGGAGGTTCAGATTACACACACACACACACACACACACACACACACACACACACCAGTCATCGTATTAAACCCGCCTCGTACTTGATAAACGCTTGTGATTGGATAGCCCAATAAAACGGCAGGGAAGTCAGTTTGAATGGAAGAGGGGCCAGACGTATCTGCCAGAGCAAATGAGGCTAGGCTAGCAAGGGACGGAGCTGGAACCCGTATATATATGGGGGGGGCGGGGGGGGGGGGGGGGGGGGTCTGCTATAGCCATTGAGGGCATGTGTGGGGTATGGAGGCTGTTGTTACTGCAGTGGGTGTGGGCCAGCCACTGGGGTGGTGCCGAGCAGGGTGTAGTGACGCAATCAGACCTTGGCCACACCACGCAGGTCTGACAACCTTACAACACTGAGCCTACTGCTACCACTTGGGGCTGGGCTGCAATAAAGATCAAGCCCGATTCTAGAGGCTTACTGCCAACGAGCACCGCATTGCAGCATCGGGCACGTATCACTGAAGCAGCTTCACAGATGTTTGCCTGCTTCAGGCGAACTCCTACTTGCGCACCACATCTCATTTCCCACCTCCATTAACGCCTCACTTAACTGAACATTTGCTCCAGCTGAGTGTTGAACCCGTGACACAGAGTCCCAAAGTGGTGATAGGACCCCTGTACTCTCCAGCTGCTGCCACGGCCATCTCGTTGAACACCCATCACTCCAGCCAAAGTGTGTATGTACTGAATGTCTATGGGGTAGACAAGAGTCGATGATGTCACCACTAAAGGGGACTGTGGTTTCCACGGCAAAGGAACTTAAAAAATAAAAATAAAAAAAAATAAAAAAATAAGAGTCAGAGTAATTGATTGATAGTGATATTTCACACACTCATATGTACACTGCCATTGAAACAGAAGGCTGAATCTACATGTTTGATTTTGGGGTTCTCAAATAATTTAATATCTAAATGCTAAGTGCTACTGGTCTTTCCAACTACTTTTGGTGTAGGCTTGCAGGATGGGATATCCTCTGTTGTCACTGCGGCTCAGTGGTTAGATCAGCTGCCTCCCCTTCAAAAGGTCTGGGGCTCTAACTCCACCCTAGCCATATTTCATGTTACATCATGCAGAACAAGCACATGCAAAAATGAAAACTCCAACCAATGAATACCATCCTGCTGCAGCCTTAAGAAAATTTTTTACTTAATATTTTGGTATTGTGTCTTAGTGCATAGTTCATCACAGTCCACTGAAAACCATCTATCTCATATTTGGTCATTTCTTTAGGGTAAATGGTTGTTTAATAGTTAGAAAAAACGTGCCCATATCTTAGGTTAATAAAACCTTGTAAAAATCCAACAAACTAAAATCTAATCTAAAAATGCATTGTCACAACCTTAAATCAAGGCTGTTTTTTATTAAATGAAAAACTGACAATTTGGAGATACATAGTTTTCATTGAAGCGCATAGATACATTATTACCTGCCCACACTCCTAAAAAACTCCCAGCAACAGCCTTGACTCAATTTCAGTGGCATTTCAGTGATGTATCATGGCAGCTGAAGAGGGGAGCTTATCGTTTTCCACATTTCAAGTTGAGCTCACGGTAAATAGTTGAAGTGTCTCAGTACTTAACATAAATAAAGCCATGCCACAGAATAGCTATATTTGCCAGAGTTTCTTTTCTTTTTTTTTATGGTTGTGGCCTGGGGTTCTCTGTGGACAGTCGACCAGCAGCTGAGCCTCTCAGATAAGCTCCCAGCCACAGAGAGAAAGAGGGAGCAAAAAAAAAAAAAAAAGGACGAGCGAAATAAAGAGCAGGCCAACAGCGCTGTGTGATTGAGAGGGGCTCCATTTCACAGTAAAAAGCAGGCGGAAGAGGGAGGAGGTCGCAGTCAACAGAATGGGAACGGGAGAGTGCTGGTGGGGGGGCTGGGATAAAAGGCACAACATAGTATTAGGATACTGCCTGTGGGAGCTTTTTGGGTGGGGTGGGGGGAGAGAAAGTTGCGAGAGCATGTCGGTGACTGCATCCTTCAGTGCCGCACTGCAGGGACGGCGAGTTTGGACGGTCTCACACTAATGGTGGTGACAGCAAGCCCTGAATGCTGAGATGCACTCTCCCTGTTTGTCTGTCCGTCTGTCTGCCTCTCTCACTCTCTCTCTGTGAACCACTCTGAGCCTCCCCCCCCCTCTGCCGACGTGTTGATGGTGTTCACCAGATATCATTTGAAGATCCAATTTCTTTTTGGAAGTAGCAGAATATATCATAATGGGCGTAAATAATCTATTTTCAAAAAATACAGTGATTTTAAATATGCTGTCTATGCAATGTAGCATCCTTTTAGTGACATGGAAACGGCTATACCTTTATCCTACCTAAATGTAGTTGATTTGTCTTCTACCTAAATACATGTCAAACAATTAAACAACATGTAATTTACCTTTTAGCAGATGTTAATTGTTTTGCACACTGTTATGACAGATTTTAGATTTTTACCACAGCTACTGGCTTTAACAATACCTACATCTTTGTTTGTTCCCTCAAACATTTCCATACAGGAAATATGTTAGCCTCTTGCTGCTTCTAATGGAAATGTAACATGTTGTTGGTGAATAAAAAGTCATGACACAACAATATCAACGTTCTGGTTGCTTTTGATACCCATTTGTCAAAACATGGAAACCAAAGCAAGCACTGTCATTAGAGATATGTGGATAGTTTTGTTAGCTTTATTCAATTTAAAGCTTTTACATTCAGACCACTTCAGAAATTATAAACAGTTATTATGAGTTATTATGAATTGAAATGATGAGTTGAATGAATGTGCTGCTGACAGGTCATTCAACTCATCTGATTAAGTATCTAAGGAAACATGATAATTAGCAGACTTCCCAGTATGCACTGTGTGGAAGTTAAAACTCTCCAGAGACCCCTCCGTTTTGTAGTCTGAAGCAAACATATATGATGGAAACCTACTGTTAGGGTTACATGTTAAATCAAGGATAGTTTATTTCAATAATAATGAAAACGATGTTAAACCCGATACAATAGTATGGAATTCAGTCCCCCGTTGGTGCTGACCGAAATTAACGTATGAAGCGAAATGAACCTGCGCGATAAACACATCGCAAATTACTCCCTGACACGCAATGGATTAGAAAAGGCCCCAGTCATAGCTGATGAGTATTTGAAAAGGACCAGGTGCACGTCCAGAGTCGCTGCCACTGGCCTGCGAAAATCTACAAAGCACTGCGGACAAGAACCCTGCGAGGTGGGACGCACTTCCAGCGTAGGAGAGGGGAGGGCCGCGGGGTGACCGCTCCCTGTAAGTTCCAGTTGTAAGGTCTTTATGCCAAATGAAGAACTGACTTTTCTAAATTAAAAAAATTTAAATGGAAAGTCAATCTGAGTGAGACATATGTCAGTGTGACCGAGTCGTTAATTAATCGTAAATGTAATATCTTAGGTTCATTTAACTTGTTTTCTCAGGTTCAGTGAACTTAAAACAATTTGTTTTGTCTGTTCATAACTCTAAATGACTTTGAACTGATTACTGAACTTTAGTTCAATTAACACATTTTTAAGGCAAAAGCAGCTTAAAAAGATTTATTCACATGATTACTTTATAATGTCTTATTTATTTAATATTGAACACATTCAGCTGCACAACCTATGTTAATTTAAGTCTTTGAGGCACAGAAATGCTTTCTGTGTGTTCAATAACACTGGAAGTCATAATATTTTTCTAAATTTACACTGACATTTGCGCATTTTAAGATTATAGGAACTGATCACAGTCACTGCACCATTTCTTTAAGAGCCATTAAGAGTTTACATTCTCGTTAACCTTGAATTCTGTCTTATTTGGTGCAGATCAATACATTATTTCTCTTGAAAGACGAAACAACTTGCTGAGAGTTGAAGCAATCAAGACAGAGAGTATCCAGAGACAGTCTGTCTGCAGGCATGTGAGTGAATCACAATGGAAACCTTGCTGCTTCATTACACAATCTGAGCAAAACTAATAAGGGAACGATATGTGGATAGTTTACAGGGACAAGACCTGTATAAATTAGATAGAATGACTATTGCGTATAACTGAACAGATGGGATCTAATGCCTAATCGGATGTGTGCTTTGCTGAGGCAAATGAGGGAGGCAGAGGGTGGTGATTCTGCTTTTCTAAGAGAGAATGTGCCTCTGCTTTATTCCAGTTCTTTCTTGGCTATGACAGGGAAGTTGGGGAATTGTGGATGCACAGAAGGATTATGAATCGGCAGCAAAGCAAACACATATCTCATGAGTTGCAGTGTTGATTTGAATGTCAATTAAGAGTTCTTTATGCATCCGGAAATATATCGTCACCTGTGATATCAGCTTTGTAGGTCTTGTTCATCAGACCTGTGTCCCGAAAGTGTTCAGAAATTAAATATTCATCATGAACAAAACATGAGCAAAACTGCGAACAAATGGTGTATCACCTCAGATCCTAGTTTAACAATAAGACCCTGTGAATTTTAAGCCACTGTCAGTTTTTTTGTATTTGTCTGTAGAAAAAAATTGCTACTAATGGATTTTGGCACATGCATTAACCAGTTTATCTTCAATTAGACACCAGTTCTCTCTTTGTCACTCACTAAAATATTCTAAAGTAAAAACAACAAAATACCGTCGTACTGCCAGTACTGGAAAGAGCATCTGTAATACTGTGTGCACCAAGAAACAAAAGGGCCAAACTAATTTTTATCTCCAAATGTGAATTAGTGTCGCATCTAACAGAAAATGTAATCAACTGTTGGTTGCAGATAAATATAGACATGGATATTTCTTAACTGCCCAGGCAAATTTGCAGCAACGTTTCACACAAACAAGGGCAACTTTAATTATCTGTTATCGGCTGATAATTGCACTAAGAAGTTGTGTTAGAGCCACTCTGCAGTCATGAGATATTGCAGAGACAAGGAAATTAGACTTTTACAAAAGCAAGCCAGGAAGGATGAAACTTGCAGCGACACACAAAGCAATACAGTCTGATATCTTATCAAAAGATAATAAAATGTGAGCTGAAAACATAGTAAATCCACTATAATAAACATGACCTAATAAACTCTTGGTGAAGACATGCTGTAGCTGTTGTTTGTCTTTTTGAGATAGAACAGGAGACCACACACACAATGATGAGAGGATAATGGATAATTTATCACATTTATCACACGCTTTAAGTGTAGGACAAAAAAAACAACAAAGACAAAACATGTTTGTTCATGACACACAGAAGCATTTTCTGATCTGACGTTTGGTATCTGCTTTTTCATACCTTCCTAACACTTCACCGTGGTATATACGGTAAATGATGGTATTTGTGTAAAAAAATAAAAAATTTAAAAACTGAGCTGCTGGTGGTAGAAGTCATTGTAGCATATCTGACATTGTCTAGCCTATAATGCTGTGTGTCTAATATGCAATTATGCCTGTAGGGTTATCCTTGCTTGCAGTGGCCATCTTTCTTAGCGCAGCTGCCTGTCTCCACCCATAGAGACTGACCTCTGGTGGTGCATGCTGTTCATTACATCACTTCAATACAGCATTTCCGTATCAGTTTAATAGAAAAAAAAGCGTCGCTATTTTTGAAGTATTGAAAGTCATACCTTTGCAATTTCTAAAGATCCTGGTATACCATAATACCTTCATACCGCCAAGGCTAATGTCTAGGTCACCAGACTTCAGAGTCTGCAAGTTCATATGTCTTGTGGTGCCCCCACCGGCACTTGATGCCCTATGCACAGCGCGCAATGCACGTGTACATAGCAGTGTAGAATTTTAAGAAACAATCAATTTAGCTGTTGAAAAATTTCCCTGCTCACCTTTCCCTCTGCTCCACTCGCATTCACCATCACTCTCTGCCACTCAGATATTAGATTTACCAAGTATATTCATGCTTCCAAGAGGATAAACACTTGACATTTTGTTTAGACTCTCCGCAAGCTTCCACCTAGTGTGGCTCAGGCAAAAATGTCAACTTTGCACAGAAGATATCTAAATCTAACACATGACACATTGTCATGAATATGGATCGATCTCTTCAAGAAAGCAAATAAACGTAATTCCAAAAATGTGAATTTTTTTTTCTTCAAGGTTATGGAAAGAGCATGGTCATAGTAAAAATAAATCAAAAGTAAAAAAAAAAAAAAAGACTGCAATCTCTGGACTCAAACATGAAAGTCAGTGATACTAATCGCCCGAGAGAGGAACAAGTTTCACTTTAATGACCACATGCTTCTCTTTTTTTTTTTTTTTAGATCCACACTAGTGGAACAACAAAAGTTACAACTGTGGCTTCGCCCCACATGTTTGCACATTTGTCTCACCTTGTTTAGTGACTTTTGGGTACCACCACCAAAATTAAGCATATTTTGTTTTTGAGCAAATTCTAGAGCAGTTTTAGGACCTAGAAGACCGTCATCTACTTAGTGTTGGCTCCTCTCATAATTCCTAAAGCCACCACAATCAATTCTTTGCATTGTTCGTTACTACATTTCCATGCATTTGATGTGATTAGAAACACGTTGTTCAATCCAGCCATATATGCAGCATTTGCATCCTTCAACATCTGGGCACTGTAACAAACGTTACTCAAGCAGGAGGAAATGGTGCATTTGTGGGTGACTATATTTCCAGCAGCAGGATGGTGCGTGTGGGATTGAGTCAAAATAATGTGTGTTCATGGTGATAAAGGAACATGTCACCCAGTGCAACAGTGTGGCTTACTGATGTGTTTGAATATTTTTTGGACAACAATGGAGCTCTATGGCATAGAGGAAGAATATATTTCAGCTTTGATACACACACAATACTTGTCAGTAGATAGTTTTGGCTTTGGTCTTTTCATGACATTTGTTGATGCGTGTTTGTGGCCAAATGCTACCATCTATCCTCCAATCTGTACAAACATCCTCACTGAATAAGCGTCACCAGATCAGCTCAGTGTTTCAATCTGCCAAAAGTTATCTCCTTGCTAGCCCCAGAACTCCCAGGTTTCAGCCACAGCACTTTGTTGTCCTGCTACTGCAGCGGTCAATCCTCTCGTCCCTGCCTGCCACATGAGCCCACCTGCTGAGGCAGTGTTGCTGCTGTTAACAGGAAGGAAATTAAAACAACCACTGTTTTCTCTTCCTGCTGCTCATTCTTTTGAACATCTTGCCTTCAAACTTTCTGGTCCCACTGCTTTGGTGACTGCTGTTATCTACCCCCCCCCCAAGCCAAATCCCCAGCTATGTGCAATTTCACCTTTAGTTCTCCTCCTAGGTGACTTTAACATCCACATTGATGACGCTGACTGTAAACCTGACACAGAATCCCTGGAACTGCTACAATGCTTCAAATAAATACAACACATCAACTTCCCCACTCACAGCCGTGCTCACATGTTGGATCTGGTCTGTTCCACTGGTCTCAAAATTCATCAAATCTCCAGCCACAACCCTCAATATCCCATCCCAAAAGACAAGCGCAATACAGTTCTCCCTTGTGTCCCAATGGAGCTGTCTGGCTTCAACATTCTTTTCTCCCATCTCGAATCTTCCCTCAACATCACCGGTACTGCTCTCTCATGGCTAAAATCATATCTTACAAACAGACAACAGTTCCTTATATCAAAAACTGCACCTCCTTCACCGCTCCTTTGTCCCAAAGTGTCCCCCATGGTTCGGTACTTGGTCCTCTCCTGTTCATCCTCTACTTGCCCCCTCTTGGTAATATCATACGTCAACATGGTCACCACTTCCACTGCTACGCCGATGACTTCCAGCTCTACATCTCCACTAAATCCATTACCACTGCTACTCACTCCACTCTGACCAACTTCCTCAAACTCAACTGTGATAAATCTGACATGATTATCATCGGTCCAAAATCCATCAGTAAAACCAGTGACAAGTTTTGCTTCGGCAACTCCACTCTGTATCCCTCTCCACACATCCGCAACCTCACAGTCATGTTTGACAGCAACCTCTCATCAACACCACGTTAACCACATCACCAGAACTGCCTTTTTCCACCTAAAAAACATAGCCTGTCTCCACCCATCACTCTCCTTCTTTGCTGCTGAAACCTTGATCCATGCCTTCATCACCTCCAGAAATGACTACTGCAACAGTATTTTCCATGGCACATCATCCAAAGTCCTAAGTAAACTCCAGTACATCCAGAACTCTGCTGCTCACCAGCTCACCCACTCCTGTGATCACATCACCCCTGTTCTCCAGAATCTCCACTGGCTCCCCATCCCACAACTTTCAGAGTCCTTCTCCTCACTCATAAAGTGCTCAATAATCAGGCCCCCTCCTACTTGACTGACCTGCTCCACCAGCACACTCCATCCTGTCGACTCTGCTCCTCTAATGCCAACCTCCAGTCTCTTCCAGTCAGGACCAAGCACTGGACCTGGGGCGAATGAGCGTTCTCCATTGCTGCCCCTTCCCTCTGGAACTCTGTCCCAAAACACATCCGAAACTTTCCATGTTCAAATCACAAATCAAAACTCACCAGGACTGCTTCTAATGTGTGATGAATGTTGTGTGTTCTATGTTTTTAGTGTGTAGCTTTTTATGATAATTTTAACATTTCTAAAGTGTCTTTGAGTACCATGAAAAGCACTCCACAAATAAAATGTAGTTTTATTATCAAAAAAAATCACCTGTCTTATCCTTTAACCTTGGTATGTTCTTACTATTTTTGCTATTTCCCTTAAAGAGGGCATCTGTTCAAACAGCAATTCAGCAGATAAAATATTGATTGTTATGCTGCTGGGTGTTCTTTGATCAATTCATCATTATGTATAGGAGTTACAGTAAAGTAGTTTTCTCTTGATACTTTTTCTGATTTAGTCTATAACTGAATATTATACTAAGTTTCTATTTTGTTCCTTGTACAGGAGAATGATGAATATTTATGAAGGTCATATATATCTGAGCTGTGGTCATAGAGCGTGTAACCATGAAATACAGATATGCCTACTATATACAGAATCTGTGCAACAAAGTAAGGAATGAATATTAAGTATGCTCTTGGTACTGAGGTCATTGTAACAGTGGAATGACAAGCAAATCACTGAGCAATAACAGCCACTTGATTCAGCCTGAGCTGGAGTCCCCTCCTGGCCGCATCACCTCCGCTCATTGACTGCAACATTGAATCTACGTCTACGCAGCCATCATCCTTAATAAAGCTCACATTCACTCTTTTGAAGAGTTATTTAAAACAAGTTAACCACTCTAGTGGCGGCATTCCAATTTAATTAACATTGGGGGATATAAAAAGTCAAAAGATCATTTGCAAGAGCTATTAGGTTTCCAGCTGAAAATGAAGTTCAATTTTTGACCCCTCGGAGCCTGGGGGGCATATTCCCTCTCGCAGCAAATCCCAACTCGTCAATTAAAAGAGGAGACATCCATCAAACGCGGTCCTCCCGAGATGCAGCAGCAGCACTGCCAAATGTTAATGAACCCCTGCAATTATGAACATGAAGACATATGCAGTATAAGTCGATGAACTGGCTGTGAAGATGGAGATTTTGATTAATCAAGCCCTATATGGTCTACACTGAATGTATACAGTGGGTATTGTGCTGTTAATGCCTGGATTTTAAATTAATTCACGAAAATGCTCCAGAAAAAAGCCAAGTGGAAAATTTATATATTTGCCATGACTGTCAGGAAATGTGGGGTTGCATTGTGATTATCGCTGCTTCATATCAGGGAGAGTGTTTGAGTGTGTGTGTGTGTGTGTGTGTGTGTGTGTGTCTGCTGGGCGTGCATGTGGAAAATTATTTCAGAGATACTACCAGTATTAGGCAGTGGCCATAAAAATGCTCTTGGAAAATAAAATTATTTTTCTCTGTTTTGTTCATGCTTTTTTTCCCCTTTGTGTTCTTTGGTTGAGCGATTTTTATTTAATCTATAGCATTTAGGAGCTTGATCTGAGGAAACTCAATGGGAGTTCAGGGTAGTTAAAGGAGGTATACAAATGTTATAATTTGGTATGAAATAGCGAGTGAAGGGCACTTGATGCCATTCCATTGAAATCCCATGAAAGTGAGTGGATTTGGTGTTTGAACAAATGTCAGACAAATGACTTTGGTCTGACATTTTGAGAGCTCTCAGTTTCATACCCCCACTGTTTTGTTGTGCAAACCTCTTTTTACAATTACATGGAATATTTGTTTCCTCCTCAAGGGACATTCTTTTATGTCCTTGTACAAACTCGCAGACACGAAACAGATTTCAGACAAGCATAAATGCACACAAGCGCTCGTATTTTTGCCAAAAACCAAATCAAACTTTTCCAATAATTGTATTTTTAAAATATTAGAAAAACTATAGCTGCGTCTAAGATGACAGGTTTGTCTGTATCTGCTGTGCTACCATTAATAACAGTCTGCAAACACTGCCCATCTCCTCACTGTCTTCTCAGCTGTCATCCAGGACACCTTCAATAAAGTTAATAAACAGTAATTGTTTATTGTCTCTCTGTTTACCCAGCCATCACATCAGACTAGCTGCAAGGGTTGCTCTGAATTTAAATATGCTTCAAGGAGCTGGAGAGCTTCAGTGGACAGACACAGGCACATTTACTGGAAGCCTGTGCATCTATTGAGCAATGACAGGCTGTCTGATGTGTGATTATTGCTCATGGTTGAGAACAGGACTGTCATTAAAAGGGATAGGCAGGTTTTTGGAGGTCTAATCACACAAAATCATCAAAGGCTATTTTGTGTGTCTGCATGCAGTGTGAAAGTACGTTGACTGGTGACACTGGACAAGCACAATTACTGGATGTCTGCGGGATCAGTAAGAAGAGCCCGACCGATTTTTTCAACCAATATTAGCCAATCATAGATACATCGAAGTACATCGGTATTGGCAGAAATGTGACGTAGCAGCCTCTGCAGAAGACGGTAGTTTGAGTCTGTTGAGTCACAAATATCAAAAATCAATTTCCTAGTGTTAGTTAATAACATGATGTTGAATTAACAAAAAAGGCAGAACACAGCTGCGATGGCAGTGCAGCACCCAGACAGTGTTAATTTTGGTAGCTATATTAAGTTCAAAAGCTCTAAAATTCGTTTTAGTTTTAGTCACATTTTTGTCCTTCATTGTTTTAGTCGACAACAAGTTAAAATGTTTTAATTAGGGGGCGCCAAATCCTATCATTCACAATTAAACCAGTCTGCCCGGTTTTATTGATTTGGTAATTTTTCCTTGGTTTTTGGGCTTCTACTATGGATAAGTAGGCTACGTAGTTAAAAAGGTTTCTTTTTTTTGGTCAGTATTTACGGTCAGTAGTCTGTATTGGGTGTTTTATTTTGAAAAATGACCTGATGCTCTATCCCATTGTCTGACTTCCTGCCCAGCTTGAGCGGCGGCTTCCGTTATAAAATAGACTTGGCATATTTTAAGCGGAGCATAACGTAAAGTGTTCTGAAGACGCACTGCAGCGTGTCTGGCGGAATTACAAGAGATGTAAATTCCATGTCAGGCTCTATCAACAACAACTCTGCTGCATCCATGTGTGGCACATTACAGGTGTTTAAGTATATTATATAGCATCGTACAGTTATTTTATATAAAAAAAACTGACATAGCTGATTATGTAACAATTTTTGTTTCTCAAAATACATCTATTGATACTGTGTGTAAATGGACTAAAGCATGCAAAAACACTGGTATGGTCCTTTATGCTCTTTCTGTGGATCAGTAGTGGTCTGCTGATGGCTTTTTTCCATTGGCATTACACATGACACGACATGATGAAAAGGTTCCAAACGGTGATTCATTTTCAGTAAAAAGGAAAGGTCACAGGCAGTAGTAGGGTGGGGCTACATGGGGCCATAGCCCCACCAAGAAAAAAGCAGATGTTTGACATATCACATCCTGTCTGGTTCCCTTGATTCTGCTGCTGTTTCTCCCAATTTCTAGTTGCTCTGATCCAACAGCGCCACCAATTGCCAAAGCAACTTTCTATCCACTGGATTACCTGGGTGAGTTCACGCTGCTCACATCACGCAAGATGTATTTACGTGGCCCTGCGGTGCATATGCGTTTGATGCTAGCATGTAGCTAATTACGTTTAACACACACACTTATGTTTGATTTATAACAAGCATAAAGGCCTTATCATGATAGCATGATGGATGTTTGGAACATACACTCCAGTGTGGTCTCACACAGAAGCTTTGCACAAACATTACACTGATATAAAAGCAGGTACTTTGTAGTGTAACTGCCTTCCATTTCTCTCATTTGAAAAGCCTCCATTTCCAATGGGAGAAAAATAAGAATACTGCCTTCTTTACAGATGTATACGCTGTATCATGCTACTCAGTTATGTTTTCATTCATCACTGAGACATGTGGCCACTACATTTTTAGCAACACTTCAACAAATAAACTCAAGGTTTGAGACATAGTGCTAATGCATTAGAGACACTGTGTCAAAAAATACACAATGTCTTTAATGAATAAAAGAGATAAGCCACTTAAAGTGCCACCATGAACACTGCTGATATCAGCTTGACAAAACCACACAGCACACTGGATAAAGTCACTGGAACTATTTACTTTATACCACTTTGAGTATCTGAATTCCAATTGTGAAATGTATGTACTATATTTGGTCTAAAACACTCTTTCAATGGAGGAAAAAGGGCAATGTCCATAGTTTACACACTCCTTTTTAGAAATACCAAGATTATAACTGGAATTTTTTTATTTTGTGCTAAAGATGCTCTGTATAGAATAAAATAATAATAATAATAATATTAAAAATAGCAAAATAAACAAAAATAAGAATAAAACATGTATATACACACACACGTTGTAAAAAGGGAGGGGCATGGTACTAGTTATGACTGTTCGTACAAATTAAGAACAATGAAAAAATAGGGAAAAGGGTCACTGTGTTATAATATGACTAAGTTGTAACAAACACTCATTTTTATTATCAATTAGTCTACCAATTGTTTTCTTGATTAACAGATTTTTCTTTTCAAAAAAAAACTTTATAGGTAAAGTAAATACATTCAGTTTACTATCCTATATGACAAGGAAAACAATTTTGCTGGAAAATGGTCTGAAACGATTATCTGATTTTATCAATCCACTAAAACATTAATAATGTAATCCCTTCAGCTCTAGTTACTGTGACAAAACTGTACAGAAATGTGTAATTGTTAAATTATAGATAGAGCATAGGCATATACAGTATGGCTGAAGAACAAAAAACATATAAACTGTATCAGTGGTGGCACAAAAGAATGATTAAATGGTGTCGGAAATCTTAATTTACTACTCATTATAGGGAAACTGTTGAGTAGTTGCAACGGTATGAGAATTTTACGGTATAATAACTGTATCAGTTTCATAGTATCATGGTATACAAACAAAACAAAAAGCTCAAGGCACTACAAAAACAGAAAACAAAAACAGAAGTTCAGAAACATGCTAGTTGTGTGTATCTGTTTTTGCAGATTTGTGAAAAGACTACACATACATGATTTTTTATATATATATATATATATATATATATATATATATATATATATATATATATATATATATATATATATACACACATATACATATACATGACCTGGATGACTATCAATGAATCCTTCTAGGAATGTTTGTATGAACATATAATGTCATGGTAACTGTCCTCTATGCCCAACAACTGCAGGGACAATAAAAGAGCAGAGTTGGAGGCCATCTATAATGCAATCACAAACTACACAGAGCTACATTTTCTGGACAACCCCAAGGGATATGATTGCACTGGATGAATATTCTCTCATTATGATTTCACATAAGCACGACCTTAATACAATCTTCCTCAGCTGAGCAGCTTCTCTCCTCTGGGTTGGAGTTGAATGTTTTCTTAAAGATTTACAATTATTGCTTCCTAGGATCATATCGCTGACTGTTTTCTGGAAACAGGCATTTCTCATCATGATACAAATTTGATTTTAAAACACAGAACCATGGACCATTAATTTGTTTTAAAGTAGCTCTGTTGTTCACGGGTTAGGACATGGCAACCTTGAAATCTGTGCGCATTTGACATGGACTGTAGTCAGACCTCATTCATGTGCAATGCCGCATCATACAGCATGTGCTGGCCAATCGGGTATATAAGGGTACAAAGCCATATTACTATAAAATGTTTCCTGTTGTGATAGCTTTGAGTTGTGAAATGTTTCACAGTATTCCAACCCATTTTGCAGTGTTTTGGTATCTGATTATTCAGATTCAAGGATCTAAAAATCAAAGAGGACTTCCAGGAGCGTATGTCATCAACTCATGGGTACCTGACACAACACCAACACCACCAATGTAGGTTATTTGTCTTACCACCTGACAAGAGTGTATGCAAACTAACAAAAGGTAAATAGGAGGTTTCAGACAGGATACAGACCATGACATGGCTACAACAACCTCCTTTAAACATAAAATGTTCCGTTACTACAGCCTCCCCGTAGCAAATTTTCAACAATAAAATTGAGGGCAGGATCAGTGTTAAATTTTATTGGCTTATTTATTTTGTGACTAAATTACAAAATCTAACTGCTGGCTTTTACCAAGTACACATGCAAATTACAATGAGAGAGAAAAGCTGCGCTAGGATTCTGTCTTTCTGCTGATGAAAATGGTTTGTTGGTTAACAATCCCGAGTCAGCTGACTGACTATACAACATCATTTCCCAGGTCCACATGTTGTGGCGAGGCAGCAGTCGAATACTGACCTTCAGCTAATGCCAGGATACAGTAAATAATGGCGTCAGTTATATATATGTAAGCACATCACATCAACATTTTATTCACCATAATCAGGCTCTCCACACACTCGAGGGCTGAGCAACAGCTTGTCCTATCAGTCACTGAGTTATAACGTGAGCTTACATTAGCCCCGCTGCTACTGTGAGACTGAGAGCTGTCAACAGGATCAATGTTAATTCAATCCGTCTTCAGCTTTAACTGTCGCGTTACTAAACCGCAGTTTGTCATTATTATCACAGGTAGACTACTACATCGCAATAAAAAGGTCGTTTGATGAAGTATCAGAGTAATGTAGCTGTCGTCTCTGTAAGCTATATGTAATGTGCCTGGTTTCCTCGATTGATCACCCTTTTTATCCACTTTATAATGTCCCCCAAAATTCTAATTTCTTTAGTGTAATCAAAAACAAATTGAATTATTTGTCTAATCTGTCTGATATTGGTTCTCATATCATTTTAATAATATTTCGTAGGGTCTTTAACTTTACTCTTTACACACCTGACAGACACCTATTCCGATGTCCACCTACATGCCCAGCTTAACACATGATATAAGTTGAGTCAAAGAAGTCAAAAATAGCCTGAAAGCAAGTGCTAGAGCCCTGGATGACAACTTAAATTTTATTGTGAGATGATTGCAGTGGCATGAGGCAATGCTTCTCAGGCTTTATGGCTTGTGAACTCTTTAAATGAAGCAGTGCTTTCTTGCAGTCCCCCATCGAGGCGTGCATAATGGTGAAGTTCAATCAAAGGATTTTCCCTTTATAGATTGTTTCATTCAGTTAATTATCAGGGGAGGCCTAGAGGCAGAAAACTATTAGGTTTTTCACACAGTGATAATACATTTCTGTTGGAGATGTATGTCTTTTTCTATCCCATAAATGATCTTGCAGCTCCTCCTAAAATCATCTTTCAGCTTCCGAGGACAACCTGATGCCTAGGTTGAGAACGATTCACCTGCAGTACAACTTTTTACTATGCAACAGATTTTTCAGTGTAACTGGCCTGCTTTATGACTTGAAGTCACAACTGTGATGAGTAAACCTCGCTCACTGACTCCCGGGCAAACATGTATGAGGTAGACAATGCTCCAAACATTTCAGAGGTAACAGAAAAATAAAAGTGGTTACCCCCACTGTGTTGGACTACATTATTTTAAGAAGTGTCCCAAATGTCCCACATTATTGTGTTTGTACTCGTATCTTTTTACTTTTATGTATGAATAACTCACTTTTCAGGTTTGTTAGATGTGAAAATAGTCAATTGCCAATATGTTTGTCATAACACCTTTATGAGGTAATAATATGTCAGCTTGCTCTGCTGTCCCCAGGGGGTAAAAAAAAGAGAGAAAGATTGCTGTTTTAAACATTCTAATGTGATTTTAGATCTGACCCATAAACACTGTCTACAGTCCTATCCATGATGTCAGAATTACTCAGGAGCATTGTTTTTTATTTGGTTACTGCAGGATCACCCTGTTGTCCTTGCAGATCGTCACTGCCTGTGCATGAGGGATTTATTGAGGCCACCCACGCTGCACACACTGAAAATATTGCCTAAAGTCAGAGCATTATCCAGTCCAAAACTGTTCTTTATAATCATATCTGCAAGGCATATCACCGAAAATGATGGCTGCATGCAGGCAATCAGTGCCACTTAATTTGTTAGCCCAGTGGACAAGATTATTTTGTGCATTGTTCATGTGCGCTGCTGTAACGCCATTTCCAACATTTGCACAAACCCCAGATTGATTAGAAAAACACGCACTAGATAAATGAGTAAAAAAGTTGTAGCCTAATAGTATGCAGAAAATGAGATTTTAAATTGCCTGCATATGAGCTCCATAGATTCATGTGGGACAAATGCTTCAAGTACTACTAAGTGATTTAAAGTTTATTGGAACTGTCCCTGCTGTGATAAATGATGCTGGCAGTGAATTGATCGCTGTCCTGGGATCAGACTGCATGCAACACTGGGTGTAGGCAAGAATTGGGGGTCCTACTGTAATACCATACGGCCTGTGCATCCATTTGATGACGTGTAAAGTGACTGGTTGCCCTGTGCAGTGTTGTCCCATCAATCATGCCTGGGTCAAGTGTTTAAGGCTGAAGAGTATGAGTTTGAGAGAACAGGCAAGGCTCTGATGGAATTTGGACATACAGAGCACAGCCGGAGCCTCCTTAACCCCTCCGAGCTACTGTCCCTGCAGGTGCACCATGGACTGTCTTGACCTCACAGCCAGCCAACAACACTGTGTTTGTTTGTGATGTACCCCCCACTTTCTCACAGTTTCCCAAAACATAAAAGGAAAAAAAGAGCCGCGGGCCACTTTTTGAAGCTCTGACCAGAATGGAAATAAATGGAAGGCAACCTCCTAGTCTGATGCTGAGAAGTGGAAGTTTTTGGTTTAGTTCAGCCATGACAAATGTTGAGATTGTTGCCCTATGACCTGAGTTTGTCACATCGACATGACCCTTTTTATGTTTGTGTAACCACACTGACCCATTCTGGTGCGGTCAGATGTGATCTGCGGTCAGCAACCTCTTCAATACCTTCAAATTCAACCTGTCGCCTCATATCAGTCACCCAGTTGGGCATTAAAAATACAGGTTTGGATTAAAACAATAACATTAAGGCTCTGAAGCTGAAGCTGAAGATTTTGCAAATATGCAAAATGTTGCATCTTGCAGCTGTCATGCTTGTTACTCATCCATATGCTACACTATTAGACTGAGTTTAACACATTAAAACAAAAGCATTAATACATTCACCATTAATTCATACACAAAATCAAGTTACTTCACACCATGTGTAACAGTGTTGTTTACAGCAGTGTATCTAAAAAGTAAATGCACATACATCTGTTTCAAGTGAGTGGTTTGACTCCGATTTCAAGCAAATATTTTGCTAACAACTATGGAGCAGATGGTGCACATGCTGGAACGCTAATAACTGGAGATTATTTTTGTATTACAGCATTAAATATAATCAGAATTTACATTTTATTATGCATTCAGGAAATGCATAATAGAGGAACCCCCACAAAGGCAATTACTAATACTGTTGGTGTTTGTTGTAGTCAATGTGTATGCCAATGTTTAACATTGCCTGCTGTAGAATCAAAATAGACACTGTAGAAGACAGCAAACCATGTTGTTAACCCCACCATGATCAGACCTGGGGACTGAAAACAACAGCAATTTTCAGGATTGTCAAATTTCTCTAAAAAAAAAAAAAAAAAAAAACCTTTAAGCTGCAGTGTTTCTATTAGGCCCAAATAATGGTTCGAATCACTCTGTGTAATGTTAAACAGAGAATTATCACGCTACTCTGCAGTCCCCCTCAGTTCTACTAGGGAGTGTTTTAGCATCTTTCGGCACATTGTTTTGGTTTTACGGCCCACAACTTTACTGTTTTGGTTCCATTTTAATCCAGCCACATCAGAGAGCTGTTTTAAGCGAAAAAGCTCAGATATACCAACTGTACGCTCCATGCCCAGCACCAAACAGCAGACAGACAAAGTAAGCTTCTAGCAGGAGTTTGTGGAGACCATTAAAGAGTCAATATTGCATGTACATTAATCATGTTTTCTAACATGTTCTCAACAACAATTTCATAATATGTCATGTTTATAGCTGTTTATAGCTTGTGCTATAAATATCAATTAATGCAGGTTTAAATTTACAAACCTTAAAATTTTAGCCCTGGCTGATTGACAACATGTGCAGGTACTTTTTTTAGTATTACAGACTTGAACTGCTGCTCGCTCAAAAAAGCAACATAAAAAGAGCAACTGCTGAAACAGTTAACAACACAGCTGAACAAACTGTGGGCTGACATCAGAAATAGGGTATGATATATGAAAAACGTTCAGGATTGTACTTTAGCAATCAGAATAATTGAAAAAGATATGTAATCTTTTGACAGTTCCAAGCAGAGGGGCTTTAGAAGTTTTGATGTTAAACTCATAAATGTATAGGTACGACTGACAAGAAGTGAAAATCTTTTACTTGGGCTGGAAAATGATGTTAACCTTCAGATGATGACGATGAATACTAACTGAGTTCACCCACCTTTTCATGTATCACATCATGACTGGATGTATGCCTTAGACACATTTTCCTGAGCTCCCCTTCACATCCTTCTCATTACCTGGTTTATTGCAAGTCATACAGGGAAAACCTCTGCACTTTGCAAATGCTTATTTGAATGCAAAGCAGAATACTAAAAATCTACTTCACCACTCAGTGCCTGAAATAATTACCCCATGCCAGATCTTTCTTCTGTGAATGATTTCATCATTTTGAGTTTCATAGCTTTTCCTTTTTATTCACATGCTCAGTTAAAAAGGCAACGATGCACATTTTCTGAGGACATAAAAGAAGCATATAGCATTCCACCTTCCCATGAAATTGGGTATTTTTTGTCCTAAATGTGCCACACTTTCTGGACACTGTTTCAAGCATATCACTTGATAGCTGAATAACTACCATTCATTTTTAATTAAAGAGACGAGGGAAACTATGATGTATATTTTAAACCTAATTAGCAAGCCGACTCACGGGAGTGAAGTGATTAGATGAGTAAAGACTCCCCATGGATGCTGCAGATGAGCATACATAAAAATACGTACACACACACACACACACACACTTTTATTCTGAGGGTGTTGGCACTTGGATTCCCAGCCTCACAGCACTTAAAACGATATTTCACTTTGGTATGACATTTTCATTTTACAGTGTAGTCCAAGCTTTATATTCACCTTCAGCGAGGGAGGCTTTTTCCCAGCATTCCTTATCAATAATTGAAGTCAAGCACAATTATCTATTGAAAGGAGAAGACAGGAAACATACACGCGGTGCTATCAATAACATCACAGAGCTGTTACAGTGGTTGCTTTCAGAGCAACTATCGGTAAAGATGCCACACAGTGAATAAAAGAGCAAGAGAGGAATGTCAGCCATTTGCCAAGGCCTTAGTTGTCCAAACTGAACGGCAGAGAAGGAAACAATATTTGTTTCGCTTCCCACTGCCATCACAAAGCAGCAACAACAGGAGGACAGGAGGACTTTGACCAATTATGAAAGAGCATTTCTGTTTGTTGCAGATGTCTTGCTCTGAGAACATTGCATACAACAGTGATTTAAAGCACCAGCACGCCTTGTTTTGAAAAAGGCATAATAGAGTTTGCACAGTTAAAGTGCTATAATTGTGGCTAAAATGACAATTCTGAAGTCTGAAATTGTAAACAACATGAGTAGCACAGCAACACTGCTGTCCATAATTGGCGAAACAAAACAAAGTCAGACTTAAGAGAACATTTTCTTGGACAATCACATCACGCAAACACTTTCACTCACTTCAGGGAAACGTCTAACTGGCCTTGATGTTCTGTCTATTTCAGTAGAAAATTGTGTTTGACTCCAATTATTGATAAAGAAATATGGGAAAAGTCCTGGAACAGACAGAAGAACACCAAGGCCAGTTAGACGTTTCCCTGGAGAGAGTGAAATTGTTTTCCTGATGTGACGTAAAAAAAATGTTTTCCATCTCTGACTTACTTATATTACTTAAACTATACTGCCTTCAGGTTGTTGGACACATAGTTCCATGAATTTTATTTATGTATTCTTTATTATACCTAGAATTATAACCTAATATTAATCATCCCTCACCTATTCTGCTGTTCTAGCCTCTTTTTGACCTAAAAGTTCCAGGAACTATGGATCCAGAGGAACTAATCTCAGGCACTAAACTAGGAACTAGAAATCCCCTTCCCTGTTTGCGGGGAAATTAGGGTTTCCTATGTCCAGATAATTTCACCTGTACTGTTCTACTTCTTACCAGTCTGTCTTTGTACCAGGTATAAGGCTGGCAGTTTCTAGAGGTGCTACATGTTAGTGGAATCTTATCACCAAAACTTTCTCAGATTCAATTTCCATTAAATGTTATTTATTTCCGATTTATATCTCCATATTAATCGTCATTCTACGTACATAATTCCTGATAATCAGACTGTACCAGATGCCCTTAAATATCTTCATCTATACCTGATTAGTTGGTGGTGGTAGTTCTGTACGCTCAGTAGTCTCTTTGCGGTGAGGTGTTATAAAAGTGTGAGCCTACAGAGTATTTAATTTAACTTAACTAGCTTTCACCTATCTATACTCAGTGTACCAGCTGATCAAGTTTGAAGTAAGCAGGCCTCCATCTATAAACTCTGTTTACTGAGTTCATGGCCTCCACTATGAGTAGTTAGACAACTTTCCAGCACCAACACACCAGTCTGTGGATCAAGTCGGGCTCCTTTATCAGCAAAAATTTTAATTTTAGTAAGTCCTCATTAACCATCTCTTAATTATCAAGCTGGCTTTTATTTCCCAGCCATATCATTTAATTTCACTGCCCTTTAATGCACGACTATCTTTCATAATTGTCTACTTTTACATAGCTAGAGGGCTCAACTGTTTGGTTCCAACTCACCAATATAATTTTGAGGGAATGTTCATTCATTCTTGGCCGCATTCCTTAAAGAGTCTGAGAGCCCTACAGACCCACTGTAGTCAGTTTTATAAAGTCAAACATGCGTCCTCTTTATAGCTGTTGTATGTTATGGTTTTAGAGTTGTGTGTTTTCAGGAAACTGCTCATGAAGCCCAAAGCTTTTTAAAATGTGAGGAATTATAACGGATCACTGATGGTTTGTTAGTCCTGGGTGCGGTGGTGGAGGGGTGACTCGAGAGCACGCGCTTACATCTGTTCATCTCCTACATAGCAGTGGCAGTGTCACTTTGGTTGCTGGGTGCAAAATTAAACTTTAAAATTATTTCCCAGAGGATTATGTTTGCTGGAGATTGCTCAATGTTACGTCTGAGTGTGAATTAAAACTCTTAAATCCCACCGGACCTACTGCTGTGTCCATCAATACTAATGCATGCTGGATGGCCAGGCATTGTCGTGACCCACAAATTTTTTTTCCAATTCTAGTCATGATCTCAAAGTAAGTAAGAAGCTGAGTAATTCTGAATCTGGGGAAATAGGTAAAAAACTAAGTAAAAACTAGGAAGAATCTGAAACAAGTACATACTGAATTTACTGCATATACAATGTATGTAATATTGTCATTATTTTCTGATGTCAAGGTTATTTAATTCAAGCTTTCAGGGCAAAGATCTCAACCAGCCAGATTTCAACACAAGAGTAGCAACACAAGCAGACAGTAAGGGAACAGCAGGCCTAAAAAGATTTTACAAAGTAGCCTAAATCTGAGGAGTCAGACTGCAAAATGATACTTAAATCCTTCAGCCGAATGTTCAAATAAAAGTGACTAGTTTCCTTATTCTGTCAAACACCAAGTGGAGCATGCGATCAAATGTATAGTATGTGCAATTATATAATTTAAATGATGATCATGTTTTATAGCCACACATTCACAGCCTACTACTCCGAGCTCCCTTGGGATGTCCAAACTACAAACCCTAACTCTAAGGCGGAGCTCAGCCACTCATTTCAGCCGAGTGAGGGTTGGAACGTAGATTGACTGGCAAATAGAAAGCTTTGATTCCGCGCTGCTCCTTCACATTAAAAGGAGCCAGCTGAGGTGGCTTGGGCATCTGATCAGGATGTCTCCAGGGCACCTTTCTTTGGAGGTTTTTCCAGCCACGTCCAACTGGGAAGAGACTCTGGGGTACACCCACTAACACTGGAGGGATTATATATGTCATCTGGCCTTGGAACACCTCGGGTTCCCCCGGGAGGCGATGGAAAACGTTGCTGGGGAAAGGGAAGCCTGGAATACCCTGCATAGCCTGCTGCCACAGCAGAAAAAAATGGATGGACTTGCAACCTACTTACTCCTATTTCATTTACTGTATTCTCATGTTTTGGTCTCAATCAGTTTGGGAGTTAAGTTTACATTACAGCTTTTCAGTGGTTATATTGACACATGCAGATGCATTTTTTGCTATTTAGTACATACTGCAGCAAAGCAAATTTTTAACTTGTTTAAATGTGGAAAAATATAAAATAATCTCAATAAGGGCAACAGTGCTGTCAATCACTGTGTGTTCTTAAAATGTACAGTTAGTTTTTGACCTATCAGTAAACAAAGCGTTGAGGCAGGGTAGGCACCAGAAACAAAAAAGCAACTGCTCAACGTCGTCTGACTGCCTGCTCAAGACACATACAGAGTGTCTTATTCTTCAGTATAGCCTGTATATTTTCCCATGTGGTGTCATACAACTGCACTGACCACTGAGAAGATGGTCAGGTGCATCATTGGCTGCATTCAAATCAATTCACTTAGTTAGTTTAAATTCCTTCAAACTCATGCATTAAGTACATAAATAAGTAAAGTAATATGAAAAGTGTAAAGCTGAGGTTGATTGGAATGCCATTCATTTTGCTGGTATTTGGTGATAAACCATAGCCTGGCATTGTCAGACTAATTCGCAAATACGTATTAGTCTGGAACCTCGCAATTCATTTTTAATTTCCAAGGGGCATTATCAACGGGCGGAAACAACCAATCGAAGCAACAAAACGCCGTCTTGTCTTACGCTACATCCTGTCTGAAGTACAGCAAGTGCAGTTAACCAGAATAGACCAGAATTTCATCAAGTCCTTTTAATTTATACAGTATGTGACATTTGTTTTAGTCTGACATACTGTCATCATTTTAGTTTTGATGGTTCCATCCATCCTCCATGCCTAACATATAATTCTACACCTTGTACTTAACTAAGACTGAATAAAGCAGAACAAAAAAAGATAGCACAATACACAATATGTACAGCCACACCACTATACTAAGTTAATATTCCCTCCAGCATGTTTTTCTGTGCCTTTGTTTGCTTTCAATAATGTAGTGCAGCTCTGTGCGAGAGAAAAGACAGATTGAAATGTTCATTGCATAATCTGATTTTCTATTGTAATAATGAACAAAGAATCCAGCACAGAGTCTAATCAAGAATTTCATCGTATGAGGTACAAAGAGACACCAATCCTTTAATCATTTAACACTTACATCTTCTCACACTTTTGACTTCTTCTTTCTTTGTGAATTTGCTTTGTTTATGCGTTTTGTTTATGTATGTGTGTGTTACCGAGAATTGTGACCGGATTCCAGTTGGAATTCGGTTTAAGAGGTTTTTCAGTAATCCAAATGGGAGAACACTACTTGTACATGCTCATGTGCTTACTTTTAACAGTAAATAATGATTTAATTTTTACTAGTGTTGTAACTGACTCCAATAGGATCAAACAAAGGTTAGATGTACCCTGTGGAGTTTTTAAGCACTAAGGGTTTGCATCAATGATAGCATTATAGCATTAAGCTATAATGCTATCATTGATGCAAACCTGCCCTCCATTCAGGCCTAGTACATATCCAGAGTCAGGAAACAGGCAGGAAACTTCATTGCAGGCCCATCACAACCTGTTCCAACTTCTCCACTCTGGTAGATGCTACAAAACACTGTAAGCCAAAGCTACAAGACACCAAAACAGCTTCTTCCCACAGGCCGTCACTCTGATGAACTGTTCAGTCAGTCATACAGTGTCAGGAACAATCATCGTGTATTAACCCTGTACCTATATATTCTAAATTATATTTTTATAGTTTTAAATTGAATCCTTTAACATTTTATCATTCAATAAAAATCTCAGCACACTGTATACTCTGTATATACATTCATATACTGTCATATGCACCTACCTCATGTATATAGAGTATCCTGTGACATTAATAATGTGTTATTTATTTAGGCATCTTAACACTGTTATCTCTTTTCCCTGTCTTTCATTGTGGTTATTTTTATGTTCACATATATACATATACATACATACATACATACATATTTATACACACACACACACACACACATATTTATACACACACACACATATATACACACACACATACATACATACATACATACATACATATTTATACATACATACATACACACATATATAAAATCACAAGTACACACACACACACACACACACACACACACACACATATATATTTACATATCTGTACATAGTAGTTATATGTTTACCTTTGTTCTGAATTTGCTGTCTTTGTTTTTTGTTTGTCTATTTCTGTGTAAGTACGTTAGGACCAACAAACAGATTAAAATTCTTTGTATGTATATGCATACATGGCTAATAGAGCTGATTCAGACTGAAGAGAGGGTCCCCATTTTGTTTGTATCTTACGCATGCACACAAGAATGCACGCGATATCCTGCTGGTGGAGGGAAAGTGCCCAGAAACATAGTAGTTAACCAACAAAGTCCAGGAAGAACATGACTGCTAGCAAGCAAACATGAATGTTAAGGACAGTTTTTAAATTATGACACTGCAGAAAAAAAAGCTACATTTTGTAGCACAATTAATTAATTTCAATGACCAATAGCAAACCATCTTGACAGTGCTGACCTTTTTGAAGGCCTTTTTAAGTGTGAATCATCGTGTAGCAGTAGTGACAAGACTATGTTGTGGAGAAGTAACTTTAATTTTTCCAGCTGCCACTCAATTTTTTTCAAATTCTATAAAGTTATATAATTATGGTTCATTTTAATCTGGTTCGGAATTGTTCAGTGTTCTTGCTTTGGAATCGTTTTGTGTTAAAATGAAAACTTGCTAGCTATATTCAAAGTCACACATTGCTCATTTTAAATCCCAGGTGCCCCCACATTTTGTTGCTTTTGATTACCATCTGGTACACAATGTTCCACTGTAAAATCAGTTTGTGTGAGCATTTGTCTGAGACTTTTATTGAGTTTATTTAGAATTCAAAGCTGTATAGCAACACTCCTAATTACCAGTATCATTGTGGTGTGCCCAAATGCTCTTGGATGTATCGTAAAGCCAATGTTTTGAGAATTCATGTGTAGTGCCACTAAAGGGCTGATCATCTGTGCAACCTTGCAAGCAATTTGAAACACCTTTAAAATGTATGTACGTTTGAATTGGGCAAAATTAACAAGTAACCCAAGAAAGCAAAAGTCAGTTTACTCAACATTTTCCTATTTTTTAAAATCTAAAGCAAATCAGCCATTTTCGTCATTGTATTGTTTTTTTTTTTTGTTTTTTTTTTTACCATCATTCATAAGTTATGGTTAGGTTTTTAAGATAGTTGTTAGTATTTCTGCATAAAAATGTTTTTTAAAAAAACCATACGGTTGGCAATTGGTTCATCACATTTCTTCCAACTCCTGCGAGAATGGCTTAAAAGTCAAAAGTCCCTTACTTTGATGGACAAACATAAATCGAGTTAACCATACATTTGACTCACAGTAAACACTGAGTCACATTCATATACTTGACTCAAAGTTATGATCACAATCTACAGGAAATGTGTACTGTCTAATCCGTTATAAATCTGTGGTGACAAGGGATAATCGTTTTTTTAACCAGAGAATCCGCTGTTTCGTGTCACGATGCCAGACCAGAAGAGGTCAACTGGCTAGTGTGAGCAGATTTAGAGGTCTGGACCCAGGCAAGTAGTTTACTGTAAAGCCCTGTTCAGACCAAAGACTCCAGACGAGACAAGTTGAAAATGTGCAACTACTTGCGATGTGCTGGTCTGCAATGTTCTGAAATGGTTTATCATCTACATAGCAATGACTCTCTGAATTTCTGTTTTAACTTCAGGTAATGAGCTGGGTATGATTTATAGCATCTTCAAATATGAACGAGAATTTGGAGCAGGTTCAGGCACTGCTTTTGCCAGGCTATTTCATCGGACAGAAACGAGAATCAAAAAGGATTTACCGCAAACACACAACTGTCGTGCATTGTGACAAAGGGCAGTTTGTCTGTGTATCTTATTTGAGTAAATTTTAAGATTTGTGTCATAAGCCCCTTTCACACATGCACTGCTACATTGAAATTGTCCGGACATGGTGTATGTGGGAACTCAAATGTCCGTATCACTTGGAACGGACTTTAAATAAACTTTAGCAGGCTCCCTAGTACAAAGTCTGTGTAATGTCCGGGTGAGCCCATGTGTGAATGAAAGTAGTTTTGATTTGTTATATATTTTTTATAATTCTTTATATATTTATTTCCCTATTTATTCATTTATTGTGTTTAATTTACTTAAATGTATTCATATACCAGCATATTTATATATAGTATGGTATTTATCATCCATCTCGCTTTGTATCCCCCCCCCCCCCCCCCCTTCCTCCATGTTGTATTTGTTCATTCTTTCACCCTTGGTACACCATAAAGAACAATAATATTTACTTGTAAAGACAATATTGTTTGTATCATTACTTGTTTTAATAATGAATATTGTTATTAAAAAATATTTTGTTTTATACAAATTATGATTTCATTAGAAAAATCAAAGCAGTCAAGTGTTGTTCTATCATGTGCTGTGAAGCATGATATGAAGCTGATGTGACAGTGCATGGTAAACATTTACCCAGAATAAATGGTGAACATAAAGGGGTGCCATTTTTTCAGCAGTGTATAATAGCACACAGCCTTCCTGTTTGGCACTGAACAAATATTTGTATATTTGCGTGGCTTTAGGAAAAAAATGAACATACTGTCACACCAACCTCCAGCAACATGACTGGAGATGGGCCCATGCAAATGAATGCTATCAGAGACAAAGTGTGATAAATGTGCTGTCAATAGAGATAGTGCGGTGCCACATCACACTCCCCAGCCCAACAGAGCCAAAAGAATTCTCAGAGGCCCTCACAGGCTGCATCACACATCATCTAAAGAGTGCATGAAATGCTGCTTCGCTGCAGCTCTGTGATAGACTGTATAATTTCTAGTTTTTGCCTACATTTTTTATGCCTTTTAACTAGAACTTTCTGTGCCTCAAATATTTTGCCTTGTACCTTCACTGAGTGCGGTCACTCAGATGTAAGTAGGCATTTGAGTTTTTAAGACCGACATTTAAAAATGCTCCTGACCTTCTTAAATATACCATGTAGCTAAGATCCTGCTCTGAAATCGTTTTTCTAAAGAATAAAGTACAAAGGCTGATAGCCTAAATTATCAGCCAAATAGTCTGTCATCTTTTCTGAATAGGCTGGGATGGCAGACAATAACATACCTACAGCTCAAGTGCTGCAATGTGCTATTAATTTTCTTGCCAAATCAATCCCACTTAAGCCTGCATAATGTCCCATTTGCAGCCACATTCTGTGGAGAAAAGGAAAATGAAAAAGGCACAGCACATGCCTGTTTGGAGTCACTGGTCAATCTTATTGCCATTCTCCTCCGTTTCCTCATCATGTCGGGTATAGGAGGCATCAAATGGACCATACCTGCAGAGCCATTCACGTGCAGCTCCCTGGTGACTGAGATTTTATCACTTCTCTGATGTGATTACTATTTTTGACCGGCTTGACAAGATGGGTAGCTGATTGCCTACATTCCCAGGGTTACCACGACAATAAGGACCTGCTGTTGCAAAAACGAGAAGAGATTTTTAAGTGGTTTTAAGCCTGCACTAGAATATTTTGCAGCCACGAGTGGCCCGCATGAGACAATTGGTAATGATAAATGCAGACAACTGGGAACACAGCAACGTCACTCCAACAAAGTCGGATGGGGAAGAAACACAAGCAGACTATGGGACAGGTTATAAACAAGCAGTTTGTTTACCAGTTTAGTTAGATTATCTAAACCACTTTATTTGCAAGTATACTAGGTAACTTGAACCTGGAAATCAGTTTGTAAACTGTGATGGGAGATTCTTCAGGGAACACAACATTATGGTTGCATTGCACTTCATCACATTCCGATTTTATGTATACACCAACCTTTCCACATGAGCCAAACGTAAATACTTTGTGGTATTTTGAGTGTTTTTTCCTTTTAAATTTTCAGCGTTTCAAGAGAACAAGTGGATGGAAACACACTTAATGTTGTTTTAACTTTTGATTTACTAAATATTACTATGGATACATTTGAGTAGGAATGGATAAAGAAAAATGACATTTGTCTTTTATTACAGGGGCAATGAGCTGTGTCCTCATCAACTCTGAGATCAGGCCCTGTACCAACCCTTAGTTATGCTGCTATAGGCCTAGACTCGACGCATTCTTATCCCATTAACGCATGTTACTTTCTTAATGCATGTTACTAACTCTACGCCGCTGGAGCTGTAGAGTCTGGGTCTGTGAATGCAGGCATCTACTGCCCCCATGTTCCTGCTCCACATTCACTGCTACAGTTATTATTATTATTAGCATTATTATTACGTTCACTTTCCTCCTGCTCTCTCTCCTCCTCTCTCTTTCCCTTTCAACACAACTCGGTTGAGGCAGATGGCCGCACACCCAGAGCCCGGTTCTGAACATTCAGAGTAGAGCTGGTGGAATCAGCGTCTCCAGAGATTTGGCAACAACATTTATTACAAGTCTAATGTTTCGGGAAGTAAAGCTGGGGGAAGTCTTTTGCTGGGCGACAGACCCATACATGAATTTGAGGAAAAACATTGAGATAATAAAACTGATAAAACATTATCATTTTCAAAGTCTGATTAACTAGAAGTTATGTTTTCATGAATATTCATCATGGATATAATTTCGTATTTTGGAGTGGAGATGTTTCACAGCATTATAAGAACAACGGTGTTATGCACTTCACCGATTACCCTGTTAATTAGCAGGGCTGGGACGATACAATTTTTCTCTCCATTCAATTATTTTATGATACTTGGGTACTTGGATACTGGGGGTGGCTGTGGCTCAGTGGTAGAGCGGGGTCGTCCAATAACCCAAGGTTGGAGGTTCGATCCCCGCTCTCCTTCTCGAAGATTGGTGGACTGACAGCTGGTGGGGTGGCAGTCTACCTACTTGCCACGGCCGAGGTGCCCTTGAGCAAGGCACCGCACCCCCAATTGCTCCCTGGGTTCTGTGAACTGCTGCCCACCGCTCCAGTGTGAATATGGCACCTGTCTCTTTGTGTGACACTGTGCATGTGCGTGTTCGTACAGGTGCCACTGGATGGGTTAAATGCGGAGAAATAATTTCACAATTGTGTGATAAAAAAAAATAAAAGATACTTGGGTGTCAATATGATAAATGTGCTATTTTCATGTATTGCGATTCAATGATATGATTTTTGTTTAGTTTAATAACACTAGACCATGGGAAAAAGTTAAATCATAAACAGACTGTATATCATCACACGTCAGTTACACTTTCTGACTTTTATTTCAGCAGCATCATTGCTATACACCGCGTTCCAAATTATTATGCAAATTATATTTTTCTATGATTGTCCTAAATAGTCGATGCAAATGACAGTCAGCATAATTTAAGTCATTAACCGTTAGAGTATAAGTTGAATGTTATTGAACAAACCTCCCAATGATAACAGTATGTTTTTCAAAAATAAAAAACTTAAAATGCACTGTTCCAAATTATTACGCACATTTCTTCTTTTTGTACCATGGAAGAAAGTGGTCAGTCAGAAACTCCACATACTTTTAAGAGGTCATTTTCACACCTTAAGGGACCCTAAAGGGGCCGACCAGCTCTCTCCCCATGATTCCGGCCCAAAACATGACTCCACCACCTCCTTGCTGACGTCACAGCCTTGTTGGGACATGGTGGCCATCCACTACTCCATCCATCTGGACCATCCAGGGTTGCATGGCACTCATCAGTGAAGAAGACTGCTTCAAAATTAGTCTTCATGTATTTCTGGGACCACTGCAGCCGTTTCTGCTTGTGAGCATTGTTTAGGGGTGGCCAAATAGAAGGTTTATGCATAACTGCAAGCCTCTGGAGGATCCTACACCTTGATGTTCGCGGGACTCCAGAGGCACCAGCAGCTTCAAATACCTGTTTGCTGCTTTGTAATGGCATTTTAGCAGCTGCTCTCTTAATCCGATGTATTTGTCTGGCAGAAACCTTCCCCACTGTGCCTTTATCTGCACAAACCCGTGTGTGCTCTGAATCAGCCACAAATCTCTTAACAGTACCATGATCACGCTTAAGTTTTCGTGAAATATCTAAGGTTTTCATACCTTGTCCAAGGCATTCAACTATTTCACGCTTTTCAGCAGCAGAGAGATCCTTTTTCTTTCCCATATTGCTTGAAAATGTTGGTCTGCTTAATAATGTGGAACGTCTTTCTTCAGTAGTTTTTCCTTTAATTGGCGTCACCTGGCAAACTAATTATCACAGGTGTCTGAGATTGATTTCAGTGATCCAAAGAGCCCTGAGACACAATACCATCCATGAGTTTAATTGAAAAACAAAAAATGTTATCTTTGACACTTAAATACAATTTGCATAATAATTTGGAACGCAGTGTACTGCATAGAAAAGTGGAAAATAAAATGTACATGTACAATAGAATGAAACAAAAAATACATACTTTTTGAAGTAAACTTAAACTGCTACATTTAGCTGTCCCCGCTCATCAAGCTAGTGCCATAAAATAAAATAATAAGATGCTGGCTACCCAGAATAACACAGTACATGATAAAAAGGTTGAGAGTTAGGCAGCAGTATTACAGTCTGTGTGAGATTTGTACACACATACCCAAAGGCAAAACATATTACTTAAGTGCAGGCCAAAAAACAAGCAACTGAGAATACGGTTCCTCCCAGAAAATCCTCCAAATTCTAGTCTGTATTTCCCTTTCCAAATCAATCTCTACACAAGATAATCCTTTCCAGTTCAGTTCAATTCAGTTGAAACAGTTCAGGTTCAGAAACAATAAGGGAAAAAAGTGCCTGAGTCACGTGAGTCCAGTCTGGTGTATTCCATGTGTTTTGTTAGGAAGACAGTGGCTGTAGCAGGTAACTCCTAGGTCCAAATAACTCCTAGGACTTAATTGTCCGGAAGGTTTCAGCATTAAAACGAACTGGGCGAAAAGCGAAATGACAGCAAGTACCAAAGATGGGTGACTACTACATAGTGATAGCAGATTGCTGGTTACTTCGACCCCTGCTGACACCTACAGCCGTCTGTGTTGCGTGACCCTCGCCTTGCAAGTTGCAGTGATCCTTTGAGAGTCTCCCAACTGTGATAGATGTCCACAGCGGAAAGTTTGGGTAATAGTTACCATTCCCCTCTGTTTTCTTTTCCATATAAAATTTGACTAACCTGGCGGTTTGTTTACGTGTCTGATTGTTTGACTGTGCCTGTTCCTCCCATCAAACTACAGATACGGATTGATCAAACGAGGGATAGGCGCACATAAATGATTGAATAATTGAATATTGATTGTTGATTTTTTAGCCCTAATGATTTGTACAGCAAATACATAATAACAATAACAGTAAAAATAATAATAGTATATGGATATATGAAATGGTTTCAGTGGTTATAGTCTTGTACTTGGGCGCTTGAAGGTTAGAGTTTATCCATATTTTTAGGAAAAAAAAGAGATCTGTCGCAGACATTTTTTTCAACTAACTACTACAGCCCTGAGTACATGACTAATGCTACGTGTAGTTGTTGACAAATGGAAAATAATTCCTTGAGTATAACAGTGGTTGTTTTTCATAAAAATCTTGCCTTATGCAGCTTTGAAATTACATTCTTGTTAATCCATATAGGTTTTGTAGGCCGTTTCAGCCCAAAAGTCACTGCCTGAGAAAGCCGAAAAGTATTTAGAGTCTGACCCACTAAATTATTTCCCCATCACTTCTTTTATGAGTTTTCTTTTTTACTGTAGTTGCTGAACATTGGGAAATCGGCGATCCAGGGCTCTCGTGGCACTTCTTGACTCATGAAGGGAATTATATGTAAATCACTTGACATATTAACTCCTTTCTCACCTTTACAATGCAGAGCACATTTTTGCTATCCAAATGCAGTGGGCAATAGATTTGTCACACAGCAGATTGGAGCATGTGCAGTTTTTTCAAAGCAAGTGGCTGCATTTCTGAGTGAAACGCTTATTGGTGTGAACTGTATAGACTCAGTGATTTGACTGATAATGCATGCCTATGGGGTGGGGGTGGGGGGGCAATTGAAAGAAAGACCTGAGTGTGATAGGCAATCCGCTCGCTCAGATTGTTTATGTTAATCTTTCCCTGCCAACCGACAGATGTAAGTCATTACATGAGATTGTTGAGAGGATCCTGCAGAGAGGGGAAACGCTGGTTAACGATCTGGAGAGGGGGAAGATAACAGTTATGACAGGACAGAAGGGACGTGACCATGACTTGATGGTTCACCAGGGTTTTTTCTGCATAGAGGAATTTTTTTAATAGCAATTTATCAAACACCTGTTGAACAAGTAGAACATCAAGTTAAATACAACATCTTTGACTTCCAGCAGTCAACTCCCCTTTCATCCGGAGCCGCATATTCCACACATGCAGCTGGTGCTGGATGACGGCAGCCAGCTAAGCTGCATTGTTTTGACTGGGCATGAACGTTCCGTTGTAAAGCTAGGGCTAATTACAGAGAGGACTTCCTGTGATTTCTGGGACATTGTCTGGACTTCATGTGAAAATGGCTACAGACAGCTAGCCTTCGGATTGGATCGCCTGTAAGGTAACTATTTAATTTTCAATGTATTAATATGTTTTATTCCCGATTGCCAGCCACTGTAGAGTTAAGATACTAAAGTCAGCCCTTCCTGGGACACTCGTCTCATCAGTCGCGCATGAATGAAATTCAGCTTGTTATAACTGGCCACCTTCAGAGCATCAATAGGCCTTTTCACAGCGGCCATTTAGATGTGTCATAGCAGGTTAAAGACAGGTATAATTGATAAAATGAATCATGGTCCTGTTCTATTTAGTGTGTCATAGCCATTCCAGTGAGCCAGCATTCACAACACCATGGCCAACCTATATGGAACGGGGCCATAATTTAGGCTTGTCATTTTGTTGTATTTTTTAGATTGGCGGCTAGGGGAGATGTCGAGCTAATTAGGAATAGTGTGGTTAGGCGAGTGAGACCGGCTGCAGAAGGCTAAACACTAAACAGCATGTCAGCCACGTGGACGCACTTCAAAATATGCGACGATGACAGAAGCAAGGCAGACTGCAAACTGTGTACTCGTAAGGTGTCCAGGGGAGGGAAGGAGAGTACGTCGTTCAATACGAGCAATTTGATAAAACATCTGAGGACACATCATAACCCTGAGTACACCGAATTTACCAAGGCTAATGCAAAACCACAACAGCCAACTTTAACTCTGTCACAGCGCGTAAGCCGTTTGATAATGATAGGACACAAGCGCAGAGAGGAGAGGAGACCAGCAGGTATGCTGACAGAGTTTATTCACTCATGACCAGGTAACAGAGTCCAGAGCAGGCAGGTGACAAAAACGGGTGACAGGGAAAACAGATAAGTCCAAAACAGGCAGGTGAATAATCCGGTAGCCGGGTGTCCAGAACTGACACAAAAACATGGGACCAAGGAACAGGAACAGGAACCAGGAAACAAGAGACAACTCACCAGGAACTGGACACACACAAACTCACAGACAGACAAACAAACAAACAAACAAACAAACAAACAAAAGGATCTGACACCCGACCAGGAAAATGAACTAGTGTATATATATATATATATATAGCTGGCTAATCGCTGAGTAGAGACAGGTGAAAGGAGTGAGGCTGATGAGGAGGGAGTGGCTGAGAGGAGAGTGGAGACAGGTGTGTAGATGGGTGGGGCAATCAGGTGATGGGGAAGGAAGGAAAGACAGAGGGCACCTGGTGGAAGGTGAGGAAATGGCAGGTGAGGGGAACAAAGCAGTGAGCAGAAGTGACAGACAGATCATGACAAACTCAGGTTTTGGAAAAGCGAGAAAAAATGTCAAGAGAAAATCCACGGGCAGTTAAAATAACAGAGGCTCTGGCTCATTTTAATGCTCTGGATGACCAGTCTCTGTCAGTTGTGGAAAACGTAGGATTTCGCCATCTTCTCAGCACACTCGAGCCGCGATATGAGATTCCCAGCCGCCCCTACATCACGGACGTTATCAGCATCGGTACTCTGTATCGGCAAGTACTCAGATCCAAGTATCGGTATCGTATCGGTTTGAAAAAAGTGGTATCGCTGCATCCCTACCATAATTATTGTAATTGATTACACCTGTGTTTACCCTGCAATTACAAAGGGAGTATCGGCGATTGCCGATGTATTTGTGGTTGAGTAAAGACAGCGATTAGCGCTATAGCTAGCTAGCTAGTTCTGTCTTTACTATTCTTTCAGGGTTCGAACAAAGTTATTTAAGCCTGTTTCAAGTCCTTGAATTTGGAGCAAAAAAGTACTGGAATACCTGGAAATATTTTTTGGAGTTGGTTGTTAAAAACTTTCAAGAGATATGGAGAGAAGAAAAGGAGGTAGAAAGGTGAATGTTTATAAGAGTAGCCAACAATTTGCTATATAGCTAAATAAAGTAAATCAAATATAAGTGCTTCAGTGATTCTTTATAATTTAGTTTATTTTTTCTCTCTCATAACAGTTATGCCAGGAGGGTCAGGAGAGGCCCAGGTAGATGCACAAGGAAGGATAGTGATAGAGAGGGTGAGGTCGGAGAAGCAGCTGGACAGCAGACAGAAAGGTGAGCACCAGATCTGAATCTGAGAGGTTGACAGTGGAATGGAGTAGACTCATATAATCTAACATTGTATTATTTCGACTGGTCAGAAATAACAGGAAAATGCATTGATTTCTGTCAGATGAGGTAACACAGACTCGGCAATGATAGGTGCTATCATGCGTAGTCACCCCCCAAAGGCCCATTGTGACTGAGCAAGGCAAAACCCTGTTCACTGTATAGATGTTTCATTAAAGACACTTAATTGTTCCTTTTAGACTTTGCTGTCAGATCCTTAAGCACAAAATTGCCTATTGTTTTCCAACAAGTGGGTTTTCTCAAGATTAATATCCACTAGTTTTCTGTCTCATTTGTCCACTGTGCCGTCATGAAGTATATAACTAGAGCAATTCACGCCACCTCTATTAGGAGGGGTCAAAGCTGTTAAATGATTCTCTTCCAATGGACTCATTCTCTCTCTTGGCATACTTCTTTTCAGCAAAACACAACAGAGCCCTTTCAATTTCAAGAAATATCACTTTCAGCTGTTGGCTAACGTTGCAACATGTCTGACTGGTGGCTCGTCTTCTGTGTCACTGAGCAGTGTCTGAGGCCAATTGTCACACATCAGAAAGCTTCGAGTTTGATTCCAGCATCTCCTCACACCACCTCAGTAACCACAGCCAATACTGTGTCTATCTTCCCTCTATTTATGGATCGCAAGGCCCAAGAAGCAACTGATGGGGAAATGGAGAGTTTCACACACATATACACAAACAGAGACTCATAAAAAAAGTCTGGAAAGCAGTCTGTCTAGGGTACAAAGGGCTGCATGGACTATAAACGACAGGGATACACTAGCACTAGCAGTTGGGCCAAAGCGATGTCTGTCTGTCTGTTAATCAGCTGGCTTGTTGTTTCAACACTTTGGTCCAAAGCAAGACATCTGAAACTAGCCACAATTACATGAAATCTGGTGTGGCTACTCAGGGCTCAGTTTCAGAGTGATTTGATGACAATAGAAACACAGCCAATCAAAATCTGTTCCAATTTACAATACATCACGTCCACGTCACCTTATTAAATACCATAATATTTTCCTGAAAATTACACATTAAAAAAACCTAAAAAAGTTTTTTTGGGTCCTTACTGAGCAGCGTACAGCAGAAACAGGTATTAAGCTGCCGAAACAGACGCAGCGCTTGCTTGGTGCCACTGTTTACAGAACTTCATCGTTCATCAGTGTGGATGCTCATATCATGATCGTTATGGTTATCTTTATAGTTATAGTTATTATCTTGTTGTGGACAGCCCTTTGACCGACACCACCATCAGGTCAGAATTTCCCCTTGACTAAAGGTTCCATCGTACCAGGATTTGAAAGGGCAAAATCCATTAATTTAAATGGAACTACTGCAGTCACCAAATTCACTGACGGGGAGAAATAAATCGCACAAATCTTTTGTGTGAACTTTGACGTGGGAATTGGTGCCATTGACATAATGGCAATCCGTCCTGACAGCTATTGTAGTTCATTAGCTGCTGATGTATCTCTACCTCCATCAATTATCAGTGATATCTTCAATATAAAGTAAAGCTCAAATATAGGTTGGTGTAATGTTGGGCAAGAAGTAGGTTGGCTGTTGGATGTTAGCTTAGGTTAGATTTGGGTTTACAGTCACGTAAAATAATAAACATCCAACAAGAACGCATTCTTAATTATACTGATTAACACTGTAATATATGTATATTGTGTGCATTCTAAAAAATTTAAAAAAGCTGTATTGTGTGTCAATTGATAATTGATGCCCCTTCCTGTTCTGTGGAAGACTTTTTATTCGTTAGTTTTTAGTTTGATGGATGTCTGTGTGACTTTTTTTATAAAAATAAACTGGGCGGATGCAACAAAGTCAAGTGTGAGGATGCCAGTCACAATACAACTGGATTTGGTAGCTCCCATAGACCATAGAACTTTTTTTCATGTTTCATGCCTTTTGCCTGGAGCTGGCACTGTTTTCATGTATCAGTTTCTATATAGAGAGAAAGAGCAATATATTTATATGCAAATGTCAAATTATTACTGTAAATGACTTATAACCTTTGTGTGATACAGTACTCAGACAGCAGATTTGGAGCAAATATTGCAGCAAAATTGACTGTTCACATACGCACGCACACACACAAACAAAAACAAATGCATAGTCGCCATTTGCTGTCATATATAGCCTTTTTTGGCCTCAATATAACATTATCAAATCCATTCACATTGAGCCCACAAGTTAAAAAGAATGCTGATGGAAGCACATGAAATACATGTTGATAGGCCCCAGGGAGTGTTTTTTTTAACTCTTCAGAACAACACAAGACACCCTCAGCAGAATGAAATGATAAGGGACAGATGAGTGGGTTGGAGCTGGGGGTGGCATAAAATGATTCACCATGGCCTAATTCACTCCTTGGTCACTTTCAGTCCTAATGTTTCAGAGCAATTTTACACCCTCCCTTGATATGCTGGCAGTCGGCCTCAGCCTCACTCTCAGGAGTCAAAAAGGCAAAGGCACCGCTGGCTCCCTCTCAGAGCACACGCTGCGGCCCAGTATTTCCACAGAGATGCCTCGCCGTCACTGCAGGCTCAGACAAACATGAGCCCAGCAGAATCAGTACAACAGATGAGTCTGAAATCGTGCCTCGAGGCGAGCTTTCATGTACTAACTCAAACCCAGTCTTGCCAGATGACTACGGGCTGCTCAAACCGAGAGTCAGCGCTTTGATAAAGTGATGCAGAGCTGAGGGATGTCTGCAAATATGGGTTCCACAATCTGATAAATATGAAAGGTAAGAGTTCAGTTCGGTTCACTGCCCAGTGGTGATGTCTGGTTCTAAAGCAAGTTTGATTGGGTTGGATGTCCGCCGGCTCATTCCACCTGGCAAGAGATGAAAGATCCAAGAGAAGTATATAACAATAGGATACTTAATATTGCACACTTCTACCTCGAAGTTGGTTTCCACAGACACAGGTAGAGCATTTATCTATCATCTATGGTTTTCAGTTTATCTATCAGTCTGTATGATATGAGCTCTGCTTTCCTCACACTCTACAATACCATATCTCAACACAACGAGACAAGCCGCTGGTGTTTCAGTGAAAAAACGCTCACCTAACTCCTCCATCATTTCACTGTGACCAAATTGCCAAACGCTGTTTGACAGAATGAGGCTGGAGAGTTGCCTATAGCACCATTGAGAGAAGTCAAAAGGCTGTGTAGAGAGATTTTCATTTGACAGTCACTGAAGCTTGGGCTCCTATTCTCCCTGACTTCTTTTCACTGTCTAGCTCAAACGCCACATTAAAGAGAGGTCGACTCGCTCTGGCTGGGTAGATCACAGGACAGGAGGACTGCTCAATATCCCCAATTAGGATGAAAATCTAGTTAGCTGAGAGAGCTGCTGCTCTGCACGGACCCTTAGCTTTACAATCAAGAAAAGTTATCCTGTTGGGTTTTGTGTGCAGAGGGCCAGAAGTCCAATGGAAAGCAGTAACAAAGCTTAACAGTGAAATGAGGCCCCTTAGGGTAAATGGGTTCTGTGCTCTAAAGCAGAGTAGACAGAAAGAAAATGAAATCCTTCCACCTGCACCAACTTACATCCTGGGTGATCTGAATGTAATTGGATGGAGAAAAAGGCAAATAAAACAATATCTAAACCAATTGATCTTTGGCCAGAGACACATTTCCAGCACATTGTAAATGCAATGTTTTCTTGTATCTACATTAACAAAAAAGTGCCCTTAGTCTACATGTAACATCAACACAGAAAAGCGACCAAGGTACCAGGGTACTAAACTGTAATGGTCCCTCAGCAAGGGATCTGCAGCCTGCTGGCGCAATGCAAGTTTGATCTAAATTTCAGTATGAAGTTAACACTAACTGCTAACAGCTTCTGTTGCAAGCTAATGTGTAAATCATATTTTAACTAACTAGTTGGAGCCAACCTCTCCCACTACATTCACACTGTGTGAGGTTTGAGCCCACACAACAGTAAAACAGCCTGCAGGATCTGGGGCCTTATTCACAAAACATCCTAAGGTTAAAGGTAGCTCCTAACTGGCTCAGTCAGGAGAAACTGCAAAAAATATGGGCATGTCAATCCTGATTTACACTATTTACATTTTTGAGAGCTCGGCAACAAATCAAAATAATCCAACAACATTGGAGATGATGATTTGTACAACTCTGCACTATCTGGATGCTGATAAAGTGCTGCAGTTTGCAGTGTTGATGAACTATCTCAGCTGTCTGCTTATTCAAATCAAAAATGCACTCACAACTCAATCTGTTTGCCAGTCCATTAAGTGAACATTAAATAATCACCAGAATTACCATTACATTTTTTTTGTTTGGTCAACTGATAAAACAATATCGAAGCATTACAATATGCAGGTGGTGTTTGATACCAGACACAAAGTACTTGACAAGTTAATTCCTTGTATCTTTTCTACCTACCTATCTGTATTTAATTTAAATGTGTTCCTCATGCTCCTGTGTATTGATGAATATTCAATTTTACATTCATTGACTGACAAAAATCATCACAGCAATCTCAAGTCTACAGTTTTAGCCAAAACATGTAAAATACTACTCCAATAATATTAAAACAAGCTCACTAACGTTTTTAACAAATCTTTTGAAAGCAGCCGTGGAACAGCTCAAACTGCAAGACAGCCGATCACAATTTGTGACATGCCTGAAATTTATCCGATCGTCCACAAGCCAGCTCAGTGATTGTTCAGACAGTTAATCAGGCATTGGGACCCCCCTCGAACTGCACGGCTAACCACAACTGATCTGGCAGAAATGTGCTTAAGTACAGTGTCTGCCTGCCTTAACTTTAAGGACTATTTAACCTCCTTAAATAGTACTACTCCTAGTGGTAAGATAAAATCGTTTGTGCCTTGATAATTTAGTCCCCAATTTAGAACCATAATTCATACTTCAATTCAACTTTTTATAATTTGGAAAGGCAATAATACTATGCATAAATAAATAAAAACAGTATACAGTATACTGGCAACAGTATACTTCAGTACATGCTGAGAAAAACAAATATATTGGCATAATTTCTGGAAGCTGTTGACATTTTCACAAACTGTCAAGCTGTTTGTGAGCATGCAGGCATGCATTAGCTCTCAACTGTAGCTCAAGGCTGCACTGTGTCGCATGCACGTACAGTACTTATACCTACCACTATCAACCATGTGTAAAAAATAACCAATACTGGTTCTCCTGAAAGAGGCAGACCAACCCACAAAATGTTTACTGTCAGTTTGTAGGAGCTTAAATATTAATGCTGGTCTAGACAATCTGCCCAGGAAAAAGGGCAATTTGATATTAATAAGGAATGTTTCAATCAAGAAACACTATAGTTTACATAAAAGCTTACATATGTATGAAGATAAAATGGAGATTTTCTCATGTTGGTAACAGATGGTGGGAGCATTGGTTTATATAACTGGATGAATTTAAACGTTAAAACGTTTAAAAAAAAGGTACTTGTAAGCAGGAATGTTAAATAATATATACTGTGTAATAATACAATATATAATATACTTCTTTGTTATAACCAGACATTTTAATATCTTAACGTATAAAAGGAACAGCTCTACTTTGAATAACATCATTTTGTTTTTATTTTCCTCTTATCAGTCATAGCTACTTCAGTCAGCAGTTGGTTGGTCTGCAACTTTGGTCCAGCCTGAAATTTCTAAGCAACTATTGGATGGACTGCCATCATTTATTTATTCTGTCCAATTTATTTATTTTGACCAAATACAGCTAAACTAAGGTCGTAGCCATAAACCTTGGCTGTTTAGGTATGATTGTAAAATGTAAGCATGCTAACATGTTTATCTAATATGGTGAACATTGTAAACATTATACCTGCTAATGTCAGTACTGTGAACATGTCAGCATGTGACGTTGGCATTTAGCTCAGAGCACCATTGTGCCTAAATTGAGCCTCACTGTTTTCATTTTATTTCAGTTATGGGATTACTGGTTAACTTGTCATCAGGACTTCTACTCAACCTCTGAAAACAGTTGTAAAGTGCTCTGGAGGAGCTTTATCAAGTCTGAGAAGTTAACCCTGATGATTTCATCAAGATGTCCCAAGTCCCTCAACTTTATGAAAGTGCAATACTAAACCCCCGAAGTAATTATTTTAAAGTACAGTTTATGGTAAATTAAATGGCTTAAGATAATTATGATTGATTATGGTTTCAGTGTTGTTTACTGTCATGACTGCACTGATTGATTTCACACAGTCTGCTCCTGCTGTTTGTAAGAAAATAAATTACTTCCTGTTTTTTTATCAAATAACCACATATTATTTATGAGATCAGGTTGACCAAAGATTAATGTGTAAATAATACTAATAATTAATGAATAATAAACTAAAACTAAGAGTCCAGAAATAAAAGGTATGTAAACTCAGGCCACCTGTTTAACTTCTGTTTATTGTTCTATTGTGTGACTAAACCTCAGATCTTTGCTAACAGCCTCAGGCCCTTCAGGAAGACTGTAACCAGCCAAAACAGAAACTAATTGGTGCTGAGGGCAAGTTTGTAGTGTATGACTCATTAAGTTTAGTTTTAATGAACTAGTGTAGTGCATGATTAGGAGTGCAGGGCAAAGACCCTATGCCCTGGCACATTAGTGTGCTTCATAGTCTGACAAGGTGGGTCCTGGAGAGTTTGGGGAGTTGGTTAAGTGCTTTCTGATGCCATGCATTTTTTTTTTTTTGGGGGGGGGGGGGGGGGGGGGGGGAGAATCAGTATTGAACCTTTTAAGGTTACGAGAAGCGAACCTTTATTTCAGGCTATGGTAACAGCATTCGAACCAAGCGACAGGCTCAAAAGCCCACTACACTTCAGATGCATTTAAAGCTCAGGGTAACCAAATATCGACGCAGGATTTATAGCAAACACCAGTGGAAAAACTTCAGAATGAGGTAAAAAAATACTGGAGCATTATTCATCAACCAATATGCTGCAGCTCTAACAGCTATCTTTTATCATGCTGTGCTGGTTTATGTCCTGGAGCTGTATACTCGGTGTGCTCTGCTATCATTAGAGTGACAGACATGAATGGTTTCACTCAGCTCATTTGTGCACATCAGCGTTTTACTTACTGGTTGCTGCAGATACACAGGAATGGGGGCTTTGATCCCAATAAGAAAACCAAGTTCTACTGGCAATTAGTTTGAAATGAACATGTTGGCGTCAGTTTTCCTTCCAAATCTACTTTAATTACTGAACGCTATGTTAACCCTACAGATCTCTCTTAAAGATATAGCAGGAGTGATCCCCAGAGCTCTGTCAGTGCATCTTGAAGGTACTTTCATTAGTAGTTCCACATCGAAACCTCAGCCAGGCAAATTAAAGCACCCAGACATGCAGCGCTGGAGAAGATTGCTGGGAACACTGGCTAAACTAGATCGCCAATGGCATGTCAGGATCAACTCAAGTTCACTGTTCAAGGTGAAGATTCACCAGCCCCCTGATGAGAAAACCTCTTAATCTCCATTTCTCTCCTCTGTCTCTCTCTTACTCCCTATCTGTTCCCCAGCAGGGGGGAGAAATGCTTTGAGCTCCTACACCAGGTAATGCAGGATGTGATTTCTCAATACAGCCCTGCTTTATTAAAAAAGATAAGGATAGCTCAAACTCAATGATGTATTTATCCTACTATCAAGTATACCAATGTTTTTCAGAAACCAAAAAAAGAAAAAAAACGACACAGAAAATAATTATACTTTTGCACTGGGTGAAATACTCCTTTACTAGGAACATGGAGGATGTTATTTATTCAAGACTGTCCTCACGTTCGTTTTAGGCCTGCGTCTAATGACCATTGTCATTACTGACACTGAATGAACTAAGATGCTCTTCAGAGGCAAAGGCCACAACAACTGCAAACAAATGGAAACAATTCAAAGCCTTTGAAATTAAATAGCTCACACCAACGTGTCTCAGCTGAAAGCCTTCATCGGGGTGTTGAGGTAAAATATGAACATAGCACTTCACTAGCACAATGCAGGACACAAATGAGTTACAGGTGTGTGGATAGAAGCTGAGAGGAGGGCGAGGGCTACAGAAATCACACAAGAGATCAATGAGAGGACACTCACAAAACCTACCCAATAAAGGCTGCCTGTCCCCTATATAAGCTCCTGGAAATATTGTCGCTTTAAGGGTCGAAATCCAAACAGTTTCCCTCTGAAGTAAATGTTTGAGTCTATCTCCCCTCTAATGGACTCAGGGTTATCATCATAGTTTTTTTTACCATGTCTTGCCATGCAATTTTCCTCATTGCCAACTCCTATAGCATATTGAATTGCTGAATATAAATAAATGTGAGATTTTTTTTTTTTTAAACAAGATTTTTTACTGGCCATGTTCATTGTAATAAAGGAATTTATGTCACCCAAGTCACTATGTTTTTGATGGGTAATGCATTTCTGTGGCACAGAGGTACAGATACAGGACATGAGGCTTTCAAAACACCAAAAAAGAAATGTGTTGTTGTCATAGAAGGTATTCATAGAAGTAAAAAAACAAAATAACACCAACATTAGCCTCCAAGATGAATGGCCATCAGGTTTTTTTTTTTTTTGCTAAGCCTTGGATTTCTTTTGCCTTGGATACATGATTCTAACTAGTGTCTACAGCCAGTAGGTAAAAAAGAAATGGAACGTTTTTTGCAATGCCTTAACCCTCTCCTCTTTCTAATTTGAACAACAGATGAATAATAACAATCCTATAGAAAGAGGCTAAACAGAGATACAGACAGGTGCAGTGTCTAACATACTGGGCTGGGTAACAATAGCTCCTGTACAGCCCAGTTTTTGTTTTTTCTTCTTTCCTTTAATCTCCATGCTAACCCAAGTCCACGGTTTCAAAGGGAGGCCTACAGCAGCAAGGAGCTGTGTGCTTTCATTTAACTGGCATAAAAGTAAAAGAAACTACCGATCTTACTGTGTGTTCATACAGCCTTGTTGTTATTCACTGTGGTTCTCTAAGGTCCATCTCACAGGCACTGCAATTTCTTTGAAATTTGTGCATGACAACATACACGGTTAACCCTTATATAAAGTAAAACCCTAATAATAATAAAACATCTGGCCACTAAATGGTTGGTATTCTTGGTGGCTTAATCTGAAAGGGAACATTTGTCCTGGGGGTTAACTATGTAAGTACACCAATTCATGTCTTTGCTAGGTGATTGGCTATTGATTTTCCATCTGTGTAGTAGATTCGTCTGCAGATTTTGCCCAACAGACACAGAGGAGAGAACTATGGTCCTTTGCCATTTAATTTCTAGGGCCATTAGTACTGGGTAACTTATCAACTTCATGTTCAAACATGACACTGCTTCATTGTGTTAAGTCCACGCAATAGCTGCAGTTCAATAATCAATTCAGAGGTTTAATGGATTTGAAGCAGGTTACTGTGGAGGTATTGACTGGAATCACTCTTCAGTATTACCAGTCATATGTCCATACAATGACACTGCCCCCTCTGTACGCTGCTACCCTGGCTATTCAGTAGCACCAAACGCACTACAGCAAGGTGAGACTGGAGTCCAGTGTGTTTAATGAATAGTGATGGGGTATTAGTATTCACTGTGTGCAGACAAACTGGGTTCTCTGCAGACTCCCTTTCCTATCCATTTGAATGACACAGAAATCAAAAGAGCGTCAGAGAGGCACAGAGGGCTTTCATCTGCCACCAAGCAAAAGTAAGTGAAAGAACAGGGCATAGAGTTAGAGAGGAACTGAGTCACTGCTTCTTCTGTAGATTATCTCTTTTTGCTCTGTGTGCCATTCAGAAATCCTCTCTGAATTCTCTTTAGGTTTCTGGCTGTGGCCAGCCCTTACTCTTTACTCACACAAACAATGGATGGACTGTCTCCAGACGTGTAGGGACAATCTGAATTTAGATATTTAAATTTTATACATGAATTACCCCTTAAATTATTTAACTTGATTTTTTAAATTAAGTCTTTTTTTTTTTAGAGGTTTAATGACGGCCTTTTAAAGAACCCTTGTATAACACCTTAAACTGATAACTAAGGGATTTGTCAATTATTTCAAATTATGATTTTAGGATGTATAAATTTAGGGAAAAGTCATGTACCCCTTACAGTTTCTTAATCAAATGAGGTGCTCTTAAGAGGGGTAGTTTTTACCGGCTGCCTACCATAACAAACTAAACACATTAACTTAAATTAAAAAGGTACATCGTGAAGTTGCAATGGGACAATATTTTTAAGAGCAGGTCCCTGTTTGGTTTGGGCGACGTCATACATATTCCTGCCAAAGGTTTCACACTGTTACGCTGATAATGTAGGTACCACGCCAAGGAATGTAGTAATGAGCCAGCAAAAGGCAGAGAAAATTCCTGAAGTGGCCATTTGCACTTCTGCGCTTCGCAAATGTTTTATGAGGAAGGGAATGCATTTCACATATCTGTCAGGCCTCAACAATTCACACATGCATTTTGGTGAGAAACACTGATTGTAAATGTTTGTTTGCAAGCAGAGCTGCACTTGAATAAAGGATGTACATTCTTATAAATACTCATTATTACATTGTATTACATAATTTTTTTCCTTTAACATCAATTATAAGAAATATATTATTCACTCCTCCGTCCAGCACACCATTCACCCCACGAGTAACACTCACATTTTAGTGCCTTTTCTAGTCATCTCTGATGTCAAAACACTTTTTTAGCCGGCTTTGCTGACATCCACCACTAGAGCTGAGGGCATCGACTTCGGAGCAGGAAACAGAAACGAGTCGCGCTGTGCTGCATCACTCTTTCCATCGGTTAGTTTTGTAGTAAGGCCATTTTAAGATAAGACTCACTTTGTAAAAGTCGAACCTGCCATGCTGTTATCTTATGTAGGACAAGGTTTTTTTTTTTTTTTTTTTTTTTTTTTTTTTATGTGTCGACTCGGGGGCTATTCAAATCATTGACAGGAAAACTCCACAGGGTCATTTTAAGGTGTTTTGTAAGTTTAATTGAGGGTTAATTAGAGCCACTGTAAGAGACTCATGTTTCATAGTGAAAGACACAAAACATTATGCATTAACAGTTTGGGAGTTTGTTGAACTACTTGTACAGTTTGACAGTGAGCCTGCGTTAACAATACCAGCACCCTGAAACTGAAGCAGCTAAATGGAATTCAGCTGTCAGTGATTTTTATTATTTACACCAGTGCCTTTCCAAACCGTATGTCAAAATGTGTTCAGTAAAAAGGCATATTACATGAGTTCACCAAACTTCATGAACAATAATCATAATGAAGGTGTGGATGCGTGCACATGCTGTGAAATCAGTGCAAAAGCTTCATCCAAATGAAAGAGAGGCTATCAAGAGCATCAGCTAATCTTTTCTTACAGCAGATGCTTTGACAAACACAGGCAGCAGCACAGCAGGTCATTGTGGCAAGGGAGGACTATTGGGCAAGGCTGGATTACCAACTGGGCAAAGCAGCCAACAGCCCTGGGGCACCAGACCTCCAGGGGTCCTGACAGCCCCAGGCTCAACATGTGCCAACTGGTTGGGGCCGAATTAATGCAACGTTTTGTCTGGGAATATGCACCGCCAAAACACACTCCCGACTGACAAGATAAGGGCCTTCAGGTGAGTCCAGCTTAATTACCTGATCTTGAGCCCCCCCCCCTCCCCCCCACCCCACCGTGGGCCAGGTAGCATTAAAACAGAAAAGATGTACACGTGGCACTGACAGGAGGGCGCCCAGCAGCTGGGCCTCCAGGCAGGTTCATCTGGTCTCTCTACAGGGCAGCTCAACTGGTAAGGACAGGTCCTCGTCCAAATACAATTTAAAAAACTGACTGCATTGAGAGTACTACTGTAAAGTGGGTTTACAGCTGCAGATGTCTAGTGATGTTCAAGTGCGTTATCAACCACAACGCCATATTGAGGCTTACAACATTAAAAGCCTGCCATTTTCATTTCGCGACAATAAACGACACCACAGGAGCGCTGCACAACTTTCACTACACCGCCGTCACCTACAGCTGAAGTGACAGACAGTAATGTTACTGACTGACTGCGGGCCCAACATGGCCGACAGCACGTACACACACACACACACACACACACACACACAGTGCAGACAGCAGCCGGTCAGTGATTACTTTGGGCCAAACAATAACTGTTGCCAGCTTCCTTTCGCTAACAGCCACTGTGTATCTATCTGAAGATGCGGGGACTCACCCGTCACAGAACTTCGAGTACCTCTGACACCGTCGCTCGTCTTTAGGGCGTAAATTCCTCCATGCTGCCGCGCAGACACAGGTCCGCCCGGGACATGGCGGCTAAAGCGCAGCTAACAGAACGTTCCCTCGGCAAAAAACATGGCGTCGCTTTTTTCCTTTTACATTTATCCAATTACCATTATTTACATGTCTAACATAAAAGAACACTGTTAGACTCCCTGTTGTAGGTTAAGTTTTAATAAGAAAATAAAGTGATTTTGAGCGGCTGCTCGGTGGTGGTGGGGGGGCTCCCGCGCTCCTTGCCCCCGCCTGAAGGCAGGTGGAACTAACCCCATTCATTAACAGCGGCTGTGATCCAGCAGCAGACCGCTATTGTGCATGCAGGGAGACATCATTAATGTCATTAGTTACACCTGTAACCTCTGCTGTGAGAAGGCCTATTATAGAGAGTGTATGTGTGTGAGTGTGTGTGTGTGTGTGTGTGTGTGTGATGGGGGGGTACAAAATCCTCATTTAGAAATATTGTACATGGATATTAATTGTCTAAATTCAATATTCCAAGAGGTTCTTATCCAGATTATAAAGAGAATTTGATTTGGGACACTGACACACAGGGTGAATATTACTGTATCATGAAGAATGTACTGTACCTCAGACAGTGTATTCTCATTCTTTTTCACAGCAAAAAAAAAAAAAGGAGGTGACTTTAGCAAAAAATCTATGTCTAGTTGCTCACTCGAGTCACAAAAGTAAGTCAGGCTTTATCAGCTATACTAAGAACACATAAATGATCATTCACATTTAAAGTGTAAAATCTACTGGCCATATAAAAACCACTTACAACATTTGATTGTCATAAAATCTCATTGATGTGATGCTGTAGTGATATTTTCCTGCTCTCACAGTGTGAGAGGTCATGATTTAAAAGTAATGTCTTCTTAAAACCCACTTATGCAGTTCTCACAGAGATTCTGACATTCAACAATGTTTTCTGATTTGGAATTTGCTCTTAGGTAAGAAGGATTATCATAGGATTCAAATTACAATAATATTTTTTTATCATTTATTTTCATTATTTTACAAAGCAATATGGTCTTTTAAAATAAATAAACACTACTCTAACACTACAGTTCACATAAATTATGTTAATTGGGAACCATGCCATCCAGTAATCAGAGATTGATCTTCCTATTTATAGGCCCAAAGTAGGCATACAGTATTTTTGCACCCTGGCATATCTACTGCTGCTGCAAGATGCTGCATGTGGTGCCCTGAGGTGGGAATGCATCCAAGCAACGCTTCCAGGACCATGTAGATCTTTTTGCAGAGAGTGACGAGAACCTTTAGGGATGCTTTGCAATAGTTTGGAGCCAGCACTGTGGATCCATACCAGATGGTCTAACCCTGCACCACCTCGTGTGCAGGTACTCTCCACCTTGGGCCTTTTAGCCCCTGGGACGTTTCAGAGGGAGCTAGGAGTAGTGATGGAAATCCCATGGATCCATTCCAAAGAACGGCTCTTACCAAGTATGACCCGGTTCCCTTCATGTGTACCAAGGACCTGTTTAATTGAAGAGAATCGGCTCATTTATGAACTAGCTCGTAGACACGGTGGGCATATCACAGACATCCATCGGCCATGCTCTCCCGTGAGTCGTGGATGGAGTACATAAACTGGCCACACCATCCATGTAATTCCCCTGTACAGCAGCAGAACAGCACCCAGTCAGGAGGGTATTACATTCTATTGCTTGTCCACCAAACACCATCGGCACAATAGCCTGCACGTACGTGCGCATTAAGGCATTCTCTTCGGATTTGTTCCCATATCTTAACCACAAGCAATACCACTCCATAAATGCACAACTTCTCTGCAACTCCTAGAACCCCATTCTGAATGTGGCCTCCTGCTTCCCAGGTCCTCACGACTCCTACATTTTACAGGTTCTGTGGATACGTGCCTCGAACAGGGAGCTTCTGGAGACGGCTCATTGGTACACGTCTTTGAACAATTGTCAATTCCACCAACATTGGGCTTCCATTTCTGTAATGACTCGGTTTATTAGGAGGATCAAAGATATGTCCTGGACCCCTGGTAAATGACACCACTCACCAACCCTCAGACTCACCAGGAGGTGTTCTCCAATCAGCAGCATGCACGTACTTGCTCCACCATCGACCGCACCATTGGCTTCTTGAAAAGACTCTAGATGTGTTGGGACACAGCAGGTGGCAAGCTGCTCTACAAACCGGAGAAGGAGTGTACAAGAGTCCAGCGGAGATACTGTGTTTTATTCTTGCAAAAACATTAGAGAGCCTATATATTACCACAGCCATATTCTAGCAGAAGTTTTTGCATTTTTATAATCTTTGGGCATCTTTTCATCATTTTAGGTTTGTAGAGTAATCATGGCCTGCTGTCTTGCACAACATTGGCGTGAAACGTGGTGTACCACTTCCCCCTCAGCCTCCACAACAACAAGAGGATATGCGCCCTGACCCACTCCTGGGATCTGGACAACAGCATTGCTTTCCAAGTTCGACTGCAATCATGTTTCAGTGCATATCTTTATTTTTTGTCATTTTTATTAATTTCTTTAAGTGTTTCTGGAATTGTGGCCAGTGGTGAAGCTCTCTGTGTAAGCATGTGGGCCTTTCTGTTTTTTTTTAGTTGTCCAGGGCCGCATCTGAGATCAGAGGTGGGGCAGTTGAACTGGATCTGGGTGCATGCATGGAGGTGCTGCTGCAGCAAGGTACGGGGTTAGAGGTTGGCTGCCTCGGCAGGAGTTCATCTGTAAATAAGTGACAAAAATCAAACCATTGTAATGGCCTTAACATTAAAAAGTGAACATTTTGAATACAAACTAAGCACTTAGGTAACACTTTTTAAACTCAGGACATGTTGCAGAAGAGCACTTTTTCACATATATAATCACCTGTCTTTACGTTTCACACACTGGTGTTAACATGTTGAATGTGACACATGTTCCATTGGTTACAGCTTTTAGATCAAATGTAAAAACCAGCTTACCTTCAGATTCTGAGACAGGACATGGCCTAGGAGGGGAAACCGCGGACACAGGGCGCAGGTGTGTGTCCTAATGCTCAGCTGAAGGCACACACAAGAATGCTGTCTTTCCAATACTTTAGTCCAGCTAGTGGTCAGCATCCCTCTTCTGTGTTTGGCAATATTTATTTATTTTTGGCCTCATACTTGAGATCAAACTTTTTTTTCTTTTTTTTTACTTCATCAGTTGTGTGCCCTTCTCTGGGAACCGCATTCTCTAAACGATTGATAGCATCCCATGCATCTTTAGTTTTTTTGGCATTTAATATCCACTACTGACACCACTAAATATGACAGCTCATTTGCTGTTCACTTCCTGCAGCAGTGCCTCCACTTCAGAACTACTCAAGTTTATCTCCGGTACTCCACCGTCTTGACTTCTCTCTCAACATTTAGTTTCAATTTCTATGTGCACGGCAACCCTGCAGTATCATGCCCTTTTATGGGGATTGGCGAGGTGGCACGCGCTTTCAGTTTAGGAGTACAGTGGGATTCATCATAAGAACACAGGGGTAAACAGTTCTACAGTTTAGGAACACGTTGGGAATCTGACATGGACTTTTTTTTAGGACCTTTCTATAGAACAAATTTAAGGGTGGCCGTGGCTCAGTGGTAGAGCAGGGTCGTCCAATAACCCAAGGTTGGAGGTTCGATCCCCGCTCTCCTTCTCGAAGATTGGTGGACTGACAGCTGGTGGGGTGGCAGTCTACCTACTCAGAACTCGTAAATTCCTGGTTACTATAAAAACCACCATCACAAACCACCCTCAAAAATGGATTTCTTTGAATGGTTCAGGTGTATACTACATACCTGCTATGTCCCTGATTCAGTTCTGGCTGCGGACCTTTGTTACATGTGATGCGTCTCTCTGCTTCTATATTATCTACTATCCAATAAAGGTGAAAATGCCATAATAAAAAAATAAAAATTGTAGTTCTATAAACCCATCATTAGATTTTCAAATGAGTACAAATGCTCTATTGTGCTCAAAACCCGGCGTCGCATCCATCAGCGTGAGTCGGGCGCGGAGCTCTGACAGCTGTAGATTTATCGTGAGTGGGGACTGTGTATCGGTCCGGGTGTGCAGCATCACTCATATCAGTCGGGGTCGTTGCAGGTTACACCGCCTCGGACCCCCCCGGCCTCCCTCCCAGCTCGTTGTTGCACAGAGAGGTGGAAGATGGAAGATGTGTGTCCTGTGAACTGCAAGCCACTGGGATAAAGCAGGGTCATTATTGACTCGCCCTCGGCCATCGCCCCGCATCTTCCCTCCCACCTCAATAGATTATGCTGTGGGCGGGAAAACGGCCTCATCAGTTGTTTTTTTCCCTGTCTCACTTTTTCAGCAGCGCCACGGGCAGCACCGACTGCCTTTCCTACCAAACGACATATTTGCCATTAACTGCTGCCTTCATGGACGTTCTATCATCTGGGCCTGACATAATCAATGACGATTGCCATCCTGAATGAGACATTTCCTTAACAAACACCAGCTTTTATCGTCAGCAGCACCCACCCGTCTTGAAATAGGTTTTGCAGACCTTGTGCGACATTATTCGATTTGGCCGTGTAAAGAGATGAGAGAAGCTTCCGGTCCGCACGCCCGTTAAGAGCAATCTAATTTAATGCAACGCAAAGTCATGTCAGAGATAAGATGAATCCGCACGGAGATAAAGTGAGCTCAAATTGAATCTGCCATCAGTTCGGGGAGACACACAGATACATCTCTATTCACCAGCCGAGCCCACCTCCCATGGTGGATTTGTGTCAGAATGAAGGAGACTTTAATTGATTCATGTGGCTACCCACTGCATGGCGGGAGCCTTAACACAGAGCCAGCAGGGGGAAGAGATAAATCTTTGTATTTGTGTTTGCACAGCTTTTTCTCCTGCACACTTGCCATACTGCGGGAGGTGGGGTCTGCTGCTCCGTTCCCATCACCCCGTGGACGCCACAAACGAGCTACTGATGTATTACAGAACTTAAAAAGCTGTGGACTTACATGACAGCGATGAGGAAGAGGCTAGTCCTGCAGTCTGCTGGACTCAACTAAAGACAAACTGTAACCCACCGCCTGCCGACCCGCTGTGGAAAGCCGCCCGGTGTTGTTTACCGTTGGCTCATGGGCTGCTAAAACAGCTCTGCTTGTCCGCTTTTTTATATCGATATTAATAACTTATGAGTGCATGCATAAGTCTATTTTGATTGCTTTCTTAGTAGGAGGGTGTGGATATGAAAAATGAAACAAAAAAACAATATAAACTATTCAGTTGCAGAGCTGCAGTGAGAGCGGTCACTGTAGGTAGTCTGGGACTGAAACACTGCCACCACTTTTAAGATTACTGAGCTTTATTACCACCTTTATATACTAATTAGTTAATCTGTATGATGATTCTGTTTGCCTGGAGTTACTAATTTCCCTAGGAGTGTGTGTGTGTGATGTTTTTGTTACCTATTGGGGACCTTTTGCCAGTATAAACACCGCCCTTGTCGGGACCAGTAGACCTCATGGGGACCAAATCCTGGTCCTAATGGGGCAAAACGTAATTTTCTGAGGTCTTGGTTAAGGTTAGAGGTATGGTGTGAACTGAGTTTAGGTTGAGGTTAGGGTTAGGCATGAGCTGGGTATGGTATGGCTGTCCACAATGAATGGAAGTCAACACAATGTCCTACCAATGATAGCTGTGCAAACTTGTGTGTGTGTGTAGTTGTGCAAAAGATGTCCTTTAATTAATGAAATCATCGAGATAAGCATCCCCAGATACCCACAAGCCCTCTCTCTAATTTTGATTGCACTCAGTCATCTAGAAAAATGTCAGTTCCAGCACTTGAATGCAGCCTTTCAGTGTGAAACAATGGCTTCCACAGTAATTACAGACAGTGCCGCTGTGACAATGAGACTCGCACTGTACTCATAAGCATTCAGATCAGCCTCCAAAAGAAAGAGGCAGCGGCGGCGGTGGAGGCAAATCTGGAGACCTGTGCTTTCTTTCCAGCAACATATGAAGAAAAACAACACACTTCCAGGTTTGTGTAATCTGACATAAACAGATGCTTTGAGGGGAGCGTCGTCGCCGTCCCTTTGTGCACTGCACACAAAAGCAATTGTGTTTTTTAGCCGACGTGCATTATGCGGCTTTTCATCATCTTTTAAATACAGTAAAGGGAAATCTATTGCCTCTGAAGGACAAAGCGAGGACGTAATTGAACCTGGGAGTCAACACTGAGGGCCAAACAATACATCCTAGGGTGGCCTTTGACCCTTTTCACATTGCTCGGCTATTTCTGGAGCTCATTTGTGCTGCAGTCTATGCACTCTCCTCTGCAAACGTTAGAAAGTCATCGTTCAGCGTCCCGTCTCTCATTTTAAAAGTGCACAGGCAGCAGAGGGAGTACAGTGTATTGATAAGAAACAGAGCGCAGGGTGCAGAAAAGGGTCATGCAGACTTATCAGCCACTCATAAAACACAGTAAGCAGATGTGACATACTTGTAAAGCGTCACATGCAGATTAATGCGTCGGGCCCTCGATCAATGGATCATCAAGACTCTCCAATTAAAAGAGTCCTAGAGGCTCTGTTTGGTTGTAATGATAAAAAGAAGTCCATTAAAGTTGCTAATTAAATGATAAGCGTAAATTAAAACACAGGTCAAGCGAATGAACTGTGGGATTCTTAAGCAGCAATATCTGCTGGCTGCAAGTGGCTTGGGCAGTGGTGGGGGAGGTGTCGGGTGGGGGCTTTTGAAAACCCCTTTGCAGAGTTCAGCGTGGGCCTCACATCTGTGAGCAGGGGTGGGTTTAGAAACTTTTAAGGGTGGGAGGACTTGGGCTCAGTTTTAAAGAAGGGGTGCACATTTGTAAAATGAGTAAAAGAGGGTTAAGACTGATTTAAAGCTTAGGTTCTCATTACTGATAAAGTGTACATTATTCATATTCATACATCATTTATTCAGTGTAATAAATGAACACAAGCAGCTTTAAATATTCTGATATGAAATAATACTAATACATAGCTGCTATTTGTAACTTCAAATAGCTCCAGCCTTGGACAAATTATGACACAATGGGTCCCTGGACACAGACATGTAAGAGGCCCCCCACCCCTCCTACAGAGGCACTATTAAGACCTCCTGTTTTGTGTCTTTTTATTTGTTTTGAGTCTCTTTGTGATCCGGTACCTACCCAGTAGGCTCGTTCAGTAATTATCCATGATTCTAAAACGGCAACTACCTATCACTTTCTGACTTGATTAGGTGGTGGTGGGGCACGGCACTGGTGGGGGGGGCTTGCCTTCCTTGGTCAGCCCTCTGGCCCCATCCATGTCTTTGAGGTGTAAAAAATGAAAATCTCTCCAAAAAGCATGGTTGTTAAGCAACAACATATTTTATTTCTTTTCCTGTTTTATACACTATTTAGAAAATAAAACACATTGAATAAATACAAATTTAGAAAGCGACAGATTTTTCGCCGTATTCTCACAGCAACACGTGGTTATTCTTAGCTCTCTCGGGACTAGCGGAGGGATTCGCGTCACAGGATCCGACCTAAAGCAGACTTGGGCCACACACTGCAATGGAACACTTAAGACTGGGCATGCAGATGCTGAAGTGGTCCCCGTTTACAGACACAGAGAGAATGGATTGGCACATTGATAAGACGTTGAGAACATCTAGAAACACCCGGGGGGTGGAGAGGGGAAAGAGGAAAAAAACATCTATATACAAGGAAAATAAATAAAGAGAAATTAGGTCCAAGACAACTCCACTGTACAGATATGTCCATCGGATGTGACCGACTTCCTTCCTTTTCACCCTCAGTTAACCTTCAGTCGTCAGCCCCACCCACGATAAAGTTCAAATATAGTACAGTACAACATGGGATGTTCACCAACAGCAGATTGCACCATTTACAGTGTTACAAACAAACACAAAATATCACCCAGTGGTTGGCATCAACTGTAGTTTCCTTTCAGTGTTTGTTCATAATAAGGCAGGACACAGCTGAGCTCCGTGAACCCTGTCGTACAACAGGTAGTCCGGCCGCCTTGACAGTGGTTGTGTATAAAATGACCTCCACCCCTGTTGAGTGTCCTCTGGTTTGGCAGATGTAAAGTGGCACAAAAGAGTACAGGTTGGATCAGAGCGCCGAGTAAAAGCAAAAAGGGTATCAGTAGTATGTTACAAGTTGTCCAATGAGCTTTCTCAGTATCAGTCTTTATGGCAGACAGCGTTTCATCCAGGCATGGCGAAGAAGACAACCAGAGCTGTGTACATGGACTGAGGATACAGAATCCAGGATCCAGACATTCTCCTTGAAGAGGGACGAGGCGCGAGGGGATTGGTGCTATCTGACTTCCAAGCAGTCCAGGTACTCCTGGGCCAGGTCATAGCAGAACCGGTACTGCTCCTAGAACAAACACAGATATTGACCAAGATTATTTTCCAAATCAACAGGAAATACCAAACTGCGCATTCTCCCTCGGGTGATCCAATTTAGTTTTTGGTGTCCCTATCTATATTTCTTTTATATATATAATCTATATTTGTCTCATTGTCAGCAAATCCCATGTGCAGACCAAAACCAACAATGACTGTATCCTCTTCATACAGGCTTTCTGCAGGGTTCAGCCTGGAACAAGTATTGTTGATTTATCTTCGCCCTCTGTGCCATAGTCCTCTCTCCATGTTCCTTTTTACCATGAATTGAGTTTATTTTTCGAATCAATCCCACATACACCATGATGATAAATACAACACCAAATGTGGATAAATCCACTGCTTGAAATCGTCCCAGGAAAATGCAATATTTCCTTGAGTACGTTTGATAAAAGCTAAGGTTAGCCTAAATTAAAATTTTTGCTCTTCCAATTAGCCTGATGTTGTGTTTTGGTCGGCCACTTTACTTTTGGGACGGGAGGTCGTTTTGTTTTGAGCCTAACCAGACAGTAATGTGGTAGCTGCTGTCTAGGCAATGGGCCCTTTCTAAGAATTGTCATTCCTGTACCTCATCCACACTTGTCGACCATTTTTCTGATGCAGGAAAGTGACGCGCTAACTCCCAGGTCTGGAACCAGGCAAACTCTCTCAGAATAGATAAAGTAAAAAAAAACAACTAAAAAACAGTTCTTTCTGTTAATTCCCTTCTGTCTTTCTCTTCTTTTTTCTTGTCTCTGTATCATAAATTGGACTCACGTAGCTTGAGGATGAGTGAAAATTTATTGCCCAACTTGATTCATTTTAAACACGTCTTCGCCTCAATTTGCGCTACTGAGAGAAAAATTGTATTGACTTGCGCCCACTTGCTGCTTTTGTTTGACTTTATATAGGCTGCATCTAAATTGAATCACCATTTAGTCTCAACACACCACAGTGCCTTACAAAGGAATTGTTCATTTATGCTGTTTTATCTAAATAGATAGATTTGGAATTATAATGAATAAGTGAAACAAGTAGTAAAAGATGTTGATTTATTTCTGGAGAGTGGCCCATTAAATTTCTCTGTCTTCTTGCGGAGCCGTTCTCCGTTTCCCTGACATTCTGTGTCTGAGAGCATAGTATGATATAATATGTTGCAGTAAAGAGAGATTAAGACCTCTGCTTGCTCACCATTGTCTCCACCATGTTTGGCTTAGAGTTGCGCAGCGTCTTGGCAGCAAAGAACACGTCCACCATGCTGTGGTGGCGAATCATTTCCAGGATCATGGTGCAGGCACAGAACGTGCCACTTCGACCGCCGCCATTCCTGCTCCAGAAAGAGCGAACAGAGACGCACATAGAGAGAAAAAAAAAAAAAAAAAAACGCACACACACACACACACACACAGAGTAGAAGCATAAAGACATGAGTGACCTGATAAAGATGTGGTGGAGCAGCGCAGGCAGCCTCTCGGAGGGGGAGCTACGGAGTGAAATGTCACAGTTTGACTGAGCGCAGATCAAGCACGCTGCCAGAAAAAGGCCAACTGGCAGACTTTCAAGATGAATATCTGAGTAAAGTTCTCATTAAAATACAGGAGCGGGGACTTAATCAGATATGAGATGTCTAACACACAACCTGACCTCCAGAGATCAAAGGGCCCTGACACAGAGATGGGGGACAAATCTTATGGAAGGCAGACAATTCCACTCCAGCGGGCAACAGTTAATGGTTAGTTTTTCCTCTGTAACCCAGAGTTAATGAGACTGAATAACTGTGAGAAGTATACATACTTTCTAAAGTGTGACCATGGCAACTACTAAATAACAGTAGCGAGGTGAATAATGTGAATGCAGGGTGGCATCTTATTAAAACTAAAAGTCTAGTTGAGGTCCAAAAATTCAATGGTCCAGCCTTCGATGGAGAGTCTGAAAGCTGCTTCAAAGGCTTTTCCATTCAGACAAAAACTTAATTCTTGATGTTTAATTCATAATATATTTAAACTTTACATGAAAAAATGTTGGCCATCACATGTACATAGAGTCTGAAAAGGCTCACAACTGTACTGGCCATTAATAACACATATGTAAGGAGCTGATGTATGCAAGTGGACTCACAGGCAGTGGACGATGGTGCGTCCCTCTCCACACTCCCTCTGCCAGTTGTGGACCTGAGCCAGAAGGCTAAGGAAGGCTTTCTTGGAGTCGGGCACGTCGCGGTATGGGGACCAGCGCAGGAACTGGAAGTGACGCACCACGAGCTGGCCCTCCTGGAGCTGTGGAGTTGTGGAGAGGCAGGAAGAAGGGAGAAAAGTTTAATTTGTTCCCAAAATGACCCATCATATAGGGATGGGTCATTTGATGCCTGCGCTCCACACAACACAAACGCATTCAGACGTCCACCTGGTTAACAGCCAGCAGGAGATTCTGTCCACACTTCGTACCTGTCTAACTGTGGAGCTTCTTTTCCTAACTTCTAATTGGCTGTTAAAGTTGCAGTGTGTAGCAGTGTACTGTAACTATTACCACATTAAAGTGAGAAATTATTTAAATGAATGTAAACATGGACCACCGTGTCATCAGAACCACTCATCACTGCACTGTTACCCTGCGTCAGTGACTGTAAAACAACTGTAATGCCTCTTGCAGGAAGAAAATCCCTTCTATATCAAAGTGTTCATGGCAATCATTAATGAATGTTTAAAATTAATTAATAAAGTTAAAATCTTACGGTAAAATTTTTGTAATTCTGCTTCATTGTACAGTACTTCTTCATGTCATTGTCATATTGAAAACTGTTTGTCCATATTAATACATAATAATAGATTTTGTGCTAAATTCTCACTTTAAGGAGTTGAATGTTGGCATTTCTCCCTTCATGAAACATTAAAGAAGCTGATTTTTAAAAAAATTTTTTTTTTGTGGGACATTACTACGCTTCTGGCACGGAATAGCATACACGTATGTTCTGGTGCGTGCACACAAGATAGAAACAACACAGGGACCCACCAATACAAACACTGCTCCATAGCACTACTAGTGGTCGTAAACTACACAGCGTACCTTTAAATCTGGAGGAACACAAGCAACTAACAACGCCACTGGTGTGAGGCAGAAGCTATAAATCATCTCAACAATGGCGTCACTTGTTACACTAACTCTACCACATTATCACAGTTTATTTACTCGTAGCACCTTTGCTGTATCTACTGGACAATGGAGTACCTTCTTGGGACAGAGGCTATCGGTGTCTTGCTCTGTGGTGTCTGTCTCCTCGGGATCCTGCGGAAAGGCCACGTGGGAACAGTTTCTGATATGGTGTCAAGATATTTGAGGGGCTGGGTAGGAGCGGAGGGGCGACTGACGGGGGAGGGCTAGGCCACCGCGAGGGTCGGATAAGGTTCGCGCGAGCGCTGGGAGGGTTTGTCGACTAAAGGAGGCTTCACAACAAGGACACCTACAGAGGCTGCTGAGGTCAGGGGATTGGAGGTGGAAGTGCAGGCTAAGTTACTCAGACATCACCCAGACATGGGTGTACACACGGACTCACAACCCACAAACTGATTCAGCAACACAAAAGCCATACTGAAATGCTGGATATGTTCAAAATCAAGACACTCTCAGAAATTGCAGATTGTAAATCGAGTTTTATAATAGAAGTCCCGTTTGTTTCAGTATCACATACTTCCTCAAACAGCACCATATCTGCTTATGTAACAAGTCTTGGGACTACATGTGGCTAGTAACATTATTATGCTGTTGATATAAAAAGTAGAATTATTATGCTGCAAATCATTGCGACCGCTGGGAACAACAAATGCCAGCTGGGACCCAGGTCACCATTCAGAATCATTATATTAGTATCAGGCTTCATTAACCCTCTTAGAAATAAATGAAGTGATTCGGTGCCAGGAAATGCCTCCCACAGCAACACAGAGCTGGAGCAGTTCTTTGCTGAGGCAGGACTTAAACTAGTGCTTTTCTCCATTTCAAACATGAAAGCAAGAACACGTCATTTGATGAGAAAATTAAACATTTAAACAGTGATTTTGCCATTAATGCTCTCTGGCTAACTGACACATCAAGGCAATTCAGAGTTTACACCTTGTTCCTTTTCTGTGAAGATAGCTAGATGAAGGCAATTACATTCTTTCATTAAATGAAGTGAGGGAAAATAGGTGGAAAAATAAATTGGCTTCATAAAACATGATGTACGTGCAGCCTCTCACTGTGCGCCGCGGTCATCAAGAGCCTGATTGAGTTCAGTCGGGGTAAAACGCCTTGCTAATGTAGAGCTGGACACTACAGTATTAAGTTATATTTACAGTATTGTAGAAATCTACAGTCTGTTCTACCACTGTCACTGCCTCCTCAAGGTGAGGTATGGTGGACAATACAACAGGAAGATTTCTAATGCAATGAAGCACCACTCCAGGGTCGCCAACTGTCACGCTTTTGACACCCACTTCCAGGTACCTCTCATGCTGTCCCCCAATTTAAGAGTGAAGGAGCCACAGTGGCTGAGTTTCAGAAACATTATATTTCCAGCAGAGGGTAAACGACGGAAGACATCATGGTAGTAAAATAAAAACTAAACTAAAAAAAAAGGACGATTTATGTAGGGTCTGGTTGATGTTGATCAAATTCAAGTTTCCTGCAAGGTCTTATGGCAAAGTAGAAATATTATATCAGTCTATATCAAGACTATGGTTGAGACACTCATCTAGTAGTTACATGGCTGCTAACACGGCAAGCTGGTTCACAACATATGTTGTCTGTGTGTTCAGACGCAATTTGTGACTGATTGAATAAAAAGTCAACAGAAAAACACAATTAGACGCAAATTTGCCTGCAATTGTGTCCACACCTTTTTGGATTTAAAAAAGTGTTTATTTGGATGTATTTTGACAAGAGGCAGCCCCTGAATCACCTTCACATGTGTTCACATCACTTACTGGGTTTATACATCATCCTCATAAACAGGACCACAGCACTCTGCTTTGTCATGTGGTGGATCCACCTACCCGAGTGATGTTCTGGACCCGGAAGAGGCGGATGATGACGTCATCGTCGGCTGTCCTGGACAGAAGCTCCACCGTCATCGGGCCAAACTGCTGCAGCCCCGGTTCAGGCCAATACTGCAGACAAGGCTGAAGGGAGGGGAGGGGAGGGGAGGGGAAAAGTTGAGGACAGGAGGTAACAGGTCATTAGCCCACACTTGCTTGAGGCAGGACAAATCATTATGTCAGCAGCCAGTGATGGTGAAGCCCAGTAACAAGACACCTGAGTATTGACAGCAGACAATTAGCCTAAATGACAATGATTATCTACAAATAGCAACCGTAAATTAAATGAGCAAAAAAGCAACCGGCTCGTCACCCGGAACAATCCTTCACATGAGCTGCGGTCACTTAGCTTGAATTATTCATGAGGCGAATCATTACCATTAGCACATTATAAATTAATGGAGTAGGAGACCTTGGCTATGCCTGGGAGAGAGAAACAGGAAGTTAGCCCAGAGGTTGGCGCGCACGCATAAAAATACCAAGGTCTCCCCCATCACCGCTGCTTCAGAGACCGTCGCCCCGGCCAACAGGAGGGGAGAAAACGCAGGAGAGCGGTGTTGGCGCGGTGACGTGTCCCCCGGTGACTGTGGGGTTGAGGGGACCCCTGGAGTGATAATGGCATTTCACAATGACAGAAGGGCATTAACAGGTGACATTGGGCAAGAGGGGAGATAAATATTTATACAGTCAGACAGGAGACAGGCAGCTCCAACTCAGGGGGGGGCAACTGGTCGGTGTGTGTGTGTGTGTGTGTGTGTGTGTGTGTGTGTGTGTGTGTGTGTGTGTTGGGAGAAGAACTGTTAATCCACTGGCAGTGAGAGACAAGGAAGGAGAAGCAGAAAAAGAGAGTGACAGAGGGAGGAGGACAGGTTGCGGCTGACAGGCATGGTGGGAAATGTTGAGCGGGAATCCGACATGACACGGTGACAGAGCGGCGATAGGGCGACGGCAGAACAAACCCACGCACGAACAGACACGGGGATGATAAGGACGCGTTAATGTCACAACAGCCCGTGCAAATTAAACGGACGGAGTGAACGCTGGGTTTGAAGCTCAGCAGTGGAGCACCAGTTAAAGGGCAGGTGAGCGATGACCCCCCCCCCCCCTCTGATATGGCTGACATGTTGTCATCACTACTGTCCACAAGTTACAGTCATGTTTGTTTATGTAAAATCAGCAGATATTAAATCAGCAGATATTTATACAATCATATGCAATACCTGCAATATCTTGTGAACTGAGAACTCTTAGAGGCCATTTAGGAGGAGTCCTCGTGGTACGATAAGATCCTTTGTGAATACAGCCCCAGATGTCTCATAAGAAACTGTCAATGCAGGTATTATTTATCAGCGACACAGGAACATGAAAGGGGCCCTATACCGGCTTTTCCTACGATTAATATTAATTGACTGATATGAATGTTTTTTTATTCCTACTTCCAATAATTATCTTTATTATTGGAGTGAGATAACTGGCTCATAAAGGTCCATGTCAGACTGAGGTGGGGGTGTTTGAGTCTTCTTCGAGCTGGGTGTATTTTGGCGTCTACACAGCAGTGAAAGGGCTCCTCATCTTTGAGAATATCCGGACTTACAGTTTTTTTGATTTCTCGTAGAGGAGGAATTGTTCTTTGCAGGAGAGTCTGCAGGCTAAGTGTACAGGACTTAAAAGGGAGCCTGACAGCTTTTTCTTTTACATTGCTTTTTGTTTCTATACTTTTGCTTTGTCTTCAACTAAGTGCTTGCCTTACAGTGTTTAGAACCTGCAGGAAATTGGCCCTGACACTCCACACTCCCAATGTCTTCTTTAGGTGTGCATTTTTGAAGAGGAAAAGCTGCTCTGGTGAAAGATGTTTAACCTCAGTAAGTTAAATAAGTAAGAAAAGGAAACAATTCATTACATTCATAATTTCTATATGATACCTTTGTGCAAAATGAAAGCATTGGCAAATTAATATGACAGCTCTGTTGGGGTTCATGAGAAATTGAAGGCCTAAACAGTGGGGTCATAGGACTGAAAATGTTAAGAAACCCTGTTCTAATATCACACTGCGGTAATATCGCTATTATTAGAGTGTATGTAAATGCACTGTATGGTACTAATCACAATCCAGCTGTGATGCAGATGCTGTCACACAGGGTTTTAAAGTTCCCCATGGCTAAATTACACGTGGCAAGCTGATAAGTTAGAAGTTAGAGCTCAACCTAATGAGATTAGTAATAAAAATGACTTCCACTTCCAAGATGTGGGCAGATAATCTGATCTCCAGCCGCTCTCCTCTTACCCAGGCGGAGTTGGACTGGTTGAGCTGGTTGAGCATCACCACCGAGGTGCAGCCGTAGTCGTACACAAGCCTCCAGAAGTCAGTGGTGGTGCCGGGCAGCGGGTGCGGCGTCACCACGAAGGCGGCGGGCCGGAGGAAGCTGTCGGCGAGCGCCGCGTTGATGTAGTTGCAACTCTCTCCCTCAGTGGTGACGAGGAAGGCCAGGGAGCGGTCCGGCGGCAGGACGTCCATGCTGCGGTTCTTCTCGCGGTTCCTGGGCATCAGAGAAATGCTGCACTCCTCCACGTCCAGGTGAGGAGTCACCGAGTTCAGGGTCTGAGGGAGGAGGAGGAGGGAGAGGAGGAGGGGCGGCAAAGTGAAGGAGAGAGGAGTGTGCAGAAAAGATGATTAGAAAGGCTGACATGTGTGTTTGAGAATGTGTTCACATTATAGATGTGGAGATAAAAATCCAAGACTGAGAATGAAGATTGTGATAAGAGGAGACGGACGCAGCGGAACAGAAATGGGATCAAAGAGAGACGGACAGAGGCAATGAACATATTCTCCACTCAAACAGCCTGACTGTCAATACTTGACAAGCACAACTATCTCCAATCATCTCCGGGAAACTTTAAAACACATTAATTATCAGCCAGAAACCCCCACAGGGCTTAATGGATAAAAACACATTTAGCGCAATCTCATACATTATGAATAAGCACATTACAAAGCAAAGGAAATTGAAATGAACTGATTATCTAACTTGCTTCATATTGTAAATGACTCCCTATTGGTTTAGACAAAAATTAATAGAACATTCCAGCTCGCAACTGGAATATTGCATCTCGGCTACAAGTAGCAATTATGAGATGCCGTCTTATTGGAAGGCTCATATAAGCAGCACCGAGAGGACGTAATCGTGCTGCATGCGGAAAAAAGGAAAATTTCTAATTATTCTGGCCAAAGGTCACAAATCAATAACATCATTATAACTGGACAGGGCAATATCATCACATAAAAAATAAAAAATTACATGTTCTTAATTGCAATCTGAAACTTTTCTGCTGAGCAAAATGTTTTTTATGTTCAACGTATGCTCAATTCCAAAAGCATCTTCAGTCTCGGTTGCTATCACTCTCACGCTAACCACCCGTTTATTTCTAACGAGCAGAGCATTTTTCACACGAAAGACCTACAGCACAAGACACAGTGTGTTTGGAAGGACAAATGTAAAAGCTCTCATGTAGTCTGAATCACCACTGTGTCAGAGCAATCAGCGGGTTGCAGTGAAATGGACATTTACTGAAATAAAGAAGTCAAGTAGTGGCAAGGCTTGTGCAGAATAAACTACTAGAACTAGAGTGAGGTCTAGGACATTTCATTATCTGTTGTCTGACTTTTGAGGGTACATCACAGTGATCAAGATTTAGAGCCTAGAGGAGTAAAAGCTGAGTAGAGCCCATTTATGTCTGAACTGTTTTCAGTTCAAATGTCAAATACTATCTGTTTGGTGGAGTGTTGTTATTGTAGATATTAAAAGGTAGATTTTCAGCTATGCTCATGCGCACCTCCTCAAAAATGCTACTACACGTGGAGTCCGCAGTAACTGGGATTTGTCAGCCTGGGCCGCTTGAGTTTTCTTTCTGCAAGTTTCTGATGAGTTTGTTGAGTGTGAAGACGACTGGAAGCAGGTTCATTATTGGGTCGGTGGCGACTTTTTCACTGTCATAAAGTAAAGGAAGGACACTGTTTTTGTGGGGAATATAATTTAAGCAACTGATGTTCTGCTGTTTGTTGTGGTTCGAACAACATTTACTTTTCCCACAGTAGAGGGCAACAGCAGAAACTTACAGAAACAACTGATTTTAGCTCTAAGTTTGGATTTATTGGTTAGGGATTGATGATATTGATGATGAATCAAAACCCATAGTATAATACAAACTTAAATACAGATGGTGTGTTTGTGTGTATTACCTGAAACTCCTCTCTGAGCTGCGAGGTGTTGCTCTGAGAGTCCACCTTCAGCATCTCCTTATAGGTGAGAGCAAACTCATTAACAGGGATGGCAGTCTCTCCACACAGGCAAGCCTCCAGGATGGCATCGTGGATGAACACATACTGCTCCTAAGAGACAGGCAGCGGGGGGGGAGATATTCACAAATTTAAAAAAGTCACATAAAACCCTCACTGCACTTATGAGCCTCCTGTTAATTGCCCACTTGTGAAGAACAATGCAGAATTTAATTACTGCTGCTGAATGTTGACTACTAGTAATTGTCAAACATTGTTCACATTGCCATGCCCACTCTTAAGCATTGTTTCCAAGCAGAAAATTGTATATAAATGGGGTAGAAAGTGGAGAAATCTCACATCAGAGGAGCAAAACACTGCCCACACATAATATTTAAATAACGTCATGAGCTGTGCAATTAATGAGGAAACTGGAAAATTTGTTTTGACATCCAACCAAACAAAAGATCAAAGAAGCGAGGATACATTCAAAATTACAGTCATAAAACTGTCCTTCTTCCAACTTGTTTATCATTTTTAATGTGCTCCGTAATTGCAGAAATACATTCAAATCATACACCAGCTCTAGCTGAAAGGTGAAAAGATGAAATTAAAAGGGAGATTAATACCATTGTTATGGTATTTACTGCACCGTCTCCACTTCCAGACTAGTAAATAAGAGAACATTTTTATTTTTTGTTTACTATCGTAATACATTATTTTTCTCTGGTTTGTTTATTTGATGACTGGAAGTTTACACTAAGACCATTTTAAATAGAATAACCTGCATTTGTGTATTTATTTACACAATCAAAGCAAGTATCTTAGTATATGAAGAGCTCATACTTGTCTTCAGCTATCAACTTGACACTATTGTCTTACGCCAATATGACTTCCTCTTTGGTAGTGAATGTTTAAACATAATTTGCATTAATAATTGTAAAAATGTAAATGTAGAATAACGATGCCTTTAAAGCATAGACAACTTCATAACATGTCAGATATTATATTTTCTGAAGTACTTTTACGATTTGTACTTTCACTTTTCAATATTTATAAAATATATTTCATATAATATAGTATTATGTATCTGAACTATCTGCACTAATGCTGTTTCAGAGGCTTTTCCAGTCTGAAATGAATAAAATCCTAGTGCACTCATGATAATGATCAAATATAAAAGTGATGAAAATGTGGACTACCAGCAGCTTCATATTGTGAGGATCAAACGTGTGAGCTTCTGGGTAACAGTGCCAGCCTCTCTAACCACAAAACCCCACTCACTTCAGTCTGGATCATGTTGATGCGTCGGGAGCAGAGGGTCTTGACACAGTTGTAGATGTCCACCACTCCTTCACACTCGGCCATATCCAGCATGACATCCAGGACAATGTAGCAGCCGGTCCTGCCTGCCCCCATGCTGGTGCAGAGGAGAGAAGAGAAGGATGGACAAGCCTGATTACACCTCTAAAATGAAAAAGTCTCAGTGGGGAGCCTTTAGTAATGATCGAGATACTCTGCCCACAGTCAAGTATAATGAGAGGCTTTAATATGGAAAGAAAGAAAGGAAATATAGAGACCGTTACGTTCTGGCAACACAAAAAAAGCTGAAGTTTGAAAGTGAAAAACCTTTTAGTTAGAGTGTGCTAAGACATTTATAAACGCCCTGTGTACTGGCCTATGCCTTGTCTGGGTCCAACACCGCAAAAAAGGCATGTGTGGGTGTTTGTGAATGCCTTAGGCCTCTCCAGGTAAGGTTTGTTACTTGAAAACCCATCTGAGTGTCTGCACTGGGATGTTTTATGCCTCAAGAATGCATCTGTCTTCATAGTATTTCCTTTTTTCCCCCCCACTGAATAGAAAACAATTCTTCCTGCAGTGCGTTCCAGATTGTTGAACAAGCACATCATTTATGATAAGATGGAAAAGGGTCGGTGTTGTATCACAATTAGAACCCAGAGTCAGATAGTTGGTGTGCATAGGCAGGCTGGTTTAAGATAAAAACAGAACACCTTCAGTGTCCCTATGATATAATTGCCCACGTTCATGTTGCTCATGGTTTCCTGACTTTCTGTATATAGAGGTGTCTATATGCAGCACTAGTTCATTTATTGGGTTGATTCGATGGCACATAATGCACCATGCAATCAGGTTCTGAAATGTAGAATTTACAAAAATAAATTATTGGGTGATTCATGAACTATAAGAAACCTATAATCCAGCGACACCCACTGAGAATAATGGACAGATTTCGTATTCTTTACATTTTGATGTCATTCCCTTAAATCCAAATGCTGTGTTTCCATTAGATGTTGTGCTTTAAGATGTTTTAAGAAAATGTGAATAATACCTAACCTGTTTGGATCAAGTCAGAGACGGGCGTTTTGAAACGTATAGGTTGTTTGTTCTGGTCTGAATCTGTGGATGAGTTTTTTCCCCTTGATTTAGTTTCTTTTCACACAAAAAAATTCAAGCAAACCAAAGTGCATCGCGGCATTTTGTTGTCTGCTCTGCTTCGCGGCATTTTGTTGTCTGCTTCCCACATTAGCCATTTGTGTTTTTTAATGATTGAATTAAGGAGCTTTCACACCTGTACAGTAGGAATTCTTTTTTTTTAAAAGTTTAATTGTTGCATTTTAAATTCCGAGCTGGTCTTTCGTAGGTTGAACACCAATGTCAACCAGTCAGACAGAGAATAAAAGTCCTTTACTGAAGAGGCAGACACTATCCTTGATTGTCAAATTTTTTTGTGAATTTCTGGCTGGTTATATGTGAAATACAACATTCTGTTGGACAGTCTTTTTTCATTTTTGGTATGTGTTATTGTCCCTATTGTGCTCTCCACCTACACATACAGCACAGAGAAGTTGGAAGTTTTTGTTTTTTTTTCTAATGTAGAAGAACAATCAGGGCAAATGACGTGTGTTGGAATGTGTCAAACATCCAAAAAAAATGGTATTAAAGAGTAGAAGAATATCTGACAGTAGAATTATTGTGAGCCGCTACAGCCGTTAAGCGTTTCAGTCATTGTCAGGATAGTTACCTGCAGTGGACCACAACAGGCCCAGCGTCAGGAGGCGTTGAGGCCTTGACCCGGCGCAGGAAAGCCAGCAGGCCAGTGGCGTGGTACGGCACACCGTGCTCAGGCCAGGAGGTGAAGTGGAACTGGCACACCTCATGTTTGGCAGGGTAACCTCTCTGGAAGGAACAACAAGAGCGGGAATGTTTAAAGGAGTTTGCACATAGGAACCAGTTAAACAAACCTGAAAATGCATAGGTGGGTGTGTGTGACAGAGGCTACACCAAGAGAGCTGACATAAAAATACTTTGAGAATATGACTCACCCTCTCCATGGCGAAAGTGCGCACGGTGTACTCTGCCAGCGTTTCTGTTTTCAGTAGTGTTATCTTAATGTCACCGTAGAGCTCAGTGTCATCAGGCCAATACTTACAGCACTTCATCTGGAGGAACAACAAACAGCTTAAGTTCAGAAAGGTTCACACACATACGCAGCTGATTCATCTAAACACTAGACAACAAACATTCACACCACTAGGCACTGAGATTTCAACAAGCAGACAAATTGCAACGCTCTAATCCTGTTGTGACCGGTGCTAAATATTTGGACTTTGCTACAGTCTTTCCAATAATCTCCACCATCAGATTTGAGACATAAAAGTGCTGACACCAAGGTTAGATGAGACATTTTTTGATATGATTTGTAAAAGCATTTCCAACTCTTGGAAATGGAACTTATTGTCAGTGATGGTGTTATTTCCCTCCAAAGTTAAGTTTTTAAGTGACTGGCCATTTTATTTTTCTCTTGATACAGTGTGTTTTGTGGAATCGACATTTTCTCCCACTGCTGACGGCGTGGTGTCAACATTTTCTACGGCTTCAGGCTGTGGACTCATTTTCTGATCCAAAAATGCTACATTCTGCTACAATCTCTCACCAGCAAAGCCTGACAAAGACTACAGTAGCCTGTGGGGGGTGGTGGTTGCATTGCCGTGTGGAAGGACGAATCAAACGGTCATTTGTTTTGGCCCCTTATTTTTTTATTTCACTTTTTAACATTTCCTATTTTCACATTTTTCCTTGAGTCCCTGTTGATCGGTGACTATAGCTGACACTTCTTTGGCTGCGTTGTCTGTCTGTTATAACACTTTCACAAAATGAGATGTCATACACATTTGAATTTTTGCATATTAGATGTTCTTAGAATGGAATCAGCTGTGAAACTAAAGTTTTTGGCCGCAGTAGTATTATTAATGGGTTACTCTAGTAATTCGGTACTGCTTTTCAATACAGTTGGGTGACTCACAATAGAGAGATTTATAAAAAAAAGAATCGCTACGATGGCCAAGATATCCTCGCTGTTCGTCAGCCATAATTCCTGTGCTATGCTGTGAATAAGGCTCAGTTCCAGGTGGGCCATGTGTTGTGTTTACTTCCAGTGCAGAGGAATGTATGACGTCGCCTGTCACTGATCAGGCCTGCTAACACTACCAGCAGCTATATGAGACATTTCTGACATTTCATTCAATAGTGTTTTAACTCTGGAACACATATTTCCCCATGTATGCATATTTTGATGAAACAGTCATACCCACATTTAGTGGGTAGTTGGCAGTCAAGTTTAATATATCGCTTGGGGCCCCATTAACTATTATTTCTGCCAGTTATGCTACAGCTTCATGCTGCAGTGACTTCCTGTTCATGCAGTAGATTGCTTTTGATTGGACGGTGGTAGAGATGTTTCCTAGCAAACGACTTACCAATCACTAAAATCTAAAGTATATTAAGACATTCCTCAGGTTTTAATGGTGCAATTCCATTTAGTAAATCACTTGTCTGAAACTAGCAATTGGTTTAGGAAGTACTTTACCCACAAACTTTATGATACATTTTAAAAATTTGCGACCCTATCCAAAGAAGAAGACAGAGGACATTATACAACTGAGTAAACTAAGCTTTATGTGTAAAAGTGGTGGACTTCTGGTTGACTGTGATACCTTCATTGATCACATTTTATAAATGGTGTGTTCAGTGCAAACTAAAAACCTCACATATAATCCTCTGTCATATACTGTAGATTTTGAATACTAAAATAGTAGCCTATTGTATTCAACAGAGGCAGGTATAGTTAGTAGAACACAGACCACAATGTTCCTCCATGGGCCTTCATATACATCAAAGTTTTGACCTTGGAGCACAGTCACCAAAGCAAAAAGGTGATCATTCATGATCAGACAGCGGCAGCCATTTCCTCCCACAACACAGGGAGGGGCAGCTCTTCTGATATATAGTGAATGATAAAGGGCGCTCCAGAAATACAGTCCCTCCATTCATCTTCACAGGCGGCTGGAGAGGTCACAGGACAAAGGGAAGGGACACCTACCCTTCCCACTTCCACCAGCTTGGTGATCATGACAATACTGAAGCAGTTCTCCTGCCAAACCATCCGCCAGAAGTCGTAGATCATCTCCTGCTTGGGGCCTGCGGAGGAGGAGATATACAGTAAAGATATAGGTGAAGGAGTGGGAGGGGAAAAAAGAGGAGAATGGGTGGAGGAAGAGAAAGAGAGAAGGATAAGGAGGGCGGAGAGATAAGCCATAAGTCAGAGAAAATAGCAGCAATAACCATCAATGTAGAGGCTGTGTAATCCATGCCAGGGAATAGAGTAACAATGTGTCATTCATGAACTATTGCCCGCTCTGTGTTCTCCTAATACTACAGAGAAATGTCATTTCAATACACCCACAAATCCTCAGCCATTGTGCAAACAAGCTCCTGTATTGCCTTTGCCAGGCAGCAGTGGCTGACACAAATCACAGCCCCACTGGAGAAGATGACACTTTCATTGATTTCATTACACTGTGGCGTTGATAATATCACAAGGTCCTCCTTCACACTGACTCCTCTGCCAAACACGCTACACCCCTTTAAGTGAACAAGATTCGTTCTGTTTGTTTAATAGGAATATTATCTTTTCTCCCTTAACTGACCTAGATGACTTTTTTAAGAGAAGGTTGCACCTTATCACCCCTCATGTGTTTGTGAGTAGTATATCTCTTTACTCTTTGCTACATCTTTTTTTCTGTATGTATTTAACTAGGTTTGTTTGCAGAAGACAGTGTTGTACAAAGGCAATTCAATTTGCAGAGTGATAAAATAAAAAAAAGTAAAAATAAATAATTCAATAAATTAAAAATAAGCTAAACCCAACTTTGAGCATTGAGCAGACATTCCGGTTTCACTGTGGCTCTCCAGAGCACCAAATCTGTATTCATCCACTGCAGAAAAAATAGTCCCCAACAAATGCCAGTTTCCTCATGTCTGAGTAACTTTTGCCAAAAACTACACGGCCCAACTGCTTTAGGAAATTACTGTGCCTTTTTTTAAAGATTCTGTAAGAACAAATGGGTGCTTGGTGCCACAAACAGAGTTGAAAAAGTTGTAAAGCACTGAAAACCAGGACTACGGGTGTCTTTATCTTAAACGTAACAAATATTCACTTTAACCCTAAGCCCATATGATGGACAAAGTGATCTCCCAGCCAGTTCCGGCAGACTTAAAAGTCAGAGTTCACATTTGTTCAAATTTGACCTGATTCATGTGATCAACAAATAGAAACCCAAGTGCAGTATGTTCAGTATTCTGGCAATGTGCTACTTGTGTTGATGTCTTCATTTATTAACCACATTAAAACTGTGACATTGCGTCCTGTGTTGAGTGTGGCGCAATTACACTTACGTCCTACTAATATTCACTCCATTTCCCAATTACTGCAATCAAAGACTAGATGACGAACAAATTCAAGCCCCTGCTTTATCCTTTAAAGTAAACTCCTAGTTAAGATATCATTGGAAAGAACTGAAACGGCTTGTAGAGGAAGTCTAGTAAAAGGGGTGCTGCTGTAATCCAGCCTGCTGATGACAAAGGCATAGACAAATGTTTCAGAATCTGAATGGGATAGAAAGCATAATCCCTGAATTAAGTCAAAAGGTACAGGAAGCAACACATAAGCCTGTGGAGGTTTTTTGTCTCCACAGATAAATAAATACAATGAGGTTAAGGTAGTGCTCGTTTTCGCTGCTTTTTCTGCACCAGTTGTCTTAACAGCAGGAATCAAAAAGTATGCATTTGACTACTTGCCCCAGGGCAAACATGCAAAGACCTCTGAAGGCTAGGAAATACAATAGGAGGAGGAGGAGGAGGAGTAACAACCTTACTTGCTTGTTAAAAAACAGGGCATGTGCAGAGCCTGACAACAGCTTTCCCTTTCATAACAGCCAGATACTGGTCTTTACTGTAGCTGACCGGAGGTGAGCCGAGGGCAGCCTGTGTACATTTTAATACGCACGCGTGGGTGCTACTTTAACCACTGTTTTCCCTCCTCTTCACAGGGTTATTCACCGCTCTCTGTTAGCAATCACTGTGCCGGTTTCTATGTGTATTAGTGATATGAGATGTTAATTTTTCAGGAGCAGCAGGAGAAGCCCGCTAATGCATCGCCAGAGGGACGGGGCAGTCAGTTTAGAGACAGATGATGTGTGATCCTGGTGGCTGGGTGAATCTGTATGCATAGCACAACGCTCTGCCGCTTTGCACTCGGCATTTCTCCTCCTCGTCCGCCTCCCCCTCGCCTGCCTTCTCTCTCTCCCTCATCTCTGGACATAATAGAGAGTTAGCCCAGAGCACCTGCTGCCCGCCGCACATGCACGGCAGCCTTAAGACTCATCTGAGATACAGCAAATCAACCTCAACCTGCCGCGACAGCCGACCACCCAGGGCTCGCCACGAGCGAGTGCAGAGCATGTTATTCAGTGCATACAGAGTGTGAGGGGCAAGTGACGGCTTTAATGATGCAGTGTATGTACTGTACGGTGTGTGTGTGTGTGTGTGTGTGTGTGTGTAAGTCAGTGTACGTGTAGACACTCCACATGTGTCTAAAGTCCCTCTGACACAGAGAGTAAAGCAATAATGCCGTAAAGAAGGCCCATCATTCAGCAGACTTTGCTTTTTACACTGAACTAAACAACGCCGGCATAATGTTGTGATTTTTTCCCGTTTCGGAAGCAAGAGAGGCTTTGTTACTACCTCGGAACAGCATTGTCCAGACATCCCGTAACTTTTATACAGAGGGCAAAGTGGAATAACGGCAAAACATCCTGCCTTGAACTGGTGTGTAAAAAGGGCCTAAGAGTGGAAGTAATGAATCGAAATTTCTTTGGCAGCAGATTCCATTGCTGTCATGAATTTTGACAGGTCAGGAAAACTATTGAAACATCATGCTATTTTTCAATGTTGTCCTAAAACGCTGCTGTCTACTTTTTGTCTCTGTGCATTATATATGCTTATGCAAGTTGTGTATGGTAATGTATGTATTCTATTTCATACCAGATTAAAATCAAATTCACTGTAAATGCTACATTGTAAATATTATGATTTTTAAGCAGTATGTTTAGCAAAGGAAACTAGTAAATGTGTTCTTTTAATTAAAATAATCAGCAATATTCTACGTTATGAAACATGAACATTTTGTTTGATTCTTTAAATCTGTAACCTTAGTTCGACTATGAGTAAAATTTCACCAAATACCCCTAATGGAATAGCAAGCACATTGTTGCACTATTTCCACCTCTGCCAGCACCCTCGTATGTGGAAAGACTTTTTGAGCAAAATGTAAAAGAGAGAGAGAGAGAGAGACATTTTTGGAGGTTACTTTTGTGAAGTGAGACCAAAGTGAGAGATGGAAAGAAATCAGAGGGGGATTACGAAAGTGAAAAACATATTCACTGAATAAATAGGATCAGAGCTGGGAGAGAATAAAGAGAATGTCTTGCTCTCTTTCTCTCCTCCTTTCTGTCTCTCTCTCTCTCTCTCTCTCTCTCTCACTGTGAGTGTGTGTGTGTGTGCGTGGCGCTTGGGGAATGCAGCCTACATAGTGTATCAAACTGACATCAGAGAGATGGCGCGCCACACATGCAGATGGCGGGGAGGAGAGACACAAAGCAGAACTTCACAGAGAGCGACAGTCAGTAGTGTTACAGTGCCGATTGACTGACAGTTACAGTTGATTGTTATGGGAGTGTTTCTCACAGATGGAGGAAAGTGATGCTTTACGGTGGAAATCCAGATGTGAGCATGAGGCAACACAGGCCCCTTGTTGTTTACACATTAATAATTCAGAACAGTCATTTTAATATTGTCAGCTGTGTGCAGAAAGCCCCAAAGAAGGGGGAATATTAGCAATCAAACGCTGCCGCTGGGTATTTTACACTCACCTTGAGTGGCGATGAAGTGGTTTGATCGCTGGTAGCCCTGCATGACAGACAGAGTAAGAAAGATAGTGGAGAAAGGAAAGAAAAATAGATGGGAGAAAGTTAATAATTACAAGAGCACATGATGAAGTGAGACTCTGGGACCTCTAACTCTCATTTCACCCCCTCCCATCCATTCTCTCTCTCCATTTTCAGCATCAAGTCATCTCTTATTCATGTCAGAGCTGGGTTTGATGTCAGCGCTCTGCTAAATTTCTGCTCTGCTTTTGACTGAAGATCTTTCAGCAGCCGTGAAAACTCATCTGTGCTGCGCTATAGGCTGATGACGCTCTGCTTAAAATACAGAAGAATGTTTGGCCGGCCAAATCCTTTGCACCGTTTAGGCGTCTGAGTTTGGGTTGAGGATCGCGCTTGAATTACAATGCATAGAGAAATGGCCATAATTAAATTCTTGGAGCCAGGTCGTTACATGCAGAGAGAGGGAGCTGCATTTCAAAGGCGGCCTGGCGTGCGGTGCTCTGCATGCAGCCAAGGCTGCTGATCAAAGGTAGATTGACAAGGTAGGGATCTTCAACTCTAGGAGTAATTCTACCTGAGTGACACTGACTGATTTGGCTGTCTCCTTTCTGCTCAACTTGGCATTAGAGCAGCTATGATACAGTGTGCACAGTCTGGAAGGCTATTAGTGGCGCCCTGGCCCTCCACCAGGCTAACCCTGTGTGCTGAATGCAAAGCAGCCAAGCATGATGGATCCCAGAGAATTAAGATTAGTGGACCCCCTCATCACTCATGGGTAAAGTAATTCCAACTGCTGTAAACGGTAAACATTTGTACAGATACTGTACAGGCACCCCAACACACGCACCAGTCCCCCCCCACCCCACACACACACACACACACACACACACAGACACTGATATACATGTAACCACCATTCAGCCAGGCAGGCACACAAATAACATTTCATAACTGTCATGCCACAGAGGGAAGTTGAAATGGATGGCCATCGCCATGAAAGGGTGCAGCGACCCTCATTCCCTTGAGCCCCCATTGCTGAGTTTCCCTGGGCCAACCAGTTTCCTGTCTGTCACCTTGGCAACCACATTTTCCAACAGCAGGCAAGCAGGAACATCAAGCAATGTGAATTCACAATGGATTTGAAAAAAAAATAATAAAACATGCACAGTCATCTGAGATATGGAGAGCTCATCAGTCCTCTCAAAAAGATGGAAGAACAACTTTTGAATTTGTTAAGCTTTGACAAATTTGGCTCACTCTTACTACAACCTGTGAATTAGTGAGAATCTGACCTCGGTGTATGTAAGTAAACGAAAATCAGTGCTCATATGTATCCTGCATCTCAGAATTACTCGTAAAAATGTTGCTGAAACTTTAAACGTTAATTAAAGCATTAAAAGGGAGTTCTGAGACTCCCTCCATTGAGAATAAATGACGTCAGGGTTTTGCGACAACCAGTGTTTTCTAGTCAACCCGTAAGAGCCTGTATTTGAAAATCAGCTGCATGAAAAGTGAAATAAGAGAACGAGTATCATTATATGTGGGCGTAGAATGAGCTACTTAAGTACAAACTAAGGCTAAAAATACAGTTTACAGCAATGACACAAATGATAGTTGATGTGTTTTTTAATTTGTTTTTAAAAAAGGTACCCACCGTTGCATTTTAGATTCTGAAGTTCACAAACAATCGCTGTTGTAGCTGCTTTTTTTTTCTTTTTTTGTGTGGAAGAATTCATTTGTGTGGGTGGATCAATTACACCCCAAGCAGAAGTGGTCACAAAATGTTTTTATCCACTTCATATCTTTGTTAAAGCATTTTGTTATTTTAACTTAAGACTTGCACATGTTAAAATAAATGTAGTATATTATTTTCCACCTGCTGGCACTCCTACTGTAAGTCTTCCTCATAGGCTCAGGCTTGTAGGTTAAAGTCGCAGCCCTTGGAATGGGAGTGGAGATAGGATGACTTTCTTATATTGAAAAAAATTACTATTTGTTTTTACTTTAAATCATAAAAGTAGTACCAAACATGTATGACTCACTTTTTAGCCAGTTAGAACCCATTTCCTACTTTAACACTTACGACCAAAAATCTGGACCAAAATCAGTAAATTTCATTGGAACCCCAAATAGTGGATTTGCTCATGGAGGCAAAGTAGATCCATCCGGAGCTTTCATGTATGGTTTAACTTCAGGGAAATTTTATGTACACACATTTTTCACAAATTGAATTGCAAACCATCTTAGCAGTGCTGACCTTAGAGGGAAAAGAGCACCGCAGCTGTGTATTAGCTGTGTCACACCATCTAGTTTTATACAGCCCTGCTCTGCTGGAGTCTGAACTGCTCCATAATAAAGTAATGGTTTGCAGTCATTTGGTAAACAGGAGTTAATGGTGCAAATAAACTCTGTTAACGACTAAGCTAGCTAACCTGCTCACTGGCAGTTCAACTTTTTAACTTTCTAACTGCCCGGTAACAAACTTTCTAACACCCATTTCACAATGACAAGTCAATGAATTTTGCTGTGCCGCTTCATGGTTTGACCGCGCAGCGACTCTTCTGAGATGCTTGGTGAATATGAAGAAGTCTGGTGAAAGGTTAAACCTTCGCAGGTCTCTCTAAAATAAGTCCCACACTTGTAAGCACTGCGCTTTGTATCCGTTTGTGTTTCCGATGCTTGCTGTGTCATGGTGTCAATAAACTCTGATCGAAGTTGCTTGATCTGACTTCTCTGGCATACTCTTGGGCCTTTTATAGGACGGCCTGATGTTAAGCAAGAACTCCAGATGAGCATATGACTGCGGATGAAAAAAGAGAACAGAGAAACTGCTGCACTCAGTTTTGAGAAAAAAAATGAACTCGGGAGGAAAAGTGATGGCTAAAGGTGGACAGGCCCAGCAGCTCAGAGCGGAGAAGGGAGGGAAGATCTGCCATTGGAGTGAAGCCATGGAGAGCTGGCAGGGACAGTGAGAGGAGGCAGTGTGAAAAAGGGAGAGAAGATGGAAAGAGAAGAGAAGCAAGGTACTTACTTCCCTGTTTATCCGAATCTAAGAGATGCCAAAAAGGTTGAAAACGGGGGAGGGACGTAAACAGAGAGAGAGAGAGAGAGAAAAGAGAAAAGTAGGGGGGGAAACAAGTGCTAGTTATTGTGATTAAAGACCAGGAAAAGAGGGTAATGAAATGGTTAAAGAGCAGTTTGCCTCTAGGACCTGTGGAGAGAATGATATTCAAAAGCCTTGAATTCCCATGTTTATATGCAAATGATAACATTTGATAACATTGTACTCAGCAACTTCATTGCTGATATCTGGGAACACATCTACATTGCTAAAAAGCCAGATGAAGCAGTCTAATGATCAGTGAGGATGTAAACAAGCCAACAGTTTATCCAGATCATCTTAACTTCAGGTTAAACCACAGAAAATTGTGCGCGTGCACAAGTTGATGCAGGAAGTAGGACAGTTTTGGTAAAGCATTTACTTTTCACTGTTCTGTATTGTGTCTCACTGCTTGTGTTTCTCACCACATCTGACTTTTTAGCAGTGTTCACCTGGTGAGTATAATGTAGTTATTACTGATGGTAAAGATTGCCCAAACTCTGATTTAAGTTGTTGAATCTACCCTGCATGGTAGCTCGCTTTCATTGGTGTGTGAGTGTGTGTGTATGGATGACTGAACGGCAAAAACCTTGTAAAGCGCCACCGATAAAAGCGCGATACAAATGTAGCCTATTATCATTTGGTTAATATTTGTATGAACTAAGTTGTGTAAAACCAGAATTCTTCTTCAAGGGTACTTAAGAGTGACATGGGCAACTTAACTTTTAGTTATTCTGCAGACAGACAAAGATACAAGTCAGAGCAGAAGTTGTCTGTCATTCAAAGAAATTAAACGTTTGGATTTGCCTGTTCAGCCATGGTAACCATTACTTCCCATGCTCATTCCCATTGTATCTTATTCCAAACAAATTACTGGTGCTTCCAACACAAGTGTGACAGGCATTTCTTCCTGAGCACCAGAGCAAGAAACGACTACCTGAGTGGGTGTAAATAACAGTGAACGCAGAATCTTTCAAGAACTGAATTTTGTTGGTGTCACTTTTGTGTTACATCTGTCAGCCGTAGACGGCACCAAAAAGAACATCTAGAGATTTTTGATACAAAAACGTCACGTCTTGCTACCAGTGCAAAAGAAGAATTCTGTAAACCTGCATGTGGCTGAGAGGCGAGGGCGGTGGAACTTTTCAGTTTAACCTTTAAAAAAAGGCAAAGTTCCATTTATTCCAACCTTGGCGTTTTCCATGAATCATTTGGAATCATTACGCTGCAGTTTTGCGAGCCAGGGGTCTTGGCATGACATGCAGGCTGGTGCTGTAGATGGCACAGTTAATGACATAAAGGTCCTTGGAGCGTTCGTCCTAATGGAGCTCTCACAGAGCACAAAAGGGGATGAAGTGGCCGCACGCAACACTGTGAGCTTTGACGTGGTGCTTTAACCAGAGCCGCCCACATACGCTGAGTCAGGCATCCACTACTGATGTGGCCCATTCTGTCCACTTTACAATGCCTTTTGTTCAGCAAACAATAGTAGAAACAAAATACGCTATGCAGCGTTCAGAGACAACTCACTTTAAACCCTGCAACGAGTGCTTCAGCAGTCAGGGCCGAAAAACAGAGGCAAGGCTGTTGAGAGCTTTTATCAGTCACCGTCAAGTGACCCTTGCATTATGAGTGAGCAGCAGAGCTCAGACCCTGGCCTGTACTGAAGGAAAAAGCGACTGTCTATCAGATAGCGTTGGTCCATCTGATGCAGAGCTGCCGACATTGGCGGGAGCGCGCGCCGCTGCTGGGACTGGAGAGGCTCCCCGAGATACTCACTCGAGCTGAACTGTAGGTGAGATCAAAATATCTGAAAGTAGATGAAAGGATCAGCCGTTTTATATTGGGTCAAATTGTGGCGCAATGTAGCCTTACAAAAGCATTTGGGTGAGTCATGAGGCCCGCTGCTCCGAGCTTATGGGCTCTAGTTGGATCTCTGGAGTCGCTGTGACAGAATCTCCCCTCAAAGCCTGCATGTTCTCTCACGCGTTGTTATAATACCATGTTGTGGGTGTAGTTACTAAATGACAGTTCTGTAACAGTAACAGAGAGCTCACACCAACTCAGACAGTATGTGAAGATGTCCCCTGATCAAGCACCGGGGCAAACGCAACAATGAAAGGCGACCGCTGCGGGCCGTTAAGGCGTGGTAGGATCAGCAAAGACAGAGTTGAAGGAGCAGGAGGTGAAGGAGGTGGGAAAATGAGACTGAAGGTGACTTACGTCTATGTAGTTGGCATTGACATAATCGGAGCTGGGGTCTGCGAGCAGAGAGTGGAGCTTGACTCGATGGCGATCATCTGAAATGCACAAAAAGGGATTTAAGGTTCACTGAGTACGCAATTACCCATAAGTCCCATCTATTGTCTGAGTCACAATATTGGCTTTTATTGACTGATAAAAAAGCAGATCTCAGGTCACCTGTCTCAACAAATTCAAATTAAATGGAGGACTGCTAGTTAGTGGCCTTCAGTTACTGAATGAATGTAAATTTTAAAATGAAATTGACAAAGAAACTACATGTGCATCAAACACATAGCAGCAGGTACCAGTTCCTCTGAATAAAGTCAGCACTGAAGCCAATACCGGCGTGTACCAACCTGTGTTATTGGATTGGCGCATCCCTAATTACCAACATTTCGTGGTGAGCCTGCTTTCGGTTTCACTTCCACATAAAGTGGTTTAACTGTTAGCTCGTTTAAAGCCTGTCTGATCATCTGACTGCTTGTGTCTCTTGCCCCGTTGCACTTTGTTGTAGCGATGTAGCAGATCTCAGAAAATACTATGGTGAGTATGACGTTAACCAAGAGAAATGCTTGCTAAAGCTAAGTAATGGTTAATGACAACAGCTCTGCTGGGTATTCAGCCATACTGGCCTTTTGAAATGGACGATCACAGATAAAGCTAGAGACTTCAGAAGGTCCTTGTTAACTTTACTGACACACAGCCCCAGACCTTCACTGGGCTGGCTTATGTCATCATTTGAATAAAGCTCTGTTTACCTCGTACACACTGAAACACCGAGCTGACGTTTTAAGATTTACACACTCTTGAAGTTTTGGAAATCAACACTTACATTTCAAAAATGTAATATTAAAGTCACTGTTAAACAATCAATTGTAATTGATCAAGCCTTAACTACATTAAAACAAGTGTTCAACTGGGAGTAAAAAAGAATTATTGGGTGGCCTTGGCAGACACATAAGACACAGCAGTGGTGTCGTTCAATGGTAATCTACTTTACGGTGTCTGTTTGAAAAGCCATTAATGTCAAGGTGTGCTGTAACCTGCAGTGAAAGTGAAAACAGATACTGAAACAGAGCCAAGTAATAACAGCACCAGTGTCAGTACTTACGGCTTAGCAAGCTATCGTGCCTTCCTTTGGTCTTGTCCTTCTTTTTCGTGACGTCCCAGCCATCAAAAAAACTCTGCAAAGTAATGTCAGAAATCACAAGTTGAATTTTTATTTCTTCAAAAGACATGATGCATTTTTTGATGCATCTTGAAACTCACAATAGAAACTTGCTAATGCAAGAGTTACCTGAAGGTTGTCTGAGTAACATCACTATTATAGCATCTTGCCAAGTCATCAACAGACATCTGCCACAACATAGCGGGGAGAAACTGAGGCTGAGAGATGGCTGCGGCCTTGAGAAGGAGGAGGCGGCCCACTGCAGTCATTCCCATTCTAGACACAGTGTGAGGCCCGCTGCTTGAAAAAGCCATTCCTCCGTAATACCTTGGTGTTAAACTGCTAAATCTGTGACAGCTGTTTATGACACCCATCTACTAAATCTGCTGCTGCGGCAAAAGATGAGTCATCGAATATAAATCAATACTACAAGCGAAGGAAAATAAAATAAACGAGTGTGAGCGTGGATGGGCCAGGCCTGAGTCGTGTCATATTCTGTTGAATTTTTAAGCCACAGCCTGATCTCCTCCCTGTATCGGTAGGCACACCCAGGCCTTCATACTGAGGCGTGCTGTCTATCATCTGCAGCCAACCAATCCCCTCCAGGTTGGGGGAGGGGGAGGGGTCAAACTGGGACCACCTGAGACCCCGGCCGAGCCGCACGAAGCAAGCTGATCAGGGGATTACATCTGCTACTGGGTCCTGTACAATACCTGATCTAATCCTGCTTAAAAAACCTGCCTTCGCCCAGCGCCCTGTATTTTTGGAGCCTCAAAAACATTCTGTTCACCTTCATAGAGCTTTACTTATTTCTTCTCTAAATTCAATGTGCTTAACACTTAAAGCCCCTATGATTAAATAAGCAACAATCAAAAGTAAAGTTTAGAAATCTGTAGGTATTATTTATTAACAGTTTAATAGTCAAAGATCCAGCTAATCTGCTTCATCAGGACTGTTTGAGTGTAATTATGTCAGATTTGATTGACATAATTGACTTTAAGCAAGCAAACCCACAATAGTCATCAGTTGTTTTGGATTTATTTGTTGACATGGGGGCACTACAGTTCCAGGTGAAAACAAAATGACAAGGCTTTACCTGCAGAGGGTTGCATCAGTCATGGAGGGTGACATGCTTTCTGTCACTGTGTTTATTCACTAGCTCTGGTTCCAGATGTTGGCTTCCAAGCACAACACATACAGTACGCTCCACACACCAAGGGCCTGACTCATTCACAACCCCCCACAATGCCTTGCAACATGTCTGATCAATGGCAGCAGCACTACCCTTTGGGAAATAAGGGTTATGAAGTCTGACAGCAGTGTGCACGCTGATCCCCTTCATCTTGTTTATTTCTCCAGGCGATGGGGAGCCAGACTGAGGAGTGAAAAAGCGACCCATTTATTGATTTTGGAGGGGGGAAATTTGTTGGCCCCTCAGGGATCTTAATGAATCGAAAAAGTGCATCTGGCTTCCGCAGGTGGACGTGCAAAAAGAAAACCTTATCACCACCGGTTGATGCGGAGGACTTCAAATTAAAGTAAAAAGAACGCTGTAAAGGTGTAACTTCGAAAAGCATAATTAGTCCCCACAGCACAAGAGAGTTCAGTATATCTGCATTATCTCTGTAATGCAGATGAAGTAAAACAGCATTTTACTGCCTGCTCATGAATATTAAACACTCAATTTAAGCCTTTTCAAAGCAGACAGTAGTTGTGGGGGCTCTGTACCTAAAAAAATATCAGGAATTTCTTAACGATGCCATCTGTAACATTGTTTTCACTCCTTTTTCTTTCCCAGCTGGAGAAAAGGTGGCCTGGGTGTTAGAGAAAGCATCCTGATGCTGGTGTTTTTCTTGGGGAGTCAAGAGTCTCCATTTAGATTTTTCCATGTTATCGCATGATTTAACTTACACATGCAGAAGTTAGTAAAACAGCCACTGTGCAGGCCAGGTTCTTCAGCCCCAAACTGAGAAAAACCATTTGTTTAATTGAACTGGCTTTGTGCATGGGGTCATGTTGAAACATGAAAGGGTCTTTACCAAACTGCTACTTCAAAGTTGGAAGAAAGTTAGCATTATATGTTGTAGCAGGATTTCCATTAATTGGAACTAAGGGGCCCATCAAATACAGCCCGAGACCAAAAGCACACCTGAGCACGACTATACTGCATCTTACTTTCTCCTCCTTTTCTTTCCTCCTTTCTTACCTCATATTCTTGTTTGAAGCCGTATCCTTCAGCCGTCTTCATCTGGTTGATGTGCTGGAGGAGGTCAGCCACCCTCACGGCCGGGTGGAGCTGACCCGTGTGGTAAGGCGAGCTCTTCCTGCGGCAGTGGCGGTGGGGCGAGCCTCCCAGTAAGCTGCTGGACTCGTTGACGGAGCTGCGCTGCTCATCTGGGAACACGAACACAACACAGTTCAAGGCACACCCCTGGCATCGTGCTCTCCGAGATCGCGGACTCCGCTCTTTTTTATTAATGTAAACGCGGCTGAAAAGTCTAGGGGGCGGCTCAAGGAAAAAAGTCAGTGTTTCTGCAGGGACGTGAGGGCTGACTGGCACTGCAGAATATTCAAACAGACAAGAGACTTTCAGGAGATTTCTCTGTTGAGAAGCACCTTATGGTCTGGCAGAACAGATTGGATACATGCTCAGAAGTAAACATGGCTGAAGGTCAGGAAGGAGGGAGCTTCTTCTCTCTAGACACTTTTCTCAAGAGTACCCATATGTTCCTCGCTGTCTTACTTCGAGCGTTGCAGCCGTGGGCGTCCATGAAGGAGTGGGCCATCCTCTCATCCTGCTGGAGAGTGCTCTGCTCTGTCATGCTGCAGTCTAAAGAGCTCAGCTTCCGACTTTTCTCCTGCCTGTAGGACATGGCTGCCTTGTTTATGGCCACCTTCTTCCTGCTGTGGAGACGCAGAGAGAGGCGGGAGGATAGAGAGAGAGAGAGGAGTGGGGAGTAGTAATAGACAGGAGAAAAAGGGGCAGAATGAGAGAAAGACAGGCAAAGAGATAAGGAGGAAAGGAAAGGTGGGCAGGTGAGGAGATGAGAAATTGGACTGAGGGGGAAATATAAGAGCTACGAGATTGAAACTGGACAAGGGGAGGGAAAGTGCGATATTGTGATAGCAAGAGAGTGTCGGAGGTGGCAGTGGGGTTGTGGTGGAGGTGATGGGGTGAAAGGAGGAGGAGGAAGGAAGGAAGAGGGGGTCTATACGGGAGGATGAGGTAGAGATAGCAATGCCGATTTCCACTCTAGTGATCCTGAGGCTACGAAGGGCAAGCAAGGAGAAGATGGCGTCAGGGTGTCAGGGTGGAAGATGGAGAAAGGAGTAACTTACGGGTAGTAAGGGTAAGAATAGAAGTCCCTTCTGATTAGCATGAAGGAGGAGGAAAGGAGAGAGACAGAGAGTGAGGAGAAAAAAAAAAAAGAGAGGTGACTATGGTTTATCAAGATGGGCATCAGAAAGATAAATGAAGATGCTCAGCGCGTTGGAATGTCCCAAGCAAGCAACCATGGAGCAGGATCAAAGCATCGAGAATGGAGACAGGGCCTGCTGCACATCAAAACTCAGCTCTGGACCAACGGAAATTTGAATTTTTTACGTTCTGTATTTATGTTGCTGTTTTTAGGATGTTACTGTCATTTCTTAACCTCTTCCTGCAGTAACAGCTTTGGGACACATTTCCACCTGATTTTACAAGACTCTACTTGTTGCTTAATAACTTCTCATGGAAACAACACAGAACCTTGGTCATTTGCTCAAAGAAAATAACTAAAATAAGAGAGACATTTGTACAATTAAATGTACAAACATAAATTACTGAATTATCAGTGAATGAAAATTTTGAATATGAATGATAAAACTTCAAATTATTCCACACGTGTGCCACATTTCAGGTTGAAATGTAAAAGCACTAAGGTTTTACAAGGCAATTATTAAGCAGTGCACCTAGGCATCCTTTTGTGCGCCAAACCATTCAAAAACTCTCCAAAATTACTAAAATAAGCTTTTCAGTATTTCAAGAAATAATGTTGTTTTTTAACATATTACCTCTCAGGGCTAATGGCAAACATATAAAAGATGTAACAACAACAAAATGAGGGAATTTCAGTTTTGTGTAGAAAATAGAAGGGTGGATATTTGTGTCCCAAAACCTCTCCAAAACAACAACAACAACATGAAGCAGGGTTGTCCATTTGTTGCATATGGCTTTGTGTGTTTCGGTGACTTTACAACTATTTACTGTTTGTACAGGTAGCCTCCACCCTCATGTAGACCCATTTTGCATTCTTGAAATTAATTGTTAGATTTTTATATGTGCTAGCTCCCTTACTAAGAATTCTAATTCTCCAGGTTCACATTGTGCATTTTTGAATTAAGTATTATAGATGGGGGTGTCGCATCGTAAACTCTGGCTTTGAAAGAACCAAAAAATCCTGCACATGATCACTTTATTTATTTACTCATTTGGATTTTTCTTTTTATCAGTAGAAAATTCATCAGTCAGATTTTACATAAATTCCCAATGGTCTGAGCACCAAAACATCACAAATAAAATAAGTACAAGTGATAGACAGTATGCAGGTTTTTTTGGTTCTTTCACAAGCATAGATCACATTAAATGTACATTGTGTGGCAATGACTGGGATACAAAAGGCCCTAAGGTGGCTTCTGTATTTTTACCTTTGGTCTTGTTTATCGACAACAATCTAATACATTTATAAAATACAGCATATCAGAGTTTTTCCCAGAATAGAAAGATTAAGTCTTTGACCTATTTCCATCCCTGTCCCTGGTGTTTACAGTGTCCAACCTTTATCATGAAATTAAGATATATAAAAAAGTAGAAACTCAAAATCTTGAAAAAAAAAAAAAAAAAGAAATAATAATAATTTGTTTTTCAGCGCATAGACATGCTAAAAAGACACCCCAAAAATGAAATCACATAATAAAAGACAATGGCTGTATGACATATAGCTCAAGATGCAAATGTTAAGTAGTAGTAGTAGTCGTTGTAGTAGTAGTAATAGGAGTTGTAGTAGTAGTTGTCTGTTAGGGAATACTATTTAGCAGCCATTGTTTAGCTTTTGCCTTAAAGATAAGATGATTAAATTCCTCCTAAATTAAAAGGAATCTTCACCATATTTGCATATACAGTCTAACTTTGTATATGCAGAGTGACCATTTATTGTGGCTAAATATAAACGAGTCCGCTCCTGTTGCCCCCATGTGGCTGTCTAGTTTCTATTGTGCCTGTGAGATTGGCCCGGTGAATCTTATCTGTCACAGCCTTCTTCCAGACATCCCATTCATTCTCTCTCTATTCTCTGTGAGAAAATTCCTCGGGCAGAAGACTTCCTCTCTCCAGAAAAAAAAAAAAAAAAGGAAAAAAAGAAGCAAAAACAACCTTCCTAACCAATTACTAGCCCATCCACTGGCACCTCACAGCTGCTCGCCTCATGTAATTGAGTGGGCAATGGAATAACATGCCCCTTGATGAAATATTTCACACTCAGATGAGTGTTCCACCATTGCCCGGCGAGTGAAGGAAGAATACACTGCAGGTGCGATCGACGACAGAGGTAATTTGCAGGTGGAAAGCGGCCAGCGATTCCAGTGTGAGCAGGCTGCATTTGAATGTGCTCAGCCAACACGCAGACCTTGAAATTAAAAGATGAGATGAAACACAAAAGCTTGGCTGACGCAGCGGTGGGAGAGTTTGGGATTAATGCTCTACCATTCCACTAAATCTGGTTGTAATTCACTCTTATTGCCAAATGCTTTCCTCAATAGGCCCTAGCTGCCAAGTGGGATAGAGATAAATTTACTCCTTTGGATAGACTACGTAGGAACAAAGAGACTTAAGACCGTAAATATTTGACTCTGAAAAGGTCGGAACAAATCAACCGGCCCCGCAGGCACAAAAACATTTTTGCGGCCGCTCACCCCTTCTTGACGATGACAACGATGGCCCCGAGGAGTAGGATGAGGACCACCAGACCACCGGCGCAGGCCCCGAGGATCAGGCCCATGTCTTCGGCGTGCTGGGATACCTCCAGAGCCCGCTTAGAGTCCTTACAGGCAGCTGCACAGAGTGACAGAGAGGTGAGGAAGAGGAGGAGGAGGAGGAGGAGGAATATTACAAAGACAGCCACTGTGGTGTAATTGGAAAAACAAGATGCTACATGTGGTGGTTCGATGTCAATAAATCATTGCCACATTAATTTTAGCGTCGTTAGCACAAACAAACAAAGCCACTGCCAAAAAGATTGGCAGCCTCTGCTGGTCTCGATACTGTAGGTCTGCTGGGTGGGAAGTCTGCTGGATTTATGGTACAAAACAAGATAAGTGTGCTGTTCTCTTACCACAGACAGAGCCTAAACTGCGAGTTCATCCAAACGACAAAAGAAACATATTTTATCACTTAGCCCTAGTGGAGGTTTCAGTCTAGCAATTCTTTTGGTTTTGTTTGCCCATGTTTTGGAATATTTGTAAATGGAATTTCACAGATACATGGAGGCGAACACATTGTGGTGTGTTTACAGCACCGAAAAATGACATTTAAAAACATTCACCAGCCAAATGTTTTTCCAGTGACAGTGTGCTGTTTAACCTGGATAAGGCTTTCATTGTAACTACTTTCTACTAAAGACATTTCATTCATCTCAGGCAGAAATCTCAGAAACAGATATCTTAAAGCCTGGGCATATATATTTCACGTCTTTTGGGCCGTCTACATGTTGTGCCTTTAACATGTTGTATGGGTACCTGAGTTTGTGCCCTGTTTTAAAACTTACATTGCAGGAAACGCTCACATAGTTGTGGCCTTTCTTGTTGTCTAACTTATCATGCATTGAGATGCCTGGTGATAATATCTTCATAGAACCTATCGCCGTAACGCTTCAAAGACCGCAGCTCATTTTTAAGTCTAATTTTCTATAATGCACGATCAGTTATGGATAAAAACAGGTCGGTGTTGTCGCAGATCCTGACGCCGTCTCCTGCAGTAATCCCGGCATGGTTATTGTAGTGCACTAACAGGATAAGAGTCCTCACTCTGTGGTGTTATATCCACCGGGCTGATTCAAACAAGCCGGGGAGGGAGTGAGGTGTGTAGAGGTCATCACCACAGGTCCGGTAGGAGCTTTCAACAGAACAGCGTTTCCAGCTGAAGTAGTCGGCAAGCTAGTGTGCTGCCATGCAAAAGCCATTCTGGACTTGATCACAAGAGGCTGCAATGGAATAAAGAGCTCACTAGACAGTATCAAAAAGGGCTTCAACACTACTCGGCGTACTGACATCAGCACCGAAAGTGTCTACACAGGGGAGCTGAACATGTTTGGCTTGGGAGAGGCGACGCTCCGGTTATCTTACCGAACTGATGCATGATCTCATTCCCCAGCTATGTCCCTTCTACACATATGTCACAGTCTCAGTGCATTTCTTTATGCACTGCCATCTCAGATAGCCAAGAGCATGACATCTCCCGCTCTATGAATCATCTTAGGCTCCCCGTTGTGTTTTATCAAAAGGTGAAAAATGGCTTTTAAGCATAAATAAATCAAAAGGAGTATTATTGCACTTCTGGCATTGTGCTCTTCATTAACAAGCCATCTCACTGTTATAAAAACAAATAAGGCTGGGAATAAAACAAAATGCAGGGAGATAGAATCATTTAACGGTCTCAGGCCTGTCTCAACGAGTTTGGCAGCACAACTGAATTGTACATGCCTGTATTTTAACAAAGCAATGATGCTTCACGGGGGAGTTATTGCCTTTTGTCTGTGACTGAAAAGAGGAGAAAAAAAAATGTTCACAGTGAAGCAGAATGCTGAGTTTGGCTTGATAAGCTGTGGATTGGTGGTGACTATAGCTCCTGGCAGACAATACAGCCTGACAGACGTGCCATAATCACACAAATCATGCTGGGTGAGTCATTCTGCTTTTAGGGCCATATTTAGAAATTGGCCATCATGGTAAATTCCACTGTACCAGAAAATCCAGCAGTGGACGTACAGGGAAATCCACAGGGAGAGGAGAGGTAAAAGGTAATGGGATGCGCCATCATTGTTTGTCATAGGTCTGCAATTTATCAGACAAGACTATACAGATTATTTTGGTCACAGAGGAGAGAGGATTTACACAAAAATCTTTAAAAAATTCGGGGCTGCACAAACAAATACAGGCTGGTTCCTAATTACCTTTAATATATTGGTTCACTAAGGTAAAGTGTAGTATGTGAAATGTAGAGAACATTTCCACAGCACTTATTCCATCAGGGCAACAACAGAGGCACTCATCACTCTTCTGCCTTCTGACAGTTTTTAACAGAATCACTCTTCTTCTTCTTCACTAAATAATTCCAGTTGCTTCTACTTTGCAGTTAAATAGAAAATCATTGTCAAGGTACCGTCAATAAAACTAAACACTTCATCATCTGTAATTTCTGCAATGTGTAACTCTGTCTGAAGACATTTTTTACAGCGTCCACTTCATCGGTGCAACGACAGAGCCATCTCACCAGTCTGCTGCTACGAGCCTCTCTTTTTAACAGAAACACTATTCTAATACACCTATTAATTCCAGTCACTACTTCTTTGCTGTTTTATTGATCAGCGGTAAGCTGCCATCAACAAAACTCAACACTATATTTGTCACGTCCTCGCACAACTTCATCAGTCGTGACACGTCATATTATTCTAGTCACAGAGGAAAGAAGACATAAAACATACATTTAGTGACTGGTATTCAAATAATGTCCAGCTTGACAGATAAAAGCCTGCCCTTATTAAAGATTGGTGAAACCATTGACAGTGTTGGATTTACCTGTAATACAATACCTCATGTAGGTAAATTTAGCACAATGTATTTCCACAACACTAACAGCAATAGTTTCTACTTTCTCTATCAGTGTTTGCTAATATCAATGACACTTAACACTTCCTACAAATGTTTCACATCAAAAGCCCACCAGGAAAGGGAGGACTTATTTCTTTTTGAGCTGCTTTGATGTTTCATCAGCAGTACCTTCACACAGAGTGAAAAAATGGCAGAAAAGCATCAACTGCAAACAATTAGTGAATAACAGTATTTCTGTTAAAAAAGATAAACTCAGAGCAGCAGAATGGTGAGTATGGAAAAACTATGTTGTTTGATGGAACAAGTGCTGTGGAAATGTACATTTTGCTAAATTCAGCGAGACAACATGTAAACATGGAGGCACTATTTGAGAATTTACGGTATGATGCCATTTCATTCAGCTGTCACGCAGATTTTAAGCAACATTTTCAAATGCTGCAAAAGCTAAATGTAAATTTGATGCTTTTCTTCTGGCTGAATAAAAGCCTCTTCTTGCAGCAGAAGGGTGAATCTCTCAAGACGATTTGATTTGCAATTAACATGTTCTCACTGTTCTTTAATGTAATGTTGGCCATATTTCATCAGAGGACACAGTAAACAAAGAAAAGGGCCTGGGTGGCACAGAGGAAAAAAAACACACCCTTGCACCCACCACTGCGGTGGCTTGGACACAGCTGGCAGCATCTGTGTGTGGGAAGCTGGTAAGAGGAAATGAAAAGCAGCCAGGAACGGTCTTAACAGGACCTCTGTGCCACCTCTGAGGGAACTGGAGTAACATCAACATGTCCTCTGGGCCTGCCTACCACCGTTGTAAATCCACAGCTACAGTAAAAAATGGCAACCCACCTCCTCTACTTACGTGACACCCCGGTAGACAATAGTAAGGCTGGATTCTTTGATGTCATCGCACTTCAGATAAGAAAGAGTTCAGGGAGAGGAATCCAATTTAACTGCCACCTTTTTCAAGAGCACTACAAACATCAGACATAATTCAGTAGGGAGGAAGGGGGGAACAACTCAATTTCACCCTCTGTCTCTCTCCCCCTCCCCTATTGAGCCTGAGAGCCTTCTATCTGTGTCTGTCTCTCAAGCAAACACTCCTGGTCGCTTCCTCTCTCAGGGAGAAAAAAGGATGCGTTGCGGCATCCTGGATTTCAAAGCCATGAGGGCCCGAGAGGGGTTTGCCAAAATGTCAGTGTCAGTGATTCGAGAGGAACAGAGTGAGAACACGGATCCAGTTTGCTTTCACCTTTCCTCCGGTGCCTCTGTTGAGGGGAGATTGTCACGGGGAGGTGGGGGGCTTCCTTCCTGCAGCACCCAAAACAACACTAAGTCTGTGTCAAATCCCCAAAGCAGCAGCCTGATCCAGAATAACTGTCAAAGTCTCTGACATGTGCCCCTGTACCACAAAGTTAAAACCACCAAAACTGCAAAAAATCCTAGTGGTTATGATCACAGACAGAATCACATTTTCACCTATTCAACTTTATGTTATCTAGGAAAAGACAATCAGTGGCCTCTGCCCAAACCCCTGTGTGGAATTCCAGCTTTTTATAACCTGCTTCATATTTTCATACCCTCATTACGATAGATAATGATGACATTTTATTCAGCAGCTTAATTGCTGACATGGGCATACAAGACTGGAAGACACAATTTAACAAGTCCATGGGGCAGCCACATGAGCAGACAGGTGTTAAACAAGTCCCCAAAATAACATTAACAAGTTATTACAATTATTATGATCCATCATCATTTTCCAATCCATGCCACTGCAGCCCTGCATGTGTTTGCACAGCAAATACAACTGGATGTATTGTAACCACAAAGTGGCTCTGCAAGATATAAAACCAATCTTACCATTCCAGCTGGGTTAGAATGATAACTGTAAAGTTCAAAATCATTTTCACTTCAGAATAAGTGGTTTAGATAAAACTTTCAACCAGGGAAACCTGTCTGATTCCTTATGAATTCGTCCCGTGACCCCAGTTGTATAGGAACCCTGAACAATGAAACTGATGAGTTAAATACAATCCTTGGTTGATTTGGCAACACCTGTGGTGTAAAGAAGATAAATTACAACTCTTTGTATTATACATTTTTAAACCAAGAAGGTTTCATATTTTCAAAACTTTTCCAGAGCGTCTGGGCCCAGGTCTATGGGCTGGGTGGGAGTGTGTGTGTAGAGCCAGTGGGAGAAATACTAAGATGCATGAGCAGTGGGGCCAGCAAATGTGGCAGCAAGAAAAACATTTTTGTCTTATGATCTCAGCGATTCATTCAAGTGACTGTTGGACTCTTGGAATCCAGTTCTTGTAATACATCCACCATCAGTTTACAGTACACCCAAACAAACCGTGGGCTTTAATAAAGACGACTCAAGAAAATAACCAACAATGTCGTCAAACACACTAGTAATGAACTGCATTATACCTCAGGTATGTGCATGCATCATTAACAGTAAATCCAGCGTGTGAAAAGGAAGCAAGAATGCGAATACACTGAATAGCTATTGATGGTAAATGCCACCCACAACAGTATCAGAAATGTGTACCTAACATCACCTCAGGGCTATGTAGTTCCACTGGCTTCTGTGACTGAATTCAATTTGTCATTTAGCATTACTTTCATCAGTCTCATTCATTTTCAATGGACTGCACAACATACTGTTGACAAAAGCTATGTTTAGACCCCAGAGGTTTCACTTCTCTCAATAACTTTAACTTCCTCTGATATTTGCCAGTGGCATAAAGCTGAGGCTCCACCCACACTAAAAGAAGGGCACCATCATCTTGTTCTGTGCTGTAAAACCCCTCTCTGTGTGCTGTAAAGCACTTAAGCGATCCAGTTAGGTAACCAACAACCTAAAAGGCACAAAGAGAGGCCAGGGGACAGCCTCGGTAACAGCCATGTTTAAGACATACTGAATCGCAAATTAATGTGATAATGACTTATTGATGTGCAAATGTTACATGAAGCACTTTTGAAATTAAAGAGGAAAGCAAGTGTTACCTTTGCGAGCAATCCGAATGCAGTTTATTCTGGTCTCCTGTGAGTAAAAGAAAAGGCTGAGTTAATTCATTTGGCTTGGAACCATGAAGACATAATGATTAGCAGGGGGAAAAAATGACCACAGTGCAAGTTAATTATGAGTCAGTCAGTTGAAATCCACAACCTTGTCTAAAACTTGCAACACAGGCGGCCGTGTGTGTCAAAGTCACCCAGACCTTTGCTATGAGGAGGAAATAATTGAAATTTCCAAGCGGATGACATCTCCTTGTGATATGAGAGACCTATGTTCTCCTTCACCATGTGAGGTCCCTCACCCGGGTCCACTGATTGGCTCCGTCCCCCCTCCAAAACAGCCACCTCTATCCAAGAGATGGAGGGGCATGTTACCAAATTAAGATTTAAGGAAGTTAAATCAGCCTTTATGGGCAATTATGCTAATCTGTGCTGTGAGATTGGAGTCAAAAACCTTTCACCTAAAACGGTTGCCAAATTACCTTTTTTAATTGGAAATCTGTTTCAAGTGGGTTCTCATCTCCCCTCATCTCTAACAGTGACAGATAAGTCATATTTACTCCCACCCAGGGGTTATTAAAGCAGCGGCAGGTAGTATGTCATGTGTCATCCTGTCCTCTGTCAAGGTGGGCTTTTGGCCTTTTGGAACAGAAACCCCAGAACTTGTCAAAGTAGCAATTTAATGCAACCGAGCTTCTGATCTTGTTAAGAAGAGGGATATATAGTATATTGGAGAACCCCTATCCTCGGGGTGGAGTTTGTTTTCATTTTATCGGATTGGATTTCAGTATTGGATCTGCTTATCAAATCTGAATCCTCTCTAATCCCTTACAGAATCCATTGAGGTTCAGCTCCCAACGTTTATAAGTAAATAAAGTTATAAATAACAAAAACTCAAAGTTTACTCAACAAACTTTAAAAAGATGAGCAACGTGAGATAAGAGATTCATTCTCAGTAGTTTCTGATTGAGAACAACTGAGTTGATTATCTTAAAATATCAATATAACATGCATGAAAGTTTAAAGCAGCATTCATTTATTCTTTTTGGCCATTTGAGGGCGGAACAAGCTACAAAAACACAACATTGACATACAGTATTATCACCAATATTCTCACTCCTTTTAGCTCTGTTTTGGTCTCCACCAATACCTCAGAAAATGACTCTCTTTAGCTGCTAAATGCTTCACTTTGTTCCCTAGCTAGCTCCTAACGTTCTACTGTTAGGTGTACAGTGGGTTTATCGGAACCTTTTCAATGAAAACAGGTGCATGGTGCTGGAAACGGTGTTGATACAGTAAGACCGAATCTGAAACAGTAAAGTTTTGGGCCATAAAAAAACAAAACAGTGAGCTTAAAGGCGCTAAAACTCCTCGTAGAGCTGAGGGGAACAGCCGCCAGGTGATAATCCTCTATGGGTTTGTCACTACAAGCGACACCTTTTACATTACACAATATAATTTGATCCATTGTTTATATAAAAAAATGTATTAGTGCATCTTTAAAAGGGAGATTTCAACAACTGAAAGTGTACAAGGGGTTAGCTAGATTGTGTGGCAAAAGCACACAAAAGAGAGGTCTGCAAGTTTTTTTGTACTTTACTCTTTGCTAATAAATAAGGACAAGGACAGATAACAGACTCAATAACAGATTTGTTAGTTTAGCGAATATGGGTATTCTGCCCATCTCGAGCTGGACCAACCCTACCCAGTACACACGCCACTATATCAGGTCAGTGAAAACTGGGATGAGTGACAGGTAAAGCCAGATGAGGAGTACTGATAAACGCAACAGAGGGTTGAAAAATGAAATATCAGTATGTTGGTATTTAAATTTTTAGTGTAATCTAGATATTGTCTACTACAGATTTGATAGAGAGAAAAAATACTTTGAAAAGTGTGTTTGTTGCCTGCTTGGGTGTGTTAAAAGAAACCGGCAGCACCAATCATGCATCTTTCAAGCCCCACTGAAAGCATATCTGCCAAAGCAATTACTGTTTCAATTCAATGGCAGCTCATGGTCCACAGTAAGCCCCGTACATCTAATTTATCCTGGGTAATTGTCAAAATAATTTTCCTTTCCTTTTTCCCTTAGCAGCCCATCTCTCCTGAAAGACAACTATAGAAAATAGATTGGAGATGAAAATGTTTGCGGGACACAAAAGAAAATCATCAACATGAATAGTAATATTCAGTTTGTTGTCTTAGCTGGTTTCTGTCTCAGAGCAGCTGTGCCAATGGAGCTTTAAATTTGGCCTTAAAGGAGAATCACAGCAAATGGCGGCCCATGATGCGAGAAGCTCACTGCTGATTTCAGATCAAGGATGAAGAATTCAGTCAGACACTGTGCGTCGGCCCTGACCCGAACCAGAGGCTGACTGCTGTCTTCCCGGTTCTGGAGGCACACCTCGCAGCACCCGGAGGAAACTGGCTGCACCCATCTGAGGATTCAGAAACTGATAGATGAGAAGCTGCAGCCAGGCAGGCGCACATAAGCTCCATATGGCCCTGATGATTTAAACCGCATTTACTTTCACTGCTTCTGTGCACACTGGCCAGCACATCCCTTATACATGCTTCAGTCACTTTTTCAAATGCTCAAGGAGTTCCTTTTCAGATTCTTTTAAGCGCGGGAGGCAGTGTTTGATTCTCCCCGCAGAAAGTTTTTAAAGAGCTTGAATATAAGGGAATCTGACAAGATAGATAGAGAGATAGATTATCTATCTCTCTATCTATCTATGGACGATTACCAAAACGACAGGAGTACATGATGTATTCTGCATGTTAATTAATTACCTTCCGAAGCTGTTAAGATTCAGTCGGCCATTTTGGTCATGGGATGTTTTTGAAGGGGTTTTCATTGAGAAATGCTGCAATGCAACATTAACAATTCCAACATTTTCCAGTGGGAAACAGTCAACTCAAAGCCATCCAAAAAGTGCATTACACACATCGCCCCATTTGGTAATAAATAATACCTTGTTTATGCAGAGGACTGCTTCCTATTGTAGCGCTGCCGGTATATTGCCTCCTGCCTTCTGACTTGCTCGACACAAATCTAAATTGACTGTCAAGGTTGCTAAAACATTAAAGCAGTGTGTCTGAGCTCCAGAAACAAAATCCTTGTCAGACAATATAACAGTTCTCACCCCTCTGAAGTTGCTGGTGGCCTGAAAGTAGATGAGGTAGTTCTTGGTGGGGTCTAACGGGCTGTTCCAGTAGCCATTGTAGGTGTGGTTGTCGCCCACGGTGAAGGGTGTGGCCTCGGGCAAACTGCTGGGCGCCAGCTCAGCTGTGTAGTAATGTGGGGTCCCTTTGGCCTGAGCCTCGTTGTGGGAGTTTGGCGTCGGGAAACAGTCGACAGCGCCCAGCTCCCTCCTCCTCACCTGACGGGAACCGTCCTCTTCCACCACCACCACCTGGTAGGCACTGGAGGAGGACAGGGGGCGGCTTAGTACTCCAAAACAGTAAAAAGTACTATTGAAGCGAAACAAACTGCTGTCATTCTACTACACAGTCATATAAATATACACTGTACTGTATTTCGGACACAACAATATTAACTTGGCTATTATTTCTGGTTGATATAACATTGCTGACATCACTGTGACGTCGCTCCAGTGAAGTCTAATGGTGCAAGAAACACAATTGGTCAAGGTCTCGGTGGGTTGAAACAGGAAGCCAGTTTGTAAACTGTGATGGATGTTTACAACAGACAGTTGTAATAAGTAAAACGTTTACCGTGTGTTTGTATTTCAAATAATTTTGGCTAACCTGGGGGCTTCTTTACAACTTGTCTGATTTTCTGACTGCTTGGGTTTCTTGCATCACTTTTTTGCAGTGTCATCAAGTTTTCAGATCTCAGCAGCAATTCATTTGGTGAGTACAATATTCTAATTAACGATAGGTCCTGAATGACGGCCAAAACTACGGAACTAAGATCCAAGCTTCAGGAAAAAACATTGTCCCCTTTAAATAGTGATTTAACACTTGTAATGGTGCCCGCTCTTCTGTGGGGAAAAAAACACAGCTGTGTGCAAAATAATGTTTTGTATTCACAGAATCAATTACAATTACTATTATTATTATCATTTGAGAACAAAAAAACAACAACATAATCACAGTTGGTATAGTGCTTATTTGAAAGCAATTTGCCAAAATGGAGAATAACCATAAAAATCTAATTCTAATTATATATGTAAATTATAATACATTGTATATATTATCTAAATATACTACTGAATATGCCATTTAAAGATTGATTTTGTTTTGTTTATCTTTGACAGTGCTTCAATTTTTTTCCCCTGATTCCTGACTGAAATTGGAGTGTGGCGCTCGTTACAGTGACCCAGCTGTCCACCAGTCAACACAGGATTGGCTGCCATGTGGTGTCATTCCAACACTGTCCGACACAGTGAGTCAGGTTTCAGGATAGACAGCGATGATGATGGTTCCTCAGTATCCTGATGTGAGCCAGGCCAGGCTGAGGAATAACTCTAACTTTCATTAGAAAACCTCTTTGGTTGTCCGTGCATTGTACTTAAAATGGTATCTGGTATGCTTCAAGCCTAGAGAGCCTCTTTTTGACTGCAGCTATAAATATCACAGTGCGGATGAGCACTGAATGAATGCTGGCGTGGGAGTGAACAGTGTATTAGTTGTACCTGACAGGAGCCCCTCTCGCCAGCGCGGGGCGAAGCTGCACGGTGATGGTGCTCTCCGACTCGCTCAGCGGAGAGGGGATGTCTTCATAGTCAAACACTGGGGCTGAGAAAGTAGGAAAACCACAATCACAGAGTCAGAGAAGTGAAATGCTGTGGAAGAAAATCAGAATCATGTATTTCCTTAGAAAGATCAAATATGTTTTGTTTGGGTGTGAGAGTTTAAAAAGACATGTAAGTGCACTTCTGTTTTTATTTTACTTTTTATATTTCAGTTATTGTTCCACCCTTGCAAGAAAAGATACTGTGCTATGTTTATCCATTATGCGCACATATCCCATGTGTACTACACTGTGTGGAGGCCTCCCACACAGTGCCATTGACTGATGATGACTAGAAACAGCAGCCAACTACAAAAGAGGCCCTTATAATATAATTAGGACACATCTCAAAGCTGCACAACCTCAGCAAAGCTCTGGGGACAACGAGGTTGAGTGTTCCCATCTTATTTTACTACAGGGAGTGAATTAACTGGAGTATGTAGTGAAGCAAATGGCTACCCTGGTACAACAGATAAGCTTAAACAAAAAGCAAAACAAAATAAAGACTCCAGAATGGAAGTGGAAATGTTTCTGCTTCAGAGGCAGAGCTTTAACGCTTGTTGTAAAAATCTGCTTGTGTAACCTGTCATCCCAAAAAGCACACACCCTCGCGCTTGCACACAACAGCTGAGGTCTGCATTATACAAAGCGGCTTCGAGGAGTGTTTGAGCCAGTGCGTGTTAGGTGGTTAAATCCAGCATGAATTATGAAAAGACTATTAGTGCGACATTACACGTTCATGCTCGCTACCGAATCGGTGCAGGAGCTGGCTTCCCACTGGGCTTTTCTGACAGCGCAGCCAGGGGAGAGCATGTGTTGCCGTGGGTTGGATTGTATACCTTGACAACTGTGAGCCCACATAGACCACCTTCTAAACCAGATGGAACGGGAACAGATAATGAGGAGGGGTGGAGGACAGGCTGAATTATTTACATTGCGGGGCCATGACAAATAAAGGAGATTTATCATTCTGGTAAAATTCATGGTGTTTGGATCCAGTGAGAGACTTAATCCTTTTTATTTCTGTTTTACAAATATTAACCTTTACTTATCCAGTAAAACTCAACCAGGCTCCTTGTTTTGTATCGTCAATATTGTGCTTCGGTCATGTGGTCCAAAAAAGTTCTCCAAACTATGACAAAATATGTCATTTGACACCCTTCCAAAACAAACCATTTGAGCACTCTGATGTGACACCCCTATCAGCAGGACGACATCTATACAATAAATGTTTAAAAAATCATTTATAATTTTTGCATCCCCCCTGATCCACAGGAACAGTTTGTGTGTTGGTCCAGTTAAAGCACGCTGCCAGTTTGTAGAGCTGTGAGCACAGCTGCAGCTGCTCCCCCCAGCTGTGGCTGTGGATGTGGTCGAATCTATGGTGCTGTGCATATGCTATAGCCGCACAGTGACTATTCTCTGCTGCTCCTGTTGACACTAGCCAAGAAAGGATTGTTAAAGCTCCTCTCAGGTATAACACAGATGTGTTATCAATGCGCTGCAGGAATTTAGGAATAGAGTAGTTTCAATGCAACACTCAGCCGGCACAACCATGTTTCACCACACACATACAACCCCCGCAAACAGCTTGTGGTACACCCATAAAAACGAATGTGTTCACAGCAATAATCATAACACTCAAAGCACAGCCAAGGCTGCATCCACATGCAAAAGAATTTCAGAAGAAAACTTTCGCAGTGTGACCTTTCAGGGATCCCTACAATCATGCTCTTAAAATCAAAACAATTTGTGTGCACCAGCTGCTGAAGTATGCTCTTGAATTAATGAATTGTGTACACTAATTAACGGACCACAGTTCTAACAGCAGTTGACATTTTCTCATATTTTAAAGGGATACACAATGTTGTTCAATAGGCTAACAGGTTAGATCTGTGTATTTGCGTATCCTTACCCCAAATTAAAATTAAACCCCATTAAAAAGAGTGTTGAGGGGATAAGGACAGGTATAATGAATGCAATAACCTGAATGTATTAATATGAAGGAAATAATGCAGTAATTGTAGGCACCTCAGTACCAAAATATAGCTGCTTGCTGGTCGCTATCACGAGCGAACAAAACTGCAAAGCGAACACACTGGGTTCAGCCCGGAGTGTTTTTAATGCAGTGACTTTGGACAGAGATCCGTGGACAGATGGATGGTTGCCTGTCAAACAATACTGTCTTCCCCAAATAACAAGCCTACAAATATGCCAAAAATGTAGCAAACACTGGTGACAAAAAAAGGATGTCAAGGCACATGTTAAAATGTCAACAATATCGTTTAACTTTATGTTCTGTTTATTTGTACGCGCAAATAATTCATTTTAAGAGCTTTCTGACAAAGAGAATGTTTGTGTTGGTTCATGGTTAAAAGTGTGAAGTCTCACTACTTCACATTTAGCTTCTGAGACACGCACCTCAACTCACCCTCCACACTCCACCATAAATAATATAAAATAATTATTTTTCTGAAGTAGCTGCATCTCGCCCTACAACCCTGTGTTGTAAGATGACAATAAATTAACTTTGTATCCTTGTAAAAGTCAAAATTCATATGCTATTAGTGATTCCTGATAGATTATCATAAACACAGGCTGTTTTATATGGAAGCCCATTTGAGCCACTGTGATGAAAAAAATAATGATCCTTTAAGTCATTATTATGAGATAGTATCTCATAATAATGAAATAGTTATCTTATAATCATGACTTAATATCTAATAATTATGAGATAGTACCTCAAAATAATGATTTAGCATCTCATAATTATGATTTAGTATCTGTGGTGTTTGTTTGGTGGACTTCGGGACTACGTGCGCTCGGTGGAGCCGGGCAGCGGGGGAGAGCATACGATACTTTACGCTGATGTTGTTACCGTGTGTGGGGCCGACAATAAAGAGTGGTCGTGTGAACGTTTCCTGTCCGGGTCTGTGTTTGTGTGGAGGAGCAGCGGAGAGACGGCTACATGCGCCCGTCACCTCCGCAGGTAACACAGTCATTTATCAAGACGGCTGTTCAACAAGCAGGAACATGCTTAACCAGCGCACTGTGGTTGTGTAAAACATGTCGAGAGACCGCGGACAAAGCAGGCGAAAATATCGCGTTTCTACATGTTTATGTTTGTTGAACAGCCGTTTTGATAAATCGCTCTACTGTTTTACCGAGCAAAGTTTCATTAACTCAAACCTTATCTTTACTTCACCTGCTTCACTGTCTCTCCATCATGGCTGACCTGCTCTGCTGAGCCCCTGCCCCGAGAGGCCGGCCTTCCTAAGTCATATTTATGAGATACTATCTCATAATTATGACTTACAGGATCGTAATTTTTTTCTTCACAGTCGCGCAAATGGGCTTCCATAGTTTTAAGCATTTGAACAACGCATAAAAAGTTGCAACGTGTTTCAAGCTTGGCAATCTTCCACAGGCAGCAGGTTTATACTGATGTGTCTCCAGAAATCAGAAAAAAGCAGGAGGTGATGACCTGACCTGTTTGGGAAAGCCTACTTTTCCAGTGTTTCTGTTTGGATTCCTGGGAAAATCCAAATTATCCACACACTCTTCTTACTCCTGTGTATGCTCCTTACGTGAAAACATCACAATAGAATGTGATGTTTCATCTGAGTAAACACCATTAGTGAAACAGTTGCAGATACCCATTTGTAGATGAGAGTGTTTCACTTCCCCGCAAGCACATTTTCCAGGCCGATCTCAAGATCCACGACGACAACCTTTTCACTCACAAATGCCGCTGCTCTAATTTCTCAGCTGCCGCGGAGCCTTTGAATGATAAATAGTGACTTGGTTTATGGTGATGTTGGCTGGACAAAGCTGTTTTCATCCAAACCATTCAAACAGAACATGTGGAGTTCACTATGATTCAAGCCTGCTGTAATTTCATCAAATGAAGTCACGATGCACGTCTGAAAGCTGTTCGGCTGAGGAAAAATTAAGTATATGCATAATTCAATCAAAATCTTCAGAAGCGGGGAATTGCAAGTCATTACTAAGTCATCTTTGCTTCGTCTGCAAATACCTAGATTTAAATCACACTTTTTGTTGGAAAAATAAGGGTACTTTTATTTAAAGTGGGATTGTCACGATGACTGAATTCAGCATTTTCAGCATGCAAGTACATTGTGTCACTATTGGAAATCGGCCATTCAAGACCATACCTTGACCTATGACCCAGTCATACGCTTGCACACACACACACACACACACACACACACACACACACACACACACAATAACACACTGCTATGACTGAAGCAACCACGGCAGTCAGCAGTCACAGGGCCTCACCAGAGATGTTGGTGGTGATCTCGGTGAGCGCCGTCTGGCCAAACCCCTTGGCGGTTCGGGCCCGCACTGACACCAGGTAGGTGGTCCCGGGATGCAGGCCGGAGAACATGTGGTAGGTCTCGTTCCTCAGCTTGGACACTGTGCGGCGAGGGCCTGGCACGTTAATGCCCGGATCTGACGACTCGATACTCTGGTAGCTGATCTGGAAACAGGGAAAACGTGCCGCAGGATTAAAACAAGAGTTTGCAGCCGTGCTCGCAGCTCTGCGAGGTTCTAATTGAACACAATGAAGCTTTGTGCTAATGTTATCTTAGTTTGGTGTGTTAGTATGCTGACATTCAGAGTACAGCTAAGACTGATGGGAATGTCATTAGTTTTGCAGGTATATGACATACCAACACTGTCATCCCCGTAGCCCTAGTAAAAAGGAACTGTGGCCCGGCTCTTGAGTTTATGTAAATGATCAAACTTTCAAAAATGTCAATGTTAGATTTTAGGCTTTCACCTTAGCATGTGTTCAGATGAGGTCATGGTAAGAACACCAGTCTTAGGTCAGAACCAATCTCACTGTATAAGCCTGTTGATATCTGTAATGTGCTTCACACGGCGTCTTTCCTGAGACTGAATTTAGATGGCATTTTATTTAAAGGCTCTCTCACCAGAAATGCCTCTCAATTAATCTTCGGACTACTGCAAAGAGATGTCGCCTCACAGCGCAGATCTAATAAATCTTATGCTGCAGTTAGCCACTGATAATCAGACTCAGGTAGATTCTGTGTCATATCCTCGTTCTACAGCAATGTTGGCCTGGTTTTACACAGTTTTCTGGAGTAGTTGAAAAAGTAAAGCCAGAGGAAAAAAAGTGTTGAAGATGACAAGTACGAATAAAGGCCAGCGCAATATTATTGCTTTTTTTTTGTTGCAATTTGATGGATGTGTTTAAGCCTGTAAATCAAGATTCATGAAACAGGCTGGTTGTGAAATTGCATTAGTCATTCCAGTGGCTGCACTTCAACTTTTAATGTTAACACTTGACTTTAGGGGTGGCACGGCTGTTAGCAGTGTGACTTCACAGCTAGGAGTTCCTGACAGGGTTGTCTGGGGTCTGTCTGCGTTCATGTTGGTTTCCTCCCGTTGCTACAGTTTACTCCCAAGATGATTGCTCTTGCCTTGTTTAGTATTTTAACTGTTCCTTTTTCAATCATGTAACTCAGCCTCAAGCCCTTAATGTGATGCTGACAAAGTCCCCTTGTACGTATTGTACATTAGACCGACCAACATATCAGCATGGCCAGTATTTTAGACCGATTTAAGCTTATCACAGATAGACCATATCTGGGTATATGATACTGAGGCAGACTTACAGATGCACAAACATGGCACAAATGTGAGCTTTGTTTTCTTCTAATATATACTTCTATAACTTGTTAAATAGAAGCATATGTGCCTATGGCTTTGTCTGGTCAGCTAAGAAGCACAATGGAGCCATACCCACAAAGCTGGACACATTATGTTCCAAACGGAGTGACGATGACACCAACATTCAGCATTTTTCCTAGTTTTTTTCTGAGGTTTTGTCTAAGCAGACAACCAACGGACACTCAGTAATGATAATATTAGAGCTGTAAAATACCCAATAGTCTGGTCAACAAAACTACTCCCTAAACTACTCACAAAAACTGTTAAATGCAAATGTGTGTCCTTATATAAAGTGTAAGAATGTGACTTGCAAATGGTCACGCAAACAAACCCAATGTTTCCTTTTTCACTGTTTCTTTGTGTTCAGACAGAATTTTAGAGGCGGCACGACTGCATGCAAAGTCGTTTCAAATGATCAATGTTTTGTATGCCCTCCTGTCACAAAAATAAGCAACTTTTGCTTTGATATCAGGTTTGTGAAATAGCTTGAACCAATCTTGAAGCTTTGTGTTAACCAACGATGTCTTGTTTGACAAGGTTGTATGGGAATGAACCACGTTCCATCCTATATGTGGTAACAGACGGATTATGGCCAATATCACAAATCTTTGACTCTCAAACCTTGATCATGCTTCAGCCTCAGAAAATCCAGTCTTGTACATTCAGAGCGGTGGTAGTTTGGAGGTTTTGGACAAGGACACCTCATCTGTATGCGGAGCCAGGTTACAGCATCACTCAATTCTCTGCCTAGTTCCTCACTTTCCCAGCTCCTGCTAGTGAAAGAAAACTAGTTTTCTTCCCCATCGGGCGGCCACGTGTTAAGCCATAGTGGGTCTTCACATCTACTTGCAGAAAAAAAGCTCCAAAGCCCATACTACAAAAGGTCTACGGGTTGATATGGGGCCATCAATAATTAATTAGAAACATTTAAAGTTGCCCCTTGTGGAGGCATCTCTTAGGCAAATAAGTAATTAGAGTGGTTGTCCCCCATGTAATTACAGCCTGAAGTCTGTGCCTCAGCTTCATTACCATATGAACATGTACAGTAAATCCCATGAACTGTGAAAAGTGGGTCCTCCCCACTCTAGTGGCTCAGGCTCATGGTTGCTACCAGCGTTTGGGCAAGAAACAGAAAAAAAAACAAGCCTGGGGAAATCAGAGAAGGGGAGCAGCACAGTCTGTAAAGTGAGCAGTGAGACTTTTCCTTCATTTGGGTCATTATGATGAAGGAGGATGAATAAAACAGATATTGGCAAGGGGAAAATAACATCATACACCTGCAGAAGATTAGTGCGTGATATAGAGGCAGCTGTATCGCTGTGGATTTTGTTTTTTGCATGTCTAACAAGGTATCCTACCTCGTACTGCGTGATGAGACCGTTGGGCTCTACCGGCTCTTCCCACTTGAGGAAGATCATATCGTCGAGCGGGGTGAAGGTCAGGGACTCTGGAGCGATGCCGCCAGGAACTACAGCAGGAGAGAAAAACAACCTTCCCTGAAACAAACACTCTGCTCGGGTCTCAAGTTAATGGACTCTCGCGCGGGCATACCAGGGGGTAAAAACACCTTTGACAGAGCGAAAAGGCACAGTGCCAGGCCAGGGAGGAAAGGATGGAGGAGGAGGAAAGGATGGAGGAGGAGGAAAGAGGGATCACAGAGACAGAGCGGAGGGGAGGTGATGAAAGGAAACTGTAGACCGGCTTGTTCCCAGCCCCAGCCCTCAGGATGAATTGAGATTCTGGCTTCTACTGTCTGATAACAGAGCACCATGTCTTGGAAAATGACAGTCAATTTTTCTTCTTTAGCACCTTACTGACAGAAAACCAGCAAAGTAATCCAACCTGTGAACTGCCTGAGTACCTCTCTGCGTATTTTGGCTTAATGAGATGCATCTCCTTAAAGGAGAACACCTACTTTTATGGTGCCTGTGGTGCTGAGAATAAATAATCATTGACAGTGGATTACTGTCTCTGGTGCTCTGTGGTAACACTTGGTGACACCATTAACATGTACCAAAATTAGAGAGCTCTGAAATTGAAAGAGTAATCTTAGATAATATGTTACCAAGTTTTGGGCAGGGAAGTGAAAAGACGCTCATCAAATGGGAAGTACTTTTATTGTATCTTAAGAACCAGCGACTGTGGGCCCTGCTTCGGTGGTAAGTGACTGGAGTTCAGATGGATCATCTGAGACTGTGGATTAATACACAGTTGCTCACCCGAAAGGATTCCAAAATAAACCTGGCTACATCCACATGAATTATATGTGAGTGAATCATATATCCATTATAAAGTGTAGGAACGTCTGGGAAGATACAGGAAATGAAAGCGCAAGCAAAATAACACCCTGAAGAAAGTGTTACTGTCTCACACAATGTGCAAAACTACATATGCACAATGTTCCTTTTCAGTTAAAGAAGCAAAATCATGCAATTCCATTCCCACTCAAGTAAAAATGCAGCATGATCTGAGTGTTATTAATAGAGGTGTTACATCAAAGTAAAAAAGAGATAAGGTATTTTTCAGGTTATTACACTTGGTCCTCATTTTCAAACTTTAGGCCATCATTTCTGTCAGTTCTGATAATACTGTATCCATCAAGTTAATTGCAACAAAAACACCAGTCAGACAATCATCCCATACATGACTTTACATCTGTTTCCAGGTATTGGGGAGTACCATATGTAAAGCCCCTCTAGGAGACTACAAGATCAGCTTTTAATGCACGACCCACCTTAGCAGACGTTACACAAATTGCAATTAATCAAACTGTAAAACCAACTGACCTGCAGTTGCCTGTTTTGCCCGGTTGGTAATCAGTCTGAAACTGACAGACACTGCCCATGTTTGGTTTTCTCTTCCAAATAAATTTAGAAACTTGTAGGTTTATTTACAACCTGTATGATCGACTGACTGCTTATGTCTCTTGCCCTTTCAGACTTCTTTTTAGTAATGTTGCCACATCCCAAAATTTCAGAAATGAATTTGGTGAGTACAATGTCATTAATACTAATAGAAATAATGGCCCAAACCGGGAAAAGACCTGAGCTGTTGTAAACCCGAAATATCCTTATGACAAAACTAGCCTCATTGTTTCTTTTCTTAGCTTCCTTGATCTTCCACCTGGTAAATTGTACTTTTCTTGTTGTTAGTTATTTTCTGTATGTCTTTTGTTATATTTCTCTATTTGTGTTTTATTGTAGGGTCCTTCTTCTAAAGTTGCTTTCACTGTTTCAAACTCTCCTGGGAACTTCACGCTACTTTACATGCAGAAAAAACAATTTATCTAGTGCTTAAACATCACTCTATGTAGGTAATTCCAATACTTCCAAAGCTTACAAAATGAACTAGCTAAAAGGTAGTGGGCAAGCCTCTATGTTTGTAGGTTTGTTACCCTCAGAAGCTGAGGCTGGCAAAGCACACAAGAAGAAAATTCCGCTGTATCCATGAATCCCTGACAGCCACATCTGCCTCCTCCAAGCAGCAGAGAAACAGCGTAAGCAAAGCGCTTCACCACTGTTTGATTGTTGAGCCCAATAGGAAGCAGGCAGGAGGAACTGTCAGCGGCTGCTGCTCAATTACTGTAGTTGTGAGGGTGACGGCGGCTCTCCTTGTGACAGGGGGGATTGGGGACTGTCAGACTGGCATTCAGTGGCTCAAAAGCAAAACTTTGGGGTGGGGGTGGGGGGGGTCATGCCTTGTGTTTTTGACACGTGTTTTAACTTGTCACTTCCTAACTAGTCAAATCGAATTAATACAATTACAACACCATGCTGCATTCTGTATGTTATTCCATTTATGTAAATTCATTTCCTCCTGCCTACAGGACAGCGATGTGTAGGTGTACACAATTAAGAGCGCTGTCTGTTGCTCCATATCTCCTCCACTGCTTGGTATTTTCAAGTGTCGCTGTAAAATTTAAAGTAACACAATATCACATTTTTAGCAGAACATTAAAATCCATTTTGAAGATGCAATAATAAAAAAGTTTGTAAAAAGTGCTGCCTATTTAATATCATAGCTGTCATTCCCTCCCACTCTCTCCACCGGTTCAAGAATATCCTTGAGTGGCATTCAATTACATTGAAAAGTCTTGCTTATTCTACGGAACAATAAGTGTTTGACCCTCTGTACTTCCACTCTCTGGGAATTTGCATTAGAATGTGCCTAATCTGCTGATGTACACAGGAAAATATTAATACAAAGATAAGCAAAATCATTTTACCATTTTGCCAACGGCCACAGCCCGAGCTGATTAATGTTCCACTGGTCTCCATTTAAAAGGCTGATCTTCCATTTAGTTACGCTGATCCAGCTTATTTTGTGAGTCAATATTTGTGTTTTTTTCACCGGTACTGGATGACTAAAGGCATGGATTTGTGTAAGCGGTGCACAATAATTATCTGAGCATTAAGGAGCATGCACACAAAACTAGAAATTCAAGAAGTTCTGAAGCCAGAGCTGAGTAACTATGACAATAAAGAGCTTTAGTGAATACATAATAAGGTGCAGTTGCACAGAGATAACAAGCGTGCCTTATTTCAGCAGGCCCTTGCATCTTTTGTCCTGTCTACTGTTGACCGGGTAAAATAAAACCGCCCACTCACTGTCTTCCTCCGTCTGGAAGGTGACCTCTCTGCTCTCCTTCTTGCCTTCGGGGTTGGCGAGTGCCAGTCGGACGTGGACCGAGCGGAAGGGCGGCAGGTCTCTCAGGGTGAAGTGGGACGTGTTGCGATCCACGGACAGGCACTCTCTGACGGTGGCGTTGTTTCCACCGCTGCCCCCTGTTGGCATGGAGTAGCGGTAGCACAGGGACAAGGAGTAGGTGTGACAGCGGGTGAGGTTGTAGCCCAGCGGCTCCCACTGAAGGGCCAGCTGCCGGGGCTGGATCTCTGTAGCTGTCAGACCCCGCAAGGCACGCATGGGCTCTGAGAGGGAGAGGAAGCAGAAATGATTTCGATAAAAGTGCAAACAGAGAACTCACATTTACCAGATTCTGCAAAGAATACCAAAAGGTAGCACAGAAGAAACAAATACAAATACTGTGAGGAAGAAGCTCACTGACCTCATTTTGTGTGAACACTTAAAATCAGAGCTACAATTAGACAAATTGGGTAAATCTATGAAGTTGCAGATAAAAAAAAAAATTGATTTTTTTTATAATTGACAAATTTCTAATATATCTGTTGGTTATCTTTTACATTTCATTTGTAAAATTGTAAAATTTGAGTTGAAGAGAGTAGAGTATAAGCAATACTTTAAGACAATTCATTTTTAGATTTTATATAAATTTTCTTAAGGTTAACTTCTTACAAAATTAGCTGAAAAAAGTTGCCTGCTGCTGCTAGAAATGAAGCTGAGTAGTGAGAATGAACCAAAACAAAGAAAACTGCAGAGCTGATGGTAATTCTCTTTGGTCTCATCTTTCACACTACAAATGGTTACCTAACACTTAAAAAAACCTGTTGCTGATTGCTTTCATGTAATGGGTCATCAGAAGGTGAGTGTGATACAAATTCACGCTCACAAGTTGAGCGACGGAGTTGTTGACCCACAATATGGAGTTTGGGTGTCTTGGGGTGATGCTGACATGTTAAGTAAGACGGAGCATGAGATCGATAGGCGGATTGGTGCAGCGTCTGCATTTATGCGAGTGTCTCACTGTCCATCAATTTGCACTTCGACCCTCTGCTACGGTCGTGAGCTTTGACCGCAGGCATCAGTTCACGGATGCGAGCAGTCAAAACTAGCATCATTCTCAGGGTACCTCACCTTCATCCTGAGGGGCAGGGTGAGCATGCGGAGTGAGCACATTATGGAGTAGAATCACTATCCCTTCCCTTCGAACCGAGCCTGTTGAGCTGTTTCAGACTTCTAATCAGGATGCCTCTTGAATACTTCCTTGTGGAGGTATTCTAGGCACATCCAATTGGGAGGGAACCCAAGGGCAGACCCCAGGCATGCAGGAGGGACCGTATATCCCATCAAGCCGGAGAACATTTCAGGATCTCCCGAGGATGTGACTGGGGAGACAGATGTCTGACTACTAAGGTACCAATGGATGTTGATACAGAAGAAAACTGATGGCTGGGTTTGCTGTTCCCTGCTGCAATACAATTTTGTGGTATCTGCTGACAAGACACATGTATTTAAAAAGAAATATATATATATATATATATATATATATATATATATATATCTTTCCCAGTGCAGCTTAAAAAAGAAATACTGATGGGGAAAAGGAGACAGCAACAGTTGCAGCTCACTTTACAAGCTTATGCTACGAGGTTACAGAGGGGTGAATCAATGAAAAACATAAAACTGCCTGAAGAAGCAGCATACAACACAACCTTCTACATTCGAATCTCTCCTAACAGGAAGGAGGTTCAGCAGGAGACCAGTGGCACAGAATCAATTGTGAACTGCTGAAGCCTAATTAATGCTGTCATGTGTGAAAGCTGTGATTGCATATCTCCATGTCCCTGTCATGTAAAATGTCCAGTTTCAAGCACACATGGGGTGATTTCTGTCCCGTAGCCTGGCCTGGGTCTCTAAGTGTACTGCTGAGACATCAGATAAACTGCGAGGAGGGCAATGTCTTAAGCATGGCACGGACAGTCAGAGCTGCAGACCACTGGTGGTGGTGGGGTGGGGTGGGGTGGGGGGAGCAATAGCTACAGCTCTGCTGCTTTGCTAAACATAGATCCAGAGCTGCTGCATAAATGAACGATGCAATGTCAACTAGGACACATCGGTTGTGAGGGGACAGAGCCAAGACAGAGAAGGAAATGTCTCTAGAGTCCTTGCTGATTTGAAAGATGTTTGCTCTTTCCCAAAAGGGTGAAACTGGCAGATTCTGGCTGATTTGTGACTTCACAGCTGACACTTATACAAGCTAGAACCTTCCCATGGAATACTATCAATCTATCATACAGTAAAAATGTAATTACGTAAAATTGTATCGTACCTGTCACATCAAAGGCGCATGAGAATAACTTTCTTGATGTCAATTTTTTTTTACAATATCAAGCCTGTATAGCAGTCTAATCCTCCTAAAACCAGGTCTGCCACCACAGGCCAACTAACTGAATGTGCAGTTTCTGCCCAAGACCATTACTCATCATTACAGCAGCGCCGCGGCAGGCTCCGTCCTGTCCTCTCCACCCGCCAGTCCTCCACCAGTCCTGCCCCAAACTGACATTCAGCTTGATTAGCCTAATCAGAGGGATTAGCCAGAAGCAGAGGGAGTGAAGGAGCGATAGCGAGGCTGCACAAGAGATGAGCAGTGGAAGAGAGAAAGATGAATGAGGGAAGAGTCCCTATGGGTCTGCACATTTCATCCCAACCTCCTCATCTTTAACAGCTGCCTCAGTGAGCTGCCACTGCAGCCTGTCCCTCCTGCCAGGAGCTATGTTGGAATTATGATGGACTATCAGTGTACACCCTGGTACTTACCACTGAAAGCACACAGGGTTTGGACTACTCACATGCATGTTTTGAATGAGTTTCAGCAAGGTATTGATAGCTTGAAACTTAACCTCTAATAGCTTCAGGACAGTTTAATCTGATGCCAAGCGTAGAGGTTGGCCGGGCATAAAAACAGAACTTTCAATCATTTTAAATGCTTGTGCTTATTGCTGTTTTGACACATACACCTATCCTGGACATGTAAATAGTCCATGACAACAACAAGCAGTACAGAAACTACACAGGTTCTAAAATTGGAACACTCTTGTTACAAGGTACCAGCCAACATGTCATTAGTTCAATTAAATGGTCATTTAGTTGACTTAATTGTCCAAATCAGAAAAGAAATAACAAAACCTTGATGATCAAATTTTTAATTTGGTCGTAATTCAGCTCCACCTGAAAAAAAGAGTTTATAACTGAAAATATTACTCATAAAAGTAGGATATTATAATCTTAGCACATAAATCATATACCAGGAAGCAATAAATTAAGGAAATCAAGGAAATGAAAAGTAGATGGGGGGGGGTTGCTATGGATGTTATACATGTAACAAAACAGAGAAGCGTTTAGTTGCAGCCTGTAGTTACTTTACAGTTCATTGATGGTCAAGTTCAAATCAGAGTTTGATGAACACAAACCAAAGCTGCCCCGTCAACTGTTGATTAGCATTACAGTAATCAGATAGTGTGTTCATTAATAAAACAGCCTGATTGCTTAGTTCTTCTTCATGCAAGCCTGTACATGCAGTATTTAATACATGCTTCTTTTCACAACCACAACCTTCTTTCTGGCTCTTCTAAATTTGCTCTGTTTACACCTGACCTTCGTTGACAGTTCCTGAATAGGTGACCACAGTAAATCCAGCAGAACACATGATCAGCCTCCGTTTAACATGTCTCCCACTGTTAGCTGCGCAATCCTCCCTTATATGCGTATGCAGTGAGGAGAGAGACGCGCCTTCCAAACATCCACTGAACTGACACACGACTTAATTAATTGTGCGAAAACACCACGCACTTTTGGAGAGTGTGTCCTCACAGGCATTCACGGCGCTGCACCTGGTTGTACACGTGACAAGTGGGGAAGAGGACCAGAACATGATTGTAAGCTTGTTCCATTTTTTCTGAATGCTGAGGTACATGAAAGGCACATCTGCATTCAAGCCCAGGTCGCTCATTGGTGGCCACACAACAAGCATGAACACTAAGGGGGGAAGAAAGCAAATGGGGCACATCATTCGTTTAGCATCCGAACTGGGCCTCTGTGTGGTCGACCACCCTCGACAATGGGCCCATGGGATTGCAATCCTCTGCACCGCTAAGTATGAAATGTCACACTCAACGACTGTCCAAAAAGAGGAGCCACTGTGCTAAAAGAAATGGCTCTCTGTGACACATTAGGAAGACAAATTCATCCAGAGTTTTGTGTCACAGGGCCTCTGCTGTCTGCTGCTTTCTCCCTGGGGATAAAGCTTCACATCTGAGCAATGGGAGTTGACAGGAGGTGGGCGAGTGGAAGACACTGACGAGAGTGGATCAAAGAGTGTGGCAGGTGACAGGGGCGTCCTGCCGTCTACTTGACAGAGTGGCAGGGTGCCTTTTTCACCCGGATGAGCAGCACTGCGGCTAAAACACAGATGAAAGGTAGTGAGAGGACCCTGTCGTCTGCTTGCGTGACAGGAGAACCTTAATACTACACAAGCTCTCGAACTAAACTTTCCTCTACAGCCGCGTTCACACCAGTCATTAACCCAAGGGTGCTGTGCTTTAACTATCAAACTTGCCACCTTGCCTTGCATGTAAATGACTGTAGACGAAAGCATACTTTGAATAGTCAAGTAAATATGTGTTTTTATTATGGGTAAGCCCGGTATCAACAAAAAGCACCTTCCACGCTGCAATAACGACAAACACACCTTTTGTTCTCGGTGGCTGCAGGCAAACTACAAGTTGTTAAGTGAGGCATCAAAACAGTTTGATGCCGCTCCCAGCTGAAGCTCACAAGTCTGGCGAATCTCCGAGCATCAGAGCAGGAACAGACTGTGAAAACAGTGTTCTCTGTATCTATAAAGTGCAGCAGTAACCAGATTGTCTTGTGTTGTTTTGTGCTGAGACTTTAAGTCTTGGGTTTGCAGTATGCACTGATGGTGCCATAGCAACTGTCACATGCCAAAGCAAAGCCACATGTTCAATTAAACTATCTTTTTAGGTCTAAGGAACATTCTCTGACACTATCATATATTTTATAATATAATCTGTGTTTTTGTATATAATTATTATTGTAAATAATTGAATATCTTTGGGTTTTGGTCGGACAAAACAAGCAATTTAAAGATGTCACCTTGTGTTTGAGATCTAGCTATGAGCATTTTTCTCTACTTTTCAACATTTATAGACTATAAACGATTGAAAAAATAATCAACAGATCAATCAGTTATGAAAGTAATCATTACGGTTCAGCTCTAATTAGGTGTTAGGTATTTCTTAGAGGCAGGGCTGTCAAAAGACAAAAATGCTCTCAGTGACTGAGGTAAACCTTAGTGCAGAGGTGGAGCTTAGTATGGATAAATATAGAATGGCAGGCTTGCTAATATTAGCTTCTTCCTCTCTTGGATTTTTTTACTGGGTTTCAATCTAAAAAAAACAGGGCTTTGTCCCAACCAATTAGATTATTTCTGGTTGCAGAGCAGCTCTGTCTCTGTGTTTGAAGCTCCAACTCTAATTTGCTTCCTTGCCATGGATGTTACGTAGAATTTTTGGAGGACGACTCAATGCTTGACCTGACTCACCTGCACACTTTGTCCTGCTGATCAGAGGGGGTCCAGGTGCTCCGGTGCCCCCCTCCCCGGGCCGGGTGAGCAGGACGCTGATGCGGTACTCTGTGTCTGGCTCCAGATGCCAAACCTTGTAGGTGAGTGAGCCCACGCCGTGAGTCTCCGTCCACATGGACAGGCTGGCCCGGTACTGGATCTCCCGGCGAATGACCGGTCCGTCCCCCACGATGGAGTTGGTGTTGAGCTGGATGATCAGATAGGTGGGGCCTGCCCGCAGGAGCTGAGGGGGAGCAATCGGTGTTGGGGGCACTGCAATAAAGAATGTCTGGTCATTATATAAATATATAAAGCTATTAGAGAACAGTTTTTGGTCTATGAGTGATATTACTTAGAAACAATAGAAACATATAGATGGAAATCCGCCCTCGAAAAAAACTGATGAATGACAGAAAGGAGCCCAGTCATGCCAGCAAAGGAGAAGTCAAGGATTTTAGTCACCGATTTTCTCTTTTTTGTTTTACAGTTTCAATAACATTATTTCAGCTCTGCTAGAGAATTGAGTCATAAAAATCTTCTAATCACATCAGGACAATGAGAAAGAGAGGGGGAGAGAGACAGAGAGACTCTTGAATGCTATAAATTCTTCATTTTCCCTCTAATGATGCTGAATAAGAGCTTATTTGCATGAATAATTGTATAACTAATTCTGTCCTCTCTGCACATAAAAAAATAAAAACCCAGCCTTGATGGATAATATGACCCTTATCAACCTGGAGAGCATCAAATGAATTCATCACATGATGTTGTGAGTGAGGAAATGTGTGTGGGCGAAGGGAGGGTTGTTGACTGACACAATGCACAGTGACTACACCTGCTACAGAGTGCTTAATGACATGATTTATTAAAATGGGAAATAAAAGAAACTGTGAATGCTTGTTGTTTACTTAAAGAGTAGTTTATTATTGTTGAAATATGTTCATGTGCTCTCTTTTTGAGAGGGATATGAGAACATTGACATCAATGTCTGTGTGTTACTGGAAGTAAGCATAATGACTGGAAGCAGGGGGAAACAGCTAGCCTGTCTCTGTCCAAAGTTCAAAAATACACCTACAAACACCTCTAGAGTTGACCGATGAACAAGCTGTATCTTATGTGTTTGACCTGTACACAAAGAGAGGTACTGGACTGCCCCTGCCTCCGGTCTTAATGCTAAGCTAGGCTAACAACATGGTGACTCCAGCTCTGCATTTAATGTCCAGACATCAGATTCATATCAATCTTCTCATCTCACATTTGGGGGGAAGAAAATGTCCCTGAAATGTTGAACTAATCACTTTTTCCTCGAGTGACGAGTAATCGATGACATTTGAATGCAACTTGCCCAGCACAGGTTAAATCAGTCACATGTTCCTACACCTAGCTCACCTCTGACGATGAGTTCCCCAAAGTTGGAGACGGCGGCGCCCCTGGGGGACAGGGTGATGCAGCGGTAGAGGTCCTGCTCCCCACGCTGCGCCTCCACCTGGAAAGTCGCCATCAGCCGCTTGTGGCTCAGCCGAGACAGCGAGGGAGCGTCCAGCACCACGGCGTTTCTCCGCTGACAGCCGGACAAAAGACCACACAGAGAGCAATCAGCCGCGAGCACGGCGGCCCGACCACACATGTTTACCCGAAGTGTCATCAAGTGATAAAAAAAAAAAAAAGACGGGGATGGGGGTTACAGGCTGAGCAGCAGACAGGAAAACAAAGGAGGGTTAGAATTAGCTACATAGGATGGCGAGATAATAAATACGTGATAAATGTCACCGGTAACAACGCTGTTTTCGCCCGCGAGGTTGGTGACACAGGCCTCCAGGGTTGATGTTTCCAGAATGTGGGGGGGGGGGCGGGTGAGCTGCAAACTGCAATATCCGCGGCTGAATAAGCAGATCATTATGTAAACTGTCCCCTGCTCGCACTTTCTACAAGTAAGCAGGTTTGACATCCACATGTTTGAATTGGTTTAGGAGGATAGGGGGAAAAAATGCAGTGCTGTTATAAAATATGGCATTAGATGTACAGCGGCTGGGTGCGCCTGCCTAAAGCTACAGATTATAGCTCATTTTAACTTTGGCTTCTGTACCAATATGATTTGTTTCTTCTTTAATAAAAGCTATTTTATAATTTGTTTGCTACTGGTTTTGTTTTCAACACTCTTGCTTGAAGTTTCTTTTTCATTTTTAACATCAGTCACCTGAAAACTGAATCCAACTTTAAAGTCCACCTGCAGGCTTTTAAAGCAAATGAACGCGCCCATTTGCCAAGTCTGCTGCCATTCCCGTCTGGCAGCGGGCCCCGTGTCATAGCATCATTAAGAGTCGGTGCCATCGCTGATTCAGGTCCTGTACACGTCGATGTTAAAGATGTAAACAGCGTCTGTCTGTCTGCAATTTGGGGCAGAGGACAGCGGCGGAGATATGATGGTAATTGATTAAGAAACATTATGCTAACAATTTGTTTGTAATACTTAAATAGAAGAAAGAGTGGAGGAGAGCAGCTCCAGACTGGTCCAGAGAGGACCTGCGCAGCGCCAGGGAGATCAAAGAGAGAGCAGCAATTAGCAGACTCCGTTTTGATGATCAAACGAGCCCCGAAACAACAAATGGAGGAACAGAAGGCAGTAATGGGTTGTGATATATCTCTATTTTCTGCTGTTACCGGTTTTTTTTTTCTCTCTTTTCTTAATGAGAAAAAGTAGGAGGGAGCTGAAGCGAGTGTTGACTCAGGCAGAGAAGTTCACTGCAGCACACTGTCAAATTATGAAAGACAAGCCTCGTATTGTTTGTTTGCATCTTCCTCTGTGTGTGTGTGTATAGTTCCATCAACAAAGTCGCAAACTCTGAAACTGATAAAAATGGCTCTTTCACATGCTGATGATCTTCAAAGGCTTCAATTCAGAGAAGAGAGAGAGGAGGGGGGGTTGGTGGTGGGGTTGGTGGTGGGGGGTGTGAAATAAAAACCGGGTAGAAACACAAGGGATGGATCACCAAGTATACTGAGATCTCATTTGCAAAGCGCCTTCTCCCTGCTGCTATCATTTCAAAAGCACTTAGATGTGCAGGCTTCAAGGCCGGAGGAAGAGTGGAGGCATTCAGGGATGGATTTTTGAAGACTAATATTAGCTCATATTCAAACTAAGAAAATTGAAACTATTTTCAGTTGGTGCATGAGAGAAAATCACTTCAGGGGCTTTAGTAAACTAAATGCCATCACAATCAAAAAGCTGCAAATGCAGAGGCACAAACTTAATAATCTTCCGAAACCCTCAGATGACTCATTTTCCCGCAACAACACGACTATTCACAGACAAACAGTCACAAACTTACTACATTATTTAAGATGATCATTTCTCGTATTATGCTGACGGTTAGGATAATGGCTCCCGCTTCCCTGAACAACTACCATAAAGTTCATTACAAGGTCAGAGGAGGGGACACCAGCTCTTTGTCATCCAGCAAGTTCAATGTTTGGATATTAACAGAGATCCATCTCTGTGTCGACGGAGCACCTGGGACCCTTGATTTGAAACAGTGATCACCTTGAAAGGCAAAATTATTGTGTAGTCTGATGCTGTCATTCTAGTCCTTATAGTAAAACTATAATGCTTTGTTCATACACCTTTACTATCAAGGATTGAATGTTTTGGGATATCCGCAACTGAGAATTCTGACGATATTGGACAATATTTTCCATTGTTTCAATATTTTCTATAAAACTGTTTGCAGCGAGGTCTGTGGATTATCCTCAATAACCAGGACAGTTTTTTTTAACAGACACAGCGCAAGTTCGGCAACTTTTGCGGGGATCAAGTTTCCGATTGCACCAGTCATCACATCCAAAAGCTGCTTCCTGTTATGATATTTGGAAATTTTAGACCACCCGACCATACCATAAGTTTAGGTCTCTGTGAGGCTTGGGGCGGTACTTGGAGATGATGCCATTATGAGGCCCCTTTGGGCGTCTGGTTTTTAACAGGTGGCACAAGTCTGACCAAGCTTCTTGCGAAGGTTACACCTTCAAAAGAGACTGTGTGGCTGGTGGAACACATTATCTGCAGACTGGAATATTCTCTTAACTGGTTTAGACTCAGTCACAATATGAAAAGCTCATGTAAACCGCAGCCTGAATAAGATTTAATGGCAGTATGGCCAGCAGCCATGCGTGCAGATCTAACTACTGTAAGCTGTTCTGGATGGTCAGCTAAACACCAAACATGTAAAACGTACTTCTCTTTATCCTTTGTGTTGCTGCTTCTCCCTACAATCTCCCACCCCGTTCTATTATGCAGGTGCTGGGAGATGTTGGCTTGACTGTTTCCTTCAAAGGTAATAAGAAAAGAGAAAACAACTTGTTCTCACCTCGAGGAGGAAGGGCTCAGCCTCAGAAACTTTGCCCGTGGCGATGCACTGGAACGAGGCATTCTGCCCGGCATTCACCTCTACGTCACCCAGCCGAGAGAAATGAGGCACCTTGTCTGTGGAAGGAGGACACGCAAGACACACACATACAGTGATGAAAGTGGCACATCTGGAGCCGAGCATCACTGTCTAAATATATTAAACACACAGATGTGAATTGTAATTTATTCACAGCCCGTACTATTACTACACACCCAGCCCGAGATACAAACCTCACAAACATGAATGCATACATACTGTATAGCACAGTCATGTATAATAGACATATGAACAGACAATATTTATACATTCTCTGCAAAAATATTCTTCTAAATAAGTCATTAAACCTTAATGAACTTTCTTAAAATATCAACTAAAGTTGTTCCGGAACCAAGCTGAATCATATCACCCCCATTAGAAGTTTATTAAGAAATTACAGATCATGAGGGTGCATGACACTAAATAAATTATTAAGTCAGACATTTTTTCAAGATAACACCAGGCAAGCCACACACACACACACACACACACACACACACCCCCACAGACATAAACACATTCTCCACTCAGTTACAAAGACACAGTTGCCTTCGATCGCAGAGCGACATTGTTTTTCTGCAGCATCAAATACTGTACTCTTCTGGCATTTATCTGGAATCTTCTGGATCTAGAGTCTGAATTACTTGAAGCCCTTTTAAGAACACAAGTGAATCCTTATTCTGTGTTTCTACGGTAGCTTAACTGCTTGTATCCTCTACAATAGATTTTAATAATATATGAAATAACCAAAGCTGACATGCAAAACAGGGCTAATTATGGCTGTTTGCATGATTAGATAAAGGCATGCAAAAGGAATGTGTTGAAATGCGTGTGCATTGTGTTCATCAAATGGAATCCCCCACAGTTGCCACACAAACAGCATTACATTTGTTTAGTGTAATGTGTGCAACACCATATGGCATCCCACAGAATACCGTACATCCACACTGTCACCATTTTATATGGTGTTATTTAAGGTATCCCGAGGAGCTTTTTTGTAAACAAACACATTTAAATAGTTTTTTTCTCAATAAAACGCATTGATTTATTGTGTTTTTCCATGAGGCCAAACAAACAGATTGAATGCATTTCCTTCCTCACAAAACGTTGACATTGTTTACATCCATTTTTGCTAGCCAGCTGTCTTCTTCCCTGCCTTTTGTTGGCACGTCTCTTGGTGCGTTACCGCCACCACATGTCGATCAGTGGAATAGTGTGAAACAGTCAGCAAAAAATACGTGGCACAAATGCTGGTCTGTCCCAGTAGAACATGATATAAACAAAACTGGGACCCACTCATCAAAACACTGCCCCATAGTGCCAGATGTGGTCAAAAACTCCACAGGGTACCTTTTAATGGGGAGTAAAGTTCACCTGTTTTTTTGAAAATTGTACTTAAAAATAATAATATATTGTGAGTACTCATTTTCAAAATATCAATCAATCGGTCAATCAATGGTACAGCAAGTACCATTTGTTTCACCTCTTGTCTTGGAGTCTGACTCTCCCTAGTCAGTTCCATTGATTGTGATTCTGGTTTAGATCCATTTTGTTGCCAAAACAAAGTAGCAGGCCATCGTTTCCATTGTCATGTTGTTGTTTCCAGCTTTCCAGCAGTTATAATCAATAAGCAAGTAGCAGAGCATAAAGATGCTATACTGTACACACAGTATGTGTGTTTATCATTAATACATCACTCTGACATTAGGCTACTGCAATGTAGACAAAAAATATATATTAAAAAAACTTTCACTGCTAGCCCAAGCAGGAACACCAATGAGTGAGTGATTTTTGATTCGGCTCCCTATAAAGTCCTCAAACGTCTTGTAAGACCATTATGCTTTAAAGGTTTGTGATATTATAAACTTTTATAACTGAAAGAAGCTCAAATTATTAACAATAGACCTTTATGCTATAAAGCCTCAGGTATTTCCTGTAAAAAAAACAAAACACATCCTGCCTTTTTTCCTCATTACTTTGCACCTATTTTGAAGTGGTACTCAGCAATTTCACTAATGCTGTGCTTGGCTATATGTCAAGGTCCAAAATTCATTACGTATTGTGGTCTTCACTGTATCTAACAATTATCTCTGGAATATTAAAGCATTTCTAAGCCTCCAACATTTTGCATTAAGTTAAAAGTTGGCACATAGTACAGCATCAACAATACCCATGTAACTACATCTAAAATGGTTCTTTCACTATTCTAACATGCGTATGAAGTATAGCCGACACAAGTTATGAAGAGTACATAATGCTGCTACTTTTGGACCACAGCTGACAGTAATTATAAGTTGTTTTAATGTATAACATAACTAAATTTGAAGAAAGTTTCATGCCAAAACTGAGAAAGACTCCCTGTTTCTCAACACAACTAACATCAGTCGTATTTTGTGGCAGGCAAAAACATGTCTGAACCAGCCTGAGCCCTATACTAAAACCTCCCATTGCCTTTATTTACATAATTACCTTACATGAACAAAACTGGAAAATGCGGGATTGAGGGATAAAGGACAACTGTGATAAACGTTACCGTTCTAAAGTTGCTGTTTGAAGGTAAAAATTACACGTTTCAGTTACATGCTTACGTTAACTAGCAGACACGGCAGCTGCTGTTTTGCTTCAGTATTAAAGAAGCATAAAATTAACATTTTGTGATATGTATGATGTCTGTTTGCTACATAATGTCAAAGTGTTTATCAGTGCCAGATCAGCGCCTTCTTTTCACAAAACTGTAGCTAAAAAGCAAGAAAGCGAGCATCATAATGAATATCAAGTAGTGGATAGCTATCTTACATACCTTTCAACCCACAAAAGCAGGTAATAAATGGGCCCAAACTGTAAAAATATTGTAGATCTGTGACATCTGCCATCGCCATGGGCTATTCTATTAAACATATATGTACAAGTTCATCAGCAATCTAACTTCAACTTTTAACCGAGGAGAACAACCTAATCCTAAAATAACCCTAACCCTAAATAAAACGTAACCTAAAAACCATACTGATCACCCTGCAGCACCTCACTGGAAAGATTTCTCAGACCATGAAACAAAATGACAACAATATAATGACAAAGTCATAACCTCCATCACATAAGAGATGGGCCCCAATAACTAGAAATCCTGCTGTGGTGCAAACAGGATATGTTCTGAGCAAATTGTTTCTACTGGAAACCAATGTGATGGACAAAATTAAATTCTGATGCAGAGATCGGCACTACACACTTTCATCGGTTTCCACAGCAACCGATAGCAACATCTGGCTGAAGATGGGGATGATAGAAATTGCATCTCACATTTTACCTATTGCTCATTTTTCTCTTCCCGCTCTCTGCTGTCCTTTCCATGCTCTATCTGTCCAATAAGCAGAGTGAGAGCACTCTGCGGTAACAAATGTCCTCAGGTGCAAGTCTCTAACAGCGCCCAACTCATGTCACGTGGATAAACCTTGTATGAATTACAAACTCTGCAAACATTTTGTCTGGAGGAAACTGGTTTAAACTTTCAAGTCATCTTTTAAAGACAAGCGTTCAAAGCCCCAATTATAGGAGAAGTCATCTGAGGACGAGGCAATTGCATTAATAGTTGCTGAGAACATTTTTTATTTAAAATCTAAAAGCCCAGTAGCGTGGTTGTGTGACCTGTTTAGCCTTAACTAATACTGCTAAACATAAATAGAGGCAAAGTAATTTGAGTCTCAAATGTATTCCGACTGTCTGAGGTGTTGGTTCCTTAAATTAGGGGCTTCTTGTTCTTGATGCAGAAGGGATTAGTCTTAACTGAAAGGCGTGTTTAGAATAAAGACGTGGACTCCAAAGGAAAAACAACACGAATGTCAAATGAGTGGGAATGCAAACTGAATAGTTGCTTTTGACTTGGGCATACCATTGTTCTTGCTGCCTGTGGGGAAATTTATGCCAGCTTACTAATGTTTACTTACATCTTTCTGTGACTAATGTGTATTTTTAAGGGTGACTACTCTTGCAGCTACACCAGCTGGTACAAAAAAATACGTGATTCTGCACATGTATATATTTTCTGTACTTGGCATTTGTTTGTGTATGAGCAGATGAGTGTGTATATACGTGGTTGAGTACACATCAGTTGTGCTTCGTGAGTCATGTATTTATGGTATACAGAAATAAAACAGGGACCCTGTTCCCTAATACGAGCTAATACGCATGCTGAGGGGCCAAGCGCCGCCATCTGCACCAAGGCTTGACTCAACCTGAGTTACTTATAGTGAGGCGTCCTAGCAACATTACCTCCACAAAAGCCCCATCCAAAGTCACCATGGAAACGCATCCGAGGATAGGGTGGCTGAAGGCAAGTGGCAAACTGTGAGATTAGCTTGTGTAAGAAAAAAACAAAGATCTGCGCTGGTTTTAGAAAGGGTTATTTCAGTTCCCCGTCTGTTTCCCAGGGAGGATTCAATGATTTATAAAGTGTGGCCTGCCTGATTTTTCAGTAAAACCAGAAAAGGATATCTGAATTTCATGAGCTCATAAATACCATACATTATCATTCATTAACATTTTCCCACATTTATGCAGCTAAAAAACAATATTAGCATCCTCACAGAAGGCCAGTGTGGATCTAAGCAGCAAGGTTGGACAGAAATACTATGTTTCTGAACAACAACAATACCAGTGTCTGTATTGTTGGATTGAAGCTGCAAACTTTGCCTATTTGGCATTTGGTACGCGCAGATAGCGTACAGTGAGCTCATCAAAGCTTTCTTGCTGAAAACAGCGTTGATAAGAACGGACTTTGTGGGCTGTAAAACAAAAATAATTCAAAAAAAAGGGGAGACTGCAGATAATTCTTTGTGGGTTTGTCACTATGAGCATCATCTGTCACATAACCCACAGTCATCTCATCCACTGTTAATATAAAAATATGGATTAGTGAATCTTTAACATATACATTTTAGCAAATATATGATGCAAGACCTATAAAACATTACAAGACTTTTCATTACATTTCTGCTTTTGAAACCTAAATAAGACCACCATGATGCAGGCAAACCCCCACTGAAAACACAAAACACTGGAATCGGCACACAAATATTACATCAACTAATAATAATGGCAACAAAACATAATCATCTATATGTGTGTGGAATCTAATTAAAACCTTGCATTATACTCGATTTAGGTTAATGCCTTTCCATCAACAACCAGTGTAGACCAATTATAGAGTAATTACGTAATTTAATGCTTAGCATTATATCACAGTTGGGAAACAATTATTGGTAAAACTAATAGCTGTCAAATGAATAGAGCGGTTATTTAATAAAATGCCAATAATGACCCAATTTTCATTTCAATCATATAATTTTCTGTTCTGTATCGTTTTTTGGATGTCAGCATAGGTCAGTGCAGCGTTTACGATGATGACCACTTCCAGGCAGATTTGGCTTTTGTCTATGGTGTCCAATAGAGCTTCTCATCTTGGACACATCTACAGTACACAGAGCCTGTGTACAAAAGGGCTGTGGGGGGTATAATTGTAAACAGAACAGAACAGAACATAATGTAAAATTAACAACACTCATAAAGCTCCAAACCCTGGAAATCCCAGTTATCACAAAGAAAGAAAACTCCCAGAGAAGATCAAGGTATAACCACTAGTTGTCCTTTTCCTGCCTGAAACATCACATTAGCTGTAAAAGTACCCAGCTGGGAGCATAGCGATCAAAGGAAAAGGTCAGCCATTCAGCCAGCACAAAAGAGGAGCCCCCTGCTGTGCTATTGTGGCTGTGACACTCAGACAGGTACCAGGTATATGTGCCCCCCCCCCCACTTTCAGCAGGATTGCCTCATAGTCTTCAGTCACCTCTGGGAAGAGCTGAACTACCTGAGCTCAACAGTTCCCTGCCTTCGTTGCTCAGCCGGACACCTTCCCCGGGCTCAGTTAAAGGTCAGCAGGTAGTGCAGAATGGGTACTTACAACAGGGGTAATTGAGCAGCACAATGTCGTCCAAGGCAACGTAGCCCTGACGCTCCTCGGAAACCGTCGCTTCAAAGATGACCTGTGGAGACAGTGGAAAAATTAAACGACTACAGACCATTACATCTTGACTGGCAAGTAGATTGACAGGGTAGGAAATTAGGGGGTTGGGGTCCAAAGGCCTGTCAAGAACAGAAATGCACAGATTTTTCATTAATTCCACCATACAATGAAAAGAAAGCTTTGTCTTAAAACTTGATATTGCAATTAAAAGAGTAATCAGGAATGTTTCGTGCATTCCTAGTCCAGTTTTGTTTTGTGGTATTTTTCAAACACAGTATGCTAATCCCAGCTATAATATACTTTATTAGCAGAACCTTTTGGTCTCTCTAAAACACCAACAGGAAAATGTCAGGATTTGGTATGAGCCCATCCGAATAGAAAAACACATACGCTCTCTAGAGCCACTATTTTGTACTAAAAAGTCATGGATCATACAGGGAAAACTGTTACAGAAAAGGCACAGATAGCAATTTCTGTCCCAAACAGACCTGAAGGCATCCACACGACAGTCTGTGGTTTCAGTTGTGTTTAATGTTTATAAAGAGCTTGGATTGCTATATCTACTGTATGCCTAAACCCACATTCCCACTGTAGATCGCAGACATGGGATTACCTATTGGGAATCCAATTTTCTAAAACAAGTTGCTTGTCTAAATACAAATCTCAGTTGTTAGCTGCCCTATTCTAAACATTAACCAGACCTCAACCACACTAAATCCTAAATTTATCTTGATTTTTCTTCCATTTTTTCCCTGTTAAAGGTTTTATTTGGGGGTGTTTCACCTTACCCAATATGGGCTTAATCGAGGTCTAGGAAAAGAGGGTGTTGGACGCTGTATAGACTGTTAAGCCCTTTGAGGCAAATTTGTCTTGACTCAACAGATAATCCCAAGCATTCAAACCTTCTTTCTAGCCTAATACACTAACATATCAAATTCTGTATCAAAAATCAGTATTTCCAAACACGGAAATAAAAAAACATGATCAAAACATGATCAAAACCACTAAGAGAACCATTCCACAACATAACAAGTTCATTCAGCATCCGTCTACATTTACCTTTTTTCTTCACAACTGTCTGTACAATGATGTAAGTTAACTCTCAGTTAGTGACTATTGATTGCACATTACTTGTTTTGATGCCTTTAGGGATTATTTGAGTGCTATATAGGGTACACTGTAATAACTCTTATTAGACATTTGGCACAGCCACTGCATTTTCTACTCTCATAACTTCGATTACTATCAAACTGCTTATTTCTCTCACACTCTCTGCTAGTGGACGGGGCTTATCAAATATCTCAGACAGCAGGTGTGTTAAGAGCTAATGCATAGCGTCTTTGGTGCATCACTTTGTTAACCTGCTGTGCCGCACTGACTTTGGGAGTCTGCACTTAATTGTCTGCTCTTCTGTTGAAACCCTGCATGAACAACTACCTCCGAATTTGACCACGGGAGACCATACTTGACCTTCAGAAACAGTTTGCGTGACAAAATAATCTCAGCTCATTTCAGGTCAACTCGCTGACAAAGACCATGACATGCATTTGAAAGCTCACAGAAAGCTGATAAGTGGACCTGAGTTGAGAAGACCACCTGTGCACCAGAACAGTGGCGACGTCCAAAATATAATGGCCCACTAGGATTTGAGTATGTGAATTACTTGCTCTTTGCTGAACAAGCCTAAAAACTAGACTCATAGGAGGAAAGATACGCCCACCTCCTTCAGAATCCGCATGTCACAACTTCCTTCCAAAGCACTTTCAAATGGCAAAAAAACTTTGAATGGTTTAGTCTTCAAATAAGTCTAGTTAAACTTTATTGTTAATGTATGTCTAACAAGTGTCTATTTTACAGAGATTTTAACTTATCAAGCCACACGGTGCACAAAACATTAATAAATCCCTCTCTTCTTCTCTACTGTCCCTTTTATCAATCCATGCGGCAGCTGCAGGAGTCCTTAAACACAGCCTAAATATTCACTCCCTCATCTAAATGAGCCGGACGCATGCAGAGCCTCAAAGTGATTCGGGAGGCCTCCCAGAGTGCAGCAGAGTCATTCTGGGTTTCTGAGTAGTAATTACAGTCAGCAGAGCCCAAATCATTCCCTCTACAAGCAACTCTTTTCTTTGTACTGCAGCGCAACAAACTCTGAACTTGAGGGTTTCGGTGCGTTAACAGCCGGTAGGATGAAATTTGTAACTATATACTAAATCAGAAGTGTGTGTGTGTGTGTGTGTGTGTGTGTGTGTGTGTGGGGGGGGGGGGGGGGGGGGGGGTACTGCCTCTAGTTATCTATGCCAAAACCCAGTGGAAGTCAGACTGTGACCGTGCACTCAGACTGGCAATAGATTGCAATGTTGACAATACATCAGGCTTTAAGTGCCTAGGGCCAATCAATATCACAAAAGGCCTTGGCAGATGGATACAGACTAAGGCTTTCTTTCCACTAATTTATTTTTATTTTTCATTCCTATGTCGGGCCATTAGAGACGTCTGACCGATTAACTCTTCAATTCATCACGCGTCAGTGCACCCACCACCATCGATTCACTCAGCCCCGCGCTTTGAGCGTTCCTCCGCATCTGCCCTCACTTGTAGAAAAAGTGTGTTTGAGTATGACTGCAGCAGACACTGAGGGATAACCTTGGCACCCAAAAGCGGCGCGCACGCAAACACATGCTATTATACAAATGGTTACAGTGGAATCCCTCTTGCAGTTTGGACACACAAGGCAAATGAAACGGCTCAATATGCAAAGAGCGGAATGGACACAACACAATAAAATTAATGTAACATCTTTACCAGTGTGACTACACATATAGATGTAGCAAAACACTAGGCAACAAAGAGGAATTATGAAAGCCTCTGCAAATACAGAAAAGGTTTTCTGTGTTTGCAGGCCGTTTCTTTCATACATTCCTGCGTACATGTTACCATATTCATTTCTCATTCATGTGCCTGTTTTACTTCTTTTATGTATTTTCTTTTCTAAAGATGTTTCCTTCTATTGCTTCTGTTTTGTCTATTTGCATGTGTTTTCTAATGCCGCAGTGTGTTGAGCTGCCAGAGCCACCGTGGGAAGAAGACAGATGTATGGAGAAAAAATAGCACAGGGAAAGATAGTGGTGGAACACCTTGCATAGGAGTAGGAGATAGAAAGTGGAGGGTGGAGGCTTAAGCCACAGTGATATTGTTTGTCATGACGAGGCCTGATAGCATCTTTAATATTTGATAGCAAAGTAGGCACTGAGGAAAATCTATTTCTGCAAACAATACAAGAGATGGATTCATCCAATTGAGAATATCCAGTTAAAGGTGATCATTCTCCAGCCTTCTCTCAGGCCTTTGTTGCCACCCCAAAAAAAAAGGGCAACAAAAGGGGGCCTGTAACACCGCAGAAGCACAGCCTGTGAAATGTGAATCAACGTATGGTTTACTGCAAGCGGCAGGGTGCCAACTCCCAAGATGGAGCGCCGCGTCATCGTCAGCGACCAGAGGAAATGACACGAGAAACAAATCCAAGTCAGGAGACGAGTCCTGGCACGGGAACAGCGAGTGTAGACAGTTAAGGCGTCCGAAGCAGTCACATTTGATGTAAAAAGCATGCAAGCGTTTTTAATATGTTCCTCCTGCTGCATCGTGTGTGGCTCATAAAATTCAGTGGTGGAGAATTGATAGTGTAGAGTAACAAAATCTATACTGTATCCCAGGAGGCCGCATGGTAAATACATAAAATCAGTGGTGGCAGTAAAAGAGATTGCATTAAAAACAAGATTTGCACAGTAATTCATATTTTAGGCTTTTAGTTTTCATTACAGCACTGCAGAAATTATTTATGTGTGTGTGAGATGGATCTCAATTGATCCGTGGACGCTATCAATCTTCATGAGGACGCTGATTAATTTAACGACTTACGCGCAATCGTTTGAGGAATGTGGTGAACAAAAATTGCAACAATGTTCCGCTAATTGATTTCTTCAGCTAGAATGAGGCCGACACTATTGATCCATATTGGCGATGTGGCCGTAAAAAACATTGAAATATATGGTGTGCAATTGCGCCTGCCGCCTTCTCTCTGCAGGCTGGAGAAATAAAGCGATGTGTACAGTGGTTCAACTGCAGTGTGCTGCTGGAGGATGAGGCAGCATATGCTGAATGTTTTCTTTTTGTAAGCTTGTGTGTGTGTGTGTGTGTGTGTGTGTGTGTGTGTGTGTGTGTGAGAGAGAGAGAGAGAGAGTGAGAGAGAGAGAGCGATCCCATTCAACAGTGGACCTCTGTATCATTACATATTCACCAGCGGACCAGCGAGTTCAACAGGGGACATTCTGGAGTTCCACTGTTGGTCGTGCTATAACTCATGCTGAAATCAGGTCTAAAACCCTCTAGTGAATTTATTTTAATTGCAGCCGAGAGGGGATCTGCAGGTGTGGGAGTGTTTAAGTTCATACTCAGCACTGCCTCTGCAGGCTGGAGACTCACACACACCAGTTGTTTTCCTCAATCCTCCATGGGGGGGTATTTAACAGGCTATATATTGAAGGAACCACTGTCCTTAAACATTTTTTTATTATCTTTTTATAAAAAACTACAAAGCCTCAACTTAGTGAATGTACTAACTAGTTTCAGGGAGGGTTAACAGTAAACAGTGAGGTTGATATCAATGAGATAAAATTGCGTTGGATTACTTGCATGCATAGTTTCCTGTGAATCCCATGTGTTTTGGCGGACTCCGCAAAACAAAAAAACTATGTTACAGACGAGGTCATTACTGAATATAATTACAGTGAAGGGCTGTTCACTCACCATAATTAAGTATCAAAAATGGGGTTTCATTTAAATGTTTATAATTCCAATTTTGGAGTCAGAAAAAATTCTAGGAAAAAAACATAAGACCTGAGCACTGCATGGTCCTGACTGGTGATACTATGAAGACTAAAGGTATTAGTGTACTCAACCTTATATCTGCCACCCTGCTCACTGCCTCGGTGAAATAAAGTGATGGATGAGTAGAAAAAAGCAATAAAATAGGTAAGCGAAAGAGGGAGAGCGATAGGAAGGATAAGGGAGAAAAGGACTAAATAGTGAGATGCTCTGGGAATTAAGATGGTGAGATAAGGAGGACAAAGCGGTCAGGGAGTGAAGAAGAACCCAGGAAGAGTGAAAAAAATAAATCTAACAGGAGAGAAGCTAGCATTTCCAAAAGAGCACCCCTTTAACACCTAGTGTACTTTCCAAATCCAAGCTGACAGGGAGAGAGTGAACCAGTCTGATCAATTTCCTGTTGTCCTTCAAATACATGGCAGCCTGAAGGCCAATCTCCGATAGAAAAGTCTGTTTGCCAAAGTCAAGCAGTGTCTGACCCACGTTCAACGAGGGTCAGGTGGAGGGTCATGAAGCAGTTAGATGACACACGTTGAGCAAATCAGATTGTCATCATGTGCAAGTTTAACCAGCAATATAGGTATCAGTGCTACTAACTCTTCTGAATGCAAAGTAGAGCTCAAGCTGTAAAAGTCAGTAGGTTGATTTGTCTGACAAGGTGGTAAAAACTATTCAAATATATATAGTATAAAGTTTTAATCAATATGAAATTATATTGCACATTGAGACAAGGCAGGGAGGGTCTAAGGAAGAACTGATATTGGTTGCATTATGGGAAATGTAGGTTCTAGCATTTTGGGGGTTGAGTCGAAATATCTTTCCATCTGCTGGATCAATTTGAGCCCCTTCTTTTTTTAATCTCTCTCTTGTGAGTCCCAACTTCATGGAAGTGCATGGTTAACATGCTGGAACTTCTGTATATTTCTTTACATGCTTGCAAGTCCACGCAGTTCCAACAGTAATGACAAATCTCACTGTCCCCAAACAGATCTACATCTTGTCTAAGGGGCCTTCCCACCCTTCCAAAATGTTCACAAAATACGCTATCATCAATGGACATCTGAAACCTATTTGAAATATTGGCACTGAATTTTGAAATCTCATATCAGTGAAAGCCTAAATGCAAAAGGCCAAGAACACCTCTGATCACACTCCAACATATCTCTGTAGCAGTCTGTCTTTCCTGGGGGGGTGTTGATGCTCGCTGATTATTATACATATATATATATTTTTATATTTTTTTTATCTCAACCCCTACTACCACCAGCAGCAGCCCAAAGACACACACACACACACACACACACACACACACTTTTCCTACAAGCCCTCTGAAGTGGTAGTCCTCTCCCTGTGTGGAGCTGCTCCTTGGCGGCCTGCAGGGGCTGATCTGTTGGCTGAGAGTGCTGGACAGTGATCTTTATCAATGGGAATGGATGGATGAGTGGAGCCCTGTGGGGGCCTGCGCTGAGCTTTGAGCCGTAGCGGTGGGATCTGGTGAGGAGAGGGGAGAGAGAGTTTCCCTGGGGCAACTGGGGAGGAGGGGAGCACTAAAAAAAGAGGCCTCACTCCGGGCTCACTCCTGTCCCTCTTCACACAGCAGATAAGACACACTTTGTTCTTTCAGGCCTGTGTTTAAGCCTCCTCAGTCATCTGCACAGCTTTACCTGCTTCATTACGTGCTGCCGATCATCCAGGTTTATAGGACAAATAAAGCAATCTGTCCTGTGTCTACAAGCTTTGTGGGATGACTTTAGAGAACAGCGCCTTCTCATCACTCAGGCAGCTTGGACATACATCACCAGAGTAGTAGATAACATTGCTTATGCACGCCTGTGCAAATGGTAAACACTGCGATGCAAAGCAAACTCCCTGCCCGGGGCCGACTTCGCTGATTGTACCCCTCAGCTTCCCCCTCTGAGGGCCGCCCCCCTTGCCTCCACCTTCTCCTCTGCTACGGCGCGCAGCAGACAAACTTCTAACGTCCGTACAGAAAAGGGAAGAAAATCATTACTTTAAATCAGCCTGTTTGCGAGAGTCGCTCAGGACAGGAGAGCCGAGGATGGTAAAGCGCAGGCTGTCCTCATTGATCTGCGCAGCCCTCTAATCTCATTAACTGGCTCTTGATTTATTGTGATGGGGCCCGGAGTGCACCAAGGTTATGGAAGCAAACACCCAAGCTGCTCCCCCGCACTGAGGGGTCGCATGGAATTGAGGTCAATTGACTGTTTCGGCGGACCCACGCTCGCACAATCCCTTACACCAGCCATTGCCTTCTCATTAACGCCTGTTTTGGGGTGGGGCGGGCAGGCTTGGTGGGAAGAAAGAGAGCATTAAGGGATAAATTATTGGACCGTAATGAGGTGAGGCAAGCTGCATCCAGTCATCAGAATCTTACAAGCTACACAACAGGGCTAATAATGCAGCATCGACAGTACGGGCATCAAACCAAGCTATTGATTACACTGCAGCACACAGGTAAATTGACCAATAAATAAAGATACAATGCAAACACACGCCCAATGTAATTATACACCTATTGAGCCACTATGATAAATGACACAAGTGCAATTTGCTAGTCCTTGCACGTGGTTTGAATGAGGGGGACAATTATAAAAACACTGTTTTCAGTAGCAATACATATCAGATATATGCAAACATTTGGTTACAAGACAAAACTTTTGTTAGTTTTTAATTATAATTTGGGAATTTTACAACAGTAACATGACATGATGATTTCGTCCCAATATGACATCACTCATAGAATCGATATACAATATTATTGAATTATTACTCAGCCCTTACAGTGACCTCCCCCAGTGACTTTCACCATCATCATTAACTCCTCCGTCTTACTTTATGCTGTAATCAATCAATCTGCATCATTATGCATTATATCACAGGTGGACACTATCTGATAAAGCTTCAGCTTAATGTTCATTATTTATTCATGTGTTCAATATTTTTTGATTACCAATTAATCATTAATCCTATAAAATATCACATATAATGGAAAACTTCCATCACAATTTCCCAGAACCCACACTGATGTCTAATTTAGTCTGAGTAGATTATCAAATATATTCATTTTATTTTAGAAGAAATTAAGCCGTGACCAGTATGTGTGATAACTTAACTTAAAGTGACAAATCAGTTCAGTCACATGATCAATCAATTTCTTACTTAGCTATAAGTTCACTAACAATGTCAGCACTCCTGACAGGACAGTATTTTGAAGGGGTACTCCAGCATGTTATTATTGCACTGCCATAAAGACTGAGAGACTGATTTCAAATCAAAGCAACAGAGAAAGAGAAATCCTGACTTTTAGTCCCTTGTATAGATCAACTCCAAAATCACCGGATCCTACATTTCCCAGAATCACACCCTGTAACATATTTCCTTAGATACTCCCTACCTGGTTGAAGCCTGTCTCTTTCAAACTTGACAACCCCGATGACGCCACAGAAGACAATTGTTTTTCCAGGCTGAGCAGTAGTCCCCATCTCTGACCTTCATGGGTAAAATCTGTGGTGTGCCCCTTTAGTTAAAAGTGGCTCACTGCACTCAGATGCTCCCGTGTTTATGTCAAACATATATTCACTACATAAAAGAAGAACAACATTTCAAGATCAAACTGGCTTTGAACTACAAATGTTGTCCTTCTACCGTGCAATAAAAAATAATCTGAAATAATGGCAACATTTAATAATGCTGTGAGTGCACGGTCCAGTTTAACATTTTTGGACTCTTGACAAAATATGATAGTGTGTGTGGGTTTCTATGCTGTTTGTTTGGATCCAATTTACAAATGTATAATTACCTACCAGGTTTCATTTCTGACAAAAAGGGGGATGAATGCAAAAGCTGGAATGAGGGCAGTATGGCGAACTGTTTATGGGAAAAAAACTGTGTTGGCAGAAGCCCCAGATTACTGCAGCAATCGACTGATCTTAAAAGCCCCTGAAAACTTGGTATCAAAACTTAAATATTTAATGTAACAGAGGGACACTTAGGGCTATAAGCAACAATCAAAATTATAGTAAAAGATATATATGTATATATATATTCTTGCCATCTTGCCTCACCTGGTATTCACTGGGCCAGAAAGTGCTGACTGCCAGCTCCACCTGGTGCCACTGGCGCCCCTGGGAGCCCGAGATATTCCACACGGCACTGCCCTTTGGGCCCCCGTTGACCCGGATGTAGACCTGCAGGTCCCCGGGGCTGTGGCCGTCGCGGCTGTACAGGAAGTAGCTGAACTGGATGCAGTGAGTGTCGTTCTCGCTGAGCGGGAGCAGGAGCAGCTGGGCCCGCTGGCCCCCAAAATGCTGCGAGGAGTTGACCATCATGAAGGACCCTGGAGGAAGAGGGTGGAGGACGAAGAATCGTTTGAGGACTACAAGTTTTGCTTTTACTTTTTGAAGTATTGATTCAAGTAACACACATTTTTAAGGTAAACTATAAGGTGACTGGAACAGACACAGTTGAGCCTAATACAAAAGATTCTTCTTCTAAACAGGACCTGCAATACACACATTCACTTCACAAATTGCAACTATTTCAGCATTTTCACCTGCCAGACTGCGCTGAGTGACTTGAAAAAATAACAAGATCCAACTTTTTGGGCTTCACCTGGAACACCTCAGCCCAGGATAGATATGTCATGTTAGTTTTCAAAAGCTGAAGAACGTTTGCCTTCTATTTTATTTTTAAACTCTGGAAAAGAGCCTGAGAGCCAAAGTTGACAGGCTCAAGGTTGTTACCCAGAATATCTGTGTGATCCTCTCTGGCTATTTGTCTGTACTTGGTCTGTCTCGGCTTCTCCCTGCTTCCCGCTTTTCACAGGCCTTCCATCCGTTTCTGCCTTAGATCTGGCGTGTTCAAAGTTGCAGCTCTGGGTGTCAGATTGGGCTTTCATTTTGGACTGAGGTGCAGAGTCACTGCTGGCTCTGTCATCCCAGCAGCACAGCCGCGGTCCCCTGGCCGCTGAGAGGAGTGCCACAATGGAGGGAGGGCAAATAAAAGGGGAGCTTTGCTTTTACTGTGGCCTTCGCAGCAGTGGGAAACTCAATTTAAAGTGATAAAAAAAAAGTTATGTAAAAAAAATAAAAATACTTTGTTTGTATAGATACCTATACAATGAAAACCATCATAAATAAAAGTTACACCATTGAAACCATGGCAACACAGGAGGTTGTAGGCAATGTCAAACTAGGCAGGAAAAATCATTCAGTAGGGCCTAGATGCTAGAACTGGTTGTCAATACCAAAAAAAGACAACAAACAAACATCCAAGCACTCCTACTGTAGCACTGAACATGCTCTGAGGTGTTTGTTTGGGAGGGATGCTGTCAGAATTTATGACCACATCTAGCTCTTGTTCCTAGGGAGGCTGGATGCACTGAAGTGGCAAACACACTGCAGCCGCAAGCGCCGCCCTTGGAAGTAGTTGGGCCAACATTGTATTAAAGTACAAAACAGCCTTTTCTCTGAAAAATAAAAGTGTTTTATCAGGGGCGGCGAGGCTGGAAACAGGACAGTGGCGTGAAGCATCGACGAGCGCACGGGGGATGTGGCATGCCGGTGCCAGTTTGGGGTCATACATAGATAAAATAATAGGGGCGGCTGCTGGTGGTGTATTTTGGCCTTTATTGTGAGTCCCATTGGAGAAAAGCACGATGAAAATTCATGATGCCTCGCGTTTGTTGGATCAGACCAATGTCAGGCTTTTCCCAAAAACTAATTTTATGCTTTTAAAGAAAGATTCTTGCGTCATTCTTTATAGTCAACAGTTAATGAAAGTTTTAACATTATAGTATCTGTAACAGCTGTTTCACTGCTAATTTCCATCCACTCATATTTTTCCTACATAAGATGCCAGTGATTTGTCATTGGACAATTCCTTTCCTCCCGATTAACGTCCAATGCCAACGTTCAGTGTCAGTGCAGGACACAGAAACCAAAGACTCGTCACTGAACCGCAATTTACTTTTTGCCTTTTCTTATTGTTTTAGTTGCCTACCCTTAACCACACTGTACCTTCATGATAGTTAATTAGTCACAACCATCATATTTCCCTAACGTGCCCATACTGTGGTCGCCATGAACACATTTAGATAGCTAAAGTTGTAAAAACGTGGTTATTTAACATAATCTAGGTTTTTGCAGATTCACCCAATGTCAACATTGTTGTCTGGCTGCAGAGACAGCTAACAGGTCTGTAACATCACCTGGTGCTAACCTGAATCAAGCCCCAACCATTACCACAGGCAACACTACTCAAAGGGGAAACAGACTTTGACACAAGACCAGAAAAGCCAGATCTGAAAAAAATAAACAAAGGAAATTTACACTTTCCTGGCGTGGCAACAGTTGGTATATCAAAAAATGGAAGACAAAAAGAGATCAAAGCTGAGGGAAGCAAATTTGGAAGAAGGAGGATGAACACTTTGTATAGAAGAGACAACTTAATTTATTAAAACCACAAATGCCATCTTCAGGTGCAAAGCAACAACAAAATGCCATTATATATCTTTACTGGCGCATGATTAATTATGTAATCTTGTCACATCAGAAATTCCCTTTTAATGTTTTTTTTTTTATGTTACCGTCATAAAAGCTCCGGAAATGAATGGATAGAATATTCATGTGAGCCCTCTTTAACACTGACTTCCCAGAACAGAGTATTTAGAAGAAAATAGATCCCTGAAAGTCTGACATCCTCTGCCTTAACTGGTTTCCACTTTCTAAATCAACTTAAGGAACTCTCTCTGTTCTTCGACTCTTTAATTGTAACTTCATGGAAATAAACGTTGAACGATGACACAGGTTTAACACGAGGAGACATCGGGGCTGGCAGTGAGCTGTCTGTGTTTATTAACTTGGACTGGTTAAAGTGGCCACGGGGATCACATGCTGTCCTCCCCAACTTCTAACCCTTCCAACCATCATTATCAGATCCACCCCTCCGATGCTGCCAGCGGGCTTGGGGATGGCCGCGGCGGACGAGTACGGGCGAGCAGGATCGTAGGCAGTGCAGTCGCCTGCACTGTAGTTGAGCGAGAGCGCAATCAGAGCCCTGCCTCCCGCCATTAATCACACTGACACGGTTATTAGGCCGTAATGGCAGCCGAGGGAATGCTTAAACCAGAGAGATGGCTGTAATACTCGCACACTGACATGCAGGACGCATATCAGCACACACACTCTCCTCTCTTTCTCTCTCTCTCACACACACACACACACACACACTCTATAGGCCCAAAAGCAGATCCAAGTCCTGCTGACCTTCCCTAGAGTGAGAAGCGGCTTCTTCTTTCAACTCTCCCACCATCCCTCCTCCTTCTCCTCTTCCTGTCATCTTGCTTTTCTTTTTGTCCCGATTTTCCTCTTCCTCCGCCTCCTGTTTCCCCTCCACTTCATCTGTCTCCTGATCCCTTACCCTCATCAGCTCCTTTCCATCCGGACTGTTTAAACTGCAATCTTAAACAAGCATACAGAGCAAGTTGATTCATTTATGCGCAAAGATTCGCCATCTGTTGTCGAGTGAAACCAGGCATTAAAGAGAAATATCAGTGAAGGTATTTCCCAGGTAAAAACAGAGGACGTGTGGACTCATTCTCATCGAGGATGAGAAATGTTCCAGGAAGTCATTGCTGCTGTTATTTTAGATTTGTGTCTTTTTTTTATTTAATGGCACTGATAAGAAACTACAGAGTTGGGTTGCCCTTCATTTAGGCAAAGGCAAATGTGACGCTTGTGTTAGCAGGTCATTTTCCATCTCTCACCCGAGATACAGTTGCATCATTTTTTAATGTGTTGCCTTGATGGCTCGGTCAGGATTACAGGGGGACTTTTGATTTCTTTCATCAGTCCCCAGGTTTAAAGGAATCAAAGAAAAAGCAAAAAGCAAAAAAGAAACGGGTCAAAAGCCAGGTCAGATCCACCAACGACCTGGATATAGAGCGATTTAACATGCATGTCACAAAGCCTCCCCAAACCTCTGTCCGTCCCCTCCCTCGGCTCTATCTTCCCTTGCCCCAAAAGCACAGATGAGACGTCAAACTGCCAGAAATATCCTGTGATAACAAGCATCTGCTCTCCTTTGAGATCTCGCTGTATTCTTGGACAACGCTGATATTTTTCTGCTCCCTCACCTGCTCGCAGGCGAAGCCAGGCAGGCTGTGCCCCCCCTCCCCCTCCCACTACCGCTGTTGCTTTGATGTGTGAGTTCTCGGGGGGGCTCTGTGGCCAAATTGCTTTTTCTTCACCTACGAGAGCTGGACCCCCTCATTGTTGGAGGGCAAGTCTCCAACTGTCCTTATGACATGAATGCACTGGGAAGAGTGAGGGGGAGACGGTGAGGCAACATAGCCTCGGCTAATGCTGTTTTTCCCATTAGATTCAAATATCTTTAAGCAACTCATCCTATTTGGTAAACCAAATACAGACCCAGCCTCTACAGTATCCTTGTTATTGTAAGCTCCAGTCGTCTTTTGATTCAGCTGAAGCCACCTAGTGGTCGTAAGAGCAAAGAACAAGCCAGTAAACTGCTTAGTCTATTTAAAGACACCTAAATGTGATGGAAACTTGTTCGAGATGAGCCAGGCCTGCTTACAATTGATTGCCGTCCATCACCGCACAAGGCTCGCTGATATCAGCCCCGGTAACCTCACGAGGCTGCAGTTTTTAGATCCAGGTACAGCAATTACTCTTTAACCAAATGCAATACCTCTACATAATGGGAAACATTTGGCTTTCCACTGATTTAAGACCTCAGATATATGGCCAACTAATAAAACAATCCCTACAAACTCTTCATTTTCTGTTTATTAGTCTCATTTTGTACTTAGTAGGGGGGTTCTGTAAATGGAATACGTCTTCTATGGTGAATGATAACTCTTACGTGCCCACAGAAGCTAAATAAAATAATTCCAGGTCTGCAACTAAAGATTATTTTCACTACTGTTTAATATTTTCTCAATCAATTAATTGTTTGGTCTATAAAAATTCTTACATTTGAGAGCCTGGAATTGTCATTAAACAGCTTAACGTTAAACAGATTAACCAACTAAAACCTTTGCAGTTCTACTTCATTCTAAATATTCTAGGCCAAAATAACAGAAGTTCAGATATTTAATAATTTTAAGTATTGTGATGTAAGACAATTGTTTTGCTAACAGGTGGGCCGTGACGATTCTTAAACCAACATCTGTGCACACTAATGTTAAGCCCTGACAAGCTATTTGGAAGAACATTGTATTCATAACTTTTTTTCGATTTCTTATAATTGTGAGGATACACATTTATTGTGTCTTAAAACAGCATTCATTTGTTTACTGGTCACTTGGGGGCACATAGTACAGCCTTATTAAGTTGCCATGGCTAATGTGTTCGCAAACAGTTGCCTTATTACACATCCAGCAGACACAGAGCAACATTCATTTGCTGTTTGAGTTGTGTTCATCAGACTGAACCAAAAACAGTGAAACAATGAAAGAGTCGGGTGATGAATCCCTGTGGGTTTGTCACTATGAGTGACACCCTTCACATTACACATATTAATCTGATCAAATATTAAGAGAAAAGGTTTGATTAGTGCTGCTGCACATTTAGCTGATGGTACTTATGTACTCTTACTTAGGTAAGAGTAGGGGCTTTTCTTGAAATTCAATTAATTACATGACAAACAACCGTTTATTCTTTGACTTTGTTGAACTCCAGGCTTTGCACATTTATTGCCCAGATCCCTGCTTCCTAACCTTTGCTAATGACCCTTCATAGCTAAGTATATTTGTGACAGCTGATGGGAATTACAGAGCCGGGCAATGATTTCCTTGTGGGTTCATCACTATGAGCGACACCCCTACCATTGCCATTGTCATTTGACTACCATTCCCATCAACGTTAGAACACTGGCACAAATTTGACAAAACAGGCCCAGCGCCTCTTTTCATTTCAGCTTGATGGAGTTAACCAACATGATTGATGCAGTAATTAGAAACTTGATCAAATTCATAAAGATATTACCAGCTCTGATAACCTTACCCAACATCCTTGAGGGCGCACACATACACACACACACACACACACACGTGGGAGCAAAAAAATAAAAACACACCCAATGCAGAGAAATTCTCCATAAATCCATAAAAGCTGATAAGGCTCCATCTATTTCTCCCATGACCCTGCCAAGGGCGAGGGAACATGCATTAAGAGATTAGGGGATGGCCTCGGCTCCCTGAATTCATATCAGAATGTGGGGTGGGAACCTGAGTCATAGGTCTGCCCGCTTTTATCACACTTACACTAAAGAAAAGAAAAAAAAAAAAAAAAAAAAACGGAGAGGAGCCAAAAGTGGAAAGGAGGGACGGGGAAGTGCAGCAAGAAAAGGGGGAGAGGAAGCTAGGGCTTTTATCTTTATGTTTGTCGCCGTCATTTTTCGTTAGCTTTCCTCCGCTGCCATCAATAACGCTTTGTATAACTCAGACGGCCCTATCCTACACAATGATAACACCATCCTTCCTTACAAAAAGGCCAACCAAACCTGATGCATTTTAATCACATTTTTATCTAACATTTTCTAGCTCCCGCCGCCATCTCCACCTCCACTCGCCGTGAATAACAGTTAACAGTCTGGTTTCTGGTGATGTTGATGGGGAGATAGTGTGATCAGTGAGCGCGAGTTAGACTATTTTCCTCGACCCTCCTCCTCCAGGGCATCTGGAGAAGGTCATCCAGGATTTTCAATTTGGTCTTTGAATTTGGTCTTTCAGATCTTCATTTGCTTTCTGTCTTTTATTCTTTTCTTCTATTTTTTCTGATATTGCAACCCGGAGCCATGCTGACCTCAAATGATATTGCACGTACAAGAGAAGTGAAGTGCGGCGAGCATAGATGATTGGGAGGGCACAGATTGGTCTCACTGTTTGCTCCTCTTTGTATCTCTGGCTGTAGTGTGTGATCTGCTCTGCTGGCAGGAACACTGGGGCTGGGGCTTGTTTGCTGGAGCCAAAAGGCAATGCAGATTTTGCCATTTACAAAAAGCAACACAGTGCTTACACTGTGCAAATGGGAAATCTGCAAACCAACAGCAGCTGGTCATGAATGCGACACTGACTGAGCCTAAACGCCCGCAAACAATACAAGTCTGACTGCAGCTGACAACTCGAGCTAATGAATTCCCCAGGTGAGACTCCAGAGCCCGGTAGACAACCTGGAGGCCGCTGACAACAACAGAGTCATTACTGTGCTCCTACACTGACGCTTCCAAGATGCACCGATTAGCACCCCATACTGAGTGAAATGTGCCAACAATGCGTGCTTCCATTGTCTATGTAAATGCTGCATCACATGTAGCGGTAATACCAGAGCTGCTGTTCTGTTTATGCTGCAGGATTGCACACATTATTACTCTACTAGAGAGGACTTGATTCATTTCCTCAAACCCCCGAACCCCTTTTCCCAAAGGGATGCTTGAGTCAAATATTGGCACGTAAAAAATGGTATCCACTGATGTCTCTCGCAGCATTCAGTGGCACCATACATCCCTGTTCATATAGTGACTTTCTGTTGTAGAACTTCTGATGTTACATACTTATTCAACCTTAGATAGCACATCGGTCGCCCACTTTAACAGACTTATGTGAATCTTACATTTATAAAGAACATAAGCACTAAACTGTGACAAGTCAGTTACGGTAACATTGTATTTGCAACTCTTGGCTTAAGCAAGAGCCTGAAAACAACATATGTTTATGTTCAAGTGACAAAGCCCTCAAGAGGCTAAAGTAATTATGGTCAGTCACATGTTAGGTGACTTTACAGTGGGCCAACAAAACGCCAGACTGCTGTTCATTTCCCGTTTCTATCTGACAGTCAATGTTGGTTTCTTTCAAGCATGATCACAGTCATTCCCGAACCTAAATAAAGGTTTATTATTGTAATCAAGACAACAAAGCTACCCTATCCTTAACAACTTTGTTAGGTTTGGGGATGAAATGACTACCATTTCATGCCTAAACCTATGGCTTTTCTCCTTCAGCTTTCCCCCAAAAAAGTCTTAAATACTTGTCCTTGAGTGCAACCAAAAGTAGTTCCGTGGAAATACCTGCAGCTATTGTTTTTGGAGGACATTCATGCCCCATGCCCCAAACAACACTTTTCTTCTTCTTACTTTCCAAATCTCTACAATCGAGGTAGAGAGTAAATGCCACCACGACCAATAGCTATAAAGGCCAAAAACATGAGTAAAACCCAGGTTGACAAATATTTGTCATCTGACTGCTTCTTCTTACTGCCATATTGGACTTATTTTAAGAAATGTTGCAGTGCAGCAGCAGCAACTGCTTTGGTAAGAACAGTGTAAGAACAGATCAAATCGATGGCTAGAGCTGCAAAAAATTACACACAAAAAAGAAATAAATTCAACAGAGTCAAAAAAGTTTTTCTAATGTAAAGATTCCTATTCAGCCAGCCATTAGGCATTGCCAAAGGTGTGATGTCACACTGTCCACCATTGTTTCCAAGCACTGTTTAAGTCAATTTGGCAATTAGGCAATAGGGTACGCACATCCAAAAAACCTCTGCAGGTGCTGGATCAAACAACAAGCTGAAGGTAAAGATCAGACACTTTTCCCCGCAGATTAATGGCTGTAGTCAACATTTTGTTTATTTTGTACTTGCCAGGCACAATTACTGTTCGCACAGTACAATCACAGCATTGTTTCAGCAGGAGAAAAGGGTAGAAGAGAAATCCGATTGACTGCCCGTGGCCGACGGCAGAGGAAAAATTTAGCTGTGGCCAGCTTTTCTCTCTGACAAGCTTGTGGGCCGCCCTCACTCACTCACAGCCACACAGTCGCCCTGGAAGTGGTGCTTAGCGATTAAAAGATGGACTTCTCGCCGTGGCTTGCAGCGTGAATTCAGGGTTTCCCCAAAAATAAATCAAATCCTGATTCTAGCCTAAACCCTAAACACTGGTCCTAAGTCAAAGTCCAGGCCAGCTGATGACATGAGTGGATGGAAGGATGCGGGGGAATCTTTTCAGTGGCAGGAATCAATAGTGCATTAGCAGCCGCCCAGCGACAACGTGTGGGCTGACTATCCTCCCTCATACCACTACCAGCTCTCCTCCCTTCTGCTGCATCTTGATATATACCACCCGCCCTCAGCCTCTTCATCTAACTCCTGTGATCTACTGTTTGTTTCATCTCACCATCCCGGAGGCCTTTTGGGGAGCCGGTGCTCCCTCTGCTCTTCATGCTAGTATTCTTCGCTCTCGCTGCCCTATTTCTTTGAGGTTTCTCTGGTCATTTAGTAAACAGAGCATGTCATTTCCCAGGCCCTGCTACTTTCCTTTCCTCTCTCTTGTTGTAGAGGATCAGGGCTCATGCAGGGACATCCTGGACTAACAGGTACAGTAGCAGGGACCTCTCCCCTGAGGATCCATCTCCCCTGAAGGGAAAGTATAGGGGCCTTTCGAAATATGGGTGTTATAGACAATATCAATCAGCATACATGGTGCTGGAAAGTAGAATCATATCTTTTTTTCTTGCTGTGCTTCAGACTATCACAATTTTGGACCACTAACCTCTATGCAAAGAATATGTATGATATAACAAAGTAGTCCAAAGTTAACATCACAGAGGCAGCATAGTAACACTTACTTTAGACAACATGTTCTTAAACACTTTGGGGGGGGGGGGGGGGGGTTAGTAACAATTAAAGACAAGGAGAAAAAACTATTCAGGGGACAAAATATGTTTATTTTTACTGTACTTAGATTCGCCAGGTTGCCAGAAAGCCAACTCCAAATGAATGCTAATGTTGGTCTGTGTCTGCTGGACTGTGTAAATGGGCAACTGTTTGCTAACAGCTTCAGCATATCAGCTTTATAAGGTGATAATATATTAACGTTGTGCTTGTTGTTCTTCCCCCAAGTTGCCAAAAAGCAATATTTATAGTTTTTAGTATGAGTATAAATTAAAGTTACACCCCTACACTGCTGTGTAGGTGTTTGTTTTATGTGCTTTTGACTGGTTAAGCAAGATATTTTCCTTGAGCTTGAACTTTTTGTGTAACTAAAGAAATAAATGTTATTGTTTTTATTTTGAAATATATAATTTTGCAACAAGTTTTCCACTCCAGACTTTTATTGACAATTTATGAAAGTAATTTTTTTTTTCTGTTTTTAGTCCTTACTTTTTTTGATACCAGTTACACTTTTCATACATATATTGTAAAGTGTTCTGCTGGGTATTTGGATTCGGAACAGTGATGGATACAGTATATATATATTATGTTTCTTTTACCACCAAACTGTCCAATAATGAGAAAAAAACCCAAAGCTACAAGTGAAAAATAGAAAAAATACATTATCTGAGGCTATGTGTTTTCTGTGTCTTTCTTATCTTATTTCTTTACGTATCTATTTTTTATGTCTGCTTTGAAGTGCCCCATAACTGCTTTTTTGATAAGGACTAATGGATGTGACTGAAGCTGTGGTCATTCAGGATGAGAAAAAAACATATACTCAAGATACAATACGTATCTAGACAGCCACATTATCATTTTCTTGATAACTCCTAATGGGTGTGTCTCCACGCTGAAAAGAGAATTGGCTGGAGCAGCTGTAATGATACAGGATCCATCACAGCCGGGACCCTGAAACCTCTCAGACATCAAGTCGTACAAAGAAGGTGAGGGAAACAGGAGACTTGCAACATCCTGTAAGTGCAAGGCACATTACACAACGCAACACGAGAACAAGTATTCAGGTAGAGTAACCTGAGGTAAGAGAAGGAAGAGACTAATCGATAAAAACCGGGTCCTGCAGAGGAGCCCTTCTGAGTCCCAGGCTTCAGTGCTACTTGGCAAAGACAAACAAAGTCTTCCATTGCCCAAACCCATCTCCTCCCCAAGATAAGCCGGTTTCTTGGCTGTATTTGCCCTTCACTGATATGGGGCCGTGAGAAGTGGGTGGGAAGTTTGAGGCCAATAGCCTAAGATCAGATTTTCATCAGTTGGTGCAGTGCAGAGCTGCAGCATCTGTGTGGAAGAGGAAGAGGAGGAGGGGGGAGTATTGGATCTGCCAGGCTGGATCAAGGCCCACTGCAGGTCCCCACCTACCCCCTCCACCCACAGAGTGGCTCCGATAAGGCCCTATCTGTTACAGTCCTACTGCTTGCCAGTGGCGGATATGGAAAGGTAAAGTGCATCTGGAGGAGAGAGGCGGCCATCTGGTCCAGATCACCTTCGAGCTGCAAAGACCAGCACTTCTTTCCCCTCAACCTGTCCCTTCCTTTGCCCAGCCACGAAGTCCTGACCCCAGGAATGGATTTGTCAGCCAGGGTTAGTGTGGGCGGGGGAAATGCTGAAATGCTGGATGTGGAATGCGAAGCAACAGCAGCAATGCCTGCGAGTTTGACGGTAACAGTTCCTGTTTGCCTGATAACAGGGTTTTGACGTCGAACACAGAGACAAATATTTTCTGACTGAAGCTGCTGACAGCCGCGAGTTTGTGCCGAACAACAAATCCTTCTTCCAAAAAATTCTTTTCACAAAAATCTCTAAGGTAAACAGTGTTTCCAAAAGAATTTCATTCAAAAGTCTCTAGATCAGCATTAATACAGAGACCCAAAGAGTTAAAATAATAAATAAAATAAATAATTGAGTCATATCAAGAAATCAAAAATCTAAAATCTGTAGTCTCTAATGAATTCCAGCTCAATATGAATAGTATTTTTTCCTAAATCTTGAGTTTTTATTTTCTCACAGCATTATGTTTCAAAAGTCCCTTTTTCTAAAGTAGTTTTTTTATGTCACAATTACATTTGATCATGTTATTTCATAATGCCACTTTTTATTATAATCTTCAATCAAAACAAAGCCATCTTGAGAGTTCCTTAATTCCAAATCATCAAATAACCAAATATTATTATATGAAAAGATACATTTTTGAATTTAAAATCTGAAGAACAGCCCTCAGCCTGTGAGTAGACATGGTTGGGGGCTTCAGTCTGGCAGTAGGGGGCACACTAATACTGGCCTGCAACATTCACTGAGGCCCTTTAAACAACAATGAACCTGTATGTGTGCCTAATCTCAACCCAAAACACACGGCACTCTGTTGGATTAAGAAAGCAGGGTGGTTTAAATTTTAAATGTGTCAATGAAAGGCGGGCCGTTAACTGACAGGGGGCCTTTCAAATCCCTTTTGGGACGAAAGCAACGGACTAACGGCTTAACGTGCCACACACAATGCTGCAGCTGTGGGGTGATTTTAAATCACCCCCGCCTCAACCCAATTGGCTGCGAGGAGGCACAAAACCAGCAAATAGGCTGGCTGCGGGATTCAAATGGGCCAAACAGAAAGCAAGCATTACTTTGAACTTGTTTACTTTTGCAGATGCACACACACACACACAGTGTTGCTCGTTCAAAAGCCATCGCTCTGCCAGACACAATTGAAAGGCGTTTGGTAATCCCCGGGATCTTAATTCATATCCTGCGTGGCTGCAGTTTGAATGATACAGCTTCCAGCAAATAAAGCCTTGGAAATTGAAATCAATAGTAATAAATCAGCATAATAAGCATCTCGGCTGAAGTTGCAGGGAAAACGCACGCTGTTTTCAAATCTATCATTTGACATTTATGAGCGGAACTCTTAATCCTGGGATCCGCTAAGAGCGAGAGCGGAGCCCGCCGACTGCCTGCAAATCATGGCAGGGGAGCAGGCGAATGTCCATGAAGGGGCCTGCGAAAGCTGACCCTGCACCCGCAAGCAGCCTCAGGTCTGTAATTACAAGCAAATGCAGAGCTGAAAGATCCTGATGAAAGCCCACAGGGAAATACCCACACAAAGTTGCAGCAATTACATTCATTATTTTTTCCCTTACAAACACCGGAGCACGTTCGGCACAAGGTCAGGCACTCTATTGTGAAACGTGCTCCGGAGTCAGTGGCTGACAGCAGACCAAAAAAATAAAAAGAACCTTGTCGACAACGATGCATGATCAGGCGCAGAGGAGGCAGCGGATGCGTCCCGAGACGGCCTTCTCATCAATTTTATTACAGAAAGCAGGGGCCTGATTTAGGGCGACAGAGGTAGAACAACAAATAAAAGAGAGAGACACGAGTTTTCAGCTGTGCAGTCGGGGTAATTCCTTTTCTCTTCTCCTTTACTGGCTCTCTGAGCAGTGCACTACAGATGAACTTAACGCCAACAGCCCCCTAGCGTGGACCCAAAATGCCAGGAGAACAATAGCTGTGGTCGTGGCAGTGGCTGTTGTAGTTGTGACAAGGCAGCAAGTGGCTGGAATTGAGAGTGCAAAGAGGGGGAATACTTTGTGTGCGTGCGTGTGTGTGTGTGTGTGTGTGTGTGTGTGTGTGTGTGTGTATGTTGTGTGTAGAGGGGTTCAAAGAGGGAGTCCGGCTTTGTGCGCCGGCTGTTGCCCTCCCATGGGGGGGGAGTGACAAGGCAGGGGGGTGGCAGGGAGACAAAGGGTCCCAGCAGACTGGAAACGAGGTAGCCAATGACAAACTAAATCCTCTACACACATTTGATGTTCCATGCACGCATGCACGCACGCACACAAGCATTTTACACAATCTCATGACAGCGCCCCAAACTGAGCATGATGAGAAGGAGGGGAGCAAACTGGAACTGGGTCAAAAATCCAATTAATCCATGACAGGGGAGAGGGTTTGGAAGACACTCAGAGAGACGGTGCAGGAAAACCACAAGAGATGGGAAACAATACACCACTGCCCCTTGACCTGTGCTTATGTGTGAGAGAGAGTGGGGTGTGTGTGTGTGTGTGTGTGTGTGTGTGTGTGTGTGTGTGTGTGTGTATGTGATGAGTGCATTCATTTTGAATCAAGGTCAGGCTGTGAATGTTATGCACAACTATGTGCTAGTACTGTAACTAATGTTCTTGGACTGCTGGCATTCATCCAAATGTCCTTTTGAAATTCTCTGAAAGAAATAACTTTCTGAAATTGTACAAAAAAAGCAGCTCTGACTTTCATTGTTTTATTTTACTGATTGATTTGGGAGTAAGTAGCAAATCAAACAATTTGGGAGTGTTATTTTTCCCAACTTTCTAATGTTCTTCTCTAATCCTTTCACAGATTTCAAATCACACCTCCTATTGGGGGGGGGGGGGTGTTGGAGTTTGGAGGCTCTTACCACCAAGTGAAACTGCGTGTTTGGGTCCCCTGGGGATCCAGAGATGTTAATGTGGGGTGAACGGGCTGCGGCAGTGGGGTGACAGCAGGGATGTCAGCAGGGCTGCGGAGCAGTCACTACGGGGGATAGGTATCAGCTGGGAAGATAAATAATGTAATGCCTACAGGGTGTAATAGCAGCCGTATGATTCGAGCTGGTGACACTCCTGGGGAATGCTCCATTCCAAAGGAAGACAAATCCACAGCCGTCAAGATGGACCCACCAGATATGGAAATTAAGGGGGAGAAAGGAAAAAGTAAAAAGGGAGGTAGAGAATAGAAAACTAAAGCAGCCCACCAATATTTAGTAGACTCTAGTTAGTACCTCTGTTAGCTCGGTTTGCCCTTTAAAGAGTGAATCCTCACTGAATCAGAGAAGCCTTCTCCTATACAACTCCCTACTGTATGGCTTGAAATGTTTGAGCATGCTGTATTTCTGGTCATTCCCCAGTCGGTGCTGTCACAGCAGGTGTTGCCCATCAGCTGTCATAAGTCCAAATATCTGCGGCGTTTCGTTCAGTATGGATTTACCCGTAAAACCTACGACCGGTCCAATTTGAAACGTGATGACTTTAGCGACCCCTTGGTGCTATTATTTTGTCAGCTGTCACAAAGTAACTTGTCACCCGCCACTCCCCAATCCACTTGCAGTCGTGCACCTCTTACTGAGCGATGCCCAAACACTCCCTGTTAGGCACGGGACACTTTGGTTACAACCAGACCAAAAGGAGCGTTTGATTTGTTTTTGTCATGACTGTGAAACGTTTTATATTTGGCTATTCTGACATTTTGGCTGAGGCCGTTATGACATTTAAAGATCTGAAGGAGAAAAAGTCTTGATTTTATTAAAATCAATCTGTTTGGAAGGTTCAACAGATGTCAAATTCCCCACAACATTCAACTATTTTTGCCATTGACGTAGAAAAAAAAGGGCACATTTCTGACTAAACCAGACCTTCAGATCTCTCTGTGCAGTGTTATAACTGTGCTGTTTCCGAAGAAAGAATGAAAAACTGGAGTGAACGTGTATATTGCATATAATATATTTATTTATGACTTGGTGCTAGCAAGTTTGAATTGTCTTCTACTACTGTCTAATTGTCTATTTAAGAAAGAAACAGCTGGTTTTTGGGTGTTACATAGGGGCTAAACGTGAAACACGTAAACTGTACCATAGAGAACATCTGTACCAAAGAAATAACAGATGTAGTAAATTAAGAAAATACCATTACAATACAGTGTATGCTAAAATGTTAACATAAAGCACTACACTGACAAAATTACTATCATTCACCAAGTCTAGGCTAAAATGTTTGGATCATGGAGCACTGCAGCTAAGATTTTTACAAACACAGTAAAGCCTGTCAGTTAAAGAAATGTAGAACAGAAAAAGCCCCGATTGGATGGATTTTAAAAAAGTCAGGTCAGAGAAAAATGAAAAATAAAATAGAAAAAATAAGAAGAGAAAGTGATGTAGGAAGAGAGTAAAAGACAGGGAAGCTGATTTATAAAAAGATGCCAAGTGGCAGGATGAGAGAAGAGAGGAGTGGAAAAAGAAAGACAGGAAATAGGAAAGAAAGAAGTGAGCAGATGGGTGAACGACAGGGGAGGATGGATTTGTCTGAGGAGTGCAAAGACAGAGAGAGGGAGAGAGAATGAAAGAGAAAGAACAATGCGTGAGAGGGCAAACCCTTCACACACTGAACCCTCATTTTTGGGGTCGCCTCCGCCTTAATCAAGGCTCCGAGGCACCCGCGGGTGCAGCATGGCTCCGGGAATGTGCTCCTGTAGTCTGCAGAAGGGTGATCAATCAGAGCTGGTGGTTGCCACACAGATGCTCTGCTGTACCGTAACTAACACACACACACACACACACACGTACACGCGCGCACCGAATGCGACAGTGATGAATTAGGAAACGCTCAGACAGTTTAGGAGTCGCTGACTCTCCTCATCTGCATAATAAACTGTCGCATGATCTCATCTCATTTTGTTCCCCCCCTTTTCTCCTCTCTGACTTCAGTTTTCTCTTCTCCTAACCTACATCAACCTCTGTCTATCAGGTGAACCAATAGCGTTCCAAAGAGTTGAGTTTCAATTTATCCCTTTACTTTTTGAAGCTTTCTTACCATAAACTTAAGTAAAAGGTGACTTTTTTGGGGTAAATATGGCAACTTTTAAAGCGTCTCAATCTGAGGTGAGAGGACACCATTTTCTCATTCAGTGAGTTGTGTACCTAAAAGCGGTCCCCATAGTACAGCATTAACTCGGCCGTGAAAAAATTAGGATGCGCCTTCGGTTGTTCCTGGGAATAGTCTTGCTATGGTAGTTCCTTTGTCCCCTGCAAAGCAGAAAAAAGTGCTGCTGTTCCCTTGCTGGGGAACCAGGGCACCTTGAAAATAATGAGATCCTGTTGGTGTGAAGACACTCTCATAACATCCCACTCGATTTTTGTTGACACCCGACAAGGTCTAAAAGCAAGCACAACTCCTCAGCAGCAGAACGAGTGGGAGGTGATACATAACACAGCAACTGCGGGACACATGCACAACGGCTACTTCGGTATCCCAAAACTGTTGTATGAAGTTAAGTGGTGAGATAACTTGTTATGAGACAAAGGACTGCAGTGAAATACTTCATAGATCCCCTGACTTTTCATCTAGCGCCACCATTTGACATTAGTGGTTCTTGGTGCTAATAATGGTGAACATGGTAAAAATGATACCAGCAAAAGAATGTTGCATTGCTATGTTAGCATTGCCATTGACATTAGCATTCAATTCAAAGCACCATCCTAGAAATCCTTGTAGAGAAGGGCCCTGTGTCGGATTCTAGTTTTAATATATTTACGATTTCAGTTTATTAGGCTTAAATTGTGCATGTTGTTACATAAACTTGCATTTAATCAAAGTATTATCTAACTAACTTGTTGTGGTGAGGGCTCATCACAACTCATTTTTACCCCAGGGTACCCTAGTGGGTGAATCCTTCCCTGACCATGACTTCCATCAAACTGATGTTCAGTGGTCTGTTGTAAGCAAAATGATGAAGGCAGCTACTGTGTTACACAACTTCTCCAGTCTATGTTCCACTCAACATTTGCATTTCCCTGAATTCACTGATTAACATGGGTGAATCTTCAAGCAGTGAGTCCATTTTATGGCAATCTGGATAATAGGGCCACATCAGACCTGTGCGTCAATGCTAAAAGAGAAGAGAAGTCCGCTGTAGCTTTACTTTATATATTGATTTATTTGTTTGTTTTAGTTTGACATTTGCAGTGGTTTAATCCTGGGAAGCAGTTTTATTTTTCCCCTCTATGAAACCTATCTATCTACTTGCTGCTTACATGTGTTATTTTTCTCTTTCTTTTTGTTTATGACAGTGTACTGAAGGAGGGCGGTATATGCACTCGGAGCATTATAGACTCTATTAATCACATCCATGTTCTGCACTCTGAACAAAGCTCAAAGTGCTGAGATGAAAAACTGCTGCCACAGCTGAGCTGAGACGGAAAACAAAAGCCGGCTGATTGAAATCTTCCAGCACTGAAGATTTTGAGACCAGGGTGGATCAATTTAAGATTCAAAGGACTGCCTCGGTTTTACTAGTTATTTTGGTATCTTATATACAGTGTATAATACACACACACACACACACACACACCCACACACAGATGGGTTACAACATTTAAAGCTTGAGACTTCACTTAGCTTCAACAGTTCCACAAAGGTGGTGGGAATCCACTTAGGAGTTATTTTTGCCTTTAGAATGTCCTTCCTATGAATGATGCTAATGTTACACAATACCTTACATCAATATCTACCACATATTAAGAACACATGTCAGTCTGAGTATTGAGGTTCAATCCCCGCGTACCAAAATTGTATAAGCCTTACGCTAAGGGGAGAAACAACTCAACGCCTGGTGCAACTGGCACAAACGTGCAACCTTTTGCACCAGTGGAGTGGAGATAAAGAGTGTTTCCAATGGAGTTTCTTTCTCAAGCTTACAGAGATACAGAGAGTTCTTGGAGAAGGTCGGGGAAACACTGTGGTGCAACCACTTTCAAGGGGCGGCCATTTTGAACGTGTACAAACAGTTTTGCCTCTTGACGTGTTTGGACGATGTGTCATACGAACAACTTTGTTACACACATTAATCTTGTTAGGGTTGGACCGACATACGTTTCTAAACCAGTGGCCACTATGCGCCAGTACTCCTAAACACGGAGAAGATAGACCTTGTTCATTCCAGCTCAATCAGAAAGACAGTTTATACATAATGTCCCTACAAAGACGGAAAAAAGCCTCTCAGAATTGCTTCATATCCTTTACTAAACTCAGCCTCTAATCCTGCAAACCACACCTGACGATTACTTTTTCTTCTAGCCGACAGGTGCGAGAAACAAAAACTGCTGCAGAGAAGCATCTGCATGTAGTGAGGATCACAAACTATGTTTTGTGATGAGAGTTTTCATTGTCTAACCCCCCCAACAAAAAAAAAAGTTATTAAAAATACTTTGACACTATTGGATGACCATTTGCTCAGGTGGAACTTTTTACCTTATCCTACATGGTTTTATGATCTTTCAGGTCCCTCGCCCCATTTAGAGGAAAGGGAGAACAAAAGGAAATGAGGACCTGTGCAAATTTAATACTAATTCATTACAGCTCCTTTAGAGATATGGCTAATGCAGCATTCAAAGACCACTTGAAGGCAAAACTTACCCAGAGAACTAATTCGATGTGCAGTGCCGAGAGAAACTTTCCTGACTTTTAATTACTTTATCGCTCTCATTTTCTCTATCTTTACAGTATTTTAGTCTGAACCAGAGGTAAGGATCGGAGATTGGGCACGAGCTAGACAGCGAAAAGAGGGGGGCGGGGCCGGGGGGTGGGAGAATGGGGGGGGGGTATTGCTGAGACATGGACTACGCTCAGTCTTTGTCAGGTCTTTCTGGCCGGGCTTTGAAGGGCCTTGGTCCGCGGTCCCACGACTGGCTGGTTACAGGCCGTGGAAAACAGGATTACACTATCCTCTCTCACCCAATTAATAATCCGCCTGTTTGTGGGAATAAACTCTCCTTATCTCTTTGTGCCATCGCTGTAGAAGTCTTCAACCTTTCTGATGGTTGGGGATTCTCAAATCCAACTCTGGAGAATACTGGAGAGCAAACTGAAATCCCCCGCACCAACTCCAATCTAATCAGGAGGGATTGTCCCACATCCAATTAAAACTACACAGACTAAACTGCCCTTCCCAGATTCATCTAAGCTATTGTTAAAGAATGAAAACACAGACTTAATTGGTTTTGTGAGAAATTTTAGAGATTTTTCTTGACCCTCTCTACAATACAGTAAAGTGCTGTGCCAGTCCACTGTTTTTTAGTTTGAAATTTTGGGGTTTTTCTTTTTGCAACAACATCTCTTTGAGGTCTTTGTTCTCCTCGCAGAGTAAAGAGAGTGCAGGAAAGCACAAGTCTATGCTTATCTAAGCTGAGGGCAATTCTCAAGGTCACAACCCTCTATTCGTTGTTTCACTCTGGCCTGAAGTAAAAAGTGCTCAGCAACAACCATGATACAAGTAAGCCTCCAACTCTGGCCAAAAACATTGTACCAGTGTGGGCGGCCCAATCAAAGTCTTGCATTCTTCTCTGTGGGAGTTGCAGCCCCCGGTTAAAGATAGCAGCCTGGAACAGCACATCCTGAAGTCTGGATTAACCCTGCCAAGTGTAGATTCCCTCGCTTTCTCCCTCTCTTCCTCCGACGGTTGCTCCAGGAGAGCATGTCAGCTCATCTCAACATAAAGATGCGCCTGGGGAAAGCCGAGACAACCCCCATATCCACTGCTGAAGCACAGGCATAGAAGCCACGAGGTACCCATGGGTGCACCTCCCAGCATTTCTCCAAGTGGTCGGAAGCCTCTCAGTTGCTCAACTTTAACAGGCACTGTGTCAACTTTGTGGTAATTCAAAGACAAGCAGGCAAACAAGTGCAGAGACAGAAACCAGAAGTAATTGCCAACTTGTCACAAGACAGCATGGGTTTATGAGAAAAGGCTTGTTGAGATTTGTCTGAGAGGTACAGTGAAAACAGCCAAAGGAATATCTTATGTAAGTAAACCATTTGAAAATCCATCCATTCACTTTCTATACCGCTTATCCTTAGAGGGTCGTGGGGGGGAGGCTTTGGCTAAGAGGCGGGGTACACCCTACACCCAGTCGATCATTTGAAAATTATGTTATTTTATACTTTCAAAAGAAATTTTAGGTAAGAATGTATATGTATCATAGGTTCTCTAATAAAGGCCAGTCAAAATATTGGCCATTTTATTGACAAATATCTTTCTTATTTATTACCATTATTGTAATAAAGAAAATAAGAGAAGAGACAATTCTTTTTCCTCCTTTCACTTCTCTATACACTAAATAAACCAAACCACATTCCATCTCTCTGCTGACCTATACGTTTTTCCCCATCTAACGGCATGTCATACACTATGCATACATTATTGGTTTGTGAGACAAACATTTCCACTGCACAGTAAACCTTTCAATTTATTCTCCATGTTTGTGTTGAAAATCGCTCAGGAGGTTTCTCCAAGGAGGATGATCATGTTCACCGCGACTGGGTTTACACATTTTAATTCACCCTTAAGTACCATCAAAGGATGTTTCAAAAGGATTACTGCATGTCGTTCGAGCTGCTAGAGGGCTTTTAAAGTGCAATATACGTGCGGGAAGGGTTGAGTTCCATTGTTGAGTAGCTTACTGGAAAGTTGCAAAATGAAGGCGGCATAAGATAATTAGTGAATAAAAACAATTTTTACTGTAAGAGAAGGAAATCAGAGTAACTGATTGGTAAGTATGACATGACTCTGTTGTTCAGGCAGAATTAATGCTGTGAAAAAATATGCTTTAAAATTAATTTATCATGACAACGACAGTTAAACATGAAGGAACTGGGAAGTTTGCATTAATAGCTGTAAATAAGACAGAAGCAGATCAGAAAACAGGAAAGCAGTCGAGGTAAATAAAATTCCTGGGCACTACTTGAGAATTTTTAGAGTAAACTCAATACAGAAAAGTAAAAGGTCACCAGGCGGGCAGAGTAAAGCTAACATTTTAGCAGTACTTCAACAGGTTTAAAAGGCAGTCTTTCCATCCCCAGACAGAGCTTTCACAGTTGGATGTGAGCGGCTGAGAGTGGAAATATTTCCTTTTTGACATCATCATCTTCACTGCCAGCCTTATTTCCCACGTCGCCTCAGCTTTTTCAAACGCCAAGCAGAGTGTAGAGGATGTTTAGCAGAGCCATTTCAAATTTTAATCCTACAAACTTTCAATTTCACCGTAGTTGAGATGAGCATGAAAGAGCCGGTGAGAATGAAAGAAAGGGAGAGATAGCGGCAAGCACTCATCAGCGGGCAGCAGGCAAGAAGACGACGAAGAAGAAGGAGCCGCAGAAGAAGAAGCCAATTACCCATGTGGGGAAGCCGGCCACTGGGAAGTGGGGCTGCCTGCTCTGGGTCCGATAACCCTCCTGTGTCATCCCTCCGTGTCAACCAGAATTTTATCTGCTCGCTCGGAGGGAAGAGACAGCCGCCGCGGAGGCAACAACAACAACCTGCAGCCAAAGAGAGCCGAGAGCCACAGACGGAGACAAGAATTAAGAGGGTCAGGCAACCACAGGGGCAACTGATACGCAACACCTGAGCTGAAAAGAAACGGAGTAGTGGGAAATACCAACAACCACGGAAGGATTCATCACACACTGCACGCTATCAGGAAGAAAAGTGTTCCGGGCATTAAAAAGTAGGGCTAGACAAATAAATTGGTTGGATTATGTTTCTGCCAATACTGCTCTTTGTTTTCCTTTTCTTTCTGTAATCCATTTCTGAAATGACATTGAGGCCTGTGCTGCTTGTACCACTTGTAATCTGCTGAAGATGCTCGGTCTGACGGGATAACACTTAACAGCTAATGGCAGCCTTATGTTTAGAATGAAATAACACCATATATCATGTCTGCTCTTGATGTATCTTTGGACAAAGTGTACAAACTAATTACAGTTTTCTCTGTTTGCTGCCTCAGATAAAAGGCAAGAGAGGAAAGGGAAGAGAATTTCTTAGCTCAACAATATTAAAAGCTCCACAGTAATTAAACCCCTGACGTCTTGAGCATTTACCTCAATAAATCATTCCCATATTTTGGTGGCTGTAGATGTAATGGCTGTTGAATGGGGGGTCTGCTGCAGAGGAATGAGGTAAAAAATGACAGTGACCTACCAATGTTTGCTGCAGCACAGTGCAACACCATTTAGAGAAGCACTGCACTGACCAATCAAATGCACGCAGGAATGCACACAAGGAAGGAGATCTGGCAAGTGTCAAGACCGAGGACAAACATGTCACCAATGATTTTCACCAAACTGTGTCTTCGTATGGTTTTTTTCAAAATGTATACATACAAAACAGTACAGTGTCTATGTTTGGGATACTGTAATGTAGCAATTAGTAGGAGCTTCCTTCTGTTAAAACAGGATTTACCAAATATTATTGAAGGCTTTTTAAGACTTTTTTAATACCACACAGAATTAAAATGAATACCTGTCATACTGACCAAGGCATGAAAGTATAATTGAAAACCAGTAGGGACGATTTGGTCTATCATTATTTAGTATGATATCATATTTTTTTCAGCACATGCCAGCAGTATAATTTAATAAAAAAAAAATGTATTATTAATAATATAATGAATTTAATTAGCACCTAGACCTGGATATGCAGTAAAAAATGTAACCAACAAAAAAAAATCAACACTTGCACATTATGGTGATATGATGATTTCCTCGCTGCTGTAGCTGCACTGAATCCACTGACAACAATCCCACTTTTATTTTAGCAATCACACAGACACACACATTTATGTTCACATATATATGTGTGTCTGTGTGTGTATAAGATTCCCTGTATAACAAAAGAAATACAGTAAAGTTTGGGGGGGGGGGGGGTCAGAGGTTCACAATCCTGACAAATGCAGCTCCTTGTGTCATTTTGCCCGAGAGCTATTGTCAGTCTGAACAAAAGGGCGAATGTTTAGAGTGCTCGGACTCATATGGTGTGTCCGCTATGCCTGAAAGCCATGACATGGCCTTCTCAGCCCAGGGCTTTTTTTCTGTGGAGACAGTATAAATGGAAAGGAATGTCGACATCAGAATGGCAGACTTTGTGAAGAGGGTAGGAAAACCCCTCATGCTCACCGGGGAAGGGACAGTGGCAAAGCACAGGGTTATAGCAAGTGCCGATATGAGGTGGGGACAGGGAGTCACTCAAGGACTCATGGTCAGATGTTGAATACATGTTAAGGAAGCTCTCTAAAAACACCCAAAACAGGGACAACCCCTGAGAGATGTGAGAGGAACGCTGTGTTTAGGTGAAGTGAAGCCAGGCCGCGTAGCCGACAGGCCGGAGGCGGCTGGTTCAGCCAGTGTGGGAGCTGAGTCGGGGCTGAGGAAAGTTGCTCCTCAGTGACAGAAGTATGTCTGTTTAATTACCCGACAAGATGAGTATCAACGTTAACATCACACACACACACACATTTGCAGCCTCCAGACATTGCTGCTTCACCATCTCGGGAGGGCTGGTGGTTATTAGCCCATGTGCAATGTCACAAAAATCATGCTGGCAATGCTAAAACATGACTTTTACGGCACATTAAATGCCATAGTACCTCAGTGCAGTTATTGTGAAAGTATTCTCAGGATTTGTATTGTCTAATTAAATTTCAGTTACACAGTGTGATATGCACAGTGTGCAACTGAGCATGAGACGCCACTGTTTTTGTTCGAATCTGGCAAACGTATTGAATGCAAAACCTGTTTTTTAAAAAAAATCTCATTTTCTGGCTCATTGTAGTTGTAATTAAAAATATAAAGTGGCAGGCAGCGTAACACAAACATAGCTTCAAGTCAACATCTGTGACAGCTGATGGAGGCCAAAAATACCACCGCTAATGCCGTCAAGGGTTTGCCAAGGGCCATCAAATTACTTGTAGCAGCTTCAGTCGTGTTTGAGTTCACAGGGTTCACAAATTTCCATTCATGACTGACTTCTTCCAGACACCTTTGGGCATGAAAAGCAACTTTGTCAGTTTCGGAAGTTTACAGTGTTTGTGGTAGGTCTTTCAGGACCAGGGGTCAGAGATCCTGTGGTCTCAGCAGGTGCTGGTTATAGGAGTTAAGGAGTCGACAAAGTTCTTTGAAGGATTTTGACTTTGTTCTGCAGTACAGTCAAACTGTAGATTTCCTGTGTATTCTCTTTTTGCTCACTACAAAGCTCCAGAGGTTTTGATCTGGCTGGAAAATATCACTTATTGTGCATTATTTAAATGGTCATTAGTCTTGCAAGCTTCATCCTTCCTGGGCACGGCTCTAGGCTTTCATTATCACATCAGTTATCAGCCCATTATATGCAAATGACTCATCCTAACTCTGGAACCTATAATATATAATATATCAATTACAATCACAGTGAGACAGTGAGGCAGTGAGAGGATATGGAAATATTTCCTAAAGATAGCCTGGAGCACCTGAGGGAAGGGAGAAGAACAGGACAGGGAGAGGGGGTGAAGAAGAAAAAAAAACAGGACAAGAGAAAGACCTATTAGAAAGAATGGACAGAAAAAAGCAGGAGGAATAATAATAATAAGAAGAAGAAGTAGAAGAGGTGAAAGGGAAAGAGTTTGTATAATAGGGAGGAACAGGGGTCCGCATTAGACTGGTAGGGCATACAGGACAGCCATGAAGTCAAAAGGCAATACAATTATAATGGGCATTAATATGACCCCATGTTCATATTCTATCATTATTAAGGACATTTAAGTATTATATTTTTACTTCAATCAATTTATGGTCATAGTGGGACAAAATTGCTAGTGACGAGATGGATGGGCAGGATTACCTAATTTCATGCACAAGAGCCCACTACTCAAAATAAATAATGATAAAATAATAACAGTTAATAACAAAGAGTCAAATATCTGAGCTCAAAATATGCAAAAATTCTTACTCTCATGGTTGCCCTAATCCCAGTTATTACAAACCTTATTATAAGAGCTCAAATACTAAGACACCTTATCATGTTTTTTGCTGCCTTTGTAAGTAGTATATCTAAAGTGATGTTTGAATTATTTCATTAATTCAGGTATGCAGGCACATTTGTGGTCAGGGTATAGAAATGCATGCAAGTAAGCAGCTTAACCTGAGTAGGACCTTAATCAGAATATGAGCTATTAGGCACACCACTGTGCTGTAAACGTAACGTGAGGACTATGAGGAAGGCACTCTTCCTCATAGTCCTCGCCCAAAACTGTTGACTTATGCCAAACAGAGATTCATTTGCACTTATATTGTACACTTAATTCCAGAAGATTGTTACCATAAATACACCTGGAGCAATGCAGAATGTGAAAACATGTCTGTGGAGTACAATCAACGCCTTGCTCTTGGATTCCTGTATGTGTGTACATTTCGATCAACAGCGAACAAAAGGTATTTAGTCTCTATATTTGGATTTGCATACTTCTATTTTAAAGTGTTATAGTCTGCACTAGGCTACTGTGTGAAATGTCTTTTTCTGCGTGGCTTTCTAGGCTGTTTACATTTGTAAAATAGTGACAGGAACTACAAATAGACAGCGGGTTCATGTGTCTGTGGGCGTATGTGCTGAACTGATGTGCGAGAAGAGAGCTGAAGTAGTTGGAGGAAGAAGTAAACAGGGAGCAGGAGCAGCCTTATAATAATCAGCGGCGGTAAGAGAGAGCAGAGGCTGTTTGGGAGCGGCGGGACCTGTTTGTAGGAAGAGGTGCTCGCGGTGCAACGTGCTGTTAATACCAGGTATTAAAAGCTCAAGCAAACATTGAAGGGCATGGGCAAAGCTAATAAATAATGCAAATCCACTCTAAATGCCTTTCATAAACTGGAGAGAGCTTAGACAGGGCGCTGCGATTGACCCCCTTGTTAGCATAGGACTCAAGAGCCACATTTGCGGGCACAAAAACTGAAGCAAAGTTTTCACGAGGAGTGGGTTTAAGGTGACATTAACATACACGCTGGCAGCCATTTTGGGGGGCCTTGGTTCATGGACAACTGTTTGTGCTGTTACTGTAGGCTGAACCTAATCGACTTTTAATAACTTTTATAATTTGATGTACAAACTGAGTATTTAATACATCTGGAAAAAACAATCACATGCCATTGCATGTAATGTACTATAAGGTAGCTAACCACACATTTACCTGTAATGTTATTTGATAGAAGATAACGTTAAATGTAGCTAAAAGGACATTTTTATTTTAAACTCTTTTTTTGAGACCCCATGCTGTGTTTCAGCTGTCCTCAAGTTTAAAAGCTATGTTCACATCCATATGATTGATTTATTTTAATTAAAGCAGTTTTTTTAAACTAGTTTTAGTATTAATGATCCTGCTTATACTTTGTGTTTCACCCACAAATACAAAAAACTAAGAAAGTAAATCAACAAATGTGAATTTACCAAGCAGGCTAGTTAGCTGGCTAACAAAAGCCAAAACCCGTTTTAAGTTAAAGCTCTCTCATTAGGTGATTTGGATCATCCTCTGAATATACATGTAATTACAGATGTAATCATGGTATTTTATATGACAATATTGATAAATAGCTGAACATATCTGAACAAATATCTGAAAAATACATTTTCTGGAAAATCGATTTAGGAATTGTTAAAGGATTATGTGACAAAATATGAAAGTCTGTTTTTTGCTAATCTAGTAAACCTGAATAAAAAAATCAAGGGAGTAAAATAATGTCATAAAGCAATGACCAAATACATCTATTAATATTAAAAAGCATAGATACCACGTATAGAGGTATGGCAAAACTTCACTGTGTGTATCACCATATTATATTTTGTGACCCAAATACCCTCTAAAGGGATCTCTTCCCCACAAAAAAGCTTTCTTCTTTGACATCCTTTCTGAAAACCTGCCACCTACACCCCCATGATATGCCAACTACAAAAAGAGTGCCAACATGACACCAGGGTCAATCTTAACAGGGTGAGTCAGACGGGGGCCGAGCTGCCACCCCTCTGCCGGTGGACTGAGTTATGTCACTGACAAAATATTGCTGCCACCCGCTCTAATGACGTGACCAGCTCCACACCGTCCTCTATTTACAGGCCTGTCATTAAAGTCATGTTAATTACAGGGGGACGCTCACATAATTGTCGTACCTGCTGGTGAGATAGAGTAATCCCCCATAGGATGCACAAGGACAAAATAGGCACCTTAATTTAAAATGCCAACCCATGCCTGTGATTGAACATGACAACGATGTATGAAAAACGAAAAAAAGTGAAATTACTGAGCAGGCAGTTAGGAGTTGTCAAAGTCGAGAGAGAACTGTTAAAAGTGTGCAGATGTATTCTTTCTATCTATCTATTTGGGATTTAGAATAAAATTAACTTCTGTTATTCTGGCATTACAGCGCCTTCTTCCCCATTAGGTGTATATATTTAGAAAAGATGGCACACTTGGGGAAAAAGATTCGACTGCTAATAATTCTCGTCAAAGCTCACAAATGATTACTTTCTCCGCTCGCATTTTAATCAGTTTCAAGAATGTAGCTGTATTATGCTCATGCGCGACTGAAAAAAATCTTGCCTATTGAATCAACTGATTATAGTGGTCAGCAGCAGTCCTCCAAAGACAATAGTGAATCTGATGGAGCCCACCCAATCACATCTCTGTCTCGCAGCACAATGAGCCAATCAACACGGGCTGTCAACATCATTTCAATGGCATCATGCTCATGCGGCCGATCCACGAGGACAAAAACGCACAGTTACTCCTCGGTGTGCTCAGGGTCGAGCCTTAGCAACAGAGGACAGGAGTTTTTCGATGGATTTGTTATCATCACTTTTATTCTACCGCAAAGTGCAATTTCAACTGTTTGTCCTGAGCTTTTATCATTTAACACGCCACAGGAGGATAAGAAAGCAGCAGGCTGGCAGCAGTTCCACATGGAAAATTCTGGCGACTTTAAAAAAGCTCCATCACTCGCCTTCAGCCTATCGCTCCTGAATCTCCCCACGATACGCCGCCTTTTCTTTTTTAGTGTTTTTTAATCTTGTTTTCATTTCTCCAGTCTGTCTATGGTCTGCTGGTGGTATTTAGTGGGCTCTGTCAGTCTCACCCAAGACACACACACACACACACACACACACACACACGGTTTATGTAACTTTAACTTTCCCCATAGTCTGATAAATTAAAGTGAAATTAGAACCTGAACCATCAATTGTCACTATTTAAAAAAAAGGGTCATGATTCCCACTATTATACTTAATACTGAGCAACAATTGTCCTTCTCAAAATCTAATGCAACCATCCAGTTCATAAAATCATAATTTGCTCTTCCAAACACGATGACATTTTTTTATTTTTATATTTACTACCTCTGTGGTTAAAGTTTGGTGAGCAAACTTTTTTTGAAAAAAAAAAAAAAGTTTGACATCATTTAAAATATGCCCATTTGCTTTCTTGCAGAGAGTGAGATGAGAGGATTAATAATACAAAATGTCTGTGCGTCAAGTTTGGAGCTGGAGCCAAATTGGCGAATAGCTTAGCTTAGCATAGACTGGAAGCCTGGCTCTGTTTAAACATTTGCCCACCAACACTTCTAAAGATGACTGTTTACTATACATTAACCTCGGGTCAACCTAAAATCAAAAATGTTGTTTATGGTTAAAACAAGTGGGTTACAGCATGTTAACTATTGAGCTGCAAGGTGGATTTTTGAGCTCTAAAGAGAGCCAGGCCAGCTGTTTCCCCCTTCATCCAGTCTTTTTGCTCTTTACTAAGTAGATAAACATGAGAGTGGTATCAATCTTGTCATAATTCTTTGCACAAAAGCATACCCCAAAATGTAACTCACTTCTTCAAGGTTAGAGAAAGCTTTGGTTACAGTTTAAAAAAAAAACAAAAACGGACTAATTACATAAAGGTTTTGATCTTTGGAAACACATAGCTGGTTAATTTAAGTGAAAGTTGTGTTCATGGTTCAAAGGTTAAAAGTCACTATGAGGTGACTTCTAACCCCTTTGACTTTTAAAGGTCACAAGCTTTTCCACCCATCCATCCGTCTCGATCTCCCGCCAACAAGGTTTTGTGCTGCTGCCTCACAGACGTTCATGTCCATGTTTTACTATGAGAACATGTACACATGTCTGATTGCTGCCAGTACTCATGAATAGGCCCTTCAGCTGCACCTCACTGTACCTCCACAACAACAGGCCCTCCAACGCTGACAAACTCAAATAGGTCATGCGATCAAGAGAAACAGCTCTCTGTTAATGTGCCATTTAAATGCAAAGAGTCATTCTGCCTTCCCCAGTTGGTTTTTCTACTCTGGGCCCCGGTTCATCAAAGCCAGCAGTGTTCCGGAGAGAAAAAAAGCCCAGCAGAGAAGGGACAGGAGAGAGGGCAGAGGGCGAAGGCAAGAAACTATAAACGGTTTGAAGTTCTGCTCAGCAAATGAGCATCATGTTTAAAACCCAAGAGGGAAGTTTGAAGGGAAAAGAGCCTCAGAAGTCTGCTTAGCTTTACTGAACTTTGCAGAGCTCGGCGCATGTTGGGCCAATGCTGCAATATCATTCATACCTCAGAGGTGATTTGTGCCGAAGCAAAGCAGTCATTAATGTTGGGTTTTTTTTTTCTTCTGTGAGCCTTGTGATATTTGCATTCCGTCTCTGTTGGAAATGGCAGGGTTGTGTGTTTGAAGAAATCTAAAAGCAGACATCATCTATTTGCATGGCTGACAGTGCCGCTGCTGCTGTTTTTAAATGTGAAAAGGTTTATTCTCCTCGACACCAGGATATGTGTTCCCACCCACATTTTCAAATTGCTGCATATGGAAAAAATACATAAACATACCCTTTGTCGTATTTGTTTTGAAAGCTGTTGTGAATATAAGTATTGAGCTACCTGCAAAAAGACCAACACTCAGTTAATGTGGTGGCTTTTAAAGGATTATTCCACTGTAGTGATAATTATCCTAATTTACCAGACTGGCCTCTCTTCTGACATTCATGTGGAGCAAGTGGGGCTTGTTTCACTTTGATTTACAGGTGTGGCTACATTTTTCTCAAGCTGAAAAATAATTGTCAGGACAAAATTAGGTAATTAAGCATATTGGTATTAACCACAGACCAGTTATTGATTGTGTGCGGTTGATTAAACCATAATTCATTGTAATGACAAACACTTTTTTATTTAGAAAACTAAACACAAACGCTATACAGATAAAATAAAAATCCACCAATTGCAAATGGGTTCCAGTACTATCTAAGAAATATGTAAAAGATATATTCTTATAAGGGACAACATTTGAAAGTTTAATCTGTACCGTTGATCTACATGTTGCCATAGCTCAAAGGGACCCTGTGGTGATATCGACTTAGTCCACTTTTTTGAGGTGTCCTCTGTGGGTTGAATTTAATTCAACTCCAATAAAATCTCCTTCAAGCTGAAACATGTTCAATTTTACTATTATATAAACAGCAGAAACACTGTCTGTTTTCCCACACAGCAGCTCCAGACTCTGAGCCTGGGCATCTCACATCCTGCATTACAATGCTGACAGGCAGGCCGAAAGATTCAGAAGAAACACTGTCCTGAAAGAAGAAAAAAAAAACCCCCAAAAAACTGCAAAGCTGAAGGGCGTAACATGTTCCTTTTTAGCTGCAATGTCTCATGTCATTGGTATTCCACTGGCTGGTGGGCGCAAATCAATACTATTGAGCTGCTGGTGCCCAATAAACTAAGGTGTTGTCTCAATTGCAGTCTCTTTAGCGTCTCTGATAGAATTTAAAGCCCTTGGAAAAACTTGAGGTAAAACATACAGTATTTTTGCGGTGTTCCTTCAGAGGCCCTACCGAAAACTCTGACCTTGTATATTTTCCTGAGCTGCAGGATAAACCAGAGGGGTGGACAGACAGATGGTGGACAGACAGATCTGTTTTCATTGCTGTGTGAAAACATAACCGATAAAGCTGACTTCACACTTGAGATGAACAGGTAAAGTAATATTTCCACATAGACAGTATGTTTGCTTACAACCTGACAGCAAATCAATTACACGTCTCTGTATTACATATTGATGGAATATTAAATAAAGAAAAATACACACCGAAACTTAACAAGCAGCTTATATTTAATCACTCGTCACACTAGACTCCATATAAATGTAGTACAGAGGAGGATCTATGTTCCAATCCCATGTTTAATATGGTAAAGCAGGGCTGGGCAATAAGGCGAAACAGTTCATATCAGTTGATATTACTACATATAACCATATGAATTAAGTCACTATCTTTGTTGGGATTAAAGCCTAAAATCCCTAATAGTACAGTAGATTCAAACAGTAGATATGAGCTGCAAACAGAAAATCTATAAATGAAAAATATATAAATGAATACAAAACCTGCAAGTCTCGTTGTGCCAATGGGTGGGTCTAATTGCTGGTGTTCAGTGGTGGAAGAAGCACTTAGATCCTTTACTTATAAATATAAGTTTTTCAATTATAAGTAAAAGTCCTGCATTGAAAATGTTACTTAAAAGTATGGAAGTATTACTGTAATAGTGAGTGATTTACCACTATATATTGTATTACTATTATTATTACTGATGCGTTAATGTTTTAGTAGCATTTTAATGGTGCGGCTGCTGAGAGATAATTTTAACTATTTTATATACTATTGTGTAATTTAATCCATAACTATTTTTCAGATTTGTAAACATCAACATTTGTTTTGTACTATAACCAGACAATGGCTTAAATTAATATTTGGAAGAAAAAGATCACATTATTAGAATTAATAAGAATTATGTAGGAGGAGATAATGTCAGTGTAGCACTTGCTACTACTCCCTGACACAGCCTATGGTTTATGTATGACCCCCATGAGTGGGCTCACAACAGGTTCCTCTGATGATGAGATCTCCCACTGCTATATATCAAATCTCCATCTCTTTTCCGGCAGCAGCTAAGAGGAACATTCGAATCATCCGAGCCTGCGCTCATCCCGGCTGAAACTGACCTTTTCTAATGGATGAAAAAGAAGATGAAAAGCGGCTGCCAGGCCCCTGAAGAACACCAGGAAGTGTAATCAGCAATGACCCGTGCCCGTCTCCACCAATCCCAGGGAGTTCCTTAACATACCCAGCATGTCCTTGGGGGAGCTGTGCCTGGACTAGCGGAACAAGCACTTGATAACCACAAATGAATTATGAAATCCCGGACATCTGTCGGCTCCTTCCACAAATTGACACAGTTTACCGGAGCCGGCAGCCTATGACCGGCGTCTTACACACTTGGATATTTTCCTCTCAGATGTATGTTTGCACAGCATATCCCAAAGAAAGACAGGCCGCTTTAAATAAACATATATGTAAAATGTCAGCACAGATTGGAAGCAGGCCACCTGTGTAGATGCATGGCAAACTCAAATAGAAAAGCAGCAAGGGACCGAAAACAAGCTGTCAGTAGGTTGATGACTGGAACAGGGTCTAAGGTAATAAGATTGTTTGGCATAAATCACTGAGGGAACATGGTCAGTATGCAGGCGTAGGCTGTAAGCCCATTTCAACATCCATTAATGTTCAACCAGAGTGGAAATAAAGCCTGTTCACACTTTTCTTAGAGACACCCGAGTGAGAAACTGCGGCGATCACTGGTGAGAATACGGCCGGATTTCCCCGCAGGTCGTCTATGTGCATGTGTAATCATTATTTGTCAGCCTCGCCTGTATTTTCGCCAGGGTGATCTTGTCTTAAGTGTTTGTTGCATCATCTTCCAAACTCATTGCAGTTACCAGAGGCTGTTGAAATTGGAGGGAGAGGGGTGCGCCTGTAGTTTCTGTTCAGGAGGTACAAGCTCAGATGTGTGGCATCACAAGCAGAAAATTGCCATTTGAGAAAATGATTGGCAGATTAATGAATAGTGGAAATAATCTAGTCTTTTTATCACCTAATAGTTGTTATGGTGAACATGTTAGCAAACAATTGGATTTTTACACAACCAGCAGACACAAGGCAACATTAGCAATAATTCGAGTTCATTATTTGGTCCACCTCCCCTTCAATTCTTAAGGTGAAACATCTGCTAAATGTTCCACTATGTTTGTCACCAAACCAAAACAGAGCTAAAACAGTCTAAAATACCTCCATAAAGCCGAGGGGAACTGCAGGTAGGTGATAAGTCTTGTGTTCAGAACTATGAAGGACAGTTTTAGAATACATCAGGCAAAGTCATTAGATCCATTGTTAATGTGATAATATTGATTAGTGCAGTTTTAAGAAGGGATATGACTGTCAAAAGAGCCAAAAACAAATCCTGTCCCATCCTCTAAGCAATTTAACGTTCTGCTGCTTATCTTTGAACTTGTTTATTCTATGCACTAACGGGCATTTTGGGTGATTTTTTCACAAGTAAACAGCTCACAATAAAAAGGTGCGAAAGCAGCCAAAAACACAGGAATCAATTGGGTCTCGATTGCCTCTGTCACATTATGAGAGGATACGGTAAAAGCAAAGGCATCCCTGTCTGTTCTGAGGGACTACATAGTCAACTTTGGATTGTGCACGTAGCAAGACAAACCCCCCAAAACACAGTTTATTTGCCAAACAACTCGGCACAAGGTGATGAAGTTCATAGCCTCCCTGAGGCTGTCACCATGACTCTCCTTCTCTACCTGCATGCCCAAGCAAATGAGTTGTGAGAATGTGAGTGTGTTTTTTTCTGTTTAGCAGCAGTCAAGAGTTTACTGCTTGTAAATCAAACGTGAGTCGGGAGGCAATATCCAATCGCAAGTGCATCCCTTGAGATGCATCAGTGATGCGTTCTTATGCTTGGTGAGAGCTGGACTGCAGTCAGTCCCAGCTGGGTGGAGACAGAGTCAGGATGTGTCTTGATACAAGTTTGTACATCTGAACAGGGTCTAATGGAACGATCCAAATCTGCGCATAACCCTGTCCCCTCCAGGTCACTTCTCTTGGGCTATGTGTTCTCAGTCTTCTTTAGCTTCATCTTGTCTATTAAAATCAAACTTTAAACAAATTGACAAATCAAAGATGGTCATTTTGTAAACTGTTATACTGCTTTAATGGACATGTATACAGACATATACTGTGAAACTACAGGATATGTCTTTGGAGAGATCAAGATACATTATTTCCAAGGACTACAAGCCCATTAAACACCACCCATATTACAGAGGTTCAGTCAATGTTATCAGGCTTTAGAAATTTTGTCAAAAACATCCAACTTTTGAAAGTAACTTTCACGGCACTGGCAGTGATCATAAAATACGTTAGCTCCTTTTCTTTGGACTGTCCCCATTCAAAACCATGCAATTATCCTGCGCTGATTGCACTGAAATAATTTCAGTCTCGGTGTTTGGACTTGCAGTTCCCCTCTGGCGACAGACAGAGTACCGCACAAACAGTCCCAGTCAGTTTTGCAGTAAATTTGTTTTCATTAAATGTGTCATTATTTTATTCTGAACATTCACAGAGCTCCCATAATGAACCGTCTGAAAAACAGCACGGCACATAAAAGCTGCGTCGAGCCCGCTTTATAGTAAGCTGGTGGGTTATTCTGTGATGTGTTTTTGTACCAAAACAGCAGTGTTTATAACTCTATTTCTAGACAAGATAGTAAATAACTTCAGACACTTGGAGCTTCTCTGGTTCATGTTTGTTTTTACAAAATATATATTCCCGAATGCCTGCTGCAGGAACCTGACTGCAAAACTAAGAACGTGGGTTGATAACAGTCTGGCCATTAGTCTGGCTTATTAATGCAAGTAAACTTTCTCTAGAAAATTACATCTTGGTGGTTACTCTATTTGCACCTGTTCCCTTGGTAACGCTGCATTTTCCAGTGTAGCACATATTCCTGAAATTATGAAGAGCCTAAGGGGTTTTTATATTTGTGTGGCACACAGTGGCATTTTCCTGCAGCATAGGTAAATTTGTACGACGTGTCATCTGACCATGTTTAAAGGCAAAAAGAGTTAATAACTGCCACGCTGGAATAACGGGCAAAAGCCTGCTGTCACATAAAGATTCATGGTGTTGAGCTTGTTTGTTCACACGAAAATTGACAGCAGTAGTTGTGTGAAGAATTCAAAAAAGAGCTCGAGAGAGAAAGCGTGCCTACTTCCACACCTTGACAATCACTGTGTGAAGCTGCCGTGCTTAGCAGCTTCGGAGAGCTACAGAATGGAAGGGCGAACATTGGAAAGGTGTGAGGTGCAAAAACTCCTCTCTTCTCTCACTGGACTGTGGTGGCTGGACAGTAGGAGAACCCTTTTTAGACAGATTATAGGAAAAAAAATCAACCTGAGACTAGAATAAAAGAGGGCTGGTTAAGAGTTTGCTGCTATTAAAAGGGCTAAGAGGAACCACTGTGATTTTTAAAAAGACTGAAGTGCTGCTATGTTATGAACCATCCAGACCTCTCAGATGGTCTGGGACAGACCTGCCAACTGTCCCGAGGGTCAATACTAAACACGGAGAGGCAGCAGTTTATGAAACTAAATTTGGGACCATTCACTTTATCTGTACTGACACTTTTGCTCTCCTGTTTTTATTCTATTTTAGCTCATTTTCAACTTTCATTCTACTCTTTTACATCCAATTTAAATGTGTCTTTTTATATTGTCATGTGTTTCTTTGATAGCTTGTCTTAGTGCCTTTTATTCCCTATGTAAAGCAATTTGAATTGTTTTGTTGAAAAGTGCTTTATAAACTTGCCTTGCCTTAAGTAGTCAGTAACAGCCAATGGTAATGTCTGATAATGGATCCTTCCAAATCCCACCCTGTATACATGTGCACCCCTGGGGTGTTGCGTTCCACAAAAACACTAACATCCTTCCGCTTTGAAATTATCACCCTAACGGTTTCCTACAAAAAAAAAAAGATACTCAGTCAGAGTGCCTGAAACAGATGTTCCTTTCCACCTGCTGCTATTCATGCATGAGAGCTGTCCAGAGTGAGCACAGTCCACAACCGGTCTGGAGTGAACTGCTCCACTGCAGCAGGTGTGCATTATGCACCATGGTCAATGGCACATTGGCAAACTGCAGCTACTTTTTGGGGGGCTTTGGTACACTGTAAAACACATTACACTGGTTCAAGTTTCCCTGCTGCCTTAAAATGTGAGTTATTATAGAAGTTATTAAAAGTCATTATTATTTCATAATTAATTTTCATAATAACAGAAATTTACTGGACATCATTGTTATCTGGCATTTTATTGCAGAATACCCTTTTTAAAAAGTCTGTATTAATTTAATTATGTCTTTTTGCAAAATAATACATTTCATGTCAACTTTTATTTAATAATAATTAGGCCGCGTTCACACCAAATCAGGTGTGGCGGTGATTAGCGCAGGGTTGTGCGGCAGTGTGCCCACATGGCCCATTTGTGTGACGTCATGTTGTGAACCTTAACCACCCCCAAAATCAAATCAAAATCAATAAAGCATATATATTTACATTAAATTAATGACAAAAGATTGGTGGATTTCCAAAGACTCCCGTATGATGTTTTACAGTGTGAAGCTGGATTTTATGCTACACAATGTTGTGGCCTGTTAGAAGCCTCGACTGTGACGCATGTTGAATTCTACCTCGTAGAAGGTCCGGGGTCGGGTGTGGCCAATTGTAGGTCCTGATCAGCTGCCAGTCAAAGTCGTCCTCTTGGCCCTGGCGGTACTCACACAAGCCCGGGTCTGAGTCCTCATCAAAGGTGCAGCCAGCTACAGTGAGGAAAGAGGAAAGCACAATGAAGAAAAATTATAAATCTTCTAGCTATTAGTAAACTTTCTTTGCTTCATGCTTCCGGGAGAAAACTGGTGGAGGACAGCATCGCAGACACCAGAGAAATGACCTGTTCCATCACCACAGGCTTACTGTAAACGCGTTAATACATCAACTACTGGAGAATCTTTGCAGCTATAAAGTAAATTACAGCTAATGGTTGGCACCGGGCGGTCGGCATGGATTCCCTATCTCATCTGTTCCCTCAAAAGTCTACCGCCATTTGGTGCAATTAGCCCTGTGCTGTGAAAATGACACATCAGCCATAGGTCAGCCCGATAGCCAGAAATAATGGGCAGCAGTGCCAGAGCGGCGAAGGGGGTTCTTCAGCTGATGGAGGACAACAGCAGCCTGGCTCTTAGCCTGTGAAGGTGACCCAACCCTGTCTGGCCTCTAATGGCTACATTCACTATTCTGCCATTATCACACAAACCACAGGCTTTTAAAGCCACCAGCACGGTTGTCAGAGTTGGGGAGAGGATAGGCGTGTTCTTGTTTAATTGGTCAGAATAAACAGGATGCACTACAGAAAATCCAAAAATGAATAGTCTTGACATGGGACGCACAATTAGTGGCTACGCATGGGTGTGTGACTCTACTTCTACCTTAGAGTGATGTTTCCCATTGATACACATGGTTTAGACACAATATATCTTTTAGAGCTGGAGCTTGCCATTACGTTCTTCACTGATTACTCTCTCATTTTGACTAATCTATTGATAGTTTAGTTTATGAAATGTCCGAAAATAGCAAGTACCCATCACAGGTGCCCTTCAAATATCCAAATAACAGATAGTTGCAGCATTTCACAATGCCATGAAACAGGGAAAAGCAAAACAATTCCCATTAGAGAAGCTGGAGCCAGAAAATGTTTAAAAATAATGAATTGATTATCCAAACTGTCGGTTTAGTGTCCGTGGGTTGACTACTAATTGGTGCTCAGACCTTGGAACAGTGGTTCCCAAACCACATTCATACAATAATTTGGACTACAGAACAAATTCTAAAGGCCAAATTACGACCCATGTTGTAAACATCCACCACAGCTGTACTCGCCCTAGTTGTGTGTCCTTTTCATGTACAGTACGAGTGATCTTTTTAGCAACATTGCAGGTGTGATTACTTTCGGTTCTACCTCCAAACAGAGTGGTAGATAGTCGGGCTGATAGCTCATGTTTCTCGCCCAGTTGGATGCATTTAAAGATCTCCAAACCTACTTTCATCAGTGCAAATACATCATGATCAATAAAACCGATGGCTGGAGCAACAAGAATGAAACTCAAGTTGTAGTAAATCAGAGTTTTCCTTTCTCCAATGTCTTGTTGTGCAGAGTTTGACTGCACATCTTACACCAAACTAACTCCTATGTAACTCCAGACGCTCTGAGCCCACTTCGGTCCCAGGACCCTGTTCACTAACAGAGTGTATTAAGGCTTGGCAGCAGCGCTGCTCATGTTAAAGCGCTACTCTGACTCAGTGCCAGCTTCTACTTAAAAGTGTCCCGTTTGGCCTTCTCCCCCAATGTTGCTTTTTTGTGTTTTGTTTAGAAGCTCCATCTGTTTTCTTTATAAATGGAGAAGTTTTGAGTCTGAAGAAATATTGTGTGTTGCAATAAACTAACTAGACTGCTAAATCTGGACCGCCGCGTCCGCCGTTCCTGCTGACAAACAAATATCCCCGCCCCGTCACCAGTGAACGTCCCCCGCCGCCCCGGCCCTCTTCCCCTCTGCCCGCAGCCAGACGAGTGTTTCCGGGTGTGTAAGCAGATCAGAGTTTTAATTGCCTCCTGTGCGAGGGCTGCTTGTTGTGCTACGCCGCACCCGCTTGTCTTGAGGATGAGAGGGCTGAGTGGTGGAGCAGGCCCCGCGGTGAAGGCCTGCCTTTCATCGAGAGCCCTCCAGTTCCGGGAAGAAATGTCACCATCAGACACGTTCCACTGATTCCCCTCATTAAGGCTCATCCTTCCCAGCCTCCTTTGCTTTTAGCGCACACGTTCCTCTCAGTGCCCAAATGAGCTTCTCTGGCAGCAGGAGGGCAAGCCCATGTAATTAGAAAAGCCGCGTGCATTCTGCTGAATTCTTACTGATGTGCGTGCGTGCATTTTCTTCAAGTGTGTGTGTGTGTGTGTGTGGTTAGCCGAGGTTGTTTGCTGTTTTGATGTTTACTTAAAAATGAATAAAATTATAATGAATCTGTCAGTGTCACACAGGCTAAAGCTGTAACGACTCTGGGAATGAATTATTTGTGTTCATCACAGCAATGGGGAATCTGGCCAACGTGGGACTAAGATTGCTCAAATTTTCACATAATAATAACTTGAGTGTGAGAGAAAGCGGCTTTGAGAATGCTAATTGCTTATCAGAGGCGATAGCGCAGCGCCGCTCGGCACAGTCCCCGAGCAGAGCGCCGCCATGCAGAGCGGCAGTAACACCTAGAGACGTGGACGGCCCAAGATAACTTTCGTGAGCCACTGTCACAGCTGACAAGCTTTTCGGGGAGAGAACAAAGAGGGAGAAATAAATAAATGTGCAAGAACGAGGCGCCCTCCTATTTGAAAGGTAGGAGAGGTAATTTGCCAAACAAGACCGGAGCTTGTCGTTAGATACATGCCTGGAATGTGTTATCTGTGTTTGACTTGTCTTCCTGTCTCAACTTCAACACCTTCTCAACTCTTTCTTCTACCTGGCAAAGAAAATACTATTTAGTGAGAAGTTACAGTGAGACTTTCTGTTCCTCAGCAGACTTGTACCTTCCTACTGTTATTACCCAGTTAAACAGGACATTAACACGTGCTATGCATTGCAGTGTTTTCCTCAGATTAGGCATTAGAAAGCAATACAATGTTTTTCTTATTACTAATTTTAAATGAGACTGCTGATCAGAGTAATCCTCTGTGTGGTGAGGGGGGATTTTTACTCAACAGCCGGCAAAGCCTGCAAGAGGCAGCAAAGAATCGCATTAATACGGCTTTCAGTGATGGTCTAAATACTGTCTCAGAGGCTTCCTCATGATATGTCAGGATTCTGAGGGGAAAGCCCAATATTAGTAATTTTTAAGACATTCTTTTTTTATCATTGAAAATGTTCAAACTTATTGCACTGTAGTTTTTAGCAAGCATTACTCAAACACGAAGAAATAGTGCATTTGTTGGGGACTATTTTCAGCTGCGGATTAAGCTACATTTGGTGTTCCAATGAGTATTTGGGGCAGCAGGACGGTGTGTGTGGGATCGAGTGTAAATAAAATACACTGCGTGTTGATGGTGATGAAGTAACATGTCATCAAGAGCGACAGTGTTTTTAATAGTTTTTGGACAACAATGGAACTCTATGGCACAGAGGAAGAAGGCTTTGAATACATACACAGTACTGGTTAGTGGATCAATTCCTCATTTTGGTCTTTTCATGGGGTTCGTTGACAGAAAGATTAATATTAATTATCACCAGCTGTATAATTTAAACATGTGTAATACCAGCATTTTCAGCAGTTTTACCTTACTTTACGTTAGCCAAAATCACTTTGAGCAAAAACATAAAAAATAAATGCTTAAATCTAAATCTACTGGACGCACCTTGCTTTGGAATAAAAACTGTTTGTACCACACCTACTGGTCTCCTCTTCTCTCCTTTCTGCGATTGGGTCCTACCCCTGTTACTTGCTATTCCCTGTGACATAAAATGCCTGATCTGGTACACCCACATCATATTAACATATTGTCCTTCATAATTACTTTTTTGGCATTTTGCATTAATTTTACAGTCTTAAGTAGAGACAGACAAAACACATTAAGTATGACATGTAACAAGCCATAATCAAACCATGGACTTGTGATTACATGATACAGTATGGACCTTAGATCACCAGGGCAACCCAAAAAATACTCTTACTGTTAGCACTAGAAATTAAATTGACCTCCATTGTATCGTGGTGAAGGCAACAATCTCAACAAATATCTCAACATCTGGGCAAATAAAACAAAAAAATCTAACTACTACCTAACTACCACTAGATGTAAGTAAATATGTTTTGCTTTTGTACTTTCAGTAAACCGACCCTTTAAGAGAGGCCTTTCGAAAACAGTCATCCGCCTAATACCTTCTGGTGTCAATAGGCAGAGATAATTGAATCCCATTAACAGTGTTTGGGGAGAGTCAAAGTCAGGAAGTAGCAGGAAGAGCATAACTCTGCTGCACAAAGTGGCCACGAGGCAGCCAGAAGAGGCCCTGGAGGGAGATTAATGGGAAAAGGTGTAGACCAGCCTGAAGTGCTTGTAATGGACCCCAGGTACGACTGTCCAACCAAGCCTGCTTCTACAGTGAACACCACGACCCTGACAAATAGCCCGCACAGCAGGCACATCATAAATACGTGGTGATGGAGAGGGAGGAAAACACAAGCCTCTTACATCACATTTATCCTGGAGAGGGAGAAATAAATTAGAGGGGCAGAGACAGAAACCGTGGGCTGGGTGAAGAGCTCTCAAAGAGGAGAAGGAGAGAGGAAGAGCAGAGCCAAAGAGGGGAGGGAATAATGGAAACAAATCACAGATAATGTATAACAAGAGGGTTCGTTGAAAACAAGATTATTTTTTTCTTTCAGCATATAACACCAAGGTAATCAAAGAAGTCTGGGATGAGGACAGGTTTCTATTGATCACACTGATCCACTGTAGTTCTCAGATAGACTTAAATCATCTATATACAGATTTAACAAGGACACTCATTTGCAATTACTCTTACGGGGATAACAGTGATTACATAGTGCAGGGCAGAGTGGGGACGGATTCTCACGGATATAAATCCAGGCTAGTATGGATGGCTGCCAGTCTGAAAGATTGCCTTTCACTGCTCATTTGATGAAAATGAACTGTAAATGCTACTGAAACCTCCATTAAAAAGAAATCATTGGACTTCCTCTCTCATGATCAAGTTGCTGCTCTTTTTTTTTTTTGTCTCCTGATGTTTCAAAGAAAAGTTCAGACGTACCATTTCTCCTGCATGTGAGTGCTTTACATTTTTCCATTCTTGTCACAAAACTTCTCTCACTTTTAAAAAAAGATCTGCCTTAAACTCGACTGGGTGGAACCTGACCAATAATCGTATCCTGTGCTGATAAGGCAGCTCTATCTGTTAAGCTCATTTCCCATTGCATTATAGCAAATTCCGCAGGCAAAGCGGCTAATATTATGGAACCAGCAGCAGAGCTCTGCTGGCGCTCCTTTAATCAGAGCCTCTCAGATACAGCACCTCTGTTGGGACTGAGGATCCAGGATGTTCTGCCGCTTCTCTTGTTTGGCTTGAGATAAAGCCCCGCTGCTGCGTGATTTGCATTTGAGCGTGTGCAGGCCATGCATCAGACCTGACAAGTTTACTTACGGGGCGGGTGGGGAAGGGGAAGCTGTACAGCTCATCAATAGTGAGCCAGCAGAATAATCTAGAAACCATTTCTATATGGACCATTAATAACAGCCACCGCAATAACAGAGGCCTCACCGAGGAGGTGGACAGGAAAGGCAGTGGGTGAAGAAGAGGAAGAGCAGGTAAAAGAGTAGAGTACGTTAGTTTTATTAAAGAGAAACAACACTCTTGGTAGACTGTGAGGTTTGGCCAGTATAGGTTTTTGATTAACAATACCGAAAGCAATATGCAGTATTCAGACCAAAGTCATGGAGAGACAATATTTGTCTATAAACTTGACCTTTTGACTTGAAAAACTTAATATAAATAAATATTCAGCGAGTTTTATCCTTTTCAACCTGGAAATTGCAATGAGACCATCGTTATACCAACAAAAACTGAAACACAGACACCAAGAGCCAGATGCAAAAAAAGATGCATACAGTACACACAAAATTATATACACTACATTAAAGTTGCTTGGTTGAGATTTCTTGTAACTAAACAAAAGTAAACTCACTGAAACTCTGCCTCCATAAAACTTTTGTAAAGTCGATTGGTGGAATATTTGAAAGTTTTTACATCCTTTCCTCATTCGTAGTTTTCCTCTTCCCATCCTGTATTGGCACATTTCCAGGGTTGGGTCAGATTACTTTGTTTCTAGTATACAGAAATACAGGTATACTGTATTGCCATATTTTAAAGACGTAATCCAAAATGTAACCAAGTAATCCTTGCCATGTAACTAGAATCTAACTGCACATTTTTTCAAATGTAAGGTGGGTTTATTTTTGTAACTTGATTACATAACCTCGACACATTGCTACGTTACCGCCACCAACCGCCGATAAGCAGAGTAGCATGAAACCGACGGAAGTTACACAGGTGCTCACATCAAGCCCCCAGGACGTGTGCTCATTTGAAGCCAATTTGACATAGCGGCCAAATGTTGGAAATACAACTTCCAGGTCCGTCGCGTGATGCCATTGGGCCCAAGAAGACTTGAGCGAACCAGAGAGCGAGCGGCTGGGCGGCGGGGCTTACGGAAACGCTACTGCCCATGCTCTATGGGCCCAACAGAGCGGGAAAATCTGAAACCTCTGCATACTGAATACCCGGGCGTTTGCTTCATGCGCTACTGAGCAACATCCATAGGAATGAACGAGGCGCCCCCTCCAACGCTGTATCCAGTTCTCTTTGTACGTCCATGACTCACATGGGTGACGGGGCATCCTTGTGTGCATGAGACAAACAAAAGAGGGGCCCACTCATAAAAACATAGAGCTACTAGTGGTCAAAAACTCCACAGAATAGCTTTAACTAGCTTTAATAAAAACAAAGTGCTGTGAGAGTATGTGCACCTCACACACACTTCAGACGTGCTTCATTCATACACGTGGTTTTCTAGAGTGAGCTGAGTGTGACACAGTGAAGTGGAAATGGAATGAAATACTAAAACATTGCTTGTCAATTAGCTCGCCAATGTTACAAGAATGTGAATGATTGTTGTAGTGTACACATATACAAGAGGCACATTTTTAAACTTACTATAATTTACTAATTACTTTTGCGTGAGCAATTGTTGGTGAATTATTTTTTGTATTTACTCTGGTCATATTTATTTCCATGTATTTGCGTCCTTTTCATTTTATCCTTTATTGTTAAGCAGCTTGTAAAGTCTGTTTCCATACGAGTGTTATAAACTAAATCATTTTTTACAAAAAGAAAAGTGGATAAGGAGAGACTTTACTACATATGTCCAAAATTAGTGCATTTAACGTAAAGGACTATCTATGGACAAATAAAATTTTTTTTAATAAAGGGAAAACCCAAAGACTTTGAATAGATGTGGGGTTCACTTAATGGATTTCCTGAAAACATAATCTAATGTAGGATTCCCAAACACAATTACTCTAATTGTGTTATACAATTTGGACAAACTCTACATTGTTGATCATTTTCTTATGTGTTTATTCATTCTTCAGTCAAATTACTTTGTGCCTTTACTCATTTTTTAGGATTTCTTAAATGTAATATTATCTATGGATATTTTTTATCTTTTCTGTGTTTAATATATCTGACAAACAAAATAAAATGTTAAACATGAACTAAATCTCTGATTATGTTTCTGATGTTCAGGGATAATGATTGATCACTACCAACGATGGTTGATGGTACATGGGATGAATGCATGATAATACGAGTGCTATAAGTAGTAGCCAGAGTGTGTAATAAAAGTCACAAATGCAACATGGGCAATCAGTGAAATTGCATTTCTGTTCGCCTTTTATTTTCTTGAAATCTCATGGGGGTGTGTCCTTGTGTCGCTTACAGCTACCTGTCATATAAGACAGAACCTTCACTACACATGGTTTGATAAATCTGATGAAAAGAGCGTTGATCCATATTTCTGAGTTTGTGCGTAGTTTCATTTAGGAACCTACAACGCTTTATGCATCTGAATCCAGTTGTTGGATTAATATATCAGAGGACTGATACATGAGTCTATAACCCCAGGAAAATGTAATCACAGGTCTGACCCAACAGTCACTAAATGAAGACATATATCGGCAGAAGGCGCTGGTTGATTTTATTGAGACTGCCAACTATGATAACCCGCATGGGTAAACAGGCCGCATACATGAGGAGAGATCGATCAAAACGTACTTGTCGGAGCTACAGCTGCAGTCATTCATCATCATTTATCATGATACGGGGATTTGACTGCCGATATCCAAGCATGTTATGACCGATGGACTGGACCGCTGTGCTCTTGTGTCCTTTACAAATGTAGAGTAAATGGTCTTTGTGGCTGTCCAACCTGAGACAAACCTGCCTATAAGTCTCCATGAAAGGGTGATGATGATGATAAAGATTTCCTCAAAGCTGCACCCATGTTTGTCATGCACAAGCCTCTTTATTTCATTCATGTCTTCCTCTCCTATCGTATGTGTTCTTGTACTTTCCTCGTCGAACCTGCCATATTTTAATTGACCAGATGAGCAATATGAACCCAGAAGGTGGCGAAAGAAAAAAAAAATCTATCTATCTATCTATCTATCTATCTATCTAAAATCTAATTTCCTTCCAACTGCATGATGCACTTTTCCCACTCGGGTTGGGAGCGGATGGCAAGATTGGCACTGCAGGGCATATGCTGTTGTGTGAAATTGTTTCATTACTGTTTCCACAATGGTTCCAGTCCCTAACTGCAACTCGGGAAAACCCCAGTAGCCAGGGCCGGCAAAGGCCAGTGCTTTCTGAGGCCGCTCTTTAACATCTCTCACTATCTTTAAGAGGATAAAGGATAGATTTTTACTGCCCCATAGCACAAAGCAACCACGGCCCACCTGCAGGGGTTGACGTTGTTGTTGATACACGCAGCTGAATGAGTTGCACCAGAGAATTGGATGGGAGTTTGCTACAGTTCCTATTAGAGGTTGATAAAGGTCATTGATTACCTAATGTGCTTTCAATTGAACTGGTTTCCTGTCTAGAAAAAGAAGAAAAATCTGTGTTTTCACAGTTTTGTTCCTGAAGTATCGGTCTAACCTGACCCGACACTGCAGCACAGAGCCGGCCCGGGTATAGCGAGATTACAGGGGTGCCTGCATGATACACCAGTGAGCAAGATAGAAAAATAGATAGATACCGGCACAGAAGAATAGGTTCTAGCCGAGAGATATACTTCACCTTTTGTCAGTGTGGAGACTGTATAATTCTCTGCCAGCAGTTTATTTAGGTAGAAAAAGAGAGTCACAAAGCACCCACTGTGGACAAAGCAGATACTTTTCATCAGGGGCAGGTTCTCTCCTTTCATTTCTCATTTAATCTTTCCACCCCCCCCCCCCCACAGAGACATCAATTACAGTGCTCCATCTCCCGCAATCTGACGCAGTGCTCTAAAACGGAACTCCTTAGCCAGTTAATGCTATTGTTAGAGATGTCATGAGGAGAGGGGCCCATGAATAGAGGTTGATGAATAAAAGCAGACCTTGTCCGATGAGCCTCAAATCACGCTAATTAAGAGGATGGAGGTTTTTTTTTTTTTCTTCGGCACCTGCATTACAGCACTGGGCCTCTTCGCTGGAGGAGGAAGGGAGGGAAATGACAGATACACTCAACTACCACTACATATGAAAATTTAATCAAGAGTGCTGGAGGAGACACTTTTCCCTTCATGTGAAAAGCCACTTTAAGTGGTTATGTCAAGTCTTTTTTGTCCCCTGCAACAGAAGAATATTCATTTCCGGACTGACCTAAATGCATTAGTTGAAAGCTTTATTTCTCTGTTTAGTGGTGATGTATTCATATTGGAAATTAATACTGTCTCCACGCTTAAATTCTTCCATGCAAATTAGAAGCTACATAATAATAAATGGTCTTTTAAAAAAACTTGATAATTTTCTGATAAGATGTGGCAGGTCTGATTTTTATGACTTAAAATATTTCAAAAGTAGCCTGCATCTATCTGCTGGATGTTATTTGCAGTTATGGTAATGGCGTGCATAGATTTACACAACATGCATGATTGCGTGATGTCACGACAAGCAGCTGCCCGGTGGCTTTGATGTCGATTTCCATACAATCAAACGGTAAAAATAAAAAAACGCTTTGAATCGCTCCGAGCAGTCTGAGCTCAGTCATGTGAGACCACAAATGAGGAAACAACTCTACTGCAGCAGGACTGATTGTGATGGTTATTTACTGGTGGCTTTCTTTTTCCTGTTGAGTGCAGAATACGTTATGCACTCAGTCCTGGTATTCATACCGGGGGGGTTGGCCAAAAGAACCGAACGCTCAGCAAGCCTGTCGTGAGTTTTTATAATTTATTTTAACAGTGTATACAAAAATAATAAACTAGGGAAGAGAACGTGCCCAGAATACCAAGCGGTAAGATGCAGGGGTTCAGATGACAACCCCTCCTTCCCCTCAGAGTGTCCTCGGAGCTCTACAGGCCCCGACACCGCTGCTGCAGCTCGTCCCTCGGGTGTTCCAGGCAGCTGCCGAGCCCCGACCTCCATTACTGAGACAGGGCTCTGACTGCACAGCCTCCCTGTCGGCCCTATCCCAACGGGCGCACGACTAGACAATACAATTTAGCACACCTCCCCGTTAATGCAAACAGTGTGCTTCTACGAGTTATTTCCCAGGCCAGGATCGGGAGTGTTAAACTGGATCTTGCACTGGTGATTTATTTTACATCTCAATCAGTTACAGTTCTTTAAGTTGGTCCGTGGTGAAGTATTTAGATCCTTTAATCAGTCAGTAAAAGTGTCAATATAGCAATATAAAATACTCCATTACAAGTAAAAGTCCTGCATTGAAAATGTAACTGAAGTAAAAGTACGCATAACGCAAAAGATTGGCCCTTGTGAGTGTTTTGCTACTATATATTATTATATATTATTGCACTGACACTGCTGGTGCATGAATGTGTAAGTGGGATTTGAATGTCGTAACTGTTTGCGGTGGAGCTGTTTCTTAGAGCTGCAACTAAAGATATTGTCTTAACTTAGTCATCTGCCAATTCTTTTGTCGATCATTTATTCTATAAAATATCAGCAAAAAAAGCGAAAAATAAACCATTGCAAGTGCAAAGTGACGTCCTCAAATGTCTTGATTTGTGTTGATGAAAGACATTCAAATTATTATGATATTAAGACGAGGGAAGGTAGCAAATTCTCACATTTGAAAAGCTGCAATCATCCAATTTTTGGCATTTTTCCTTGAAAACTGACTTTTAACAATGAATTAAATATTGCTGATTCATTTTCTGTCGATTAATCGATGAATTGATTAATCAGTGCGGCTCTGCTTATTTTAACTATTTCAAATACTGTTGGCTAGCTCATGTGGTTGAGTAGTAGTAAAAAACATGTTTATATTTCACAAAATAAGTAATTAAAGACAAAAGTATAGCTTTAGTATGTCGACCGGAGCCCAAGTGATGCTGTCTTTGAGAGTCATGATATATCAGCCAATACTCATTTATCAGGAGCGAATAACAGAAAAACAAAACATTTTTCATAAGAAGCCCTCAAATTTATTTTGAAGCATTTGTGACCATGATTCTGAATGTACTGAGTCTGACATTTTTCAGTGCTTTCCAGTGAACACACTAATATCAACACTGTTTCTGATTCACTTCAAACATACAGTATATTTCACATTCATGTAGTGCAATTTCTTTGTACTTACTGGCCTATAGCGATACCTCCAATTTATTTGGCAGGTGCTGAAACTCAGGTATTGCAGGAGGACTTATGTTTTGAGAACCTTGTTGCATCTAGTCCAAACACTTGAGCCTCCTCCGCAGGCAAAACAGAGTTTAATGCACTGAGCATATGCAGAAATCCCGCCACTCAAAGAGCCAACCATTTGAAGTTAAAACTAAACACACAAGCCCCAAAGCAGCTGTGGCAGTACCACAACAGCACTTACAAAATCTGCACGTGCACCCACAGCCGCGCGCACAAACAATATGCTAAACTCACATAATAGGGCACGGTAACCACAGCGATGAGAGCCCGTTTCTGAGAGAGATCAGTGCTCCTCGGAGAGCGTCGCGCTGTCTTTGCCTCGACTTAATTACAGCTCACACCTCCCCTCTCTGCAGAGGAGAGGAGAGAGCGGGCTTTGATTCAGATGCCCTGTGGAACACTTGATCCTTTCCTTCCGGTGCCATCGTTCACTTCCCTTTTATAAGCCGTTCTGTCTTCTGCTCTCACTTTTTGTATTTTTCCATTTCTCACCCCCCACTTGCGCTGAGGACGCATCGAGCATCCTTCTAGCAGCAGCAGTGCGGGTTCACGCCGCTCAGCTGCACATGCGAGGACCGTGAGATGCGGGAACACAAGGAGGTGTGGGGTAAGAAGAGGCTTTACATCACATTATAAGCAGCACTTCCTTCAGCAGCATATACGTTTAAATGAGCACTCGTAATAAGAGGCTTAGCCGTGAGAGTGCTGTCCATTATTATGATAACGAAATATTACCCAGAATGTCCGAGATGCAGACATAATTGCTCTTCAATCTTTTTGCAGACTTTTGTGAGCTACTTAATTTCAGCACACATGGAACTAATGGCCGCAGTTACTCAATGTCTATGAAAAAAGAAGAAAGGCAGGGAGAGGAAAGGAAAGAAGAGGTAGAAAGCAAAAAATAAATAAAAGAAGCAACCTCTAAATGCTCCTCTTTATGCAAAAGACGCCACACAAAGCAGGAAGTTTCCGGCCAATAACTGCAAATGAATAGAGCACATTTACCCCCTACATGAATATTCATAAGCCTCATATTTTTTAAAAGCTCTAACATCTGTAAGTGTCGCTGCTAAATGAGAAACAAATGTTGCCCAATCAAGCCGCCGTGTGAGCATATGCGGTTCTTTTAGTCTGCTTAAGGATTTGAGCGAGATGGTTACTTTGGCTGAACAGAAAACACTGTGGCCAGAAGTGGCAATTATGGAATAATGGTAAGTGTAGTGTAACAGTAGCACAAGTACAGAGGAGACATCAAGTAAACAAAATGCCTCAGTAACATACAGCACTGGTGTATCAGCAAAACCAAAGTGAATTCAATTGAGAAACAGAGTTCAAAGGGAGGAAAAACTGTGTTTCTTCTCTTCTTTTACAGCAAAATGAGATTTCACCAAGGTGAAGATGTTCTCTCCACATAAGGAGGTGTTTTGTACAACTCTGACTGACAGCAGACGGGCAAGGTTCAAAGGTCAAGGCTACGAAATCTGAATGTCAAGCTGAGTAGAAAACCTACCAGGCTTTCTGTTAGTACGCCTGAGAGTCATTACGTGTCAGCGACCAGTCCCGCAGAGAAAGAAGGAGCTGTGTAAAAAGGAACAGTCCCGTGATAGGTTTTCAGGACGGCACACCCTGGATGACAAACGGCCGGGACAGGATCCATGTGGACAGGATCCATGTGGACAGGATCCATGTGGACAGGATCCATACGAGGACGGCACCTCGCTGTCTTATGTCTGGTGGTTCAAAGAGCTAACACAATTTCCATGACTGGAAACCACTCCAAGGAGGATTGTAGCAACTGATGTAATAACTTCCAGATGACACAATATTTCATCAAATTGTGATACAGCAGCTGCTAGCTGTGTCTTAGTATATAGGCTTCTAAACATTTCTCCCAACACACCTGGCAGGGATGACGGGGGTTCACCCCTGTCTAGAGTCTGCGGCGTCATTCAGGTGTGTACAGGTCTCAGTGGATTAATCCAGTCGACCAATGATGGTGCAATAGCAGCTAATTTCACTGTAAATATACTATCAAATTAACAGAAAGTAGGCTTACTATTTTGCTTTCATTAGATAAAAGGTGAGAATAAGAAAGAGCAAGATAAAAAAAAGGCCCAACAGCAACACAAGATTTCTGCCCATAACAACCCAGCAGCAATGAATTCTTCACAGTGCCCAGAAAGTGAAATTGAAAAATTATTATTTGTATCACGTTTGGAAGAAAAATACAAACACTGGGCTCTCTGATCCCTCATAAAAAGCAACACATCTAAATATATTGGTTTACACGAGTGCTGTGTGTAGTTTAATGACCCCGTGATGCATTTCTCTGGGTATTAAAGGCCTCAAGATTCCCCAAAAAACCTTGCCAATATTCAGCGCTGCTATGTGAAAAAGTTTCTAATTAACTTACATGTTAATTAGGGCTACATTTATCTGAATGTTGGAAAAAATTATACTCATTTGAAGCTGAATTACAGACAGCACTATAAGCGCCGTGGACAGCGGCTGGCGAGATATCGGACCAAAAGCAAATGTGAGTTGGGAGGGCGAGGCAAGTGTTTCGGAAGTATACGCTCCACGGCGGGCCCTGTAATTACCACAGCCAGGGGCCTGCTCGACTTGGCACTCGTGTGGTCAGTGGGCCGGCCTTGACACCTTCACAAGGGCCCTCGGAAACCACAATGGCGGCGACAATGTCAGCGCTGCCCGCCCGACACGCTGACCCACCCGTGCCGGCAACGGATGATAACCTCCTTCACAGGGCAGTATGAGCTGATAATTAGGTGCTTAGCCATGGTCATACAGAAGTACAGATCTGATATGCAGGCTTGTCGAGTCACTGGGGAGGAGTTAAAAGGCTGTAGAGCAAGGGTAAAGAATTACAAGGGCTGGGAATTTGTGCTGCATATTAATTGCAGCCAATATAGAGGCCAGTGCCCACAGCCCACATGGCCATCTGGGCTCAGTTAGAGAGCAACCGGGACTCTGTAGAGGTTAACAAGAGCCTGTGTGAGTGTGTGTGCGCATTTATGACAGTCTGTGTGTGTGTATGTGCAAGTGTGCGTATGGGCACGCAGCGCCCATCCACATGGGCATATGTGCATGCGCAGAAGCTTAACTTTCTTCGGAACATTGAGCAAGGAATGAAAGTTTATGATGTGGTAGTATCCTTATGATTCTTAAGTCTCGGTTCAGAAAATATCTAAGAATCTTCCATCCATCCACTTGGGCTGGACCCCCCCTCGCTTCACTTCCATACTCTCAAGCACCTGCCAATAATTTACAAGGGAGCGGCATCCAAGATGGGCTGCGGGGCAAACACATCAGTTTGTTCCTCATTTGGCATCTGGCCTTTTTAATGCAGGATACGCCCGTATAACAAGGTGGGCGCACCGCTCCATGCAGAAGGAAATAAAAGTGTAACCTTAATCTGATCTTTAATCGGGACACGTTCATCGAGTCAAAGGGTCAAGTGTGAGCAACTATGTGTTTGCAAGTGAGTGTGCTATATGTTTCAGGCTGCAGAGGACCATACAAGTATGGTGCTTTTGCATCAAATATAAGTCAATTGCCATTTAATTTCTTTTTAATTTTAGCCAAATTTAATGTTGCTGTGGATAAAAAAAAAAATTGGACTATCAGGGGACAGTTACAATTCCTACTGAACTACAGCTAGCGGCTGGCAGTAAGACCTTTTTAAGGTAGAATATTTCCAATAAAACATTAAGAATTACATTAGGAATGATGAAGAAAATTGTTAAAATAGTCCCTCACTGGCACTACACAGTTCTATCAGAGCTAACCCTGATAGTATATGTGTGTGTTTTTGGAGACACAGTGTCCTTTCAAGGTGAAGTAATGGGCATCTTGCCAGCACTTGGCCCTTTGCAGGTTGTGTAATAAAAGATGTGGGGCACCAAATCGTCCATATGTCTTCCATTGCTCTAGTTGTCTGTGTCAGCGGGCTGAACGCAGAGAGTGACCTCCCATTAAACATCCACCTTCTTAACAGGGGATCAGATTGGCTCTCACGCCTCCTGCGATGTTAACATTATATCAAGCTACCGACTGGGAGAAACACATCAGCCTTATAGAGGTAATTACAAGCACAGATTGGAGAAAGTTTCTGTAGTGTATGGATACCTGTGTTTATAATGCCAGGGTCGGATTAACTGTCCAGGGGGATCTGGGAGGTGAAAATTAGATGTGGAGCTTGACCTTATGTTAGCAATTTTGAGTAAACTACTTTTTACCAAAGAAATAGCCCCAATAAAATCATTAAATATCGAGCATGTTGGATTATCTTAATTAATCAGGACATTGGTTCTGGAAAAATATCTATCAAATAACACTTAAATTAAGTGGCAAAACATGATTTTTGGTGATTTGGGTGAAATGACCCTTAAAAGATTCTTGATCTTGATTCTTCATCCATTGAAGATGCTTGATTTGACCTTTCTGACATGTACTTCTCATTTAGCATTACTCAAACATATGTGTTGCTAAACACATGTCAGTTTATTATACAGTTTCCCCTGAATCCTGTCCACTCCCGAAGCCTGCGGTCTCTGTTGTTGTCCACGTCCTGATGACACAAGGTGAAATAGTGTCCCATTACATGCCTGATCCACGGTATGCCCGGTGCACAGTATACCTGATACACTATATGCTAGATGCACTGTATGCCCCTGCCTCTACTTCATACTGTGATAACATTTAGGGCACATGCAGTATTATGATTATGACTGAAAAAGATGATAAGAATATTCCTTTTGCTTTAACAGCTTCAGCTCACATTATGAACTCGAGCTTGAGCAAATTTTATTGTCCCAAGTATCTAAACACAACAAGATTTTTCCCTTTCCTCCACTAAGCGCGGAACAGCATCAGAGTAGCCCCAGGGAACTACAGAGTTGGAGGAGCCACGAGCAGATGGCTTCACTCAGACACTGGCGTATGGAGACGGGTAGGGAAGGACCCTCGAAGCCCTGCAGAGCGCTCACGGGTGATAATGACCATCGGCTTTCTGTGTAGCAGAGTGTGTCTGCAAGTGCGTACCACTGGGAAGGGAGACGGAGCCGGGAGTGCTGAACCATTGAGGAAATGAGCCGGGGTGAAAGGGAATTGGAGAGCCGTCAATCAGGCCTTGATCCTGGCTCCTAAAAAAAAAAAAAAAAACTAACCCCTGGGCCCCCCACCACTTCTACCACCCGCGGGTCCTCTTAATCACCACATGGAGGCACATTGCCGATCCTAATGTTTTCCTTCAAGAGCCGTTTATTCCCTCTTTCCCTCTTTTTCTTCTGCAACCTTCATCTGCCTTACGAGTCAAGCTCCTCCTCCGGCTCTCTCTTTCTCTCGTCTCTGAGTGAGCTCTAACCGAAAAAGCAAAGTCAAGCCAGCCGCCACGTGTGTGTGTGTGTGTGTGTGTGTGTGTGTGTGTGTGTTTGCGGCCGCCCAGTGCGGAGAGGGCTCTATTTGTATTTCTAAGTGAACATGAGACACGCTGGAGAAGAAACGAGCGTGCTTGATAATCTTGGAGAGTAATGAAAAAGAGCATTAGCACAAAGTCTCAGGGGGGCTAATGAGCTCAAACCCCCTCAGCACAGGTTCCACTGAAGCCACTGACCGCTTTCTTGCCTTCATTCAAAAGCAAATGGATTGGAAAAAAGTGGGTTTGTAAAGCTGTCTGAACAAATAAGCATGGAAGGAGAACAAGGAAGTGTTTACTTTATCAGGCTTTCTTCACACCTCTCGCATCAGACTCTATGCAAGTGAAAATACTTTGTACAGTTTTCTTTTCGCAGAAAAAACAAGCACCAAAGTAATGCATGGAGCGAGATAAACATGGGCTGTTCTTTACATATTGTGCATAAATATTTTTTCCTCACATCAGGACAATCTGTCTTTTATAAATTGTTTTCTGAAACAATCATTAGCCGTTCTTCTCCCTGTGCTCTTATTAAAAATGGCAAATATAATGAGTACAACAGAAAGAGAGAGAATTCAAGCAGTCGTACCTGCTGCAAATATAAATACACATAAATGTATTTGGGCCTAAAAAAGACTAAAGAGTATTTCCCAGTTGGTGCAGACAAAAGGGAGCACTACCTGGCAATCATTAACTTAACATGATTTCCTCTCATCATACTGGTGATTGTTTCAGTGTGTGTATCTGTTCCCATTAAAGCTAAAATACTCTGTACTCATTATGATTTTAATGATAACCCAATCTTGTTATTTTCATCCCAGCAGTCGTTTGATGGGAGCAAGCAGACTGTTTTTCAAACGCAGCACTTCTCATTTCAGGATGAAATGTCATATGATGAGATTTGCAGAGTGCAGCTCTCCTCAATGACAAGATGAAGTGGTTGTTTTGACTGTGTAATCTGTGTGTGTGTTTGTGTGTGTGTGTGGGGGGGTGCTATTTACTTTTTTACAAGAGTGGTGCAAGTGATATAGAGCCTATCGTCACCTGTGGACAAGAGTTAGACCAAGAATTTGCTTAGGCAAAAATATTGGCCAAAATGTGCTTATCTGTGTATATGTCAGCTGATATGTTACAATAAATTGCAACACAGAAATGGCAAAGATACTGTGTTTCAAGTGGTTTAGAATCGATATCTCCACCACAGTACCACAGAGTTTGACCACGAGAGAGAACACTGACATATATTTTTCACCTGAAAAACAAAAAATGTTTGTTTGTGCTGTGTGTTATGTTATCAAAAGTGAATCAGGCTACACTGAGGACACAGGAAGTGAATAAAAGCACATTGTTGCACATCTTGTATTGTGCTTTATCACTGGCTCACACTGGTTACTGCTCATTGCTATAATGAACTGCATTTGTGTATTTGAAAGGAGTACTCCATTGATTCAGTACTGCACTCATGAGAGACAGATTAAAACAAGAATGGTCAATAGAGGCTGAAATATACTGCTTTTGAGTCCCTAGATAATGGAAACTCCAAAAGCGCTGGATACTACAATTCCCATAATGCAACTCAATAGTTGGTGTCATTAGACCTCCCATTACTGGTGACCACCCATGTCTCTCAAAGGCCCAGTTTATAATGCAGGTTTGTTGTGATGAATTGAAATGTCTCCACCCTAAAATTCAGGGTTATTTTCTCAGACTTGACAAAGCTCCCCCAGAGCCAAAGAACACAGGCTGGGTTAAAGTTAACATGACAAGTAAACTGAGTGTGTAAAATCAGCAGAGTGCCCCTTTATTGTTTAATTTTTCATTACATACAAACATCTTAATAGGCTGTGCTACTGATATTACTGATGCTGTCTGAACATCTTGGGTGGACAAAGAAGCTTTTTTTTGGTGACTGTTGTTTTAACCTGTTTGCATGCTGCAGTCTGACACATACACACATGTTGTTGCTTTGCTGTACTTGAGTGCTATTTAGCACTAAAACTATTTTCCCTGAGGATCTATTGAGTCTTCCAGCCCAAACCCTTGCTTTGTCAGGCAGAAACCCAGCATCATGTGATGATCTGAGAGCACAGCGGGTGCGGGCTCTGAAGCGGCAGCACTGTGCTGCGGCTCAGTCCCTTTGGAGAGTAAAGAAATGCAGCAGATACTTTGAGGAAAAAAATAAAATAAAAAATAAAGAGAGGATGAGATGAAATAAAATGAAACATTCATGATCACCCTGAGGAAATTGAACTGTTGCAGCAACAAAATACCAAAGGAATAAAACAAAAAACAGAATAGAATAGGATGAAATACAATAGAAATACAGTAAGAATGGGAAGCACGTACAGTTGGGAAGATTTAATCATAATGCAGCCAACAATTTCTTATGAGTTAGGTTGAAATGCATGTATGAACATATGAGAAAAATACAACTCCATGATGATTCATGTCTTACAGAATAAAGGAAATTATAAAGTCTACAAGCGACAAATGACTATTTTCATTATCGATTCACCTGCCAATCATTTTATTGGTTCATTGATTAACTGTTTGGTCTATAAACTCCCAAAGCTTATCCACTAATACACCATCCTCTCTATCAAAATAGCACTATTCATTCTGTCAAATACAGATGAAGCTTTAGGTTGGTCACATGATCCCAACTCCACTCAGTGTGTCAACATACGAAGACATGTGATGCAAAACACCACGGAGGAGCAAGAACAACAACAGGTGACTGGATTTCTCATCTGCACTGATGATAGACACTACCTCAGGCCATCACACACACACACACGGAGGAGGGGCGGAGTGTGAATGTATGACAGACTGAGAATGTGCTCAAGAGAGATTAAGAGGCAAGAATGTCTAAAGTTAGAAGCAAGACACAGGAGAAGAGGGGAAGTGAAGAAGAAAAAACAACAAAGAAACAACAAAGAAACACAGTTAAGCTGCATTCAAGTCGTGTGGGAATATCTGTCGGAAAGACTTGACTGTTAAAAACAACACAGGGGTGTTTTAACATGTTTGCGGTGCTCTTTAGTCACCAAGAGAGAAGTGTTCATGTGGAGTAAATGTGAAAAGATGGAGAACTCCACAGAAGTCTGAGCGAAAGTTCAGGTCTTAAAGCGGCTCTGTCTAACCACGGACTATTGCATGTATGTGACAAAGTGACAACATGGTGTGCATGTAAATACCTCTTTCACCAGGAAAACACCTGCATTGCAACCTAGTGATTGTATAGGTGCAACAAGATCAGACAGTATTAAAAAAGCTGATTTATGCTTAATGTAAGGCTTAATAAGGACTTATTATCAACTTACAAACTTATAAATCCATGTTGTCCTGTAAAACTGAAAATGTTAATAAAGTAGTAGGCAGTGCTGCAACAATTGGACAATTCATTGATTATTCAGCAGAACAGAAAATAATCGACAAGGGCGAGGGCGCAGCAACCAGGGGTAGAAAATTTCGGCCGTAACTAGAGCTGCAAAAATTTGTTGATCAATCGATTCAAAACGACACGTCAAATACTAAATGGAACCATTTTTTATAGGAAAGAAAGGAAAAGCAGGTGATGCTCTTTAAGCAAATACAGATTATAGATTTCAGTCACAATCAAAGTCTAGACAATATGATGAAGCACATCTTGCCGACATCGATTTAACAGTAGAGGAGGAGAAACTGTTTTTTTTGTATAAAAACATAGAAACATGTGAGGGAGAAATCTCTCTCTCTCTGTCTCTCTGTATATACAGCAAAGTACATATATAATATATACTGTGATCAAGAAACTTGCTACTAGTGATACTAATGTGAAGCAAGGTTTACATTTGCACAACAGAAACTGATGTAAAACTGAGAGGAAATGTATTTTATGTCCAACTTAACTAATGTTGTTTTTTTAAATATTAATTGTTGATAAATGGATTTTGGAAAATTTTGGAAAGGCAGGGGTTGGTGTAAAATGTTGATTAAACGACAAACAATTAATGAAGCAAAAATGCCAAATGTGCATTGACTCTCCCCTCTCAAACGTGAGGATGCCCAGTTTTTCTCTTGTCTATATCAGTGTATACTGTATTTAATACACACTTTTATACCACATTTGAACAGACTTAAACGATCCATGATAAATTAGAAAAGAATCAACAGATGGATCAACACACACTTCTTGCAGGCCTCGTTTTGGGGTTAGTTGGATTCACGCATGGCCTTAAGTGTGTATGAGCCCAACAGGACTTGCATGAGTTGGGGAAAAATGCTACAAATCCCTGCACAGTCGCCTCAGAGAGCCAGCTGTTGGTTCAATTAGAAATTAATTTGAAATATATGTTTCCCGACACTTGGCTGCTCTTGTTGGTGACACCAACCAGAAAGTTGAACAGTATTTAAAAGTAATTTGCACCACTTGAAAGACAAAATAAAGTGTTTACAAGTAAGTATGTAAATGTGGCATCAGTATTTTTTCTCCGCTCATTTTTCAAAAAGCTTTCTATTTTCCCAGGAGTGCACACTGCCTCTAGTGGAGGAATGGCACCCCTGCCAACTTGTCATCACTGCAGCATTCTTCTCAGTCACAAATACTAATTAGTCATACGTGAAGTCGAGGGGGAAAAAAACAACGGCAGCCACGCGAAGATGCAGGTGTTTGCTTCATGGGTTATTTGCATTTGCATTGCTGTCATTTAAACTGCAATTCTCTGCAGCAAACAACCCATCTAATCATATGTGTGAAGGGATGGAAGGGTGGAGGAGAGAGGGAGCGGCCTCCGATGATTCAGCCCCCCTCTGCGCCTCCAAAATGTCTCTAATTATCTCCATTTACCCCCCACAAACCTCTGCGAACCTAGCAGAGCCTTCCTCCCCTCGAACCCCCAACAGCGCAAGAATTATCCCGACTCCACCCTCTCCCATCTCAGCTGTAAACCGCCGCGTCTAGACACACACACACTTTCCCCCGGGGTTTCGTCACCCCGCAGCTCATCAGAACGGAAATGAGAGTTGAAAAAACAGGAAAAGAGAGGAGCGGGCGACGAGTGCCCTGAGATGTCGGGAAGAGTGATGAAACCTGAGATGTTTTTCGTGCAACGACGTGTCACATCTTTGTGTACAAACGGTAATTTACTCTGAATGGAGCAACGGGCGCTGAGATTTAGGGGGTACGCAATTTCACCAGGTAGGTGAAATGGCCCGGGGAGGGGGAAGGGGGGGGGGGGGGGGGGGCAATGGGCCTTTTGATGTACTCTGCGCTGACGTTTATGGAGAGCAATTTGAAAAAGCATGCATTTATTCAAACACAGAGACAGATGGAATCGTGCACACACAAACACTCGCGCACAGCCACAGTGTGGAAAAATGTGAGAACACACACTGTTTGGTGGCACATATGCGCACATCCTCACCTAGGCTCGAGTTTGCATACACCTAAACTTCCATCAGAGGTATGTACGAACACTCGGCAGCCCATCCGCTCACTAACACATAGATACAAGTGATACCACTTTCCTTATGCATACGCTCCTCTTGACAATCTGAAATGATACAAAAGTGTCTGGCAGCTTGAAATGGCAGGATGATGTTCAAACTGTGTAACTATTGATCCGATGATGCTTTAAAAAGGCCTTCTAAATGAACAATCCATAGCTCTTGTTATGTTGTCATTTCATTTTCAGACTAATAACAGCAGAGAGGCGAAAAAAGGGAAAAGAACAGCCTCTGTCCAAACATTTATGGAGCTCAATAAAACCTATGTGAGCCAAATCAAGGTGCTCACAGCAGGTTCATTAAGGTAACTATGCTGCTCTCTAAAAACTCGGGTTGTGGTTGCTTTTTCCAGGGAAAACTCCTCTGTTGCAGAGGAAATGGTTTATTTTATTTTTTTTTTGGTTTGTTTGAAATAAACAGAACTGTGTAATTCTCCTGGGCAGTGATAAAGCATGCAAAGATTAAGGGATCATTCTGGTTTATTACACTTCTGGTTTTATTTTCATACTTTAGCCTGATTACCTCAAGCAGTGGGACAAATTTGTCATTTTGCAAATCACAAGTTAAGTCTCCAGTCCTGAGTCAAGTTCAGAGTCCAGACCAACAAGTCCTCAAGACGAATCAAGACGAATAACGGCCAAGTCGACACCAACAAGTCCCAAGTCAACCAAGAAGTCTTCACTTGTGTTTCGAGTCATGAACAAGTTGTCATGCGCAATTCACCAAATTGAATGCCGATTTCAATGTTTAAGCAGTGAGCATAGTAAACCTGAAGAAAATTATGAATGCTTTTTATTTACTACTTTTAAAATAACAACATTTAGCTACAGTTAGTGTTGACCACAGCATAGTCTGAATGTGATCATTTGACATCATGTGTTGTCTGTGTGTTGGTGTGCAGTGCCAAACACACCTTTCCTTAAGGCCCATCCTACATGATTTGCTGCCATCGTATTTATTCAGGATTAAGGATTGTCAAGAAAATGGCTCACTGCCCACTTTCTTTCTTAATAATCTCTGGGCTTGGAGAGGATATCAGGTTATTCCAAGTCAAAATGCTAAAGTCCAAGTGAAGCCAAGAGTCACTGGTTTTCCCTAAAGTTCCAAAGTGGTAATAATCCCTCATTGCACATGAAAACTATGTGAGACCACAGACAGGTGTTCTCTAAGAAATGCACCACTTTAAGAGGTCTACTGTACATCTTCACAAGTGTAACCGTGCAGTGTATGTGTGTGTGTTGGGGGAAGGAAGCTATTCAGTATGAGCTGGTGACTGAAAATCACCGGCCCAATTATGAAACCCCTGCATGCTTTGTACCAACAAACAATAAATGAGGCCCGAGCATAATAAGCGTTTGTCGCAGCCAGACAGGTTGACATTAGCAGACGGAGACGGAGCCCCAGGCAGCTGAAGATTTGAAAAACAAATGACAAACGCTAAAGTCTCCATTCCAGTTTGTTGTTGCAATTCCTTCAGAGCATAGACACCTGTGCTGTTCTTAAAATCCACACTTCCCTACAGAGTTCACTGTAGTTACCGTCTCATAAGTTTGGCCTTCCCTTTTAAAAAACAGAAAGCTGCCAGGTAAGGCCAACATGACACTTAGTTCGCCCAAGCAATCGAGACGGCCTCCGTCTGTGGAATAGATTGCCACATCTTCAAATTGACTTGAGAGAAAGTAAACTCCAATGCTTCTCCTATCTCACATCTCAGGCCATTAGCTGCCACCTGAAAAAAATCGTTAGCGGTTTCTCTCAAATCCCTCCGGTTCATAAAATATTCACCTGTTACTGTCGGCAAGCTGGCTGGGCACCGCCAGGTTATTTAAGGGCAGGGACACAGATGCCCCCAGAGGCCCTGCGGGTGCACAAAGTCACACGGCCTCAATTAATCTCTGTCAGCCCTTGGACAATGTGACCTATACCTGTCCCTCCTCATGATGGGGTTTAATGGGTAGTAGGTGGCTTTGACTTGGCCGCCATCGTCCACTCAATTTATGGATATCCTATTGGAGCTGCAGCGCTGAGCCTGGCGGTGGGGCGAAGTATTGATTTAGTGTTTTGAAATACAGGCATTAAATCAGCCATTCACAGAGTTAGTTTAAAAGTCCATTACTCCCCTGCTTTTGTGTGTAGACTCCGCCAGGGATGAGAGGGAGGGCCGAAATAATGTTTGAAATCATTGAATAACCTGACATCTCCCTCTCTTCATCTCGTACGCCCCCTGAGCGGCATCAGCCCGAGCCGCCGCGCAGCACTAGCCCCCCCGCCGTCATTAGACAGGGCCCCGCTAAGCAGCCAGAAGATCACAAATAAACAAGATCAAGGAATGAGGTCAATGAATTAAGTGCAGCCCCTGTCGTGGCTACATTGTCTAATGCTGTCTGAAGACATTCCACTCACGCCATGCCTGAGCAAAAACAAGGCACCCCACCCCCTCACATGTTAATACACACACGAGCCTTACAGTGCACGGTGTCGGTAGTGAAGTAATGAATGTTTTTCTTTGTGAGCATTGAAGGCATACTGTATCTGTTATCTAATGACAAACACAACACAGGGACCCCTGGGACCTTGCTGGAAACTGTGAAGGAGAAACAGAGGACATTTTGCTCTGTAATGATGTATCCCGGCGCTGGGCACAAGACCACGTCCTTTCTTCAAATGAAGATACAGCACGCGGGAGAATTAAATCATGTTTGTCACTCGAAGAAAGCTTTGGACACCATCACGTCCCACTAATGGCCTGCCTGTGGAAAAGGCCACGAGGCAGGCAGCGTAACGATGGCAGGAAAATAAATAAATAAATGAAAGCAACATGCGCTGCATCATTATCTCTGGGTCTCGCTCTCTCCTGCTGCCTTGCTCCAGGTTGTACCCGCTATCTGCCTTTGCGCAGTCGGTGCCGTGCCGCCCCGCAGACGGAGGGCCCTCGCGACCGGGCCGCGCCAGATAACACTTCACCTCGTGTTAGCGTCACAGCTAGATTGCAACGAGGGGTTGAGATGCTCGGCGCAAGGCCACCGCCAATGCAACGCCCCGGAATAATCTTACAGCATGTGGGGCTTTTCATGCTTATGCATGGGCTTGTTTGCAAGTGCTTTGGGGTTTATTATGGAAGGAGAAGGGGGGGAGCTAGAGATGCCGGCACGTGCGGGTTTTATAAAACAGACAGTGGATTCTCTGTGTGTGTGTTTTCTAATCCACTTATGTTTGCGCCCTCAGGCTGTGACAGAGTGAAGTTAGAGAAGGGAGCATTGCATTAGGCTAACCTGCCAGCTAATGCTTTATTCGGGCAGCGAGCCCCGACACAACAAAATGAATCAGTCATCTCAGAGAGATGAAACACACAAATACATCTGGACCAAATGGGTTGCTCTAAATGGGATTGCTCTCTTTGGTCACAATCGTGAAATCCATGAAAGTTTCTGGGATAAGGGAGGAATGAAGGGAGATGAATTCAGGCGCAGGCAGCCCGGTAGTTGCTTCACCTCCAGTTGGGGGTTAGTCGTTGCTGAAGGATAAATTAACTACCTGTTAACCGCTCCATCTGGCCACAAGCTCCAGAGAGTAAGGAGAACCATGGAGTTATGCACTGTTCAAGACCCCCCGCCCCCACCACGATTCATACTTGCAACTAAGTCTGAGAGGTGATTTATGACACTCCCTGATGCAGGCGACTCGGGCCGCGCAGCCCATTCGAAGACGGACAGCGTCTTTTCTGTCCTGATTAAGAAGAGAATAATTCATCGCCGACTCGACGAACCTGGGTGTCACCTTTTGAGAGCAGCCAGATCTTGGCTTTTGGCAGCCAGAGGGGACTTTGTCGCCTGCGGACACGCTGCCGGACACGTCACTCTTTGCGCCTGACTGCAATCAAGACTGACAGTACTTGCACTTACAGAAACACACGCCTTAAAAGATGAGTTGGGAGATGGAGTGTGCTTAGTCAGTGCTTCAATATGTGCAGAGCAGTATAGGAGGCTGGATCTGCTTGGGTGCCCAGGTCAAAGGTCAGCTAACAGTGGCCAAGAGTGTCATGTAGTCTAGTGAATTATACAGTTACATCCCACATTAGTATGGATATGGTATCTTTCATAGGCAGATGATCAGATGTCTGAGAGCCCGTTGAGTCCGTCTGGAGGTCAGAAGGTTTTTCCAACTTGGCGTCCAGGAAGTAATCTCAGTCATTTGCCCCAGGTGAACACTATCAGATGCACCTGTCATTGCTGAATGGGAATGAGACTGGGGACACATAAAGCTAAGAGGAGCTCAGTCTGGTGATAGGGATATAAAGCTTTCTCCAACCCTCGGGCTAGATTCTCTAGTACGGCTGAAGTGGATTTCTGAGGAGAATTAAGGCCTCTTAATCTCTTTTGTCACTGTTCTGCCGAACTCAGCCAGGAGACAATGACTATTTCAGACAGGAAAGAGACTGATTTTCCACATTAAATTCAATAATAGCACTCCACGGTTTAATTATTTTGTACCCTAAATAACGGAAAAATGAGCCACTGTCAAAACTGGCAAAGTCCCATGGTGCAGAAGCACACTGTGAAGAATGCAGGATATGCTTATAAAACTGCAAGTTTGAATGTAAGTAGGCATATCTGTCATTAATTCTTTAATTTGGCATTTGTAAAACATGGCCATGGCTTTTGGATTCTTCCAACAGCAAGAACAGAAGGTAACCGAATCTGAACATACACCTTTTTTCTCAGTTACTACTCCAAATGGCAACTGTATGCGAATCCTCTACACTCGTAAGCATTCCCACAATCTCCTAGTACAGTCTCTCGCAGATGCTGAGTCTCAGTGATTACCATATAGTGCTAGGCGGGTGTCTTGGAGACAGACCAAGCCGCAGCCCATTGGGAATGAATGGATGCCTTCTCCAGTAATCCCGGATCATCCAGGCCCTGATTGAGGTAAGAGCCCTGTGCATCTCTGTGCATCACCCATCCTGTTTAGCTACCCAGACACATTAATGCCTACCATGCATAGGAAACAATCAGGGCCCGCGGACATAATCCTCACCCGAAGCTGTGTAAATAACTCAGCACAGCTCGGAGGGGGGTTAAGATAGCAAAGTCACATACCGAATGTGAGGGATACAGTTTTGGCATTCACGAGTCCCTGCGTTTGGCTAACGGAGCTTTGCAGCAGAAAAGGCGACAGGAAATCACTCAATGTGCATCAGCAGGAACGGTTCTGTGAAATGATTCAATTATAATGCAAACAGCTGTGTGCATACTGTATTTATGGATGTGTGCGAGTGTGTTTCAAGGTGTCTGTACTTTTTCCCACTCTGTCAGCACTCTGGTTTGACAGAGAGCTGTAAGGGAAAGGACAGGGCAATATTACTGGCTGTTTGTTTGGCGCGTTTCCCCCCGTCGCTCTGTCACTCTGGCTCAGCATCACAGCCTCTGACTGAGACGCTCTGACGGCTTCTCTGTCACATCGGCAGCGCGGCGGGAAGGCTGACTGATGGCCAGGACAGGCAAGAGGTGCAGGCTGGTTGGTGTGTAGCAGCAAAGCACAAACAAAAAATCTGTGTGTGTTTGCCTTTGCGCGCATAAGAAAGCACAGGGAGGGAGAAATAAATGTGCTGCCGTGAGGAGGTGCAGTGAATGTGAATGTGCATGCATGTAACGGAGGAAGAATGAGACGCCTTCAGCTATTCCTGTTTGTTTGCCTCTGTGGCTCGCAGTTCTGAGGCTTCACGTTGCTTGGATCACGCTGGAGCCACGGCCAGTCTTTCCAAAAGAAAAAGGACCCCAAAAAAAAAAAAAGAAAAGAAAAAGAAATCTCTCTCTGCGACACGGCCGAGATTTGAGTGGGGGGTGGTCATCCAAGTCCCGACGCCGCTGATCAATTAGCAGCAGCACACTTCTAATGAGCAGCTGATCCTTGAGGAAAGCCGGCAGCAGAGGGCTCTGCGTGGGAAACTGCACAGATACCAGCCATCTCTGGCTTCATGTGTTATTCATGCAGACAGGGCACTGGCACTGCAGGGTTGCCAACTTTGTGTCTGTGCAAAAGAATTTTTTGATTGAAACTTAGGAATCCCACTGTATGCATTAGTCTTTGAAGCTGCATTAAGCAGTCTTAACCTCTATCGACTTCTACTGGCAAAAAGTAAGACCTGAGGCAACACCGAAAGAGGTTGTATATACTGTAGAGAGTATAGAAACAATAACGTCATTGAGTAACTGCAGCTGACATCAAATGAAAAAGGGTTGAGATGTAATATGTCACCATGCAAAATACTGTGATAAATACTGTAATAAAATGCTGCTTTGTCACTGTCCTTTTCTGGCTTGGGAACAAGGCATTTTAGCTTTCATAGCTGAAACTCACTCACTGCACCATCCATCAGTGAGCTGAAAATGCCACTGGAGGGGGGGCTGGGGTGGGATTGTAACTGTTGAGTCATTGGTATTAATTAAAAACCCTTTCAATTATTTGCAGGTCTTATGATAATTTCATAGATTTTTTTTCTTTTTGTGCACCTTTAGTCCCCTCAGATTTTTGGACATATGCCATTTTCTTAGAATAAAATCAGTGGTAGACGAATAATTTTAAATGAGTTTACTCTTAACATGATAGAAATGTTAGCGCTGTCACATCACATCTGTGGGTTTAATTGGAGTTTGACTTGTTCTCCCCACACCTGCGTGGGTTTCCTCCAGGTGCTCCGGTTCTCTCCCACAGTTAGATAAACTGGAGACTCTAAACTGATCATAGGTATCGTTGTGGTTGCCTGAATGGCGTGGTAGTGGTCTGTTTAAGCGTTTTACATGACTGTATTTACATTTTACTATAATGATCCTGTTAACAACACTACAACGCTTGTACGTGTGTGGTGGTGTGTGTGTTACAATCTTGTGCACCTAGTGTTTCTAAGCAGATTTAATTTTCACGCGATTAAAATGTTTGTTATAACTATTCTATGCTAACACAACATTAATTGATGGAGGACACAACAAGAAACCCTTAAATTAAGCAATATATTGTAGCAGTGCAGTAACATTATTTCTTTCTGCAAGTGCTTTCTGAAAAAGCACAGAAAAAGGCATACTGCTGCAGCAGAATCAAGAATTTTTGAAACTCCATTTGCATTTAAAATAATAATAAAGACAGCAAGTACCTGATAAAGTGCGTATTTTGTAGTGTGCATCTTGACGTTTTAATGCTGGATCACTGTGGATTACACTTCCACTAAATGTCTGAATTTTTTGGGGGGGAGGGGGGGGGAGATAAAGTTTCTATGAGAGCTACACGAGGTGTGAATGTCATCTTGGTGGCAGAAACATGCGCTGAATGCAGACAAACAGATACAGACATGAACACACACATCCACACACATCCTAAGTCTCATCTAAGAAGACAGGAGAGACTAAGCCCTGAGGATAATGGGCAGACAGCGCTGTGTGTCTTCTTTCATTTTGGCAGTAGGAGAAGAAATGAGAGTTAAGGCACTCAGGAGACACATTCTTCAAGTAGACAGATCGCTTCTACAAATACACCCGGTCCCCTGTGGAGGAGCACGTTCCTCAGAGAAGACGCTCCTCGAAAAGATATTCAGTAGAATTTACTAGAACATCAGAGGAAGGGGGAGGGGGGGAGCAATAACCTCCCTCATAAACCTGTCTTTACATTAGAGCATTGACGAAAATAATCCCACACGTTGCCTCAAAAGCAACAGGCAGCATTTGGCATTGAAGTCTTGGGACCTCTCTCAGCATGGGCAGCCTATTTAGCAATATAACACATTCCTCAGAACCCTTGAGAATGATTATAATTAGAGTCTATTGTATATGAGTCATTGAGAAAGTGGGTAATTTATTTGCAAGAGGGATGATATGCCAACTATCAGCCACCAGCTCCTTTTCCTCCGTCCTTTTTTAATAGAAGCACTGATCACCAGTTTGTTAATGAAGCATCAATGATTGCTGGAGCATTTTTTCCAGTATTTTTTTTTCTTGGGGGTGGGGGGGGTAGGAAAAGCTGTTGTTAGGGACAAAATACCACCAATTTTCTAATTTTCTACTCGTCACTCAATAAAGGAAAGTCTATGGTCTGTCAGAGCAGGACTGTAATTATCAACCATTTCAACAAGAATCTGGAAACTTAGCAATCAGCACTACAGTACATGAATCATAACAACCATAGATTATACAGCATGGCATTCTACAATAAATGCATCTTTCAAAATTGTTGTATAATCACTCCTATTCATGGCTGAGGGTCTTTGCAATCAGATTTACTTGTGTTATTGGCTGGAGTAATCAAGCCATATAGCCACATTCCGGTGTGATCTGCAGTCAGGCCTGGAGACTGGAAAGTGGAAAACACAGCACAGGTGCTAGTGTGGTGGGGAATTATATTGGTAGAACAGAGCGCGTTGGCCGAGAGAAGTAGAACATGAACTGAGAAGTGGGAGCAAAAAGTTACGATGAGTTCAAGCGATGCTAGAAAGTGGGATGTCGGGGTCTCGTTCCTACAGTTTGGAAGCATTCGGGTGAACTGCCAGCGTCCCACTTGGCAGCTCGTACTGTATTTACGGTAAATCCGATCTGACATGAATGCAGCATAAATCTGACTGATATATTTACAGCCTCCTGCTCACATTAGATGCACCAGTTTAGTTTGTGAAGAGTCTGTCAGTTATGACAGTTCACATTTATGCCAGTGGACTGACTGACACCAAAGACACAATGGAAAGGGAACTGACTGATATGGATTTTTTTGGATAGTGCAATACAACATATTTTAGAATAATCTGCCATTGCTGATATGTAATGCTGGTATGCTGATGTGCACCTATTGATTTTAGCATTTTCTTGTTTTATTTAGTGTTTTAACTTCTTGTCGGGATGAAAAGGTATCTGATATAGCAGTTAGGCTGTCATGAGTACAGCCTGACCACGACTGGAGGCAGATACTGATATCGAATTGATATTTGGTAGCTTAAAGATTCCGATGACGGTATATATGGGCCAATGATATATTTGTTTTATGGCATCTCTGTACTGCAATGTCTTGGTACTTAACGGCCAACATCAACACCGATACCAATATACATGTATCTGCAATAGGTTACTGTCGTCCGATTCATCGCTCTAAGCATGAAGGCTGAAACTCTCCACAAGTGACTTGAGTCTTAGTTCCGATAACAAAACAACACTCTTTGGGAAACAAAGTACTTTTTTTTTTACAAAAGTACAAGAACCTTGCCTGATTAATAAAACGGAAACAACTGAGTTGACAGTTTTCGATACTTGGTGCTTCACACACACACACACACACCCCCCCAGACACTTAGGATAGTAACTAGGGTTGGGGTCGGGTTAGGTTTCATTCTGGATCTGGTTGCCGGTTGACTCAATACCCACAGTAGGTTCATTAAGTTATGATGCTAACAAATCTTTAATTTTTATCTCTCGTCGCTCCTTTTTTATTAGCAAAAAGCAAAAAGCAGTGTGGAAAACATTTAGGAAGCAAGCTTCTCCATTTTAGCTGGTCCCGACTGTTGCTTTTTTCCGGGCACTGGCTGCAGACTAAATCAGCAGAATCATCAACTAAAATTGAACTTTTGTTTGTTCTCATGTTGCTCTCTGCAAGCCGGCGTCTGTCCTCGACCAGCATTTTATATCTCATATTAGGCTATGTAGCGTTCACCTCATTTTTGGGTTGTAGCTACATGTTGTCCACATTAATTATGGTGGTTGGTGATCTTTGCGTTTTAGTTATTAATAATTTTGATTACTTAAAATTGTTGAAAGCTGAACCTTTCTGAACAAAGGACAGAGATTCGAAAAGAACTCCAACAATTATAACAATAATAACAAATCCTATTTATGCATAGGCCTACTTGAGCAGCATGTTACAAAAAGCTTCCATTGAATCAAGACAGATTAAGCACATCCCCTAAATAACAGGTGCAGTAGATCATCATGATATACATCATGTCCAGCATACCACCGGTGGATGACACTACCTGTCTGATATTTATATTTTTAATAAAAGGCCTGTATCAGCAGACCAATACATCAGCCAAATAGTCACAACAAGTCGCTCTACTCTGCAGCCGTGGAGGCTGGAGGTGAGAGATCAGGTCCACAGATCATCAATCAGACCAGAGCATCGACTCTTCTGCGTGCCTGCTCCAAGGTCACGCTGTACAGTCCTGGGAAGCCTCTTTACTCCAGGACACAGTCCTTGAGTTTGACCATTCATCATCGGTAACCCCGGAGCAGGCCAGCAGACAGGCCCATTCAGCCGCTGCCCCGTGAAGCAGCCCCGCAGCCGCATTGGGTCTGCGTTTAAGACAGGCCTGTGGTACACCGTGCTACTTGGAGGGTGACACTTCAGGGAGGATGCCCCAGAAAACTTGCTGAGCTCATCCCCAGTCGAATGGGGCATCTTTAACTGAACTCTTATATATAGACAGACACAGTTACAGCGCGAACACAAGACTGCTTCCTGTCTCCCTCACCTGCAAAGTGCCTCCCTTGGGTGTTTTGAAGTCTTGAAAGAAGGCAGAGACGGCAGAGGGCCAGGAGAATAAATAGATTGCGCTCTCTTTCTCTCTCCCTCTCTGCATGTAAAGATAATCAGCATGGATATTTTCCACACGGGGAATTATGTAGTCCCACTTTTAAAGTATCTGCGGACTGGTTGGACTTTGCATTAAGTGCAGCGCCACAATCAAGGAGACAAATCGGATGTGGGTCCTGCCCTATCTTGACAAACGAGCAGTTCTTACCAGGGCCTAATGGTCTCTAACATGAGCCTTGTGCGGTATTGCGCCTTAATGAGACTTCTCCCTTCAGTGCGAGTTCTTTCCGTGCGTGTTTGCTCTGACGCGCACAGTTCCACAGATGGAGCTCTGCCACAGGGACCACACAGCTGCACACAGTGTCTTCGCTGTGTTCGAAACGGTGGACAACAGTCCCTCTATGCTTCGCACAGTCACTAAGTAGCCCTCTCATCTTCCTCCTCTCCTAACCTCTGTCTCTTCTTCACTCTTCCTTCAGCCTGCAGCCGAAGACAGATATATTGTTATTGAGGTGCTGCAAACTTTCAGCTCTCTCCGTTATTTCTCCCTCCATCTTGTACTCCCCCCCCCCCCCCCCATCACTGTGACTTCTTGTTCCTACAGCTCATTCTGCCTTTCTTTCTGCAGCAATCACTCTCTGTCCATCCCGTTGCCTCAGTCTCCTGTAGACTCTGATAATGAGAGTATACGGTTTTGCTTCCCTGCTCTCGTTTTCTCTGCGAGTAACACGCTGCTTTGCTGTTGCGATACAGGGTTTAAATCCTCCAGCGCAGCCCGCCGGCACCACTGCAGCTGCCCACTGGGCCGGAATAAATCCGGGAGCCTCCAGTCTCGCCTCTGAATGGGCCCACGCCCCTGAAAGCGAGCCCAGAACAATCCCCCACCCCGCTGCATGCATCAATCCAGCAGCAATGAACCCAAAAGGCCTTCCTCTGGGAGGTTTAGCTTCCCTCCCTCCTTTTCCTGCACTGCCTTCACAAAGGATGATTTCAGCTGCCTAATCAACTAGAAAAAAAACTTGTGCCCTCCTCCCAGTCCCTACTACAACCACATCCCCTCCTCCTCCTATTCCACCATGCAAATTTCACATGCCACTGATTTTGTTTTTCATAACATGAAGGGAGAGGGCGATTGCTCCAAACAACATTTTCTCCCAAGCATATTTGAAATGTCAACATCATTAAGACCAACTGTCAAATTTAGTGACAGGGAAAGGGCCCCCATCTACCTAATCATTATAGCCTCATGCCAAGTCTTTAAAAAATCTGGGGAAAAAGGTTGTTTTTCTGTCAAAGCTCTACAGGCTTACATCCCCGCCTGCATACACAGGTAATGATCTCAGTGACAGAATCAGGCAATTACTGGACATTTTTATTCATGCCCCGGGCTAGGTCAAAACTAACACACCCACACACACCCACACGCTCACTGAGTCCTTTTTCTGGTCTGACTCCCCCCTCAAGCAGTCACCTAGTCAGAGTTTGGGCAGAGCAAACAGCCCCGGGCCCCTCAGGCGAACCCTGCCGCCAAAATCCCCACAAGCATCCCCCTCCCCAACACAACTTGTCTTGCACCAGCAAAAGTTAGAGGTCAGTCCTGAGTCAGGTGTGCAGAGCCAGGACTTCATTTACCAGGCGCTTTATAAAGGCACAAGGATGGTGGTGGAGGAGGTGGTGGTGGTGGGGGTTATAATCAGTTGTGGTCTTAATCAATACTACAACGGTGGCCTATGGGGAGCCCTTATCTTTCATAACTGATTACTAAGCAGTAGTGGTATCAGCAGCAGTGACAGTATTGGTTCTAGTGGTAGAAAAGGGATTGGCAGCTAAAACAGCAGTTGTAGTCGTAGCTTTGGAGAAAGCGTATCAGGAACAATAGCAGCAGTCACATTGCTAGCAGCAGCAGCGGTGGTGGAACCACTTGTAGATGCACTAAGAGCATCACACAGCAGTGGCATATGACAGGGTTGGCCCATTAGGTTGTGCAAGTGTCCTATTTTCCCAGAGCTGACACATTAACTCAACACATCCGGGCTGCCGCACCGCAACTACGTCTCCTGTCAGCATTAGGGCTGCAACCAATGATTTTCATTATCTTTTCTTCTCAATTAATGGATTCATCTTTTGTTCTTTAAAATTTCAGAGAACGGTGAAAAACATTCATCTAATGTTCCCACAGTCCAAGGTGTCGCCTCTAAATTGCTTGTTTTGTCAGACCAACTGTCCCAAGACATTCACTTTACCATCACATGAGACAAAGAAAAGCAACGAATACTCAAAATTTAGAAGCTGGAACAAGGTAATGTTGACATTTGTGCTTGGAAAATTAATATTATTAGTAGATTATTAGCAGTATAGCAGAGGAAGCATTGGTATTTGGAGCACTGGTAGTAATAGCAGTAGTATGAGTAGCAGAAGTAATAGAAGCAGTGGCAGATGTAGAGTAGCATTAGTATTAAGCAGCAGTAGCACTTTACTAAGTACTTTGCAGCAGTGGAAGTAGAAGTAGTACTGGTATCAGTATTAGTAGAATAACTTGTAGCAGCAGCAGCATTCACACTTACAGCAGCGTTAGTACAATTATTATTAGTAGCATCTGTACAGCATTAGAAAGAGTATTAGCAGTAGCAGTGCTGGTGATGATGGCCCAGTAATGGTAGTGGTATATTGGTAAAGTGTACATTAAAATCCTTTCAGTGACATGTGTGAATAAAGATTTCACACTCAACACTTGCACTTTTCTGCACTTTTGCTTTTTTCCCCCCTTACCTAAGCACACGTCTGTCCGTCACCGTTTTGCGTGTCAGTGAGCACTTTTTGGCTGCAAGGTGAGTCTTGTTGCCGGGCATTCCCACATCTGTGCTGCAGTAAGCAGTCCAGTAGGTGAGCGATTCGTGCCTCCAGCCCGGCCAATTAAGTACAAACAAATCAACTTAATTAGGCAGGAGACCGCTTAGCTATGGATTTACAGGAAACCACACCAAAACATGCTGGCCATCCGCGGATATTACAAACTTTTTAGCCTTTGCCCACATGGTGGGTTATGCTTTAAATACCCCCCAACCCCCCAATACTGTGCCCAGCCAACCAGCCATACTAAACCTTCTATTAGTGATTCTACTTATACTCTCCCTTCTTTGCCTCTGCAGATTCACCCTGCCTTGTACAGTAATCCCTCTCCAGCAGATTCTTAATTAAACATGGGACAACACATGGGGTCAAAGATGTCGCCCGGGCAGCAGGGACACGTAGGCAAAAGTGGGCTCGTACTCGTGTCGGGCTGTTCTACAGAGCCCCGTATTCAAACGCTCTTCCTTTCTCTGAAGACGGGGGGAAAAAAAGGACGAAAAAAAAGAGCTGTCATTTTTGACAGGATTCCTAATCTGCGGCCCCTATTAATTGCTCCACCCTCCCTGAATGCACTCATGCGTATACAGACTGAGGACAAGGCGCACACACATTCACACACAAACGCTGTTTAAGTCAACTGTTACTGTCCTTGGCTGCAGCCTCTAAAAATGAAGACGTGACTGACTCCATTACCATAAAGTAAGCACTGCCGTAAATCACTTTCTGGAAAGTGAAGAACTCTTTCTCTGCTCCACCCTCTCCCCCCACTCTCTCCATGATTGGCAGGTTTAATTAACAACGGGTCTTCCGGCCCAGCAGAAAGTGGGTGACAGAGTTGGCGAATGGTATGGGCAGAGTGGAGGGGGGTGGTGGATGTGGAGATATAAAAACAATACATAGCCTACTTTTGTGTGCATATAATTAGAGATGTCTGGGACTTGCTACAGGCCCGCGTGGGTGTGGCTGCACAGATTCAGGCAGAGGCAATTTATGTGCAAACCGTCCCTTAGGAGTGACAATGACAAACACGTCGTTCTACATATCCATTCCTCTCTCCCGCTAACCACATCAGGGCCGCTCTAACCCCTTCCTGCACTTAAGTAAGTAGTAGTTTTTAAGTACATGACATACGATATGGAAGGAGGCGGCAAAAGAATCGGATCGGGATGTCAGGTGGCAAATTTGCATTACTAAAAATGAAAAATAACCTTCCTCTGGCAGCTGAGTCAGGAATTTGTACTAACCTCTTTCCTTAAGGTTGAAGCACAGCCTTTTCCTGCCATGTCCCCGAGGTTTGATAACTTGGTCCCAGTCCCTTCTATATTTATATGATCCCTTTAGGCCACATTATCCATAAGTACAATATTTCTTTTTACAGTTATGCTGACAACACTTAGCTTTACTTACCCTTATAGCCCAGCAACAGCAATGAATTATCAGACCTTAACTGCCTCCAGGAGTGGATGTCCTGGAGGCAGTTAAGGTCTTTCTCCAACTCAGTGAGAATAACTCATAAAGTTATGTTAACTCAGTCAATGGCACGCAGCAAGCATATATGTATCTTTTGCATGAAGAAATTCTATGTGATAACATTGGCCACTACTAGAATAACACACTCGAATCTAGACAGTGGAGTAAACCGAGTATTGTGGGTATGTAAGCAACCAGGTTTTGCCAATGAAGACGAATGTGTGGAATAAAACAGGCAATGTCTCTGGTTCTGCTGCGCTGACTTTGATCCTGTTGTTTTTACTTGCCATCCACTGTGAGTCCGACAGGGATACAGGAGTACAAAGCTAGATCAGTGAGGTGTTCTTTTTAAGTGCAACACATACTGGCACATGAAGTCGCATCATTTGACAATCATAGCACACACTGAATATTCCAGATAAACACAAAAAGTAGCCAAAGCACAGTTGCCGGGATGTGGCGCAAGAACGTGATACGTACGCCCCGCGTGTCTCAACACTTCTGACATCCCATCCCCATGCATTTTACAGACTGGCTTAAACTGTTGCTGATTTTTAGGATTATTTTCTACAGGTGTCACTTGTCTCCAACTCTGATGCTGATACAGAAGCTTTTCTACCCAGATGAGAGTTACATTTTGAAATACAACTCAATACTCAATATTATGGGAATAGTTTTGACCCTAAATTGCTTTTAGTAATCCAGCCTAAAAATGTATTGTAATTACCTTTATGGAATTGTTTTGGCATGAATTTAGTCAGTGGCAGCATCAATCATAAAATATGGGTGCCATCTTCAATAACCCACATCAGTTTAACTCCATGAGTTACCTATTTCCAACCCAGTGCTCCAGAGCCAGTGCTCCTCCTGTGGCTGAACATTTTCTTTAGTTTCATAATACATTGACACCAGCAAGAAACTTCTACATGAAACACAGAATGGGAAAAAAAAAAATAGTTCAGCCTTTTGATGGCAAGCTTACTGCTGCTCTCAGCAATTTTCTAGGTCAACATACAGGAGGCTGTGTTTAAACCAACTCACAAACAACATATGTCATCTGCTGCCTTATGCAAGGGCAAACAAAGTAGATCTGTTTTCAGCGTCTACTCAGGTCATCCCTGCATCATCCCTCCGGTGTCTGGGCCAGCCTCATCATCCTCTCCTGCCCTATTATGGCTGTGTACGGGCTCGGTGACCCCGGCCACGGTGCCATCTGCTCAGAATCTATTGATGCTGAGATTAGGGGTGGAGGCCAGGAGGGCACGGGGACGCGCATGTTCCCAACTGGAGATGCCCCCCCACCGCCCCCCCACCCCCACTTGGCCCGGCCCGCTAGATCAGACGACGGAGGGAAGATGAAAGGTGTTGCTCGGAGTTGCGGTGCAGACAGAAAGCCAACCACCAGCTGATTTCCATGCTGTTTCCCGACAGCTTCCACCGATATAATCAATAATCCCCCTACCCCCCTCCTGTACTCCAGAAACTCCCCTCTTTTCCCCACTTCCTCCACTTCACTCTCTGCCTCTTTTTCTCCGCCTCCATCTGATATGCTGCACCTGCACTTGAAGGTCTTGCTTATTGAATCAATGATTCAATGCCTCCTGTAACGGCGAGCTTATAAAAACCGCAACATCGCGCTCTGGGCACCAGCAGCAATACGTCTCATAAAACAGAAAGAGGATTTTAGAGGTATATGCCTCCAATCATTCTCAGCTGGGCCAACGCACTCCTCTGTGAATGCAAAGATGCTACAGCTCGCTCATTCCCATGCAGGCCACGATCTGCCAGCTCCTCGCTCATGAATGTAATCCTTTACGTTTATCTGTCTGAGTTCAGAGGCCATGGGGTCCGCCAGCACCTGTGCTCACCACCAATGCAGGCGTCGTTTGGAAGGCAAACACAGCAGATGCTGGCCCAGGTGCTACTGCATCTTAGAACTGCCAAAATAGCGCCATCGTCTGAATCGCTGCCAAGATGGCCCCTCCACACAGAAGTCAAGAGGGAAGGTGGGGAGAAGAGACGGAACTAACAGAAAACGCGCATGCCAAGCGATCTCTGAAAAGGAGCAGAGGAAGGACAGATGGGTTGAGAGGCAAGAGGGCCGGGATGGGGAAGCAGGGCATCGACACTGCCAGGGTTAAAGGTTTGATACCCAGCGGGAACACCTACCCTGGAAGTGTTTATTAATTTCACTTTCAATCCCTTCTCCAGGAGAAGTCAGCTTCTTTCACACATCAAACTGACACAGTTCTTCCCAATCACAGGGGGGAACTGCTTGGTGTAAAGTCGTGAGCATGCTTCAGTAGAAGTGCTTGTACAGATTGTGATTTTAAATTTAGGAAAAATGGGAGCGCTGGTACCAGATCAGTACTCGGCACCGGAAGAGAAATTGAATGGCTACTGCCTCTCACCCCTCTCTATTACCAGTTTTTGAACCAGATAGCTGTTGTGAACGGCTATAAATATGTGCAACTGCACAGGAAAGGTTGCGGGTTATGTGCTTGAGAGCACCTCTGGAGTACTTGCAGATGGAGGCGGGGGTATTACTCATCAACCCCCCACACCTTCTTCAGCTTGCACACCGGAGCGCTGACACTTCGTGTATACCATTACAAAGTAAGATGCTACAGAAAAAGGGCAACACTGAGTCACAAAAAGTGGCACTGATCCAAATTTACTTACGGGAGGAGGAAGGGAAGAAGCCGGTGATGAAGACGTCCCGCAGTGATAGCAGACACACAGGTGTTGCTGCTCATGCTGCATAACCTCCCCTGCTGTGCACAGGAGGGTCACTGCTAACCTTGACAGGGGTGAGCAGGCGCTGCCGCAGTGCCCTTGTTCACTCCACTGAGGGACATGTCATATTATTTATTTATTAATTTGACTTTTTTTCTTACAAGTTTCCCTTCAACTTTTAATATCTCTTGTGCGCCACGGGGACACTCGGAGGCCCACAGGTTTGATAACTTTAAACGCCTACTTTTTAAAGTGTAATATCTACAGCTACCCTGGGACCAGCACACTCCGGGTCTTGCTCCATATCACTGATTTTTTTCTTTCTTTTTTTTTCCGTATCTTACAAAAATGAAGGGTAAGATACAACAAGGAGTGAGCTTGTAGTTTGGCAGTTAATCTAACTTGAGTTCAGTTTATCAGCACTGTGGTCTTCTGCATTGATGACATGGGGGACTAAACATGTGAGCCCAAGAGGGGAAAACTCTGGGAGATAAAGAGCTGAGGAGGAGGCAGCAGAGCTGAAAAGAAAAAGCTTTTGGCACCATGTGGTTATTTTACCCGAGAAGCTGCAGAGAGGAAAGGAAGCAAGAGGAATGCCATTCCCGCAGTTTGGCCCCAGATGTCATCTCAATCTAAAGCGACAATTGCTGACAGCACTGCCGCAAAATCATCCCGTGGCTAACCTCTGACCCCGTCTGCTGAACCCGCTGCATGGCCGTCTCACACCACAGCGATAACCGAGCGACGGTTTCCTGTCCGCTGCCCGCGTCACGACTCACATCAACCTGTCATCAGTCGTGACAGATCCGACCACAGGTTTCACGGCCTGGGGAACGGCTTGGACAATTGGCTCAGCCGCCAAAAGTGTAAACGCACCGTCGGCCAGGCAGCACAAGCGATAGGGGAATATTTATAAAGATTATTCATGGCTGGCTGTCAGCGGCGGCGACATATCTGGGAGGTAATGGCAGCAGCAGCCGAATCTGACAGAGAGCAGGACTGGACTAAATGTACAGGCAGCCGTCACTGCAGAACAGTCATGCTCCTGCATATCTCAGCTCTGTGTCCAACTCATCCTTAATACAGGCACACAGCCGTAGCTACAACCGAGAGGATTCTCCATCATCAATCTCCCCTGCCATCCCCAACAAGTTTGCCATGTCTGTGTGCGCAGAGCAATGATTTTAATACCACGGGGTAAATTACCCTTGAATGGAAAAAATCCTCCCTCAAACACTGTTATCTATCATCAATCTGTGATGCTGAGTGCATTCCAGGGCTTAAATTGTGAAGAAGTACTCTAATTTACTTTGCTGGTATACACACTTTCCTCGACCTGCTTTGTCTACTTCCTCCAAGTATGGCTTGTTGGGTATCATTTGAAAGTTTTTGATAATAGTGCTGATACCATACCTGATTTTCAATATTGATACTTTTGAATACCTAATGTTGAAGAAAAAAATCAAAAATTATATATACAGATTAATTTCACAGAAGAGGCCAAAGTTCTAGTCTAAACACAAGCAGCTGTACAAGGAATTTGAATTTGCCTTAAATACCCAGCCATAGAGAATATACATTATAGTATGTGTACTGTGTATAACAGTTTTTGCAGCTATTTTACAAGAAATCAATTAACTTTATTGTGTTGTACACCGGAAATGAGACTCAAGACTTCGTTTCCAATACAGTTTTGTGTTTAGCTAAATTTGATGTAGAGCTGGAATTTTAAACTTATCTTCAATATTTATTGTATTTCTAAATTAGTTAACTTTATAATTGGAATCCCTGAAACTAATGGACAACAAGAAAGAATGAAAACTGTATACTTGTGATAAGGGATTTATCATCAGAACTCCCTTCATTTTATTGTATTTTTATTTTTTTTACTTTGTTAGGGCATTTATCTTCATACCTTTGTCTTAAATTTAAGTTATATTTGTATTTTGCTTTATAATAATTTGTATCACAGGGTTAGGGTTAGCAGGGTTTGTAATTTCTACTGTTTTGAAGTTAACATGATAAATGTTGCATGCTCCTATCCTATTCCACATGGATACAAAGCCAAAATGACTTGTGTACGGAAACGTAATTAATTAAATAAATTCACAAAGATTGTTTACCTTCCTAAAATCTTCCTTGCCCTTGTCACTGTCAGTAGCACCTCTGTATCCCTTGGTGCTGTCCATCGTGAGACAATAGTGTCCATCAAAAGGCGCATTCAAAGACCAAGCAGCATACTGACTTTTTTTGAGCATGCTTAATTTTGTCCCTCTACATACTCATACAAACTTGCTTACAAATGCCGTGTGTTTTTTTAATAGTTGAAACACAGCACCAGTGTTCTCAGTTAGGGAAAGTCAATATACACTACCAAAGCAACACAAAGGCCCACGGATGCAATGCACATCACCACCAACTGTTAACCGACGGTGTTTTAAGGTGAAATTGTTTGAGGTTCATTCTTTCAGATTTGACAAGATAAGTGCTCCTGCCTGGCTTGATGATATTTCCTTTCTTGAGGCTGTTAGAGGAATTAAGAGACACTTTGCTGACATGAAACGTGGTCGAGTTTTCAGAGACAGATATTGTTGTCAGTGCAATTACTTCGCCGCAGTCGGGCAACCTGCCTGTGCGGCTGCTTTCAGAGCATCATCCTCACACTCTCAATGCTCTGTGGATAATTTGAGACATGATCTGTGGCAGACACTGAGCTATTATACTGAAGAAGAGAAGGACTGGAGGAGTGCCGAGAGGGATCTCGGCCACTTGGAGCTTTTCTAAAATGTGCTAAAAAGCAAGCTGATGTCTGAGTGTCATCTGTAGTTGAAAAGTCTGGATGCTTTAAACTCCTTGGCTTTTGTTGCCCTGGCAGCAGGTCAGCCCTCTGAGACTCTATGATCAAACAATTAGCAGCACTCTGCATACCTGCGACAGACAGCAAATTCCAGCATCCAAAACATTCCACCAGCAGCTGATTCTCAGAAAGCTGAGGCGCTCATGGTATGTGAAATTACTTCATCTCAACTATTTTACTGATTTCATGAAGCGTTCCATCCGGCAGATCATTACACAGCTTGTTGAAATAAAACGAGAGCTGTGCGAAGCAATGAAATGAGTCACCGAGGGAAGAGTGAGCAGCAGCAATCACAAACCCAGCAGCTTTCTTTTAAGTAATCTAAACCGAATACCAACGCAGGCACATCACCAACACGAGACGACGCCTAAAAGTGAGCAAATTAACTTTATTGTCTAAACACGTTTAGCGATCAGCTTGACAGGCAGTGCGGCGCCTGCTGGCAGAACTCCATCTGCTCTGTAATGATTTGTTGTCGATGGGGGAAAAAACACAACAGCACATTTCTAACACCTGGAGAGGTGAAACCGGAGCCGGCTCTCGTCGCAGAGACGCCTCGTGGGTGCGGGCCAGGGCAGTCTGGCAGCACTGTCAGCTCCATTAAAGACGCACGCCGGTGACAGACACGCGCGAGTGGCAGCGGTAGTAGAGTAGCGCCGCGAGCATATTGCACAAGGCGACAATGGTCGGGGACGGTCTGCTTGCTACCACCGTGAATGCCCAACATCTGGTTTCCAACACAGGCCCGTGGTGAACAGTTACAAATTAGTCGAGAACATCAAACGTAACAGATATGATCACCAGTCAGACCGCCTCTGTCTGACGTCCTTCAAACCACTCCAACGCCTCCACCTCTGAATGGCGGCAGCTCATTCTGCGCGTGGCTGAAGTTAGCAAGCCAGCAAAGAAAACACGACACGTAAAGAAGAGAAATTTCGGCACCAGGAGTTTGGTACCACCTGTTTCCCTCGTTCGGTAGACCAGCGCTGCATTCAGGCAACGTTGATAGAATGGGAAGAACGAGGAACCCTCCCTTTATTCCGACTTGGGAGTGTTGGCGCATGGCCACCCCCGCTGCTAGCCCTGTGGTCCCGTCATTTAAATAGCCTACACTAGCTGCTGTAGCTTTGTTATGCATTTGGAGTGAAAGCAGATACAGGCAACATGTGAGTAGCTGCTTTGAAATCAACGGAGTCGGTCATGAGTGTTTGGATGTATTGTGCTGTAACATCGATATTAGCTTTGCAGCCCACAGTTTGTTGACACAGTCCTTTTCGTTCCTGACATCAAAAATGGCGTAAACGCGTCCTAACTACCTCCCAGCCTCCAGCCCCCGCGTCAAGCCACTGTCCACTGAACACATAGTGACAGTACACTAATCAGATTCCTGTAAAACATAATGCGTTACTGTCCAATACTGTTGACAACTGATGACCACAAGATACACAACATGGAAAGATGGATGGAAGAGAAGGAGCGGGAATTCAGCTTACAGGGCACAATAATCTGTTGGAGGCAACATTGCATTTCGCAAACTTAACTCTCTTGGAAAAAATTGACTTCAGTTGCACAACAGGCCCGAGTCCTCCCTCGATGATAAGGGGAAATCATTTTTAGATAAACAGAAATGATCACGCTGCCGTTACATGTGGAGGCATTAAAGTTTGCCAAGTCTTTCAGCTATTCACAAGCCTCAGAACTTCCAAAAATCCCATGAAGTCTTCAGCTGTGATGATTAAAAGTAAAATTTAAATTCCGTTGAGCACCTTTACAAGTTTGCTTTAGCCACGCTGCCAATAAAACTGTCTGAGACGAACTGAATGACTGGCGACTAACAGCAGAGGCAATTAAAATTTCTCAAAAACCATCAAAGTGGTAGAAGATAGGGGAGGAAAGGCCTTATTGACTTCCACCTCAGCCGGGCAGCTTGGGCTGATTGAATATGTCCATGCATTTGATGCTCGACCAGTCCATTTAAACTGCAGAAAAACAGGCCCATGTAGACTGTCTGTAATATGCAATCCATCTAATGCTGCACCACAAAGGTGAGGAGTGAAAATGTGGGCTCTACTTTATCATTTCAAATTGGTCATTTTTATCCATTTCAAAATTAATTGCATCCATTTTTCTTCAGCTAAACAGAAAATTAAAGCCTGGTTGTTTAGTCTGTTGCTTCTGAATTGTAGTCCCACAGCTCAGAGGGCTTGTAGCTGTCTGTTAAGCAATGTGAAGTGGGTTATATTTGATAGATTTTTCTTCCTTCATAAAATGGCTGTCGAAACAACCCTTGTTCCTTTGCCATCTCATTATCATGAACTATAATTACAGAATGTAGTCATTTTCTTGAACAACGTGTAGCCATTATGCAATTCACCATTGTTCTATTAAAGAATCATGTGTTATTTCCTACAGAACAACCACATTTCATCATTGCCTTTTGTGTGAGCATACGCTCCATTTTCTCCATTTACAGCCTCTACATTTGCCCCAGGAGGGCTGTGTGTGTCGGGCTATTTTCAGTTGGATTAACAGTGAGCCGGATCCACACCGCTACACACCGCAGGACCCTCTCTACATCCTCCCAGCAGCCCATGAAAGCCCACCTTCTCGTGTCGGCACCAATTTCAGCCTTTTCAAACTAACCTCCTTCCAGCCTCCAATCTCGGGAGCGTTCGGAGCTGCGTGTCAGCGCCGCTCAGTGTCTGGGTTTTGTTCTCGTGGTTTAATTCTAAAATCAAATCACCTTCTTGCTTTGACTCTGCTGGAACTGCAGCCTGGCGCACTTAAACAGCGTGGCAGGTTTCACCTCACCTCAACAGTCTACATATTCTGTAGGTGAAACTATGGAGAGGAGGTACGACACTTCCAAGTGCAGCCACATGCTGGCACTCCACTTTTATGCTGGAGAATTTACCTGAATACAGAAATACAAAGTGAGGGCAGCACTGCATCCCCTCTATTTTTCCCCCCTCAACATTAAAGCTGCATGACACAACTTGTTGGCAGCCCTGAAAGTAGTTTGCATTGTGTTGTTGAAACTTTGACACCCATATATCCATCCACATGACATCCAGAAACCGCAAGGCTCGTCCTTACAGTCTTTATACCTAGAGGGTACCGAACCTCAAACAAATAAAAAACCAGCTTCTCAAAGGTGAATATTTCATGGTTTCCTCAGACTTCTATAATAGTAAATTGAGTATATTTGGGTTTTGGACTGTTGGTTGGACAAAAGAAGACATCTGAATGCATCACCTTGGGCTTTTAAACTGTGACTGGCACTTTTCATCATTTCTGACATTTTATGGACCAAATGATTCAAAGATAATAAAATAATACATTAATTATAAAAAAAAAAAGAAAAATTATCAGAGTAGTTGATAATGAAAATAACTGTTTGCAGCCCTACTACTAATGCTGATGGGATACCTTACTCTGACGAATACAAAAAGGGCTCAACAAAAGCAGCCATACAAGAACTTTGGGGAAATGAAATAGTCTCAAACTGGCAAGATTCTGATTTAAATCAGGAAACATGAAACAAGATAAGGAATCCGACCGAACATTTGATGCCAGCTTCATGTACTGCTACAAACATATTTCAGTCTGCACCAAAACAGTACTGAGGTTCGATAATATCGAGACCAGCTTTGTCTTGACCCATTACTTCCTATGTGGAAATCCTATCTATTCCTGACAACAGAATTCATTTCCAACAAATAAACTGGATGCATGCCAGCTGGTGATGAGACAGTCTTCTCTGTTGTTCTGCGTAATCTCATAAGACAGTTGGCTTGTTCCATTAAATCATGCCGACAGAACCAACTTGATCCTGGAGAGCAGGGAGTGGCTCAGTGCACGTCTGTTCAGCAACTGGTTTCGGTGGCTGTGTAACCGACACCCGTGCACCGGGGTATTTATATCGGAGCTACAGCGCTCACACCAGTTGCGAGGCATTCTCGAGACAAACCAACTGGCAACTTTCACTTGAGGCAGCTCGATGATGTGTGACCAGAGGGCGTTTTTTTTTTTTTTTTTCCCCCTTCTGCCTTATACCACAACATCCCTCAAAAGGCAAGGTGCAGGCCCTCAGTAATCTCCCAACCGTTCAAATGTTAAACTCGGCACAGGCTAAGTGGAGAGGATTTGAACTCCTGTCTCAGAGAGGCTCTGTGGATTCCAGCCATTATGTCTTAAAATCTCAGTTTTTCCTGTCTGAGAACACTTAAAAACCGTCTGCTTCAGTGTAGTCAGAGTTTGACTGATACACACACAGAGAATATTTGGATCAGCTGCCAGTGCTTTCATTTGGGGCACAACACTGACATTACTAATTCATCTCCACTGTATCGCTTTTGAAGCAGCTCCTCTTGATTTGTTCCACTCACAGAATGTTTCTCCCAAATGTCTGATGAGGAGGACGACGACGACGACGGCTGATTTCGCCAGAAACTGAACCGCTCGACCAAATGATGCCCTGCATCAGCAACACCATTATGCAACATGTTCCACCAATACTGTGAACACACAGGCAAGTTACAGCAGCCCATTCCACACACATCAGCTATACAAAAAATACAAAAATAAAACAATCCAGTGAGGGACGGCTTAATCACTAGGCTGTAATTTACATTTACATGACACATTGGAGGAGGGGATGGTGTTGGCAGCACTGAAGCCTGAACAATGAAAATATGACAGTAAACGTCATGATGCTGCATGCGTGAACAGAGAGAGAGAGAGAGAGAGACAGAGAGACACAGGGAGAGAGTTCACGGTGCAAGTCATCATTCCACTTTCATTTTTCACCTGTTTTTTTTTTTTTTTTTTTTTTTTTAAACTTTAAACTTAGATTCAGGCTAATCTCGACAGGGACTCTGCTCTGGAAAAACCCAGCAGTCACCGCCGCCACCGGGCCGTGTAATGAACCGATCTCCCTGCGATCCCACCTGTCCCTGTCAGCGTGTCACTGTCCGCACGGAGGAGAGCAACTTCTGCGGCTTTAACAGCCCTACACGCACTGCCACGCAACTTCTCAAGTTCCGCCACCACCACCTCCCCCCCCCCCCCAAAAAAAAAAGAGGGGACGAACGCAAATCCTGACTTGGCCATGCGTGAGTAGACTGCGGGGAGAGAGCGACTCTGAAACCCTGACAGTCAACTTCTACACCCCGGCTCTACCCTGCAGGAGACGCTCAGGTGCGCTCCGTGCGCCACATCAGCCAAAACCTGCACCCCCCCCCCCCCCCCCCGCTGTTACCTGTTGGTCCCTCCATGCTGTCTGCGTAGATCCTGACGGCCAGCACCAGTAGCAGTGCTGCTGAATACATGTTGGCAGGAGAAGTAAAGTCCAGCTCGTTTAGTCACGAGGAGAAAATCCTAGAGAGAAAGTCCGGCGGCGGACGCAGAGGCGGCAGGACTGGGGAGAAGTTGTGCGCTCGGCTCCGTTCGTCAGTGAATCCCCCCCCACCCCCCCTGCTGAACCGCTACCTGCCTGCTCCCTCTGCAGCCCGCACAGGCAGCATCTGATCTGCAGCTCAAGCGTTCAAAAGAAGCAGCCCCCCCCCCCCCCCCTCCTCTCTTTCCTCTAACGGCTCCGCTACTTTTTTTGCACAGTCAAAGCGAGGCGGCGGCGCGCGGGACTGCGGGTCTGCGGCGCCTCCACGTGGCCAGGGGGGGGGGTGTCACAGCCCTGCACGAGCTGATGTGGTGAGCAGTCGCAGAGGCAACATGGATTGTTGGACATACAGCAGGTCACGTTAGAGTGGACGTTTTCCCTGTGTCCTCGGTGTTCCCTTTAAGTACATTTCTGGCTTCCAATCAAACTCCTTTCTGCTGGGCTGTTGCTCTCCATTATTATGCTAAAAACCTCCAGATTCAATTCTGACTCACTGGTGCTGGGCTACTGAGGGAGTAACACCTTGCCAAAGGCTACCAAATCAGTGTCCGTGCCTGACGGCAGTGTGTTATTTTGTTAATATGATACAGGAGTATGTGTTTTTTCTGGCCGTTATTTATCAGTATTTAACACACTGGTTTGAGACAGCAGGGTGCAGATAAGATAAAGTGAGACTGAGTTTTACTTGGACGGCTTGGGTCCGGACCTCTGACCTTGCCCGTGGGGTGAGTGGTGCTGAAAACAACATGTCAACAAGTAGCAAAAGTCAAGCAAACTGTAGACCAAACAAAAGAAAACAAAATCACAGCAGCAGGGCCGGACTAACCTGCTACGGGGCCTCAGGGCAAAAATGAGCAGTGGGCCCCCGCCCCCATTGCCCACACAGTACAAAGCATGACTCGTGATATCTTCATGTATATTTTATCCGGAGCCATTATTATTATATACTTATGAATAGTACTTGGACACAAGTTTGCCATGTCATTGGCTTGTGGTTGTTTGATTAAAAGCAAATGTATTCAGGGACATGCACCACAAGCCAGTGATCGTCAACATAAGGGTCGGGGACAATATTAGACCACAGTTGACATGCGCCTCCTCTAAAATGTAACTACATGTCGGAGCTAGGCCAGCTACAGATACGCCACTGCATCTGTGATTGGTCAGCATGGCCTGCTTGTTCGCTGGTGGATATTGTTGGTATTAAACACAACATTAAGGTAGCTGAAGAAAGACTTCTATAAGTATGTGTGCAGCCCACTGTCGCTCTGTGTCACAAACGTAAACGAATAACGGAAACGCTGTTTCTGTGGGGCGTAGAATTGAAGCACGACACAGCCTGATTATGAACAATACGTGCGTGTTGCATTGCAGTGGTGCTATCAGTGGGTGAGATCTGAAGTTCAACTATAAATCAAAACTGGACTCCTGTTAAGGCCTTGCATCCATCATAAATCCAGCTTAACAGAGCTAGCTAATGGAGCTTTAACACCCTGTTGACTGGAACAACATAAAACAGGTATATATAAAAAACACTTTAATGATCTTGATTTTTGGTTTCAACCATCTTTTGGAACTGAAACTTGAACTGCTGGTCTTAGTATTGATTTGGACTCCAGTAAACTAGTCCTGAGCCTTGGCAGTTAGAATGGCTGAACAGTAATGTAATGACCCAGCCAGTGCAGGATACCTTTATCCCCCGGCCTTCGATTCTCCACAGGGTCATTCCAAAGTGACAGGGCCACACTTTGGTAGATGGTGGATAAATAGCTCCACATACACCCCGCGATGGTCCCCCGGGCTTTTATTTCCAAAATTATCAGCACACTGCAGGGTGAAGTGCAGCCAACTCTTTCCTATACCTGTTAAATTTGTGCAGTGGCCCAAATCCACTTGGCCGTGGCTTCAGATGGCATCGAGCCATCCTGCTGCTCACTACTGGACTACTGGCTGATTCAAAGACAGGAAGAGCTGGATCAAGACTCTTTATCACCTCCTGCCTATGAAATATTGATTTTGTAGCCTCAGGGCTTTTAACTTGTGTCTGGGAGATATTTATTTCTTAGAGGATGGTAGTGGGGGGCATATTGTGAGCTTGCTTCATTTGCCAGGCTGTAATAATTCAGCGTGGATTTTTAAACTGTTGGGAGAGGTTGATATATGGTGTCAGTGATATAGTGGTCCACATGCCCTTCAAATCTAATAACTTCCTCCGTGCTTACGTTAACAGCTCGCTCATAAAGTGCTTATATTACATGTTATATAACCAGTTAATTTGCCCATATTAATTCTGCTGTATTTCATGTCACCCGTGTCACTAGTAATATAGCTGGAAACCATAAAGGTGGTAAGCCCAGAGATGCAGCTGCTTATCATCATCAGGCAACACCCACCAGTACAAACAGACATTAATTACATCTGCAGGGAAGCATCTATTTATTTTTCTCACTTCTCAACAGAGCGTTTTTAAGGTTTATATCAGTTTTATTCAATTTACTAGCCTGTAACTATCTCATATCAGGATTAACGTTGAACTGAAATTTGTATTTTTGTTACTTTTTGTGCAAAAAATCTAAACATCATGATACTGTAGCTATTTTATGCGTCATGTTAAATTTTTCAAAAGAAGATGAAACCGTCGTCTGGACATAATAGTGGAAACAGCTTTTAAGGCTCAAGCCTTTGAGTTGCCCATGTTTCGTATGGCATCAGCTGATGCCAGGCTAGGAGCACTGCTGACTGGAGAACATCATTACCCATAGACTATGAATGCTGATTGACGCCATTTTTTTCACAGGACTATAGCTATTTCAGCTGTGTCTTTTTACAACATTTAGGAGGACTAAGCTTTTGCTAAGTTTCTGTTCCACTCAGAATGTGGACACTGGTTTGTCTAACTTGCCAACACTATCAGACTGAGTGCTGTGTTTCATCCAGGTTCGGCCTGTGTTAGGCACCGGTATGCTTGTCGGATGGTCGAACAACATCTTTAACCCTCTCTCCACACACCTTTCTGTTGTTAGAACCTGGACTGTGGCTACGTTCAACAATTTCTGTAACCTCCTGAAACCGTCAATTGCGACAAGCACACCCACTTCAAGCAAGGTGGGTGAGGTGAAAAAGTCACCAAGGTTGGAACTTCTCTCCCAAGCTCTATTTTGTCATTGTTTCTGGAACCTTTTGCATGTACAACACTGTGAATTTCTTCCAATAAAGGTTGTCCAAAGTCATGCACCATCATCTCCACATTTTAAAGATTGGCACTCTCTATGACAACAGGCTTTTTACCCTTCAAATATGGCAATCCTGAAATACTAAAAGCACTTTTGCCCTCTGACGTAGTCGGACGACATGCCGTAGGAGCAAGTTCATTTCCAGCATACCTCCACGGCCTTTAGCTCTCACAGTTTAATGGGTCCAGTTTTGGTGATGGCCAACTTTAAAAACTCACAGCAACGTGTCATCCTGTGACCTCAGCACTTCGAATGCTACCCCATTCGAATAACAGTACGTAACATTTGAGTAACGTAATGAGCCCTTAAATCGATGCCAGCTCAATAATCGCTATGTGGAAGTTGGAATTAACAGCAAGTATTTTTATAACAAAAATCTATCAAATAACAACGGAATGAAATACAGAGGATTATCACCCGAATCTGCAGTTACAGAGCTTTATAGTGAGTTTCAGCTCATTGTTAATTTGTTCAGCCTGTGACTCTGCTGTTTTACTGTCGCTCTCACCGCTGTGATAGCAATGCACTATATCCCAGATTGGTGCAGAGAGTATTGTGCTCTGGCTTCAGTGCTGTCTTCTCCCTTGAATGCACAGGGCTGAGGTCAACCTGACAGAAGTCCACTGCTGCCGTTGTTTTGGTGAATGTGTTACATTTGGAGTGAATTAATATGAGCGGAAAGGTAAATGAAGGGCTGCAGGGGAAGCTTTTATGCAAGTGGATGTCTGGCTGCTGCAGTGGCACTTTTTCGCCATGCAGTGCTTGAGTCAGGCCTTTAGCAGGGGTTTTATTTATCCACAATATGTTCTGTATACAAGCAGCTCAGTAGATATAAGTCACAGGTCAATTTAAGGTCTGGGCTGTTTCATAATTTATCAGGGTAGTGGCGAAGCTAGCCTCTGTTTTCCGTCGTTACTGATGAATAGTCTTGTATGGATCGGATCTGCTGATTTTTGAGTATAAACGCTGGTTGCTTTTCATGTTAAGGTGGCCACACTTTAATCCACCACGTGCACAAACAATCACACTGGATTGTGCTTTCCCCTACACCCCAGGGATTTTTATTTGGAGTCTGCAACGATTTTGGAACTGAGAACTGCCTGTATACTTTACCTTTCTCATGCGTTTAAATGTTTTGATTGTTCATTTTTCACAGCTATTATAGCGCACAGCCAGAAATGATGGCCTCAATTATGCAGGCATTGGGCATTCAGCGCATTCATGCACCTGTTTTCAGAGAGTAGTGTCGGTGGGTTGAAGTAATGCAAATGCCTGGGGTTGTAGAAATGCAGGAAAGTAAGTTTGGTGAGTTAACTGCGGTCACTACACCAGCAGTGTTTGGACAGTTACAGTCTTTTTATATGGCAGCTACAAAGAATATCTCTTCCTTGGTAATGATGAGGGGACGAAACATTGGGAGGCTGATGGAGATTTTGACCTTTTACCACCCACTGCTCTGCCAGCAGGACGTGAGGGCTGTGTGCAACTTTAACAGACTGCCAGTACTATGAAACATACATTGATGGATTTGACTCTTGCAATTTCAGCCATTGTGGTCATTTTCAAAGCACAAAAAATGCTGTAGTAGACCCACTGCAATGACACAATTCACATGTGGATAAATTGTTCATAACATTACTTGCAGTAAGAAACAATGCAACAGTGTATCACTCATACATGTTTCATGCATTGCTTACAAATCACAAACACAAACAGACACTATAGTTGGAGTCTTGGATAAGATCCTTAAACGGCTGTGTTGCTCACCTCAAGTTTGTTCTTGAAAATGCACAAACTGCTTTGAGTTTTCATGGTCACTGCTTCAGCCACATCTTTATTGTCCACTTTTTTTCCCCCTCAGCACACAGAACAAGTGGCTGGTCAAAAGACTAGACAGATCCAAGGTTGGTCAGTAGTGTTGTGTTGATTCTTTGTCAAATTGTGTAGTGTGGCCTTTAAATGCAGCACGTATCGGCCTTCAGTGTCTGAAAGAGGCAAGACTGATGGGGACATTTGTTTAGTGTTGGATGTCCCTTAATTCCAAATTGTAAAATCTCTTATGTAGTGTTCTGAGCTTCTGATGTTTGCATTTTCAATGTGTCTCTGTCACTCATCTTGTGTTGCCATTGAAACATCATCCAGCTAGAGGATGAAGTAAGAAGTATCTAATATTCTGATGTCCACTGTGCTATCACTCCAGTATTATATATGTTATTATATATTCTGTCTGACAATGTCTTTTTGTAAGCTGTTTTCTCTGGGGTTGAATTAAATTTGCCCATACTAGTGACTGACATGTCACATTTATATAAATAAACAAGTTTATAAGCAACCACAGTCTCAGTTGTTAATACAAAAGTGCAGGATACCTTTATCCCCCGGCCTTCGATTCTCCACAGGGTCATTCCAAGGTGACAGGGCCACACTTTGGTAGATGGTGGATAAACAGCCATACACTTCACAAAAAGACAAAGGAGACTTTGTTAATAAACTCACAAAGATATGTGGGCCTTTATACGGCAGACAATGCGCAGATGTACTTAATAACATTATTAATGGCTGCATTCCATTTAACGGTTCCAGTTTCAGGGCCCTAACTTGGATGCCTTACTGGGATACTACAGAACCATTGCTAGTGCTGTATGGTATACCTGCGGTAAGACGGCCTGATGATGAAGATTTGGCCTTCCTGCTCAATCTTTACTGATGTTAGCGTTAGCTAACTTAGATTCTGTTCGGCCTGCTCGCACAAAATGTAAAAATACCTGTACTACTATTTCTGTGATTCAAGATATGCAAACTTTAAAATGTTCTTTTCATTATCATTATTATTATTTTTAGAAGTTTATAATGTCTATAAAAGTAACAAATTGGAGTGAACTGGTGTGCATGCGGCCTGGACTTCCACTCAATTCTTCACTGAAAGAGTATCTGATGATGAAGAACACAGAAACCAAACACTATTGTTGTACAAAATCAAATGTAATAAAACTAATTCCAAAATGTAAGTGGGCTTACCTGGACATCAGCAGGACCCAAGTCAGAAGTCAATATGTAGGAGCTAGCAACAAAAGGTTTTCAAACTGTTATATAATCCAATTCTATATATTCAGCAATATTTCCTTTAAATAGGAATTGACTTAGATTTTTATGGTTGATGAACTTTGATTGTCCATTTGACGTTTTTCCTGAAAATAAAGAGCAAGTCAGGCAATTTGTGAAAGTACATTAAAGTTTTCAATCAAAACTGACTGAAACATATATTCAATAGCAATAAATGGAAGGTACTGATGTAACAGAATGATTTAATATTTGATGGTTTTGCTGAATGCCTTGTTACTTACATTAAATGCAAAACATTCCAATATTTTAGCAGCTTTCCTCCTCCAATCCACTTCAGTTGTTAATCTGCATGCTATGTGTTGAACATTTCCACTGGCAGTAGACAAAATCTTATGTGTTGTATCCGGGACTTTGATTCAGTCCATTCAAGCAAAGCCCAAAAAACACAACTGACATCACTGAGCTGACCTTTCACACACACCGTCTCTTGTTTAGATCATGATAGACCCATAAGTCAAATGTGAATTTAAAAAATAAGTGGTGAAGTTTCCACAGTGAGCCGAGTGTGACACAACCTGAAGTCGAGGAGCATCTGTAGCTCAGATAGTCTGGCTAAAAGCCCATTCAGAAGTTGTGTTGAACCAACACTGTAATTATGGAGCGTTTTGTGAACAATGTTTTCATTCTCACCGTTTAATTTTCTAATAAACCTGAGTTAGGGTTGCAGGGGAATTTAATCAGTGTCAAAAGGAAAAAAAGAGAGATGGTGTGATGGGGGAAGAAAACATGAGGGTGCTAATGAAGTGTTAGACACTGTGAGTCCAATAAGTGTACTAAAGCTTTGTGCTGTGGTGCAAAGGCCACATGGAGTGATTATAGTGAGTGATATACTTTGTAACCCTAAATAAAAACCAGTGAATAAACAATTTACTGCATGCAGATTGAACATTTGTTCCAATAACTGCAGTCAGAAAGTTTTGAGATATGCAATCAGTGCAGTAACTTAGACACTAGCAGACCGTAACTATGGTAACTACTCTTTAGTTGAAGCAATTCAGACTCCTCTCAAATTACTCATTTACCAGTGATGGTCATTTAACAACAAAGAATAAAACAACAGCTAAAATGGCTTCATGTATTGTCAGACTGATTGATGAGGATTCTGCAAGAATTTGGAGGCTCTGCGATAGGTCTTTTTTTTTTTTTTAGATTAAATGTATCTTAAACTAAAGAAATTATCATTTCATGTGTCACAACAATTCTTTATTTCTAAAAAATTCTTGGCAACTTTCTGATGATGGATTAAGATTGAGAAAACCAAATTCCTTGTCAAAACCTGGCCCCTACTAGCCTGGCATCAGCAGACTAATTTGCAAATGCGTATTAGCCTGGAACCTCTCAGTTCATTTTTGATTTCCAAGAGGCGCTATTGAAGGGCGGAGACAACCAATCAAAGCAACGAAATGCCGTCCTGTCATACGGTACGTCCTGTCAGAAGTTCAGCAAACACATATTTCTTATCAACATAAAGTTTAAGTGCAGTTGTTTGTTCTTCTTTTAGAGAAAATTTACCGTCCAATCTGTTTAATACTGCTGCTGTTAGTCTGGTTCCCAGGCTAGGCCCCTACATTACCCACAATGCAACCCAATATCTGAGTTTGGTCAGAGATTTGGGTGTGTTATGCTAGTATCTCCAGCTGGAGGGTTTCTCAACGCCAGGGTTAGAATTTACCCAGGATGAGATATGTTTACATGACCAAACACTCAAAAAAAAAACCCCAAAAAAACACTGACATGCATGTAAACACTAAATGACGACACACATATAGAAGTTTACCAGCTTGTTTACCACTCACATATTCTAATGTAAATCGAGTGTGAATCAGCCAGTGTCTCTGGGTCCTCTCTGCTCAGCCAGTCCTTAAATGTAGTACAGAAGCACCACCTGTGCTTCATTATCTCTTTGTTTTTTTACTTCCAATTTTTAGCTACCACGCAATGTTCATCAACTACACCCTGTTGTTTTGACTGCATCTTTCCAACTGTGTGCTCCGTGCTGCATGCATATCCACACCAAGTCTGAGCCAGTTCTTAAGATTAATGTGCATGCACGCCGTCCTCAAAGAACCCCTTGAAAAAATTGGCCACATCCAGGGCCTTTTTATTTGGTGTGTGTGTGTGTGTAATGGATGCAGAGACACAAGCTACTGCTGCCTTATATATCAAGCAGAGCAGCGTGTGAATTACAGTTTGTCCTAACATAGCAGTATTACACAGCTCCTTATCACTTTTAATGGAGTTTAATGACATTAGGTCTACTCAGCAGAGTACGTTCTTCTGGTGGCAGTGAAGAGAAGCAGACTGGGAAGTAACATCTGGCTGGAGACATGCAGTAAATTCTTTACAGAATACATTTAGTTTTAACAGAACTGTGAAGGTATGGCAGGGAAACAAGATAAACGCCTACATATATTCTTTGAAATTGATTTCATTAGTTAAGGAAGCATTATGTCAGTTGCATAGTGCTGCATGCAACTGATAAACTGCGCCCCCCGCCCCCAAACACCTCCAAGTAATCTCTGTGTATTGGCACTGTTAAAAGTATGCCGAATTAGCTATGAGCAGTTCCTGTTTGCAGTGTGCCCATGGATGTACAAGCAACTATCACTGAATCCCTTTGATACTGAAAAAAAAAAAAACGTATTGCTCTGATTAATCTCAGGCAAGTTCTGAGTTATAAAGAGCGTCTCTTTTTCTATGATTTTTTGAAGTTTATCCACAAAAATCTCTGGACTAAAGTTTTCGGGGCAATGGGGAAAAGTGTTACATGTTTATACTTTAAAACTACCAAAAATCTAATATGGTACTTAGTGACTTGGTGACATCTTGAGTCTGGTGGTGTCCGCTATTTACATCGGCTGGTGTGAGAATCACAGCTAGACAACTATCTCTAATCTCAATAGTAAACATAACCATTTCTAAATTGCGGTAGATCAAGTATGTAAGAGATGAGATGACAAAAAAATTATAGAAATTAATAATTTCCCTATGAAATAAGATTAGAAAAGTGAAGTTCACACTTGAGACAAGGCTCGCTGACTTGTTACTGATTAGAGACAGACATGATTTAAAAGCAAATAAATTACATTAGAGAAATTAAAGAAAAAAGAAAACTGAGGTACCTGCTGGGAAAAAGCAAACACGTCATTAATTAGAAAATAAATTCAGTGGAGATTTCGTTTAGGATAGTAAATTAATGTTTTTTTACAAGATGAACAAATTCACAAATCTTAAAATGGTTTAAATAGCAGTTGAGATATTTGCCTAAATGCACAAAACACTTCACAATAAACGGCAACTACTATCAGTTTAGAACTTTAACCAGCCTAAAAACTGTTTGCCTAAAATTGTGTTGACAGTGCTTCTTCGCCCCTGCAGCTCAATAATAATGCGTGTCACTGCCCTCCTCTGCAGGGAGAAGACAAATGTAGAGAAAGGTCACATGACACTGCCATAATGCAGACAGGGATTTGTTTGTCCTACGGTAAAAGAAACACAAAGGAGTGTTCGTAGGGAGCCAAATTCAGGTCAGATAGTCAGTCAGCCAGAGGCAGAGGAGAGCTCCTTACTATACCTGCTGTTACGTATACATCTGAAGTGTTATGGCCAACTTCTTGTATGTGACAAAATTATTCTTGCTGGTATTTAAAATCTTAACTGTAAATAGGTTGTCCACCACTTTGGTCCCGACTGTAATATCTTCACAACTATTTGATGGGTTCATGTTCCACAGAGGATGAAGCCTGCAGACAAGCGCCACCATTAAATTCACATTTGTGGATTTGAGTTCAATTTGAATGCAATTCAACTATTGAAGGGATTGCCGTGAAACATTCATGTTCCCCTCAAGATGAATTTTTCCCATTTGATACAAAAAGGACAGAGAAATGCATAACAGTGAAATGCAAAAATACAGAGATTAGAAAAAAAGAAAAACAGAGAAAGAAAGCTGGGTATCGCCTCCGTGCATAGTCCCCGACCTGAAAGTATCCAAAGCACTGAGCTCCAGGAATGCCAAATCGGCTAGTAAATTGAAATTTTGAAATATTGAAGAATGTGGCATTTCTGTAGAGATCTTTGAGAAGAGCAACTTGATTGCACCATCGCTCAAACGCATTGTCTTGTAGGGATGGAGGGACAGGCAGGTTTGCGTGGAGGGGGGGGACCTGAATGGAAGTCACTGGAAACCACGGCGCCAAATGAATTGGTTCCAAATTACTAATTACTAATACTATCAAACGTTTTTGATTCGTTTGGGACCCTGATCTTTAGGTGGTGAGCGTAACAATGCAGCCAGTGAAGAAGGGGCTGAAGAAACTGGTCCAACATGAAGCCATGCCGGAACCGGGTCAAGAGATTTTAACTTAATTGAGCCAGTGTCAAATAAAACGGAGGTTGGCAGCCCAATAATACAGCTGAAAAGACTGAGAAGCTGAGAAGACTCAGGTCTTTGCAAAACCCCTTTTGCATGCTGGGATTGTTTTATATCTTGTATAAACTGCGAAATACTACTGTTTAATAAACTGCTAAATATTTGGGGATGAAAATAGAACTGTAATGAAGAGGTGAAGAAATCTGGGAACAATACTGAACAATGTTGTTTGGTTAATCCGATCAAATGTATCATTTTACCAGTGCTTTGGTTTATGAACAAATTCTTTCCCATCAGCCTCAGCTGATGCTTGTTCTTAATGAGAACATGTTAGTATTCTGACAGGCTGAACATCAGCATGTTAGTGCTGTCACTGTGAGCGGGTCCGAACACTAACGTTAGCATTTAGCTCAAACAGCCTCGCAGAGCAGATAAGGATGGAGCTAGACTCTTGCATTTACCATTACTAGTCACTTATTGCCGGCGAGAAACTGACAGGAAACACAGCAGAATTGGTGTTAGTCTCCTAAAATAAGCACGGGCCATGTTATTACATTTTAAGGGCGTGTGGTGAAAGCAGCTGGCAGCGGGCCTCTTCAAATACTCAGAAACATTCAGATGCTGAGAGTCACAGAGAGAGAAGGAAGCAAAAAGAAAAAAACATTCATGCACGCAAAGACAGCCTCAAAGCAAAAGCAGTGGATGTCAGAAGGGAAGTGACAGGCCCAAACACAGACAGGCTGACGTTTTGCAGCATCAGGGCAGCATCAGCACTTGTCACAGTGGAATACTGATAAGGGACGTGTTGCCTTGGCTGTGAGCGTCGACTGCTCCGGCCTCAGCTCTGCTCCAGCCGCCATCCACAGAGGCTGGATAGGTGGGGGCCGAGGTGAAGGGGGCCCGCGTCACGCTTCGCAATGCAAACCAGGCGCGTCGGCCTGTCAGCCCGGAGAGCCGTCTCTCATCCCCGGCTGGCGCCCGAGCACCCCGCCCGGTTCAACACTCGTCAGCATTTATTTCCATAAAGCGGAGGAGCGGCGAGCTGTCACTGTCTGGGTCAAGAGCGCCACTCAGATTTCCCCCTTTTCTGTGTACAACTCCCAAACGCAGGACACAGGAAGTCCCTCAGAAAGTTTACCACCTTTATTGTCTCGGCGCCTCTACATTGCTGCAGACAGACACACACAAACACACACAGCCGTGAGGTTTGGGAACTTGAACATAAAAGGCTTCAAATGTCAGATGTTCACCTCAATCATACACTGATGGAGGATTAACAGCTTAGAAACTCTTTATCCCCAAGGAGATGGCTGACTTTTAGTCCTCTATCAGCCCCAGCTCAGCTCAGCAGGAGGAGGCAAGGCCGGAGTCTTTCACCCGCCACGCCGCACAGTGGAGTTTCTTTATTTCTACGTTCCCACCCCCCCCCCCCCCCACCCACCCACCCCCGCACTTCCATGGGTGTAATTGCGGTATGAGATGGTACTTTGAGCCGGGGCTGTTCTCATCAGCACCGAGCAATTACATATGCCCCTAGGGGTGCTGATAAAAACACACACTGAGAATGAACTCATGCCAGGTGATGGCGGGGAGGCTACAGCAGGCCCATATTAAACAGTGGAGGGCCACAGCGCCGTGGAGGTGCATACAGATCACTCCCATACAGGCATACGCGGCCCAGACAAACCCCCAGCTAAGCGGACAGCTCCCCACCGGTTCCAGCCCGGGACATCGAGCTTTGTCAGTCCGCTGACCTGTGAAAGGAACCAGCCTCCTTCTCCCTCGCCTCATTATAGTAGCCAGCCAGGTTGATCGAATAGCATTACTAAAAATATCAGTCCCTTGTGGCAGAGTTTGTGTGGAAATGTGAGTGTGCTGAGGGTATTTTGTTTAACACTAATGTATTCGCTTTCCTTTTTCTTTTGTATTTACAGTAATGGCTTATTCTTTTTCAACAGGCCCACACGACCTCGTCACTCAACATTAATAAATAACAGGAAAACTTCAGACACATTCAGATTATGACCTTTTAACGGTCATAGTTTTCACACCAAAACAGAACTACTATCATGCCTTATTTTTGTGTGAACTTTCTTGAATGACAGACACAGAATAAAATAACATATATATATATAGTTACAGTAAGGTGTTCTATATATTGTAAGACAAAGAAAAAGAAAAAAAGAAACATTTTGAAATCAAAATGATTAAGCCAAATCCATGTCAAAATGCCTTAAACCTCCCGTAATCACCCTTTAACATGAGCATGTGGTCACTTAATGTCCAAAATTTTGTAATAATATCTTAATTTGGAAGATAAGCCTAGATAAAGCCCTTAATCATTTATGTCCAAGCAGGCTGAGGAACATGAGAAACATTAATGCACTTGGTCTATCATGGATCAGATTCAGTGATTGCAGTTGTTCAGTGCTCCTTTCACCTTAACCTCGATATAATATGTTTACAGAACCTCTATATAAAAAGCTTCTAAAGCTGCAAGAGGCTGCTTCTGGCTTTGGTTGCCCCATGTGTCAGTCAGGTGAAGGACTTCATTACCCAGCAATCATGACCTCAGCAACTCCAGTTCAAAGCAACAAAAAGTCCTACTAGCATTTGAAAGAACCAAGCAGCAACCTCCGGGCAGAGGCGGATCAGAAATGATACACCCCACTTAGAGTCAGTTTCCTGTTTCTGGGTCACGTGTGTTCCGACACTGCCCCGCCCCTTTAGGAGACTAGCGGCAGGTCTATTATATTATTATTCATTCTATTCATTCCAATGGGAGAAGTGAACGTGAACACGGATTGTGACCGATTCTTTCACTCCATAATCACCAAAGTAAATATTGGACCCATTTTTCACAAGCCTCATATTTTCTGTACATTCTGACACTAAAACTGCATTTTTCAGACTCACAAATCAGGAGAAAAGAGATCTGGCAACATCTCGCTGTTGGTCAGTCTGGTTTCATTGCAGTGCTGCCGACGTTGCTTTACTTACACATGAAACCATGAATTAAAAGGTAAAACTGAAATAAAACTTTGCTTCACCCGACAACCTGTTTTAATGTACTTTTTACATTTCATCATCTCATGGTTGTTTGTCTTGTACAGTGGTGTTGTCCCATCTCCAGCAGGACTGATTTAAGATTATAGTCAAGTTTTATACATTCATTGATATTTTATGCAAAAATGTTCAATGTAAGAGCCCTAGTTGTGATTCAATACTTTCCACATATACCTGGTATCCATGTGACCTGGACTCATCCTCTATCAAAGGTTCTTTGCTTAATAAAACATCCACACCACGCTCACACTTCCAAATGAGGTAGTTATAGAGTATCTTTGCTCCGGGTCTGAAAAGTGAAGCCAACGCTGAAGTGCCTTAAACCTGCATTCTCTCTAACGGCCAGCAGGTGGGACTCCACTGGCTGCAAAAAGAAGTCCGACTGTATAGAAGTCAATGAAAAAATGACCCGACTTCTCACTTGATTTATTACCTCAATAAACATTCTTTAGTTTAGTTTTGAGTTTATGGTCTCAATCGATAGTTTCAAGTCTTCTTCAGTACAGTATGATGTTCAATCTATAAATTATGGTCCCATTTAGATGAAAATAGACGTTAAAGCATTGTATGCTATAGGGCCGGGCAACTGCGTGATTGACAAGTCATTATGATACAACTTCCAAACAGCATAGAGGCAGCGCTACCCTCTTGTCCAAATAGCATCACTTCTGGCTCCAAAATAAATCAGAGCAGTTCTTATCAGTATGCCATGTGACTCGCTTCATAATGAACACCATTTCCCATAAGCACTAGACCTTTGCGGGGCCAAACGTCACAGCTCAAAAAGGCAGGCAAGTACATTTTCGTGGGAGCTGAAGTTGTTTCTGTGCTCGCAAAGTAATTGTTGTTTAACTTTGTTCAAAGCGTGAAGGTTCCAATTTCTAACAGGAAAGGGCTGCAGTGGGTGCTGATTGGTCTCTGATTCAAATCCGATGGTTTAAACACCTTCAGGGCACGTGCTGATTTTCCTAGAACACCGTGGTGAAAAGCAGACAGTGTAAGTGTTGGGAGCTAATATGACTGGCACGTTTTTGTAAAATACCAAGTGACCCTCTGTCCCTGTCTTTGCGTTCACAAGGACAGAAACAATCAATAGTTCGCAGTGGGTCAGTCCCACCCCCTCTGAGTTTCTGTACTGCGGAGGTTAAAGCTCAAGGAGCCGTTTTCTCTTGGGAAAATGTTTGTTTGGCTCCTCACAATTCCTAACTGCACACTTTTGAACTTTACAACCAAAGAAGTAATGGTTTAGAGTCTTTGGAGAGGTTGACGCTTAGATCTGGCTTTGACGGATGCGCCTTCCTGCTTTGGGCATGACATGCTAGGTCTTGGAGTTTTAAAAAAAGAACATGGATGGAGAGAGAATTATGAGGTGGAGAACCGTCCCATTGTTAGACCATTCCTTTAGTCTTTTTTTTTTTTTTTTAAGGAGAAAAGGTTTGAATATGGATACTTTTGATTCATTTACATCCTGTTTCCTGCATGTTAGAATTGTGTTTAAATGTGGAGCATTTACTTTTTTTCTGTACTATATTCTGAACTCTTTGCTGTTTCAATGTCCCACTTTTTCCTTAGAGAATCAATAGTTTCACTTCGTATTTTGGAAAATATGTAAAATGGATTTTTACTATGGTTCAGTCATATGACAAGACAGACAGTAGCAGTAGTGTCTGTCTAGTTCTCACTTTGTTCATGCTCTGCAATATTATTCAAGCGATAGCCAACACCTGCTGTGTGCTGTTAGTGATTTAAGGGGCATGCTGTGCTTGTGTGCTTGAGCGGGTTCATTGTGACTAAGAAGCACTTGGAAAAAATACAAAAACCACATGGGCGCACAAAAACTACACACACATGCTAGACGTGCGCACTCGCACAGGCAGTCATGCATACGGGAACTACAACTCGCCAGCTCTGCTCTCTATCTGCCGTCTCCGTCTCACCGACTGGTCATATTTAATTTTACATGGGAAAAGAGACAGGCGAGGCCTCTGCTTTTTTTTTTTTGGAAATCCTCATCCTTATCAGTTTGTTTCTCCACTCAGGCTCTCTAAATACCGTCAATTTATGGAGAACGTTCACTCCTCTCTCGTCCTCTCTCTGTTCCTCTTGCCCCACCAGTCCTTGAAATCTACATCCAGCCTAACTGTCGGAGTGTTCGGTCTCCTTCAGATCCACTTTGCTGATGTGAGAATTTGCTCTGTGCAACAACAACATTAAAACGGTCTAAATACTTCATAAAGATGAGCAATCAGTACAAATGACATTTAGAACATCGCTGAACAAATAGGCTGCGCACTTCTTAACAAAGGGAAGAAAAGAGCTTCTGAACCCTATGCTGTCACAGTAAGTTTTCATCTCACGAAGGAGTTTTTATGGAAATGTATACACTTCAGCGCCTCACAGGCATATTAGGGAGCAAGGGGTCATTGCTGGAGTTTGAGTTTGGAAAGTGCGCATGAGAGGAAGCTATTTGAGGACAGAGGAAGAGTGAATGGTATCTGGAGGAGTGAAGGGAAAAAAATAACATGAGAAGCAACAATGGTATGGCTTAGGGAAATGATTTATGGCGATGTGAGGCTGCAGCAGGTCTCTGCAGCAGAGTAGCTGGCTGTCTCGCGGCGAGATAAGAGGAGGCAGATAGGACGTTTCCCTGACAGACAAGGTGACAATCCGGCCTCAGTGTGTGTAAACAAGAACGGCGCTATCTCCCCCTACCCAGCGATGGGGTGAACACCTCTGTCCATCAGCCGGGCTCCCGTTATTGCTCCCCCCTCCCGTCCAGGTTTGCCCGTCAAGGCCCGGGGAGAAGGGAAGTCTCACCTTCTGCTGCTGGCGCGTGCCAACATGGCTGGCAGAGGGAGGAGATGGGGTGGCGCATGGTGGCACGGGCTGCCAGAGTTTTATTAGTTCTCTCCACAGCTTTGGCTGCCCAAAAAGAGAGAGAGAGAAAAAAAAAGAAAACAGACAAGGTCGACAATCCTCTTTGTGTGAGCGGTAAACATGGCCGTCCTCGGAGCCAGAAATCCCTCCAAGCAAGACTGAGTGGAGTGTTTGGGATGATACAGTAGCTCGGATTAGCAGCCCACCAACAGCTCAGCTTCTCGTGTCAGTAGTTTTAGTAGTGTCAGGCTGATACTGCAGGTCCCTTTCCAAATGTGTATTAGCATTTCATTTAAAAGTGTTACTTTTTTTCCTCAGTTTTTCATGTTATGTATTGACTTTGGTCTTTAATGTTTCAGATTCAGTAGTTATTAGTATTTAATGCCCATATCATAAGGTGATATTAGTATAAAAAGTACTAAACAGGTACTGCTGAGGAACAATACTGCAGGTTTGTACCAGTGAGACGTTAAAATACAATCCATGAGTGTGAAGGTTTATCAGATGAAAAGACACTGATGGATTTTACACAATTTTGGTACATTACAAAGTACTAAAAATGTGCACTTAATAAAGTCACAAGTGAATGACAAATGCACTGTTTAATGCAAAGTCTTATTCTGCAACCTGCAAGTCCTGTAGCTCCTGATTAGTGAAACACCCAAAACATCTCGTGTTCAGAAGAGCTCAGCCTGTTGCATTCAATGACGTTACGTCTCTGTCAGTAATGTTACCTGACGTTTCAAGTTCTTGGGGGAAACAGACTTTATGGACTAAATTAATCTATAATCCACTGAGAATTAGACAAAATGCGGCAACGAAACACCCAAACCCATAAAACACGCAAGCATGCCAACTGACTGAAGACTGCTGTGTTGCTACAGAGCGTGTAGAGTGACACTTGTAACTGCGGTAACTGTACACGTTGGGAAGACAACAGCTGTAGCCTCAAAATCCTTGTGTGTAACTGATGAAAACTAGACTAAAATATGGAGTCTTTAGTTTTTGTCAACTAAAGCTAAACCAGGTTCCACTTTTCTGCAGGATTGACCCCTGTGTCCTCTGCATGTGTCAGCGCGGTGGCGTATTTTGCAGTGCTTTAGTCTGTCTGAATATGGCCTTAGGGAGTGTGGACGCCTATTTAGCTCTTTAATCCAAAGGTCAATATTTTAACAACTAATTGCTAGATTGTCACATCGACTTGATGACAATCTGGCCATTAGTTGTTAAAATATTTAGCAAGGTCACAACATTTAAAAAGACTGTCTTTGTTATGTGGTATTTCTGTTCTGGCCCCCACTGGATGACTCTTCCTTTTTGACAATGGGGACTATTTGTCCTCTTGTATAGTGCCACATACTTACGATGTCTTGAAAACACGTGGTCGCACTTCCATAACGTTTGCTGTGGATATTCATGGTCCCCAGAGAAAGAAATGTAATGATTTTGATTCAAGCCAGAACTTGCACTTGTTGTCAAGAAATATTAAAACATAATGGGCAAAGTGCCATGAAATATCCTGATCTGTCCTCCAGCACAACCATTAGGCCACAGTGTAAACTGAGCACATGCATGATCCCCAGATGGTGGACTCTTTCCATTTGGGACTTTGCATGACTTTTTGTGGACTTTATTATAATGCCACTACAAATTTAAAGGGTAATTCCACTTTACTTGGGTCTTCTTTTCGTAGTCATCATACTAAGGCTCTGAGAATAGAAAAATCTAAAATGTTTGAACTGTAGGGTGTAAGGAACATTTCACCCTACTGGGGCCACTGTACACTTTTTTATTTTGTTTTTATTTGACAGTGGCAAAGGTTTTCACTCTTCAAATTCCAGTGGCACTTGCCCTACGGCTACATCTGGCAACCTTGTGATCAGGCAACCCCAAGAGGCTGTGAGGAACTGCTGTCTATGTTTTTTTTTTTTGTTACCTAGAAATTGTGAAATGTTACATCAGTAAACCTACAGAGAATAAAAGTAGGGTAGAAGATGGTCTATAAAATCTTTTGGCAGCAGCTCCAGCCATCACTGCTTCTCTATAATTGGCACTTAAGAATGATAAGAAAGGTTTAAATCCTGCTTAGTTAAGCTTTAAAGAGCTGCTCATGCACTAAAAAACGGGCCTGGGTTACAGACCACAGTTTGTCTTTCCTTACAAACATTTCAAAACCAGTGAATTGTTTGATGTATCAAATGTTGATGGTGTAATGATAAAACAGAAAAGCGACACATTTGAAAAGGCTGGAACTGGAGAAAGTTTGACATTTTTGCTTGATACTTTAAGCTGCATTAATCATTATTTTTATATTAACAATGGATCAAATGACTGTGTAATGTGAAAGATGTCACTCGTAGCAAACCCACAGAGAATTACGATCCAACTCTGCAGTTCCCCTCTAAATGCCCTAGATAATAAAGCTTATTTTAGATCTTATTTTGGCTCATTCTTTTTGTGTTCTGGCCCACAAACTCTCTTTCGCTTTCATCAATCTTTATAACTTCACTTACTAACTGTTGTCCCTCAACTTTTACTCTTGCGTTGAGCGTGCATGAACATGCTTTGCCAATAAAGCGGGTTCTGGTTCTGGCGCTCCGGTCGGCCTTAGCTGTACTTTGTGCTCACTGCTAATTAGCAAAAGTTAGCATGCTAACAGCTAAACTAAGATACTCAACAGTATACCTTCTTAACATCAGCGTGTTAGTATTTAGCTCAGAGAACCGCTGTGCCCAAGCACACCCTACCTGCCCTGCACCTAGGGTGGACAAAGATCGCATCAGGCTGGGGAACCTTGCCGAGCACGTGGCAGCTTAAGAGACGGATGTTTCTCCTAAAGTTGGTGGAGACCAAATCAGAGCCAATAGGACAGTGAATGTTGGACTTCTAACAAATATGACTCCAAGTGAATGCCAGTGTTGGCCTGTGAAATTCTGCTCACCAATGCTAACTTTTCAAAAGATTTGTCGTATGTGTGTAAATCATGGATGTATTAAGGAGAACTGGATCCCGTGTTCAGATGTAGCCCCAATTTAGTCTTATAAACGCTGCTCCCTGGGTGCTCCCACAGGCTTTTCATGCTTCAGAGTTATGGGGCCCTTAGGGCATGAGCACTACAGTACTTGTGCGGCCAGGCCGGTTTTAGAGTAAACCTGGCTAACATGTTAGCCTTAGAAGATGTATATGCTGATAATGTGTTACATTCTTTCAGCTTGTTTTGCTGCCCCCAAGTGGGCAAAAAAGAGATAAATGCAGCTTTAAATAAATAACTGGTTATCAAAATTGTTGTGTCGTAATCATCTGTGCTTCTTAGTTAATTTATTTACTAGTTTCAGTGTTAATAAAATGCTGTTTCAAAGACTTCCATCTTTACAAGAATTCTGTAGTGAATCAAGTTACTTAGTTACTTTGTGGGACCCAAAAAACCCCAAAATGATTGATACTAGATTTCAAAAACTAGTAGTCTAAATCTCACATAGTTCAAATGGTTTGAACTTGGCTTTTTGAAAAACTGACAGCCCTCGCAGGTAACACTTCAATAATCCTAATTCATTAAATTGAGTTAAACCCAACTAAAACCCTTCCTTTACTCAACACATGGTTTGTCACTGCATCTGTCACTTCATTTTGAAGTCAAGCGTATATATGTTTAATCTGCCGGCATATGATGCCAGCGTTTGTTTATGAGCCTGTTTTCCTCCTCCGATGCTATAGATAGAGCTTGCAGCCTTCCTGCCTATAACATATACTGACAACAAGATGTCACGCTCGTGGATCTATTCTCAGCTAAACCTGCTCTAGCCGAGGTGATTCAGAAAAAAAGATGTCAGCCGCGTTGGACTCTCTTTTAACAGCCTTTCCGAGATGGAGCCTTTGAGATATTTCCGACACGTAACCGATGCTTCTGCTGCCCCCGTTTTCTTTTCTCTCCTGCACAACGTGAAGAAACCCAATCTACAGCCTCTGGAACACCTTTGTAATTTACTCGGACGGTATATCGTCTCCTCCCCCACCACACAATGACCTCTGCGGTTCAGTTTCTCCACCTCTTAGCCCTCACCTGGCCCCCGGTGGCTTCACATTCAGCCGCTGATGTCGGGATGTTCCCCCTTTGTGCTCCACCCCCACACCTACAACCAGGTCTCCATTTCAGCCCCTCTAGTTTGTGTATGTGCCTGTTTTTGTGCTTGTATAACCCAAATCCCTATGCCTCGCCCCTCATACAGCCTGTCTGGGAGTATTAGGGGCTACAAGAAGAGGGAAATGGAATAACTGACGAGCCCGGTGCCTTGTCAGCACGGCTCAGCCTCCAGAGAGGAATGCCCATCACAGACAGCAGCCGTGACTGCGCAGATTACACCACATACTGCAAACAAGCCCGACACATGGAGAAGCCAGAGATTAAAGCAACAGACTATTTCTATTAATGCAGCTGTAAACCCTCGCCTCCAGTTCCAGCCCGTAGTGGAGCGAGCACACAGCGCTCTCTGCTGGTGAAACACTGATGCAACCACTCACACTTGTTTTTTTTTTTCAGTTTTAATCTGATATTAAAACACATTACAAAGTCAGTATGCAAATACCCTCATTTGTTAAATTAAATTACTGGAAATGCACAAGTCTTGAACAGGTCTTTGTTGATGTGAACTACAGCCATAAGCATAAATTAATACATGTTTGCACCTTGAACAGAGAGGCCCTTCTCTTCAGTTAGGAAACTAATAAATATGACACTAATTTACAAGTGTAAAATACAGGCATACCAAGTTTGACATTAAGTATATATATATATATATGTTTTTTTATATATTGACTTAAACAATCAGCCCAGTTGCTCGCACTATCTATCATACTGAGGAAAAGCAATAGGTGGTCACAATGAAGAAAATAAATGGAGTTTGTGAATGAAATCAGGCAATGAGTAACCACTGAGAGAATAAGTGCATAAGCAATGCATTTCCAGTGAGAGGAGTACAGTCTGTTTCCATTTAACGATGCACAGAAAAACAAACTCTGCACACCAGACAGTGTGGCCAAATTCTAAAGAAATGTTTAGAGAGCAGGCATTGATGCAAACATCTTCCTGTAGTCCTAAAAGGACAACGCACAGTGCAAACCCCCCCCAAAAAACAAACAAAACAGCTTGGATGTGACACTACGACACGACAGACAGTGCAATTAATCCCAAGTGACACCAACACTGTTACTGGTAATGAGACTGATCAACAGTAGAGGGCCGTCATTTGCAGCCCGCTGCTACTGAGTCAGTATAAGAGGGTGTGAACTGACAAACCTTCAGCACCATTAAAGCCCTGTGTGCAGGCTCCACGGTTGCAGTGCACTCTCTTGTCCTCAGGTTGTTCATGGAGGCTTGAAGGATAATTTCAGGTAATTACAACTTGGGTATTTCATGTAGTTCTGGCCAACCTTTCGGTGTCGGTTTTGATGACATTGTACTGACTAAGGTTGCTGAGAGTCACACGGGACAAGAAACACACCAGCAGTCAGACGATCAGACAGGTTTCCCAGGTTTTCGGCCTCTCGTCAACCGCTTTTTTATTTGGAGGTAAAACCGCAAGGGAGCAAATCCAAAATGTTGGTAATCGACCATCATCGCACTGTGGTAGATATGGTAAGTCAAACTATGATGGATGAGCGGATGTTTCCCTTCCACAGAGGTTTGGCTAACATGGAGATCTGTTGAGAGCCTGTCTGGTTGTCTGACTGCTGTGCCATGTTGTTATTACAGCTAGATAATGACACCAAAATTACAAGTGTTTGACCCAAGTTGTACTAAACCCCAATTATCCTGTGAATACTAAACAAACAGAAGCATACACAGTATATTCCATGTTGTGATGCATCTTGGTTTCAATAAAAAAAATTTTAAAAAAAATCAACAAGAAGTTGAATGGAGCATGTACACACACACACACACAAAAAAAAGGAAAAAAATGGCTACCCTAGTGCTTGGTCTTAGGCCAAGGCATTTTGTGGATTTGGAAATTCTGTGTATTTACAGTTTCACAAGTCTGTGATGGCGCAGCACGAGTCCATATCTGCTCTGCTGGATAAAATAGGAGGTGTGTCTCATTTGACTTTGTTCTCTTCCTGAGTATCATCTTCTATCACTACTATCTGCACGCCTGACAACTGTCCGCTGGCGTCCAGCTGCAGCCCCTGAACCCCTTCAGTCTGTGCCTCCTGCATTTGGCACTGCGTCTCCTCCCCCCCGGCGGCCATCGTCACCTCCACCCCGCTCTGGACCATCATGGCGGTCCCGTCTCTGCCTGACTCCCCCGTCAGCTGCAACTCCATCACTCCCACCGCCTGCTCCATTGGAGCCGGGTTGATTTCGATGACCGTGTGCTCCTGGCTGGACTCCACCTCGCCCTGCATCACCTGCTGCTGCACCAGCATGGTGCTGTCCATCACCTGGCCTTCTATGGGCACCACCTCCCCGCCGCCAGGCTGCTGGCTCAGGTGCACCAGCTCTAAAGGGCTCATCGTACCCAGCTGGCTTGAGTCCTGCATGGCGGTGGTGCCCACCAGCGTGAGGCCTGAGGATGGGTGCAAGGTGATGGTATCCGCCTTTCCGTCTCCAGTCACCATGTAGCGGGTGAAGAGCTGCGAGCCGGCGGGGAGTAGGGTGACCGTGTTGGAGGACTGGGCCAGGGTGGCGATGGGCAGGCCTGCCACGGTGAAGGACTGACCCACGGAAGAAAGCGAGATGGGGGAGAGAACGGTGAACTGCTGAGGCTGCAGGGCGGCCTGCTGGTTAATAGGGGAGGTCAGGAGGGTGGTGGTGGAGGCAGGCCTCTGGAGGCGAGGCCGCTTGGTCTGGCGCTTGGTGGGAGTTTTGTTTTTGGCAGGCTGCGGGCAGGACAGGAAAGCTCTCACCTGCTGCTGCTTCCTCTGTTCTTCCAACTGCACCTCCAGGCCTACACACAACACACAACACACAACACAGTGCTGACAGTGAGGGCTCAGGAAATCAACAACTGATTCAGAAGCACTGCACATTCATTTTCTCCAAGCTAGTTTTTTTTCTAAAAAAGCAGCGGCTAAATCGTGACTGTTTGCTGTCCTGGCTGCACAATGTTGGGACGAGCCCCCCAATGACATCAGGACAGAAAAAACACATCTTCCACCACAGGCTGAAAACTCTGAAATCTGTTCAAACTGCACCTTGGCACATAAAAAAAAAAAAAATGTTATAATAAAATAATAATAATTATTATTATTATAACTTCCTATTTTATTATTTCTAAATGTAGCAGATCAGCATATTTGATGAATTAGTATTTGCAATTTTTGGGTTGTACCCGCATGGTTGAATGCACTTACAGTAAGTAAATATAATGTAGTGTAATGAGCATGAAAGTTCATTCATGGCCTGGAAACAGTAGTTTAATAAAAAAAAAAAAGATGAATGAGCAAACTCCATCCACTAATGAAGGTCCAGAAAAAAGCTAATAAGCAGAACTTGAGTTAAGATTTGTACTGTCAAACTGGGTGTCATGCTCGCATGTTACCGTGGAAACCCGACCCACGTGGACGTAATTATTTTCTGCGTCAAAATGCCTCTCGCATTTGGACTTCCATGAGAAATAAAAACAAACCTCACAACAAATCAATTTGGGCTGAACAGACGATTCTGTACAGAAAAACCCAAGGAGATCTGACTAGAACAGACTAAAAAAAGAGCATGTGAAGGAATATACGGATAATCGTTCTGTACTCACTGGCGAGCGTGCTGAGGATGTGCTCCTGGCAGGGATCCGTCTGCTGCTTCCTCCTCTCCAGGATCTTCTTGACCGAGTCGAGCAGGCCGAACACTTGGGCAAGGTTACTGAGCACCGCCACCTCTACCAGACAGGAATCTGGGATCAGTGCGGCAATCAATCAAAGGGTCACTTGGTCAGTCAGAAAGGAGGAACAAATTCAGCTGTTGTAAACAGTCACTCATTAAGTATTCAGTCATTATCGTTACAGAAACCGACAGTAGCCAGTCTAAAAGCTTTCTAGTGTTGGCTTCTCGTCCATCGGCTCCCAACAGCAGCTGAATTTGTTCTTTCTTTCCGTTTGTTTCTCGTTTCATGCTCCTTCGAGCAAGCCCTAGCTCCTGCGTATGGTCTGTTCTGATGACGCAGCTCCAGGCAGCCAGTGTACATAAGTGTGGTTCCGTACCTGTGTCCTGTGAGCCAGCTGGCTCCCTGCGCTGCTGCACGCCGTTCAGCAGCTCCAGCAGCTCCGTGCTGATGTTGGTCACCACTTCGCCCAGCAAACCCACATCAGCGATGCCCTTCCAGAAGTTTAGCGTGTCCTCTGTGGACAGACAGACAGACAGACGGACAGACAAGGGTGTCAGTCGCAGGTGTGCTCTGCGTTTGCATGTGATCTCTCCATCACAAGTTCTGATTAATGTGAAACAAATAATCTGTGTTGGGATGATGCGCTCTCTGTAACCTGAGATCTCATTAGATTCCTTCTTGTCTTCAGACTCTAGCGAGCCCGAGCTCCAGTCCGCCTTCCTGCTCAGAGCCTCTGATCTGTCTTCGCCCACGAGTCCACCATTACCCAGGACCACCTGACCTGCAATTTACACAAGAGAACGCATGTTACACTTGTAACAGGGACACTGCGATGCCTGAGATTTGAGGGTATGCAGTCCAAAAGCACTGCACTGAAACCTGAGATCATGCAAGTTTGGTTCTTTGATACATCGAAAACAAATGATAGTTTCAGTGGGATTGATTTCTCTCATGTCATGACTGGGAAGTAGATTTTCAAGGAAATTAATGAAAAACATTGGCTGCTTATTAGGTAGTTACTTTGAATCTACTGCACTGCTGTCTGCACATCCAGTTAAACTTGCTTATGCCATGGTCACTGAGAACTCTCATTTCTGATTGGATGACAGGGGTGTATTCATTTCTAGAAGTTGGACAGTATAACTAGACACCTATCACTATGGTTGCAACGGAGAGATTTTCACAGTATCATAACCGTTTCAGAAAATATCACAGTTTCACGGTATAACACAATTACTATAATTATTATTATTACCAGTTACAATGACCCTTTAAGGGTCATTGTAACTGGTAGCCGAAGCTACGTGTATAAAAAACGCATTTTTTAAGTCTCCTGTCGAAGTAATAATGCCTTAGAATCAGTGAATGCTTTCATGGCAAAATCAAGTAAAAAATAGTGTAAAACAGCAAACATATAACTTGGTGCATGGGGAATATTTACATTTTTCCTATTAATTTACCCTTTAACCAAGAACAGACACAAAATACCTCACTGTATAGGACAAACTACTGTTTGTAGCGGTCTGGATCTGCTTATAAAACAAAAGTTGATTTTGTTTTCAACATATGTTGTTTTCTTACTCAAATGGCAAATATGGCAAAATCTGACACAAGACTGATTAAGCAAAATCTGAATGTGAACTGTTAACTCACTGAAATCTAAACAACATTAAGCCTACTGTTTGATATCAGATTTTGAATAAACCGGTCAAGCCGCAGGCTCTGTGTGTTCTCACCTTGAGAGGATGTGGGAGTGGTAAGACCTGTGCCGTCGGGGGGGAACCGCGTGTTGTTGATTAAAAGGTCAAACTTGGTGCTGCGACACGTGTTGGTGCACAGTGTGCTGTGCTGGTAGAAGTCCAGCTGACCTGAATCCATCATTTTTCTGGAAAGCAGAAATGAGTAAGGGTATCATCAAGTTAGGAAATGGAAGAGAATTTTGTTTTGTTGTTGTTTGATTGGCCACCGGAGATCCCGTCTAAACTGCCAAACATGTTTGCATCCTTATAACTTACTTTTTCTTTTTTTTACTTTCTGAGCTGCCTTTCATCATGCAAAAGCATTTACTGGTTGGACGTGTACCTTTCTAACTCAGTACACTTATTCTACTGGTTTGGAAGTTAGAATCGTTGCAACAACTGATTCATGAGCAGAAACTTGGTCACACGAACAGCCTGTGAGTAGTAAGAATATCCTGAGCAGATAAAAAAATGTACATTGTTATGGTTAACATTATACGTTGTTAATATAAAACTATTGATTAGTGCAGCTTTAACTTAAAGATAAACCTGATGAGGACGGTTTGATAACTGTTCCCAACAGAGTCTTTAATAGCTCCATTTCCATTTTTAGAACATTCTGTTTGATTAAGTATGCAGGAGCAACTGCAGCATTTCTTGTATCCCTGATAAGATACATTATTCCAGAATATTCCATTATTCATGTCATTATTAGACATTGAACATTTCCATCAGTCAAAGAGACCGGGGGTTTAATGGAAAGCCAGGAGTCATTATTATCACCTCATTTACAGCTCAGAAATGATGGAATAATGTCTGGTTAGTTGACTCATATAAAGCTACACAGAATATTTGATCTTGTCGTTGTTTTGGATATTTATTCTAGATGTAGGAGTCACATATCTGCTCCACTCAGCTCCAATACATATGCAAGAGCTCGTATGCAGACTGTGATGATGACTAATTGTGATGTTGTGCAGCGCACCCGACCAGCACTCACAATATTAAAATATGGCTTTTGGCTCACTGGTCCAGATAAAAGTCCCCCTCACCTTAGCATGACTCCACCCATCCTGATGGCCCTCTTCCAGTCTTTCAGAGTTGCTTTTCCAGAAATGTGCACAAACTGCTTTGGGCTGATCAGCTGGTCTTCATACTAGTGGAGAGAGTATAGTAACCAGTTCACTGAGTGCAATGAAGAGGCCAGGACAGAGATGCTCAAACACCACAAAAAACCTAAAATTAAAATGACATACTGTAGTTCAAATAAAGCTGATAATGGTTAACTGATAATGGCCTTTAATTTGAAGAAAAAATAAAAACACAATAAGCATACTGAGGTATTATGAAAGTGTTACAGGAATAATGTTCTTTACCACTTTGTACCATGTTTTTCCATTTCCTATGTTTTTTTACTTTAGCAACGCTTCTCTACAATTTCTGTCCACTTTTTCCAGTGATAAATACCACACGCCCCTTCTGTGAGCCTCAGTGCTCAGTGTTTCACTTGGTTCAGAACATCCGCTGTGCTCACGGCAGGTTCGGGCTTGACCGGCCGTGACTGATCATGGTAAGCATCTGTTTAATTTAACTCACTCATGACGCCATGTTTGAAACAACTAGCAAGAAAATCTGTTAAACTTTCAAGAACATTCATCAGATTTAAATATTTTCATGATAGACTCAACTCGATCAGCCATTGTAAGCACAAGCCTACTTAAAGTTGTAATCAGCATAAAGGTATTTGAAGCCTACATGTTTAAAGTCAACAGAAATAAATAGTTGGGTTGATGTAGTTATGTAGTGTTTATTTCCAACTGAGCGAATGACCATTGAATAACCTAGTTGACATTTAGCTATGTACAGTAATGTTTGGTAAAAACCGTTTCAGTTTCTTCAACAGTTTCTTCACCTTCTGCTAGTGATTCAATATTAGATTTATTTAATCTTGTGACTCATTTTCACTCAGAATATAACTGCATACGGACTTTCCTTTGAAGACCGATAGTGAAACCCTACTGAAGTTCCCATTTAGCTTCAATGAGGAAAAACACATGATGAATACCAACCTTCACACACTTCACATTGATTCCTGGGCACACGAATTTCTTCACCAGCAACACGGCTTTACAGTCGCCGCATGTTATGGGACAGCCAATTTCGACGTCGTCTCCCTCCGTTTGTTCTAAAAGAATGAAAAGATGCATACAACATCTAAAACGCAAACAGGCCGGAGAAAATGTGCTTTTTGGGATGTTATCTGCTAAATGTATGCATCGCTAAATCTTTCAAGTTGTCCAAACTTTCTTTCTGACAATCCCTTACCTGGATGCGCTTCAACAGCCATGACGGCTGCATCTGTTTCAGCAGATTCGTCTCTGAAAAGAACACAGTTGGCATTTGTGGTAATATTATTGGCAAATATTATTTTGTTGTCTAATGTAATTAAAAGCTAATAATGGCTGACCACCTGGCATCCCTGTAGTGGTGTCTGTTGTGTTATATAGTTTTTGAATGGAACTGTGATTCCAGTCTCCATCCTAGCCTAGCCTAGCCTCAGTTAGGTCACACCCAGCTTCAGTACATACCCCGTCGTGATTGGCTGGAGCTGGAGGATGACCTGAGTTTTACTGGGATCATCGGGGTCCCCTTCACCATCGGCCTTCACCATCACCACCTCCCCCATGGACACCGTGACCTCCTCGGTGGTCGCCATCACACTCAGAGTAGACTACAGAGGGGGGCCGCTTTCATACAACAGCTATCCAGGAGTTTGTTCATCTGAAAAAGCATGAATACATCTTTAATAGCATACCACAAAAGGCCATATGTAGCCTGTGTATTTGTCAGTTTCAGTTTATGTTATGCATTTCTTCAGCCACTGTGGAGTTTGTATGTCTACAGCTCTGGGTGGCCTGCCTTGGTGCTTTATTCTACTGTTGATTCTATAAGAAGTGGACACTGGGCTGTTCCATTTATGTAGCTTAATGCCCCTTTTTAATTTAGTTGGTCATTTTAGTTTTATTGTCTGAGTTTTGTCCTCTTTTCTGGTTAATTCTAATAACGTTACACTGAGGAAGCCAGTTGCGTGTTTGTAATTGCCAATCAGCTGAATGCACAGGCTGCAAAGTGCAAGCACTTTTACATTTACTTGAGAATAACACTGTAGTACTCTCTCCGTCTCTGCCTTAACCTGGTTTAGATAGCCCAGCGCTGGTAGATGCTTTGGTAACAAAAGTTAGTTCTAAGTGTAGACATCCTGTACATGTAAGCCTGTTGTAACATAGAAAAAACAAAATAACACTATCTGCTGTAAGAGTCGTTGGCTAAATATGTTTCACTCTCCCTAACGTGAACAAAACCATGAACCAAACCCCACTTAAAAAAGTGTCGTTTTAATGGTTAACATTTTCTTGCGCTTGTAGGACATTACCAATATGTTTAAACGCACGAATTCAATAATATCACTATTTTCTACCAAACGCTGGGCCGCTTGTTTCAGTAACGTTTACTACTTCATAATGGTCCCAACATTTCTTCATGTCTGTGAACTAATGCGACCGATATTAACTTCGTTTATTCTTTTTCTTAATTAACGGTTTCCTGGCGTGCACACATTCATCACCAGACCGTGACAAATAGGAAACCGCCAAAAAAAAAAAAACAAAAAAAAAAAAACTGCCAACGCAGCCCCACTATTAAAAGCTGTCAGATTTGTTCAAATCTGAAACATAACGTTAGTGGGCTTTCCCCCGCGCCCTGGGGAGTGTAGGCGCAGTTTTGTGTGTGTTTGTGGGGATGCTACATGGATGTGGGGCTAGCAGCCCGATCGCAGCTCTTCAGGAGCTACATCCACCCGCTCAGCTGCGGATAAAACTCTCCTGTTTCCCAAACTTCGGCGGTCTACCACCGCGGTGGGCAGCCGGCGGCTTTTCCCCGCTCAACATCCACACAGCGACTCAGACCGGGCTCGACGGTAGCCATCATGGCTAACGCGAGGGCGTAACTTGACGTGAGGGAAACTGGGCGATATTGTGAACTATACTGTCCGAGACGAGTAAAGCTTTGCATTTACAGTGTGACGGTTACGTGCCGCTTGTCTCTGAACCGTACGTCCCTTCGTAACTCTGCATTTTAACTCTCCGCTCCCCCTCAAAATGACGTCTCCCTGTGCGGCGGCACGTACAGCAAACAACGGCACGGCGACGGCGTTGCCCCTCCATTCTGTGCGAGCCCGTGCTGGCTCGACCCCCCCCCTCCGCAGTACGCCCGAGAGCCCCGGCGAAAACGGCCGCTGGTGCCGTGGAAGCGGCCGGTATTTTCCAGCCGCGTATATTTCAGACGACATATTAAAAAAATGAGCGTGTCCTTACCGTTTTATGAAGAGAAACGCAGCTCTAGATTGTGGGGAGCCGCGGCGCATGCGCACTCGGCCGGTGGAGCCCGACTTCCTGCTGAACAGCGCTCGCCTTGTTACCGCGCTCTTCTAAACCGTGACAAAATCCACTCCGCGACTCATTTATCTCTAAAATGACTTTATCACACGCGAAAGAGCGAAGACTGCGAGGTGTGCGTCGACTTCTTCTGTTTTCACAGGCCTCACTCATGACGTTACATCCCGTGGATCGTGTCTACTCTGGCTGTGTCCTATTTAAGTGTTGTGATGGGTGAAATGTGGGGATTGTCTTGTAGTGTTTGAATAAACTGTGGGAGACAGTGAAGGGTTCGGGCTTAGTTGAGTTTAAATGAGTACTCTCAATTGTGGATTATGATTTGCAGCATTTGGAGATATGTGGTCGCACCACATCCATTGTGATCGTCATGGAAAAGCATCCCAGGATACATTCTGAATGGCTGCATCACAACAGATTGCTGTAATTACAGCATGTATAAGACATGTTGTCCTCGTGGGCATATTTTCTTAAACAGATTAGGACGGGGCGCCAGGACGGGAGATCACTAGCAGCCCCTGGTTTAAAAATTGTGCTTCCGAAATCTCTTGATGGCGATTCCGCAGGAGGAGTGGTTTTTCCCCACCCCTCCTGTGCCAAACATAGCAGAAGCCCTTTTTAACGCTACACTTGAACCCCCCACGCCGTGGCCGGCGGCGACATGTTCCTCACTCAGGGTTCATGACGTCGCCTCTGTGTCGGACTGTTTCACGGCGCGTCGCATAACATCCACGTACGATACCATCACTAATATTAGAAAATGTGTAGATATAGGTCAACCGTTATCGACACTTGAGCATATTTGGATGTGCGAGTTTGAACATCAAAGAGCATGATGGGTAAAAAAGAGGCGGGGAGGAACCTCGTGTTTTTGGCTCTCATTGGTCGCTGTGCGCGCCTCCAGCCGGGCTGCATTCAGGCGATGTGGGGGAAATGATGAGCGTCTAGAAAAACCAGCTTTGAGAATGTTTATTGTGGGTTGACAGAGAATTTTGGTTCAAGATGAAGATGAAGCCATCATGGCCTTATATGGTAATCCATATTAAAGATAATGAAGAGGGCGTAGCCAGGACTTATAATATTGAAATATTGAAATATTATATTGAGGTCGTAGACTACATTTACATTTCCAGATGGGGCCACACCTCAATGTTTTATGAGATTATGATACTTATCTATAAACTCTTCGATTATATTTTCTATAAATTGTATCTCCTTAAATGCTGATTTGAAGCCTTTTTCCTCGCACTGCCTGGATATAAATCTGTGGTCAGAAGAAATACCAGATTCTGTTATTATAGGCCACATTGTCACTAGAGACATTCTTTGCCAAGCTAGAGTTCCCAGCTATTATAGGCTATCTTTGGTTGTTGTTTTCTTTTTTCTTTCTTAATTTTTTTCCTATTGGACCTGACTATAGCAATATCTCACTATCAGCTACTAAATATAATCAGGACTAATGTAATAACATGGCCTTGTCCAAATCTTAACATTTATCACCATTACAGTTTTTTTTTTACAACTGCTAAGCCAAATTTCTCCATAGGAGTTCACTTTTTCAAAACTCTTCACACAGTCGTCACAGCAGACATCAATGTGGACCAAACTGTGGCTCCCCTTTCAATGCTTTTACACAAAGTGCATCCAATGACCATATTTTTTAAATCCCATGAACTTTTCTTACTCAAACTCAACCACCAACAAAACCTCTGTGCATGTTCACTGATGTCAAAGCTGTCAAATTTACTTTCAAAACCAAACATAACAACAGCAAGAAAACTAGGACACTGAGCGACTTATGCCGGGTGAGGAAAGGGGTGCAGGTGAGGCAGAATCCAGAACGTTTTGTAATTGTATGGGACAATGTGGCGTTTCACCGTTTTAATTCAGTCACAGTGGTTTACTGCCCATCCCAGGATGAGGTCACTTTTGCTTCCACCTTACTCTCCATTCTTCAACCCCCCAGAGGAATTATTTCCCTCATGGAGGTACACGAGTGGATCCTGAGATGTGTATGAAGTGTTTTGGTTGCATTAGTGCATTTTGAATGTGAGATTAACACACAATTAAGCTGAGCTGCACATTGTTAAAGATAACTGTGTGTGTGAAGGGTTTTGATAAACTCCTATGGAGAAATGAGCCTCGGAAATTGTAAAAACAAATAAAAAATCCCTGTAATACAGTAAATCAAATCTAGGTCATGATGATTCTGCTTCAATCAGTCACAAGAGGGCGCCATCTCCAGTTAAAAAAAACACAACAAACCTTGAGTCCAGACATTATTAATTGGACATCTATTTATTTATTTTTAACCAATCAATAAAATCACATCAAATAAAAGGCAAATCCCTTATACAGAATATATAAAATAAATAACATTTATTCAATAAAGCTGTGAAATTTGACCATGGGGATCAGGAAAGTTTTGTGCTGATGTTTTCTGGTACAGAAGCCCTATCAGTGGGTCTGTTTGATCATTTCTAAGGACAACATAATAAAACACACCATTAAAGGCATAGTTCACCATTTTGGGAAGCTCGCCTATTTTATTCCTGAAAGTGAGATTAGAAAAATTTCTATCAACCTAATGTCTGGGTGTTACTGTGAGTACAGTACGTGGCAGCGTCTCAGACTATACTGTTGGCTTTGGTACCGGCCTCTGTACAGTCACAACGGGGCCAAATCTGGTAACCTCACTGAGACCCCAGGAAAGTCACAGCACCTGGCCGTTGGTCGCCAAGACACAGTTCCAGCTAAAAAATAGTTCCCCTACAACCTCATTTTCACTTTTCTGTTTAAGGAATCAAGATACAACGTGATGTTTAGAGGTCTTAAAAGGCGTATTTTTGAAATTAAGGCCGAGCCAGACTAGCCGTTCCCCCCTCTATTTTAACGCTAAGCTAGGCTAATAGGCTAGGTTCTGTACTTGACGCACACAGTGGTATCAATCGTCTCGTCTAATTCTCGGACAGAAAAGCAAATAAGTGCGTTTCCCAAAATGCTTAACCATTCCTATAATATTACAGTAAGGAAGAGGCTGGGTCTGGACGGAAGGTTGGTTATGGCCACCATCATTATCATCATCATTACACAAGATGGTCACTGTCAGATTACAGTCTGTGAGATTACAAATACTGTTGTAAATTTTATTATTTTATTTTAATATTTAACTATTTAACATTGGTGGATATAGAGGCTTCTAGTAATGGTTGATGATAAATAAGCTTGTTTCTTCCCATGTAGTGGGTCTTTCAAAAAAGCCATTTCATCTCGGCACTTTTCCAGCGTCGCCCTTTAAATTTCGCCCCTGCTTTCCGACGCTCCAAGGTCACCGTCTTCATGCCACGCACTGCAACGGGCCCTTCCGATGTGCAGTGCTCAGGAATGGGAATCATGCTCACAGCAGAACAGTTTGCTAACAGCACAGTATTAACATACAAATATTAAACAATATCATACAAGTTAACCCTGTTCGGATGAGAGACAAACTGAGGAAGGTAGTTGTAGTATTAACACACACTCAGACTGGTTGTCAAATGGCGATTTTGAATGTTTGCGAGGACTTTAAGATAGATTTCGAGGCAAAAAGCACCCAGAACATGAAATGTTGACATCTGATTGTCGAACAAACAAACAAAAAAAACATACTGTGGACGTACTGTTGTGTACCGTATTTTTACCTGGCTATAACAGGTGGCGGTTCGCCAGGAAGCATACAGTTTGAATCTGTACAGAAAAAGTAAAAAATAAAGGGATGGTGCAAATGTATTAGAATACATTCCTTCCAAATACTTAGCTGCAACCACATGCCGTCCCACCATACAGACTTCATCAACTCAGAGAAAAATGTCCGTTTGGTCACATGAACGCAACGTAAAAACTGCAGAATGCATAATCTCTTGCTGTTTCCAGTGTGTGTGTGTGAACAGGTTTTCTGGTGAGATGCTGGTGAAAGGTGAATGAGCAGAGGGAGGGGAGGTGAGTTACTAGGCAAAACGTACTGTAGTCTATTGTGTGCTCCAGGCCTGTGAACATTAAGATTAATGGCGCCTGCAGTCCAAAGCCTCTGGAAACTTGAAAAGCGTACCTGATGCTCTGTGTCGAAGGTAGTTACTGCTATGTTTGGAAGTCGCGTGCTCGGACGTGCGTTCATCATAAATGCGACTCACTGCTGGGAACAGCAAGCTAACTGTCACAGGCTCTATTACAGCTGGTATTAATACTGTCACAAGTCGGTAAATACTCCTACGTAAAGGCTTAAGTTATGTCAATGGTATGTCAACATTACTTATTGATAACAAAGAATTTCAGCAACTTTAAGTGCAGCTTTAGACTTGAAAGTCAATGGACAGAGGCGATCACTTCTGTTCAGATTTTCATGAGTAAAAACAGCCATTTTTAAAGCTTTAAGACATAGTTCAACCTTTTGGGAAATTTCTTTAAGAGAGTCAGGTGAGAAGATTGATAGTAGTCTCATATCTGTGCATTAAGTGTGGAGCTGGAGCCAGAAGGAGATTAGCCCATTTTAGCATGAAGACTGAAAGCACCTACAAACGACACTAAAGCTTATTATTTTTTGTATTTTTGAACTATGGAGGGAGCCAGACTAGCTGGGTAGCTCCATTCAGTCTTAATGCTAAGCTAGGCTAATTGCCTCCTGCATCTAGCTCCGGACTTAATACACAGAAATTAGAAATGTTCTCATCTTACTCTCGGAAAGAGGGCAAAAAGTTATTTCCCAAAATGTTGAGCTATTCTTTTAAGGCCCCCGCAGAGATCAAATCAAGCAGGAAATATGAGCGAGAGCCCCCAGACAAAATGAAGTTTAGTGGCTTTGCAGAACTTAGCTTTAGCTTTTGCAGTGTATGTTAATGTTGCATCTCCATGGTTGACAAATCTTTTTCTACATAGAAGCCTGACTTAAACCCAGTTTTCCTACTGTCACCTCTGAAACACGGCATAAAGTACAGGCCCATGAAAAGCAGCACATACATCCACGCCACTGGGTTTAATGAGTTGGCATCTGTCATCAGCTCAGGCCCGAATGGAATATCATTTTTTGTGAATTGAGCTTTGAACAAAAGAAACAGCTGTTTGCCTACACCGCAAACAGCGGCAGGTGAAATTCAAACTCCCTTTTGTTTTTTTAATCTATCACATCTTCACTACTGCTGACGAAGCCACTAAAGGTCTGATGACTGAACAGTGACACACTTGATGTCTGACTCCTATTGTTGCAACAATACAAATATCTAAATGGGACCACCTACCCTAATTACAATGGCCTATCTTTATGTATACACCTAAACTTTTTTTTTTTTTTTTTTTACAAAAACATTACTCATCTATTCACTGAATGATCAAAGGTTTAAGTCAGTTTTGCGTGAGTGTGTGCACAGCTTACAGTAGCAGGAAGAGCACATTGATTTAATATGGTGACACTTATTGTAGAGTGCAGTGTGTCTGTTCACACTATCAATTAAATAGCTTTCAGTGACCTTTTAGCTTTCATCTCTATAGATTTTACTATTATTTACAATGTTACTGGCACAAAAGACTGCAGGCAAAGCATCGCACAAACTTTGTCAGGTAGAAACCCACAACAGATGCCAGACTACATTAAGTCATAGTCCATGGATTTGTCTGTACCTTCAGTATACTCAGTAGTCCATTAACTCCGGGGCCGTGAAAAGGAGTATTGGCTACACTCTTAAGCCCCAAAGACCTGATCCCCTCTGCACGTTTTACGTGTTTTTCCAAATCAAACAAGGCCCAAAACTGGTGTCTCATGCTACACCACATGAACTTAGAGATACGACTTGCCTGTGAGATACACATGGGGATGTACAATGGCCCCCTGTTAGAAAAGAATCCCAGTTGTCAGAGGAACCCACACACAAAGAGGGCACAAAAGCACAAGGTGAGGAAGTGGTGGATGGTGACGTCACAGGGTGCTGAGCCTGAGTGACTTGGTTTCGATGAGAACAGCCGTGAGACGAGGTGAGCTCTTGGTGTGATGGGACAGTGTTTGGGACGCAGAGAGTTCTCAGTCAGCAGTGGCAACCCTTTTCGGCGGTCGCGGTTGCCAGTTCCTCTTCGTCCTCGGCCGGGTAGAGGACCTTTGCGGTGAGGCCGCTCTTCACTCCGTCCCAGCCGTCACGGGTGACGATCTCTCCCATCTTCATCAGCTCGTAGATGTCTCTGGTCAGCAGCTCGAAGGCCCGGTCCACGTTGCTGTTGCACTTGGCTGACGTTTCCACGTAGCGGATGCCAAGCTCGGCCGCCAGCTGCTCCGCCTCGTCCCGGCTCACCTTGCGGTCCTTGTTGAGGTCGCTCTTGTGGCCGATGAGGATGTAGACCATGTGGTGAGGCAGGATGTGCTCACTCACCTCCTTGTGCCACTCTCTCACGTGTTCAAAGGTCTTGCGGTTGGTGAGATCAAAGACTAGAAGCCCGCCCACAGAGTTACGGTAGTATGATGTTGTGATGGACCTGGTGGGTAGATATATTGGTGACATGTTAGTAATTCAAGGCAGAATTATCTTGATTTAGCACTTCTGAACATCTCAGACACAACCCTGACCTGCCAGCAAAGGCTTTCCCCTAGCCTGAAACCACTGTATGTAAGATCCAGTGCTGTTTTTAACTCTCAAGTCAGTCGAGGCAAGTCCAAGTCCAGCATGATGGCTTGACAAAACAAGTCCCAAGGCTTACGTCAATTCTCAGGTGATATAAGTCCCAGTCAAGTCTCAAGTCAGTCAAGACAAGTCCAGGTCAAGTCTCAAGTAGTAACTAGCATGTGAAGCTAGGTCAATCAGGTCCCTGAATGCTGACCACTGAAATAACACAGTTAGGAGCGCTCTGGTAGCCAAATGCTTACAGCGCATGCCACATCGATAGCAGCTGGAGACCTTTACTGTGTATCATACCACTTTCACTTCCTGTTTTCTGTTTGCCTCTTCACTGTCAAATAAATTCAAAAAAATACCACAAAACATTTAGATGTCTCAAAGTCTCCTGAATGCATAGGTCTAATAATTACACAGACATGAACAGACACGGTACTAAGTCAGAATATCAAGTTTGTACCAGGTCAGTCTGTATGTGCACATTTAAATGCATTCAGGCACACGTGCTATGTAGACTATGCACAATATGGATCGAAATAATAAAGTATTAAAACTAGATTTTGACTAAGGGTTCATTTACACCACAGGGCCTCAAAATTTGGTAAAAATTACCAAACCAGTTTGTACTTTGATTGCCCAGCTGGGGATGAAGGATGTGTTCAATTGATTTGAAATGAATTAAATTACCACAAACCAGACAGTAAACGTGGGATCCTCCGGTTGGGTGGGGTGGGGTTTGGGCCTGGAGTTCTTGCCCCTCTTTATACACGTGCCTGCACAAGACCTAATTCGTGCACATGGAGGTTTAAAAATGGCACTCCTCATATTCAGTGAAGACAAAAGTGAGAGACTTGAGTGTTGGTGAAGCCTGACGGAAAACACCCTCTGAAGCTTTGGGCTTCAAAAGCAGAAAGCAGATCTGAGAGCGGAGCTGCTCCTCCGCGTGGAGGAGCGCTTTAAAGGAAATCCTTCCTGACAGCCAGCCACACATGAAACAGAACCAGCAACAGGGCAGACAGATGCACAAACTAGATTTGGGTGTAGAGTTGGCATCCCCCTGTTGTCCTGGAGACTGAGGACTCAGTGTCTCAGGCAATCAGGCTGGGGCCTAAATATGAGGATGGATGCAATGATGCAACTCGATTTTCACTGTGTTCACACAGGCCAGGTCAGGGCATCATGAGACCGAGGTCTACATAATAGCCTGTTCTCTTGACTCACTGCATTACACCACAAATTGAGAGGTAATGGCCTTCATTTAATTTGAAGGCTGCATTTTATAGCAGCCAAACCACAGCAAACCAAGGCCTGTCCATTATTTAATGAACAATCCCTTCGGGAAAGAATGATCGCTCCAATCGATACAGAATTTTCTTTTATAGGCTAAATATCTTTTATTTTTGTTGTGGTTCCTGGTTCGTACCTGAACCGCTCCTGGCCGGCCGTGTCCCAGAGCTGGAGCTTGATTTTCACCCCGGGCTCGATATCAAGCGAGCGGGCGTAAAAATCGACCCCGACCGTCGGATCCGCCACATCGCTGTAGATCCCGTCCGTGAAGCGCTTCAGCAGCGACGACTTCCCCACCGTGGAATCCCCGAGCAAGATGATTCGGAACTGGTATTGCCACAAGATATCCATGGCATGACTAGAAGGTGGGGGGATGGCAGCCGATTGTGTTTCTCTGTCTGTGTGTGTGTGTGTGTGAAACAAAGCCCTGTGCGCGGCGTCGTGTTTACATGAAGCCCCGGCTCCTGCTCCTGCTCCTGCTGCTCCTGCTGCTCCTGCTCCTGCTCCTGCTGCTGCTCCTGCTGCTGCCTTGCCTTCTGCTCAGGGAGAGACGCGGCGGAGCACAGAGCGGCCGCAGCGCGTCATGTGACAGACCTACCTATGATCCGCTACCCTGCCACAGCTGCAAACCGAACCCGCCGCAGCCGCCAGTGAGCGCAACTGTGCGCCAGGAAAGAGTCCGAGATAAAGCCGTAAAATAACACCATTCGTGTTTCCACGGCCGCGCGTAAACTCCAAATGAGCGCAAAGGTCAGCTGCTTTTTTTTTTTTTGTGCAGGAGTAGTTGCGACGTAAATAAGGTTACTTTCAATGCAGGCGCAAATGTCGCAAGTGTTGTTGGAGGCAGGCTGCTGTCCGTGGTTCTGAAGCAGGTTAAAGGGGCTTCAGCTCCAACTATGGCCGGTCTTCACGGTGTAGTTTTCTCTGTATACACAGTTTATTCGGCTCTACCTTTCTCTGTGTCAGGGAGAAGTCAAAATGTCCGCTTGTGTTGGCATTAATGTGTCTTAAGTGGCGGTAAATCTAACAGACAGCGAGGGGCTCCTAAAACGCTTGGAAGAAATACATATCCCGTCATGCAGTGCATCTGCGTGACCCATTTGAGCCAATCAGCGGGCTGCTGCTCGGCGCTGGAGTATATAAGAGCGCGGGGGGCGCCCTCCGGTCTCTTCCTCTTCAAGTCTTCAGCGGGGACGAAGCCGGTCAAACAGAGATCTTCGGTAAGGCCTCAACTTGTCCTGTTGTTTCACCACAGCTGCGTGCGTGTAACCTGAAGGAGTGAGCTACGGTTATCTTGCGCGTTTATGCCCCGCGTCACAGTCGAGTTCATTAATGTTATCGGCTAGCCCGGGCTAACGTTAGCCGTCAACTTAAACTCGTTAACGTTCACTTTCGTAGCAACTGTAGTCACGCGGGATCCGGTTATTCCTCATGATTAAAAAGAGCAGCACAGCGCCGGCTTGTTCTTCATTAACAAGACGTGAGACTGATAAGGCTATTAGCTCACTTGAGTGTTAGCTCAGCGCTGGTACGTGTGAGCCACGTGTCTGAGCTGGTCCTTGTCGAGCCTTCCTGCAGAAACGGCTCCATGATGTCGGTACCTTACAAACACGGCTCCATTTGAACCAAGCGATGCTTTCAAGTGCCGTCTTTTATCCTCGGACACCAGAGATTTGAAACGTGTTGCGCACTAACGCTACAGTCTCGTGGAGAGACCACGTGACATAACTATTTGAAAAACTGCGATTAAATTAAGCTGCAAAGTACGTACTAACTCTGTTTCTCTCTACAGGGTCAGCTGGTGTTGGCTCTACCTAGCCTGTCAACCATGGATATCTGTATGGACTGCAGGTAACTTGTTGGTCTCTTACTAAAGAACAGGCTCCTATCGAAGCCGTTCGTGCTCTCATGTAGCAGTGAACGGTCAACAGGAAGCCGACATGAAGACTTTCACCGACGGTCGCTGTTCAGTTTGTAAATAACTGTTCCAGCAACATTAAGGGGAAGGACACTGTGACTGAGTCACAGGCTTGATGACTATTAAAGCCTATAAGAATGAATACATGTCTAACACTGTGCTCCATCTCTTGTGCAGGTGTTTGAAATTGAAGATGGATGGGCGAGAAAGGAGCGACAGCCTAACATGCAGGTAAGTTCCTGAGCCATATCTTGAATATGAACAGTTCTGGCTGTGATGACAAACTTGCCCTCACTGAGATAAGGCTTGATTGAGACACTATTTACTGAGCCACATTTGCTAAAATGAAGTTTCAAGAAAGTAGAAACGGATTTAAAAACTGACAAAGTTGTCTTGTTTAGGTGACTCTCATGGCAGACCCTGAATTGACTGGATGAGGACATCTCATGTTAAGGTAATCATACCCTCAATTTTTGTTTAAAAACGTAGTCCACAATACAGCATGCTATCCTAAGGACCAGAGCTTGTTTGTAGTTCCAGGTTCTCCAAGTGCATGCAAGAAAATAGGGTGGTCTTTGACTGCTGTGGCCCCTTCTGCCACAAGCAGCCACTCAACTGTCCTACAGCTGTCCTGTTAGTTCAGCGGTCAGAACTGAAGAACAGACTGCAGTAACTAAGTTCATATTCTAACCTTCTCAGGCACCGATCTGCTGATCTTTGGGCTGGTATCCTTGGGCTGCATGGGCTCTCACACATTCCTAGTTTGTGCTGGTAAGTGAATGAAGTTGTCATAAATGCATAGGTGGTTACTGATCCATGATGACACTACATTATTATAATGAGGACTGTTGGATGAAGCTTGCGGATATGGGACTGAGATCAGTTCTTTTATTAATGAGTTCAGTAAAGGCTCCTGACTTCCACTAACTTGAATTTCTTTTCCCCTCCTCCCCCCACCCCCTTAACCTCTTATAAATTTAAGGTTTGGTGGGAGACCAGCCCAAGCAAGCTGGCCATCAGTCCGTATGGGTTCACTGCTGCAGGATGTCCATGAAGAACTGACAACACTACAACTGTGTTTATAATAAAGTCACTTAGACTTAACTCTGCAGCAAAATGTGGTTGAATCATTGATGGAAATACAACTTTGTAAAACATTCACTTGCAAATATAATAAAATATACAAAACTCTTAATGGGAATCCCTTTTTATTGTATTCAATTTTCCATTCACATTAAGGACATTTGAATAAGCTGCTAAAGTGTAGCAGTACCTCTATACAATAAGGCCACAATAGCTTGAAGGTGAACAACTACACTACTAGTGGTACTGGATCTGCAGGTCACAATGAGCTAGTCAAATGTCAATTCCTGAGCCTCCATGTAGATAACATGTTTCAGTAAAGTTCATTCCAGGACTGGAACTCCAAAAACTCTTCACAGTAGCCAGTACTGCATTGGGCAGATCAGCATCAGCCAGTGCTGTAGGGAGTCCAAAGTCCACTTCCCAACAGGTCCATAACTCTGCGCAAAACTGCAGATAAATAGGAGTGAGTCTAAATTGCTTTGGAAAACATGAAATTCAAAGATGTGAGTTGAAGTATGTACCTGTAAGTCATTCATTTGAGATGGAAGGCAATTTCAGTTCTGATATCTCAGAGTCCGGGCTGCTGCTGCTGCTCCGATCACTATATGTGTCCCTGTATCACAGACAGAATGGAACTGAAGAATCTGCTCTGACTTAACAGACTGTACTTGAGGCATGTAATCTAATGCTGCCTGTTTACCTTGGAGACAGGCGGCAACCTTTCTGTAAGTAGCTCTGCAGCTTCCCGGCAGCAGCCAGCAGCAAACCAAGATAGGGGGGTGATGGGTTAATGGGTCGGGAGGTGAACTCCGGGTGGTACTGCACTCCAACGAAATATGGATGATCTGAAAACAATTAAGATTATTTTTTTATTTTATTTTTTTAAGTACGCAGAAGGTTGTAGTGGAATGGTTGATTCAACACAAGTGTTTCAGGTCCCATACCATCCAGCTCTATGACCTCCATTCTTTCCCCTTCAACGTCTTGACCTACGAAGCGGAAGCCCTTCTCTTCAAAGTGACTCTTGAGCTCAGGATTGACCTGCACGAGAACAACATTCAAAGTTGAAATAAAATAAAAAGCACACCCACTCCAATGTCGACGAGGTGTTTCTAACACTGCTGATGAGCTCAGAGGTCAACGTACCTCAAAGCGATGTCGGTGCCTTTCATCCACATACTCTGCGTCTCCGTAAAGTCTGCCTGGAATACACAACTGCTGTGAGCGCGGTGCAGACCCAGAAAAACATGGGTGTTGGGCTGAAAGGGAACGTAACATTTCTCTTACGTAATACGCTGTTGGTGGTCTTGAAAATGGTCCGTCTCTTCCCCAGCCTCATGGTTCCGCCCATCTGCCCGGGGTTGTGTTCTGGCATATCGATCACCTGCAAAGAGTCAAACACGAGAATCTCAATTCAAAGCACTTCTCAGGTCAAATGACGTCTGGATCGTTTCGGAATTAAAAAAAAACACCAAACACTTACCACAGGATGCTTTGATTCAGGGTCGAATTCAGTTGAGTTGGCATCTACATGCAAAACAAAGGCATGCAATCAGTTAGGATTAGTATGTCTTCAGTAGCCACCAATCTTTTGGAAGGTAAACAGTAATTTAGATGCAAACTCATTTCTTTTGAGTTAAACAAAAAAACATTTTTTAGGCTTTTTTCTGGAGCTTTTAATTGCATTTCACAGCCTTTATTGTAAAGCTCCAGAGAAAGCTAGCAAGTGGACCTGGAATTAAATATAATTTGGTCAAACCACTATCCCAAGGTCCAGAATGAACGTCCACACTCACAAGACAATTAGTTAAATCTAAACAATTCAGCCGCTGTAATTCGACACATTCTTCAAGTCAGGCCTGAATAACATTAAAAACTCTCTCTTCAGTCTTGGTGCCTTTCAGCTGTTCAATAAAAGCTTTTCTTCAACATATAAACACAAAACACGGCACCAGTTCAGTTCAGCTGCGTGGGACGATAAGTATTACCTGCCCAGCCGAGCGTGTTCCGGGCAAATTCGCATACAGCCAGCTGCATTCCCAGGCACACACCTGCAGAAACATGGATATTAGTATGGTGCGTTCACTGTCTTTGATGTGGCTGTTCATTTCAATATGACAAATCTGTCAAAGTACTTGTATCCTAACAGCATCCTGTACCTAGAAAAGGTTTTTTCTGTTTCCTGGCCCAGTTGATGGCATGAATCTTTCCCTCGGTTCCTCTGACACCAAAACCTCCTGGAACCAGGATGCCACTGAGGAAAACAAAGAAAACAGCTGATGAAATTACAATTTTAATATCCAGGTTGTATTACTTACAAAATATATATATATATATATATATATATATATAAATAAATAAAAATAAATAAATAAAAAAGGTGCCTCAGCACTCACTCAGCACTGCAGAGTTTCTGCCACGCCTCGTGGTATTTCACCGGCTCCTCCTGCAGAGTGCTCGGCTCCAAATGTGCAGAGTCTATATACTGAGGGGAAGAGATGCACACAGTTATATATACAGCTGATGGAGGACTGTGGGTCTGACTACCAGCATGGGTCTAGTTACTCTTTAAGGAGCGACTTCCTGGTACTCCGCTTGTTTCCTCTATTGTGCAAACTGCTACAGTGTCGCTAGGATTGTGAGTGAAGAAAACGCAGACATAGGTGAAATGTGGTAATGGGCAGCGTGGGTTAACACCTGTGTACATACCTTCACCTCCAATTTATGGCTAATGGCCAGGGCCGAGTGCTCCAGTGCCTTGATGACGGAAGCGTAGGAGTCGGAAAACTTGGTGTACTTCCCGACCAGTGCTATAGAGCAGTGCTCTAGCAGCCTGTCTGACCTGTGGAGACAGAGTGCATGTTGGTATTTGTAGTGCCTGAATCAAAACCTTTTCTGCAGGAAAATCATCAGATCACATATGGCAGAAAAAAAAAAAAAAAAAAAACAGCTAAAGAACACTTTTCAGCCCTATTTCCTTTATTTACTCTTTGACCTCTGAGGAAGACTCGCCTGTCAGACATCTCCTTCCACTTAGTCAGCATTTTCCTGGGCCGAGTCTCTATGGGCATGTTCAGTCTCCTGCTCAGGTAGCCCACTACGCCTTGATCCTCCAGCAGTAACGGCACTCTGTAGATGGACGACACGTCGTGCACACAGATGACCTGTTCGGGTTCTACGTGGCAGAACATGGAGATCTTCTCTTTGACGGAGTTCTCCAAAGCGGTGGAGCAGCGACACATGATCTGTCGGCAAAGGTGAGATAGTGCTTTGATGGTCGCAGAGTCGTCTCTCACAGAAAAGATACCGCTGTGTATTTTTTTGTAAGTTTAGATGCTGGGAGTTCATTTTCAAGAACAAACTGTATATTTTATTTGAATTCGGTGGTGAATAAACTGTAGTATTTCACATTTACTTTGACTTAGGTTTCAATGTGCAAACCTCTTAACACAAAACTCTAATTCCTGATTTTAGGCTCACACTCTCACCCTGCTTGCAGAATGAAAACATCTGTGTGGAATTAGGCAATGCAATGGCAATAATTCTCATTATTAGTATTCAATGGTCACTTCCTGAAAGGCTATACCAACAACTAAAGATGTACAGCTTACACAGAAGTATTTGAAATGAGGCACAGTAAGACTTAAATTTTGAAAAAGGAAAAAGTACACACAGTAACGTGGAGGATTTATAGAAGGGTGAGTGTGGACAGCAGGTGACTCACCAGGTCAGGGGACAGACCCAGTCCTCTCAGCTCCCTGACGCTGTTCTGGGTTGGTTTGGTCTTTTGCTCCCCTGTTGCACTGGGCTGGACACAACAATGGAGAGGTTACGTATGTTAAAGGGATCTTATCTGCTGCTAACCTCATCTGCAAGGTCTGACGTGACTCGCACAGAAAGGACAGGCGCTTTGATCAAAATAGAAGAAAGTAAAAGGCAAACTGAACATGTGTCCCCTTAAAATCTATGATGACTTATCATTTCTGAAAGACCTGAATTTGTATTCTAAAAAGGTGCTGATGCAGCATGTAGGGTGGATCTAACGTCACAATTAAGGTGTGTGGGATTATTGTTGCAAAATACCTTTGAACTTGCATGTTGCAAAAAAATTATATTATTATTTTCTTCCCAGCAAGGTTTAAGTCATGGTCATGATTAATTCACATTGGACTTGCAAACTCAACTCTAGGGCTGTAACTATTATTTATTTAATGTAACAGGGACCATGTACAGTTTAAAACATGTCACCATTTGATGCACGGTTCCAGATTATAGTTCTAAAATAATTTGCAGGTCAAAACAAAGAAAGCACCATGACAAACAGTATGGCGTAAAGACATAATACATGATGTACAAAAAAGAACACACAAGATACACAGTACAAAGCTACGCAGAAAAGCACATCACAAATGTATGCTTGGCACGATAAAAGTAATAGTCAAATAGAGCATATGAAGAGACTGAAGATGGGTAAGTACAGAGCTGAGCAGCAGGTTTTAAAGGTGCTGATAGAGCTGCAGCTACAACTTTGAAAACAATTTAAAATTCTCAAAGCCCAGTATATTTTATTTCTTCAGTATAGTGATGAACATTCAGAGGCTTTCTGTCCAGAGTTTTCAGTTTGTTTGAATAAGGACTAAAGAGGTTAATTTAGCTCCTTTCCACCATTCATCTATAACTTGTTAAGACTAATTGTGAATTAAAACGCGAGACGATTGTGTAGAACCCCCATCATCATTTGGGGATTTGAGTTGTTTCAGCAAGACTCTACTCGCCAAATGAGCACACTTAAAGCAGCTGCCTGTTTGCTGCCATGTTTTATCATAGACACAAAGCAATATATGATATTTTGTATCTCCTGGTCCCTGCAGTTAAAGTGACACTGCCTATACAGGCATCCTTTAAAAGGTCCACAAGCTGTGTTCAGCTTTGACACGTGGCAAATTTCAAAGTGGAAAGAAAACCATAGAAAGCCCCCAAACCACTGTTGTAGTGTAACCTACATTCTCACTGTGTTGCAAACACTCATATTTTCACCACACTATGGCTGCAGTTTCTGCATACATGCTCCTGTTTCAATCCTCACATGTGACAAGCAAACATGTGTGTTGGTTCAGGCATGTTGGCACCTGCCTCCTACTCCTTCATTGGTCAGAACAAACAAAAAATACAACTATACTCCAAATTATATATTCAAGACATTTTTACTTTCTCATAGTCAGAAATCTGTCTGGAAATCTCACATTTCTGGTCTTAATTGCAGACCCAGGAGTAAAAGCATTTATCAACTTTCTTCAATTAGAAAATTACATGAAGCTTATTAGTCATTATGTAGGCCAAGAGACAAGAAGACAAGAGAATTTCATGCAGCTGAGTCACAATGCCTAAGATCTTCAATTTAAATATTATGTGTATATATATATATATATATATATATATATATATATATATATATTATTTTTTTTTTGCCAATGTTAACTTACCATGTGAATTGCAGATAGGTTAAGAAAAAATAAGTAGCGCTATTTTCAGCATTTTAATCTTTACCCATGTCTAATACACCAAACTACAACTGTCAGAGACATACAACAAGTCCTCATAATCTCCACTTTGTGCATCAGTGTTGTTAAAAGAACCGACTGATTCTATTCCTTTCATTTAAATATAATAAATTTCAGATATGAAAATCTTTTCCCAAGTACAAAACGTCAGCATGCAATTTCTTTTGAGTTGTTTTGTTGGCACACTGTTGTGCTCAAGGCTGAACAGTGTGTGCATCTGTGTGTGTATACAGTCGGCTGCTGCTGACGCGTTTGCCCTTGGATGAGAGCGGCGGGGCTTGTGTTGCTCTCTTACCTGTGGTATCAGACTGACGTGAATGTTACAGAAGTTTTCTCTCTTCACTTTAAACTGGAACTGCCTGAAGGCCTCGATGAAAGGCATACTCTCTATGTCTCCGACGGTGCCTCCTAACTGCAAAAATGCATACAGTCGCAAAGTAAGATCATCACATACTGAATCAGCGGCAGATGACTCCGTACAAAATATGAGCCTGTTGGTGGTGCAATTTATTATGTGATAAAACAAACTGCTCAGCTTACCTCTATTACACAAACTTGAGGTTCTACATCATCGGCATCAACGGGTACTTTGGCCTGTTTCACAACCCATTCCTGGATGGCATCAGTGATGTGTGGCACCACTGGAAAGGAGAGAGAAAAACAAACAAAATCATTCAGGGATGACCATTTCTCTTCAGCATGGCGCCCTCTTCTAAACTTTAAACAGCTGGTTGTTTACCCTGCACAGTCTTTCCCAGGTAGTCGCCCCTCCTCTCTTTGTTGATGACTGACTGGTAGATCTTGCCGGTGGTCAGGTTGTTGTCTCTGGTCAGCCGGATGTCGAGGAAGCGCTCGTAGTTCCCCAGGTCCAAGTCCACCTCGCCCCCGTCATCCAGCACAAACACCTCCCCTGGACAGAGCCGGCATGACACCGTTGTAACACACGCCTAACACGGGGCTGTATGACTATGAGTGTGTTAAAGGAGAACGAGTGTTCCCTCTGACGTACCGTGCTCATAGGGGGAAAACGTGCCGGCATCTATGTTGATGTACGGGTCGATCTTGATGGCGGTTACGTGCAAGCCGCATGACTTCAGGATCGTGCCCACGCTGCTCGCAATGATGCCTTTGCCGATACCTGAGATGACTCCTCCGGTTACAAGGATGTACTTCATCATTGTGCTCTGGTGTCTGGAAATAGGCGATTGATTAGAATCAAACAGTAGCCCGTGCATGAGCTTTAAACATAGCACAGACCTAAAGTCACTATTTTATTAAGCTTTAAGAAATAGTAGTTGGGGGAAGGGAAAAAAAGGGACAGGTTGTCATGTATGAAGGTGGATTGTAGCTGCTGATGAAGCCAATAAGATGTAGCTGAAAGCTCCAGAGGTGTTCTAGTAAGTGGACCTTGAGGTGTTGAGCTTGATTGTAGTAAAGCATAATTTTACATTTTAAAAGTGCATTATGTTTTGAAGAGCTATTGTGCAATTTAGAATGAAAGATAATACTTTCAATAGTTTATCTGCAGCCTGTCTGACTCTTTCTGATTTTGATATTTGATATTATTAACAAAACCGATAGCTGAAGCTGTTGCCACGTGCCAGTAGCTGTTGCCACGGTAACTGACAGGAGGGGGGGGGCAAACACACAAACGTTTAATCCCACTGGGTAATTAGCTTTATACTAAACTCGGGGGCCTGAAAGCTAAAGTTCTCCATCCTCCCCACAACACAACAGTTCCACCATACCAAGCGTGGCACGCTTGAAGCGCTCGGTTACACACACGGTCTGGGCCGAGCGGGCGGGGAATTCCTCATTTCCTTACGCTAGGAGGCTACCGCCCGCCCACGTTACCCCCGGTCACAAAGTCAGCGAGCCCAGAGTAATACCGCCAGGGCAGTTAGCTTTAGGCCAACTTTTAGGGGTGATGTCGGTGTAGGAGATTTTCCTCCCAGACACCCTACACCAAGGCCTCTGTTAGTCTCCGCAGTGGAGAACAGACACCTGTAACGTTGGCCGAACAAAGCACCGCTGCTGGTTTAACTTCTTTAAAAACAAAGAGTAGCTAACGTGCTCTTCCTCAAAGCTGCGTCAAGCTCGCCAATTTACAGGCGACCGGAATGCCCGACATTGCATTCAAAATAAAAGCGACGGTAGCTATTTATGAAGGGAAACATGGCAACAACTTACCATTTATAGCAGCATTATATAAGGTACTCAATTTTGGGTTTCGAGACTACTGCTGAATAATAACCTTCACGTGGTATTTCCAATGGGAATTTATTTAGATTCTTTTTGACCGGAAGTCACACTTTTTTTTATTGTGTTTCACTTGTAACTTACCAGTGTTTGCTAGCTAGCCAACAGCCTTTGTTAACAGCATCAAATCTCAACTCACCAAAATATTCTTCAGCCAGAGCCACCTTTCAGAACAAAGCGCCGACGACGAAAACAGTTCACAAGACGAACTTTCGATCCTAATAGCTACGCCTTCTTGTGCCCGGGCTTCCCTACAGACCCATCTATCTTCAGATTGACTCTCCACGTGTATGGACCGGGACTCAGGGTTGCAGTAGCTGCATCATTCATTACAATGCCCACTTACAACATTGTGCAACCTTCAGGTGCGCCTCGTAAACGGTTGTTGCCCACTGGGGAATATTGCATTAAACTTTGATGGGTTTATTATGGTAAAATGACCGTTATTATTATTTATTTTGTTTTATTTTTTATTTTATTTAACTTGACGTTATCACCAAACCTTGCTGTGAAAAGATTTTTAGTAGTATTTAACATCTAAAAGCTAAGGTGAACTGTATTATGTAAGGGCATTAAACAATAGGTGCTTTATATATGAATGTCATTGTCTTTGTGACAATATAAACAAACTTAACACCCCGAAAAATGAAATGCATGAAAACTAAAGCTTGGTATAGCTTCAGCGAAAAGTAGCACAAGAATGTTGGCCTGTAACAGTATTAATCCTGTGTTAAACACAACATGATCGTTTGCATACTACAATGTACAGTATATGCACAGCAGGTCAAAAATAATATAAAAAAAGTAAATGCACTCATAATGCATCCCTTTCAGAGATGCAGATATATTATTATATATGCATTATTGCTGGACTATAATTAACACATAAGAAATACTTTCATGTTGTAGCTAGTTGAGCTGAAGATAATTTTACCTGCTTTACAGTTTAATATATAACAATGTATCATATTTTATAAACTAATCATATCTTTTGTATGTAAAATCTTCATCTGCAAAGTAACTAAGAGTAGTCCAATAAAAGTACAGTGTTTGCGTCTGAATTGTTGTGGGTATAATAAAATTAATATACTTAAGTAAAGTATAAGTACCTCAAACTATACTACATCCCAGTGCTTGAATAAATGTACTTAGTTACTTTCCACCCATGTCTGTGTATCTGGGCTATTACAACAAATTCCTCACATGCACTGTTTTATTGTCATGAGCACCTGAAGGCAGCACACTTTCCATTTTTTAATCAACAGGGGGAGCTCATGTTTCACCTTTGAAGGCTCATGTTGGCCAGGAGAAGAAAAGAAAAAAAAGTTGCCTTTTCCCCATGCAGAAAGGCTTCCAGCCAGCTGTTAAAAAAGACTACATGTTTGGTTTAGCTTTATAGATTGTGCTCAGTATTTGTCGACACAAGATTATTCATCTTAGAGCTCCTTGCATTGTTCATATCTTATTTCCAAGAGGCAGAGAATCAAAATGTCACAACATCTTGGACCTATCATCTGTGTGAAAATGATTTTGTTCCCATCTTTTATTTTCTTAAATCCATAAAGAATAAATAGAATATATTAATATTGATCCAGTAGCAGAATAAGCTTAAATGCTACTGACAGAGCCATTTTGTCCTGACAATAGATGTAACAATGTATCAGTGTGATTCCAGTGATAATGTAAGCTACTGCTCAGAAGCGAAAAAGCATAGCTGAATTGATCCTGCAGCAGAAACACTTTAGTGGTCGGAGGCACTGAGATGTTTTCCTGCGGGGTTACAACATACAGGTTCCTCTTTCTCTCCTTGACACAAAACAACACTTTCTGCTGCACTGCTCAATGTAATAAAATGGCCACAGTCCAAAGTGGTTAGTTATAGTGTACTGCGGAAAGGTCAACGATCTTGTGATGTGGATGACAGTATATTATCCTCATTGTGCTCAGTGAGATATGAACTCCAGGCAGGGAACGCCGCGGCCTCAATTTTGTCAAACTGTGACTCGTTCGGATTTAGCGACGAGACGTCCGCATAGCCTACTGTTGTTTGGATCAACCGCAACTGGGTTCATTGGGCTCGCTGTGTGGGTGAGAGCAAGCACTGCAAATTAAAATAACAAAATGATGGAGTTAGTGACTGATGGCTGACTCACAGACAGATAACTGCAGAGCTGACGGATGCTTCTATGTAACACTCAAATCTCCACTTGTGAGCCTTAGCAGCCAGCTTAGTCTCTGGAACACAGGAGGGGGGTTTAATGAGAGTTTTAATTCATTTTTGACCGGAGCTGTGATTGAATTAAACTCCCACAGAAGGGCTGGATCCTCTCCCCACCACAAGCCATTTCCTCCTATTAGAGATGTAACAGAAGCAGCAGGCAGGGAGGCAGGGCAGTCTGAGATGAAACTGACTTCATTTTATGGAAACATATACTCTTAAGGACCGTACATGTCTGGTGGTCTGCTAATGTTTCAACACGGCCGCATTGTGCTCTATTGTACATTTTCAAAGACCTAGTTCAACATGTTGGGAAACGTGCTGATCTGTTTTCCTTCCGACAGTTAGAGGAAAAGATCGATACCACTCTTGTGTCTGTGCGTAGTACAGAGCTGGAGTCGGGGTGCGTTTAGCCAAGCTTAGCATAAAGACGGGCACAAGAAAGAACGGCTCCGTCCAAAGTGAAAAAAAATATGCCCATTGTTTTATTTATTTACTTAATAATATTTCATTGTATTACCTACTGTCTCATTTATACGTTGCATCTCGTAGTACGGAGCTGGAGTCAGCATTTGATATGCCTAGCTTAGCATAAAGACTGAATGCAGGAGAAACAGCTAGGCTGCTCTGTCCAGAGTGAAAGAAATATTATTAAATATTATTTATTTTAGAATATCTTGTCTAGCCTACTGTACCAACAGTCTCATTTACAAGCTCCGTGTTGTAGTGTGGAGCAGAGTGACGGCTCGGTTAGACTAGCTACGCTTGAAGACTGGAAGAAGGGGCAAACAGAAACACTGACTGTACCAACTGCCTGATGTCTTGACATTTTTGTTGAGAAACAAGACACTATTTAACAATTAGTTGGTAGACATATGCTTTAACTTTCAATAGAGCCAGGTTAGCTGTGTCCACATTCCCAGTCTCTATGCTTAGCTACTCTACACACATCCTGGCTTCAGCTCCATCTCCCCTCGCAGACCATCGATCATCTCATTCCTCTCAAAGCAAGTGAAAATGTCCTTAAACCTTAAATTGCCAAAACAATTTAAGGTTTACCCAACATTGACATCACTTCTTAAGCTGACATGGCAAATTTGTTTGCTAACAGTTTCTTATTTATATATTAGCAGTTGGAGAGCAAAAATAGCACTCTTTTGTGTTTCTTTTTGTGTTCCTGGTGAACATAAGTCCAATATTCACTCTCTTCTAGCTCTATTTTACTCCCAACAAAATCAGCTGTTCACCAGTTGGTGTCTAACTGTGCCTGTCTGCTGTTTGCTGCTGAGCAGGTAGTGTACAGTGGGATTTTTTGAACTTTTTCACTGACAACAGCTGCCGGTCGCCTCCGAAAACGACACTATGAGAGCCACGAGATAAGGTGGAACTTACTATAAAGCTCTGTTAAAGGGAGCTGATGTCTTGAGAGCTTTTAAAAATAATGGAGCACTTAAACTGTGTGCCACAATCTTGAAATTATTTTTGTGGCTAACTACTCTTTAAAATACAGAGTTCAACATTTTGCTTTCTTTTTGACAGTGATATGAGAAGATTAATATCAATCTTGTGTCGGAGCTGGAGTCGGGATGTGGTTCGCTGAGCTTAGCATAGAGACAGAAAGAAGAAGAAATGGCAAGCCTCACCCTGTCCAAAGTAAAAACATAAAACTACCTATGACTCTGAAGCTCACTAATTTGCTTAATCAGTACAGAAATGGGAATGTAAAAAAATGTCAGTGTATGGTTTTAGTGGAAGCTACATGCTGGAGCGACTTCTTGGCCAACAGGTGGTAGTGACTGTGCACAGCTTCTCAAAGTCTCGTCCAGAGCTGGGCTTCACTACGCACGCAGTGAGAGTGAATTGTGGGAACAGCACTCAGGTAAACTTGTGTTCTCTCCTCTCCACGTTTGATGTCAGCAAACAACAGTGACATTAATCTGATGTGCTCGCTTGCAGTGCATCTCTCTCTAGTCTGTCTGTCTCACTAACCTAGCTGGGCAGTGCAGCTTCTTCCAGAGCAGTGTGCTGTGACTTTGTGCCTGACAAAAGTGAGAGTGAAATACAGCTATTTATTGCATTTGATAAACGCCAACGGGCAACAGGGTTTATAAACTGCAGCTCGGAGAGATAACGTGCACGTAATGAAAATCACCCTTTCCAGCAGCAACCTCTGTGGGGACCAGCCCGAAAACAACCAGGCTGAAGGGAAAAACCAAAGTTAATCATACAGCTGTAAAGGTTTATTTTACTTTTTTAAGACATAAAGCTGCAGCCATAGCCTATAGGCTTATGTTTACATTGTATTGCCAAAACTAATCGTATAATATTGTGAGGACTGGACTAACTACCAGGCAGCAGAGCCAAAGCTCAGTGTTATATATATATTTTCTACAATTCTTATTTAGACTAATTCTAATATTCACTTGCCTCAACATTCAATAAATATAGTTTGTTTCTACCTCATTCTGTTCGGTATAGGTCTACTTATTCTTAGACCGACAGATGGAGCAAACTGTTATAAAAGAGGGAGGATAGTAGCGGGAGCACTGGCGTGTCAAATGTGACTGTGGCAATGGCAAATGGTTTATATAGCTCACGGGTCCTGTATGCCAAGTTCACTCTACAAGATCGTAACCCTCGGCGACAGTTTTTAAAGATTGTCTACAAAACCGTGTGAACCATTCGAAGACGCAAATCGATAGCTCGCCAATGCCTCGCAGATGCCCGAAGGATCTCAAGCAGGTTAAATATCTGGTTGTGTCTGGGACAGGTCAGAGAACAATTCAACGAGCCAATGAGAGGAGACACAGGCTGGGGAGGGGAGCCGAGACGGAAAAGCACCAGTGCAGCAGCCAGAAACCACAGGCACTTCTTTATTCATTTATTTTTCTTCCCTGTTTTTTCGCTGCAAAAGCACACAAACAACTTGGACCGCTCATTTCTTGCTGACAAACTTTTTGGAAGAAAAAAAAAAAATCCTGTCACTCGTGTAGTTTGGAGACCAGACAAACTCGTTGAGGATACCTCCTGGTAAAATGTCCTGTAATGTGTGACACCCCCCCCGTCATGTAGCGTGCAAACTACAACAACTTCACGATTCCAGATCACAAGACAGAAAGTATTGTAGTGTGAACAGCACAGCGATCTGACAACTTTCAAAGTGTAGTGTGACCATGACATTAGCAGAATTTTGCTTGGCAGATGGAAATTAGCCTGTAGCTAAATCGGGAACAATACATTTCCTCTCCTTGTGTGAGATTAATGTTTTTTGTACATAGTCCCTGATAAAATAAATGTAAACAGAACTCTAGTTTTATGCTAAGCTAGGCTAAACACATCCCCAAGCTCCATACTTAGCACACCGACGTGACTTCTCAAAGAAGAAAAAGAAAATAGGCAAATTTCCCAAAATGCTGAACTATTTCTTTCAGGTAAAGGTTAAAAAATCAAAAAACATGAAATGCCTGAAAGTGACAACTTTTGGAGTAAAAGACCAGTATCATAGAGCTGTCCAATCGTGGTGTCTAATCCATCACATTTGTCGTGCATGGTACAAGCCAAGCCCACTCATCCACTGCGAAAAATGTAGGCCTGTCTTACTGAAGCTTTTTTAATAATGTAGGGGGTTAAACACCATGCTGAAGCAGTTTAGTGCTGAAGACTGCCTTTCCATGTGAGTGTGTGAGCCCACAGAAGAGTGTAGCAGAGCTGTGAAGGGGGATGGGCAGATTACAATGTCTTACACCATGGTGATGAAGTCTCTCTCTCTCTCGAGCTCACTGTCTTCTTTCCTCCTCTCAACCTCTCTCCATTTAGAGCAATATACACAGTAGGTTTGCTAATGTAACGGGCTGATATCAGATCCTATTATTCAGTTATATCATCCGCCTCTGATGTAGTTGATGTAGATGTAGTTGTTGAGATCCCTTCATTTGAAAAGGTGAAACCAAACCCCTTTAAAACATTTTAATTTGAAAAGCTCTTCATTAACAAATTAATTACAATGTAGGGATTACATGAACGTTAGAATATTTTCAGGTGAAACTGAATTAGATTTAAAGGGATGTGTATTCCCAACAGCGTTAAGGTATTAAAGTGACCTCAAATTTGGATTTAATCAGTGGGTAAATTCATGGATTATAATGTAAGGAATTATCTGCACAGTTTAGTAAAAACCCCTTAAAACTGTGCCAAGTAACACTATGTGTACCCTTTAGTTTGGTCCTACATTAGGTGTAACATCAGGGGTTAATCTACTGATGGATAAATAAATAAATCACACAGTTTTAAGGTGTTTTCTGTGTGTATTAAGTGGGTTTAAGTGACAGAGCAGCATTGAAATTATCAAATGAGGTGAAATTCTTTATTTTAATTTTCCCCCTTCAGTGAAATATAAAGGTTATTTTAAGGTACAATTGAAAGGCATTCACATCCACACAGGTTTCTATCTGTCCTTTTTGATTATATCGCTGCTCAGGTTTAGTTGGGTAACGGCCCCAGACTCCGTACACCAACAAAGCCCTTTTCAGACATGGAATACGTAACATTACTGGCATCATCAAGCTGTAAAAGTGATGACCAGGAGTTGGAAAGAGAGGAAGAAAAGTGTTTTTGTGAGGTGGGAATGTTGCAAGATCTGACCTACTCTTCTCTACTTCAGTGCTTTTTCAGACATGAGACCAACACGTTAAATTGCCCTCAGATTAACATAAAGTGCTGTGTGTCTGAAAGGGGCTTTTAAATGATACTAGATGTATTTTGCCCTGACTTAACAGGTGCAACAAGCTCACAGGAGAGCCAGGAAGATGTCAATCAAGGCTTTCATGTTATTCACTCAACTTCAAGTGGTTTTTGCCCCTAAACCATGCAAATAACTCTTTAAAAGTACAACAATATATTACATCCATTATTTTATCCATTATCAATCTGTAAATAAATGTCATTTAGTTTCACATTGCCCTTATAGGCGCAGAATGTCGTTCTACCTTAACAAGTGCAAATTCAAAATGGCTGCAACCATAATGCATTTACGCAAGCATGCATTCACACACACACAAAACCTCATAAACACTTGACCTCCAAGGCGAATTTCAGCCTCATAAGAAGAAAGGTAGAATAGGGTGGGCACAGCAGCTTTGTGAACCAATGAGTGACTGACTCCCAAAAGTAACGTAATGAAGACGGCGTGGTTAACCCCCACAGCAAAGTTTGGCCATGTTACGTAAATCTGTGGCGATAGGCCACTCCCACTGTCACGCCCCCTCGTAGCCAGTTGGCTTGAACACACAGCATCCCACACACACTCACACACTGAATGCAGTGCTGTGTGCAAACGCCAGTACCCACATTGATCTCATTTGATGACGTCTAGGCCGAGGAGCTTGCGAGCAGCAGTGTGAGGGAACATTCATTACATGACATCATTAACCACTTAATAGGCAACAGTGTGCTGAAGGGTGGTGAGGAGGCTGCATGTGCAAACATTTTGTCAAGCGCCGCTGCATACTGCGGAGATCAAAGCTGCATTATGCTGCCTTGTCTCAGTTTCAAACCTGACATTTTGACGATTAGAATATGCAGAATTCAATTCTGTTTGATGTTTGCTGCCAAATGTATCGTCTCGAGATGGTCCAACAGCCGCTTCTCAGGCTTTTGGTACACTGATGAGAAGATATATCACATTTGATCAGATGTTTAAATTGGCAGTTGTCGTGCCAGTTTTAAAGCAAAATTATTTGAATTGATTTATTGCTGTATTATTCACGTGTATTGTGGAGTGCCAACAAAAAAATGGGACATCAAAAGCCCCTGCGTAGGATTTGAACATTTCTGACTCAGGCAAGTCCTAATGTTGTTCCTGCAAAACCTTTTATCCGTCCTCACTCTTTCAGCAAAGAGTATTGTAGACTTCAGGATTAAGTGTTTACCCCTCTGTAAAGTCGGTGTGGGCTCGTTGTTTATACCATCAGGGGATTCTCTACTGAAAGCCGGACAGATGAAATTGTTCAAGGTGGGCTGACAGCCTCTGAAGGTGACCAGAGGCTTTCATTGCATCGTGTTTCACACGCGCGACTAAACTGAAGGTGACCCACGCTCGCTGTATGAAAAACACTCATGTTTTTGAAGAGGCAGTTAGCAGGACGTTAGTGGAAAAAACAACAGTAACAGAGAGGACTGTCCCCTAACTGTACTGATCGTTCACTAAACCCTGTCGCCGAGCAGAAATGGTCAAGCTTTGGAGCGTGTTGCAGGTAACATATGCAGGCGCTGAATGTCACTTTTGCTGGTTAAGATGATAAAAATTTGGAGGCAGATTAGCTTACTGGAGTTATTTGCAATGCTGTGCAATGAAACCGTTGGCTGTTGTGCGGTCAGTGTGCAGCGCAGGGCTGGTTGGTGAACTGCTGTAGCTGCTGCGCTAGTCAGTCACAACAGCTCCCGGAGCGTCTGTTTCCTCTCTACTGTCACGTTTTACTCCCCACTGACTGATATTGCACAGCCTTTTGTCCAATAAAACGTCATTGGAGAGGGACAATAAAGCCCTTTGAGTCAGTTAGCAAACTCGTTAGCTTAGCTCGGTTGCTAACGGGACAACCATTTCACACAATTCATTCAGAAGACGTATTTGCTCCATCAAGTCCTTCTCAGCCAATAAAGAGCATTTACAGATTTAAATTAAATCTGTTAATTTGAGTTATCCGAAACTTCAGTTGCTTTCAAATGTTGAAAGCTAAACCTAATTAAATTTTAAAAGGTATTTGGAGTGGATACTGAATTTGGATCAATACAATGCAATCTAACTCACTCCTACTTAATATGACAAGTGCAATTTATCTTTTAACTTTACTTACAATTTTAATAACAACCGCTTTCTAATACCTCACAGTGACTTGCACACTACAGCCGATAGGCCTATAGGCTATGTGTACATGCTTAAAGTGCAAACCTATCTATCTATCCATAAAGTTTTGGATGGAGTGTTCCTTTAAAATTTAATATTTGCAAATGTTTGGCTTTTGGCAGGATTTTGGCAGTATTGGTACTAGCCTGTATCGGTCTCCTCTGCTTCATGCTCACTCCCCATCTGTTAATGCTCCAGCAGGAGCTGTTGAGCTGCCCCAGCAGAGATGTAACTGAGCATGTTTATATCACAGAAACATGAACCGACGCCACGGAGCAGCGTCACACCAATGCAGTCGTCAGGCTTTAAGGCCCACTCTTCCATGGCGACTTTTTTTTATCTCATTTTAATTATGCTGAGAGGATGACACCGGAGCAGGGCTTTTGTACACGCTGAGATATGGCTTTGTCGTGTGGGAACATCAGCGGGCAACTGTACCCCTGTGCCTTGCCCCCCCCTCCAACTGATCTCTCCATCTTCCTCCTTTCATTCATTGGATAATGACATTACTCATCTCTCCCTTGGCCTCAGCCGTGTCAGTGGAACAGCTGGGGATGTTCCTGGAGGACTGATCCAGGGAAACATAAATCAAAACTCCTCCTGCTGCCATTGATTGAGGCAGAGGGAAGTGAAGGGCAAACCCTCCTCTCATCCTCTTTTTTAGGATCTCATTCATATAAATTACCGGCTGAATGGGAAGGGGAGTTTGAATGTCCCACACACTGTCCTTGGTTTGGTTATTCCTACATGAGCTTGACCTAGAGGAAGGTCTGCGTTGGTGTCCTTCTTGGTGACATGTTTTTTCCCCATTTGGTCAGTCCTGACCATGACCATCTTGCCATCCCCTTGTTGTGCAGCTGGTGAGGGGGAGCCTCCCCAGGTATCAGTTGAACCAGAGAAACCAGTCCTCCAAACCACAGCCATAGATGAGTAAGCCGAGTAAGAAATACATGCTAATATGTTTCAACGTTTTGGACTATGTTTGAGCTGAACTATTGACAAAATGTACGAGGATTAAGTGTTCAGCCTTCTGTAAAGTCTGTGTGGGCTTGTTGTTTATACCATTGAAAGTCAGACGGATGAAATTCTTTAAGGTGGGTTGACAGCCCCTCAGGGTAAGCAGAGGCTTTCACTGAATCACAGTTGACTGAACTGAAGCTGACCAACACTCGCTGTATGGAAAACTTATCTGTAAAGATGGAGTTAGAAACACTTTTGTGCAAAAGGAACAGAGTGTCCCACCCTTAACTAGTCTCTCATGCATTCAGCCTTTTAGCGTGGCTACATGTATCTCGCTATCTAAGACGCTTTTACAGGGTTTAAAACAAGCTCATGTTAATTAGTTAGGGGCACGTCAGCCAGGGAAATCATGGTCGCTGGTTGAAAATGAGAGGCCAGCTTCAGCAACGAAGGGGTGGGGCTTAGCCAAGGGTGAAAAGCTCAGTTATCAGGGTCAGTTAACTCGCCAAGTTCACAATATTCATATTTAGTCACTGGTGGAAGGTTTTCCCCCACAGGAAGCGATGTATCAAATCTGAAATGTAAAATATCTCCTTAACAGTGTTGAACCCTCAGATTTTGTGTCTTGGCAAAGCTCTTTTCTCTCTCTTGCATCTCCGTGGTGTAAAGAGACCACAAACCATCTAGCTGGGATATTAATGTTAACATTTTTGAAAGCTCTCAGTATCGATGCCATTTGGAGCCCACAAGTTACAAACTGGCAGGGTTCAACGACCTTAAGAACAAACACTGTAGAAAATATTGCGCGTCGTCTTATTCCACAAAACTCATTTGACCTTGGCTTGTGGCTTCACTGACGTAGCAGAAAATCTACAGGATTCCTGTGTCTTCATTTCTTCTAATTTGGTAATATTTTTCAAGTTATTCCACAAGTGGGCTGGTATGTTTTTCTTTTTTCTCAAAGAAGCAGATGTGTAGCTACGTTTTAACAGCTGGCCTGCTGACCTTCTTGAATATGGTGGCCAGTACATGATTGGAGTGTGGTGCACCACAGCTGTTTCACTTTGGCTGGGAATGACGCAGACTGCCCCATCCCGTCCAGCAATTCTTACATCCATCTGGACGGATGGCCTCCGGTTGTTATTGTGTTTTACTATTATTTTTATTTTTTTGTAGCAGTAGAAGTGGCATGGTAACAGCAGCAGTGATGGAGGTACAGTAGTGTCAGTAGTCATGGACGTAGCTGTGATGGTAGCAGTAGCATTACAAGCAGTTGTAGTAGCTGCTGTGGGTGGTGCATGGTAGCAGGAGAAATAACAGTGTCAGCATCAATAGTTATAGTACCAGTAATAGTAGTAGCAGCAGCTATGATAGTATTAGTATTAGAAGCAGCAGTAATGGTAGTAGCAGTTGTAGTAGTAGGTGGTGGTAGTTGTGGTATTAGTCAGAATAGTTGTAGCTGCAGTGGTAATGGTAGTTGTATTATTTGCAATAGTAGTGGTAGCTTTAGCTTGTAGCATTAATATTCCCCGTGTTATCTCTCCCTGCAGTTGCAGGCCTCCTTGCAGCCTGGCCGGGCTGTTTTCCAGGGAGCAACAGCTCTGTGGTCACGTGTCTGGGTGGTCAGGGAGGTCGGGGAGGTGGGGGGCAGGGAAGGGAAGCAGAGGGGAAAATCACATGTTCCCAGGAATGTTAGGCTCTGTTGTGGGTGAGCAGCAGGAAGCTCATGGCCACCAGCATGAAAACAGTGGAAGAGCTCAGTTTATTTCAGGATGGAGAGGAGCAAACCGTGTTTCAGGACTGGTCATGTTAAATAATATGCATTTGGGTGTTCATTCATTTGATCGAAATGTTTGAAGGTCAATGCCAATACCAATAATTTAGGACTGGAGCTACTGAGGGCCAACATTTTTAAAACAAATTCTCAAACCTAAACTACAAAATAGGTCTCATAATCAGCACCGCTGCTGGCTATTTGAATGCCCTTAGTGTAATTGCTTTGTGGTGTCCTTATAACTATAGAACAGGCAAAAAACAACAAAAAAAATGTTTTTTCAGTGCAATCTTTAATAAAATAAACTAAAGAAATATATTTTCATTATTATCTATGTTGCTACTGTTGTTCAAATAAATACATAGAAATAACTTCAAATAACGCACAGCACATGTATGCACTGGTGCTGCTTATAAGACACAAATGTATGACCTGTTATCATTGGCTCGAAGTTCCATACTCTGGTCATCATGACAACTGAGCAAACTTCATCTGCCGAATAGTGACCTTCACTCATCCAGAAGACAAGACGAAATATATATAAAGCATTCTAATCTTGATAATACTACACATCTACATCAATCTCAATTGTCAATGTTGGGGTCAGGACCCTACATGTATCCACATGATAAGTAGAAGGTCTGCTGCAGATTATAAAACTAATACATTTTTATTATATATTTTTTAAATTTAAATCATTTAGATCATTATAACTAAAAATGAAATAGTTTCCATCTATTTTACCTGACTCACCCTCCAAAACTCTTGAAAATAGAGAGATGTGACAGGTTGGAGTAAACGTTGAGTAACCTTACACTACATATTGTGAAACATGATTAAAAAAAAAAGTGCCATTAGAGTCAATTTGGATATGATCTGTAAAACACACACAAAAAATCATCATGATATGTCATCAGTCAAACTGCAGAGGTGGATGACACTAACTGGATGATAAAAAAAAAAAAAGCCTCCTCCATGACCACTTCACTGCATTTATTAAAGCTGATCTTGTAATCTGCAGTTTGCCTTTAGTTTGTAGAGCTTCAGCTCACACAGAGAGGGAGAAGCGGGCTTCTGTGATCTCCATATAGAAGCGGCCTGCTATTGCCTCTGGCTTATTGAATTCCCTCTAGTCACCACAGGAAGAAAATCCTAATTGACAATTTCACACCGGCTCCATCCCTCCCCCGTTATTCATTTCCTATCATTAGTCCATGATGGGTTTTAACTGTATTCCATCTCTTTATTAAAATTACTTACACATTTCCTCATCTCCCCCCTATCACCAGTGCCCTGCTTACCGCTGCGCTTGGAGTGCCCTTGTGAGGCTAGTCTTTGAGGAGCGCGCTGAATTGGTTGTATAATTGTCTGTTACGTAACTGAGTGAATTAGGCAGGAGATATGTTTAAAATGAGGGCACGGATTGGTGGCAGCGAAGAATACTGTGTTCTAGCTTTTTGCCTTGCAGAAAAAAGGGGGAGGAGGGTTTGTCTATAAATGTGTGTGTGTGTGCGTGTGTGTGTGTGTGTGTGTGTGTGACAACAGCAGTGAGGGATGGAAAAGGAAAGACAGAAACAGATAAAGCTGGTGTGCAGCAGAGGGATAGATGCGTAGGCATGGTGTAACAGCATGAGTCATCACAACTTAGCTGATGGACGTGTGGCCTGAATCCAAAGCCCCCCCCCCCTTCCTGGAAACCTACTGTATATCTAAAGAAATGTCCTTTTAAACTGTTTCAGGTAGTATTCCTAAAGAACTGTTTTCATTTAGCTTCCATCTTTGGTGTTCAGGCTCATTGCTGTTATGCAAAATTGCACTGCACCACCCAGAGATCACCTGTCAATCAATGTGTGGGCAGCACTGTGAATTATTTTCCTGGAATTTTCTGTTACTGAAGTTTGACTTTCTATAATTACTTCTTTTATCTGTGTCTATCAGCCACGCTGGCTATTAACTATCTATTCAAACCGGAGATGTAAAAAATCATCATTTCCTGTATGCCGGGGAGGAGTTTTATGAAAAAGACGTGTCTAAATGAAGTGAGGTTGTAATGAAAAAGAGTGAAATGTATCTTAAAACAATAGTGTAGAAGTGTGTGCTGATTCGCTTTCTTGTTTTCGTATCAATACTGGTGAGAAGTGCACGTTTAAGGATCCGCAAATGAAAAGGTTTACAAATGTGTATGATGATTTGTGAGTAATTTATGGTGTTCATGAATGCATTTTCCAATCCACAAACATATACCAAGCAATTTGAACAAATGTAAGCAGTTTTAAAAAATAAATACATCCTAACTTGAATAAATGCCAGTATTCTACATATATTCAAAGTTTGAAAACCTTTTTGAGCATATAAATGTATTATTATTATTATAATTATTTATGGAGTTTAGAGACTCTTTTCACAGCCTCTGAACCACAGATGCATGTTGCATTTAAATGCTAGTGGAAAACGTGGACGTCCAGCTTCTCACCATTCAAGTTTCAATCTTCCAGTTTAATGTCATATACTTGGTAATAATGTAAACATCATTACCAGTAATAAAATTCTTGGTCACAGTGCCAACTCAACCTTACACAGTGAACAATGTGGAATTTCAAAATGGGAAAGTTGTTTTCCCCAAAATGTACAATAGCTGGTCGCCCTTTGATCGGTAGACGGTATTTAAGTACATATTTTTACATTGAGTCATTAACATCTGTCTTGTGGCTTTAAATTTAGCAACATTAAAATTCTGTAAGTATGTTTCCAGCCAAATTTAGTGCAAAATTTAACAGAATTTTAAGAAAATATGAGTGTGAGAAACAGACTTCTTCTGTGGTAACAGTGAGGCGAGGCAAAAAGTGGCTTATGCTCTTTATGTGCTATTCCCAGCCAGAGAGCCAACTCTAACTGTAACCTTAATTTGTCAACTACTGTTTTAAGAGACATTTTACAAATTTTCAATAGATAAATGTACACTTCAAAGTCAAAAACAGAGTTATTTCAATAGCCCTGGAAAAATCCCATTTGTAAGATTGGATACATTGTTCTAATTTACTCTTTTAATTAAATCAAAATTGATTCATCTGCAAATATACTGTATTATCTTTAAATGTTGCTATATGCTTTTGTGGCCTTGTGAAATGGCATTTAACAGCTACACCATGTCCCTGAGGTTAATGTGTCACTTATAACTTCTGAAAAGCTAACTCTCTGCCTTTGATTTATTCAGTGGACAGAGCGTGTGGGGGCATTAAAAATGTGACGAATGCAATCTGCCCACTGCATTAAAAAGCACCTACATGGATTTGCACCACATGAAAGCAGCAACTAGGACTAACAGGCAGCTCTGAAGTACTGTAACATATGGATGATGGAATTTGTTGTCTGGTCATATTTTAAATATCAGTGATGACAGAAAAAAAACTATTCTGACCATGTATAGTGAACCATAGCTAGAGCTAAATGTATTTCTATATTAACATGGGTATTGTTGTGGCAATTCAGCAATCCCATTCAGCGGTGAACGGGACACAAATCTCTTACAGTAGTTACAGTAACACTCTTTAATGCTCAGAGTTTGGTGCACATTAATGGGAAGCTGTTCTTTCTCTTTATACCTTTGGCTATTGATGTCACGGTGGGCAACAATGCTTTAGTTTAGGCAATCAGGCCAAGATTCATTCAGTTAAGAAAGGTCACATTGTAGAGGATTCAACATAATCAGTACATAAGTGAAATGAACATGATTACATTGTGCATGAACAAGGTTACATTGTAAAGGATTCAACATGAACAAACATAGGGGAAATGAACATGAATACATTGTGTATGCTCAAAAGGTTACATTTCCCTTACAATACTGTATTGTTTACACTTTGGCTACAACAAAGTGATGCCATAGAAGGCAGTATTCTATAAATTAGTTTTATTTGACAAAACATGTATTTTGACTGGGTCAGATCTTTCCCACAGATGTTCAGTAAATTCAATACACTCTACATATTTTTGTGACAGTGAAAGGCTTAAAGCTGCACTAATTCCTATCTTTATATAAATCATAGATGAAATGTCTATGTGTAAGGTTAAAGGGGTTGCTCGCAGTAACAATACCACAGGGAATTTTCACTTCGCTTTGCAGTTACCTTCGGCTCTACTGAGCATTTTAGCAGCTTTCGGCTCATTGTTTTGGTCTCACAACCGACAAATGTGACTGTTTTGGTTCACTCCCACGGCTCTCATCCACCTTGTTTGCAGCAGCCACAGGCCATTGTTTCCTGCACAGAAGTTCTGATCAACCTGCTGGTATGCTACCAGACCAGCACCAAACGGCAGTCAGAGTTAGCGACTAGCTGGTGAGCATTTAGCGGCTAAAGAGCCAAGACTGCCCTCCCGAGAAAGATGACAGCGGGTGCTGTTGAGCAAATGCAAACAGCACATGTTTCTGTTTCAAGTGACAAAGCCTTCCAGCAGCTGTGGTAATTGTGACTCTTGTTTGTCAGGAGCAAAGCAGGAAGTCGGGTGATGTTACTATTAAGCAACAAGGTCCGCATTGGGACATGGTCAAGGCGGATGGATGGCTCAACAGAACAGAAACGTGACAACGGCAGAGGATCAGGAACCTTGGTGGCTAACCTTTAAATTAATGTTTTTTTATGGTCCTGTTCATCTGCAGGGTAGTTGAATCTACATTCCCTTCATTCTGGTTTTCTAAAATGGCGAGGCATTAACCATTGACCCTTCTCAATCAATCTCTACTAACTGTGTGTACTCAAACTACATTGTTTTCTACATGTACAACAATTTCCTTTGTATATTAGCTCTTATCTAACATTAGCTCTTATCTAACAGCTAATGTTGACTACAAAGGAAGTTCATTGTCATGCTGTAAACTGTTTGACTATACACTAACACAACAAAAGCAGTCTGTTTTTCATTTTCAACAGCAAATGTCTGGTTGAAAATGTTGAAATTACCCAAAGGGCTATATATGCTATTCAAAAGAATTAAGATGCTAATAGGCAATATTATCTTTTCCCAAGACAAACATCATGTGTAAAGTATATCAGACATCCTCAGTCATTATTAATTTACTGCAGGGAATTCTCAGCACATGTTTTGCATAAGAAGAAAAGAGAGAGGAGCCTCTCCCTTTTCTTCTTATTCCCAGTAGCAGCCAAATATTATAAGGACTATAAGTTCTATGAAGCAAAGTATATGTCAACACGACAAGCTCAGTCTACGAAATCCTTCTTGGAATACCTTTTTATGTGCACCTCCTCTCCTCTTATTCCTCTGACACGGTCAACACACTCGTGTGTGCAGGGCCCACATGTTCATCAACAAACCTCAAATTTCCAAGGGTGGTTATTAAAGATTGTGAAAAAGTGAGCTGAATTCTCTTGTTTTTCTGTATTCATGTTGTATTTTAACATACACAGTGACAGGTAAACATTAAGGACCGTGATCATCTTCTGCCTTCTGTGCACACCAGCTGAAATTCCATTAATCTCCAAACCAACCATAGACTGTGTCCTCGCACAAAACACCTGAAAGACCATCTAACCACACGGATGTTAACAGGAAAAGAAGCTGCACCACAACATTGGACATTTCCCCTTCCCCTCTCACATCTCTCCCCCTCACTAATGAGCCTATTAGCAATTACACATTGAATCAGGCTTCTATGGCAACACAGCATGAGAACACCATTTGGGGTGGAAAATTTACGCAGCATCGACTCTCACTGCTGTTTTTCCCCCTTTTATATTGAATATTTACTTTAGATACTTCATATTTAGATACAACATATATAACAGTTTAGTGAGATGATACTGAATTATGTTTATTTACCTCAGCTACAAAGAGGCCTTTATTTGGAGGCTTATTTTAATGATGGCACTGTTCAACATTTGTTTTAAAAGTAGTAGATTTTATATTTTTAGTAAGACCTGTTCTGTTTTCCTGTTTCAGAAAAGGAAGACGTCTTACAAAGGGTTCCAAATACAAAGCTGGCATATATGGAGACGGGAGCCTCAGTCATTTCAGCTACAGAATGTCAGACTTTAACATAAGCCCCTTTCACACATGTACTGCTACGTTGAAATTGTCCGGACATGGTGTATGTAGGAACTCAAATGTCCGTATCACTTGGAACGGACTTTAAATAAACTTTAGCAGGCCAGCTCCCTAGTACAAAGTCTGTGTAATGTCCGGGTGAGCCCATGTGTGAATGAAGCAGGTAAATGTCCGGACAATTCACGGTGAGCGAGTGCCAGCAGTCAGCTCCTCCCATCCACAGCACTGATTTTTATAAATACGGCGACTCTGATAGACGCAGCCAGCTAAAATCTGCAATAGCAAGCACTAATGGGAGAGGGGATTTCCTGTGATTTCTCGTAAAATAAAAGCCCTTTTATTTCTGGTGAAAATTTCCAGTAAGTGTGAACGCGTTTAACACGGACATCTCCTGCTGTGTGAAAGGGCAACTCCGCACATAGTCTGGACCTGATTGATGGCACATTGTCCAGACTTCATATGTGAAAATGGCTATAGAAGAGTTTTTTTTCCCCCATGAGTGCGATTGTTCTCTAACCAAGTTTATTATTGTAACCAAGATGACAAACATCCCCTAACCCTAATGAAAACCTGATCAAACCTCAACCATAGTGGTGTAAGATAAGAAAACTGACATCTTCCTTTCAGTAGTGAGGTCAGATCAGTAAACGCCTGTACCAATGATGACAAGTTTAACTTGGAGGACTTGTCGGACAGAGTGCGATACTGTGAAGAGAGAAGCAAAACAATTTTTTTTTCAATGAAAATATCAACACTGAGGAGCACCTCGCATTTGATTGAAAAAAGAAATGTCATACAGCATATAAAAATAGCATATGTCAGGAGTCATAACGCAATGTGAGGACTTAAGTCGCAATTTACTGATGTGGGAGTTGTCAGGGGAGAGTTGGGCTGTTTCATCCTGATCCTACACTGATTGCAAGGCCATAGGGGAAAATCAGTAAGTGCTCTCCACAGTCTAATCAGGACCAAGCGTGTGTTTTTGTCATACAACTCGGCTCAATAGAGAGGTACAGCCTAATGAATAAAGGGATTGTTTCAGCCTACTGAAATCTGTTGATTGCTCCAAAAACACCTCACAGCACAATTAAATCCTGTGTAGATGTGTTGTACAGCTCAGATGTAGCACCAGATGTACTCTGTGAGTGCACTGTTGACTCATCTGCGCTGCCTGGTTGGGGAAATAATGACGACAATGATGCTGCTGCAGAGAGTTGTTGTGAATGAGCCCAGGGGCCTAAACAGTGACCTCAATGGAGGCGGCCGAGAGTCAGGAATGTAGAAAAATGCTTCATTTCCACACTGGCACCGAAGACAAACAGCTGCCAACAGAGGAGGTGTGAAGGAATACGTTTGATCAGTTGATTGTTGATTGGACAGCGATATGAAAGCTCACATTGATTTAGCTGTTTTTGAGTTAAGCTGCTGATAGAATTTCTGTTAGTATAGAGTCAGTTTTTGGTGACTATTCATTTCCAAATAATTGTCAGTGACCTTCAAAGCCCACTATGCAGTATGTATCTGAGTGAGTGCATGAATATGCCGACAATTTCACTTGAATTATGGCAGCATATCTGAAATTGTGGCTTAGGGGTTGAGGCACCAAGCATGAACCATAAAGGTCCCCGATCAGACTTGAATTTCCTGTCATCTCCAATAAAGGCATAAAAATGCCCCAACAGGGCTCCAGATTAATTTACAGACTAACTTCAGCACTGGAGCTCCTGACTGAAAATTTTAGGAGCACCAGCACAAAATGTAGGAGCACCACTTAAATTGACATGCATTGTAACACATTCATTTTTTTCCCATCTTAACAATAATAATAGACAATTTATAGAAATAACAATGTACTGTTTTATTTATATTATTTTGAAGGATTTTATAGGATTTACTTTAATTTTAATTTGCAATGTTATGGGCTGTATTACATTTTATTTTCATTTCAGCCCTGCATAACAATTTGATTTGATTTTTTTATAGAATTTTTATTCTATCCTAATTTTAATCTGCCTATTTAGCAATGTATGCATATTTTGTATGACTTAAATATTTAATTATTAAAAAATGCTTCAGTAAAACAACATGAAAATCATCTAATTATTAAAAATGCTTAGTGAAAGAACAAGAAAGTAATGATAAATGTATGTATTAAACAAAGGAAAGATGTAGATGCATAACTGATTTTTGAGCGGGGACAGCGCGGCCGCGCCTCTCCAGAGTGCAAATTGTGTGCCCGGAGTGAAAAAACACAGTGGGCATATTTGCAAGTCTTCCTAGTTATAAAATGTAGTAGCACTATCTCCAAAAATGTTCACAAAATGCAACAAAATGGTTGCAGTCTGGAGCCCTTTCCAATGAATACTGCTACTACTACTACTACTACTAATAATAATAATATAAAACAGTGGGCAGGATATAACACAATTGGGAGAAATCTGGATAATCCACAGAGTTTGTTGTCAACATTTTTTATAGGGACCATTTCAGTAGAAAGTAGGTCCAATGAAAACTGACCAGTGAGGTCTGTGGGGTGGCAAGAGAAACAGGGATGGTGTTTCTGTAAAGAGATGTTGCGATAAAATTTTTAGTGTTATTTCATTAGTCCTTTGAGCACCACAAACAAAATTCCATCCACCTCCATTATATTGTGGTGGAAGTGTAGTTTCAAAGATGTATATGAAATCAAAAATCTGCGCATGCCCAAATATCACTAGATGTAAGGGAGGAAATGTTTTACTTTATATTTGCCCTTTAAAAGGAGTTGAACCCTGTTCACACCAGATACTTAACTACTTTTATGGAAAAATGTACAACCATAGAGGAGGGTAAAATCAAAGATGATGGTACAGAACAGCTAATAAGCTTTGATATGAGTGCATTAAGACAAAAACCTTTTAAAACTTCTGGGTTTGTTTGGACTGTTGTGCAGCCCACTGCTTTTCTATGCTCTGAGAAAGTTTTACTAATAAAAAATAAAAAATTCAAAATTCAAAGAATAAAAGTTGTTGTTTGTGTTCAAAGTGTTCTGTCAACAGTTTTTTCTTTTATAATGGTGGTCAATGGAGAATATGCTTTTTGGGCTGCAGGGGATTTTTTATTAGTCAAGTCAAGTCAAGTCAATTTTATTTGTATAGCGCCAAATCATAAGACGCTTTTCACATAGAGTACGTCTAGACCATACTCTTTAAAATATTATTTACAGAGACCCAACAGTTCCCACCATGAGCAGCACTTGGCGACAGTGGCGAGGAAAAACTCCCTTTTAACAGGTAGAAACCTCAAGCAGAACCAGGCTCTGGGTGGGCGGACATCTGCATCGACCCAGTTGGGTTGAAAGGGGAGGAGAGAGGGGGAGAGGGGAGACAGAGCAGGAGGAGAGACAACAAATCAGACTAATAATAATAACAACTGCAGCAGTGAGTGTGGAGCAGGAACATGGGGGCAGTAGACGGCCTGTAATCACAGATCCAGAATCTACAGCTCCAGAGGCGGAAATACCTGCAGAAAGTGAGAAGGCCAAAAAGCACAGAAAGCACAAGAACTACCGGGAAGAAGTGGAGTTAGAGGAGGAGAGAGAAGCTCAGTGCATCATGGGAAATCCCCTGGCAGTCTAAGCCTATAGCAGCATAACTAAGGGATGGTTCAGGACTCACCTGAGCCAGCCCTAACTATAAGCTTTATCAAAAAGGAACGTTTTTAGCATACTCTTAAACGAAGAGAGGGTGTCTGCCTCCCGAACCCAAATTGGGAGCTGATTCCACAGAAGAGGAGCTTGATAACTAAAGGCTCTGGCTCCCATTCTACTTTTAGAGACTTTAGGTACCACAAGTAACCCTGCATTCTGTGAGCGTAGTGCTCTAGTGGGGTAATACGGTACTATCAGCTCTTTAAGATACAATGGTGCCTGACCATTGAGAGCTTTATAAGTGAGGAGGCGGATTTTAAATTCTATTCTGGACTTTACAGGGAGCCAATGGAGAGAAGCAAATATTGGAGAAATATGTTCTCTTTTGCTAGGTCCTGTCAGTACACGTGCAGCTGCATTCTGGATCAGCTGGAGAGTCTTTAGAGACTTATCGGGGCAACCCGATAATAAGGAATTACAATAATCCAACCTAGAAGTAACAAATGCATGGACTAGTTTATCTGCATCTTTTTGAGACAGGATATGCCTGATTTTTATAATGTTATGTAAGTGGAAGAAGGCAGTCCTTCAGTCTGTTTTATATGGCCAGGGCAATGCCATCTAGAGTAACTATATCTATAGATAGTGCGTCTCGCAGGTGTTTAGGACCCAGAACAATAACTTCAGTTTTGTCTGAGTTTAACAGCGAGAAATTGCAGGTAATCCAGTTTTTTATGTCCTTAATAGTCAAGTCAAGTCAATTTTATTAGTATAGCCCCAAATCATAACAAAAGTTATCTCAAGACACTTTTCACATAGAGTAGGTCTAGACCATACTCTTTAAAATATTATTTACAGAGACCCAACAGTTCCCACCACGAGCAGCACTTGGCGACAGTGGCGAGGAAAAACTCCCTTTTAACAGGTAAAAAAACTTTGAGCAGAACCAGGCTCTAAAACATGCCTGAAGCTTGGCTTATCAGTTTCATCTGGCTTTATCGATAAGTATAACTGAGTATCATCTGCATAGCAGTGAAAGTTTATGGAGTGTTTCCTAATAATATTGCCTAAAGGAAGCATATACAAGGTGAATAAAAGTGGTCCAAGCACTGAACCTTGTGGAACTCCGTGACTAACTTCTAACTGTGCACGGAGGATTCATCATTTACACGGACAAACTGAAATCTATCTGATAAATAATAGAATGTAATAGGATACAATGGTCAATGGTATCGAAAGCAGCACTAAGATCTAACAGAACAAGTACAGAGACAAATCCTTTGTCTAACGCAATCAAAAGATCATTTGTCACTTTCACCAGTGCTGTCTCTGTGCTATGATGCTCCCTAAATCCTGACTGAAAATCCTCAAATAAACTATTGCTGTTTAGAAAGTCACATAACTGATTGACGACCACTTTCTCAAGGATTTTGGAGAGAAAGGGAAGGTTAGATATAGGTCTGTAATTGGCTAAAACCCCTGGATCAAGCGTAGCCTTTTTAAGAAGAGGTTTAATTACAGCTACTTTGAAGGACTGTGGTACATAGCCTGTTAGTAAAGACAGATTGATCATGTCTAGTAAAGAAGTGCTAACTAAGGGTAGAACTTCTTTAAGCAGCCTAGTTGGGATGGGGTCTAAGAGGCAGGCTGATGGTTTAGACGAAGAAGAAGTTGGTGAAGGTCAATTGGAGGAAAACAGTCTAAATATATATCTGTGGTTCCTGTACTTGAAGATATATATGAACTAATACATCCATGTAGCTATATCCTTCCACTCTTCGTTCCTTCAGAAGTTGTTCCTTCAGTGATGTGAATTCAGAAGTCAAAGTTTACCTAAAACTCAATGCAAAATATCTGCACAGATGTACTTTGCTCCCACGAGCAAATTGACCTGTAACAGTGATTTTACTAAAATGAACTGATTTTGCTGTAAAAATCCAGCATTGTTATACCAGCATTATGAATGCATTATGAATGCTGGTATAACAGGGCTTTTAGGAGACAAACTGGTTGAAATCCTCTGATTGCAGTAATTTTGATGCGAATTGAACAGATCCACGGGTTTTGTGTCAGTTTGACTGAATCATTTCTGTTTTACATTGTCAGTCCCAGACTTCCATAATTGAAATCATCCAACCTTGATTCATGCAGGGCCCCTCTGAGTCAAGCAGTAATGAACAGGACACAGACGAGTGTAGCCTTTCGAAAATGTTATTTAGTTATTTCATCATTCACAGATTACAAGAGAATCAAATAAAGCCCCATTAGCAAATGCACAGGGAGAACTGAGGCAAATCCCAATCAGCTCAAGATGGCTAGCTATCGCTCAGAGTCAACTGCAATAAAAAGGCAGGAGAACAGATTACAGAGGCGATGGGAACTGTAGTGCTGTCATCTCGTATAGGAGAGGACAGCGTTTACTTAGTGTCATACATTTTGCATGCACGGAGCTGTGAATTGAGCACCCAGAGCTCTGAAGCAAGAGAGAGGAGAGACATCTGGATGAAGGAGCATTTCTGTTGTAAATGTTAACATATAGTCCAGTGAACACAGCGCTGTGAACAAGATCTCCTCACGTTCTCTAGTAAAGTTTCATTTGGAGATACTGAGTCCTTCCTGCGCAGACTGATCACCTTCAACATTTTTTTTTTTGATTTTGGTGTCATTTGCACTTTTAAAAGCACCCTGTGGAGGCTTTGGCCACCAGTGCCAAGGTAGGGCTGTGCAACATAGGAATAAAATTTACCTCAAAGACTTGGTGGGGCACGGTTTCACACCGTTCCATGTAAGCCTCTTTCACATACAAACATTCAGACATTCTTTGGAGAATCAGGACCAGACAATGACCAGTGTTGCCCTTTTGTACATCTAGCACACGACAGTTGTGATTCAGCGTTTTGAAGATTTTCACCAGAAATAAAACAGTTGCAGTGCATGTGTGAAAGGGGACCATAATGACAGTTGTTGGCAGTAATGCACTGTAAAAGATAACAATATAACATCCATAAATGAGAAGAAAAGAAAACAATGCAGAAGTCAAAACATGTAGAAGAAAGCTTTGCATTATGTTTTATAAATTCTACACTCAGGTTTTACATTGTGCTACTCACCAAAACACACTGTGTGTGTCCTTGGGGTGTTGAATGCATTTCCTTCATCCTAAAATGTTTCCACATGAATAAGGTTTTATTGGTTACTGAACTTCCAACATATATAAAATATGTAACATTATCCTGTCATATAGGATAATAATGTCAGAAAACATCCACCGTGGGAACCAACCCTATTGCCAGACAGGAATCTGATATTGAACGATTCTGCAAAACCCTTCAATGGAAGTTGTTAAAGTTTAATAATCTTTAAAAATGGAGATGCAGGTTTAAGGCACTCCCGCATTGGCTTCACCTTTCAGACCCAGATGTTTCCCCTTGGAGGCAAACACAATCATATTGAATCACACTGAAGGAAAGAAGGCACCTTTAAATTGTGTATGACTGTAAGATGTCCAAGACTCACCAGCATAGCAGCAGCATAAAATCCCTGGTGAAATATCATTGTCCAGCTTGTTTGTGTACAGAGACAGTGACAAGTTGTTTCTCCCAAAACGACCCTGGAGAACAAAATGTCTCACACTAACCAGGAACACACACAGCTTGCTGATAAGGCTTTGGGTCTGTGTGTAAAAACACTCATTACTCTGGTCTATTACTCCTCCAGCGGTCTATTATTCCTGTAAACCTTGTGTCATCAGAACAGTTAAATCTGAAAACCAGTACACAGCATGAACTCAGCAGAGCACAAACACACGCGGCCCGGCCTGGGGAACGTGTCATCTTGTTCTGTTTCCTTTTTTTCTTAAACCAATTTGATCATGAATGTACATATATACACCACACACATACACACAATATTTGCCAGGTTTTCCCACATGAATAAGGTTTTATTAATATACACATATATTGTCATATATGTGTGTGTGTGTGTGTGTGTGTGTGTGTGTAATAAATCAATAAAATTGATTTAACAAAAAAAGAGAAACAGATACAAAACTTTTTTTAAATGGAAAAGTCAGGGGATCAAAAAAAATATCACAATTCCTCCTGAGGGGGACTGTGATTTTCTGTACAAAATGTAATGTCATGGCAATCCATCCAATAGTTACTGAGATAAAACTTGAACAGATATGATCAAAACTATTTACATAGCTCAATACCACGAGAGGTAAGAGACATGTTGTAATATGTGTGGAAAAGATTGTTACACACAGTCACACGTTTTTCAAAATCTACTTCTGATTCAGTGCCGGTTTTAGGCTTACGGTCACATTACCTATGCTGTTTTCACACGTGTCTTTTTTTGATTTCCGAAGAGGGGCGATGGGGAGTGAGCACCCAGATGGCTGACTAACTGACCTGGAGGGTGAGTCGGCGTTAAGTGGTATGAAAACTGGACTTCTGCTTCTGTTACATTTTCAAACACATTTGGGGGACCGTGTCAACATTTTGGGGTTTGGGGTGGGATGATCCTTATTTTTCATTTTTTAAAAGGATACAACCTAACAACTCAAGTGCAAGACGGCTAGACTTTTCAAAGCGAAGCTTGAAATATACAGTAAATCTGTCGAGAAAAAACAGGTCCCGTGATGTCAGACTGCTCTTTTCTTAGCACGAAAGTCTCTCACAACACATACGCATATGTGTCATTTTATTTAGGTGTTTTTTCTGTTGCTGCCCCCTACTGGATTTTACTGGCTTGACAAAACGAAGAGTAGCATTTTGAATTTTCTCTTAGGTCCAAACTAAATTCATGAGTGGTCCAGATCTGTCGTCTGAGTCATGAACACACAGTCTGTCTTTCTTTACGGGGCAAATACACTGATTTGACCTGAAATCATGAGGCTTTAATCCGAATGAATATGGAGTTTAAATATGATACCAGTATATAAATATAAATAATAATAGCATAAAATATATAGCTAAAACAAGCTTAATGCAAAATTGATATTCTATTCACCACATCATCATGGCTGTCAATGTTATGATGTATTTGATTTGACCTTTTAATTTGCATATTTCTGCACAGAAATGTTCATTACTTCTTTTGTTTTGAAAGCTCTCTCACTCAATCTTTCTGCAGGTCTCTGTCCACTATCAACGGTGTAACATCCCCTATCCAGTCCCATCTAATATCTCTGTGACTGTCACGTCCCCTTGACCGCAACGAAACCGAAACGACAGACAGAGGGAACAGTTTTAAACCTCGACGGCAACGAGATGATTGGCTCGCAGAGGTCTAGGCGAAATGTGATACGTTCGACCGAAAGGAGTGAAGCGCCCATAGTCGACCGATGAGTTGGAACGTTGGAAAAGAGAGAGTGACAGAGAGCGTGAGGGAGGGAGAAAGTAAATAATGAGTGAGCATGAAGAAAGTCAGTCTTTCTGATTGAACTTCTGCTAAGCTTCATTAGTACTGTAGTAGCAGTAGTAGTGCAGGGGCGTGTTCAAGCTAAAACCGGTTGTTAAGCTGCTCTGAAAGGCTTTATAACATCCAAAGAGCCGAAGTCTAACAGCGTCTCCGTTTGCGTCTCACTACTGATGATAAAAAGCTTCACGTGGAGCTGAGGGACTAACTGAAGGCTCAGCGTCTACAGACAGTGATGTGCACCTGATCATGTTCCACCATGTAACCCATTTTCTGTGACAAATAAATCAGAGGAACAGGGGCGGGGGGGGGCAATGAATGTCAAGGATGCAGTGACGTCTTTGCAAGAATGACCCGGCCACCTTTTTAGGCTGACACAAACCTTTACAGCATTGATCTTGCACATTGTAGCAACGAGCATCAGATTGATGCTATTGCTTAAACTGTAATTGATAGTTCTTTTTATTTTGGTGGTTGCCTTTCATAAAGATAATTACTGACTGGAGGTCATGGTTTACCCCCCTTTGATTTAATATGACATCGTTGCTCAGTGCCATAATCTAAAATGAACCTTTAACATGCTCTTTTCTCCCCTCTATAGCCTTGTCGTCTCTCTCCCTCTTTCCCTCTGTCTCCATTTGTGTCAGTGATCACACATAATTGGTTTTGATCCACGGTAAGTCGATGGCTCGAATCTGCTGTGCAGGGAGCAGTCAGATTGTTGGAACGCTGACCGAGAGTAAGTTGCGATTAGGTCCAGAGCACTGCTGGGTAGTCGTGCAATGAATACATAACACGCACCCGAACACACACTACGCACTATATACAGTATCTTCCCACCACTCGACAAATTGCGTTTCGCTGCCCAGGGACATTGTAACTCACTGTTTTCCTCCTCTTCACTCCGTTTACTTCAGTGTGTGGTGTTTACAGTTCTAATCTAGTTCAGGAGGCTTTTATTGTAGTCATAAAAAATATCAGTCAGTGTGGGGCTACTGTATGGGGCAACATTAAGAAGCGCACACCCATCCAGGCACGCATACGTGTTCTTGTGTTTTTATCCTTATGAGGGATTTTCATACATTGGTTTTCTAAGTAGACTGTAGTATTTGCTGTAGTATTGTCTGCTGCTCTCAGGATAGAAATAAACCCAATCACAGTCACAAGCAATTCTACTGCACACATGAAACTGCAGACGACATTACATCCAATATTAATTCACAGGTCCATTGCACATGTGAAGGGAGAATACAAGTAGACATCAGTAATGAAGACTAAAACTGAAGCTACGCTTTACAAATATCATAACATTAAATTAGATCAAGGACAATGAAGCCTTATAGACTTATATATAATAACAGGCACAAATAATGTTAACATTAACTTAACTGTATAATGTTGACATATTCTTTTCTCATCTGGAAGAAAACATTCAGACTTACTTCTTTGGTTAACTAATATTATTAACAAAGGTGACATGGGCCATAAACTTGCTTGTTGCTAGCGAGGAGGTTATCTGGGCTTATTCTGCTCGGAGATGGACTAGCAGCAGAAAATAAATAAACGGATGAAGTTTACTTCAAGCTGGCTACATTCAGAAGAATGTAACACTATGTGAGGCAATTCCAAGCCTGAATTATATTAATATTCAAATGTTCTTATTTGAAACTTTGTAGCTGCTGACCACTAAGCGGTGATATATTGCGGTCAGCCACTCAGCCGTAAAAAAGCGTGAATATACTGTAAAGGCTATAATGTGAATAAAGAATAGTAATTGTTTGACTTATCACTCCCTCCAAGGATGCACCAAACAGAGATTGGGGAGTGAAAGTAAATCCTCCTGACGGAGATTTTATCTGTTTATGTGCTGTTCGTATAGTCATTCTTCAAATGAGCGTGAAATTATCACTATCTGCCTTCACAAACCAGTCTGGGTCAAACTGCTATTTTCATCGGACGACGACATTATATGGGTATTCAGGTGCCCATCTCGCTGTCTCTGTTGCTCACCACACCCCCTCATACAATAAAATCCACAAACGCACAGGTTCACATTAGGAGCTTGGGAAAAAGAGAGGAGAAATAATCCAGGGTCCCCATGGGAGCAGATGTCACCGGCACAAACAAGCGACAGATTGCCTCAGCCCACGGCCAGGCTGAAGGTGCTCTGCAGAGCGGAGGGAGGTCATTACTGCTGGCCCTTGTGCACAGGAGGAAACATGGGGCGGGGGGGGGGGGTATAGTGAAGAAGCTGCAGGGTTCAACCCAGCACTCACACACTCTCCTCTACCTAAAATGCAGCAGGTCACATTTGAACTGAAACCACTTACCAAGTTTCTTTTCTTTTTGTAACCTGCAGCAGATCAACCATGTGCCATTTAGCTGCTGAGGCATGAAATAACATGGACAGAGAACTGGGGGGGGTGATTTCACAAATTGGAGAAAAGATGACCAGCTTGACCTGCGCAATAAATGCCTCTCAAAGTTCTTGAACAGAGACTGAATCTGAATCAGATCCTGTACAGATCCACAGTGCATGAACTGAATTGATTATCAGCTCATTGCAATAGCGTTGCGACGCAGGAGGGGCATGTGGCTCAGAGTGTATTTGCCTTTTATGAGATGGCCACTAGTTTGTATTATTATGACTTTGAGTTTCTAAGAGATCGTGTTTTTGGGGAATGGTGAATATACGTACTACAAGACCCATAAGCCTCAACAGATATTATTGGTAGTCATTTTTATTTTAAAAAATATTGCAATGGACACAGTTCAGTAGGAATGGGTTATTGAAAATTACATTTGTTTGTTGTCAGACATTCTTTCCGACATTCATGCAGTTGAGAGCTCTAGCAAAAGCTTGTAAGCGGACCCTTGAGTTAGGACCATTAGCCATGCCAGCAGTGTGTCAGCTACTGGATGGATGGCCATGGAATTCACGGTCCCCAGATGATGAGTCCTATTGACTTTGGTGATCCTCCAATGTATCCCATACCGCCAAATTTTCGACTTTTACTGAAATAGCTCAACAACTTTCTGATGAATTGCTGTAGACTCTTAGTCTTAAGTCAACTTCCATGCTCATCTATTGTGACTGACTTGGATGAAAAGAACTTGTAAGTACGGTCTCCTGCTGTTCGATACCTTCTAAATGGATTTACATATGAGAAATGAATCATGACACTTCGAAAACTGCAGGTGTCACATTGGATCGTAGATATGGTACTGCAAAGCAGACTCGGGAAGCAAAACAGCTGTGATAAAAACAGTGTAAAACTAGGTCAAAAGGCAGCAACAGTCGACAAAGGGGGGGGGGAGATCAGACCAGGAAAACACTTCCAGAGGGATAAAGCAGGCAGGCGATATTCAAAAGGTAGGGAGATAGTCTTTAGAACACATAGAGGCAAAAGAGAATAAAGGTTGCAAAATGAAGTGGAAGAAAATTGTGAAGTTTTTCACAAGTATCAAAGAAATATGCCAATTTAAGAGTTACTCCTATAAGTCGAATTGCGACAACCTGCACAGCTGCACCAATTTCATCTATGCATGTCGCCATTTTTGTGGCATTTTGTCTGTTGCTTTTTCTCTTGGATGTAGCTATCTTTCAATCAAGCTTTCAAGCTTTCAGTCCCACAAGGCTCTGACTGGTGATGGTTTCTCCAGCAAGGGAAACAGCCATCAATGAGCACAACACCAGACTTATTTGAATCACTGAACAAATATAAATCCTCAATCTGGAGGTGCTGATCCACGCTAGAAAAGATTTTAGTGCACAATAAGTGATAACTCTAAACTATTATTCATTTTAATTAATAAATACATAACAATGAAATGTAAAATGTAAAAATACTAACAAGTAATTGGTATTTCAGCTGTTTTGTTTAACCCAGTGGCAAGCACTTATATTTTGTTTCACTATTATCATCCATACATGTATCTCAGCATCTGAGCAGGTTTAACCACATTCTGCCAACTCTGCAGCTATTTTTTGTTTAAGAAAGAATACTTTTAAAGATTTTTAGGTGGCAATGGCTTTGCCAAGGTATTTTTTTGTCGTGGCTAACCCAGCAGGGCATGGTCCACTGCCTCTAACCCCCCCCTCCCCAAAATCACCAAAACTCCTGGAGGCTCAGAACATGAAAAAACGGGCCAACATCAAGTTCTCTCCTTTATCAAGGGGAACTTTTATCAGCTACAGATAAGATTTTTGACATCATTTGAGCTTGGTTTGTGGTTTGACTGACACCCAACAGAAAATGTCTTTAATCACCAGATGTGTGTCTACCGTGCCTTAAACCTTAACCATAGTGATATCAGAGATCAGAAAATGTTTTTTTCTCGAAACAATTATCGTAACCGTTTTAGGAAGTACAGACAAACAATGTTGTCTTATGTATAGGGGTGTCAGATAAGAAAACCCTTACATGGTATTTTGATGTTTAATTTGGTGGACTTGGTGTGGTTGAACAATAGCGGATACTGCGTGAGTAAACTCAATATTGACTTCAGCAGCTGCTGAAAATAAAACACCTAGTTTTGAATGTAGGAAACACTTGTACAATATGTCTTGACAGGTCTTGTAAGGATCAATGGAAAGATATAGCTGTGTATCATCGGTATACAAATGTGCAGAGAATGGCATGTCCTCAGAAGAACATGTAAATAGAAAAGAACTCTAGGCCAAGATGGAGCCCCGAGGCACCCCACCCTTGATCACTCATCTCCCCCAGATGACCTGCTTCCCCCAATAGCAATAGCAACAGAAAGTTAAAAGTCCTATATTGGGAATAGGAATGAGATGCCCGAAGGCTGATGAAAAGGTAGATACAGAAATCAATTCGAACATGTATCATCCGCAGTTTATGCAGAAACAACTGTGGAACAACAGTTTTTTTGCATATGTGGTCTTGAATTTGAAACACTATTCATCTCCATGCTCTTATCCTTTTATACTACTAATACTAAAATATCACAGTTAATGGGATGTTAGTCAAACGGATGGATTCATGTTTAAAATGGGACAACACCTTAAATGACTGAGATAACAGACGATAAACAGTAATACCCTCTCCCTCTCTGTCTAACAAACGCACAAAGGCACACATGCACACACACCGAGGACAGTGAGTACAGTAGCCCCAGGCCCAGATGGTGCTCCTTCTCCACCAATGACAATGTTACATAAGAGGATTGAGCCCGGGAGCAGAGGCCTGCATGCCTGCTTTACTGAGCCACAGTGGTGCATGGGATGCGCTCTGTGGAAAAAAAATAGAAAGAAGAGCAAAGGAGGGGGAGAACGTATCCAGTGCTTGAGCCTGGAGAGACAGACGTATACAGCTTTAAATAGCTCTAATCCCACCCCCCCATCCTTGCACATGCATTCGGCCACTTTCCTGCCACTGGGTCTCTGACGGAGCACGGCGAGATATCGGGGCATCTGCAGCCCTCCTCTCCCCGCTCGGCTCTGGAGGGCACGTGTGGGTGGGGAGCCGTATCTGGATGCGAGTGCGTCTACGCGATGCGCACAGCTGTGTGTGCACGACGGGAAGAAGGTGTAAGTGTGATGTGAATGTTGAGGCGATCCGAGAGGCTGGGATTTAAAAGTGAAGGACAAATCACAGGGCTTCGGAACAAGGACACGCTAATGACCTTGGGCTGTGATAAATCCAAGAAATAAGGAAATCCCGGCACAGATCGTGTCCCTGGCTTTTTTACAAATACTGATTATACAAAAGCCCCCCATTCCTAGATAAAAGAACAAGGTTACTGAAGAGCTGCCTGCTGCTTGCATGCAAGTGACCTAATGCATATCCTATTCTTGTGCTGCACACTAATATTCCCTACACCACCAACTACACAATAACACGGACATGGGGGCCAGTGGTTAAATGCCATACAAATCGGCATTTGCTCATCCAGTCCTCCATTTCCCCGCCTGCTTTCACCTGTCCATCACAACAACACCACGTCTGTTCCCTCTCTCCTTCCTCCATCTCCACTCCTTTCATTCACCGCCTCCCTCAGAGGCAGCCATCTCCTCCTCTCATTGTCCCACTGTCTTTTGTTGCCCTCCTCAACAAAAGAGAACACTTCAGGCTGTGATGTGTGTGTGTGTGTGTGTATGTGTGTGTGTGCGTGCTTGCATATGACAATGATGCTTCATTTCCTCCAGACTGGCTGCTTGAGTATAATAGCTGGTGTGTGTGTGTGTGTGTGTGTGTGTGTGTGTGTGTATGCAGAGTTAGCACACTGCCTCTTTAAGTCAGGAGTGTGACAGCTTGCAGCTATGCTCGATCCTTGCCCCCTGCCATTACTGCAACACACTGCTGTTTGCTGCCACACACATACACATTGAGAGCATTATCTTATGCACAATGACAAATTGTGGCACACCAAACAGGCCCACCAGGAGTGGTTCTGTGTGATCGTTGATGATTGTTTAAAGATATTACAGATAACCAATGGCATATTAATTATTCTTCAAGGTCTTGGTAAAGCTGGTGTTCTCAAGATAACTATATACAACTTGTATAGATAACTTTTTACTCACTCCTCTGCAACTCAATCCAAATGGCCACTCCCCACCCTCTCCATGATAAATGAGCCCTGTTTGCCTCTATGAAGTCCAAGTCAACGTGAGCAATTAATTGAATCCTATCCAATCTAATTACACAAAGTTCATTAGATACACCTGTACAATCTACCGCCATCTAACACAACAGCCCTGCAATAACCTGCTCCTTGCTTATAATTGCTTTCAGTTTTAATTGACACTGTCAGAGAGGTGTGTAAATGCTAACCACACATTACTGATTCATATGGTGCGACTATATGGCAAGCCCTCTTAACATTTAATCAGTATGGCTGACTAGTAGCAATTTAGTTCTCACTAGTGGGAATGACATTTCAAAATGTCATTTTGACTAGTTAAAATGTTAATTTAAGATATCTGTAAAATGATTTTGACAAAAAATTGCAAATATATTTCCACATGAAGAAATTAAATTTCGACTAGTCAAAACTGATTTACAGATATCTTTAATTTAATTATAGATATCAGTACTTCCCTTTTCACCAGAAAGAATAGCAATTAAAGATACAATTCAATTTCTACATGTTGAAAAAGGATTGTAACTAATGGAACTCACAATTGCATTTCTTAAGTCTGACATATCAACAAACATTTCAGATATGTGGGCTTCATACTATTAAAGTACCACAAAGCCATTGGTCGACTTTTAAATAGGCTATGTCTAACAAATGCTAATGCTTTGTGAAACAGCGCGCTACTTTCTGTTGGCAACACCGGTGCCATATACTTGTTCTACCATTAACCGGGCATTTAAACAAGGTGTACGCAGTCAGAGGGAACTGTGCACCATAGATGCCTCAATTGTCAACGTACCGAGAATAGCTGACCAACGTTCCACAGAGACAGTAAATAAATTAAAGATGCAGTAGGAAAGATTGAGAAGAGAGTGGACTTGTCAGCCTCTCCGACAGCAGGACGGAGCAGCCGAGGCCAATGAATTCGCTGTTTTCCTCTCGTGGACAATCTCCATTGTATAGATGCACTGTGGCACATATGCTAACCTGCTAGCATGCGAGCTAAGTCTTGGCTCATTTGTGGTCTGATAAACAGTAAATTCATCAAATTCCGTGCCCCATATCGCTGTTTTCCAAGCTACACATAACTACTCCAACTGTTAACTCATAACGTTAGTCCTTCAGGATTAATGTCACAAACCATACCCTGCATAGCCAGAAATGTCGAAGCTCCTCCAGCCAGTTTCAGCAAATATGACAAAAAGTTATTTTTATAAAAGTTACGTCCTGCAACTTTAAAAGGCAGCCTTCTGGGGATCAGAGAAATTATTTGGCATTTGCAACGATATGCCCGGTGGCCTTCTCTGTTGGTCGAGTGTGTTCAGGTAAGTTCTGGATAAAAGCGGGTCAAAAAACCTTTAACCAGGGATGGAAAACAACTGGGTGCTCAGTGTTTCCGCTGGTTACATTTCACTGTGGTCCGCTAAATTACCATATTCATTTGGGATATCTATAATTCAATTTTGATTATGTAAAACTCAATTCTGACTAGTTATAAAAGGTATTGTAGATATCTCAAATATAATTGTTACTAGTACGAATATAAATTTTACTATTTGCAATCTAAAATTACAAATGCCGATTTGGAATTATAACAAGTCAAAATTGAGCTATTTATATCTGTATTGAGTTTGAATAGAAGTAAATGGTAACATTTTATGAGTTAATAATTAATAATTAATAATCTTAAAATAATTCAGAAAATAATAAATATTGTGACTAGTGAGAAAGGAATTGTAGATATATTTAATTAGAATTACTACTATTCAAAATTACATTATGGATATGTTGGCTTGGAATTCTTACTAGTGTAAAAGCAATTGTTGATATCTACAATTGCTATTGCCGCTACTTATTGAATGTTTAAAGGGCCTGCCATAGCGACTGCTGGTTTTTCATTTAGTATGTAATCGCCGTCATGAGGACCCATTAAGAAATCAATAACACATTTTTACTGCTGCGTATTCATTTCAAGGGAAGTGTTTGGCAGGACTGAATACTGTTTTCCACTTGTTCACATGCTTTAAGAAAATGTCACAATAAAGAGTAATATATTACCTAGGAATTATAGCATTTGTCATGGCTGTCATTCTTCTCCCTCTTTCACTCCCAGCTGAGTCAACACTCACTGACACATATCTGTATCAGCTAATTTAGGTTGCTGTGCTTTTACCACTGTGAGAGTCCCGACATGTTCTGGCCTCATAGTCACACGCATTCAACCGATCCAGTAAATTGTAATTAAGGGTGTTCAGTGTATGAATGAATCCTTATCCCTGAGTGTAATGAATCATCACTGTCACAAACTGAATCAGTGGCTTTTTGCTTTGACGCTCTCCTCACTTGCATCAGAAGTTGCCATATTGTCAGCACAGCCATGATATACTACTGTACATATATTACTTTCAGGTTAAAAGAGTCCTGAAAGACTGTGAAAGGTACAGAAGCACATTAATGATGCAACAGCTCTGTTGCAGAGGGCTGGTTGCTAAAGAATAGTAATATACAGTAAACCAGGTTTGGTCCTGAACTGAATGAAACCGTTTGAACCAGCAACAGACTGAACTTATTAAAGGGCTCAGTATGCTTGGAACAAAGTAGGTTTTTGACAGGTTTGTTCTGGTCTGGTTCCTGTTCACACTGACTTTTTACAAGGAGTAAACATGAAATTATATAGACTCACAGGTAACTCGTTGATTGGACAGTTTTGGAAAGTGTCATTGCATCATCAGCACCTGCATCGGGAAATCAAATTCCGGATGACTGACAGAAGTTTATGCATCCTTCTGATGTGTATACATATGTGTTATTTGATGTCACAAAGAGCTCACAAATTAATAACTGATTATAAGAATTAGTAGTATTACTAGACTGCAAAATCGAGGACACGTAAACAGGTAGAGACAGGAAAATCATGAATGACTTAATGGACTAACAAAGTACACACAGTAGGATACAGGCATAGCAGTTTTAACAGCTTTTGACCTATTAGTCAGGGAAAGTACCCACACTGACATGCATTACGTTTTATCATGGTTACCAAATGATTTGCATAAATATATACATGGTTTATACAGTCATCAATTAAAAAATTGCTTCCTCAACAGATTTCACGATCAGCAGATGGATTTATATGTAGCTTAGCTAGAAGGGGGCGAGACCCCTTTTTTGAAGCAGTCTTGGTTTGGTTGTTTGGTCTACGCCAGGGTTCGATTGACAGCTTTCACACAAGCCCAAATGAACTGTACTAACCTAGGTTAGGTTTGAAAACACTCTTAAAATAAGCTGCAAAAGCAAAGTCATGCCGCTTTCAACACAAATGTCCGCCGAGATGCATGATTATAATAATTATTGAACAAGATGGTTAACTGGGAATGTTAACTGTCTTTCATGTCACATGACATAGCCTGCTTCCTAGCAACAAATCCTAGCAGTGTAAACAATGCAGTAATCCATGTGAAGGACTTCAGTAGAACTATGACAAGTTGGTTCATCATAGAAAACAGGAAATTTGATGCAAACGTTGTCTTATGACATGAATGGCAGTACTACATGTACCTGGGGCTACAAGAGAAATGTGCATGGAGACATAACGGGGCTTCCCCTTTTTATGTTGACAGTAGAATTACTTTGGCTTATCTTTTTGCTTAAGTTTGCGGTCCAGCTTGAATAAATGTTTTGATTGTGTACTACAGCCCTTGCTGTCAGCTTCTGCATGACTATATATTGTATACTGGAATAGGATAAAGGAAATAAATAAATAATTAATTAAACTGCAACAAAAAGCAAATGTGATAAAAGTTCTGCATTTCTGTTGGGTTGACAGTGGTGTATCCTATGATGACGTGCATTAAGACAGTACGGGTGTATGTTCTTGCATAAAAAATAACAGGCACAGATGTTTTGATTTGCATAATGCACCGTTTGTTTGCGATACCTGTAGGATTGCTCCATTATGTACATGGCTAGTTGCACAAAAAACAGACAAGCTTCATTGAAGTACAGCAGAGGCTGGTGAGAATATCATTAGTTTTACAGCTATTGACATTGAAAATGCAACTTCATTTACAAAATGAAAGTTTGACCAGATGGCAGCACTAGATGAAAAAGTCAGGGGATCTCAAAAGTCATTAGGGCTTAATCTCTGAGAACCATGGATGGAGGTTGTGCAAATTCATACAGTAGATGTTGAGATATTTCACTAAATAAGTAAAAGTTTGAACTGCTGGAGCTACATAGAAAGTCAGAGGATCATCAAAGTCTTTAGGATTCATCCTCTGGGGACCACAAATGGCTGTACAAATTGGACAAATACAAATTTCATGGCAATCCTTTTTACTAGTTGTTGAAATATTTTAGTCTGGACAAAAGTGGTGGACCGACATTGCCTTCCCTACGGCCATGTTGCTAGCACGGCTAAAACAATAAACGTATCAGTGCTCTCTGGTGGACGAACAACGTAATGAAGACACTGTTTACTAATTTACTGAAAACGTATCTTTGGCATTTCCGACTGCAGTTCCTTGCTGTGTCAGATGACATATGTCAATACAAATACGTTTCATAAGCTGATATCAGCCGATATATTGGTCTGGCGCTACGTCTCAAGATGCAATCTGACTTAGTAATTCTTAGTAAGTGTTAATTTACACCTTTACGTATCATGATTCACAATATATCAAAATTAAACCAAGTGTGCAGTGAAGTACAATGAATGACAAATATCAATGTGGTGAACGGCCTTTCCTCACCACCATAAGTGATTACTGGGCTTCTCTGTTCTTGTCTGCTTTAACCACCACCCCCTTTCATCCCAATCTTCCCATCATGCTGCAGGCAACTAAACAGATCCTTTGTTTTGGGTCTTAGAGGAGCCATAAAAAAGCAGACTTTGTTCTATGCTCTCTCTCTCTCTCTCTTTCTCTTTCTTTCTGTCATCCACCTCACCCCTCCCTTCCTCCCTCCCTCGTTCCAACCAACCAGCAGATGGTTAATGATTCATGGACTGGGTGCACACGTGCTATTGTGAGTGTAGCATTGCTCTATGGACGTGCAGAGAACAGGGTGACATGCTGTGTTGTTTGGGGCCTGACCAATACGGGTCTGTTAAAGATTGACACCACTTTTGTGGTAGCCGATCATTTGTAGCAGTATTCAGCATTCAACAAGTTTAAATTTTCATTGAATAAAATTATTTTTGCACATGGAACCTGATCACAATGCTGCCTTAGAGTGAGGGCACAATACACTGACTGGGATTTGTTTTTGGACAGATCCAGCTCCATGCTGGATGCGCATGAGCAAGCAAGCATGACATGAATGTGTGTGTGCATGTGTTCACGTGTAGAAATATGTGTGTGTTTGTGAGAGAGAGAGACTGAGAAGAGTGTTTATCAAAGTCAAAGCAGTAATCATTGACTTAGGCCCGCCCTTCACAGCCTAGCTTTAGTTTGGCTGAGCAGCTCGTCTTCTTTTTTTTTCTTGCTTCTTGTTGTCATTAAAACTCAATCAGATAATCCCCCCCCACTCTTCCAATCTCCACTCGCATCTCCCCTCTCTTTTCATGCACCGCCTCTCCCAGCTCTTGTCCCCTTTCTAAACTTAACACCCTGGGGATGCACCACTCCTCGGGTTACAAATCTCCCTCCCGCCATTCCTCCATCTACCACCTCTACGAACATTCGCTCAATGAAAAAAAAAAAAAAAAAGGAAGAAGACACCAGCAGCTGCCTATTGGCCTCCTGAAAGCACTTCTGCTCAACAGAAAACCCACAAGGTGACAGTTTGTTGAAAGGAAATGCAATCTTTCTCCATCCGCTCCTTCCCGGGGCTGAGGACAGACAATGAAGGGAAGTGATTAAACCAGGGTCCATAGCAGTGGCGAGTTTCACAGCCACCTTACAACAGTATGATGGATTCTGGCAAGAGGAGACATGCACAGTCACAAGCACACACTCTTCACTCTGCCGACGTAATCTAAAAACAGTGTAATATAAAGCTGAGGCTTTCCGGGCTCTTGCGTGCATTAAGAAACAACGGCAAAGCCGAGAAAGGAGGTCACGTCCAAACAGTCCACTTTCTCTCCTCCCAGGAGCGGACTACCTTCCACCGTGCACAGCAGCTTCCCACCCACAGGCAGCCGACATTACTCTCATTCCATGCATTTGTGAGCAGAACACTCAGCAGGAGGGAAATTTAAAGAATTCACTTTCAACTTGAACATGGCACCATTTCGGCGTCAGAAATAGTGATGTCAGGGGAGGAAGGCTGTAATCTTGTAGCTCAACCAACTGGCCAGATCATGTCAGCCCATCCAGAACCAGCTATTTATTAAATTTTAAGGCCAAAGCAGAATATTAACCTGAATGTATACTGTAGGCTACAGCCTACTTACAGTAGAAAAATGAAACAACTGTAGTGAACACTGGTGAAAGTTGCTTTCTGTATGCATCATCTTTTTGATATGTTTATGACTGACATAGCACAAAGCCTAAAGGACAGAGCTTTAAGGAATAGATTGATTCTGAGGTCAATTTTGCAGATTTGAAGTGAGGAACAACAACCAGCCCTACACAGGCGTCATGGCTAATATTGTGAAATACTTTTTGTTTGAGTTACCTAGATAATATTATGAGTTTTGTTTCCCTGTCATTATGTGTAGCCAATTTGAAATTGAAAAAAAGATCACCGCGCAGGGCAGTCAATCAGTATCAGTGGAGATTAACGAACTATAGTGTAAGCACAACGAGAGTACGGATGAAATGCTGTAGAATGTATTCAAAAAACGGTATTCCATATCAACGTTCCCCACAGCAAAACAGGCGTCAAACACTGTTTATATCCTGAAGATGCGCTGTAGCGGAGTCGGCCAATTAAATGGTTATGGCAAGAGGTGTGTTCACGATGTTGGGTAAAGATGCGCTTAAACATTTTCAGCAAAGTTTGATGACTGTAATGTTAGATGTTATTACTACAACACCTGAAAGTGGGGGGACAAAAAGTCTTGTTGCCCCCCCTATTCTGGCACCACTGCATCACACATGGTATGATCACCGGAGAGGTTAAACTAAAGGTGCAGACAAGTTATATCATCTCTTTTGTTTTTGGTGCACCCTTTGAATTTTTAAGTGAAGATCAAACTGAAGAGAAGACAAATTAGAGGCAACTCTGGTGTGAAAGATACACACACACACACACACACACAAACAGGCAATTCTGGGGGAAACTTTTCTTGATGTTTGCTCTACTTTCTAATCTACATGGAATTCATTTTGGAACCAATTAAGCTAAGGTGTGGTAAGTACCGTACCACCCCAGACTGCTATAAACCACAGATGTTACGTGTGTATCTTATTGTAATTTGAGCCCATCCAAAGAGCTGCTCCCTTCTGACACTTCATGTGTTCTCTTGTAAAATGTCTGGCATGATTTGGCTCTGCAGAATAAATGTGTCATGGTGCAGGAATTATTCCTGTTGATTGGTTGTATGATGCAAAAGGTTGCTCGAAATACAAAATGTAACTGCCACAATTGCTGACTTGAGACTTGACTGGAGTCAGATTTAGGGTAAAAAAAAAAGAAGACTTGAGACTTAACTTGGACCTGCTAGACTAGACTTAATTGAGACTTGACTGTTTGGAGACCTGACCTGAAAGCAACTACTTGATCAGTCCTGACCTGACAGCAGCAGACAGGTTCTCTTACATTGCGTAACCTCTGGGCCTTTAACCCTGTGTGACTGAATGAAGAAAATCACTGAACAGAAGGAGGAGCTTAATATATATATATTTTTTATTTTTTTTCTGTTCATCATGTTTTGAAGAATGTTGCCTCTGCATCACTGCAGCAGCTTGGCTCTTGGCAGCACAGGTTTGAATGCTGGCCCCTGCTTTTCGTTACTGATCATCTACAGTTTTTTTTTAAGGATTTAAGAATCCTTTTATGGTGCACCATCACTTATGAGAAACAGTATATAACTCACAGCCCCATGCTCAGTCTAAGACAGTCCTTATCACTACAGCACTACTACTCCAGCAACCGTCCGACACACTTTGTGTGTTTAATTATTATATCCTAGCAGACCTTGCACCCACAGCCTGCACTGCGCTGTTGGCTGAGCTTACAGGTTTCTTTTCTCAAGTCATGCAGGGTTACAAGGTTCATTTATTTGTCGTTCTACAACACAGGGTTGCGCAATGAAATGCAAGTGTTGTGCATCAATAAAAGTTACAGTAACATCAATAAAATATTATTTTTCTAGTAAATAAAGTGCATGTGTTTATTCACTTTGATTACAGTAAGTCAGTAGTCAGTTTTCCATCCAAATGTAGTGCACATTTTAACAACATTTCCAGAAAAGTATTTTTGGATTTTGTTGTATTTTATTTTCATCAATATACCTAATATTCCACCTCAGCCAAGCATAAAAACGTTTTTTGCGATATTTAATCTTTTTTCAAATTTAGGGCATTTCCACTCTGTTGTTTGGTGTGCAAGAATTTGCGTAAAAACTGGTGGATAGCCCTGATATTTGAAGTGTGATGCAAATTTTCTCATGAAGAATTGCGACTTGACCTGAACATGGCCAAAAAGGACTTGGATATTCAAGTCAAGTCAAGTCAAGTCAATTTTATTTGTATAGCGCCAAATCATAACAAAAGTTATCTCAAGACGCTTTTCACATAGAGTAGTATTAGACCATACTCTTTAAAATATTATTTACAGAGACCCAACAGTTCCCACCATGAGCAGCACTTGGCGACAGTGGAGAGGAAAAACTCCCTTTTAACAGGTAGAAACCTCGAGCAGAACCAGGCTCTGGGTGGGCGGCCATCTGCATCGACCGAGTTGGGTTGAAAGGGGAGGAGAGAGAGGGAGAGGGGAGACAGAACAGGAGGACAGACAACAAATCAGACTAATAATAATAACAACTGCAGCAGTGAGTGTGGAGCAGGAACATGGGGGCAGTAGACGGCCGGCAATCACAGATCCAGAATCTACAGCTCCAGAGGCAGAAATACCTGCAGAAAGTGAGAAGGCAAAAAAGCACAGAAAGCACAGAAACTACCAGGAAGAAGTGGAGTTGGTAACATGTATTATTGGGATAGGAATGCGTACAGATAGAGAGGGAGAGGAGGAGAGAGAAGCTCAGTGCATCATGAGAAATCCCCCAGCAGTCTAAGCCTAAAGCAGTATAACTAAGGGATGGTTCAGGACTCACCTGAGCCAGCCCTAACTATAAGCTTTATCAAACAGGAAATTCTGCATCCATGTACGTCAGCCTTACTGTTCATAATTTCATGTAATTAATAGAAGCCCCCCTGTTTGTTCTGATCACTCTCCTATAGCCATTGTCAGAGCTGTATTAAAGCTATACTATTTAGTATTTGGGATACTTGAAAGATTTAAAAGACACACGTCATTTGTAACAGAACTCTGGGGCCTGTATTGTTACAATGCACAAGCAGTAACCACAGGTGTCACCAAATCAAGTAGGGTGGACATCTTTAGAATAGAGCTTTAAAAAGAGCTGTGGTAACTATAGATACTGTGACCTGATGTTTTCTGACATTTCACTGGCAACAATTATAATTGGTTTCCCTGGAAAGACCCACTTTGAACATAGCAGCCATGGTGGCCTGATAGAAAAAAGAAAGTCAACATCCACAGCGGTCCAACATGTCTACATCAATAGTCAGCTATTGAGAATTACACACTAAAGCTCTGCACGTTCAGTCATGTCACATTCTCTGAGATGGGACTGCCAGGTAATAGCTATACAGTCATGTCTTTTATAAAACATATGCTGTCTGCACTCTGTATGCCTCTGTGCACCAGCTAGAGCTGTTTTCTCTTCTTTGTCAGAGAATGACTCAAAGGGAAATCAATCTTGAGTTTGACCGGATGGGTTTCATGCTTGATTAAATTGTGGGAACTGAAAAAAAAAAAAAAAAAGCGCTTGTGAGGGCTGAAACACAATACCAAATACAACTTGTCAACCACCCAGTAACTTTAAACCATGTCTGTTGGGTAAGCAGGAGACGAGGGACTTTCTCCTGTCAAATTAGATCAACAGCCGCTGACTTGCAGTGTCAGTACAGGTACAGGCACACTGTGATGCGCATATTGACTTTATAGTGAACTGTATAGAGTCCAGGCCCAGACAGCGGATCCAGAGTTCAGCCAGTCAGAAATGGAGAGGTTGACTGTCACTGCAGACCACCTGCTGCCTCTTTGAGCTGACCTGACGTCTGCCACCGACAGATGATGAGGAAGGGGGCTGTGTGGCTGGAGGGCTCTCAGAGAGCCCAGAAAGACTCCAGAAGAAAGGAGAGACTGTCCGAGACCCCTGGTCTTGACAGGGCTTCCATTCAGCAGCATCTGCTCCATCACTGCTGTCTGTGTCGAGGCAGACTCAATAGGCTGATAGATTCAAGAGACACTCACAGGAAAACAAGCCTTTTCTTTATGGTTTAGTCAATGAACTTGTTCAAACAGCAACAGCTCTATGTGAGTACATTCACTTTATAGAGTATGACTTGATTACAAGATTGTGCCTCGGGAATAAATGGTGTGTCATGATACTCTGGAGGCCTGGAGGGTACTCGGAAGCAGGCTTATGAAAAAGTCATCATTTGGAATCGCTGAACAGAGAGACAAAATGTGAGTGTCCATAACTACCCCTGAGGAAGGCACCTCACTCCCCAAAAGCTGCACTTTCAGTGTACAGTAAAGGCCTCAGTATGCTTCACCCAGAGTGCCTGACAGGGTTGGAAACATTTTAACCCCTTTTTCTAATGTTGTGATGATGCCAGCAGGAGGCTGTGACACACACTTTTCGCCCCACCTTCCTACAATTTATCAAGTAGTAAAGTAGATATCTTCCTGTTAAGACTGACTTGAGCAAATGTGAAACTATATCCTTAAAGGCCTTATAGTTAGTTAGTCAGTCTTGCCTGGAGGAATAATGGTTAAACCATTACAGTAACATACTGTGAGCATTCTGCACTTCTAATGATTCCCTTTCTGGCTGTTCAAAGCTACATAGCTGCTTTCTTTCCAGAGTTAGATTAGAAGATCAACACCAGTCTCTTGTTTGTGTGTTAAATATGGAGCTGAAGCTAGGAGGTGATTAGCCTAATATAGTGTAAAGGCAAGAAGAGCGGGGGGGCAGCCAGCCTGGTTCTCTTCAAAATACACCTGCCCGAGCCTTCAAAGCTCACACATTAACATGTAAAAAGTTACATGTTTCCCCAGCTTCCAGTTTTTAAGCTAAGTTAGGTTAATCGCATCCTGGCTCAAGCTCCACACACACACACACACACTCACACACACACACACAATAGTGGTATCAATTTTCTCATTCAATGGAAATACAGGGTTCCCTAAAATTTTAACTTATTCATGTAGAGTTATAGCCTTGTGGACGCGTAAATGTACACATTTGATGAAAAATGTTGTATTGCAACAATATTGATGGTTGACCTTTCAGCCATCAGTGGAGCACAGAGAACAAAACAGCGGAGAAGTACTACAGTCGAAGAAATCATGCACCATTTTGGATTTTAAAGGGCTTGAATTGAGTTTAATTGAACTGTCATGTAATCTGTTTAGGTAAGTTGTATTTTTGTTACTTAACGCACATGTATTGTGAATTCTTCTGGACTATTGTTGACATGTCCTCTGTTGCTTTACTTGGATCCATGGCAGATAGCAGTATGAATAGTGTAATACTATAAAAAACATTTAGAGTTTTTCTACTGATATTTATTACTGTGCACATACAGGATCCACTGGCAGCAACTGCCGTGCAGGCAGTGTAATCTGCTTACCTTCAATATTTTTCTTTTCAAGAGCTATGTTATTGCTGAAGCTGTTATAGTCCATTGTACACTCCCTGGGGCAATTGCTGTCTTTGCTGCCAGATGCGTCAGGTGTACCATTTACCTCGTGAAAGAAAAATAATGTACTAAGAAATAGGCAAGAATCCGTTCACAGTGATTAGTTCCCAGCACAGACCTTTTATTGCAGGAGCAGCGTAAACATTGTCAGCCACAGTCCTAAGAAATCAATAGCCCCTTTTACACAGCATGTTCAAGGTGGGAATGTTGCACCGTTATTCCGCCTCACCTTCTGTATAAAAGGTATGAACACGGAATGGGGGAACAATGTTGTTCAGCCTTCAAGCTGGCAGCGGAGGTAGTAACAAAGCCGAATTGATGTTTGTGTAAGGACGGGACAGAGGTGTGACGTTTTGATGACATGTTATGTGTGTGACCCACCACCGGGGGCGCAGTTAGCAACTGAAGATTGGGGAGGGAACGAGGTCCTGGAGGTCCGAACCCTCTGAGCAGAGGACGAGATCAACTGCTATATAACAGGGACGGTAAAGGATGATGTTCCGCCGCCGTTATGACGGGCCTTCTTTACGACGTTGTTGCGCGATCTCTGCATAAAAAGGGAAGATGAGTGCATTTCTGATCAATGCGCAGATGGTTTTTAACCCTTCTTCCTCAAAATGGACAGAGCAGATAGATATATCAAGAATGAGAAATGGAAAGATACAGTGAGGCAGAATAATTTACACATCAGTTGGATATGGGATGATATCATTTTAGTATTTGCAACGTTTAAAGCCAATGTCAGCGGTACATTTAACATTACAGTACAGAGTACTCAAGTGAAAAAAGTCTATTTGAAAGCCATAAAAATCACATTAGGGATCAATCAGAGCCAGTGTTCCCTCTGGTCCTTGGTGATCTATGTTAATGATGAGCAAAAACAACAGTTTAGCACAAATAAATATTGAAATGAAGGCCTCTTAAGAAAACTACAAGTTTGACAAAAGAATGTTCAAGTTTGTCCCTGGTGAGCTATTGGTTTGTTTCCATGGCCAGGGAATTGCAATTAAATTCTGTAAAGACATTTATACTCCTCACAGGATGAATTGTAATAACTTTATGAAACCCTGACCTCTAACCGCCATCATGGAGTAAAAATGTGTCCAATACTTTGGTTTACCACCAAATACCTGCAAAACAAATGGCATTCCCATAAGCCTCAGCAGTACTTGTTGTGTTGTGTTTAGTGCTAGTTAGCAAATGTTAATGGGCTGACACATTAAACTAAGATCGTGAACACGGTCAACATGGCCTGCTAAACAACCAACCTTAACGTTGTCTTTGTGGGCTTGTTAACATGCTAGTGTTACAGCCTCGCAGATTCACTGTAGACTTGAGACAACATGGAGGAAGCTGAAACAAGGTTAGTTATTTCCTCTTTTTACATAATCCTAGACAAATTTATATTGTCCTCAATGGCTGAGACATTTTCAGTGCAAGCTTTCTCCCCTCCACGATTGCTCATTGATCCACTGGAGACCTGGCAGTGGGCAAATAATCATTACGAATCTATATCCTCCTGAACTCAAACAGCACTGGAATATATTGTTCATACATAAATGTAACCAAGCTAAGTGTAGGACATCCAGCATCCAGTAAGGTGTATCATGTGTCCCTGTGTTTAACACGCAGGGATACTCCCCACCTCGGTTCTTTCATAATGAGTTGCACAACAGCCTCCACCTTTGCTATTTTCACCTTCATCCTTCAGTGTCTCCTTTTGTCCTCCATCCCTCCCCCTCTCTCTCCCCCACTCCTTCCATTCCTGGCTATATTTCGACGTGTGACCATGGCGAAGGTGACCACACTCAAGGACGTGTGCGTGGGAGGGGTTGTTCACATCGGTAAATGTGGAAAAACAGGGGTTTCTACATAAGTTTAGACATAGCAAAGACCACACAGAGTGGACGCCATGAATCCTCTTGGAATAAAGGTGAAGTTTATTTTGAGATCAGACTTCCAGGCACGCACTTTTATGAGCAGGAAGATCCTTTTTTCATGGTTAACTTTTCGGCACAATGGACTCAGATCATCGCTGCCCTTTTAAATCCGAATAGCACGGGGCCATCGTCACTGTGACCTCCAAAAACCCTACAGTATTGAGCGGTAGGAGAGGAGAGATGGGATGAAGCGGAGATAGAGGGAGAAAGAGAACAGGGACTGCAAGCCAATGAGCTCCGTGGTATGCCAGCCTGAGATCTTCTTATTGAATTTGATGTCAAGCCCTTTAAGAGTAGAGATCCTGGAAGACAAACAGAGGATTAGATTGGAAACATGGCCTCAAGTCATTTGTCTGTCTTACCTCTCCCCCTCCCATCCCTACCCGTTTTCTCTTTCTCTTGATTTCCTGTCCTTTTTTCTATCCACGAATGTGTGTGTGTGCCAAATGGAGCCTGGTCCATGTATCCAAAGGCTATAAAGAAGAAGGAAATAGTTGGTGCAACGAAACAATGAGCCTGGCTACATGTTTCCATATGGCCGCCTGGGGAGGCTGAAATTGACAAAGCAGACAAATGGGAAGAGAGATGAAGAGAGAAATCAAAGGGAGATAGGAGCAGTCATATCTGTCCGCAACATGTTTGTGGAGCCAGGATAAAGTCCCCAGAGGCTGTTTATTGGCTGGTGCCCAGAGACAGTGGTTGATGTTTAGATGGATATGGATTGGTTGGGCTTTTAAATTTTTTTTAGTTGTATTTAACTGGGGAATGATGAGAAAATGCATGCCTACAGAAGCAACTTGGTGACCAAATTATAATTCTCCAAAGTTTTTGCCATCTCCCTACACCGTCAAATCAAAGCTAATTATTTTCAAGGTATTGATTAGTTTTAAGTAAATTTCCAGTGTTTACATCAACTACCTTTATGAAATGATGTTCAAGATGTGAGTATATTCATAACCAATGGAGGACAAGTACCTCTCATACATCAAGGGCCCCATGTTGACTTTGGCGTAGAGCAGAAAAATATGTCGTTCGGCACAGTGTTTACCTTACCTCAGATACAGTACAGATACTAATGTTGCTAGTAGTAGAACGCTACGACCTGACAAACCTGGCAGCTGCATCTGCATGCTGATCTTCTGCCAAGTGAACATCTTCTTTGTCAGGTCTCACATTGAGGCCAATTCGTTTGCACAGTTTTGGAAATTCAGCTTTTCTCCCTCAGCCAAGTGTTTGGTTTTAGAAGGTTTTTGATTCCTGGTGTGTGGAAACAAACCTCGTGACTGGAGTGTAGCAAGGAAATATTTCCAGGGAGTAGCTCACCTAATTAAAAAAAATTATGATGTGGCAAAAATAAAAAAACATCCACACATTTATGTGTGAAGGAAGGAAAATTAGCAAATAAACACAAATAGGATTAGAAATTGGCGTTATGCTGACATTGGTGTATTTATTTCCCATTAACTTCACAAGACACATCTCCAACCAAACCAAGTAAGTTGTAACGCCTGAACTTGAGAGTGAGTGTGTGAAAATGTGTTAGCGAGCAAGCAGAGAAGTCAAAATAGACAGCTAAAAGCAATGGATAGTTAAAACCTCCAGTTTCTGCCAGTGTTCAGTGTTGTAGATTTCACTAAAAACCTTTTGAGTCAAACTACATTTTACATTCCAAAGACACAACGTCCAGGTGAATTTAGCTTTTGCTCAACTCTGCCAGTGTCCTGCTTTTATTTTATTTTCTTATCACTTACACTTTGTATAATTATACATAATAGAGAATCAGCTCAGATATTAAAATGAGCAAGCTTGTGGTGCTATTAATTGGTAAGCTTCATTGTACTTTTTTTTTTTTATCAAAATAAGTCTATGCCATTGCTACTGTGGTTGACTGACAAGCTGTAATGCTACTGGCATGGATGATAGATGCCACTGAATCAAAACTCTCGTGTTATCCTTATAGGCTTCATCACAACCCTGTATCTGTCAGTGAGCAGTCAGTGCTTAGCACCAGGAAAAAGGAACCACAGTGACGGCATCCAGACTGATTGATTGTCTGCACACCAAATACTCGAGTGTTGATTTTCCAGTGACTATTATGTGGAGTTAAGTGTTGAATGGAAGGTTGGTTGTTGACTCAAATATGATATTGCTCTGAACCGGCTGTTCAGACCTCACAAAACATGTTTAATGATGTATCCATACAATCTGACATTCAACAGTTTTGTACATACTGAGGGTCAAATTAATTTACAATTTGTTGCATGTTGGATATAGGCGGGCCTCTATGTGAATCAGCATGTGCATTACTGAATTGAAGCAATTAAATTGAGTACTCCTAACTTTCCCTTTTGTGTTAATGTCAAGCAATAATCCCACTAAGAAACATTGTACTGTGCCACAATATTCCGGAGCAGATTAGTGCATCATCCCTTTTGTCCTTGTACCTGAAGTGGATAGAGGAGCAACAGTCTCCAGGCAACTCAGAGGGAGGGAGGCAGTGACAGCAGCCTCCAGTCACAAGATACAGAGCTGATAAATGGCTGATCAGTCACAGAGACAGGGGCAAAGTCTCTGGGTCAACAGTGGCTGAGTGGAATGCAAAGAGCAGCCGCTCACTCTCTTTAAACCACATACTGACCACAGTGCCAGTCTATTCTGCAGACATACTGGCACCTCACTATACTATACTGCATTATGCTTTACTATACTATATTGTATTATACTATGCATTCTTTGCATAATATGTATACTATGCTAAACTATACTCTATATGTTATACAATGTTATACAATAATCATAATATACTACACAATGTGAACATGGAATGTAAACTAAGCTTAACAATACTCCATTACATTGCATTATGCTATATTACAATACTATATAGTCCCTTTAACACATGAACTGCAACCCTTGTACTACACTACTATACTGTTTTATATCACATATACAATGTATATACACACAATGGAATCGTACACTATGGTATACTACAGTATGCTAAATTATTATTATACTACAGTATGCCATACTAAGGTATACTATGGTCTACAATGTGCTACATTTGGGTATACTGTGGTATACTATACTACTCTATGGTGTATTAAGACTACAGTAGGATAGACTGATGTATATTATGTAAATTACGCTATGGTAATACAGAATACCACCATCAATAAGGAATGATAGACTTTGGTGTATTATGGTGCTATACTATACTATGTACCTGAAAAAGCTACCATGCTTTAATAGACTAATATGCTGTTGTATATAAAGTGTTTCATATAATTTCACCAAAAGTGTATACAATGTTACTGTTATCTGATAACTGAAAAATACAACTTCTGCTGTAGGTTTCTCCTCAGAGGCAAAAGTGGTTCATCAGCTGTAATTATGAGAAATGGACAAACCCAGAAGATTTTAGAGATGGAGAGATTGATGTGCTCTGTAAGTTGAAAAGTAAAAATAAAAATCATGTACTCATAGAAAACAGATGTTACTTCTCTGGTATATTTTCATTCCTCTACTCTATGAATAAAAATATACAACACTACGGAAAATAAGTTGTGTTCAGATGTCAGCAGTCAAACTATGAATGTTTGGTAGTATTACCCATGAATGTTGAGCTGAACTTCCATTAGTCAGAACTGCTCTCATGGAAGCAAATGGCTCTTTGGCAGGCCATTTGAGAGCCTATTCTACCAATGCAGACTCTCACATACATGATTGCTTTTACTATTTCTGTCAGTTGACTTACAAATATATATTCTGAATGCAACCGGCAGAATGCAAAGATACACACATACACACACAAACAATAAGAGCGGTGGCAGGGCGCCACTCAGCCTTGCATCCCGTTGTGTCACTGCACGCCTCTAAATTATTCAGTGTCACTCAAATATTGATATGGAAATCACAGCTGACTGAACTGACAAAGACCAGAGAGGAAGGCAGCAAAGATCCACTGTCCTCGTTCTTCTGTCCTTTTTCTTTTAGCCTCTCTGCTCCATTTGACTGATACCTTTTGATGCCAGCAGCTGCTCATCCTTACTTTATGTCTGTTTCACACCTGAGACAATGAACGCTAAAAATGGTTATTGGGTGCTGACACCTTTTTCACAGAGGAATAGAAACATCTCCTGTGATTTGAGCTCTTGATTTTTAAGCATTGCCCTGGCAAGTGGCCCTAGAGTCAGTGGAACCATTTTCTGCTGCAACATGTGTCTCGAACCGTATTGACCATCACCGTGTGACTGATTATAGAATCAGCGCTTCCTTTTTCACACCCCATGACTAAATGAACACGCTGCAATCATTTCACGGTCAGAACCTATTCTCTCGAAGATACACCTGCAGAATCAATACTTCGATGTGTAGGATCAACCTGTTTTACGTTGCCAGTAGCAAGTAGAAGGGTAGGGGTGCATTCTCAATCCTCTCTGTGCACACCATGCTTGGCTGATTAGGAGTACAAAGGTTAGAACCCGGGAGTGATCGCTTTGTAAGAGCTGGTTAAAAAGAAAAAAACTCACTTCCTGCCAGCCCTCTATTATTCCTTTCCTACCACAGGAACTTTTCTAGGAAACCGGGAACCTTTTAAAGAACTCGGGAACTTTACTTTCATTTGACCGCAGGAACCGAGGTCTACATTAAAGGCCGGTGTATGCTCAAAAGGAACTAGTTTGTTGAAGTGTCATCAATTTTCTAACGACAGACTTAATGTTAACTAACATTACAGACGGATACGTAATATTACTGGAGATAATTGCATTTATCGCACACGAAAAGTGACACAAGTAGTCATGAGAGAACCTAAATCCTTGCTTACTGTCTCACCTCTGCACAGCTGGCCAATCGCTGCATTTTGTGGTTGTGCTTGTTGGATTGTTGATTTCAGAAACTTCAGCATTTTGACTGTGGTTCATTTAGTACATTTGCCAAAGGTCCTGGGTTTAGCTTCTTTTAGCTGGTTGTCGAGGTGGTGTCCAGCAAACGATGTGGGTTTCGTAGATAATTGGACCACATTCTGGGGGAGACCTGGTCTGATGAGGAGAGACGGCATTCATCCTACTTTGGATGGTGCAGCTCTCATAGCCAGAAATTTGACCAAGTTTACTAGTGGACCCACACCGTGACAATACAGAGTTCAGACCAGGAGGCAGAGCTGCAGTCCTACACGCTTCTCTGCGCTTCCATTAGAGCGGTTACCCACCCAAAACCCCGTAAAAAATCCCATAGAGACTGTGTCTGTCCCCCGACCACTTCATTTAATTAATTCAAATTCAAACAGAAGAGGGGTTACTCGTAAAAACTTAATAAAAATTAAAACTACCAGTGTAGTGGTACAACCAAATAAGAGGATTAAATGTGGACTCTTAAACATTAGATCTCTGTCGTCTAAAGCTGTGTTAGTCAATGATTTAATATCTGACTATCATATGGATATATTTTGCCTAACTGAAACTTGGCTGTGTCAGGAAGAATATGTTAGCCTGAATGAGTCCACTCCTCCTAGTCATAGTAATACTCACATTCCTCGAGGCACTGGCCGAGGAGGTGGAGTTGCAGCCATCTTCGACTCTAGCTTATTAATCAATCCTAAACCTAAACTTAGTTTTAACTCATTCGAAAGTCTTGTTCTTAGTCTTTCACACTCAATGTGGAAAACTGTACAGCCAATTCTATTTGTCATAGTGTACCGTGCTCCTGGTCCGTATTCTGAATTTTTAGCAGAATTCTCAGAGTTTTTAACAAGTTTAGTCCTCAAAACAGATAAAGTCATTATTGTAGGTGATTTCAATATTCACGTGGACGTAGATAATGATAGCCTTAGTTCTGCGTTTATCTCACTATTAGATTCGATTGGTTTCTGTCAGAGTGTAAACAAACCCACTCATTGTTTTAACCATACCCTCGATCTTGTTCCGTCATATGGAATCGAAATTGAAGATTTAAAAGTCTTCCCACAAAATTCTGTCTTATCAGACCATTATTTAATAACTTTTGAATTTATATTACTGGACTATAGGCCATTAGGCAAACATTCCTTTAGTAGATGCCTGTCTGATAGTGCTGTAGCTAAATTTAAAGAAGTGATTCCATCGGCATTTAATTCAATGCCATGTCTCAATGTAACGGAGGACTCCTGTGCTAACTTTAGTCCCTCCCAAATTGATCATCTGGTTGATAGTGCTGCAGGCTCGCTGCGAACGACTCTTGATTGTATTGCTCCTATTAAAAAGAAAATAATAAAACAAAAGAGGTTAGCTCCATGGTATAACTCCTTAACCCGCAAGTTAAAAGAAACATCGCGAAAATTAGAAAGGAAATGGCGTTCCACCAAACTGGAGGAAACTCATTTAGTTTGGCAAGATAGTCTTACAACATACAGGAAGGCCCTCCGTAATGCCAGAGGAGCATATTACTCCTCACTAATAGAGGAACATAGGAATAACCCTAGGTTTCTTTTCAGCACTGTAGCCAGGCTGACACAGAGTCAGAGCTCTGTTGAGCCATGTATTCCCAGAGCTCTCAGTAGTAATAACTTCATGAGCTTCTTTGATGATAAAATTCTAACTATTAGAGAAAAAATTCATCATCTTGTGCTCTCAGCTAGTTCAGATATATCTTCGAGTACAGGAATTTCAGGAACCTCAGAAGCAGCTGTAGAACCAGATTTATATTTAGACTGTTTTTCTCCAATTGACCTTCACCAACTAACTTCAATGATTTCTTCGTCTAAACCAACAACCTGCCTCTTAGACCCCATCCCAACCAGGCTGCTTAAAGAAGTTTTACCCTTAGTTAGCACTTCTTTACTAGACATGATCAATCTGTCTTTATTAACAGGCTATGTACCACAGTCCTTCAAAGTAGCTGTAATTAAACCTCTTCTTAAAAAGCCTACGCTTGATCCAGGGGTTTTAGCCAATTATAGACCTATATCTAACCTTCCCTTTCTCTCCAAAATCCTTGAGAAAGTGGTCGTTAATCAGTTATGTGACTTTCTAAACAGCAATAGTTTATTTGAGGATTTTCAGTCAGGATTTAGGGAATTTCACAGCACAGAGACAGCACTGGTGAGAGTGACAAACGACCTTTTGATTGCGTCAGATAAAGGATTTGTCTCTGTACTTGTTCTGTTAGATCTCAGTGCCGCTTTCGATACCATTGACCATTGTATCCTATTACAGAGACTGGAGCATTTGATTGGCGTCAAAGGACCCGCACTAAGCTGGTTTCAGTCGTATTTATCGGATAGATTTCAGTTTGTCCACGTAAATGATGAATCCTCCGTGCACACGGAAGTTAGTCATGGAGTTCCACAAGGTTCAGTGCTCGGACCACTTTTATTTACCTTGTATATGCTTCCTTTAGGCAATATTATCAGGAAACACTCCATAAACTTTCACTGCTATGCAGATGATACTCAGTTATACTTATCGATAAAGCCAGATGAAACCGGTAAGTTAGCCAAGCTTCAGGCATGTATTAAGGACATAAAAGACTGGATGACCTGCAATTTCTTGCTGTTAAACTCAGACAAAACTGAAGTTATTGTTCTGGGTCCTAAACACCTGCGAGACGCACTATGTATAGATATAGTTACTCTAGATGGCATTGCCCTGGCCTCTAGCACCGCTGTAAGGAGTCTAGGAGTAATCTTTGATCAGGACATGTCCTTTAATACCCATATAAAACAGACTTCAAGGACTGCCTTCTTCCACTTACGTAACATTATAAAAATCAGGCATATCCTGTCTCAAAAAGATGCAGAAAAACTAGTTCATGCATTTGTTACTTCTAGGTTAGATTACTGTAATTCTTTATTATCGGGTTGCCCCGATAAGTCTCTAAAGACTCTTCAGCTGATCCAGAATGCGGCTGCACGTGTACTGACAGGAACTAGCAAAAGAGAACATATTTCTCCGATATTAGCTTCTCTGCACTGGCTCCCTGTGAAATCTAGAATAGAATTTAAGGTCGTCCTCCTCACTTACAAAGCTCTTATTGGTCAGGCACCATCATATCTTAAAGAGCTGATAGTACCGTATTACCCCACTAGAGCACTACGCTCACAGAATGCAGGGTTACTTGTGGTACCTAAAGTTTCTAAAAGTAGAATGGGAGCCAGAGCCTTTAGTTATCAAGCTCCTCTTCTGTGGAATCAGCTCCCAATTTGGGTTCGGGAGGCAGACACCCTCTCTTCGTTTAAGAGTATGCTAAAAACGTTCCTTTTTGATAAAGCCTATAGTTAGGGCTGGCTCAGGTGAGTCCTGAACCATCCCTTAGTTATGCTGTTATAGGCTTAAGACTGCTGGGGGACTTCCTAGGACGCACTGAGCTTCTCTCTCCTCCTCTCCCTCTCTATCTGTACGCATTCCTATCCCACTAATACAGGCTACCAACTCCATTTCTTCCTGGTAGTCCTTGTGCTTTCTGTGTTTTTTCGCCTTCTCACTTTCTGCAGGTATTTCTGCCTCTGGAGCTGTAGAGTCTGGATCTGTGATTGCCGGCCGTCTACTGCCCCCATGTTCCTGCTCCACACTCACTGCTGCAGTTGTTCTTATTATTAGTCTGATTTGTTGTCTCTCCTCCTGTTCTGTCTCCCCTCTCCCCCTCTCTCCTCCCCTTTCAACCCAACTCGGTCGATGCAGATGGCCGCCCACCCAGAGCCTGGTTCTGCTCGAGGTTTCTACCTGTTAAAAGGGAGTTTTTCCTCGCCACTGTCGCCAAGTGCTTGCTCATGGTGGGAACTGTTGGGTCTCTGTAAATAATATTTTAAAGAGTATGGTCTAGACCTACTCTATGTGAAAGCGTCTTGAGATAACTTTTGTTATGATTTGGCGCTATACAAATAAAATTGACTTGACTTGACTAGTTTCTCAGTACCTGAAGCTATTTGGTTGAAAAAAAAAACAGCTTTAGCTTGGCTACTTACTTAATCCACTTAGTCTTTTTTGTCAACAAGCGGAAGGATCCTCAAACAAACCTTGGCTTATTTAGATCTCAACATTTAAAATAAATAATAAAATACTGTTGACGCAAACAGGAAAAGGGACTTTAACTTTATGAGTTTAATCCCTGAGGCTCCTAAATTTCTGGAGCTCTTTGGAGGTGGAATAAGGCCAATATGTGTACAGTACCTACCATCTTTCATTGAACCATCGCAGGCTGGGAAATAATCCTACCTACATATAAGAAGGCATTCAACATCTCAAGGGTCACAGACCATTCCCTCTCGCTCCTCTTAAGGTGGACATTCTGCTCTCTGAGTGGGAACCTGCCATTCACTCTTTGCTCATTAATTGGCTTTCATCCCTGTTCGACCATCTCTGCAGGTACAGGAAACACTTTCTCAGGCTGTCATGACAAACAGAGCGATGAGAGGTTTTCTGAATGAAGCCCGGATCATTTGTATACCAAACTGTCACATCTGTGATTATACTAAGGGCTGTCTCTCGCCTTACATCAGTGCCAAGTGTATTTGCAGTCAGCGCATGCAGGTATTGTGATGGCTCACTGTGTGGCTTTTAGTTACATAAAGCTCTTTCAAATATCCAGGTTCCTTTGTACTGCTCTCAGCTATATACTATCCAAACAAACAGGCACACAGAGAACTGTGCGATCCAGACAGGCTTCGATTGGATAACAGCTTACATAATCAGGCTGCCTGGGAAGAGCACAGCAGAGGGCATAAGGCAAAGACAGCCTGTGTCATCCCAATGAGCTGGTTAGGGAACTAGTATTTCTGGAAGATTCAGCAGGTTACCCGGCTCCTGACAGGGTGATGGCTCATGTTACATCTTGTGTACGCTGCTGTTGCAGGCTATTGTCTGTCTGAGAACCTGCATTCTGCCCATTGTTAGAAATTCACAATGATCTTATCAGAGACACTACTAACAGACATGTTGATTGCATGCCGATGTGGCAGCTTGCACTAGTGTTGGCAACCAGGGTAAATACACGAGAGCTGAAGCTGCTACTGGCTTCATTTTTTGAAGTTGTGAATTAAATTTTGCTCTGAGGATGATTTCTAAAGATGTTTTCACATCCATTTCAAACAAATGTAATGTGAAAACATACACAAAGAATCTCTACATGCAAACGCTGACGCAAACCTTCATTTCACACTGAAGTTTAAACAAAGAAATGCGTCTGTTAAAGGAAATTTTTTTTTTTTACATTTTCACCACTCTTCAATTTATATATTTATGTAATTTATTTATAATTATTAGAATTCTAAATATGATAAATTATTATTATTTCACCTCCATATCCTCAAGTATACCAGGCCATCCCTCCGATCACACTTATGCATATATGAATGAACAACACACTTTTATACATGCTGACTAACACAAACAACTACTAAATGTATATACGTAGTTCTTCCACTAACAAAAAACCTGTTTTCTGTTATTGTCTGTGTATTCTGTTATATTATATATTATATATTCTGTTCTGTTTATCTTTCTAATTTGTCACCTTTTCGTGCGTTGTCCCACTGCAGTAATAAAAAAATAAAAATAAAAAACCTGAGAAACATTTGGAAGTGTGATTGAGGTGGTTATTTTCATCTTACCTTTTAAATTAATTTAATAAATACTCTACTGATTAAGCATTGCACTGCTATAACATTCAGCTTTTTAAATGGTCAGAATACACATTCACTTCTTTCTAACTCCACACCCCCTGATTTGTTTAATTTTCAAACCTGTAGAGATGTATTTTAATCCTGGAACAAAAGCGCAAACCATCAAGTCTTGGGTGTGTGGGCGTTTCCAAGTGCACCTGCTTTTTTGTTTAATGTGTGTGTGCGGCAGTGCAAATGGCTGGGTGAAGGTGAATGTAGTGAGGTGATCAATAAATACACTCTCAGCCAATCACGTTGTTGGTTCATTAGTACAGCGATGATAAAATAAATAACAAAAAAATAAAATAAAAAATACGGTTCGGAGAAGCCAAACTATTTTTGCATATGTGACTGCATCAATCTGGCACTACTGAAGTCATTGTAGTTATAAGTCTACTCTATCTCAAATTGCAAATGGTTACATCATATCTTGAAATGTATTTGGAAAGAAGGCTGCGATGCATCGGATTAACGAGGGCAGTAATCTGAAGTCTCCTGCAGAATACAAAGCTATATCCGACCAGTCGGGTGTGTACGGTTATTCTGTAGCAGCCTGGTATCACAGTAACACAGTTACACATGTGCAATGGCGCTGTGCTTTGACGCGGCACCTGCCAAACCAGAGGCTGCAGATTTATCATTATATGTGTCCTGCTTCCTTCAGGTGGCCACAGGGATTTAATGAACTGAAGAAACTTTTCATACAGTATAAAGCAGCTGTGGACACTGCATAAAAACGGCATCCATAAATAGTGTCACAAAACGAGGTTTCATGAAAATCCTATGGATTATAGCTTTAAGTACGTGGAGTTCATAATAAAGGCAAACTAGACAAGACAGAATCACTTGAAATTACCACAGCTTATTTGATGAGCTTACAAGGTCTTGCTCTAGTAATGTTTTTCTTCTTTTTTTCTTTTTATTGTACAAATTGACTGAATGTTGGTGTTAACAAGCTGGCATCCATTGGCATACCACAATCCTGTTTCATATGTCACACAAAAATCAAACTGTGCGCTGAGCTGATGAAATGCAGGAAACCCAGCTGTGTGCGCAAAAACTCAGAGATACACTTTTAAAAAGCAAAGTGTCTCTCTGGACGGGGCTTATGGGAGGGCCAGTGTGTGTGTGTTATGTAATAAAATACAATGCTGTCAGACCGACTGCTGGTAAAGCAGTGTGGTAAAAGATGACAAAGAGATGACAAAGTAACAATAGATTCACAAGTTTTATTAAATTTCTCCTCGCTCCAGAAAATTCTTTGTCTCAGAACAGAGATCTCTCTGAGCTTCTGAAGCTGACAGCAACTTTCAGTAATCACAGACACATTGTTTGCATGTTTGTGTTTGATTCCTTGTTAGTGAACATGACATGCATCTGAAGGCTTTTATTGTATTGGTTGAGTCCTTCTTTCTGCATATAGAAATCATCACCGAGGTGGTCCTGGATTGTTTTCAGCAGACTGTTCTGCACCAATGTGTAACGTTTCATCGCTCACCATGAATAAATAAAGATGTGGGAAGCATCTACACTGATGTTTAGGTGTGAAAACACTTCTAGAATCTTAATGTTGGTCAGTCAGTTGGTCTGTCAATCCACCACTTTGGTTTCAGAGCAAGATAAACACCTCGACAGCTACTGTCAGTTTACCATTAACTTTAGTATAGATGTTCACAGTCACCAGAGGATGATTGCTAAAGTGGCCCCCTGACTTTTCTTGTAGGGCTGCCACCAGTTCAGGAAGTGTGATGAACTCACGTCCTGCTTGCTCGCTGTTGTAAATCACTGTTGTAGTTTAATGATTGGGTCAGCATCAGGTTAGTTAGGCAGTTAGAGAGCTGGGAGAGAGAAGCTCTGCTCTACCACAAGGGGTTTGCTTCTGCCACGCTGGTGGCAGGGTCTAGGGGCTCTAATGTTGGTCTGTGGGTTGGTCCACCAATTTGTTTTTTTCTCCTCTAGTGCAGACTGACATTTGTGGTTCAGGGAAAAAAATTTTTGGCAACTATTGGATGGATTGCCATGATCTTTGCTAAGGAGGATAAATTCTTCAGGTCAAAATTTAATTTTGTCCAATACTAAAACTACAAAAAAAATAATGTCATTCCCATCATTATCAGCTGTACTGTGTGTTCAGTGCTAATTAGCTAATGTAAGCATACTAACACATTACACTACAATGATGAAGATGGTAAACATGCCGCCTGTCAAACATCCACCTGCTAACATTATCACAGTGAGCATGGTAGCATTCTGTTAGCATGTAGCTCAAAGCCATATATATATATATTTCATGTGACGATAGAAAAACGTCTGTCGTTTCATATGCTCGTTTGTTAATTTCGATGCATCACAAATCACACTCTTTACAGCAATCTGATAATGCCTCGTCACTGCAACATTATCAGTTATAAAGTAGTTTTCACTGCATGAGAGCGTGTGAAAATTGTGAGTTGCGTGAGTCTCATAGCGAGAGTTGGCAGCCATGCCTTTTACTATTTACTTTTTCATATTTAATAAAATGTTTGTATTTTGTACCTAAAAAAAAAAAAAAAAATAGTTACATGCCGAATTTAACATTTATTGTGGTTCTAAATAAAAGGAGAAAAAAATCAAATATGAGTAAATACCTTTTGTTTGTAGAGTATATAAATCATAATGTAAAAGGAAATAGGCCTTTTCCATGTGGTCGTTTTATATAAACTATTCATTGAATTTATAGAAAATATGCTATATTGTTATATGTATCGTTATCTGGATATGAAATGACCTACATCTCCTACCGAAAATCCCTGGTCGTTCTCTAACCTAAACCAAAGTGTTATTTTTGAAAACATGATGACGAAGCTGCCCTAACCTTGCCGATGTAGTAACTTTAACCCAAACCACAATGTTTCCCTTAACTTAACCAGGTTGTTTTTGTGCCTAAACCTAACCAAACCTTAAACTATTGTAAAGAAACCCTTGGTATATCTGGTATGTATATATATATATATAAATATATATATATATATATTTAAATTGAAGATCTTAGGCAATGTGACTCAGCTGCATGAAATTCTCTTGTCTCTTGGCCTACATAATGACTGAATAATAAGCTTCACGTCATTTTCGATCGCATGAAGGATTTTAGGTATCCAACAATGGGTGATACTAGTTAAAGTCAGGCTGTTTATCAGTGGGTAGAGGTTTCCTTTTTCTAGTTTTAGCCTATAGGATCTTTTAGTACCATTATACATTTTGTAAAACTTCTTTTTAAAAAGCTTTAGAAAAACAGGGTCATCACAGGGACAAGGAGAAGTGGAAGTAGTTGTATTAGCTCCATTTCAACATCATCATTTGCTCAATAAAAGCTTTGCCTGTGTCACCAGAGAAAAGCCCTGCTGAGATCTCTGTGAAGGTCCAAACCCATGCTAATGACTGAAACAATCATCTGCAGTCAGATGGTGTTGTCTTTGTCCCCTCTCTGACACTTCTCCCTCTGTCCTCCTCCGCTCAGCCCCACCCATCATCTCAATCCCTCTTTGTGTCCCTTAACCACTCAGAGTTTGCGCTGTGTTTGTTGAAGAGACCTTCTGTCTGTCTGATAAAGGCGTGGGCAAACAGAGACACATCAATACAGTGGGACAAACTGCAAGGGAATGCAGAAATATGAGGAAAACTAACGAAAACCAGCCGCACTGTCTTTTAGCCATGTCTAGGTAAAATAAATATGTGATCTGTCTGGAGGCATCTGCAGCTGATAAAAACATTTTGTCAACTTTGATAACTTATGAGCATCAGTTATGTGCTTGAAACCCACGAGGAGTGTAACCGATCTCCTGAAAAATATTTTTATATCACACCAATTTGATTTGCCAAATACTTTTTGGTGGGAAAGTTAATTGCTGCCTGAATTGCAGAAGCTTCAGTGTGGCAATGTTTCTGTTTTTCCAATCCAGGAATTGTGAAATCTATATACTGTACAGAAGCCAGTAGAAGAGGCTGGGACGGATGGCGGGTGTCCCAATCTTCCCCTCACCTTAACCAAGTGCTATGAGTACCCAAAACATCTCCGCACTCATGACAAAGTGCAAAAGGGCCAAAAACATAAATTATGGAGCATGGAAGGGAAATACTGAATGTCTAACCTTATAATGGCTGTTTTAAATACATAAGTACATCTGGGAAATGCAGTTCAGAATAGCAGTTTCAATGTCCACGTGCATAAGAAGCTCCACAGATATATTAACTTGGCTTTAATACAAAAAGGTTAATCATGCATTAGTTGACAGGAGCAGATGCTGTAGGGGAAAACAGTGAATTACATTTAAAAAATAGTTTGGTTGGGGGCTGAGACATCCCTTTGTTACATCCCTCTCCCTGGTTTCCTGTCATCTCTCCTCTATAACTATCTAATGAAGGCATACATATGTCCAAAAAATACATATAGAAGTTCCTATTGACCTTTAATGTTGACAGAGAAAATTATCTGGCAAGCATTATATTTCTTGTAAAAACCTATTTGCTAATGCTAATTAGCTGATCAGGTGTAATTCTTACTTGATATGGCTGGTGTGGCCAGACAAATTGAATTTTTGAATTGGATTCAATGATGTATCCAGTGTAGACAGTGCTTGTTTGCCAAGCTAAGGTCCAGATTTAGTCAATAAATGAGCCTTGCTGTTTGATTTGATCAACAAGCGTGATGTCTACTGTGCTGCAGTTAAAAAGCATTGCTGCATTTTGTCCCCCAAAGCTTAATGAGGACACTGAAGCTAACTCTGCTATCTCTGCCTGGGGCTTACAAGACAGCAGGCAGATTATCACACAAGTACTGCACAGGGTTGTCCAAAAAGTTTTTCTTTCCACGGTCATAGTAGCTGTCAGGTTGGTCCAGAGGCTTCAGGTACCAGGGGGTTTTGTATCTGATTGGTAATTCTTGTGACTACCACTTTTGATACTTCCACACGAATCCACTTTTTTTTTTTAGACATCTACATCCCTGCCCTCTCCCTTGGCCTGCTCTCCATCCCTGTTATCAAATATTCCGGGTCGCTTCGGACACAAGCTGCTCGTTATTTTCCACAGCCAAGCGGGAGCCAGTGGCCAGTCGTGTCCTGTTATCCGTGACACGGGCCCGTCACAGCGCCCTGACACCGCTTTAGACATGGCCGGTCCGGCTGGTCATGGGAAGACAGCTTGGCTCCTGTCGACACAACGGCGGGCTTTGTACAAAAAAACATGGATCAGCTATGAGGAACCTATGGCTGTGAATCGGTTCCTGTGTCCACTACATAAGGGATTGATTCAGCGTGGGTATTCTTTCAACAAAGCCTTTGACAGTGTGGAAGACCCCTGGCTGTGCTGCGGCGGCGGAACACAGCCGTACAGATTGAGAGGGGAATACCGCTCGGTTGGTACAGCACAAAGCAGCGGGTCTAAATATATCTGTTTGATTCAGGGCTACAAAGGAGAAGGACTTGTGCTTTTTCCTATCTAGCTCTGGTTTAAGTGCGATAAGCCTTCTGTCTCTATCATGACTGACGACTGAATGTATTCCACTGCATATACAGTTGTTGGAAAAATATAATAAAAATACCACTTTAAAAGGGACTTTAACTTTGAAGTACGTAAAAATATTACTACAAAGGCACAGCTGCACAGGCCAGTCACATGAAGATAATTAACAGTGTGTGTCAGCTTGAAGAGATCTGTCAGTAATTGCTTTTGTATGTTTTCAAAGTAATGTGCTATGTCAGGATGCAGATTTTGTATGAGAAGGGTATAAGTATGTACAGTATACAACATTGATTGGAGATTTTAAGCCTGGAGCAGATGGTCCCGAAACAATCGCGACTGTCCCATGCTTCTTTGTGCCGTGCTGTTCCCATAGCAACCTTAAGGACATTACAGCTGAAACAACAGCAGCCCACATTAGCCAATACAGATTTCAATGATTTTTAAAAATATTTTCATGATAATGCCACATAATGTAGGACGGGAAAATTATTCCAATGGCGAGTGTTCACACTTCATTGTAACTTAAGATAATATGATGGCTGGAATTCAGACTTTGCTATATTTTTGTTTTATTCTGTTATTAATTTGGCTTTATTGCTGAAACATGTTTAACCTTTTGCAGAAATACACTCATAGGCATTGGAAAATGAAGCGTGGGATTTAGGTTAAGAGCGGCGGACCTTGACAATCGCTGCCCATATTCCGACCACCCAGCTGGACCAAACGCTGCAGCGGGCGGTGTGACCTCCCCAGGAGGAGAGGGAAGAGAGCTGGGATAAGTGCTAAGCTGACCCAACTTGGACCCAAGGCTGCTCCTGGCTGCCTCAGAGATAGTTGTGCCCACATCTTTACACGGCCTGGCTCCACACCCCGGATTAAGCTAATGCTCTCAAAGGGCGGACAGATGTTCCGAGCCAACAGAGTGCTTAGATGTCGAACTTTTAATGTGAAGATGAAGACCATAAAATCACCAACGTCTTGTTGCTGCTGTTTACATTCCCCCAGAGGCAATTTCAAAAAACGGGCTACAGAATTATTTCCTAGGTTTATACGTGTAAATGTAAAAATGACTCTATCTTTTTTTTTTTTTTTTTTTTATATTTGCCCCTGTTTATATTAAACTGAATTATCTGTATGTTATATGTTTGTACGGAACATTAGTTATATTACAGTCTGACATCCTACTTTCAGTTGTTCTGTTGTTTCGATGCCAAAACAGGCCCACATCAGCATCAGCAAACACTTGCAAAATGAAAAAAAGTGTTAGCAACAAATCTTAAAGCTGCATAACTGATTTATCTGGCCACTTGGGGGCAGCTGACTAGGTAGCATACAGTGGGTTTATCAGAGCTTTTTCGCTGTAAACAGTGGTGAGACTGAACCATATCAGTAAAGTTAAAATAGTTTACAAAGCTCCATAAAGTTGAGATGATACTTTTCAATGTGTTCATCACTATGAGCGCCACCTTTTTACTTACAGATGTTTAATTCATTGTCAATATAAAAGTTCTGGTAAGTGCAGGTTTAAAATTATTTCTACAATAGTACTTTCTACCTAGCAAATTATATGCAACCAAACACTAAAAATGTGAGTAAAAAAGTCAAATCTGGTATGATAGCACCTTTAAAACCATCCAATAAGCATCCTGTGTTTGTAAACTAACATGTCAAAACTACAATTTAGAATAGTGGAACTTGAGGAAAGTTGTCAAATACTTTCAAAGTAAAAGCAACTGATGTTTCCTGCTGCAAAGCACATTTCAAACCCAATGTGCACATGTAATTATGCCTCAAAATTAACATGGTAATGATATTTCAATGTTAAAATGGTACACGTACTGTGGCACCTGTAATGTGGCGAGATGAACAGCATGGAGAGTGACAACATATGCCAAACACAATCTGCACCCACACTTATCAGCACAGTTGATTAGCTTCTGGATGTTCACAGTGCCAGATGTTTACATATATAGCTAGTGGTTTCATATTTCCGTCCACCCCCTGAATGCTCACACTGACAGATCTGGCAGAAATGGTAATATGGCTCCTCTCATGCATCTGTGGTAATGAGATGAGCTGGGATTTGCTACAGTCTGCGGCTTCTGCTGCTGCCATGATCGTTTGTGTCACCGGCTAAGCCTCCCATTGATTAAGGCCGTGAACAAGCCCAGCCAAGCTGCTTCGCTCGCTCTGGCTGGCATATGTCAATCCTTGTGTGACTATGCATGAGACTGTGTTTTATTGTTGTCATTAGTTCTCAATACAGTGGCTTCAGTAATTTTGCAGCAGACATAGAGGTAACAGTCCTAATCAAAGCTCAAAGCCTGATTTTTTAAATAAATAGACACTGAGAGACAGACACTGTCAGATTGAATAAATGGCACTTTTGCTGTACACAAGGGGTGATTGATAGAACGCGGTAATCATTCAGCCTCTCGCCAGCTCATGGATGCTTTTACATTAGTTTCTCTAAATGCTGTGTATCTACCGGGTCTGTCAGAGAGAGGTTAGTATTGATATGGTGTCTCTCCCCCCCATACATTTAAAGTCTTTCGCCAAACTACATTCAAATCAGTTCTGTGAATGTGTTTTTGTTGTCAGGGCCCTCTTTTAAAAAGACATCTTGATTTCAGTTTAACTACCTGATTAAAAAGAGAATGAATAAAACATGAGCGACAGAGTATGAATGAGTGAAAGAGCTGTCATTCAGTGTTGTCTATAATCCCTGTGAATCCAACTTTTTTTGTTCTCCTGCCCTTCGCAGCCCACATTCCTCAGCCAGGCCCAATTTGAAACACAAAAGTCTGACCCCTCCTCCACTTAACACACTCACACACACACTGCAGGCTCTTGCTCTGACATATCTACTCATCACGCTCTTTTGCAGAGAAGTGTAAGGATGTTAATGAATATTGATTTTGTCCTTGTCTTGACGGTTAAGTAGTTATGTGTCATTTTTATGTGCATTTTGCCAGGTGTCTAAATGGAAAACCTATTGGCAGTTCATAGCAACATTTACATTTGGTGGTGTAAACACTTGGTGAGTGTCAGGTTTTCCCTCAGGAAAAATCCCAATGAAGCGAAACAGTTGCCAAATTTGTGGATGCCAAAGGTTGGTGTTCAAATCCTGGTTCATCAGAGTTTCAAAATAACATACTTTTCTATTTAGCCCTAGTGGTGTCTATCCATAAAGATAGTTTTGGTTAGTGATGGAAGAAATGGTAGAAAAAGGAGACCGGAGAAAAAATAACAGGAAGAACTGGAGTTTCTGCCGTGTTCTGAGATCAGTCAGAGGCTGAGCAAAACATGATATGATGAACATGATTTTATATATTATAATTTTTTACTACTAATGCAATACATTTGAAGTTGCATTTTAATGTTGTGCCTGAGTTAGGTAGTGCAAATTCTAACATACTTGCACCTGACTGGCAGTCTATTCAGCCAGGGACCTCAGAAACCCCTGTGTAGGTGTGCAGTGTCTTTAATATGCAAAGAAACTAGTAACTACAGCTGTCAAATACATAGTGGAGTTAAAAGTACTCATCTGAAATATAGTGCAGTAGAAGTATAAAGGGTCATAAGATAGAGATACTCAAGTGATCTAGGAGTACGTCACAAATGTACTTAAGTACAGCACTTAAGGAAATGTACAGTGTTATATTCCAGGACTCGTTTGTCCTTTGTAGTATTGTCCAACAGCATCTGAAACCCCTTAACCCTACATGATCCGTTGTTGAAATTGGGGGGGTTGAGTCTGTCGATTTTTGCAACTTTCCATAGCCAACAATTCCACAACCACTCACACTCCATGCAGCAATTAGCAAGGTGCACTGAAGTGAGAGAGTCTGCAGGATTTGAATCTCTCTGTCATGCTCAATGTTTTCATTCTTCACACGACGACTTGTGTCACTTTTCAAGTGTGCAATCGAGCGCGACACTGTGAATGCTTTCACGGAGAGACCGTTTCGGCTCTTATCCCCATTTGAACGACTGATGTCCCCTCTATGATGGCAGATCATTCAGAACAGGTACACGTGTTCAGACACTTTGTACGGTGTTTGAAGCATACTGAGAACTTGAGATTTGTACCTCCACCCCAATATTATGAATGTACATTTTTAGTGCTCACAGCATTGGAAACTGAAATTTAAAAAAGTGAACTGCTAAATGTCACTTTACAGGAACAATGTCCCTGTTACTCTGGTAAATCCACAGACCTCACTGGAACTACTTTGGAGCTACTGAAGAAATAATGCCTAATTTCCTGAAGAAGACATTACAAATGTGTACCAATCACACACATTCCACTCCACCACACATGAGCCAGCTGTATTTTAAATGGAAAATGATGCAATGGATCATTCATGTTGTAGCAAAGTTCATCTTAGCAGTTGTCCTGTTTGGTTTCAGTACCCTCTCCACTGTGCTCAGATTCCCCTATTTATTAAACTTTTTCATGGAAAGTGTGTGCTGCTGTGTGTGTCATTCTGGCCTTCATTGTGTGATAAAGGACTGAACAAAGCAAGCATAGTCTAAAGTAATCAATGCAGAGGAAGACCCTTACTTAACATGATTCAGTTGAACACATAATAGACATCAACCTTGTGTCCTTTGAAACACATTTATAAGCTGCTATTCCTGGCTATTTTGTGCAGACACAAAGCTGGCCGGAACATTCAGTGCCAACGTGTGCTGATATAGTGCAGTAAAAAGTGTGGAGGCTGAGGTATCCCTGATGTCATGGTTTTGTGTCATATTGGACTTAAGTGTGTAATTCTTATTAAGTTACTTAAGATACTTTACTTGCCAAGAATGAATATTGTTGGACAAGCATCCAACAACAAAAGGTATAAGCTACTTAAAAATGTTGGCTGTAAGTACAAGCTTGCTAGCAAGCTAGGTATCAGATATTTTTCTCAGGAGATGGTGGAAACAAAAACAGAGCTGAATGGAAAGTAAATATTGTCAAATTGTGAAAAACTCTAATTGAACACTAATATCTACTGGAAGGATAAATCGTTTGTTAACCTTTACTATACCTTTGCTAATATTTTTGCTGTAACAACTTAATGTATAGTATATGATGTAATGTAACGTGTATAGATGTTCAGATAAGCAATGTCCGACCAGTGTGTTGGGTGATTGATCCAGTTGGATGGGGGAAGACCGAAGGGGCATGACGGCTCCGATCAACTTTAATTTATCAAGTTATCGCGCTAGCTCAGATTCAGGCAACGCCGCAAAAAAATAAATAAATAAAATGTGACATGTCTATAAAACAATGACAATGACAAAAACACACATCAAATGGCACTGACATATATAGAATCTTTGTTTTTCTATCCCCCAAAAAGGGACATGGTCATGGCGTTTTTTTGCAAAGTACCCCTATGTGCCAGTCTGGTCTACAGGATTCATGTTAAACAGATTTTTCTTATGGCTGCATAACACAGCCAGCCTATCCATGTGCAAACTAATCATATGTGTCATGGAAACAGGGTAACTACACGTTTTAAATGACTCACACTGCCCTCAGTGATACATTAAGTGTTTGTCATTGAAGCAGCATATTGTGAATTAGGTCTAATCCAGGAAACTGGCCTTTGAAATCAGGCTTGAGTTGACTGCTGTAAATTAGATGTTACTTTTGACAGTTCTTGCAAGGCTATAATATCATAGTGACAAGGTGTGTAGGACCAGGATGTAAAGAGATGTTAATAGATGTTGTGTTGATTAACACTTTAGACTTTATATCTGTAGACATGTTTACCTAATAACTTCTTAAACCCTAATGTTCTACTTAAATTCCTCTTAAAGTTGTTTAATAATTAGAAAGACAAATGTTCCACAATGTATGCCAACACGATAAACACATATTTTTGATATACCTTTTGCAACACTTCACTGAAGCTACATGATGTGTAACTGCAAAATATTCAAATGAAATACGATGTCTTGTGGACTGACATGTTTGGAAGAATGAATAACTTTGTAATCACCACTAAATGTAAAAGGAAGAAGATAACATTTATTTTTACATTTTAACAATTCTAAGGGACCCAAAAGTGTCACTATGAATACAAACAAGTACAAGTAAGACTTTAAGGTCAAAAATGTGAGCTTTGAAAGGTTATAAGTGCAATGTTGACAAAATGTGGATGGATTTTTCATGTTCTTACCTAAAATTCAAATTTCGTTGGACTTAATATCCTGTAAAACATCAGTTTCACACATAATATAAATACATAATAAATTGAACAGGGTTTGCAGCAGCTATTTCTCCACAACAACACACCATCATATTTTAGTTCATGTAACAGCCAGTTTATAGAATTTTAAGATTTTTTTTGTCTTTTTTCCATTCTTACTTCTGATCTTTATCACCTTCACTCTGCTGAATGTTGCTCTGATAACTGCACAGCAACTGTCACCTCTCTGAATCTCCATCTGTTGTAGTCCCTGCAGGCTCAGTACCTGCTGGAACAAATCATTCTGCTTAGATAAAATACTGCCCGACTACACAGTGTTACTGTGTGTCATTGTTTGGCTGGCTGAGTGGTTTGGAGCTGCATAACTGCTGCCCTACATTGCCTAAGTGTTTTGAAATTGGAGGTAGAAGTGGGTCATAACACAAACAGCGAGCAGGGACGTCGCCTGTGGATAATCAAGACAGTTCATTGCTGTGGAAAGCAATTAATCAAACAGTGTGCATCTCCTTCTTCATGATTTGCTATTTAACCCTTGTGGAAGCATGATCTGCCAAAGAAGTACATGGTAAAATAAGTTTACTTCCAAGTTATCTATTTGCTATCTGACTGGTAAAAAAAACAATGTTTCTGTCTTCTGTTGTTTTGTAGCTACAGACTAGCAATTGTGTGTGTGTCTGTGTGTGTGCGCACGTCTGAAAACCTAATGTGAATGTGAATGAACACTGAATATCCATAGCTGCAAAAACATCCACAAATATCACCCAATGCCAAGCCTGGAATGTATAAAAACCAATTTGATGCATGAATGTGAGCACCGCTGCACATTCACTTTGGCTTCATAGTACATGTGTATGTATTTAGTTACCAAGGAATACAAAGGGACAGCGGCACACACTTTTGGACAACCTTTTCTGGGGGGCATTTATAGTGCTGCACTTGCTTGTATATATGAAAAATGACATTATAAGTGTAAAGTGGGTGTGAATGTCAGACTGTCGGTTTCATGAAGGAATTGTTGGACGCTTTATTTATTTGAAAAACCCTACTTTAAAGGTTTTACGTAAAAAAGTATATGTTACATTTATAAAACACAACACATTGTTAGAGACTAAACCAGTGACTCAAAGAAACAAAATACAAAACAAAATATCGCCCAAACACATATAAGTTCAAACACTAAAAACAGATCTGTTGTTTCTTTTCCCATTAATCATATCACAACCCTTCACATTTTTCTTGTGACCCTTTAGAGGGGCCCAACCCCTAGGTTGTAAACCACTGAACTAAACTTCTTAACTGTACATAAAGCTCCACCTTGAACAGCCGCAACAGTAAAATACTACTTATGCATTGATGCATCACTATAAACAATATAATGTCAGATATAATAATATGTTAGTTGAATTATAGATATAACTTTTAGTTTGATACTTTTAGTACATTTTGCTGATAATACTTCTGTACTCTTAAACGGAATATTTCATGCAGGACTTTAATTTACAACTACTTAAGTAAAGGATCTGAGTTCTTCTTCCACCACTGGAGGAAATGTCTTTAGTTTTGCAGGTATTTCGTAATAAAACAAAGATTTGGACAAATTGAAATTCTGACCTAATGATGGTGCTACATACTGAAGGGATTACAATTCTATTCGGATTTTTATGCCAATCCATCCAGGACAAATAATGGACCGACCAACAGACACACAGGTTGTGTGGAAAAAACAATAGTAGAACATAACAATCACAGCTGTATCACTCCCTGAAAATGACTGAGAAGTTGCGGGTGACTTGAGTGAGAGCATGACTTTAAGATCATGATGTTGTCCAGTGAGGTCGTGCAACAGCCAGTCTAAATGTTCATACTGTGCCGCATGACCGTCACTTGCTTACCACCAGCTGACACTCACTACAGTAGGATCAGGCGATGGCGTAAACAATAACAAAGCATGACAAACAGCTTGTGACGTGGGACTCAAGATAAACACCTGACTGTGATTACAGTTCTTCTGTGGACTGACATCCAAATCATTCTGGAAATAACCTTTACTGTCACCTCCTATACAGCAAAAAGGGTTTAATGTCACTATGACGGTGTTGTTGAAACTTACATAACCTTCATACAGCGTTCAGCCCACCGACACAACCAAGTCTGACAAACAGCTTCAGCTTGTAATGCGAGGCTTAGAAATGTAAACAATCAAACTAATCTACCTCACTGCAATCAACATAAAACCCTGAGTGCTGAGCTCCCTGCCGTGATGTATGTATTTTGGTTGCGTGTGATACCTGCATGTCTAATGAGCGGTGACTGCTCTGCCTCTGTTGGATGACAACAGTGAGCGGAGTGTGTTTAGAAGTCAAGTTGATTTTCTCTGCTTTGATTATGTTCAGCCAGACCTTTGCTTCCCGACTGTCGGCATCTGTGTATGGGGATCTTTTAAATAAATGTTGAATGGGCTGTGCTATATAAACGTACCTTAAGTGCCTGGTCAGACGTCAGCGCTAACTGGCCACAATAGAAAATATAGTAAAAATAGCTCCCCATTCATTCCAGTGAAAGTTCCTCATCAGCCATCTACGTCAAAAATGTTTTATCAGGTTTCTGTTCCGTTTCTAGAGCATGAGAAAAACTAAACAGGTCAACCAGGCTCAAAAGCAGTGTTTTACCATCTTCTCTAATCCGGAGTTTCAAACTTGTTTGATTCAATTCCCAGTCAATGCATTTAGAAGTGTCAAATCTGATGTCATTTAACTTGGATCGCTGTGTCCACTGAACTTCATGTGAACGTGCTGTTCACTTCTCTTTAAAAAGGTGCAGTTGATCCTTAATTGAAATCGCCATGACGACACTGTCCCATATGGCCTAACTTTATTTTTCTGGGACGGCTGTGGCTCAGGACGTAGAGCGGGTCGTCCACTGATCACAGGGGTTGGTGGTGTGACTCGGCCTGCATCACAATCTTGTCAATATGAACAATAGAAGCTTGTACACATGTACAGCGCTGGCATCTTGCTGCATACTTTTGCATATTAATGAGAATGGTTCTGCCACTTATTAAATTGGTAACATGTTGTGTCCAAACATGCTGTGCAATTATTATATATTATTTATTTGCCCGTGTATCTCTGGCTGAACTGAGGGGAATGGTTTGCTTTTAATTTAATTGAATGTTTCTCTTTGAGGCCCTTTAGGTCCAAGTTTTTCTCCTTTTTGAAATTTTGAAATGGAATGCAGCCATCAAACACTTGAGTCAAACGCGCTCCGCCCACAACACATTGCCCTTTTGTAGCCTTCCGCTATGAAAAACTGACAGAAATGTGTGTTCCCAGAATCAAAGGAGAAATAATTGAAACTGAAGCCTTGACATTAACCTATCGTATTGTTGACACGTTTGTGTTTTTGCGTTGAGAAATGTTAAAGATGTCATTAAAAGCAAACCTTAACACGGTAACCATAAGAAAATATTTCTGGGCAGGTCCTCCAGTCAGCAAATGGCACAGCTTCAAATTCTAACATGCACTCCATTGAATGGGCTTGTTTTGTAACCTCTGCAACCTGTGAAAGGGGATCGAACAACTCAATCCATAAGAATGTACAATTTTTTATGCAATTTCTTTCAAATGAACGGACGATTCATAGTTGACTAGTTGAACATATTGTATGCTTCTTTTCTTCCGCAGGGGGTTGTTGGCATTGGGTAAATTATCACCCCTGCTGGTACCGCACCTTCAAACACGCGTTTACTTTCCACGCGCAGGCGAGCCAAAACGTGACACCGACACGGTGGACCGGTGGGTGTATTACACTCTTTGGCGTGACACAGGGTTGGGCCTTCATATAGAAAACAACCACTGTTTTTGCGACCTGAATAATGTAGCTTTCCCACGGGTGTTTACACTTGGCTGCAATAAATGGAGATATCTGTTACCAGAGATGATCAGTGCAAATACGATGGAAGAAATGTAAAATATCTGAAATGAAGGCTTTTCACATATCAGCTTTATAGATGGAAGTGGAATGTTCTGTACAGAAATAAATGAGCAAGTGCTAAGTGGGCAGATGTGTCTTGTTAACTAAACACTTGTCAAATTTGGGTAATGTTTTTACTGTTTTTAAATGGACTACAAGTGCTCTTCACTGACTGGATTGCCAAACTGAAATTGCACACAAGGAGCATGAGGAGCTGAAAACTCACCTAATAGAATTTTATGACTTTGAGTGGTGATTTTCAATATTCATAATTTATTTAATAATTTAATAATTCATAAAGATACCGAATGTCAGCTGTTAACAGTTTTGTTCTGAAAAAACTGCATCTGTACTGTGCACAGCATCAACCAGGGAGCTGAGAAGCTTTGTGAATATGATCCTCTGAAAGAGCAAAGTTAGAATATGAGCCAGCTGAAGGATGACCCGTGTGTGCCAGCGAGTCTCGTGTCATCAGCATCAATAGCCAATCTGCAGACCTTCAAACATCCCAGCCAGGCAGCTCGTGACCTTTCCCCAGGGATCGCCATGGTGACAGTGTGCTGAAGCAGCAGGGCAGACTCTCACTGCATTGAGAATTTAAAGTTTGTGTTATTATCTACAGATAATATCTACTAGGGCCTTAGTTTTAAGAAATATATAAATATATATATATATAGTGTCTCTGTAAAAGGAATACGTTGCATAGAAATCAATCAACTGTGTTCTATACAAATGACCTTGTATATGTACTGTATACTTTTGGCTTTCATTTTATAATTTTATTATATATAAATTATCATTTATATATAATAAAAAATATATGAAGATGTGATGAAAAAATCCAGCACCATTATCAGGTCAAACTTAATTTGACTGGATTTGTCCAGTACTCTGGTTGTGACCAAATACCTGCAAAACTAAAGACATTCCCGTCAGCCTCAGCTGTACTTTGTGTTTAGTGCTAATTAGCAAGTGTTATCATATACTAACATGCTAAACTTAGAATGTGAACATAGTTAACATTGCCTGCTAACCATAAGCAATACTGTCATTGTGGGAAGGTAATTTTCAGTGGCGGTACAATTGCATGCACAGACAAAGCTTTCTGTCTGAACACCTTTAGTCTAGTTCAAATTTCTTACCACACACTAATTGCTTACTTCAACTATGTCATAAATTTGAAAATGTTCATGCTGTTCCTATTTTTCATGCATACAGACAAATATTATTCACATTTTCTATTTATTTTCTTCCATTTTCATTCATGTTCCCTATTTCTTTGCCGTGTTTTTGGTGTTATCTGCTCCTACAATCACCAAGTTTCCTCAAAGGGATCAAACAGTGTCACATTGTCTTTAAGTGTATGTATGGATGTATTATGACTTGTGTTGCCTGGACACACAGATGTGTTCTGAATGACATGTCATGTTTTCGAGTGTGCGGGCTGATTTACAGTCCGGGTGACTCAGCTCTGGTGCTTCAGCTGGCTTTGAGAAACGCAGATCCCTGGTGTGGAGGCTGAACATTGGACTCCTCCTCCGCCTGGACTTGTTTATTTGTCATCCCACAATGCACTGGGAAATAGGAGACAGGAGGGGGGAGGTGGGGTTGTTTAGAAGAACAACAGGAGGGATCCTTCAGCCAAATGGACGTGTTTACTTTGGGATGTTTCCTCATCAGTCACTGTAATGAGAACAACATCAAAAAAAAAAAGAAAAAGAAATTTAAAAAATAGGCCGTTTACTTCAGGGACCTCTATTCAGCAAACAATCAAACTCTGCCTCTCTAATCTGACACATTTTCCAAATATCATCTTAATGTCTGGGGACAGAGTGGAGCAGTGGATGCTGACTGACAAGATATTACTCTCTGTTAAATAATGAATTATAAGATGTAGGCCACATCTTTTTTTCTGCACTTTCTGCTTGATCTTTGCTTTTTTTTATAATCATAAAAGCTACAAGATTCTGTTTGGACTCACTTAGGATTAAGGATACAATAGTCGGCCGACATTCATGGTTTGTATTTAGTTGAAATTACTTTAAAAGACCAGTCTTTCAAAACATGGCTAGACTTAGATTCTCTAAATAACTGGTGATCTCAAACATTTCAACCCTTTCTCCTCAATTGTAATTGAGCAAAAACAGCAACCAAAGTTATCGTGGGCAAAACCTCCCAGAGCAATGTCAACTTCCGTTTTTTGACTGTGTGAGACTGAGCCCCCAAAGGAAATGTGTGTATTAATAACCCCTGTTCCTCATCATTATCACCCCGGTGAAAACAAGAGCAGCAACAGCGTCATGAAAATAAGCCCTTCAGGATGATTCATTCACACGCTAATTGTGGAACAAAACCAGCAAACAAGGAGAGCAAGGGGTATTTTCTCAGTGCTGTTGTAGTGTTTGAAACATGGTGTGAAAACAAGAATGTCCAGGAGGACTGTATGTGAGCAGTGTAGCGCAAGAGCACAAAGCCCACCCCTTTGGAGGTGGCCTTGGTTTTCTCCATAAACACACAGATACAATATTTAAAGCTCTAAACTAAACAGATTTTTATATTAACAATCAGTCAAACGACTATCTGTAATGTCAGTTGGGTCACTAGAGCCCCTTTCACATATGAAGTCTAGACAATGTGCCGTCAATCAGGTCCGGACTATGTGTGGAGTTGCCCTTTCACACAGCAGATGTCCGCGTCAAACGCGTTCACGCTTACTGGAAATAGTCCGTGTGGTTTAGGTGAGGGGTTCAGGAGGCAGGACGTGACGCAAAAAGTCGTCGTGGTTTGTAATTCAGCGTTTTTAAGATTTTCACCAGAAATAAAACGGCTTTATTTTACAGGAAGTCCTCCCTCCCGTTAGGCAGTAGCTTCGCATCAGAGCGTCAAAACTGTGCAACTTTTAGCTGGCAGCGTTTATCAGCGCAGCCACATTGGGCTCACCCGGACAATGAACAAATTGAAAGTTTGACCTGAGGCTGACGCTAGATCGCTTTTCTCTCCAACTGGCACAAACATTTGCGTTTACATACACCGGCTTTGGAAAATGTCCGGACAATGTCAGGGAAGCAGTGCGCGTGTGAAAGGGGCTTGGTAGTGATGAATCCACAGAGATTCATCACTAGCTGTATAGTCCCTTTAGCTTTTCAGAGCGTTTTAGCTCCTTGTTTTGGTTTTACAGCTTGCGACTTTATTATTTTGGTTCAGTCTAATGGCTCTCATCAGCGTCATTTCCAGATGCACCGGGCAGCTTCTGCACTTAAAGCTCCGATAAACTATTTCCTCGCTACCCAACCCGCACCTAGCAGCAGACGGACAAAGTTGGCGACTTGCTAAGAAGCTGGTGAACATCATTAAGCTTTCAAAGAGCCAAATCTCTTTTCTTTGAGGTTAGTGGACACCAAAATGAAGGAAAGAGGAATGAGAACATTGGACTTACATTCGTCAGGTATCCTTCCAAATGACTTCAAATGAATGCTAATATTATTCTGTGCTTTCTGAAAGTCTAAATAGGCAACTGTGTGCACCCGCTTTATAATGCTAATATTTTATGTTGTATCTACAGCTTGTTCCGCTTCTCCAAAGTGGCCAAAAACGAGCCGGGAAGCTGTGACAATAAAATTGACAGTAGATGAGTATACTCGTATATAAGGGGATCGATAGTGGATCTAAAACATAAATCACGTTCAGAACTTTTGTCTGGCTCCTCATTACCAGTAATCAATATACTTGTGGTGGATTATTTATTTAGGCCGTCTCTTGAAATTATGTATATTCCACAGCTCATCTTGTATCTGCTTTCTTCTTTGTTGTTACCCCCAGAGGTTTATTGTGCTCCTCAGTGAATCTTTAACATGCTGCCTGTTTCTTATGGGAAGCCAGTATAACAATTCATAAAATATGTATTATACTTAGTTAATTATAATTCAAATCTATGTCTGTTTTTTTCCAGAGCTTGTAAGCATCATTACTGTAAATGTATTTTACACGCTTCATGTGCAAAATCACAAATGGTACATAAACGGCTGAAGTTAGATAAGGAATCTTATAATCAAATCTAAGTCACAGAGTTTTATAAGTAAAATGTACTCATGGAAAAATAAGATTGAAGAAGTTTGAACTCGCAGGAACTAGGTGAAGGTGTTGTTTGAGAAGATAATATGGAAGCACAACTGAAATGGTTCCAAAATCTGCTTCAGCTATGTTGATTTAACCCTTACAACCTGAGTGATGCAATTTGCATCAATCTCAGTCAAAGTGAAAACATCTTACACACACTCCTGAAATCAACATGACTAACTCTGTCCACTGCTTGCAGTATCTTTATAACTTTAGATCATGCAAAGTAATCTCCATGTTTAGACAGTATTACAATGTCACTCCTGTACCATTTTTGTTGTTCATGTTGTTGATCAGTAATTTTGACATAAGTTTGACATTACTAAAGGCTAAGAATGTTCCATCAACATGGTTATAGTTATATGGAGTTATATGGTTTCTTATATTCCTGAAACACTGGCACTCTCCTCAAACCACTCATTTACAAATATTTGTGCTGTGTTCAAAAAAATTCATTAAAATTTCTCATAAGACCTGTCCTGGAACATAGTGGGCCCATACAACTGATAGGCCAATTGATGACATTTGAGTATCCCAACTTATTCTGAAAATATCAATATATGCCATGCCTGGCTAAGACAACAGTTAAAAGTATCTTTAACATGGACCATATTTTCCTAGTTTGGCATAAATTTCCACTATAAAATACAATCTGACCTATTTTGAATAAAAATATGCCACTCACATACTCAACTTTTTAAAATGTTAACTTTCTTGTAGATTTTTTTTTATTTAACTTTCAACATGAATGGGAATGAGCATATTTCCCAAAATGTAGAACTATTCCTTTAAGAGAACATGAAATATATCTCTATACTGTGTGGATCGTAGCCGGTTAAATTATCATTAAAATGTCTTTGGTTAAATCTAGTTACCCATCATCACTCCATCATGGGTAATTTGAGAAATGAGCCGGTCTTCACAAACCTTGTCAGTAAGAAGCGGATTATATAATGTGTCCACTTCTACATTTTTAATTGTGTTGCTCTGACGGGGGAACTAGCCGTGCAGGTGGCTTTCTGGTGTAGTTTGCATGTCCTCTGTGTTTGCATAGGTCTCCTGCGGGTGCTCCGATTTCCTCTTGCAATCCAAACACATACAGGCCAAGTCAAGTGGAGACTGTAAATTTCCCACAGGTGTGAACAGACGAGGTATTTTCCCTGCCATTCCATGTCATCCAGTGCATACTGGGATAGGTACCTTGAAATGCTTCCCTGTCCATTAGTTTTAAAAGTGAGAAGTGAAACAGAGGAAAATTGTTTTGGTTTTGTTGATTCATTCGCGTCTAAAATTGGCTGAAAAATATCTCCCACCTAACGAAAAGTGTCAGCACAGCACCATCTGATCTAACAACAGGAATTTAAAAGTCTAGAAAATCCAACCAGGAATACACAGAATTTAAGGAATGTCAGCTTTGGCAGTGGCTGCTTTTGTTATGTTCTACCATGCAGACACAAACACTACGTGAGCTGTTTCTCATTATTATAAATATTGATTATTGCTTACTAATGTATAATTATTGCTCTCAAACCTAAAATTGTTAATAATGATATAAATGGTCTGATCTGAATCTGTGAAGATAATGAAATATTTGTTCATCAAGCCAAACCACTCATCCACTCATTATGGTTTAAATGCATAAACTGCTACGTGCTTTGGCCACGGTGTTTGTGATAAACAGTCACAGCAATAAAATCTGTGGATTGAACTGCGCGTCAGGGAGCGTCTCAGGTCGCTTGGCATGTAGCACCATGCTGAAGCGTGTTTGGGGGGGGTGGGGTGGTGCACCGCTCTAACTATCTCTGCTCTCAGAAAAAAAAAAAAAAAGAGGAAGCCAAGGGAACGCAAACAAAGACGCAGCCCAACGGCTCCTCTCACCACATTGCCAGGAAACCGGGTTGGGTTTAGACTGGGGGGGGGGGGGAGGAGTGGAGGCAGGAGGAGGAGGAGGAGGAAAGGGAGAAGGAGACCAAAACCCAGCAGGTGTGCTCCGGCAGCATGTAATGTGTCAGCGTGGCTCAGTGCCGAACACACTGGGGCCCTTGCAGCATGGAAATATACAGTGAATTTTCAACAAGGTTACAGTGATGTTGAATTATCTTTCACCTTGCTGAGTGGGGCTGTTAATTCGCTCAACCCATAAGCTTTGGCAGAGTCCCTGCATCTAATATAATTTCCTTCCAAAAATCCTACACCCACTCATATAAATGATCAAAATTTGTCAGTGTGACAAATGATTAAACAGAGGTCACAAAACTATCCGTTTAGAGGGGAAATTGGTCCAGAATGCTCCTCTAATATCATTTTCAATTCAAGTTTCACTTCATCTTTGTTCCCTGTTGCTCTTATTAACGTGGCGGCCATAACATTAGTCATTCTGGACATCAGTTCGACATCAGAGGACTACCTGTTTTTGAGGACTTAAGGTTCACCTAACAGTTGTGAAATTGGTTAATCTTGGGACCAACTACAACTGCTGCAGTTTAGAAGGGAACCCCCCCCCCCATCGCTAACCTTAACCCTTCGGATACAAAAAGCCCCAGACTAGCTTAGCCTCATTAGCATTATTATTATTTATTACTGCTGGACTAACAGTTCGCCTCCTTACGTGAAAATAAGGATTTCCATTTTCAGAATGCTCGTAGGATGCAACTTGTTCATATTAACCCAACTGACACCAGTAATCTTAGCCCTGAGGTTTGGGAAACAGCCCCAAAAAGGTTAAGTTCACCCCAGGGCAAAGAGCGGGATGTCGCACGTTCCAAGTTGTAAGGCTGAAACAAATATAGCTCAGGGCTAAACTCATCGGCTAATTGTCTGCTGTTCCGTCTGCCCTCTGGAGCGGTTTTAAAAAATAAAAAATGAACATGTGGCCGACCTACCCTATAAGCTACAAGCTAATGATAGGAAAATAGGATTCCAATGCACAGGTGGTTGGCCCAGGGCTAAGCGCTCGGTCCATGAAAAATATAGCACCCTGCATGTGATTGATTGGTTCAAATCAGTTAATTTTTTCATCTATGACACGGTAATGTTTTTTTTTTATCCTGTTATATAATGTATAAATTGATACAGAGTAGGACAGAGTTGAAAATACTTTATCCGTCATGCCATTATGGCCTAGCATACTGATATGAGGAAGAAAACCAAATAAAATAATCAGTTTAGTCAATAAATAAAACGTAAATCACTTTATTTGGAGATATAACCGAAAGTTAGCACACTCTCAAAATGTCGGAAAACTGGGTCAAGACCACAGCTGCCATTGGGGTCATGTCCTCATTTTTTCTGAGAATTTGGTGGTTTTAGCAGTAGTTGTATACTAGATATATTTAAATCTGATTACTTTTAGACCAACAAAAAGTACTGTACTCTTAGTTCTGGCAGTGTGGAAAAGGCTTTGAATCTTTTAGTGAGCAGACCATAAACTGTGATGTCTACAATGGACAGTTTGGGTAAAAACTTTACAGTTAAACCTTTTGTTTTTGCTTCTGAATGAGTTGGGCTAACTTGGTGGTCTCGCTGTGTCACTGTGCTATCTCAGCAATTAACTTGCTAAATACAATTTTGTTATTACAAATAGGTGTCATTGTCAAAACAATATAAATAAGACCCAATTTGTAATGAACCAGAATTATCCTTTAAATCCAAAGTTATTGTGGGCCAGTTCCCTGTTATGACAGAAAACACTGGGCTCTGCCATTCTATCACGTGACATGTCTTATCATTCACCATGAAAGTGAAGTTATTTGCAACAACAATGGAGCTGTCACATGGGTTTAGTGCTGTTGCTGCCTCCTGTTGCAGAGGTGCCTGTTTTCCCCTCGGACAGCCTCCCTCCCCGTCCCCTCCCTCCAGCCGTCGATGCGCTCCCTCCTCCCCCGTCCACGTGCTCTCCCTCATCTGGATGGGTATGAGCAGGGCTACTTCAAACACGTGCTCCATGCCACCCTGCCCCCCCTCCCTCTCACCCTCCCACCACCTCCACCTCTCCCGGTATCAGCCTATTTTCCTTTGTCCAGCCCATCTTGCTCTGTACTGTGTGATTTACTCAAGCCTGGGAGACATGTGATCACTCTGCTGGATACCAAGAACTCCAGGCAGCCAGTGTTTTTGGAGGAGGAGGAAGAGAAGGAACAAGGAAAACAATCTGACACAAATGGCCGACTATCAGGACATTCTGTACGACCTGAGAATATGTAGATTCTACCAGAAGACACTGATTAAAACAGGAATGCGTCTCAAATTAAATATACAAGTAGAGTATGTGATTCCCTTGGCATTGGAAAGTTGCCACATAGTTCACGTTTTAACTGTTTTCAATTCAGTTGTTACATGCTAAATGATAAAAGATTATATATGGGTAAAACATCTTGAAGTGTGTAATGCACACAGGACACTCATATTGGTATTACTGAGTCACATCTGCATAGTTTGGCCCTGATTTAGTTTTATGGTGGAACATAAGTTTTTAGCCACGTTAGGGGCGGTGCTGTAGGGTTGGCAGTGTTGGTTGGTAAGTTGGCTCATCCACCACTTTGGCCCAGACTGAAATGTATTAACGACTGTTGAATGGATTGACACGAAATTCTGTGCATTCATGGTCCCAAGAGGAGGATCCCAATGGCTTTGGCAATCCCCTGACTTTTCCTCTAGTGCCACCAGCGGGTCAAAATGTTCACTTATCCAGTGATATATCTCAACATCTCCCAGATGATGTGTCCCTATAGAATTGTGAAATGACCTACAAAATATATAAACAACTGCTGTAAAGAAAATATATGGTTATTTGATAAAAATAAATCCTTCCTTCATGAAAGTTATAAGGTTATTGCTGAAACTGTTCTAAAGAGGTGGCAATTCAATTACATAGTCATTTGGGAGGATATAGTTTGTGATGCTGTTTGTATTGCGTTATACTAGCAGGTATTTCAAATTTTTTGTCCACCCCATTTATATCAATGAGGGTAGGCTAAACTTACAGCTGTGTGTACTATACTAACATCTATAGTAAACTGTTTTTCACAGAGCAATCCACATACATTTCAATTTTATGCTAAACATGTATGCAGGCCACGCAAAGGCAATCATACCACAACTTTAGTGGCACGGACAATTAAACACAGAGACAGCAAAATGTTTTGTTTTCTAAGGTGTTACTGGAGCTGTTTCACCACCATCCACAACTGATTCTAATTCTTGACAGCTGTGAGAAGCTTTTCCTTTCCCCTTGGTGCGCCGACTTGAAGGTGTGAACAGTGTGAATCAACAGCACACTCAAAAATCACCATGCATACTGAGTATTTTGAAATTACTTTATTTTGATACTTTTCATCTAAGGGTGTCCTTCCTTGGTGACTGTGATATTGTATTCCACTTAAGGACAAAATACATGGTTTCACTTGCTGCAAAAGCTATTTTGCCACTGTTCCCAAAGCCAAGATCTACTTAAGTGTCAGATTTTCAAGACACACAACAATAGATAAGACGTTGATGTTAACATGTAAATGTGCCAATGCAAGTTGTTTTAAATAAACTATAGAAACGCAAATGAAATGGCCTCCTCTATCCTAGAAGCTGAGTTGACCGAAGTTGAGTGTGTTTCAAGAACTCATTATTTCATGCTGCCCAAAGATTAAAGCAAATAAATTTTACACTTTGCAGTATTGTAAATAACCACCATAAAGACTTCTAAATGTGAGAAATAGCACTCTGTTTGAATGAATATTTACAGATACAGGTGGGTATTCAGATATTCCGTAAGGCTGAATGTTGTAGAAAATAAGGATAAGTATAATTATTTTTCTTTTAACCTTTTATCCAAGGTTAGCTCCAAGTGATATTCACACTTCAGATCTGCCCTATATAACCAGTTTTCTATTGGAGCAGTGCGAGGCTAAGTACATTGCTTAAGGCCACATCGAGTGTGTTACTCACTTTTTTCTCCCACACACCTTTTCCCAAACTGTGTATCCTAACTTGTAATCACCTGCTCACACATACTGCTTCACTACTTCCTAGGCCACAGATCATGTCATTATTCACTTTGTACATGCTCTTTTACCGTTAATCATATCTGTCTACAAAAGGCGTTGCCCCATTAAACATAATATTTCTTTAACCATACGGTATCAAAAAAACAGCCTACCTGAACTTTATTTCTCAGAATTTGAAAACCTCAAAAAGAGCACCTTTTGGTGAATAAATGTGAAAATAATACACAATGTAGTACATGTATGTATTGTCTTCACAATATCCTGGGATTTTCTTTAAAAGTAATGACCAGGCAGCCTGTTGTTCACCTTATCAGGACTGTTCTCCTCCTCAACAGTTAGGTAGCACGTCACAGGCCTCGGGGGCGGGTTGTTATCCTGACTAAGAGCAGCCAGGCCAAACACAAGTTTCCTAACATGTCCGAAGTGAAGAGAGAGCAAACAAAATAACAGGGCGGAGGAACAGCATTCCAAGAGTGCTAAGAATAGCAAACTGGACCCTGTGCTCCCGGCACTAAGTTCACAACTAGTCTTAGGCAACAAGCAGAGTGAGTCTGAACACGTTGCCAAAACTTTGCCAGGTCGATGTGTGTGCTAGGCTGAGGACCAAGTTTATTTAAAAGGTACAAAGAACAGCTGGAGCCAGTTCTGAATGATAAGTCTAAATTGTGGATTTGAACTTCACAGTAATGGCTCATTATTGGCTAATTGGTAACCATTTCAATAAATGTAATAATATTAATAATACAACAAATAGTGATCCACACGTAAAAAGGTTCTTCTAGCAGTAATTGTGTTGCCATTTTTGAATAATTGGACAGCTGCTAGAGGTGAAAGATAAACTAGATAAAAAGAAGAAAAGATCTTGCGTAAACCGTCCTCATTGATTTATCTTCCACACATTCAGGGACGTTCATCACAGAAAGTGACTACACAGAGCCTGTAAGGAGTGTGTCAGGCTTTCTGCAGAAGTGTCTGTAGTGAGTTTCACTGACATGCTATCTGGAAAACTGCATCTTCTGCACTTTGATCAAAAAATGGCAAAAGCAGATGGATGAGTTCTTGGATACATTGCACCAGGTTAGTCACTCTCCTTTTCTATGCAGTATCATATGATTGAAACACATTTTAACCCACATTTCAAACCCACTCACTTAACATAATTGTTTTTCATGAAATCAAACAGTTTGATATTATTTATGGGCCCCCTTTTGTAAGCAATAACAATTCAGTTATTATCTCTATATAGTGGTTTTTATTTTTATCGGCATGGTCCGCCATTCAAATTGCCTTCACCCTCACAAGGGATTCACAGTACACGATGCAGCATGTAAGCACATGTATGGCTCTTTGAGAGAGTCACTGTGAGGCTACCTACCTGTGTTGTAGCTGAATTCGGCTGACCTTTTTTTTTTTTTGTTGAAATCACATGTACTAACATCATACGCAAACAACAATCTGTGACTATGTGTACAGTGCAAAAATAATAATTTAGTGTGGAGATCCTCTTTAAGGACTACTGTAACTACTGATCTACCCCCGACTACTCCACATCCTTACATAAATGTCACAATTTTTAATGAATTCTCACTGAATTTTGCTACTGGACGTAAAATTCTGTGCTGCACAATGGTCTAATATAAAGGAAACTCCTAAGGGGGACTGAGCTGCTTTATAAGATAGACTAAGAATGTGAAGAAACAATCAACTGTTTTATTAGGTTTTCAGTTCTTTACTATTCGAGAGTAGATGCTAAAATGAAAATAATGTATTATTCTGGGTTTGTGCATGTGCTACATTGGAAACAAGGAAAAACCCAATAAAAGAATCAGGTGTCATAAGTGATTTCTCCTGTATCTCATTTATTTAATGAAAAGCTAAGTAATTCAGAAAACCTATTAACTTGAGATCATAGGTTTTCTCATGTTAAGATAAAATAATATACATTAATAATAAAAAGATAGTAATACCCAAAAAACAAATTACATTTCAGCATGTTGTTTTCATCAGCTAAGCACAATGAAAATGAATGAAAATGTCAGATCCTATTCATGCAATTATCATATCATCTAATTTGTGGTGAAGGAACATAATCTTCACATTTTAATACCCCGTTCAGGCCGACACAGGGACGTGGGTTAAACCTGCAGAGTAGTTAAATCCGTCAGCCTTCTCAACCTTTCCATTATGTAAATGTTTTTGTTAGGGATAGGAGCTTTAATTCAGTGTTATTGACATTTAAACATGTGACCAAGTACCCAATTTATCTTTAAAGGAAGGAGAAGGGGCACCCTGGTAGCTCCCTGGGTAGAGCGCGGACCAAGTCAAGTCAATTTATTTGTGTGTATAAGTGTGTCCTTACGGGTTCGATCTGGTCTGAGGCTGTATGTGAAACTGAAACTGCATTTGGTATTTATGTAAATCTGTGCAATTCTATGGCTTTGCAGTAATATTGTGAAACTACAAGCGCAGACTGGATTTTCTGTGAACAGGAGGTTAACCTGTGACAGTAGGGCCATCTGAATGGGTCAGACACAAGCTTAACCGACGTTCATGAGACCTATGTCATACAGTATTTGCGTCTCCTATACGGTCATGTCCTTATTGGTGAGTTTATTATTTGTGACTCTCTGTTGGAAACAAGTATTTCAACAGAGGAGACCATGCAGCAGTGACTCATAGGGCATTAACACAACTCAGTATGAACAGACAGTCTTCATGTCTGCGTACAAACAGGCACATTGTGCCACTATTACTCATTACACTGTAAAAAAAAATGTCCATCTGAGCAAGTCATCCGGGCTGTATTTACACTGAAACTAAAAATACATCTTCCTGTTTTCCCTTGTGTTTTAAGCAGGTGTGAGTATATTTTAGAGAAAAAAAATGATCTATGTTTAACACGTGTTTTTTTTGCTGCAAATTTAATTAATTCCAATGGAATCACAGCACTGATTCATTTTTCCTGGAGCACTTTCTGGTACGACCAGATCTTTATTCAGATCTTATATTTTCATAACCAGGATGAAAAACACAAACATGAACAGTCACATTTTTCAATTCCAGTCTAGTTTGCAAGAATGTGTTGTACAAAATGATCCAGAGGCATGTTACTTGTGTTGCAAGGCTCCATTTGGAATTTGTCAGGATTGCCATGACAATAAGTAAATCATCATTTATTTCACACTTTGGTGGTCTGGCTGAGCAAGCATCAGCATGGAAGAGCACCAAACTCAATGATGGAAAGAAAGCCAAGTAGTTATATGATTTGTATGTGGGCTAATGTTTTAAGTCAGTCAATACTGCCGCTTCTTAAAGCAAAGACTTTTAGAAGCTTAGTGTAGGTACAAAAACAAATGTGACATCTTTTATTCTTACTCTGACAACAAGGTCTGTCCGACCTTGCTGTCAGCTCATATTGGTATCAGATATGGGTTGTGTCCTGGAATAGATTTGAATAGTCATCCCAAGGAATCAAACAGAAGCAGTAAGGGCCCGCAGTGTCAACAGAGCCACGGGCAGTTTCAGTGTTAAAATTGTATTTGTCTGAAAACAAGTGAAAATGGGACCAGCAGGGATGTGATCTCAACAAGTCCTCATACCGAAGCAACAAAACAGATAATTTTCCAAAATGACCAACATGAAACAGAAAACAACTCTGACCTGCCAAGACCTACTGTTGTGGGGTGGTTTTGTTTAAGCTTTATGTACCTACTTGTTCAAATGTGGGAAAACTGTAAAAATAATTTTGACATTTTCAGAAATACCTTCTTCACTTTCTTTCAGAGAGTTAGGTGAGAAGATTGATACCACTCTCATCTGTGTACATTAAATACCAAGCAAAGACGATTAGCCTAGCTTATAATAAAGACAGGAAGTGGAGTAACAGCAAGCTTGGCTCTGTTTGTAGTTCAAAACTACACCTACCAATGACACAAAAGCGCAATAATCAACACAATGTGTGTTATCTGTATAAGCCATACACAAAAGGGAATGAAAAAAGGGCAATTTGGGCTTATTTTGGAGAGTTGCGTGCTGTAGCCTAGGCAAACTATTTCTTGATAAACAACTGCTCACAGTACAGAAATGAGTGGTATTGTTCTTCTGATATAAATCTTGGGGGAAAAAAGCCAATATTCATAAACCCCAAAATGTCAAACTATTTCTTTAAGGGTTAAAAGAAACCAATGTTAACTGTTGTTAGGATTCGGACACAAACCCTGGTCTATGGCTTTGCCATCACATACTTTGTACACCCAAACATCCACCTTAACCTCAATACTACGACTTCCTATAACACCATCACACAACTTCCACCTTTGCTTCTGTAGAAGGTCAGTATTTATTTACTTGCATGGCTGCGAAGGAGAGCTTGTCAGGAAAAAATAAACAGGTAATTTTAGGCTTTTTTTTGAATGGACAGCAAAGTGTATCTATGCTTCCAGGATTCTCTGCTCCAACAGCATCCTCAGCTACAGCATCCTGATGCTCTCGCTTCCCTCAGCCCCCCTTCCTTTTTGGACAGTTGAGGTGTATTTGTCCTTGGGGCCTCTACATACACAATATACACCATTATATCTCAGTTCCTTCTGACTACATTTAAAAAAAAATAAAAAATTATCTGGAGGACAGGCTAATAGTATTATTTGTTTGTCTGCTGTTCTACTTGTTTCAGCATATTTCTGGCCAATCTCTTAAAGGCTTTTAAGTTAATTGTTTCAGTTCCAGTATTTTCAATGAGAATGCATGGCTGCCTGTAATGATTTTTCCAGCTACTGCTGCCATGACCATACTTTCCACATCTGAAATCTTTAATATACACATTTAAAAGGCTGATTTCAAACCCAGTTACACATAGACATGACACAGAAATGGGCTGAGACATTAGTTTATCTATTACGATTACCTAAACTGGTCTTCTGGTATACATGATAATCCACCTTGCTATGGACAGGTTTCAGTTTAACTGCTTTCTACCAAATAAATAATTCCTATTAAACTGCTGACAGTGTATTCTGTGTCTTATCCGGAGTAACCCAGGACATGGTTTCTGGGAAGAGAGAGAGCCACAAACAAGATTCCATTCACAAATTCACAAAGGCAACCAGAACTATTTGCATAGCTAGATCCCACTACAGAGGCAACAAACAAGGGTTTTAGTTGTCATTTTGAGTCACCTGACCTTTTACAACATAGACTCCAAATATATAGAACGTTCAAGAGAGTTCAGGTTCAAGAAAATCTGAGTTAATTCACCATTAAGATGAGCCTTAGGTAGTTTTACCCTCATTATCTGATAAAATGTCAAGATGGAGATTTCTTAGTATGTCTCTTACTCTGGAAAGGGAAGTCGAGAGAAAACCACTATTACACCAGTTTCCTGTTGCAGCTTTGGGTTTAGCTGCATTGTGCTATTGCCAGTCACATTTGTATTAGCTACAGCCTCTTCATGTTTCCATGCAGGTTCAGTGTGTGAGAAGATAATAAGCAAAGAGTAAACAGGATCAGACCTGATCTTGGCAGGCAGGACTTGTAAAGGTTGCCTAATGGGGGTTAGAGGGGTTGGTGTATGTGTGTGTGTGTGTGTCTGAGTCGTTGGCCAAATGGAACCGCTGGAGCACAACACAGCTCACACCAAGAGACTCAGGAATCTGAGAGCCGGCCTTCCCCCTCCCCTCCCATGCAAACACACATTAGCGGAGAAACAGCACCTCGAGCACACACGCATGAACGGACGTGGCTGCACACACACACAAACACAGACTAATAAAACAACATATGCTCTTGTTTCAACTACCTGGAGCAGCAGGTGGCATGCCCCTCCCTACTGAGTAGTACAAGAGGAGGGAAAGGATAAAAGAGAGGAGCCCCCCCCCCCCCCCCCCCCATTGTTGGACACACAACAGGGAAGTGAACGCTGTGGTTAGATGGATATACAAGCTCGTATTGTCATTTCTGTGCACTGTTGATTTGATGGGTATGATGCAGGCCAAATATGTGCTACATTATTAGGGGTTGTATTATGGTTTCAGTAGAGGATGAGTGTCCTGTGATGATCTAAATATTTCAATATTTAATAATTTTCTTTAATATTCTAAAAACAAGTTAATTTTTGAAAGAACTGTTGTAAGAAAAGGCACATTTTAAAACACGCGTCCAAGTCTGCAATCATACAACAGTCTCGAGCTATTCGATGACGGGAATGCTCATAGGTCAGAGACATGGAATGTTCTCCCATCTCTGTCCATCCGGTATAACGTGAACGTGGGACAGGATTTGGGGGAATAGGGTTAGATTTCTTCAGACATGGTTGTTGCTTTTTTCATTCATTATTAGACAAAGCATCCTAACCTATAATTCATAACATGGAGCTTAGTAGGATTAATTACATTAAACTAAGTGGAATTCTGGCCTCCTACCTGCTTTCCACAAATATCTCTGCAGACATTGCAGCCAAACCCCAGTCAACGCACCAGCTAATTAGCGCCACTTCCACCACTTTGTAGCCTACAGAATAAAATAATGAAATATGCCCTTAAAAATGTACTTGAGCAGTTCCTATAGTATAAACAAATGTGAAAACACCCATAATATTCTTATTTATCATAAATGTTATAAACATACTGCCTAATGAATATGCCACTTATGCGGCTCAATGACTTAAGAGGCCGTTTTCGTTGCTGGAGGACACATAGAAACACATTTTTACTGTACCTAAAAGGCAATTTATTCCAATGACCTTTTTACAAATCTATTTTGCGGCGCTCCCTGTCTGGATGGGGGCTAGTGGCAGAGTGGGAGCTGCAGCTCGAGCAGCAGTCTGTTGTGATTACCTTGTGTGTGGCTCTGCCCTTCTGCTGGCAATAATTGCCTTTTGCAAAAACTGCATTAATCATGTTGTGACAATACATAAAGCCCTTATTGGAATAAGCATACAAAGGAGCGACAGCAAGTGTGAATGGACAGGGGTGGGGGGCTGTGGGGGCAGGAAGAACAGGGAACAAGATACAGTGAGTAATATGAAACCTGGACGTATATGGTGTGTGTGTGTGTGTGTATGTGGGGGGGGAGGCTTGATAGAAGAGAGAGACAAACAGGCAGAGGGAAAGTGAATCAGTGCTGTTGTTGTCTTTGTTCTAGCAGTTGCACATAAACAAATTACATCTAATCCGTCCTCCTACCTTTGCATAGAAGCTGTGGCCATTACATAATGTAGCACACACTCCAAAGACACAATAACGTTGGCTCAAGCCTGCAAAAGAGTGGTATGCTGGACCACTGAGTCATGATAAAGACAGAGCGCAGCCTATGAGTAACGATCGATAACCAAGAGTAGCAGTTTCATTGGTTAACTGTCAGAACACATTTTCTATCTCACTCTGACCAGCAAGTAATCCTCGGACAAGCAGATGAGGTCAAATAAAAGCAGAGTAGTCTGAGGGGTTGTCACATTATTACATGCAACCATGTCTAACGGCACTTGACAGCGTTCAACAAGGCAGAGCAGAATTGAGTGATGTGTTGTGCTATGGCATCCAGAAAAAGACATTTTATCTCTCACTGGCATGATACAAAAGCGTGTCGTTGTGTTGCCTTTACATGAAATCTGCAGTGTATTCAGATCTTTGACTTAAGTAGGAATTAGTTAAAATTATACCTAAAAGAAAAGAGAAAGAGTTAGATGATAAAATACCATCTCATGTAGGCTACAGTTTGTGTCTTAAATATAAAGCTACTGTGAGGAGCTGGTTAACTTAGCTCAGCACAGCGACAGGAGGAAACAGCGAGCGGGACTAGCCTCCAAACATAACAAAATCCACCAGTAACTCCCTGGAGTCTACATTGGTTGATTGGTTAAACAAATAAGATGCATGTTAATCAGTGGTTCATACCTGGCATTAACACACGTCTTGGGTGATCCGATCACTAGTGGACAGCTCAAGGTACAGGTGCGAAGGCACGCAAGACGCATTGCGAACGTGTTAACCCTTTTACACAGCCTGTTCAAGGTGAGAATGATGTGCATTAGCCCGCCTCGCGTTCTGTATAAAAAGGTACGATCATGGAACTGGGGAGGGCAATGTTGTTCTGCCATTTAGCCGGCAACTGAGGTAGTAACAACGCCAATACGATGTCTGTAAAAATGGTGCAGCCAGCGGTAAAAGCCAATGGTAGTATAACACATTGTGCCTCTTTTGTTTCTGGAACACCGGCATGCTAGCTAAAATCACAATTGGAGCGGCACAATGCTGCCATTGTTTGGTTCAGTGTAAAAAAGATGATGGCCCTTCTTTACGCCGTTATTGTGCAATCTTTGTGTAATAAGGGCAATCTGATCAATCAGACCACATTCGGAGGTGGTCTGGACTGCATATGGCCACATTCTCTTAGCAGTGTGTACGCAAATGTGTCCTGGGCCACACTTAAGGACCGCCAACTCAGCTGACGTCCTCTGTGTAAGTGGAAGTCATCATGACGTCACCCATTGTTTGTAATTAATTAATTAAACGGGTGAGTTACATACAAATTTCCCCAAGTACAATTGTCATGAACGGGGGAATTACTTTTAGAGACCAAAACCAATGCTGTAAACTTGTTTACTTCTACTGTAAAGTCTGGGATTTTAACGTGGGATCTATGGGGATTTGCTCTGTTTTGGAGCCAACCTCAGACCGCAGTTTTTGGCACTTCCTCGTTTTTCAGCCCCAGTGGTTGCCACTGGGTCACGCAGTGCTCATATGAACTGTTTTCACCGTGCTGTAATGATACTGATTTCCATGACTTCTGAAAGGGCAAAGAAAACTAAACTAACATGAACTAGCCAGCTCACAACAAAAAGTATTTCACGATATTAGCCACAACTTCTGCAATAGGGCTGGTTGTAATTCCTCACTTCAAAACAACAGAATTTACCTCAGAATCAGTGCAGTGACTAGCAAGCTTATCATTATACGCCTATAATTGTATTAATATATGCACCTTATATTTATAGTGACATATTGTTTTAATATGTTGTTAGCGTGATGATGAGGCTCCGTCTCTGACACTGGACAGGAAATCTGCATCTTGAAAAATCACAAATGCAAAAGTCCAACTGTATTTGACAGAATAAATAAATAATATACTCAGCCCAACAACTGCAGATCAAAACACACAGCGTACTCCCAGAAGAGAAAAAAAAACCAAACAAAAAAAACGACACAATGGTCAAGTGAATCGAGCATTAGATAGACGCTGTAAGTCTGGCAGACTTCGGGGGCCCAAAAATAGGACACATTCCTTTGCAGCTGAGAGTGTGTGTGTATGTCAACAGGAATACATACCAAGCTCCTGCTGAGGGGGCTTGACTTTCTCCAACCAGGGAGGGAGGCCAAAACAAAAGGACTGGCTGGTGCATGCTCACTCTGGAGCTGGATGGCAGTGGTGTGAATTCCATCGTGCTGCAAAGAACAAGGTGTCATGTTTTTAACACATGCTTCAGATGAGGGTACTATAATTTTTTAATTAAAAGAGAAGCCAAATTATATCTTGTGTTTTTGAGAAATGCAAATTAGGTCAAACATGATAGATAAATAGGTTAATCACAAGCGAACACTGAATTGACTTGTGATGTTCAGTATTACTTCATTTTAGTGTTGTTTTACCGGGGGGGTTATTTGTTTATACTGTGACACGGTTTTGCATGCAGGTGGACCCAAATGCAAAAAGAAGAAAAAAAATAAAATTAATTTACCAAACTCTGGTTATAGACAGATGAGAAGAAAAAAGAAAACAGCTGCAACCATCGGGATACATTGACCACGAGCTGACAAGGAACAAAGGGAAACACACAGGTACATATACACAAGGGAGGGAAGGATGGTGAGGGACAGGTGAGACTAATCATGGCAATCACACAGGTGGGAAAGCACACAAGGGCAAGAAGTGGATAAACAGAAAGGAGGAGAGGAGACTACTACAAAATAAAACAGGAACAATGCACAAATAACGAGACCACAAATGAAACAGAACATGGAAAACGTCTGGAAAAGGTCCTTAAAGTCTTTACAGCAACACAGCTAAATAAGAGGGGGAGAACAGAGCCACACCATGGCATACTGATTATAACATTCACTAATGTGTTCTGTAAGGCAGAAAGTATTAAAAAGGTTGGATCGCCTATTTCATATCATGCAGTGGGTTATGCAACTGCAGTTTTACGGTAGCTCAATATTTTGGTGGCATTGTGTGTAGTGTTCCTACAGTCTGTCTGTCTGTCTGTGTGTTGGGTATCACTTGAAGGAGCCCCCTGACCTTTGTTTTGTTTTGCTGTTTTGGTGGAATTTAGTATTTTATATGAATGTTTCAAACTAGAGTGAAAAGACTTTTTAAAAATGCTTTATTATTTTAAATAATTACTTTATATTTGACCTGTTTGATCTGTCAGCTGGGGACGACAATATTTCTTTCAGGGTTTGTTGGTTCCACTGTGTTACATTCTACAATGCTTCTGCAAAATGGAACACATGGACACGTTAAGGCAGAAAAGCTTTTTCTTGTGTGCAAATCTTATTAAGTGTTTTTCTAATTTCAGTCATTGACAGGTTTGCCTACATGAAACGGAGAAGGCGGATGTTTGGTGTTAACTAAATAATTCATTATCTTGGAGCTGATCCAGGCGTCACTGAGAAACACAGAGCCAGGAGAGTTAAAAAAATATATTTTTGTGTGTGCGTTTCTCCGTGTTTGCGAGAGTGACAGTAATGGAGAAACTAATTTAGTGTGGATTTGTGGCTGCAAAACTGTTTGCAATTGAAGTTTAAAAGATTATCCAGCAGTACTGCTGATCGTACACTGTATACTCTAAGTCAAACTCTTGGGTTAGTGAGGATATCTTTTGTTACTAGTTTTCCGGAGTAAAATCTTGTTTAATGATAATTCAGACATGTGGCGTGCGTTCTCCTTGGTACTGAATTGTGCTTCAGGATTATGTTCCTGTAAACCAGTATTAAAGGCTGGTAACACTGGGCTGGGTATATAGATGTGGTGGTTTTATGAAATATTCTATCCACTCTGTTCAGCTCTGGCAGACAAATCACTTCCAAGTTATCTTGAGACTCTGGACAGAACGCACAAACAGACAGTCCCTTTAATATTATGTACTGATATCATGTGAGAGAAATATCATAAACTCCCTGTTGAGTAGCTACAAAAGAGTGTATGTTGTTGTGGGATGTGGTAAATGAATATTAAAGATAATTGTGGGTATGCCACAAAGTATACAAGGTATACTACAACAGCAAAATCATAAGCTACTACATGAATATTTTACTAGGCACCCAGACTGTGCTCAAGGACACTGGTGTATTAAAAGAGTACTCCACCGATTTAGCATTGCACTCCTATAACATTGTCCACACTTCTACATTGTCAAAAACCGGTGCCGATGCTACCCACAATGCAACTCGACTGCCAACAGTTCATTCCTAGTCATAAAGCAAACTGACTCAGTAACATCACTAACACAATAATCTGTGTAATAACAAAGTGTGCTAACATTATCCATCATAAGTTACTGGTCATACCAGACCAAGTAAGACTTTTAGTGGCAAAACCCCTGAGTGTACTGAACATAGCAAGGGCACATTTTACTGCCTATGACTAAGGTTATGTTATTTTTCTTTCAAAAGTTACATAGTCTTGCTTTAAAACCCTGGAAATGAACCAAGCCAACAAAAATGGACATGGTGACATATTGGTACTAATTAGAAAAAATCCAATCAATAATAAAATAATGTTCTTCCTATAATTGCATTCTTATTAATATACAGAATTCTAAATCATCAGGGACACAGTCTTCACAAGTACACCTACAGAAAAAAGGAATTCTTCTAGAGTTCTGCGATATGCTTAGCTGACATTGATTTATTCTTGAGTAATGTTGGGGTTTCTCCCATTCTGTCACTTTGGAAGTGCGTATATTTGGTCAGAATACTGATGTATCATAATTTTTTATTTGGCTCTTATTGTGCAATACTCTCTTTAAAAAATAACTTTTACATACTGCTAATTGTTTTTTCCTTACATTTTGCAGGTAGCGTAACTGCTACGTGGATTATGTTCACTGGCTATTGTTTTTTCCAGTCCATGAGGTTGTTTCTTTTATACCTATATGGATTTTTTGTATAAAAAGGTACAGTCACATTCCACCCTAAAAATTCCCCATTTACTTCAGTTGAAGCCTGCACAATTTAGGAGTTGTGGGCTGGTTCCTCTGCGAGTGTCTGTGGCCCACGCTTACTCATAACACCCTGCGTAGGGCTGCAGAGAAGTATAATAATATAATTTCAGTCTTAAGCTACAGAAACACTTTGGTTAAAGCTGCTCTCATCAATATTTTATTTTAACAATGGATCAAGTGACTGTGTAATGTGAAAGGGGTCGTTCGTAGTGACAAACCAGAGAATTATCACCAAACTGCTTACATTTCTGGAGCTTTTCAGCCTATTTTAGCTAATTGTTTTGGTGGCAGATGGCAGTACACTGGCAGTTTATGTCCCGTCTTGTGCGTCAAGTCACTATTTTACCGATCTTTCCCCAACCTTTACCAAGTGCTTTGAGTTGCCTAAACATGACCATAAAAACGTTCATCATGTGTTAGTTTCCACAAGCAGATATTGTAGGGAAACAAATGGAATACGTTGACAGTGAATGTTTTGCAGATACATTCAGTGGGAACATTTTGTCGATACATTTATTTCAAAAAAGTTTTTTATGTTGATCAAAACACTGCATGTTCTATCACTATTTCAGTTACACATATTGTCATATGTTACCCTTTTCACTGTTGCAAATTACTATATACAGTATAGGCTATGTAAATACAGTAGGCTCTATACAGTAGGCTATATGGAGACACGGTCGGCCTGAAACACAGTTGAGCCTAAAGGCAGTCTTGCATAAAGGCAAATAATGCATTTTTTCATCTATTATTGAATTATTTCAATAGTAGATGTAGTTTTAGTTAATTATAGTCTTTGTTCATACATGTATTTTGACACTGATCCATACAGCACCATATAATCTATACAGATCCATTCCACTTGAAGGCCTGCTGGATATTTGAACAGTACAACAGTTAACATGATGTGTCTCTCAGCAGCAGAAGCGCCTGCAACCTGAAGGATCCTCTCCTTCAGACGCAAACGCTTCCCGTTCAGAGAGTGGGGATCATTAGGGATTACAGTGTGAGGGGTAATGGAGGCAGGCGCATCTCTCCAGCACGGGCTGCGCGGCGCTCTGCCGCTCCGCCGGATCACTGGAGGTAGTTAGTGAGTGTTTCTTTGCACAGTGATTAAGGGGGAAGGACCAATGGCAACAAAGGAGACGGGGAGGACGGTAGCTCCTCCTCTCCCTATCTCTCTCTCTCCCTCCCTCCCTCCCTCCCTCTCTCTCTGTGCTTTATAGATGCATATAATCCCCGAGTTGACCCAGAAAACAAACTCCTCTGACTGCCGAGACGCCGCAGAGTTCGAACCCGCCGCAGGGCTGCATGTAGCCGGAGCATCAGCTGGAGAAACGAGCCCCGGCACCGACCCAACTTCCCCGAGCGGATTCCACATTAAGAGCTACATCGGGGTAGGTGTCGTCTTCTGTTCCTCCCGAGACAGGTAGAGGGGCAAGCACTTTCCCCCCTTTGTACCGCGGACCATTTTCTCAGTTCCGCAGCAGAATGGAAACGGGCAGAGTGGGTCGCGCTGCGGAGTCACTCCGATTTCACTTTGTTGACTTGCAGCCTTCAGCGCCTCGCGTCTGTTTGCGGGTTTCTGGGCATCGAACAATGTCAAACAGTCAACTGTCCTCGTGATAAAGAGGAGGTTTCATGCTTGTGTAATAACGCCCGCAATGATTATCCTCTCTCTGACTATCTATTTACAAAGTGGCATTTGTCTGAATGATAATCCAGATCTGCAAAGAAGCTCCAGTGATGGGGTGTAATTAGGCGGCACCAGAGCAGAATATTTTGAGGAGGATTCAGGCTGTTGAGGAAAGTGTCTTGTTTAATCAGCTCGGGGAGCGGGTGGACGGCTGCGAGCAGCCGGGGGCTCCACCACAGTTCACTCTCTGAGGGATTTAAACGCCTGAAATGTTTATTTATTTATTTATTTTTTTTCCTTTCCTTGTTTATGTTCACAGACAGAAGCAGGCAGGCTACAGTGCTGGCACTGGCTGCATATTTACGATCATCCCAGGTTATAAAATAATGTCATCAGTTTTAACAAGCCAATCACGTTGACAGCAATTGGCAGTTTCGGCGTCCACAGGATCTGTTTGTCATCTGTGGGTAATCTTGATTGAATATCTTTTGTAATGACTGTGTGAAGACAACAGGCTGTGTGTTGTGTGCTTGGGGGGGGGGGCTGGAGAAGCATTCCTCTGCGTCCTTTTGGCTGCAAGGGTATTGCTGCCCTCCCTCGTCTGTGTCATCCAGTGGTAATTCACTGATGGTGTCATTTTGGAGGTTTGAGATGGGCGCTTCACGTGAAGAAAGAGAAACTGTGGAGGACAGGGAGAGTGGTTTCAGCACAGAGACAGCCGGGGGTTGTTCTCATGAGAGTGGTGTTTTTTTTTATTATTTTTATTGATTTAAAGGGCTACTGCAGCAACTTAGTGTTCCACTTCTGTAAAATTGCCGGACAAGAGACAGACTGAAGAAAGGGTGGTCGACATCGAAGATGACTTTTAGTCTATGGGGGTCGAAATCCAAAAGACGCTGGATCCTACATTTCCCACAATACAACTGGATAGTGTCTCTTTTGTTAGACCGTCAACTAAATGCTCACATCTTTGAACCCCACACCTCCACTTTGTAATGAAGACACTGTGTAACATTTTTTGAAAAATAATGATAATAATAATCTGAAGCCCAACCCGAGACAACCCTGATGACATCATCAGGGTAGGGCTGGGCGATATCGAATTCATTTGATGAATTCAATTTTTCTGTTTTTGCACAATGTGTAAAATGTCTAAGTCGTGAAGACTGAATCATTAGAGCATGCACGCACAGATACGGTTTGATAGATGATAGCGGGCTACATTAGCATCGTGAGTAACAGCAGTGGTGTAGGCTAGTTTGCTCTCGCTATCTCGTAGTGAATGTAAGTGAACTGCGTGGCCTGAAATGTCAGTGTGCCAATCCTGCTTTTTTCAGTTTGTCTCCACCTGCTGGGTGATGCTTACATTAGCTAGCTGTCTGTAAACATCAGGCTAATGCTCTGTAGAGAAACACAAACAGCAAGAGCAGATGGATTTGTTCAATTAAAAGTCTGATCTCAGTTTAGGTATCTCATACTTTGAACAAGACCTGCACCGCCTGCGGGTCTTTACAGTTCTTGCACAAATTTCTTATAGGCTACATGAAGTGTCCCCAAGAAAAATGTATTTAATTTTTTTGCCCATATTGCCCAGCCCTACTGCAATGTTATTTTTTTCAAACTTCCATCCAGAGCCACAAAACAGATTTTACCACTGTTTTTACAGGCTGAGTAGCCCTCCTCCTGATGAGTAAACTGAACTTCATGAGTAAATTGGTGGGGTGCCTCTTTAAATTGTTGATATTTTAAATGTATTTAGGTTGTAATGACTATGGGGTGTATTAAAAATCTAATTTGATGTGTTACATGTTCAGGGTGACAGAGCAGCCATGGCTGAACACATGATGATGCCCATGACCCACGGCTTCAGGATGGGCATGAACGGACCCCCGCAGCACGCCGGCCAGCCCGGCCTGCGCAGCCTGCCCAACGGCCAGGTAATGCACTATGGCAGGAACCCTCAGAGCATGGAGGCTGCCATGAGACAGAGGCCGGGCATGGTGGGACCCGGTGGGATGGCCGGCCCCGTGAACGGGGCTCCTATGGCCAACCACCACCACCAGATGATGTCTGGGAACATGATGTACAATGGCCAAGCTCCGCAGCAGCAGCATCACCACATGCACCCCCAGCAGCAGCAGCAGCAGCAGCAGCAGCAGGGTGGACACCCACAGCAGTACCTCCCGGGTAACCTCACCTCTCAGCAGCTCATGGCCAGCATGCACCTGCAGAAACTCAACACTCAGTACCACGGACACCCGCTGGCCTCAGCCAACGGCCACCACCTTCCCAACGGTGCTCAGTACCGGGTGGGTCCGGCCCAGCTATCCGGCATGCAGCACATCGGTGGCCCCTTGGGGCTGAATGGTATGGACATGGATCTGATCGACGAGGAGGTTCTGACTTCGCTGGTGCTGGAGTTTGGCTTGGATCGCGTTCAGGAGCTGCCCGAGCTCTTCCTGGGACAGAACGAGTTTGACTTCATATCGGACTTTGTGTGCAAACAGCAGCCAAGTACGGTGAGCTGTTGAGCGAAGCGGCCTGGAGCTGGATTGGCTTGTTTGGACTGGACACCCCAAAGAATGACTGAGCGGTCACAGTAGCACAGCGAGAGGAGACAATCTCTCTGTCCTGTTTTGGGTGTTTCTGTATCTGTGTATTTGACAGTGTCTGGTATGCCTTTACATGGACCTGCCTGCGAGCTGATGAAGAAATGTAATGAGGGACAACGCAGCGAAAAGCACCAGGTTTCTCTCCTTTGAGCCGGTGCCAGTAAGATCTGTCGTCTTTGGCCAAATTGAGGCATCCTGATGCAGCGGGCTCTGTCTGTACCCATCTGGCCCTCAGCACACGTGCCTGCAGTGCCAAGGCTTTGGGATAATTGTAAACTTAAACACAACAAGGGAACGCCTGAAAAGACTATCCATCTGGGTCTGCTAGATTCTGTGGCATCTCTAAATGTATTTTATCTCTGATGACACCTTCAAATAGTAGCAGACGTTTTACAAATTTATAAAAGGTAGTCCTCTGAATTTGTTTATACAAGGATGAAAGGATTGAGAACAGATTTTTTTTTCAGACAGTTTGTGTGCAAATTGAAGGCTGGCTCTTCAAAACGGGAGTTCCTACAGGAGAGCGAGGTTGTGCAGCATTCCTGGGTGGCATGATGGGGTTTATCTCGGATTGGTCGGGTGAAATGCGCTACATTGATTCTTTAGCTTTCAGCGTAATTTACCTGACTCAGACAAAAATCTGCAATCATTAAATGTATGGCATCTGTTCCCTGATAATTAACTGTGATTGAATCATTAGCAAAGTAGCGCATCGCATAGAGAGTGTTGGCTTTAAACAAAGCAATTATCTGTAGGAAATGGCTCGGTAGTCTCCCTGCTCCGAGTCAGACATTTAGCTGCAAATCTTGGGTTACTGCTTAGTAGGATTGCAAGAACTGTTAGGGAGGGAGAATGCTGTTGGTATATGAGAAACACCATAACTGTGGCCTGTTGCAAACACAAAAAACAGCCATCAGAGGGGTGAAGGTGTTGGTCACAGATCTGAAGTGGGACTTTTATTTCTCAAACAGGATTGGTTTTAAAAAAAAAAAGAAAAAAGAAAAAAGAAAAAAAGTGCGTGATTGCAGAATTTGCATCTATGTGTTATTCTTGTACGTCTGTGTGTGGTCAGTGCAGTGAGGCATTTAAAACCCTTCGAATGGCGTCCTCCTCCCTGTATAGGGAGATGTGTGGACACAATGTGTGGACACAGCACTCCCCGGCAGCACTTAGTTTAATCATTATTTAAAGCTGCCGCTACCTGTGGCATCGATTTCATTCGGCAGGAGGAGCGAGCGAAGACCACAAAGCGTGCAAAGTTGTTGTTTTTGCCATAGATTAGCTTACTCTGCTGCTTTTCTACTGATTAGATTTAAATTACATGTTCTCACACGCTTGTCTTAATTGAGGTCGGCTTGCACATTCTCCAATGACTCAATAATTATAAAATGGACATGTTCTGTGGCGTTTTTTTTTTTTTTTTGCGCAGCTGGTAATTAGGTTTTTGTCAAGGTTGCCGCTTCGCCGCTGCGGGCTGGTTGAGGGAGAACTTCCTGCACTCGCAAGGCTATTTGTGGAGCTGTCGGAGGGGTCAGGGCTGCGCTGGTGCACTGTGTTAATCTGTTCCAATACAACCGTGCTGCTGTCCCCGTCTCTCTGGAGATCTGCCATCTCAGAGCTCTCGGCTCAAACAATGGGCATTGAAGCGCTGCCGTAAAGGCAGAAAAGTGCTGGAGAGTCCCGCACTCTCTTCCACTTCCTGCCTGGAAGACTGCAGCCAGACAAACTCACCACCTCACTGGTTAAAATGGAAATACTTCTGGCCTTAGCGAGACAGTGGCCTCTGATTACTGCTATATCAATAAGCGCAGCCTTCTTGTGTATTGTATCTTTGTACTGTAGACTAGAGGTGAAGTTGATCTAGACACATTTAAGGTACTTTCGAAAAAACATTGTCAGATGTAAATGTAAATCAGTGGCTGACTTTTGATGTGTTGACAAAAAGATTATATCCCACATTTTTACAAACGAGTGTGTAGATACAGTGTGAGTGTACCAGTGGCTTTTTTTCTTTTTTTTTGGGGTGCAGGGGCCTGAAGCTTTAAGACCAAGTAGGCTGCATGTTAAAGCAAGCAAGCAAGCGTGAGGGATGCCACCACTTTCCCACAGAGCGGCTGAATGTACAGTACAACACATTGTGGGAACTTGTCTTAAGATGGTAGATAAACGTGTGAGATTGTACTCCTTGTTCCAAAATTACACATCATTCATTTGGGTAAACCCTCTCCCCCACCCCCCCCTTCCCACTTCCCCAAAGCTTTTGTAATGTTATTGATTCTATTTTAAGAAAATGTATTTATTTTCAAATAAAATATTTATTTAAAGAAATGTTTTCTGTGTATGTCAGTGATTCCTTTATCCACATACATATATATATATATACACATATATATATGACACATGGACTTGATGAATAAAAATTACTACAATGTTTTTTATAACCCTAACCACAGAGGCTTTCAGATGCTGTCGATTCGTCTTATTTGAGTTTTATTCTCTTGTTGGTTTTAGACACTTTTCCACCCACGAGACGTGATGAGCAAATGCAAGAGCAAAGCACAAGCTACATATCCTAAACAGTAGTGAGTTAGTGCTCCGTCAACACAAAGCTGGACCCACCAGCATTTTTTTTAAGTTCATTTAAACTGAACTTTAAAAGCCAAAAACCTTGCAAAGTGACAACAGTAAAGAGTAAACATCTCTGACGAGGTGTAACGGACAACAGTGGCTGTATTCTTTAGGGATCCTGTTCTCAAAAACCTATTCCAAGCAACTGATGGACTGATGCAATCAATCATTTTAGTTGACAGATCTTTTTTCTTATAAGACCCTATACTGCAGTTATTTTACATCTGTCCTCCTCAAAGTTTTGGTTTTACCATCTTGCTGCCATAAGAACATTTCTATGGGGATTTATGGGAAAAAATATATATAAAAATAGTCTAATTAAAATTCTAATTAGCTTTGCAGTAAAGTCATATTAAGAAGACCTGAAATACTTACACTGCTCTACATGATGTTAGTCGAGGCAGCGTTTTGTCCTTGAGCTGTTTTTAATGGATTATTTGGAGCTGGTGACTTGTGCACATTCACTGGAGCCAACCTGCAGCAGAACACAGTAGTAGTGTCTAACTGTGGCCTATACTGGTGCTGTCGGTCACAGCTTGCCAATGCTGCGCACCCCCAGTACAATTACAAGATGTTTCAATTATGTCCCATTTTTTTAAAGCCATTATAATAGCACCTGTGTGGTTTTAAAGATGACCAAGGTTGACTCTACACAGGTCTTCCTCAGGGTCACAAAATCACACACAAGTGAATACTAATCTGTGCTCCCTCATTACACCTTTAAACACATAATGAGCAGACACTGTGAACAATACTACTTAATGCAAACATATGGAGTTTTTTGTAAGCAATATGTATATATTATTATAAAATAATATTAAGAAATATGTACACAAATAAAAGAAATAATGAAAATATAGAGAAAATGAGAAAACAAAAAGAAAAAGAGAAGAATTTAATCAAAATGTGATTTCTATACCAACTGTAATTTATATATATATTTTAAAGAGTATGGTCTAGACCTACTCTATGTGAAAGCGTCTTGAGATAACTTTTGTTATGATTTGGCGCTATACAAATAAAATTGACTTGACTTGACTGTAATTGAAGCTGTGGTATGTGCCATTTTCCATGAGTGCTGCTATGGTGCCATGCACCTGTTTCCTGCGGTGAGTGAAATGCACCACTTACTGCATTGACACTTGCAAGTTCAGTGCGCCTCGCAGTTCTGCGGCCCTCTAGGATAGACACAAGACTGCAAAAATGCCTTACACGACAACAGTAGTAGGGACGTCAACAGGATGTCAGGGATGTTACAGCCACCCCTCGCAAAACAACCTCCCACTGCTTTGACGCTTTGATCTGGGAGTCCTCAAGTCTGCTCAGCCCTTGTTGAAGAAGGTCCAAACCTGTTTGTTTAAGGGACAAAAATGCTTCTTTTGTCAGCTGTTATAACTGTGGGGAATGGTTGAAAACTCTGTCAGAAAGGAATCACTATTTAACTTTGCATGCTGAAAGTTTGGGATGGTTGATTCTTTCTTCACCACTAAGGTTCTCTCCCTGGAAACATGTATTTGGGAAAGACAGAGGCCTGATTAAACATTCATCATCGAAGAAACATGCTGAACAGAGAGAAAACATACATCCACTGTTACAACCAGCAGACTAAGATGCACTGATGTAAGAGAATTAAATAAGTCAAAGCTACACTAACCAATACTTTCATATTAACAATAGATCAAATTGTAATGTCTCTCCAGTTCTTAGGAGTGTTTTAGTGCTTTTTGGCTTATTGTTTTGGTTTTATAGCCAACTTTGCTGTTTCTCAACCTTGTGTCCAACAGCAGCAGGCAACTGTTTGCAGTGATAAAGCTCTGATAAACTACATGCTCAGACAAAGTTAGCGGGTAGCTGGTGACCACAGTGGATCATTTAGCAGCTAAGGAGCCAGATATTCCATTAGGAGTTGATGAAGACAAAACCAGAGCTAAAAGGAGAGTGGATATCGGACCTAGATTTATCAGCTACTGCGTTAGTAAAAACTTTATGCGGTGACAATATGTTGGTGTTGTGTTTATAGCTTGTTCCGTTGCCCCAAACTGCTTGAAAAAATTGCAGATGGAGGCAGGTTGCAGGGTGATATACAGTGTAATTTAGTGAAGAGGTTGCTTACGCTGAAGTGCAGGTAGTCAGGCAGGCATGCAGGTAATAATCCAGGTACGGGTACTAAAAACTCAGGAGCACACAAGGACAGGAGCCAACCATAAACCATGATGAACTGACACAGAGAAAGGGGAACACACAGACTAAATACAGTAGGGAGGGAAGGATGGCGAGGGACAGGTGAAACTAATCAAGGACAGGTGAAACCAATTACAAAGGCGGGAAAACAAATCTGTTAAAAAATCTGATATCTATGAATGCTGCTTTAAAGTGAGTCTGTAACGTTTTCTGAACGGCCATTGTAGTGTGACAGTAACACAACTACAGTCATAACATAAGCAAACTGACTCTTTTGTCTGTATCTATGTGTCTATACATTTGGTAACATTAGCTAATGTTAGCCGCTATAAGCTACTGGTCATACCAGACCAAGTAAGGCTGGAGCAGCCAAACCTCTGGGTGTTTTGAATTGAGCAATGGTGTCTTATTATTTCAACTTTTCATTTGTACAAGGAAGAATTTGTTATTTTTTTCCTAAAAAGTTCTATAGTGTAGCTTTAAATGTATGTAATGAAGCACACTTTGAGAGGCACGTACTGCACATGTCACACAAACAAACCAGTGCCACGTTGTTCCTGCTGTAGTCTATAAGAGCTCCACAAAGCTGTACAAACTTAAGTTTGAGCGCGAGCCGAAGAGAAGCTTATCTCCTCTAAATATAAACAGGAAACTGTATCATTGAGCCACTTCCTAAAGCAAGGCGGGGAGGTTGATATCCACTCTCAGAATAGCTTTTCTGGCTGTAAGCATACCAAACATAAGAGCCTGCTGGGTCTCATGTGGTAGCTCAAAGGCCCGCTCAGAGCAACACATTATAGTAAGAGCACAGTCAAGAGTGACTTCTTTCTCCAATTATTAGACTGAACAATTGGAATATTTTCTTTATTTATATTTTATTTTCTTTAATTTAGGACGCTAGCACCAATGAGTCAAAGCCTGGTCCTTCCATTTACATGTGTTATATGTGGATAAAACACATGCTCAGTCCTAATCTGGTTGGGTCTGCATTACCTTGAACTGAATGAGTTCAAGTGTAGAATGGATGAAACAGCACTTAATCCTATCTAACCCTTCTTCCCGAAGCTCGTCGGATATCTTCCTGCCAATTTGCCTCCTCTATGCCTCCTTAACATATCTAGAGGAAGTGGTCTGTGGGAAAAGATCAACTGTGGCCCTAAATGTTTGGAGGTTCCGGGGCAGCCTTTGTGCTGTAATGTATGGAGCTGATTTGAAGACTGCAGTAGTTCTTAGCCTGTGCATAAATAAATAAATATGTGTATAATCAAATATGTGCAACTGCACAATCCTTTGTGACGCGAAAACTATTTACCCCTGCTGTCCTTGAAACTGCTGATAAAATGATTGTCCCTGTGATAACTTTCCAGAGTTGTAGAATCCTGTCTTGGAGTATTATAGCAGTGTTTTGGCAGCTGTTAAACCCCTCAGATTCACAGATGTATCACTTAAACCTGCTATCCTGGATCGTGTTTCATCGTGTCACCTGTAGCAACATGCCCCACCATGAAGCCTCAACCCTTTTTTTTCTTTTTCGTTAATGCAGTTTTATTATGAGGTTGAACACTGGTTTCTGCTGCCATTTCAAACCATTTTAGACACTGTTCCTCTCTCAGGCGGAGAAAAAAGCTGGCAGCTTTGTAGACGCAGTTTGGAACAGGCAGTGTGATCTAAATGTAATACCTCTTTCACGCCCAGTGTGAACCCAATGTACTGTATATGACAGGTTTCATATATAATAGTACAGTATAACATTTAATGACGCCTAATGCCAAAGTTTGTGAAGAAGTACAAGGAATCCTGCAGTTTCCTTCGGCTAATATTCGGTGTGCAGGAAACAAAGATGCAAAATATAGCAGCCCCACATGCTGATGTGATAAGACAGGTGTACATTTATATAAGAATGATGTTGCTGTATTCAAAATCCTAAATTGCCGTTGTGTGTATTTTAAAATCTATAACTGAATCCTGACTGTAATTGTATGAATCATCGATGCAGTTGGAATGATTGGGCCCAATTCACGGTCCTGTATGTTTAATTAGTCAGTCACTTCTCCTGTGAAACTGCTCTGTGGTCGTAGAATACTAAGCCAGCAGTGTGGAACTGTGGCTTCACAGGTCAGAGCAGTTTAAGAGACAACAAGGAAATTTTGTCAGAAAATCCCCCCCCATGTGAAAAAGAATACCAAATTTAAAAGCGTTTCATTCAGCTATGATTTAGAATGTGTGAAATTAGCGAGAAATTATGTAGAAATTCAACATCTTCGCTGTGAAACTGGCCTACACTGTTCACCATAAAGTGAAACAGAATTCACAAACAGAAGAGTCCCACCTTGCTGTGTACAGTACACACAGGAATGTGTCATATGTTCCCTTTAACAGTGTTTGGTAAAATATAATTCCCTTTGTCTTCTGACCAAACTGGTTCACTTCAAACCATGTGGTGTCAGTATCAACTGCTTTGCACGTGCAACCATCTCTTAGCCCCAGTTCCTTTGTTACGTCTGCTGGCCAAGTCTAATCCAAGGCACGGAGCGAGGGCTGGGCACTGCCAAGTCCACCTGGAGAGACAGCAGGGCGGCTCTGCGCGCCACATCTGCTCCGACGAGGTAATGCTTTAAAGCACTGCTGGCAGCAGGGCCTTCAGACCCACAACACATGAGGCTGCTGTAATGGCCGGGTACAGCAGAGTCTGCTTTTATAAAAAAATGTTATGTGAGAATAGGTTTGGTGAATCATATAGATGTGAGAAGTCAGAATGATAGTCAGTCTAGGGATAGCATCACATAATATACACCTGTGAGTTACACAACAGTCAGTTTGGCCTTCTCAGCAGTGACAAGCACACAGCCACAAGCTCAGGCGTGTCCAGGATTACCTTGTCTTGTTTGGTTGTGTACTAAAGAACCCACATGCAACTGAAGCAGTACTAACTATTAGTATACTTATCTTAAATACACTTGCTTTTACTGTAATACTGGGTGTGTAATATTGAGCGTGAAAGTTCATTCCAGACCTTGGAAACAGTAGTTTTGTAGTTTTAAAAACCCCCCCAGTTAACTCAAGATCCACTTACAGGTGCAGTGAGAACATAATATATTTTTTTAAAGAGATTTTGCAACAAAAGTGAATTTCCTAAGCTGTTATTAGCTACAGTTTATTTAACAATCACCTGTTACGTACACGATAATTCACTTTAATTATACTTTAAACTGACCGGAGTGTACTTAGGAAGAATACTTCAACTTACAATTAATGTATTATTGCTTAATAGTACACATTTATTTTAATTACACTGAAGTACTACCAGAGGCATAATGAACCTTCACATAGTACAGTTAAACAGTGCTAGTGTAATTTGTTTCCACATTTAAATTTAGCACCAAAATTAATAACTTACTTTAAATGTACTTATGTAATAACATTAAAGGAATAACATCTTGGGAAACACCACTTTCACGTCTGTGTGTTTTGTCACACTGTTTTCACATTGTCATTTGATACACTGTTATAGTACAAATCTGAATTGGAACCACTTTATAATGTAGTATACTTCATTTGTACCGGGGGAGCCAGGCCTGGTGTCAGAGTTGGTTCAGACAATAAGTTGAGCCCAGACATTGTTTGGGTCAGCCCAGGGCCTCACTTCATAACCACCTGTTAAATACCTGGTTTGGCAGAGCACTTCAGCTCTTAAACACAGCTTTCTGCAGATGAATGATGGTTCAGTGTGACCTCTTTGAATGATTTGTTCCACAGTGACACTGACCTGCTAAAGGTACAAGTTGAAAATGAATTCCAATAGTTCAGCGTTTGCAAAGGACAGTATGAGTCAAGAACACCAGATCACAAACAACGCCCTTTCCCAAGCTGCAATGTCATCAGCTGCGTGTTTCCTATAAACAGTTTTGACAGCCAGGTAGATGTCATACGTGGTCCTCACCATGAAGCAACAGTGACGCATCTAAGTGTTCACTTCAGCGTCTCCCTCCCTCTTGCTCACGTCTGTTTTTCACTCCAATCCTGTGGCTGAGTCTCGCCGTCTGAGAGAGTCGGTCTCATGATCACTGCCTTGTGCTCTTGCTCACCGGATGATTCACCTCAGCACTCCGATGAAGGAAGGGCTTCAGGGTTGAAGACAAAAGAAAAGAGGTGATACACAAGTATCCAAGGAATGTGCAACAAGGTTGCTCAATGCAGCATCAAACCACATGAGGAAGTGTTCCATTTTTTATCTGACTTTTGTATTACACTGTAGAGAAACCTCGAGACTCGAAACCTTGACTCTTGTCACTATAACTTACAGATTTTTTTTCTGCCCCAATACAAATGGTGATCCATTGGTAAGTCAGTCGCTCAGATAAAGACAGATATTTAGTATCCTGGTTCTCAGGGGAGGATTCTTAATGGTTTAAATGACCCCTGAACCTTCATATTTTGCTACTTTGGTCCAAGTTATTTTAAAGCAGCAATCTTGAAGATTTCTTTTTGGCGACACCAATGGCGATAAGCAGTAAGTGCAGTTGTTTTTTTGGGCCTCACTTTCCAGAGATCCAAACAGTTTCGCACTGATGGTCGCTTTGCTTTTTTTGCCTTCATCTGAACTTTAAATTTGTTCCCTTTTTCTTTGGATTGGCACTTGTATTTAAAGTTTGTTCATTGTCTTAAATTTTTTGTTGTCTATTGCATAGGCTCCACCTTCCCTCTCTGGCGGACCAACCACTGCTGGGTGATAGAAAACACTTGTGATTTTATTCCAGGAATGTCACCATGAAACCAAGTTTGTAAATGATGCAATACTGCAAATTCAAGGGGATGAGGATACTAAAAGTCCTGAAATTAAGAATCCTAAGGTTTTAGATGATTTCCTGATCTTTTCTCTAGTGCCACCATAAGTCAAACTGGGGAAAGTAATTAGGATACATCATATGATAATCAACTTTCCCCATTTACTTAAAAGATCTGTGTAGATTATGTGATTATGTTAATTTATATTATATTTATTTATCTTAGTATCTGGAGGCGGAGTCTCATCATTATACCTAAACTAGAACTAAAACAAATACCTACACTTCATGGCATGCTATGAATCGATTACAATGCTTTTTAGATGTGAATAAAATTGAAACTTTGTAGAAATGAACAACATGGCAGATATTTTTACATTCAGGGAGTTAATGTGGGGGATGGATTTTGATTAGTCAGTTGATTTTAAATTGATTTGTCTCGGTGTCACAGTCAGTGCATTTACTCAAATCAGAAATAAGGTGAGGATGATGTGTAAAGAAGCTGTAGGTGGTGATTCATTGGGGGTTGGAGAACAGCACTTTGTGGAACTTCTGTGTACAATGCAGCAGTTGACGTGTCGCTGCTTTTGGTTGCAAACAAAAAATATATCGTGTGTTTGTGGACCCGCCAGTTTGGATTTTGTTTTAGTATCCTGCCAGTTTAACAAAGATGCATTTTTGTCACACAACTTTATCATGTGTTGTGTGATGAATGTTACAGACTGGACAAGGTGCTAGCACCAATGTCAATGTTAAATTGGGAAGAAACAACATTAATTCCACAGTGAGTTATGCACATGACCACAGATCTCTGATTAATATGTGTTGAGGAATTAATGTGGCACCTCCTCAGTGATATATTAAAGCCTACGTGAATCCCGTTAAAGGTTCCTTTTTGGGGGACATGGGGGGTCGTATGGTATACAGATTTCAAAGCCCCTTGAGGCAAATTGTTATTTGTGACATTACTATATGACTATATGAATAAAATCAATTTGACTTGACTTGCATTGTGCATCTTTCCTCTTTATTGCTTTATCTGATCAAGGACGGTTGTCTGATGAAACATGCAAATCAAGAAACTGTCAGAAATATACAAATGAGTGTAGTTTTCTTTCTTCAAATGTTTTGTGCCTCACATGAGGAGACGCTAACTCTTGATTACCAAAAACCTACCGTCCTGTGTGATTCAACATGCAGGAACGCTCTGAATCTCACAATCTCAAGTTGTGCTGATCATAGAATGAGGCCAGTGATAGGGCAGTGTGTCTCGTCCAGTAGAGAGACACAACTCAGAGATAAGGCTCCTCCATGTGAGAAGTCCTTGAGTCTAGTCAACCCTCAATGACGTAGTGAAATTCTGGCTTCATGGCTGAATGCTGAAGAAATTCTGGGAGCACCTTATACAGTATAACTCTAGTTTAGTACGGTTTGGATGTCATTTTTGAATGTTGGCCATAATCTCTAATGGTAATAATAACATCTAAGATCTTAAATACTGTAATGGCTGCTAGATGCTGACTCCAAGAAAACTCAGCAAAATTGAAGTGAATGGGAAATCCCCTTACTTCTTAGTGTCAAAGTTAGAATAAATGTTTCCCACAAGAACCTATAAATCACAACTCCAGTTTCACTTCTTCTGCTGTGTGTCATGGAGATGATTTAGGGGGCAACGACTGAGGCTTCATTGACAGGTCTCTTAAGTCCTTCAACAGCTTGAAATGATCAACATGCAGAACCGTGTCATTTAGACAGCGGCTACAGCGACAAGCTGCAATTGTCTTCAATAACAGATCATCAAATGTGGACTGGGCTAATGGGACGAAACTTGAAGAAATGGGATTTGTGTTTGTTGATGTGGTTGTGTGCCAGCACAGATCAGAGTGTTATTCACACTGCCACAAACTTTACTCTTTCCCAAAGTAAGTGTACGAGGCCAAAGTGATTTAATATTAAAAAGGTTATGTCAATGTTATTAATAAAAATATCTACTACTGTCAGTTGATCTAGCATACAGTGCTTTGACTAATACTTTATGGCAGCTTTTTACATTTGCTATTTTGAACAACTCATTTTAAAGTGTGTTTCCTTTTTCTGTAGTCATGTACGATCATAGTAAGGTTATTCTGGTTCAGGTATTTGGGCAATGGATTTCATTTATGACCTAATTGTAATCAGTTTATTTAAATATGCTGTGGTTTCACAGACAAAAAACTGCTTGTCAAAATGTGAACAAATCATGGGCAACAAAATGTACTGTCAAGGGAAAAATCTGAAGATATTGCAAATGGCCCCTGCTGTCTGCAGGTTTTACCTGTAGGGAGTGATGTGCTGTATATATTATTGTAGTGTTTATGAGAAATGATAGCCACTATGGCTGAAAAGTCAAAAGACACTACAAATGTCTTTAGTAGGAAAAAAGTAGATATAGTATTGCAAAACATCATAGTATTGTTTGACAGACAGGTGTAGCTGTGGCTGATGGGAATATCATTAGTTTTGCAGGTATTTGGTTATAAACTAAGCCAAGTATTGTATGAAGTGATATTTTGACCTGATGATGACACGCTAGATGAAAAGTCAGGGGATCACCAACGTTATTACAATTCATCCTCTGGGGAACATGACCGTGCCAAATGTCAACTGGTCGACATTTCCTTCTCTATAGAGCCAGGCCACTAACGTGGTAAATGAAAAGAATGGTCAAAATGGAAGCGACAGAGGCCAAGACATCCTGACTTTCACTCCCAATATGAGTTAAGCTCCAAAAACACTGGATGCATTTCACATAACGCAACTCAATAGTTTCCCTTCATTAGAACCTTACTGCTCGGTAAACACCCATGTCTTGCCCAAGTTGAGATAACCATGATGACATCACTGTCACTCACTCATCAGAGTTGTATTATTTCAGACTTTTGAAAGCTTCCTCTATAGCCAGAGAAAACATTACACAACTGTTTTCACAGATTGTTTGGTACTCCTTGTGATGAGCAAACTAATCATGGTGGTTAAAAATAGTGGAATGCCCCATTAACTGCAGTCATTTCCTGAGTTTGTGCTTGTGGAACCAAGACAAAACAAAGTCATGGTATGTGGGTTGGTTTGTTAGCTCTACTGTATTTCTTACCATACCATACCCACGTCATCGGTTTCACAACACGGTTTTATAACAAGTGACCTAAATGTATAAAACATTTGAACCTTTAATTATACATGAAGAAGCAGGAAGTTCTCAGCTATTAAGGTGAACCAACACTGCCCTGTATGATGAAGGAAAATATGTGATTGTTACACTGGCTTCATTTTAGTTACATGCAGACACACCAGATTACCTTATATATTAAAGGCATTTTTAAAAGGTCCATACAACCTCGTCTAAAAGTTTCTGCAGCAAATACAAACTACATTTCATATAAAATGTCACATAGTACAGACAAATGCTTTATTACAGATGAGTTATGGATTTCTACACCTAGTATAATATATATACTGGAATAGAACATTCAGACAGCAGAATAAACATAATTAAGTTAAGGTGAACTGTGGTAATTTTATTATATTTTAGGATAATTTATGGCCTGTTTCTTTTCCTACAGTTGCAGTCAGCAGCAATGAAGAAGCACTGTTTGCTTTATGAGCCTTGAACTTGGGAAGCATTTTCACACGCATAGTTAAACAAGTCAATATTTGACATGGTGTGGCTTGTGCAGCCAGGGCATTAAGGTCTGCACTGAAACTCAGCACCTAATCTTTATCAATATTCAACCTGATTAAAAATTATTAATGTCATATACTCTGGAGTATTACATCTTCAAGACAACTATCAAACCTGCTGCATGTGAGTCTGGGTGAAAAGGTTCACATGATTGTGATTTCACTATCTAAATAATGTTAATAGGCTCTTTCCAGGATGTTCTCTGCCTTACAGTATGTGTAAACATCTTTAGAAAATCGTCTTTCAAAAACAAAAGGAAAGACTGGACACGAAGATGTGTTTTTATAGCTGGATGCAGGGGACAGATGTTCTTGTTGTTCACTAAGAAACGAAGAATGATCTGAAACATTTTATAAGCCAATAACCTTTTTTATTTGTTTGTTTGGTGAACATCCTACTCTGAAAGGATGTTAAATTCAGAATTTACATAAGCATTTGTAATTCATCAGTAATCCGACAATGTTGTGTGTTTTCAATTCACTGAGAGACAGGCCTGTTTTAAAGCTGTAAAGCTAGATTTTGAGAGTATCCAACCGAAAAGAATCCCACCCCTCCCTTCAGGCCTCCCTCCGAAGCCACTACACCCAAAACACATGAACGCGTTCTGCCTGACTACTGCTGGAGGAGTCCACGACAGAGCAGAAATATATATCGCAACCAGGTAAACCAACAGCGTTGGGGAGAGGAGTGCGGCACACCATTGTCTTCGCTAACCGTATTCAACTACTTCATGTCTCATTCACGTGAGAAAACACAGAACATTATTATGATGAGCGTTCTTTCTTTTTGGTGTCAGAGCATTTGATTTATCGATTTTGGTGGGGATGTAAAGAATACTTCTACAGATATAACAAAAAATGCTTTTAAGATAAATTGCCTACCCTGCCTTTAGGCTAGGCAGTCACCTACTGTAGATGAAGAATGTCTGCATTTCACTGTCAATCTACTCTTCACTCTGCACTGAACATCTGATGCTGAGAAGCATCAACAGGCTGACTCTAAGGGAGGGGGGGCTGAAACCCATTATCATACATATCATTAACTGAAACTACTGGCTTCAACCAGACGTCCATTCGCTCATCATTCTAGACAAAAATCAAATCTTAATATTATCCACACCGGAATAAGATAAATGTGATACAGCTAAAACTCTGACGACATAGCAGTGTGAGCATGACCACCTGAGCCACAAAATAAATACAAACAGTTAAAAATGAAAGTCAGACACTGATAATTCCTGCAGCAAAATATTACAATGAAAAGATCAGTCCCCTCAGGGATGCAGTGGAAGTTTGGCCTAGGGCACCAAAATGTGCAGAAACAGCCCCGTTGACAGATAAAATGCATTATTTAACTGCAGTGTAAAACAGCGCAACACAACATTTTTATTTATTTGTTTATTGAGAACATAAACAATCTGTTATCGTGTAAAATACAAAAGATGCCAAAGATGTTGCGTCAAGCATGAACTTGGATTAAACCCCAATGGCTCATTTAGATTTGTCCATGTAAGATGTAGCATCATGCAGAACACTCTGGCCCTGTTCAGACTTGGCATTAACATGTGTCTTCGGTGAGCAGATCACAAGTGGCCAGCTCTAAGTACAGGTGTGAATGCCCCTAAAATGGATTGAGGACGCATTGATGTCCAATCGCTCAGACCACATTCTTTTAGCAGTGGTAACACAAATGTGTCCTGGGCCACAGTGAAGGACCGCCCACTCAGCTGACGTCCTCTGTGTAAGCACAAGTTAGTCCCGTCACCCAGCACTCATATAAACTGATTTTACATGCCGTAATGCTCTTGATTTTAACATTAACTAGCTAGCACACAACAAAAGTATTTCACGATTCCTTGAGAATCAGTGCAGCGATTAGCAGACAAGCCAACATCCCTAACGTTAATCAGTAAAGATGCCTATAATTGCATTAATATACGCGCCTTATATTTAGAGTGACATAAGTTTAGACATATCGGCTCTGTCCAACAGCAATACAGGCGTCAAACAGTTTACATCCTGAACCTCCCAGTTAACTCGGCAGTTAAGAACATACACTATAAAAAACAACAACGCATTTAGTCTTTGCAAATGGAAATTATGTATGTGTTCATTTGACAAGTGAGATCCGACCACAGGTGGTCACTGGAGACGTATTCTAATGCCAGGTGTGAACTCAGAGCTGTCCACTTGTGATCGGCTCACCCAGGACAGATGTTAATGCAGCTCTGAAAAGGGCCAAGGGTTATCTTCACATGCAACTGATTGTCTTTTCACCTCTTCTCATCCTCCCTATTTTATTCAGTCGTCCTTCCATAATCAAATGTAACTAAATTTTTGAGTGTGCAATAGTACTAACAGCGCTGCATCAGGTAATTCTGGGTCTGTTCTGTCTGTTTTGTTCGACAGTGTTTCAGAAACAGAATGCACATCGTGCTAACCACTTTTTCATTCCACTTTGTTATTTTTTGCTGTAGAATAGCTGAGCATGCTGTAATGTTATCTGTGTCCAAAACTCCCTTGTCAAGACTCTGCTCTTCACTTAAGTGGACCGCTCTCTGGGAGGCACTGGGGAGCGTTTGCCAAACAGCAAAAAGAAAGAAATGCAAACTTGTTGTTTGAGCCTCCCCATCGCTTCGTTTCATCCGTTGCCAGAAATCACCACGGTTCACCAGGCAGAGTTTGGACCAGGGCCATCTCCTTGGTTTCCTAGATTTGCATGGCTGTCCAGACGTCAGCAACCCCCCGCCCTCCCCTCTCCACCAGCACCTAAATGCGTCAGCAGTCCTTCTTCCAACCCCAACCCCAACCCCCCTTCCCCCTCTTATCCATGCTGCCTCCCTGCAACACCTCAGCCAGGCTCCCACAGCACACTGTGTCCTTGAGGACTCACTAACTACAAGCTCCCCTCCCCCCACCCACGCTCTCTCTTTCATTCTTATTCAGTGTGTTTACATGTGCGCAAATAATTCTGCTATTACAAGACTGTTTGGGGGGGGGGGCAATTCTTCAAGGGGACACAAAATCTAACTATTATCATTATATTTACAATATAGTAGGAAAAGAAGCACATTACAAGGCTTCTGTCACTCTTTCACCCATTCAAACACACACTCACGCCCCCTTCCCCCCCAATTGCTGCCCATGACTAAACACCTTAACAACAGGTTGTCTTTGTTCTTCCAGGAGTAAAATCAGAGTGAAATTAAGAAGATTAATATATAAGAATGACTTGTACATTTTTCAAATTTCACTGTCATACACACACCTCATGTCTGATGTTTCTATACCACCAGGAGATTGTCAGGCAATTCTATGGGATCAACTGTACTTTCTACAGCATAAGCAAAGTTTGAAATCGTTTCATTGTAACCTCATTTATTGCGTATGTAAGAGTGTTTAGGAGTTGTATTGGGTTTGCGGTCATAAAAATCCATTTTAGAGATGTCTGTGTGCAAATAATGGTTAAATATGAAGTGGACCACTTAAAGTTGCAAGCCGTTACTACGTAACGTTTACAGCAGCCACTGTGTCATGCAGTGACAGTAATGTAACAGTGTCATCATCAATACTTTTTCCAATAGAACAGTTTAAGTTGTCATAGCAGGAAAAGCACAGTGTAACTAATACAATTAAAGATGGCTCAGTTCCAGTTAAGTCATATCAATAAGCCAGCATGCACAGTGTCAGGTCCGTGGAACTGGCTCACCTAAATGGAATGCAGCCAATAATTGTGTTATTAATCACACAATAAATATTTATTTTCCTTTAACAAAGAGAAGTCACTGCTAACACTCTAAGTACTTTACAGCCTAAAGTGCTGATATTTGTGACGGTAAATGTTGTTAGTTGAGAAGCTAGTATGATCTGGTAATGCTGCATTTGTGCAATGTTGACAAAAGAAGAGGAGGAACAGACATGGGAGCATCAATGCATTATTCCAAGATGGTTGCCCAAAGGCTAGCCTTGTAGTCACACCATATTTCGCCTTAATGATCTATTTTTATCATGTGATATATTTGTGAAAAAGTGAAAAAGTGAAGTGAAACCAGATACTAACAGTATATAACAATTTTTTGACTATGCAAATTGTTTGTTCTAACATTGGATATTATTTGGATTGAACTAAGACAGGTAGCTTTTTAGTTTGTTGACACTTCTTGTTCTTCTTGTCGCCAATTGGCAACATGCCGGAGCTGTCAGAAACTCTGAACTGAATCTCAATTACAACCAGGAGGCAGACTTTTTCTCACTCAGCTGCTCGGGGGTTACCATCTGGAGGATGTGGCATGAACACTGCATAAGCACAAGTTAGCTTTAACACCCAGTAACTGATGAGTAAACCGCGACCTCATGCTGTTTGCCCATTTTTTCATTTGTTTAATTTCTGATTATTTCTCTTAAGTTGCGGTTGCTACTAAGCTAAAGTAAATACATGTCACAAGTCGCAGTGGGTTCACACAGCTTGTTACATAGTTGGGACCACATGTCCCAATTCAGAAGGGGTCATGTGACCTGACACCACCACTTCCACCACAGACAGCTCGACGTTTCTATGGTGAAATGCTTGTGCTTAACTCAATCAATATCAATATGATTTGCATTCTTTCCAAACAATTACTGAACAAGCTGACTTGCTTTAAGGGTTGAATATGATTTATCAACATGAATGAAAGCTTTTCACCCAAATCTGTAATATATATTTTATTACTAATATGATTTTAAATTATGAGCTTGTTACACTTTAATAAGCCCATGTCATGGAACATTTGACTTTGAATCTGAGTCTCCACTGTGACTCTGGGTCTTGCTTGAAGAAATACTGTATTAGCCCACCCTTTGAACGGGCCACTCAAACAACTTCTGTTATGATATCATTTTGTCATAAACACATAATAGAATACAATTACAAACACATACTCATTTGTCACCCTGACTATTATATCAGTAAGGTGGCCAGCTGATCCCAGAGGTGTGCAGAAGAACTGCTTTAATCAGCACTGCAGTGTAAATAGCCCTCCATGTTTGCCCGACTGCTGCAGAAGAAAGCCTCTCATATTCTTCCAGCTCTGTTTGTCCTTCTCACTGTCCTTTATTTTATATAACTACTCAGTTATTTATTAAAATCATAGGCAGTAGATGCTGATCTGCATAATTTGACCCATTCCCATTTCTGGTGTCGACACTGGGTGAGCACTTCCTCGTTGCTGACATGCATGGGGTCAGTAGAGGTGACCATCCCAGAGTTTCATCAAATTAGCGACGTTTTTGATCTTCTGCCTTTCTACCATATGTGCATTGTGAATGTATATGTATTTATCCACTTGATTTACCAATCAGTCTATGATCCAACCCTCGCCCATGGTCATGAGTTTTGGGTAGAGCCAGAAAGAATGAGATTGCGGATATAAGAGGCCAAAACATGTCCTCCGTAGGGCAGTCGGGCTCAGCCTTAGAGACAGGGTGAGGAGCTTAGACGTCCGGAGCCAGCTCGGAGCAGAGGCGCTGCCCCTTTTTCGTCTAAAGAAGCCAGTTGAGGTGGTAAGGGCATCCGAGCAGGGGGCCTCCTGGGCGCCGTCCTTTGGAGGTTTTCTAGGTTGTTCCCATTGTTCGCTGAGAGATTATATATCTTGACTTGCTTGGCAACGCCTCTGGATCCCCCAGGAGGTGCTGCAAAACATTCCCAGGACCACCTTGCTTAGCCTGCGGCCACCATGTCCGGGCGCTGGATAAGCGGCGGAAGATGGATGGATGGATGGATGGTCAACCGACTGCAGATTGTTTTTCTTTGGACTGATTTTAACAACAAAACACAAACAAAAATGCTGTTTCGGGCCGGGGGCTGGCAGCACCAGTCGCGCCTACTACTGTCTTCCAGCAAATCACCTCTCCTTCTCCAGCAACCTTCGTGACTATGTTATTCTTACTGGAGTTGATAGCCTTTTCATTTATACTCATGAAACAAAAAGAGTTGTTTCATCCAACAGCTCAGTGAGCATCAGCTTCCCGAACACCTCGGAGACCTGATTTCAGTAGTTGAGTCAAGCTCCCTTCCCTCCACCCAGTGTGCACAGAACTGCCTTTTATTGACACGGCTTGAAAAAAAAAGAAAATCAAGTGATGTGAAGCAGTCAATCCCCCTCTCTACTCCCCCAGCTGAGGGGTCTGATTGTCTCATGAGCTCTGTTCTGTAAACAGACGTCCCTATGGAAGCCAGGCGGCCGGCGTCGGAGCAAAAATAAAACGAAGGCAGGAAAAAGAGCATCCCTGAGAGAACGGCTGGCTAAAAATACAGCCTCTCTGTACCTCTCCAAGGTCACTCTGTCATTTTGATTTGATTGGAACACAGCAGTCACAGCCATCTTCCTCCTGAGCCTCACTAACAAGCATGGCCAGCGATTGTTAGAAGGCCTTCCATATCTGAAGCAGTTATTCTCTTAGATTCATATTGCTTCCTTGCCTAAGACATAATGTATGTAATTTGTTGACCAAGGAAACTGGGGGAGAACCGATGTATTGAGCTGATTGAAGACTACTGCAGACTTTATCCCCTTTTTCAATCTAATACACTGTACATCTGTGTGTACAATTCAGCACAAACAGATTTCTTGTTTAAGGACTACTGATGTGGGGAATAATTTGCAGATTCCCTGCAGACTTTATCCCCTTTTCAGTCCTTTGTACATCTGTTATATAGAGGACAGAATTCTAAGGGAACAAACAAATGCTTCCCTGTAGATATCCCTGATGTTTGTTTACACTGGTGGCTGTTTGCTGTCTGATGATCATCAGCTGGAGGTCATAGTCTACCTAGAGCTTTATTACTAGTAACACATCACCTTGTAAATATATGACTCGTTTGCACAGTGACTCACTGTTGCCATAAAAGGATGCCTTTAGCATTTAAAAGCTATGATCTGTAAGTATTAGTAGAGAAAAGGGCTGCACATACCGGAAGAAAAATGAGCGAAGGCTTCGGAACCTGAAATGTAATTTTGGAGTGTCTGTTGAAGACAAACCTGTTTGGCGGACATATGCAGGACCCATTTGATCATAAGGCGGTACCGGATAGCATGTGCTGCACAATGACTCAGAAGCCCGCCGCTTATGGAAAACAGGGTTTTCATAGCTATTTCTCAGAGGTGTGATATATGTTGACTCAGGCATGTAAATTCTTGCATCTGGTGCGAGGGAAACACCCTGCAGGTTTCAGGAAATCCCTAAAAAAGCTGCTATCTTTGCTTTCTTTTTTTAAAAGGCATGTCAGCTTATTCGCGTGTGATGTGCGCAAAACTGGATACCATTTGGAAGGAGTGCGTATACTAAACATGTGCAGAGATATTCCCCCGTTTTATGCACGTGGGACATGATTCAGACACGTGTACACACACAATAATGCACACAAACACACACACACGCCAAATTGTCGCCAATGGACTGTATCTCATCAAGGCTGACATTAACAAAGCCAGCGCATGTAGTTTCAGAGGTGGAGTGATTGTGAGGTTCACTTGGAACATTACTTGGTTAATGTATCACAGCCTAAGTACCCTTGAGCAAGATTCCATGTATATTATCCTGGAGTAAAGACAGGTCCTGGAAAGTCTTTAACATTTGCTATAGTTACTGTGAGACAAAGCAAAAGGCAGTCTTCTCTTTCCATGTAAAATATCTATAGAACTGTGTACGTGCAATTTATGATTCCCCCTCTGTGACGACACCTGGCCACAAGTACAACAAAACACAACGTGATGCTCTGTGTGTAGGCAGGCCGGGAGGAGGGAAGCAAAGTTTCTGCATGGTAAGAAGACTTAGTCAGCCACCCCCGTGCAGCTTAGCCGGCTGATCGACACTAACTCACAGCTGCTGTTACTGCGTGCGCGGTTATGCTTGAGTTAAGTCAACCACACAAATAAAACATGTGAGATATGAAGTATAAAAAAAAAATAATAAAAAAAAAAGCCCCTCCACAGATGTTTGTTGCAGGGCTGAAAGAAGAACAGAGCCGGATATGTGACACGAAACTCAAAATCAGAAAGGGGAAGCAGGCTGTGAACAGCGTTGGATGGACTGAAAAAGTGAAACCAGGTCTGTGGGGTGGAGTTTTGAATATAGAATGTTTGCCAAACAGGCCATTAACCAATCTGACGGAGAGGTTTTTACTCTTAGAACAGAAACCAAAGATCAAACAGGTATCAATAGTCAAATTGGAAGTTATATCATCATAAATAAAATAGCTTTCAGCCCAAACCGCACAGTTTTCCCCTAAAGTTTCATTCTTTCTTATCATAATCATAATTCCTCTATTTCTCCCCATGTATTAAATCCACTTACTTAAGAGGATTTGGAAGATATTGTTGGCAAATACCATTTAATGCAGGGACTTTGCTGAATTGACCCCCACTCTGAATGGATAGTACTAGTGCATGTTCTGAATGGATGTGTGCTGTAGATAAATGGACAGGCAGGGACCCTGGCAGGAGAACACAGAGCAGGCAGATTCATGGCCAGACAGTAGAAATCTGTCAGCCTCCTGGCAACGTGAGAGGACACCTGGAGGTAATGCAAGCAGCCCTCCCCAACACGCACCTCCGCTCCCTCTCTTTCTCCTTCTCTCTCTCTCTCTATGTATCTCTCTGTCCCATCCCCCTCCTACCTCCTCTTCGTGACTCATCACCAGAACCTTAATCACCAATGAGTGGGCACTGCCTCCCCTTCCACCAAGTGGTAAAAACTGTGCCAGTACTCTGTTGCCCCCTGCTGGAGGCTGTGGTGCATTGCATTGAGAGCCACATGGCCAAGAGATTTGTGCTGCTTTTCATGAGAACAAAGTAGCTGCAATGAACTTCCTGTCTGCAATTTAAAGGAGCATTCCATCAATTTTACAAGTAAAGTCAATTTACTAATTACAGGGCGTACTGTTTAGCCAGTCAAGATTTTACAATGTCTTCTGTGGCTGTGGGGAAGCTTTGTACAGTCTGAAAAAGTAACCCTGACGATGTTACTTTGTCACTGTTGACATAATAATGTCATCAGGGTTATTTCAGATTAGGCTCAGAGACTATGTTAGTAACAGAAAACATTTGTTTCAAAATGGTGGCATGGAAAAAGACAAGCAACGTGGTTCTAACTAAAGACAACACAGAGATGGATCATGGGAAGTGTAGGATCTGGTGTTTTTGGAGTTTGACCTATACTAGGGATTAAATGTTCTTTTTCCAATCTGTTTTATGCAAATTCCCCAACTTTATGGAAGTGTGATTGCAGGAGAGCTATTTTAAGGACACTATGTATATATTTATATATGTATGTATGTATGTATTTTATTATCCTGTGCCACTTGGAACTGCTGAACAAGATAAAAGCTAAGTGACATATATTATCACTTGATGAATCAGAACCGGGTTTATTGCCATGTAGGTTTTCACATACAAGGAATTTGCTGTAGTGTATTGGTGCGTAACAAGTAGAGACAAGTAGTGCAAAAGTCAACATAAGAATAAATATTAAAAAGGAAAAGAAATATTTACAATACAGAATATGAAAAAATATTACAAAATATGTGCAATATATATATTTTTAAGATAAATATGAAATAACTGTGCAGGATGAGTAAGATGTGTTGTCCACAGGTGTGCGTTAATGTAACGTCTAGTGTCTATCGGTGGAGGGGATAAGGGTCCGTGTCAGTGGGGGACCCAGGCCTTGTTGATCAGGCCAGCTGCGGACGGGAGAAAAACTGTTTTTGTGGTGAGAGGTTTTGGTCCTGATGGACCGCAGCCTCCTGCCAGAGGGGAGAGTCTCAGACAGTTTGTGTCCGGTGTTGCCTCCGGGTCCTGGAGGCGTACAGGTCCTGGAGAGATGGCAGGTTGCAGCCAATCACCCTCTCTGCAGAGTGAATGATACGCTGCAGTCTGCCCTTGTCCTTGGCAGTAGCAGCATACCAGACGGTGATGGAGGAGGTGAGGATGGACTCGATGATGGCAGTGTAGAAGTTCACCATCATCATCTTTGGCAGGTTGAACTTCTTCAGCTGCCGCAATAATACATCCTCTGCTGTGCTTTCTTGGTGATGGAGCTGATGTTCAGCTCCCACTTGAGGTCCTGGGAGATGATGGAGTTTAGGAAGCGGACAGACTCCACAGTGTCCACTGGGGAGCCTCTCAGGGTGAGGGGGTGAGTGGGGCTGGGTCCTTCCTGAAGTCTACAACCATCTCCACTGTCTTGAAAGCGTTGAGCTCCAAGTTTTCTGTCCACACCAGGTCACCAGATGGTCAATCTCCCACCTGTAGGCAGACTCATCCCCACCAGAGATGAGCCCGATGAGGGTGGTGTTGTCTGCAAACTTCAGGAGCTTGACAGAATGGTGACTGGAGGTGCAGCTGTTGGTGTACAGGGAGAAGAGTAGAGGGCAAAGAACGCAGCCTTGAGGGGAACTGGTGCTGGTGATCCGGGAGTTTCCCCAGCTTCACGTGCTGCCTCCTGTTGGACAGGAAGTCTGTGATCCACCTGCAGGTGGAGTCAGGCACGCTCAGCTGGGAGAGCTGGTCCTGCAGCAGCACAGGGATGATGGTGTTGAAGGCAGAGCCGAAATCTACAAACAGGATCCTGGCGTAGTCCAGATGCTGGAGGATTAAGTGGAGGGCCAAGTTAACTACATCATCTACAGACCTGTTGGAGGCGAACTGCCTACCCCTGGACCCTCTGTCCAGGAGTGGGTATGTGATGGATTTGAGGTGGGACAACACAAGGCGCTTAAATTACTTCATCACCACAGAGTTCAGGAGACGCGTAGTTTCAAACTTAATGTAGCACTTTAGCTTGCTAAACCAGTGCAGTGTCATTAAGCATTTTTTTCATCTGTCTTTCTGAAAACTTTAAATGTTATCGTCTTAACCAACTTCTCAGAAGAATACGAGGTCCTTGAACAACTTGGTGCTTATTTTCACCAGCTAGTCACAAGTTTGTGTGTCTGGTTTTGGTGCTTCATAGGTAGCGAAAAGAGGGTTTATTAGCAGCCGGCTGCTCCTGGAAATGAGCCAAAAAAACAAAACAATGAGCTAAAAGAGGCTAACCTTGCTTCACTATGAGAAACACCTTTCACATTATACATAGTCATTTGATCCATTAGTCATATAAAAATGTTGATTAGTGCAGCTTTAAGGAAAGCCTTACTTAAGACACTTACTTGAGACTGGATGTATTGAGAGTAACAACTCTGCTGTGTGCATCTCAGCCAGCAGCGGATCAGCAGATGGGAATTCATCCAGTGGCAGATCCGGGGCTCTGGTGTTGTGAGCTGGACCTGCATCTGGAGTTCCCACAGGAGACGAGGAAGTGCTGGCTCGTGGGTTTTGTCTCGCTGATGAGCTTCAGGTTCTGCTTCATCTTGTGCTTCCGGCCCCTGGTCTGTGGCTGTAGTGATGCTATGATCGGATGCAGTGGATTGACAGACTTCTCAGACTTGGCTTCATGCACATATTGCTCCAGCTGCTGCACCTTACCAGTCCACATCTGGAACACATACAGCATGTCTTATTTACATATAACCATGTATTTTTAGACTAATAATAAGAAGACTTAGATTAATTGTGGATTTTCTCACCTGGACAACTGAATGATGACAGGGGCACCCAAGGGCCCCTCCTGCCTCATGTATATCTGTTGCGTCGATGATGCATTTTGCTGTAAAATTTTTGCTGGTTGACAACACAGCAAAACCATAACTTCAGGCCAACATGTGAGTTTTTACACATACAGTTAGTTGTCTGGAAGCCTATTGTGTGCGATTCACGGTGTGAAATGATAATAAGGGGGCGTCAGTGTGCTAAATAGATAAATGAACACGCAGAGGTTTGATAAATCATGAAGTCAAGGCTGATCAAAACAATGATCAATCAAAGCCACAAGGCATGGCGAGGGAGCAGCACTGCCACTACACTGATGATGACAAAGCTTATGAGTGTGTGCAAATATGCAGCAGTGAACCGAGCTTCTTACCTTTTCCTGCTGCGCTGCTGAAAGTCAACCTGATTTGAAAGTGTCTGTCTAAACTCTGGAACTCAAACAAGGCTGGGCAATATAGGCAACTGCCACAGAGCCCCTGACCCCAGAGGCCTTTCATTTTAAGTCAGTTAGTTTGTGATGATTTGATTAATTACCAAATTGTGAGGGAATATTCATTATTGAAACACATGATCAACTGAGATGAAAAGGAAGAATGTACCTTATATTCTGTTTGAGGTCCTGCAGAACCTGGACCATCTTCAAAAGCTCAAAAAAGCATACATAACTTTGTTTTATCAGCATGATACTTCAGAATTGCTTATAAACATGATTTTGTAGTCTATTTGGATTTCTGTGAATGGAGTTTTATAACTCTCCAACTGACCCCCAAAAATATGTTATGTCACTATGTAGGATAGTACACATTTCTCATTAAATGGCTTTTAGGAATAATATGTATTTGTTCATGCATGGCCTATTTAACACTCAAAACATTAAATATTTCCTTATATGGTGCAGTAGCAATGTTTTAAGGTAATTTTCGTATTTTGTCTCCTCCATCAAATATCAAGCCCATTTTATGCCATTTCAGAAGAATATTTAATTGGATTCTACCAACCCTGTCTCCTAAAAAATTTTGGGGGTTTTATTTCATTGTTTTTGGGGCATTTTATGCTTTTATTAGGAAACAAGGGAGCAAGAGAGTGAGACGCTAAAAAGATCCTGAATTCGAACTGGGCCATTGTAGTTCATGGTCACTTCTTTTTCTGCAGTATCCTCTTTTAGTGACTAAGGCATGATAAAACTCTTAAACAGAAATGTTTAGGCACTCACTGCACTTGGTTGAATATTGAAGTCCACAGTGAATTAAAACATGACACAAGACATAGTTATTTAATTAACATTAAAAAAGACACCACGATCATTGCCTTTTCTTAATTAAGGTGCTTTTGTTGCATAAACCTAGCCACACATGGGACTCACAAGGTCTGCGGTGGTATAGTCTTGTGGTTTGTATGCATACCCTCCACTCCGACCCCCTCCTCATGACAGTGACACAATGAGGTACAAAAATACAGCGCTTCCTAAATAAATAATAATAGATCAGCAAAAATTCTCCTCAAGTACTAGTGTATACACATAATTTGTAGGATGGATTGGTGTATTCCAGGATAAGAGTACTGGTTGATTTCTGGGGCTTAAGGCAAAATTTGATTAAGATTCCATGTGTGTTCTAGTCAGTAGTGTAGTTGAGGGGGTCAGTAGGGGCCCTAATCTGATTTTCGCCCCAGGGCCTCCTTGCAGGTTAATCCGGCCCTGCACCCAAAGTCTGATTTGCACACAAAAAGAGTTTAGCCTCATTTTCAAAGTTAATCTCTTTTTCCATGCCATTTACTAACTAAATAGTGGAATGCACACAAGCACATTTTCCCTGACTGAGGAAGTGAAGCACAACACTGAGCACAGTTTGCTGTGCAGCTGTAACACTTTCCCTGCAATCAACATTTTAAAAAAAGCATTACAAAAGCAGTGTAAGCACATTGTAAGTGCACGATAATCACTATAATCAGAGCATGATATCATGAAAACAATATCTAAGAGTGTTGAAGTAGAACTCTAGTCTATTTAATTAAACAACCACTTGAGGTCAGTGTTGTTCTAAGTTAAGAGCCATTTTTCCTCCTGGCTGTGTTGATGTCCTGAATGTGAGGTCAACACATGAGAACCCATCCAGTGACCTCGGTGAGGAGAGGCCATATGCTGCTTCAGCCTCAGAGGAGCCGGGGCCGAGATGATAATATGAGGCTATGCGCAAACAGTGACAATCTGATGATGCCCGAAACAAAGGCCCTCTGAAGCATGGAGTAATGTCAAGGCAATAGTTTCTATGCTCCTGAAATACAAAGGGAAACATTTCTTGCAGTAAACCAGCAGAAATTGTAACACAAACTGGATTTTAAAATTAAAAACAATTCAGAGGAAACACTGTAGCAGAGAGTTGCTGGAGGGCAGAAATGGATTACACCAAATGGTTTCATGTCAATTTTGAGTATTCATGTAAATAGGATTTCAAGCCAAATCTTCCATATGTGAGGATTTGGTTTTGTTTGTGGAACTGTTTAGAGCGGATGTGAACATGGTGAGAATAAGAGCTCTGATTTCACCATATTTTATTCTCTAATTTCTAGTAAATTAAATTATAGGTAAAAGGATCTATATTATATTGGAACTTTCTCAGGAAGACTCACTGGCTTATACTATTTAACCCATACCTACTGTAAGGGCTGCAGCTGCAATTTCATAAATCCAAATCCAGAGAGTTGTCACCCTGACTTTCTAAGTGGGGAAATATTAATATATCCCTTTTTGTTATATCTTTTTTTTTTTTTTGGTTTAAAATTAATCCAATTTAAAGATCTTTTGTCTAAAGAATATCAGATCAGTCTTCAAACCCCACCATGAATGACATATATGTAGAATATGTATGACAACACTGAGGACAGAACCTCCAAGTCAGCTGTACAGCCCTGTCTACTGTGTCATTTCTCTGCACATGACTATTTTCATTATTGATTCGTCTGTTGACTATTCTCTCTATTAATCAATTGACCGTTCGCTTGACCAGATTGAACAGATTTGATCAGCTGTAGCTAGCCTGCTGACGAAGCTTACATTAGCTGCATAGCTGCTCCGGCTGACTTTTTAATGTTTCCAACTTACTTACTGAAAATGAAAATCTTGTAAAAGGTGACCTAAATATTGGCGGTTACATACACATGATATTGTGCAAAATATTGTATGAGAAAAAAATATTTTCACTTAAAATGTACCAAGAAAAGGTTTTTCAGGATGAGGACTAACCTGTGTGTAATGTTAGCCGGGGTTGCTGGAATGTGAACTAGCACAAATCCTGCAAAGAGCAGGAGAGAGCTGCTGTAGTTCGATCACAATGTTCCCTTTAGGAGTAACGCTTCCAAAGGGAATATCATGAGTTACTACTGTATACCGGCCAGATAGCCAGACATGCTAACGTTAGAGCACATAAACACATTGTTTAATCAATTCCTTACTCTTTTGCTCTTGTGTTTCCAGTTCAGGGAAGACAAAACAAAAAGACTCAACCAAACTCTTCCAAACTCTTTAAGTGTCGAGTCCTACTACAGCCCTGTACACAAGGCCTCAGCATGGGGAGAAATCCACAGCTTGACAGACCTTTCATGACTAGTTGGTTATGGTTATTATAAGGTACTATTCAGCTTTCACATCAGGGAACCGGGCCCTGATCCAAGTACACTTGAACCCAGAGTCCAGTTCGTTTGATAAGTGTGAACACTGTGTACCGTACATGTGATGTCGGCTGCATTGTACGGGCTTGGGATATTTTCTACGCTGTAGCGGCAACATAAACAAATGTCACGTAGATGGTAACGCACGTTTACTTGGGTACGTAACAATATTACTAATGTGACAGCTCAGCGGCGGGGGAGTGGAGGTGTTGGGGGGGCAATCATACTCAGGCACGCCCTTAGTCTTTGAAATGTCAGAAAATAGTGAACAGTGCCCATCACAGTTTCCCAAAACCTAAGGTTGATATTCTGTCGATCGACTAATCGGTTAATCGGGTTCAGCACATCTGTTCCCAACAATAGGAGCCTGTACTCACAGCATGAGCAAGATCCAAATGGGGTGTATAGACATAAGTAGCCACTTTACAGGGAGTGTGAGGAGCGACTGTGAGGTCTTGGGACACGGGTTGGTGAGTTAGCTGACTCGGTGAGCCCTGGGCAGAGGGGAGTCGCTGACCCGTGGCCAGTCTTCCTCCAGCAGCAGCGCACCTCGCATATTATCACCCAAGTGAGTCATCAACCGCACGTCAACATCGCTGAGGTTCTTCATGCCAATCTTCCTATTGCTTTTTTAATCCCCCAGCGTGCCTCGTTTGAGCAATTGCCTCCCTCCCCCCTCTTCTTTCTCTCTCACTCTCTTTCACTTTATATCTTTCACACACACACGCACACACAAACACACACCCACACACACGCACACACACAATCCTCCCCTGTTTGCTTCCATCACATTCTGCTGAAAAATTTGGAGGTCTGCCAACAGTGTTACACTGCTGCTGTGTGTGAATGTGGCAAGTGTGTGTGTGTGTGTGTGTGTAGGTCTCTGTCTGCATGAGCGTGCATGAACAAGTGTGTATGTGCAGATGCAATAAGTGGGTGTGTATGTTCACCACAGTGTTTTTTGAAAACATGTGAATTCAATTGACGGCTGAAGGGAGGAATCATGAAAGAGGAGTGTGTGTGTGTGTGTGTGTGTGTGTGTGTGTGTGTGCATGCATGTATGTGTGTTTCAGGACAAATGGATGAATGGGCCGCTAGGTTCACTGCTTTTAGGGCCGTGTGTGTGTGTGTTAGTGTGTGTGTGTGGGGGGGGGGTGTAGATGAGCCAGAGTGAATGTGCTGAAAAGAGTGAAAGAATGTGAGAAAAGGAGGTATTGGATGGGTGTTGTCTTACATGCAACAACAGCACATTGCAGAAAGAGGCATTTTCAACCAATTTATTAATCCTTTTAGGCAATGTTCCCTGTTCAGAAATGCAAATTGAATCAATCTGAGTCTGACTTTTAAGACTTTCAAGTGGGATTTAATTAGAAGCCGAGGCGCACAGTTTTAATGAGAGAGGGGGTGGAGAGAGAAGGAGAGACAGAGAGGGAGAAAAACGGGGGGAGAAAGGAGGGGAGGGAGGTGGTGTTTTAATGCTATTCCTGCGGGATTGGGGTGAAGGACACATAAACCCGGCACTGACGGCTTTCTTAAAAAAGAAAATTCCATCGTTCCATCCGGCCATCTGTCCATCCGTCCCCGCTGCCCTTCACCTTCGACTCGGCTGTTTACGCCCAGGGAGGGGTTGGTGCTCGGGGTCTTGTTTGGTGACACTAAACAACGCCTGATCCACTCCAAACCCACACATCGCCCTCAGCAGAAAAAATCGCCCCACTTCCCCTGCCAGTGGTTCAGCTCTTCTGCATTCTCCATCTCTGAATCCTTTGTCCTTTTGTGTTGCTGTTATTTACTCCAATACCATTTCTCTTTCCTCCTCCTCCTCCTCCTTCCCCTTCTATCCCTTGCTGAGATTCTCTAACCCTCCTCATCATCCTCCCATCATTTTCCGAGCCCTAAGCTGACTGAGCCTCCCAAAGCCATCAGGTCTGATTGTCTGATCTCGAGGCATCGAGTCCGCCGGCTGAGATGAAAAATGAGGATTCCTCTCAGCCTCTATTTTTATTCTGTTTTCATTCTCTCTTTCATTCGTCTCTCCACGGCCTCCTCCTTTTTCTTTTCCCACCTCTCTTTCACACTCTCTATCACGCTTCCCCCTCGCGCACACACGCTCACACACCTCTCCATTGGCTCCTTCGTTCGCGTTTCTTCAGATTTTGTGGCCTTCCTCGAGCCTGCCAATCCCACCACATTCCTCCTCTCGTTCCTGCTCATTCCTGCCGTCTGTCCTCTGCTGGGTTGACTGGCAGCTGCACTGGCATGGGAAGATGAGAAGAGAACTGAGAAAGAGCAGGAGGCAGACATCACCGGGTAAGGCCTGGGTAAGTTAAAGTAAATACTTTGGACATACAGGGTACCGAGGAAATACTTGCTGGGTACCTATAAGTACAAGGGAAGAAGTACAGGGTATAAAGGAGAAACAAATGAGCATTTATTGGGAAAACTAGAATTGAATTACACTGTAAGTACTTTTTTAATGACCCAGTACATATCTAATGATTACAAGGTGCAAACAGGGCACCAGCAGACTTAGCCTATAAGTGCTTTCACAACAAAAATAATAAAAAAAAGAGCCAAACTATGTGTGGCACTTAGTTAAAAAAAATAAATAAATAATTATAATAAAATTATATAAAAATATACCCTGTAACTGCACTGTAATTACAGTAAAAAAAGGGGTGAACATTGGAACACTTTATTTTGCAGCCTGCAAAATGATTCCTGACTTGTAACCCAGCAATAACCCTACAGTACCCTTTAATTATCAAATAGGTACTCTGCAATTTAAAAATACTTAATACCTCTTAAAACAAAGTCGTTACCTGATTTATTCCCTCATACTTACTAACCTGTACCCAGTGAATATGTTATTGATACCCTGTATACGCTAAATAATTAGACAGTAATTTGCTGGATATAATCAACAGCCCTGTATGTACCATTTTATTACAGTGGTCAGTGGGGTTCTTTTAAAAGACTCTTCTCTCATACCACTGTCCCATTAAGCTTACTTTTGTTGATAAGACACTGTGTCTTTCAGTTTGATGTGACCTTGCAACTGATAATTACAGCCCAAGGATCCTCATAATGCCCTGCAAAATCAGTAATGCTTTATGGTAATGTTATTATTTTCTCAGTAGCGAGTAGTGTAACTAATTTATTTTTGATCCCTTTTTAAATATCACTTGAATTATTTTCCAAACTAAATCCCTGACCCCCCCACTTGTTTAGTTGTCCTCGTCATATTGAGCTCAAATAATGCGAAATGGATTCTTTGATTTGGCTGGGCACAGAATATGTGTGAACAGCGATGGACCATAAGAGAGACGACTGCCTCATAACTTTAATGTCTCGTGATTGGTCAGAACACTGCCAGTGAAAACTCGTACTAAACGAAAGGTCCATACTTTTTAGGGGTTGTTTGTGATATGGTTGAATATGAGATCAAAAAAGACAACATGACAACATCCACCATGATGTCTTAAATATGAACTGACTGAGAGCAATTTCGGGCTGGGAGGCCGAGCCAAAATCTTGTGTGGGGTCCCAGAAAGCATTGCTCCTGTCCTGGGTCGGTGGCGAGGTGAGGGGGGTTGAGGCGGGGGGGTGAGGCCGCCAGGTGTCAGTGTGGTAGATGAGCTGGTGGTGTGTAAGGAGCAAGTTGATGGAGTGTGTGAGGTCCAGTCTATCGCTGTCATTAATAACCCCGACAGGCTTGCCAGCACCTCGGATCCCCGTTCCCATACATAACCCTTGGAGCAGCCGCTGGGGCCCCTCCACTGGCCCCCAAGGAGACAAACACACACACACACACATACACACACACACACGCATCGGCAAACTGTTCTGACTACTGATGTTAACATGATAGAGAGGGGACATGCGTAGTGTGAAAAATAGCGCTTCACCGTGAGTGAAAGAATGTCTCAGCAGAAATACACGAGGTTATGGTCTTAGATATGTGGAGCTCGTACATATTTTTCCTTCCCATCACCGGGTCCATTCACCCGAGACAGACAAAAGAATAAAAATGTGAAGCAGCCTGGCAGAAGTGTCTGCTCTTGTCTTTGTCACAAAGCAACACTTTCTTTACTGTTCTTTACTAGCTTGCCCATGGTGAAAGTAACTCTTTAAAATCAAGATGCACTACGTACACAACGTCCTACGTCAAGTTGGCATTTGTCTCGCTCCGTTCTCTTGACAGTTAAATCTTATTTCACGCATCTGCTCTTAGCGTCGGGATGCTTGAACACTATTCAGGTCTTGCTGAACTCGGGTGACCCAGCCTTTGGAGTTGTAAACCCATTTATCTATGGGGGACAGTAAAGATATGGCAGAGGAAGGAGATGGACATCCAGAGGGAAGAGAGGATGAAGAGCTACTTCGTGGTTCCACAGCTCTCACTGATCATTGAATTTACACAGATACGCTTTTTAAAATGTATTTATTTTTCCAGCTACCGGCTTTGGTCAGTGGGAAGCTTCTCTTTTCGCTTAGCCGAGCACCTGTCCTTCAACGTATCAATAGGTACAGGGTGGGTGGGGGGGGACAGAGAAAAAGGGAAGGAAAGTGGTGCAGAGAATTGCTGATGCAAATGCAAATGGGAAAAGAGAAAGAAGAGTGTAAAGATGGAGTAAGGTGGCAACAGTGGAATGGCAGTGGGACCGTGTGTTTGTGCGGGAGGGGAAAAGGTCCTCTTCGATGGAGATGGGGAGATAAAGATAAAGATGGATAGAAGAGGAGGAGAGGGGGAGAGGCTGTAATGAATTAATGACTGTTCTCACAACTAGATGCCTCCTCTCTCCGGCTCAGACGCAGCCGATGAAATAATAAATAAACACATGAATAAGTGAAGAGGCCTGAATGAGACGGCACTCCGGAGGGGGAGAGGATGGGAGGTGGGTGGATGAGGGGGGAGAGAGGGGTGGTAAGGCGGATAGGCACGCGGTGAGCCTCTCTGGTGATTTGCTCCAACATCAAGCAGCTGGAGGTTACTGAAAAATTTAGCGATGCGCGGGGAGCCGGTGAATGCTAATAGTGCAGACTGACTCCCCCCCCCCCCATCCGCCCCGCCTGCACCGGCTCACTCCAGCACACTCCGACCACCTTCAGTCTCCGGTGACCTTGCTCCGCGGCGAGATCGAGCGGCCACCGGCATGCTAACGAGACACTGGCTTTGGGTTTCGCAGGGTTGCCAGACGCTGCGGGGCGCCAAGAGGGCAAGTAGGGGCGTCCACATGACATGTTAGCGGGGCCGGGGGCTGGATGGAGATGGGCAGGGTGCCACTCACCCAGGCCAGTGAGGTCTATCAGATTGTATTAGAGAGAGAAAGAGATTGCACTCGCAACAGGAAGGCTGTTAATGAGTGGTGTGGGACTTGAATACAACTTCCAAAAGCACACAAAGCAGATGCCCCTGCTGGACTGGTTCAAACAGTCATCCAGTTATAGAAATCCACAGTAGACTTAGTCAAAATGAATTTGGTTTATTACAACCTGGGTCATAATAGGGGTGTTGAGATTAACCGACACGCATCAAAAAACTAATACAAGAGTCTGAGATTCGCCCACGTCGATACACAACTACAGATCCAAATTCTACATGAAACCTGGGAAAAAAAGTCAATACAGCTGTTAAAAAGCTAGCTCGCTGTGCTCCCCATTTCACATACCTGCTTGGAGCCATCCACAACTTTACCACACTGATGGAAATGTCGGAACGCCGTTTCCAAGGCTGCCTGAAACTTTTACTTTGCATTTGCAGCCTTCAGAAAAAACACAGTAACTCAAAAAGGGGGGGACATGTCCGCCTTGACAGTAAGGTTATTGACAGGAGCAGCTAATGCTACTGCTCCCGGTTGACCCATGTGCTGTTTTAGTTAGAGACCCACTCAGCGTTATTAAAACGATCTTCACATACAGTGAGAATTTTGGTTAGAGTAGTTGCCCAATATTAACCACAGCGATCCTAGGAAACCCTTGTATGTTAATATAACTTTAGAAATGGAAGTTATTCTACAAAAGCCAGTGAGAAGAACTTAAAAGAACAATCCTAAATGATTCTCTGCAGAACTGTCTCAACGTCTTCCTATAGGAAACGTTTCTCAAAGCTTCCCAAAGATGATTATGCAACAGTACAAGCCTAAACCATTTCTGGACTAACCCTTTTTGTTGAGAGTGTAGGATTATTGAAGGGTAAGCAACCGTTACAAAGCACTAATGTATTTGGGCCAGTAAGCTCTCATCAGAGCGAGTGAACAGCTGATGACCCTTTGTGACGCTTGTGTCCCTTTCAATGAACCCTCTGCAGTGTAGGTAATCTGTCATTTCACTCTCATTTGCAGGATATGATGCCCTTTATTCCTCTTTGATGAAATGAAGGATTTCATTTTTTTTTTAGGTTTTTATAAGTGAGAAAGAAAGGCTGGTCAGGGGATTTATTTAGTTTTAATTTGAGATTTCCCCTCATTTCACCCTAATCTGTGTCAAGTAACACCCTTTTGTGGTAGGCCTGCTACTGCACATGACAGAACAGACGTTAAGAGACTTAACAAAGCTTTGACTTTAGAAGCTTTGTTTCAAGTTTTTTAGAGGGCCAAGGGTTGTGAAATTCTTACACCCATAGGAAACAATAAATTCACCAAAGACGGAGTTACAAGTATTCTATTTTTGAAGGCAGGTGAGGCGTATCTTAGGAGACTCTGTCCCCAGCTCTGGTCCTTCTGGCCCGTGGTCTCAGTCCCCCCAGCCGGGATGCTGACAGACTGGATGGGAGGCTCTGGGCGCCGGCGAGGAGTCCTGGTGACATGATTTACGGGCAGAGCTGCTGGGGTTGCTGGGCGACGTCTCGCTGCGGTCCCCCGCCACTATAATCGGAGCGCCACGTCCGGCTCCGAGGAGTCTGCCCAGGCTCACATCACCTCCTCCCCTCCTCTTACTTCTCCTCACCCCCTCCCCTGCCGGTCCAGCTCAACAATGCACTCCCTCCCACTTCCCTTCTTCTCCTCTTGCACCACTAAGGCATTGTGAGGCAGACGGAGGGAAGGCGGAGAGGCTTGCAACAATAGTTGCTGTGTGATGAGGGCCACTCCTTTGAGATGAAGACACTCTGATGCACATACAAAAACGCACTGGAGTATGCGCGCAGGCACACATGTGCACACAGACACAGATACGCACGCAAAACATAAAACAAAGAGCTACACCGGCACAATGGCGCTGCGTTGTCTTGCCTTCCACTGCGGCGTGGATTTATTGGCTTCTATGTGACGTGCAGATCCATCCCTCTTGTAAAAACGCATTGTCTGGACTCCTCAGAGCAGCAGCCCCAGCGTTCTGGCTCTCCACGTCGGAGCCTCAGCACCTCCACTGCTTTCCTCTCCGCCCACTATAATCAGTGGAGAGCGCCGGGAGAGACTTGGAGCCTGGCTGGCTGGCTCAACTCGCTCCAGAGTGCTGGCTGCGAGCGAGGTCATCTGTCCAGAGCACTGCGAGTCCCCGGGGAGAGAGAGGGAGAGGGATGCAAGGGGCTATTCCAGGAGCAGTGGAGGATAAGGAACACCCTGTCTTTAAGTTGCACTGGGCAAGGTTTTCCTGTAAAGACATATACTTATTTAACTTTCTCTTAAGTCCTTATATTGGTTGTAACCTCAGAATGCCTTTCAGTATTACAGTATGTTGTTCTACCACTGTAGCATCATGTGCCCTGCATAGCTTTCAAGAGATTCCTCACAGAACTGCGAATCAGATATGCTGTTATCTCTAGATAATAAGTTGTATTCTCAGGGGGAATTGCATTTGAAGCAGCATTTATCCAGCGGTTGAGGAAGTAAAAGTCCTGCATTGAAAATGTTAGTTAAATAAAAGTATAATAAGGAAAATCTACGTAAAGTATTAAAAGTACAAGTACTCAATGCAGAAGTGGGACTGTTGTACTATTATATATTCTATCATTAGATTATTATTCCTCATGCATCCATGTAAAAGCAGGATTTTACTGTTGGAGTTGATTGAGGTATGTAAGAAAATAGTAAGAAAATAGTGAGAAATACAATCACAATTACTCAGACCCCAACAGTCCAAACCTCAAAATTACTAAAAAAATACATTCAAATTATTTAAACAATTAAAAGGAAAAGCAGCAAATCTTCACATTTGTGAAGCTGGAACCGTGAACTGATTAACTGTTTAATTGACTAATCATCTCAGCTGCACTTGTATAAACTGTTGGGTAGTTTAGTTTAAAACAAAATATAATTTTATATGATCTTCGTTTGTTTTGTGTGCAAAAATCTTAATCTGTAAAGTAACTAAAGCTGTTGAGTAATTGTAGAGAAGTAAGAAGTACAATATTTTCCTCTGAGTAGAAAGTGGCATAGAAAGAAAAGACTCAAGTACAAGTATGTCAAATGTGTACTGAAGTACAGTACTTGAGTAAATGTACTAAGTTACATTCCACCACTACATTTAGTCACTGTGGGGCTCTAAAACCCTCCACTAAGGACCATCTTAGTAGAAGGGAACTCCTACAGGTGTGTGAGCTTCAGACAGAGGTGAAAATACATCAAGGAGGACATGAGTGAAAATATGAAGATTAAAAAAAAAAAAAGCTTTAAAAATGCCAATATCCACAACATGATATATCAGTCGGAATTTTATATTCAAGCCCGGTCGACAGTGACTGGCACTTCCTCCATATTTTAATGAGATCAGGGCCAGTATTGGCTAACCCGTATATCTCTCTGACCCACAGTTACGGCGTCCATTCATCAGACGGCTTGCATTTTCTCCAGCTGCGCCTGTGAAGCAGCCAGAGAGGCCGGGCAGGACTGTGATCTGCCATGCACAAATACGCCAGGCGGAGGAACGGGAAGGGAGAGGAGAGGAGAGAAGAGAGGAGCTGTGTCAGAGCTGTCTGCGCCGAGGCCTTCAGCACTGTCAACAACACAGAGCTCTGATGGAACCAGGCCGACTGCCGCTGCCTGCCGCTGGCGGAGGAGTGTGTGTGTATGTGTGTGTATGTGTGTGTGCGTGGGCGTGGGTGTGAGAAAGCAATGGAAGCAGAGAAAGAGGTTTTTTAAAGTTTTGATAGAAGGTTTGTCACCATGGAGCCTCTCATCGCTTTTCAAAGCCGACCAGTCGCTTCTCAGAGAATATAAACCCACTTTCTCTGCATTTTCTGAGCTTTATCGAAACTAGAAAGACCCCCCCCCCTCCCCCCACGGTTCCTCTTTATCATCAATCATCTCTCTTTCTCACACACACACAGACATAAATGCACACACATACTTAAACTGTGTTGGGAGCCCAAAGTGTTGAGGTAATGACTTACACATGTCCCTATTAAGGATCTGGCACATGGCGGGGAACTTTCCCACCCGTCCATAATTGATATTAATCCCTGCTCTCTGGAGTGGCTCGGGGGATTGGTCGGAGGAGACTTTAATGCACATACAATGGCACAGTCCTAGACCTTGGAGAGAAAAAAAAAAGAAAGAGAAAAGAAAGCTCTTTGAAAAAAGGCTGGAATAAATGGGATTAAACCTTGCCAGACAAAGAGTGGATGAGACAAAAAAAAATGACAGAATGGAAAAAAAATTTAGATGTGAATAGGACAGTAGATTAAAGTTAAGTCAAGAATTAAACTCTATACTCTTTGTACAAGAAATGTATTTAGTATCAGAATATAATCCTTTTTGTTACCATACAGGAAGGTAAAATAGCTCTCTATTAATTACTTTTTCCAATGAACCCTTGCAGAGAGCAGAATATAAAAGTTTTATACAACCAGTACCAAAGTCTCTCCTAAAAGGAAACTGTTTTGAAATACTACCTGGAATAAAATGCGACCAGTTTTCAATTGCATTCAATAAAGCACCATGGGAAATCTGTGTCAAGGATAACAAAATGTAATTGAGAACTTAAGCAAAGAGGAAGCAGATATCATCACTAAACATTCAGTTTAATAATCAAGGCAAGGTAGAAAAATGCAATCCTTGAAAATGATAATGAAGACATTTAATACCTGTAAGGGCTTTACTTTAAAGGATCAATTCACCCAAATGATAAAAACACATATTTTTACACATAGTTTCCTGTTTCCAACCAACAGTCAACATTCATTCTTGAACCTTTAAGTCTTTATTATTGTAACCATGAAATTCTACCTTGTTAACCTCACCAAGTTATTTTTCTGTCTTAACCTAACCAAAGCTTAAGCATAGTGTTTTCATTTTCCAACAATGATTTGTAGCGGTTGTTTCAAAAGGCCTTACGGATATTCTAATTTTGATTAAACTACATGATTATGATTCCATGTAAAACCACCAAAATCTAGTACAACAAACAAACTATTAAGAACTCAAATCAAATCAAAAAACTATTTTTTGGAGCATGTGTGAAACAGTTCCTTCCACGCTTTTTTCTAGGCCCTGTAAAGAACTCTTTTATCCTCCTCTCTACAGTCAATGAAGCACTCTTTATTGAACCTGAATGGTAGTTAGATAGAAAAGGGCAGAACAAATCTGAATTGATGGACTGGCATGTGCATCAAATGGTTTTACATTCATGCCGTGCTCTCCAAGTGAGGCCCGACCTGGCCTTAGAGTTCTCATCAGATCAAGAAGATATATATATATATATATAAACATACACATATATATATATATAGAAAAACAAATTCACAGATGCTGTGTGAACACACGTCACATGAAGAATCACACCGCTCTAGTAAATCAAACACTGTTATCACTGAATAATATCTGCAGTGTGACCTCCGTGACCTCAACAGCACCAGCATCCTCCGCTCAGACTGCTGGCCATGGGGCAGAAAGCACACAGCAGCCATTACATGGTCTACTGAAATGGGAAAAATAGCTCATTCTTGTGACAGGGTTTTTCTCAGAAGAAGGGGAAGTATGGGAGGCTGTTGCATTAAAACTTCCCCTCATTCCCTCCAAAACCCGTGGCAGGGAGCTGACGATGCCGAGGCTCCCCAAGGGCCCAGCCTCAGTTCCCAGCTGGGTGTCATACAAACCCTGGGGGTCTGCCTGAGTGGACGCCCATCTGCCCCCGCTGTGTGCCTGACAGGAGGGAGGGATGGATGGAGCAGTGGAAAGGTCTTACAGGGAGGTCACCCAAGACCTTGGAGCGGTAATCCTCAAAGAAGGATAAAAAAGTGAGAATAGCTGGTGATCCCCTCTTTAAGCACAACCTAATACTACAGATTAGATCATTTTCACTTAACTATTTTACGATCGCCCCAGGTAGGATTAGTAAAGTCGGGCTTGTGCAGAGATGCATGCTCAAAAGATTTGAGAACGGTGTATAGACATGTACAATTCAACTCGCAAATGGTTGTGACATCAGCACTACAAACAATGATTGTGTTTTCAGTAACAAGAAAAGACAGAATTCCTGAGCACATTTTTTAATAGGAGTTTGGGATAGAGGGTAGGACTGGAATAAATTGCAAATCCAGGATTTTCAACATAATTTTTTTCTCAAGCTTGTAAAAGTTGTAGCTTAAAAATATTAAAATTAATCAAAAATAATCTGGTTTTATAATAACAACAGAAACAAAAGTAAATGTACTTAAATCCTAGAAACGTATATTTAAAATTCTGCTTTATCCTGATTTTATAAATGTTTCTCTTTTTCCTCTTAAAGAACAGATCGACATTTTAGGAAATACGCTTTAATGGCGTGAATAAGATGAGAAGATTGTATCACTCTCAAGTTCATCTGCTTGAGCTAGGAGACAGCTTAGTTTAGAATAACGATTGATAACAGGGAAACATCAGCACATTCAAGTGTTACTAATTATTATGTTGTATCTCATTTGTTCAGTTGGAACACAACGGAAATGTAAAACTGACAAATCGTGGGTGTTTACGGGAAGTTACATGCTGTAACTGTTTCTATCGACCTCTGTCTTCTTTAAGGCTGAAACTGATGTCCTTGTGCTGGAATCATCAGAGTGGATATACAACAAAAATTTAGTTCCCTTGGGAAGAGGTTCCACATTTGCTAACTGTGCTGTCCTGGTTCTTGAAAAAACATTGTTAGCTGGGACAGTTTGTGGGTCGCAGACAAAACACCAGCCAGACGTCTATAGAGGATGCAGTCATATCTCACCTGGCAGCCATGATGCTTACTTACAGTTACAGGTTGGATACTGTTCCCAACACTTAAAGCAAAATAAACCCTTATGTATGATCTGATCATCAGCCCAGTATCCTAGGAATTAGGAACATCGGATAATTCTGCACCTAACAAGTTACGCTCAATGCCAATATTCACTGCCAGTGCAGGTGGTAGTGTGCCCTTTATATTAAGGTGTTCAGATTAAGATTGTGGGTGTCAGATGGGTGGCACATCTGTAAATAACGTCTGTATTAACTCCAAACCCAAACCATCCCTTAAAACTTAACCCAGTGTTTTAGTAGACTAACCCTAACCACACCTTAACCACTGTTTATTTGACATAACTACAAAGTTTCCCTGACCATACTGTTGCCTGACACGCAGATATTGTAGAAAAGCAAAGATTTCAAACATTGCTTGTCACTGATTGTAATCCTTGTTTTTGCAGAATCGCCAATATTAATGTTGTTGTCTGAAGATAGGATTGCCACACACACAGGACTTGGTAAAATCACAAGAAGAGAAGCCCTTAAGTGCAGTCAACTATTGGTCTTACTCCATCAGTTGTCTCTTAACAACACAGATGCAATCTTCAGGCTCGGGAGAGGCAACAGAGAGCCCGGCCGCATGTATCTGTACAAATAAATGCACCATTAAGATGTCACTATGCTTTAACTGAAGTGCTTGTCGGATTGTTGAACAGCACCTTTTCAACCTTGGAATTAGTGGGGGTGCTGCTTCTGAGAATTTCTGTAACTTAAATGTTAGCGACTGAGCTGCAAGACACTGGATGCAGGTTGTTTAACTTCAACTACGGTGGGTTTGAATTTAACAAAAAATTTAAAATGGAAAACAATATTAACTACATTAAGCCCTAAAAGAGGTAAACTAAACAGAACTCAAAATACAGCAAACTGAACTGCTACAGAACTGACTGACAAAATTGACCAAACTAATAACACATATGGAGAACATATATTCTCTCTGGCCAAACCATTTTAGAGACATGGGGGGTGGACAATCACAATTTAAGGACAAATAAACACCAGACAGACCTTTGCTTCGTATTCAATAATAACTATACAAGATATAAACAAAATAACTCTAAATTAAACTTCACTGCAAAATACCTTGCTGAAGCAGGCGTTTGGTGTGTTGACCAACCAAAATTACCTAAATGTGAGCACTCCATTCACAAATGATGTATGTCAAAAAATGCTACTAAAAATAAATGCAAAATCAAACTGTTTAGTTATATGAAAGTTACATGTAACTGAGTGTAAACTGAGGGCAAGTGGACATAATGTTCCTATGTGTTTCAGGAAGCTGGTGCAGCGATCACACCTTCCAAAACTAATAACCCGACAATCGCGCTCTTTACAAAGCAATTGGGAAAGTGTGCCGAGGTATGCAGGATTCAAATATTTCTCTCAGGCTCTCTTTTTAGTATTCAAAGTAAGACTTCCGAGTACAACACCACGGCGTGCCTTCAAGGAGACACTGTCCAAAAGTGTTGCTGTTGGCCCCAGTTTGCCTCTGTGAGTGTGGCCGTTAGGAACAAGCACTTTTTTCTTTCTACATGGTGGGAGGACACTTCTTCTGAACTCGTTTGTTTGAAGCATACCAAGGACTTTACAATTCTGCCTAAAAGAAACGGTCATTTCTTTTGTTTTTGTGTAATATACTGAAACAATACAATGAAGTTTAGTAGTTTACAAGTTGCCACTAACTGGGTTCTTTAGCCAAAAATAATGATCCACTAAGAAGTAAATGAAAGCCTAATTTGTTCACAGCACAATCAGTTTTAAACATACATAACCAACTACTAAATGTGACTGTAAGCACACAGGAAACAGCAGTAGCACCATGAATGAACGTGACTCATGATCTCTGTTTGATCCTCGGTTGCATTCTTATTTTTGTTTTTGTCTCCCACCAAGTAAATTCATTGTGCTCATTCATTCCTACACACTATAAAGGCTTTGCCACAGTTCTCCTAGCAACCGCAGAGAATTGACCGCGCTCATACACTAGCTAAATATATAACAGGTTGTCATGAAAGAAAGATTTACCTGAGCAAGTGGGGAACCAAACCACCATGGAAGTGCTGTTGCTAAGTTGCTGAAGGTTCAGTGGTTGTGTGGACTTTAGATAAGTTTACACTGACATGGGGGTGGGGGGTGGGGTGGGGGGTAAGTCGATAATGACCAGATTTTTGTATTAGGACGAACATTTCTTTCTGACTTGAGGTTTTTCATCATCCTGTTCCGTCTTATGGCCTGGCCTTGAAGATGGATGCACTGCTGGGAGCCCTGCTGTTTCTCACCGCGCTGATTGGACTTTAGCAATGACAACCCGACCGCTCAGTGGCCCACTGGCATCCCAGACTGATGCCTCAAAAACCATACAAACAAACACACACACACACACACACACACACACACACACACACACAAATTAATGCATTCAAATGTGTCTGTATTTGTGTGGATGTCGTGCTCATGCTGAGGATAAAAAGTGTGTCAGAGGTGGGTGTTTGTGTGAATATCCAATGTGTGTACATGTGTATGTGAGGGGAAAAAAGTGGGAGAGAACTACAAATTAAAGCAGAGCAACTTTTGCTATTTTTTTTAAGATATATATTTGAAAATTGAATCTTTGGAGTTTTGATCGGTGATGTAACAGGGGGTAAACTCACCTAATCTCAGTTCAGCCACATTTTCTGGCTGATGTAAATGTTAATGATGTAAATTCAGTGTACAACATGTTAAGCAGTATCACACTACATCACACTGATGTAAGTTATATCAAACGTCTTTTAAAACAAAAGCAAAAATGAAAAATATAACGAATGCTGCTGATGTTTATTGGATGGTATTTTGTTTATTTTATAGGTCACTGGTTTTATTAACTCCGGAGGAAATTAAAAACAAAACCAGGAAAAACGAAAATAGAATTAGTGATGAGAAGTACGGTTCCAGTTCTGAAATATACACTCTTCACCAGGGGTCCTACTTTTTGTATCTATAAATGTGTATTTTGCAAAAAAAATCTGTTTACGGATTCACACCAGAAGTAGGCGGAAGATGCACAGGAATTTGTCCGAAATCATCTAAACTAATTTCTGTCTGTTTTCTTTTTTACTGCCATTCTTACTTTTTATATATGTATAAGGTTATCTGCTCACAAAATCTACAAAATAACATAAAAACTGGCTGATGTACATAAATGAATCAAACATTAATGCATGAGCTGTATCAGTTGTAGCTGTAAACTGAGGCTAAACAAAAACTGTGTGACGGTACACACACACTCACACACATATATATAAAAACATATGATGATAAAAAACATAAAAAAGGTCCAGGTACAGTGTATCAGTCCAACGCTAATCACAACTAAAGCACTTATACCGTCTTCCTTCCCTCCCCTCCAGCTGAGGATTGAGACTGACCCAAGCTGTCAGGACCTCCCAAGATTTTGCCCGGCGGGTCAGGACCACATATCAGGGGCTAACAACTCAGAAGTCCTGTAGAGGCAGAGGAAAAAAATCTAAACCAGACCCTGCACTGAGCTGCTCTCTTCAGCATCAGCTCCAAATCACTCGGTCTTCAAAGGAGAGTAAGGGCTGTATATTCAATGTTTTGTGTAGTGAGCTTTAAGCTATTAAAAAGAGCTGAAAATAGAACAATAAATAACTTAAAGGCTTTTTTTAATAACAATCTAAAATTGTCATACATTTGGCATATTGTGCCCTCATGAAGTTGATAGCGAAGGTGTTAGCAAATTACCGGCTGTTTACAAATCCAGCAGACACGGAGCAGGCACTGACAACATGTTTTTATGTTATGGCTGGTAGACACCGAAAACTATCTGTTTTCAATTTTATTTTCACTTATTTTGTCTTAAATGTGTCCCCTGATTGTTCTTCTAAAGCATGTTATAAGCTGCTTTCAGGTAAAAAGCATATAAATAAAGGTTGATATCATGAGACACATTAGTTGAGAATGCAGCTTTTTTCATAAGATGGCTTCCAAACACACTTGTTCTATTATTTTTATGGCCCCTTGCTCTCCATTCTGATAATTAAAACTACTCGACCAATTTGGCTCTGCGTTCTGAGGAGTTTCACACCTTTATATATGCTGTATAAATGTGATAGTTGCCCACAGACTGCCTGCGCCCCCCCACCCCCACCTGTAGATTTTTCATCTTGGCGCCCTCTCCTCCATAACTACCTTGGCTCGTATCTCTGAATGCTTTTTTTCCGAGCGCGGTGCCTGCTCCCTCATTCACTAATCGGAGCTCACGGCCCTGCTGGTCCACAGTTAACCTCTAGGCACTTGGGAGATGCTCCTCCACCTCCTCTGCATATGGCCGTTGTGGATTTTGGGCAGCAGCCAGGGTGCCCCTCTCGCGTCCGCCCGCCTGCCCACCCGCCAAACGTTGGCCCCCGTACTGAGGCACAAAGGCATTTGTATGCCAGTTGTGTTTTGGAGAGGCCACTGGCTCTTTAAGACTGTGGGAAAGAGGGCATTTCTACACTGAAACAGCCCCATTTTCACACATTCCCGAGGAGGGCATATTGAGCTCATTATCATAGCTAACTACAATGGCTCTTTGTGCGGGATCTGGGATTTGGGACGGTGCCAGATATCCTCGGGTGCATGTGTAGATGCACATGTGTGACTCTTTCTTCATATTTTTTGTGTGTAAACTGAAACATAACGGATACATTCAATAATGCTTAATGTGAATTTTGATGTATTACAAGGTTATAATAAGATTTAAATCAAAGCAGAACAACATCAAGAAATGACATTCTCTTGTATGTAGTAAACAATTCAGCTCCATATATATTGCCCAATATATTTAGTACACTATGTTGTGAAAAAATTATAATCATGCACTCACTGTTTATTTATGGTTTATTTTGACAAATTATATTATCTCAAGGTCCACTTCCTAGCATTTTCAAGTGCTGAACTGACAAAAAATTCCATCCGCTGATGAAGACTGTGAGGTGTGGCTGAAAGCTCCATGACAAGCTTGTAAGTGGACCTTGAGTTAAAATTATTCACAATGCATTATGGCCCACAGGAAAGTGGCGGAGCAAAACAGGTGACGCTAGATCCCCGAGCTTCTCTCCGTTTTCTCTGCGCTGTGTCGTTTTGGCAAGCTATCAAACACATTAGCTCGGTTGCTAACGGGACCATAAGTTCAGTCAGTTTATTCACATTAGTGCCGTCGACTGTGGGGCAGCTTACACTTGGACAGAAGAGGTCAAAGAGAAGTGGACGGTGCCACTCAGCTAATGTGCCGTGACGGCTTCCTCCATTTTGGACTCCAAGGTCCGCATTGTCAAAATGGCTTGCTATTGGTCAACGCTGCACGTTAAAGTTGAACCACACGTTCAAAATGTGCGCAGATTTACGTCTTTCCCACAAGCAAACCTGACTTTAATTTCAACATTTCTGGTCCCATAACCAAAAAATGACCAAAAGCCCCAATCCCATTGGTTCCTTTTGGAGACAAAACTGTGCACAGTTATCTTGTTTTCAATTTCAACTCTGTGCCCTGAATGTATAGCAAGTTTTTAACAAACGCTACTAAAACATGAGAAAACATTGTATTTACAATAAGAAAATATAGAATATCACCAGATGTATCCTTTAAGAGAACCACTTAAAGGAAAGTGTTGAGCTTTTATGTTTGCAAAATCGTTAGCACTTGCCGGTGTTTGCAACCCTGGTGTGGTTGCATCTGTAATGTGGCAGGTATGTTTCAGTCAATGAGTGTGTGTATGGCAGTAGTTGTGATGATAGCAGGGGTGGGGGTGGTGGTGGGGGGGACTGTGTATTGTGTTACACAGGAACACATTAGCAGCCAGCCACTCTGAAAGTGGCGCGCTCGTTTCCTACTAGGATGCTCCCAGCAGCCACACTGATCGAAGCCGACATCAACAGCTTTCCCCCAGCTTCCCTGCCCTGCACACACACACACACACACACACACACACACACACAGCAGCAACAAAACATTTTCCACTACAAAAATGGCGACAGCACCAGAATCAATTGGAGTCTTCCTTCTCCGGTGACACCAGTGAAACAGAGCTGAGCAGAAGAAGTTATTACAACAGATGCAGCACAAGGCCATCATGTTTCACTATGTATTCCCATTCGCAGACTGAAAATAGAGACCCCCCAACCTGAACGTATCGCCAGTATCGTCTAGACCCCCGTCTCAGACTCTCTCGCGCCGCATGTGGCCAAACAGAAAGGGAGGGCGATTCTTCCTCTGCCGGGAAAAAGGTTAAAAGGGGCTGTCTTTCATCAGCTCATCATCCTCGACTCTTCCTGCATAATTTATGGGCTTGTTACTGTAATCAAAAATTCTTCTTTATTTTTTTTTTTTGGAGGGGGGTGGTTGGCAGATGCATGGTGGAGGCAATGCTCTCCCGCACAAACGGTTTCCCGTGAGCCCGGCCTTTTCATGTGAAATGAGATACTGCTGTGATGTCCCTCGGGTAAGTAGGCACACACACACAAAGTTGTGGAGGGAAAAACTCTGTGTACACATGCAGCACAATATCTCAAACTTCCCTCTACACTGCTCATGAATGTTAATGAGGGCATTATGTACAGACAGATTCACGCGCCTTAAACCAAGCTACAGCCTGTGATGGTGTTGGTTTACGAGGGTATTGTTGGCCACGTTAATTGATCATGAGGTCATGTCTTGTTTTTTTTTTTTATTTGTTGTTGCCTCCTTTATCTAGAACAGGTACACAGTTGCATCACACATCTCCTAACAACTTGTTCTTGCGCCATACAGTATAAAGAGATGGCTCTGAGAAGCGGTGATGACGCGATAAAAACACTACATTGAGTACGGAAGCAAAAATAATTACATTTTTATAAGATACTGAATACCACATTGTGAAATGCAGTTGGTAGTGAAACATTGAACATTTAAAACATTGAAATATTTTACTTCCAAACCATCTACCTGAATTTATGTGGTTTGATTTTTAAGTTTTGTAAATTTAGAGAGGTTTATTTTTTTGGATTTGCAGATTCAAACAAATTAAAACAAAGACAAATTCAAGCATCTGAGATGTTCAGTCTCTCATCAGAATTTGTCTTCTGCAGATTATGATTGACAAAATGTAAGCTAATGGGAAAGATGATCGATTCCATTCAGACTTGATTGCTTATTGTTTGGTGGCCCATATGTTCAAGTTTCAATATTTCATCTTAAATTTGGAATTTTACTATCTGAGCAACTCCTTTTTGAAATTGCACAATTTAGAAAAACGTTGACATTTAAAGTGGGGGATACAAACCATATAAATCCAGACATTTTCAAAATAAACATTATATATAAATTATTAATATAAAGTTATATAAAAGTGTTATTTATTTTTTCATTAAATTCAGTGGTATTTAAATTGCAACATCAACTATTACATAGGTTCTTTTTTAAGATAAGGTATTCAGTGGCAGATTCACATCTCTATGGCATTACTTTGGATCCATAGTTAAAGCATCACATTAGTTCAGGCAGAGCACTGAGGCCACGCATGCTATCAGGCGATTATTATCAGCCAACTCTTGCAATCAGCAATCATGTTTAAATAAGTTGCCATGGCAGTATTTATAAGTTGACAATGTCACACTCTCTTATCATTCGTGCTGCTGCTAATGCTGCTTATTCCCACCTGCTACGTGCTGCTGTTACTGGTTATGATGATTTTGAAAATGAGCTCTGGAAAAAGCTTTTTTTTTGTCAAATGTTAATATGTATCTAATAATTAGAAGTATGGCTGTCTAAAGAGGAGGTATATATAATGTTGGGCAACGCATTACTTAGCAATACATTACAATGATGTGATTACTTTTTAAAATAATGAGATGAGATTACTGTTTGAAATTTAATAATATTCAGTCCAGTAACACTCCAGTAACAGAGGCTAAGCACTGATGGTCAGTAAATTACTTTTGGATTTACATTTTTCAAGTGAAACTACATTGATACATGTAACAATGTATAAATAACAATAATAAAAAAAAATGTAAGTAACATTGTAAAGGTCCAGAAAAAGCTAGTAAGTGGGGGGATGAGAAATCACCAACATCCATCTATGGGTGTTTGAAAAGTGAATGTTTCATAAAAAAAAAGATCTAAAGAAATTGCATAAATATTGGACTACTATAAGCAATACAAATGAGCAATATTTAGCATTCTAAATATCATACTTACACATCTTATTTAAGAGTGTAATGTAAATTAAAAGTTGAGTTAATTTTATCAATGATTGGGGAATAATTGACTTAAAATAGATGACATTGCTCACTTTAATGGAGCCGGTCAAAAGTTAATTTATGAGTTTTGGATTCATCTTTATCTGTTTAATATTCTTTGTTGCAGTTTCATTTCAGTAGTTTACAATTTGTTTAAGGCAAGCAGCTAAATTAGCTCCAAACCAACCAATCACAAGCAAGATTACAGTTTCAAAATTCCACTCATGTTGCCTTTTTTTCAAAATAAGGGTACACTGTGATCATTTATTTCAAGATCAAATATAAGAATCCTCCACTGCTTTCATATATTTTCTGCAAATACAACTGTTGCCCTTGCTCTGTTAAAACTTTACTTTCTCATTCTTGCATTCTTCTGTCACTGCAACTGTGTGATACTGCTCCGGAGGACTGGATTCCTCTCTGCACTGCAGAACTGTCATGTCTGCCCCGCTGAGGGCGGGAACTCTCCAACATAACAGCTGGAATGGTGTGTGGTGCGAGCGAATGTGCTGCATAAAAACACGCATGTGGGTAGGAATGTTGGTACGCTGTGTTTACTGCGTGTGTGCGTGCGTGCGTACAGACGAAGCTGCCTAACGAGCGATGAACACACAGCCATCTCACACTATCGGAATCTTTAACCGCAGCCTTAAAATACTGTCCTGACAGTCACCGCCGGGAGGAGAGAGGAAGCTGTCGCCCACAGAAACCTGCGATCTGGCGTGATTCAACCACCGGTCATCCACCTCATCAAACCCCAGCCCATACCAGGGGTCTTGATAATGCAGCCTCTTTCCCGCGCGGCTACCGGCAAACCGACCTGAGAAGCTGGGCGATGAGTCTCCAGTCTGGCCAAACACATTCCTACCCAGCCACTAGGCTCTCCACCCTGTGGGCTGAAGGCCTGCAGCCCATTCCTGGGCTCTTCCTCTGTAGTTCTGGTAACTGACTGTGCACATGACAATAACGTGCAACATTTTTATCACAAGATAACAAACCTGCGCAGAGCCAGATGGAGAAATTAAGTGGTTGGACCTGCAAATAGTAATAGGATACAGCAACAGAGAAATATAACGCTGGCATTTAATGGAACTAAAAGTCATGAAACTTGAATTAAAATGTATTTTAAAAACAGCTGCATGGGCGGATTAACCTGATAGAGGGCCCTGGAGCAAGAATGGGTGGTTGGACCCCTACTGACATATAGTTGTACATTTCAAAGCCTAAATGGAAAAGATAATGATGCAAACATCTTTTCGATTTAATTGTCTGTAAGGTAGGTAGTTTTACCAGTAAGTATTTTGCACTATGTATTGTACATATTGAGATTAAGAAACTGTAAAAAGCAGAGCACTGCACCAAGTTCCTGGACTGCTCTCATTTTTGGTTCCCCAAGACTGCCTGCCCATATCCTGATCGACAGGGTTTTAGATCAATACACCTCCAGGATCCAAGGGCACACAGAGATCCAGAAACCAGGCGGTAGTGCTATGCCAGGAGTGCTACCTGGACCCAAGGTTATTTGATTTTGAAACTATATTTACTATACATAATGTGAACACAGTATCAAGGAGAATAAAGTCTTAAAACTAGACTTTGACACCAACCCAAGACAGGACCAGGAGATTAGGTAATAACACAAGGCCCACCACAGTTCATACTGAACTTTTATACAAGTTCCTACATTTTTAATGAAGCAAATTTCATTTTTTTTTTTTTAAAAATGACACAGTCAATCTGGGCATTTTAGGGCCTTTCAAGGGTCTTTGCCCACTACCCCTCTTTGCCAGATTGGTTATCCAGATTTGAACAACAAGCATGTGGAGAAGTGTTTATTCAGGCAATTCAAAGCAATAGTAGTTACTTGTTTTTTTTCCCCACTGTAGTTATGACTAACTTCATGTTGCCACTTACTGATGACTTTATGTTCAGGATCAGGCCACTCAGAATCACTTCAATTGATTTTTGATCAAGTTTTATATCCCTGATATTATTAGAAACAAAAATAATTAGCCAGAAATGAGACCCTATCTTAAATTTTAAACAGTATTTCAACACGCTCTTTTCTATCGAGTGATCCAAAAAAACCTTACAGAATCTCTCTCCTGGTGACTTCCAACAGGTGGGGACTCATGTGCACAGATAGGAGTCATTTTTATAATTTAAGAGAGTTGATGACTACTCTGAGACACCCGATGAATACATCTGAATTATCTCTTCTTCTCCTGCTCAAAAAGCCCAGAAAACAAAGTCTCTTCAGTTTGAGAAGCAAAATGCAGCTACTAATATGAACAATAACTCTAATGCTAAGTGTTTCCAATTACAACATAATTAAAATTTAATGAGAAATGGAATAGAAATTATTATACGAAAAGTAAAGCATGAAAGGGAACAGAAAAAGAAATATTTGCCTCCTGACCCCGTCCAGCTCAGATGGATCGCTGCGTTTATGGATGAAGACGCTTGTGGAGGAGTACTTCTTCTACTGTGGTGCTAACTTTTTTTTCCCTTGTCCTCCTGAAAACAGGTGCCGTCAGCGACGAATGGTAGAAACTTCAGAGGGAAGAGAGACTGAGGGGGAGATAAAGAGAGTGAAGAGGCCTTTGAGTAACAGCTCATCTTTTATTTGGCAACACTTCAAATGTAGCCCGTTTACCACGTCTAGACGAGACAGTTTTCACAGCCAGGGTAGGGTACTGTTTTCTTTTCTTTTTTTTTACCCAAGTATATAAAAGCTATTTACTGTAACAGCAGAAGACAGACATCTCTTTTAGTTTTCCTACCACAGACGTTCTACTTCTCCTCTACATCGCAGATGAGTTTGTCAGATGCATGCGTCCACCTCTCTTTCTCTCAGTCTAACCCTCCTCCTCCTCACGCTCTCTCTCTTCTAGCAGTCTGTTTGAAGCTGTGGGAGAAGTGAGACGATCTGATCCCGTTTGATGGATTTGAATGAGATCAGGGCTGAGACGATGTTCGTTTCTGGTGGCTGGGCTTCAGAGAGCAGGTCGTACAAAGGGACTTGTTCACGTTCCGCGGCCCTTTAAATTTGACAGTCAGTGCAGTGAGACCGCTTATGTGCTCTTAACTACTGCCACAAGCTTTTCATGTGGCTCTTCATGCTGTTTGGCCTGTTGAGAAACCCTGTATTAAAAGATGCAGTGTGCAGAGGAGACTTTGTTCTTCAAATATTTGTGGTTTTACATCAGGTGTATCTTAGCGGACCTGGAGACAATCCCAGCATCCCTCAAGTTCAACAAACGCTCTTAAATAATTAAAACAGAAAGTCACTATTTGTTATCGATAAGATGGAGTTTATTTGGAGAGGAGAGTATTTGACTTGAATTTTCACTTGTGATTTACCCAGAACTGATTCCACAGAGGCATTTGAGCAGATTCAACAAATGCATCAAGAAATGTTCTTATTTTAATGCTGGTTCTCAGTAGAGAGATGCAGTGTCCTATGGTGGTGAAAAGGCGGTTTAAAGGCTTGAGTTCATAACTTCACCTGGAGTAAAAAGTCATTTGGTGGTGTAACTGTGCCTGAGAGTGCTGGAACAGGTAGCTTCACCTGATCTGCCAGACCGTGAATGCACAAAGACGACCGCCTCTTCGTAGAGCTCTCTCTCCTGATTGGATAAAGTGGGGATGGAAAATCTATTTTCTGTTTACCGCGCAGCGGAGGGACCCATGTTATTGATCAAACTCTCTATTTATGTGATGCCTGTCGGAATGTAGAGATATTTAACACTTAGAATATATAATAGAACAACTCAAATTTTTCTGCATTGAGTACTTTAACTTTTAATACTTTAAGTACATTTTCCTATCATTAGTTGGAGTTGGTTGAGGTGGAACTCATTTTGAACCATTTTGTATCAGACTGCAACTAATTATTTTCATTCTTGATTAATCTGCTGATTATTTTCTCCATTAATCGATTGTTAGGTTTGTAAAAAATCTGAAAGTAGTGAGCAACGGTGTCACAATTACAGAGAGTCCAAAGTGACACCCTCACAATGCTCGTTGTGGCTAACCAACTGTCCAAACTTCAACATTATTACCAATACATTCAAATTATTAAAAATGGAAAAGCAGCAAAGCTTCACATTTGTGAAGCCGGAACCATGAAATGTTTTTCATGAAAAATGACAGAGGATTATCAAAATAGTTGCCAATTTTCTCTCAGTCGACTGATTCATTCATTGATTTATCATTTCAGCTATGCTTGTATATACTATTTTGGAGTTCAATTTGTAACAAAACACTAACATTTTTGCACATTAAACAGTTTATAATTTATAAAGTAAATCTGTTAGATAATTTTTGTGAAGTAAAAAATAAAGTACAAGTACCTTAAATCAAGCCCCCAGGACGCACTTTGAAGCCAATTTCCCCACCTATTTAGCTTGGCATATCGTTAGGCTCTCGATGGGCAGTTTAAACCAAAGATCACAATCCATGTTTTCTTCACCTTTGTCAAAATTTGGTGCCTACATTACCCATAAAGCATCTCCACTGGATTCACTCGACTGTCCAGATTCTGGTGTGTTACGCTAGTAGCAGCTAATGTAGCCTCCAGCAGAAATGAGCGGCGGGCTACAGAAGTCTGGTAAACTCCCTTCTTTCTTCACACCCTCAGATCTTTTTCCATTTTCAAACTTGTAGTCTTCAGGCCCAACAGATGCTGACTCGAGTGACATCACTTGAGGACATTTATCAGACTTCAAGCAGCTCCCTCTGGAGCCACAGAGGGCTTTGCAGGACTTTTACCACATACGCAGCAGTACCCCCCACCCCCTGGAGACAGACTTTGATGTGTAAAAGTGGAGTTCCCCCCTAAGAACAAAACATTGCCTTTTTCAGTCAAATGAATGCTTTGGGAACTTATGTCCAGAGTGTGGACTCAATACTTTTCTCATTCATTGTATCTGTTGTCCTGCCTGGCTTATACTGTCTATAGGGTGGGTTGTGCACACAATTACCTCTGTTTGATCATCAGGATTATCAGCTCCAGAGCACAGCCGACATTATACAGTGCTACTTTAACAACCTTGGGTCCTGCCCAAGTGTCCTTTAGCAACACACTGAGCAGATTAGCAGAGTGTGCAGCAGGTATGATGAGCACCTGCTCACTCTAAATCACCGAAGATAAGAGCATGAGCTGCAAAGCTTCAAGGCTAAATTGCAAACAGTAAAATATTGCCACACTGAGTGGTGGAGTGGAACTGTGTGTCCAAGCCGCAGGGAGTCCTTCTCCGCCTCGGTGGTGGGATCCTGGGCTTCTCTGATGACGGGGTGCGACTGTGGCTTCTGGGGAGTGTCTGGAATGGGTGCCATCTCCCTGCGGTGCTCCACAGAGGCCTGATGACGGGAAGAGAAGAGACATGTCACCGTCCTCAACCGGCCATTGGTTGACACGGGAGGACGGAGGACGAGGACGGGAGGTGGGTGGGAACGGAGGATGCATGGGAATAGCTTATTCTCTCCTCCACCGCCCAGCAGCACTGGCATATCACCAACGTTATGGCGGTAATTGATTCTCTCTGTGCCATTAGTCTCTGAGACAAAGATGCGCCAAAAAGAGGGGGTGCTGTCACTTAGAGGCTGGCATGGTGCCCAGCCACACACTCTCGCCAACACACAAATAGATACATGCAAAGATATACTCGTTTTACAGGCGCACACACATAGTTTTTCCCCACAGATGCAAAGTACCGTCGGTCTAATGTCAGCTGTCAAGGTCTGTTGAAGTGAGAGCACTGCTCATTTGCAAATAAGCCAAACAGCAACGGGATAGGGCGCAAATGTGGTTAATGCAGAACTTACACGCAGAAAAATCAAAGGGAATACAAATGACTGGTGATCGGATTTGACATTCTTCTCTTATACATGACATTATTCTGTTTGTGTTATGTTTGTGAGGTTACTGTGGTCGCGGCGGGAGCAGCATTCCTCCCAGAGACTCTCTCTCTCTTTCACACACACACACACACACCCCAACACACATACACACACACACACTTCCGCACATTGAATATAAAAAGAGAAGTCCCCAGACAAAGAGCAGGGCATGTCTTTATCTCATTAAAGTTAACGAGAGGCTGCTGTCTTCTGCCTGCAGACCAGCCGTAATCTGATACAGAAGGCCTTGCTGTGGGCATCAGGCCTCAGTGCCGTCACTACCAGCGCTGCGATGCCGTTATGACGCTCATCACCAAACGCGTCGCTGCCGTCGCCACCGACGCTCATTGTTGTCATAATGGCAATTCTCATCACAGCAGAAACCTCCACCGCGTCAGTGAATCGTCTTCGCATGAATGCCAAACATTGTACACCGTCACCATGGCAATTGTCTTTTGTTATCCTCTCCAATGCCATTTCTCGTCACCATGGCCACGGTACCTGCTTCACACTGAGGAGAAGAGGTGGAACAAAAGCAGGTGAAACCGAGTGCGCGCGCGCACACACACTCAAACACAAATGAGTGCGTGCACTGAATGCCAATTAACCAAAAGAAGGATAAGCTAGCGGAGACAATAGCAGCCCCCCTTCCCCCCCCAAAGTCAGTTACGAGCTAATTAAAGAACATATAGTATACAATCTAAGATCACTCAGATCTGTTTGCCCTCAGGCTCTGCGATCTGCTTGATAAGCGTTCTTGCACATCTCTGAAGTGAGCTCTGCATGTAGGGACTGGTGTAAAAGAAAGGGTGGCAGCCTTCCATCACTCCAGTAGAGTATAACCAGCCCTGCCTGACTTTATTCATCTCGCCTCTCAAGGCCTGCTACTACTTGGATGCTCATTTGGAGTCTGTAATTAATTGGAGCCTCTATGTTTTTTTTCTTCATCTATTTTTGTTTGGCTGTTGACCGACGTGTGGTCCTCTCACGCGCTCGTCTTCAGGTCGACGTGGCTCCCTAATTAAGACTCCAGAGGATGGCTAATTGCTGTTGCGTGCCTCTCGGCGGAGCAAGGGAGCCTTCTCCTGGCGCTGCCCGGAAAGAGCGCCCGAGCACTGAATTAAAGGGGCTTATGTAAGCTTGCGGTGAAACTATTAAACACCAACCAACTTTTCCTTGTGAGGAACTGCCACTTGTTTTAATGGGCCTCATTAAAAGTGCACATCACAGAGATCCAAACCACTCTCTCCAGCTTCACACGACAATGGGATAATGGTTCCTCCTCCATGCTGTCAGAGTCTAATCCTAAATATTGAACAGTGCTATTGCTCCCGCAGAACGATCCAAAATGGGCTGCGGCGTTCTTAAAAGGGAAGGATTCACATCATTTGTCTTTTTTGACAAGGGCCAGAGAGGAGCAAGTGAAGGAATAGATGGTGCTGAGCAGCTCAGGGTTGTTTATTGGGAGAGGTAAATGGAGAAATCTGGAGCGGAATGAAAATAGATCCTGCATCAAGCTGAAATATTGTTTTTATTTTTAAATATGCTTCTTTTGACAGGGCGAGATCAAATGCATTGTTTATTAGCAGACTGGCATGGTTGAGATCTGATTAAATGTCACATGGTAAATCCTCACATCTATCAATAGATACATCAGTCCACTTTAGTACTCCTACACTATACACTCTTACAAAACAGACTTAAAGACTGCTAGAATACAGCTGAAGTAAAGCTAAAATCTAATTTACATGACATTAAAGCTGCAATAATCAATATTTTTATATTACCAATGGATCAAGTGACTATGTGGAATGTGAAAGGTGTCACTTTCAGCTCATTGTTTTGGTTTTAAAAGCTGCAACTTTACTGTTTTGGTTCAGTCTCACTGCTTTTATCAACCCTGTTCCCAGCAGCATGCAGCTGCTTTTAGTGTAGAAGCTCTGGTAAACTCACTGTAATCCACCTGCTCAGCGCCAAACAGACAAAGTTAGCGATGAGCTGCCGAACATAGTGGAGCATTTAGCAGCTAAAGGAGCACATATTTCCCTCGGGAGTTGACGAGGGAATGTTGCTCTGTATCTGCTGGATGTGTAAATAAACACCTGCTAACATGTTTGCTATAGTAATTTTATAACATCATAATGTGTCAATGTTCTTTTAACAGCTTGTTCCGCTGCCCACTCGTGGTCAAATAAATAAATAATGCAGCTTTGAAACGAGCTCATGTAACTATTGCTGAACAGTGTCCCCTGTGGTCATAAGTGGTATTTAGAGCTGTCAGTTCTGCAGCTGTTTCTACCTAATGTTTGCCACTTTGAATTACTTGGTCAGACCAAATAAGGCTGTAGCAGTAAACTCCCAAGTGTATTGAATTGAGTAAGGGTTGGTTTTATTGCTTCTGAATTCACTTTTTGAAGAATGTTTGATTCCCCCCTTGGAAAACTTATATAGACCTACTTTAAGTGACAAATACCATCTTGAAATGGTTTGAAAGTTAGTCATTTGAAATTCTTTCTATTTATTATAAGTAAGAAACCTGTAACCTTACATTGACGGTAATAAAATAAAGTACAGTCCAAACAGTCCAAAGAAAAGACATGACAAGAGAGTATAGATTCTCTATGAGAGAGGAAATGAGGAAATGTAGCAGAAACAATTACTTAAGAGACACAATTAAGGCTCGAGCATAGCAAAGACCACTACCACAATGGGCGCTTCAGCAGATACCCTTGAAACATTCCTTCACTTCAAACACATAACTCATGCTTCTCATAGAAAAAAAAAAAAAAAAGCTCTGAGAAGAAAGAGATGGTGGGGAAAAAAACAAAAACAAATCAGGAAGAAGCTGGAAATGAGTCCAACTCATGCATAACTTCAAACACTCCATCTTCAAAGTTGCATAACATTAAAAACCAAGCCCACTCCGAGTTCTCAACATCAAAAACCAGCCAGCATCGAGGGGACACTGCCGAGCCTGCTGAGCCATGCCCTCACTCTGAGGCGCAACATGCACCCACCCTCCTCTTCATCTTTATCCTTTGTCGTCCCTTGCTATTGCCCTTGGGGTATTTGTTAGCACGGAGCAATACAGCATTATTGGTGAGGAGGGCCAGGTGGCAACACGCATAATGACTTGCCGCCCCGAGAGCAAGCAGACAGAACACAGAAATCCTCTGAATTCTTTCCACCAGAATTCCTTTTAGATCACATTTCTGTTTGTGTGTGAAAGCCTGTAATGACAAAGACTGAGGGGGTAAAGCAAAGGTTCCCAACCTTTACTGTGTGACGCACCCCCACAGTCCTGTTAGATGACCTCGGTTACCCCTGCATCAAAACCTTGCGTGAGGTGTTTATTTGAACTGATTTTTAACTGGATATTATTTAACACTATTGATTACATAAGTGGATATGGTTGCAATACCTTTTTCATACAGTAGTGGTTATATAATAATTGCAGGAAAAAAAAAAATATTATGGGTGCCAACCTGCCCTCCATTCAGGATTTATACATATCCAGAGTCAGAAAACAGCACCCATCACACCCTGGACACAACCTGTTCCTACTTCTTCCCTCTGGTGGGCGCTACAGAACACAGTACGCCCAGACAGAAGAAACGTATAGGTCGCAGCGTGGATTAAAAACACGGCAGAGGTGTAAAAACACACTGGTGTCTCCAAGTCTTCACTTGGCTTCCCCCCCTTCTTTGTCACTTTCAAATGCTCCTGATAAATTCTCCAATATACTGATAAACACATACAAAATCCCACCCACACGTTTAAACAGAAAAAGCTCTTCAGAAGCGCACCTTTCCACCCACATATGTTGACATACGCACATGAACAAACTGGTAATGTTCCATCAAAGCTTATAGCGCCCATTAAAACGCGGAGACAAACACGGAGCCACACGCATAGTTAACACCCACACACTCTTGAATGGCACGCCTTTCCATCACTGCAATTGCCAGTGACAGTGACAATCATGTACCCCACTCAATTACACCTGGCTAATTGTTGAGATGCCACATCACCATAGAGAGATTCACAAAGACATTTTATTAATTTATATTATACACAGCATATATCTAGATTTTGAAAGACAGTCCTCTGGTATATCTGAGAAAACATAGTAATGCAGTTTTGCATAAGCATGCACCACCCTCATGTAATCAGATAATGGATTATTTAAGCATCTGCTCTCACTGTGCAGTATAAACCAATGGAGATACAGTACACCCCCCCCAAACAAACATATTCTGTGCACAGTACACAGCACACACTTTGCCTGAAGGATTTTAATTTGAGATGCAGACTCCGGTGTCATAGTGAATGATATTAAAAGTCGTATCATGAATAAATCAGGAGACAGAGGACTCACCTCAGCAATGTGACAGATAAGCAAAGAGAAAACAGCACACAGGAGGAGACAGAGAGGGAGGGAGAGGAAAAGGTTCAGGTCTGACGGAGGAAAGACCGATAAATAAAGCCACGCATTTTAACAATACAATACAGACAGCAGCACTGTTTGATGTAGGCCATTAGTTTATGGCACTTCTTAACAAGGCTGTAATGACTTCACTGCTAAATGCACAACACACTTTTTTCCCCCTCTCTCTGTCATCTGATCACTCAAGAATGCTTTTTTTTCATGACTGTTTCAAAACAAGAGACATGTTCATAATGAAACCCCTCATTTGTAACAAATCACTCAGCCGCAACGTGAATAAAAAATTGACAATTTGTCAATTTGTCATGTCATTTTTGAACAGGACGGGATGTCACAGCGGGGGAGTGGTGCATCCACAATTTTTGAAGGGGCAAGGATTCATTCAAACCTGTCAACAATTCAAATCAAGAGGGAGCCCAGATGATGAAGTGATGTGTTGGTTTAGATGCTGTAAACATGGGAGACCTTGAAGGCGCTCTCTCTCTCACACCAGCAGTTGTTAGTGCTTGTGTTACTTCTTGACCTTGTCCTACTCTTAAGCACCACAGGCTTTTAGGAAAAGATAAAAGAAGCGGTTTGATTTTCTATGCAACTACTGCTTCTGCCATGGACTCTTAAGCTACAGCTGCACCTGAAGAACTGTGTCCACTTGCACAAGCAATATCCCACCTAAAGTAAATTCAATGCAGCCCAGGATTCCTAGGAATGACAACCCTGTTGGACAATTCTCCGCTTTACAGTTTATATCCAGTGCAAACATGTAGTGCCCCTAAGCATTAACTCTATAAAGTTTCAACTGTTCCTTTACAGCAGTTAAGTGTCACGACTGGGGAGAGCAACAAGGATACAGGGGATATGACCCAAAAGCGGATGACCGAGCTTGTGTAGTTTAAGGATTTATTTACAAAGGTAAGGCATAAAGTCTTACAGGACCATGAGGCAGGCAAGGGTCAAAAGTGGGAAGGCAGTCCAAAGCTGGCAAACAAGTCCAACAAGGAGCAGGCAGGAACCCTAAGTCCAGTAATCAGGCAGAGAAGGTCAAACGGGCAGGTCAGGGAGGCAGAAAACAATAACAGGTTAACAGAATACTGAGGCTAGAAAACAAAGGCACAAGGCTCATGGCAGCTTTAACAATTCAGCTGTTGAACAATGGAAGTGGACCAGTATATGTAGACTGAGGAGGGAATAAGATGCAGGTGAGGAGGTGGGCGGGGAAGGCCAGGCAAGCAGGTGAAGGAAGTGGGATCAGGTGTGTAGATGGGTGGGGCAGTCAGGTAATGGGGGAAAGGACAGAATGATTGAGGGCACCTGGTGGACAGCTCGAGGATGGCAGGTCTGAGGTAGAGGTCTTCACAGGGCCAAATATTCATGTCTGTACCCATGCAGAACCACGTAGCCTTCTCTCCTGTGCCTGGCTGTGACACATATAATCCATCCTCCATGCCAAGAAAGTTGGTCAAATACATCCAGGTAATTCTATTCTGCTGGTTGAAACAGCATGCTGTCACGGTGACGGATGACAAATGACAACGACTCGTTTAGACTCAGCCTTGCAGTTTTGTTGCATCTAGCATATTAAAGAAAGTTAAAAAGGGTACAGGTCCCAGGTTTTAGGGTTCTGGTGGACCCGTGAAGACCTTTCGTCTGGGGAATTGGAGGAAGTACATGGCCCGGGAGAAGTGAGCAGGGACTGGAGACAGGGACAGAGAGCAATGCAGAGGACTGAGGAGCAGATTGTGACAGTAACAATAATACAATCATTTTTGCAGGAAATACACTATATGGTCAACAAGGAAGTGAACACCCACTGGGACTAATTTTCATGAATCTAACTCTTTTTGCCACTTATACAGGGGAATTAAGCTGTAAACACAATATTGACAAGACCTGAGTTGCTATGGCATTTCACTGTTCTTTTAGCTCTGTTTTTGGTCTCTACCAATTTCTTAGAAAAATATCTGGCTCTTTAGCAGCTATATGCTCCTAAGTTCACCAGCTTGTTGAATGCTTGTGTGCTTGTCCCTGAAACAACATCTCTCACATTGCACGTAGTCGTATGAGATTTTGTTTATATAAAAATATTGATTAGTGCAGCTTTAAGTTTGAATGGGAAGGACACTGCTACAATGTTTTCATCTGCATCCAGGTTGGTGGTGGTTCCTTTCTGACCATAGCATCATAAAAAAAGTCTGTAAACCTGAAACAAAATGTTATTTGCTGAGTGTCTTTATTTTATTATCTTTCCATAATGTTTTATTTGAAATAAATTCTCCATTTGAAAACAGTTTGAAGTTACCACTGAAAAGGTGAGCGGGCTCACACTGCCTTAGGGAGCAACCTCAGGAAGAGTTTTATTCAAATGGAGACTTTGTCTTCTGAACACCCCCGCCCCCCCCCCACCCCCGTTGAGACCCACCCACCCAGAGCCATTCACGGGGGTCAGTGCGAAATCAGCCTGCTTATATCTGTACTGTGGGTGGGAGGCTGCATGTGATCTGCACTTCTGTCTATCTACCCAATAGGAGGGTCCACCACGTCAACCGGTGTCTGGTCTGTCTGGTGTGTGTAGGTGCACATACGTGTACATGAATATGCATGTGTACCTCTGTGTGTCTGTGCTGTGGTTACCTCTGAGGGAGAGACGGCAATGCTGTCGGCAGGTTAATCCAGCCCTCAGGCTAAGCATCAAACTTTCAGATCAGAGAATCAATAATTCAGACAGCAGCTTGTCAGGATCTATCACAGAACACAGACTGAGAGGCAGGCAGCGGCACAACAAAGGCACAGAGGTGATTTACAGCCTCATGCAACTCACACACATACAAATAAAGGTGGACGAGGACTCCCTGCGTAATTGCGCGCTGTTACACTCATATCACAGCAAAGGGTACACACGCGCAATGCTAAAAAGCAAGGAAACATGCACATACATAAATTCTCACACACAAAGAGGCACACCTTGACTTCAATCCCGAGAGATATTATAACATGTGTTTGATTGATGGTCAGAATCACTTTTTGATTCCCAAACCTCCAAATCCGAATTCATTCCTGACTAAGGCACGTCACAGATCCACTGCTGTGCTTAAGATCCACCAGCTAGTCCTTGAAGTACATACAACCCTATTAATATGGCCGTGGCACTGTTGTAAATCCCCTGCAAATCAGAGGAACATAGCAACAAACCATATCTGTTTAGTGTGCGTTGTGGGGGAGTGAGCTGGTAGGGGGTAAGAGAAATTGAGGGATATTTCTGCGTGTGGGTGTATAATGGCTATCAGAGGTGACTTTCAGTGGGATCAACTCAAAACACTCGCGCCCAAACACACAAACAACCTTTTTTTTCCCTCTTTCCTCGTACAGTCACAGACGCAGAACATTAGCTTCTACAGATAACCATATCAAATGATCATGCAGCAGCAACTAGCAGCCACTGTAAGTGTGTGTGTGTACGAGTGTCTATGTGTGTCTGCATGAGGCAGTCATAAAGTGAAAGTGCTGACGCTCAGAGACATTTTCTTGGAGCTGGGTGAGCCCCTGCAGGCCTGGTAACCTTGAGTTCCATGCCATGTGTGAACCACAGGCTGGTAGTGTAGCGCAAGTGTTTGCGTTGTGTGTATATAAAGTGGCAACCAATCACAGCTCGCCCTCACACCCACAGATCGTCTCTACATTGGCCACCTACCTTTTGGAGCGCGATTCTGACACAAAACTAAGGGTCTAATTCCCTTTTTCTTTAAATCCTTTTTTTGTCTCATCAAAGTTGAAAATAAAACATTACCAACCATTATGAATTGGGTGTCAATGAAATTGAACCTGACTTTAGTAGGGTTAGTGCATGAATGACAAAAACAATACATTTCCTTATCAATCTTCTTTATTATGGGAAATGTCAACACCCAATTTCATCACAATGTGTTATTGATGGTTTTATGTAAATAAATGCAGGAAATACTGGGCTGGTGCAGTTTTTTATGATTTGCGCACGTAGGGTGGGAATCTCACTTCTATTCTCAGTGTCTTGATTCAATTCAGAACTGAACTTTGATTCAAAATTGCTTCAATAAATAGAAAAAGAGGGCACTATGTACTCTAGCACACTCTGTGCCAAACCATTCCTTCTGTCTTTAGTCCATGGAATTGTTATATAAAAACAAAATAAAATCAAACAAAAAAAAAACAGGCTAACAAAGGTCACTGTCGGACCAAACCAATGAAGTAGAGCAAAGTGTGTGGGAGTAAGAACACCCTCACCTCTGCAACACACATCGCAGGGAAACCCATTGCTATCCAGAATTGCTGTGCGGGTGCAGATCTTTTAAAATGAGACAGACTCTAGAGTTTCCTCACGTCACTAGAGCATGCTGGACGTTCTGTAAAATGGTGCAGTGTGTGCATGTTTGTTGGAGCTGGGGTTTGGTGCTTCAGTTTGCTACTGTTAAGAGTCTGGGTGATGCTGTACGACGTTTCTACAGACTACTTGACCTTCACCTTGCAATGTTTGTTATTATGTCATTAAACGTAAAACTTTCCCAAATGTTTGCCTTTATTAATAATAAACTTTGGATGACCCCGGTGTGTGCATGCGGTACACCGTGTGGGGGCTGCAGTGCGCCCCTTTCTGTTCGGTCTACATAGCAATGAGAAACCATAACATTATTAACAAAGTACAAGAAAAATAATTTTTGGTATACGCAAAGCAATGCACAATTGTAGAAGAAAATAATCACAGTTCTCATGTGAATCAATTGTTCCCCACTCCTAATAGGCCCCTTAGTTCTAATAATCTTAATGTTACAATATACAATGATATTTTAGATAATAGTGTGTTTTCACCTTCCAACAGTTTGTGTTTGTCCCTTTCCTGCTTCAGCATGACAATGCCCCTGCGCACAAAGCCAGGTCCGTCAAAAAATGGTTTTCCAAGTTTGAGGTGGAAGAACGTGACTGGCCTGTACGGAGCCCTGACCTCAATCCTATCAGACACCTTTGGGATGAAGTGTGCCACAGACTCAGAGCCTAACCCTCTCCCAACATCAGTGTTGTACCTCATTTATGCTCTTGTATCTGAATGGGAGCAAATCCCTGTAGCCAGGTTCCCAAATCTGTTGGAAAGGAGAAGTGTCCACATACCTTTGGCCATTTAGTATAGTATTTTTTTAAATTGTTTTTTTTATTTGAAGAACTTTGACTTCATTCTGACTTTTAGTACTCAACCTGCCTAGACTTATAATAAAGAAAGTTAGCAGGAGAGACAAAGTGGGCAGAGCAGAGAGAGAGAGAGAGAGAGAGAGAGAGACCAGTCTGACCTCAAGAGGAGAGGCAGATAGAGAGATAAAAGTATAAAGAGGAATGAGAGACGAGATGGAGGATGCAAGAGAGGAAAAGGAAGGAACAGCCTGCCTGCTTCCTGTATTCATCTATATTTCACAGCACTTTCAATTAGTACCAGTGTGGCTGCAGAGCAGCCGAGAGAGATAAAGAGAGAGATGGAGAGAGAGAGGTTTGCTCCAGGTCACTGTGGCCTTGTAATGGCCTCTCCCTCTCTCTCTTTAAAGGTGTTTGCAAACATAAAGTGTGTTTGCTTTGGCCTGAAGCAGGGCCTGAGCTCTTGGTTTGTTACATCTACATATTTCTCAGGTTATTTTTAATGTGGCAAAATTTCAGGCACGCTGTAATTTATCAAGAGAGGCCACATGGAAGAAGTCTTTCCGTTCATTGGTTCGAAAATTTGGAAGAAGGGCTTTTTTTCTGGGTGGGGGGGGACTCAATCTACAACCTGGTGCAAGAGGTCATGTTCAAAGGACAAACAAACACAAATCTCTGAATATGATATTGAGACATGGTAGAAAATCATTTTAAATAACTTCAAAACTGTTTTGAGCTGATAGTAGAAATACTTTGTGCCCTGAGTTTACCTGATGCAGGTAGAAGTTCCTATCAGTTCTGAACTTTCATTTTGGTACATTTACAGCTTGATATGCACGGCATAATGTTTCCAGGTTGTCCGTCCGTCCATATATACGGGTCCATAGGTCTCATTCTTCTGAACACCTTGAGGGAAATTCTTTTGGCACTTAAACTCAGGATGAACTGATTCAATTTGGTGTGGAAGGTCAAAGGTCAATGTCAATGTGACCTCACAAAACATGTTTTTGGCAATAACTCAGGAATAAATGCATCAATTATGACAAAATATCCCACTAATGCCTAATAGGATAAAAGGATGAAGTGATGACATTTTATCAAAGGTCAACTTCACTGTGACGTCATAATGTTCTGAAAAATCAAAAAACTTTTCTGGCTGTTATTCAACGACATTACTTACGAACAGAAATGGAGATTGTGACCATATTTCACATTTGGTCGGATACTGAATTGGTGACACTAATCTAGCTGTGGTGATTGTATAGATTTTCTGTGCTGCCTGGCTGAAGATTTGTGTGTGACACATCCATGTTTGAGAATTTGCAGCTTATTTGCAGCAACATCCATATTTGAAGCATTGAGTCCTCTACTGTCATGGCTTCAACTTTGGGTTCAATCAAGTGATAATTTCCATTTCACCAAAAAATACACTTAATACCTTCTACTAAATGCATTCAAAGTCTTCACTTTATATATTATATGAGTCTGGACAGACATGCATGTAAACTGCAGGTTGACTGGTTGGCAGAGGCATACAGCCACGAGGCGGTAATTAAGCATTAATTTGACATTCATCCAGTCTTGAACTGGGAATATACCCATTTTTTCAAGAAATATTTTGACAAATTCACTTAATCAACTTTTATGTATGTGCGTTAAGTATGGAGCTGGAGCCAGTAGGAGGGCCTAGGCTAACTTAACATAAGGACTGGAAGCAGGGGGGTAAGAGCTAGCTTAACTCTTTCCAAATCTAAAAAGAAAAATGCCTACCAACACACTTGAAGCTGACTAATTAACATGTTGTATCTCTTTCGTTTATTTCCACATACAATGATAGAAACAACTATTTGCGGTTTTACTGGCGTGGTATATAAGCCGTAACTCCCCATAAAACCACAACTTGCTGTGGTCACATTTCTGTTTGTGTACGGCTCAACAAAAGAGATACAATGTGTTACCTAATGAACTTTAGAGATGTTGGGAGGCAGACTTTTTAAACTTTGCACGGAGTTAGACTAGCTGTTTCCCTGCTTTGAAGCTTTTGGCTAAGCTAAGCTTACAGCCTTCCAGCTCCAGCTTCATAATGTCACTAGATGTGCTAGTGGTATCAATCTGATCATCCAATTCTCGTCCTGAAAGTGAATCTGCGTATTTCCTTACTATTGTTCACATATTTGCCTCTATACTTTGTATGTTTTGGATGATTGAAAAGTGTATCCACTTGCTGATTAGGGCCAAATAATCCTTGGTCCTTAACAGATTATCTTCCTTGAGAGCTTTAGATTTTGGACAGCTAAACCCTTGAGGAGTTTACTGTATGGTTAATCAGCTGTGTTAGTTTCTCCTCAAAATTGTGTTCAGAGTTTGCTGCTCTCTTACGTCAGAGGCCCCAGCATTCATGGACTTAAGTTATGTATGGAGGACATGCACAATCAATGTAAACCTGATTTAATTGATTTTTGGGGCCACTTTGGGGCAGCACAAGATGTTGTAAACACAAAATTGACATATCACCCAAAACAATGTTAGCAAGCAGCTGCCTATTAACACAGCAAAAACCAGAGCAACATTTGCCTTCAATTAATTTTATGTTTCTGGTCGCCTGATGAATGTATCTAGCATTAGCACGAGCTCCTTAGAAATAGTTGCTAAATGCTAACTTTGCATATCTTTTCTTTAGTCTTGGGCAGGTAGTGTGCAGTGGTTCTTTCTCTAGCACCGTTCTATCAGAGCTTTTTTTGGTAGAAACAGTGATAGCGTTGAGAGTAAACCAAAACAATGAGCTGAAAGACACTAAAAAGCTCTGAAGAACTGAGAGGAACTGCAGTCGGGGGATTATTCTATGTGGGTTCATTACCACCAGCGTCATCTCTCTCATTGCACATAGCCATTTGATCCATCAACATAAAAATTCTTGATTATAGCAGCTTTAATAACAAGTATGCAATAACTGTTAAAACTTGTGGGCTGAGTTATTAGACAGCGCTCCATGTAGTTGGTCAGATCAGTCACACCAAGCACACCCAAACCTCTATCTCCGATTTGTGTGATTACTGTGTGCTGGTGGCCAGTCACGTCCCTTTAGAATCTGACACAACTGGTCTCAACCAACTAAATACAGAGGGGCCTGGTAGCCAAATGACAGGCTTGTTGTCAGAGCAGATCAGAGGTAGTGAGGCAGCGCTGATGCTGCCTCCATTGACCTGTCTGATGCTGCAGTTACTGGGTATGAGTCCTCAGCTGGGTACCACTAAGATCCAAGTCATCACTGAAATAAACTCATGTTGTTTTTGTTAGACTGCAACTCTGAAACAAAGTTAAGAACGTCAAGTTGAAACTTTTACTCCTGTGGAGATGGTTTCCTTGGAGAGAATAAACTGGTTAACAACCAAGACCAGAAAACACCCTTAGGGTTTGAGATGGACTACATGCTGGATGTTGAGCAATCAATTAGGACAAAGCTTTAATTTTACAATGAATCTTAGGTCAGTCAATTTGTGTTTGGGGACCAAGCTTCTTCACTTCATCTTCAGCAAGTAATGTTTCATCCAACCTTCATCTTTATTTTGTCTTTGAGTTATATTTAGAGCTCATTTCAATTTTTACTTTTCAAAAACAAAATATGCAAATCTCTCTGTATTTATTAGGCTTATTATAAAATGGGTCAAAATATCATAAAACCCAAAAATGATACAAAAAGACTTTCAAATTGCAGCCCAGACAAATTTTAGTTCATCCATTGTATCCATTGTTTCTATTTACTTAGGGACTCTCATAAGAGTCAGCTGTCAGTGTCGCAAGAGAGCTCCATTAATTTAAACGGCAGTGGTCAGTGTCCTCCTGCTGCTGAAAACATCACAACTTCAGGATGCAAAATTGTTCTGCTCCTTTTTTTAAAAAAATGCTGAAAACAATGCGACATAATCATATTTCAGTTGAGAGGTATGCTTCTTTCAAATGGAACTTGTGAGTTTTTGATGAAAGCTAGATGAGAGACTCATCCTCTGGGAACCCCGAATATTTATACCAGATTTCATGTCAGTCCATCCAACAGTTATTGAGACATTTCACTGAAAAACAAAGGTGTCAGTAGAGGAAAAGTCTGATATCCCTAAAATCTGTAGGATACATCACCTGTGGAACTTGGGTTATCTGTGCAAACTTCCATGGCAATCCATTCAATAGTTGTTGATATGTTCATAACTATGTGTCAGAACTCAAGAGCTATATGACATTTGCACTTACAGAGTCATGCGTACGGCAACAGTGGGACATTTATATGAAACTGTGACCATGACCTCATTTAATGGCACCAGTACGAACATCAAACATGGGACTGAAGACATGTGACTGAACAAGAATGCTTATTGAAAGACCTCTAAGTACTCTTTGGCCTTTTGGTGCAATGTTGGAAAACCACTGGAGCACTCAGTGTACTGGTTGGACTGGGGAGAAGGGGGAATTACGGGTGCAGCCGAGGAAAGACCATCGAGCAGCTGTTATCTGGCACCACCTGCTTCTCCGGGGAGCCGAGGCCCACGGAGAAGGGACGCCAGCCCCCAGGCATAACCCCGGGCGATGCATGTCGCCCATATGCCTGGCCTGCCACGGGGACTGGCGCGGCAGGGAAAGAATGACTCCAGTGTTTGGGGTTTAAACAGAGAGACACTGTCATGTCGGGCTACACTCTGGATGACAGCTCAGCTGACGCCAGGCCAGGTCAAACCCCGGCCACAGAGGATTGGCGCGGGTGGGGGGGTGCACCATTTGGATGTTTCTCACCGTTTGCTAAAAGTAGAGCCACGGGACACAGAGCAGAAGATGTGACTGCAGGGAATGGTGAGGAGTGACATGTCGGGAAATTAATTAACGCGCGGGAAAGGAGTGAAGCACCCAGAGCAGCCGTCTGAATCAATGGGGCTGTGTACTGCTGTCTTTGACCAGCCGTCCAACCCGCGGCGGTAAGCAGCATGTGAAAGTGTAATGAGACGTCTATCGCCCGGCTCAACGTCACCCTCTCTGTTTCTGTGATATGATAGCGCTGGCTGACACCTTGGGAATTGCAGAGAATTGCCCCTCTTACGAAAAAATAAGGGAGCAGAGGCTGGAGGCGGGGAGCGTTTTGGGAGAGATGATTCCTCTGATAGGTGCAATTTACCTGCCATCCATTCTAACACTCCTCCTGCTCTCTCCTCCTGCCTCGCAGGCTCAGGCTGATACTGCGGGTTTCCTCACACACCCAGTTTTAATCACAGCACCATGGAGAGGAATCGGCATTACTCACAGCGTTTTTGCGGCGTGTTCAACTTATGTCTTATGCAAGCTTCAGTTTGCCTACCACACACACACGGTGTTACACACACTGTGAATTATGGCCTGGAAAAAAAGTCTGTGAGTCTCTTTTTGTCTTCATCTTTGGTGCTAAGTGCTCATTGATGTGTTTTTTTTCCACTGTCTTTTCCAGGGATCATCAGTCAATCAAACAGTGGGGGCTTTAATGTTGATCGAGTGTTGGAGGCGCTCTTTTCTTTGTCTTTTCTGTTATGTTGACTATCTGCTCAAGCTACTCACTTCTACATAGTCTAAAGAAATGGAAAAATAATAAACACCATAAGCTACACTAATCAGTAGTTCTATATGAACAATGGGTCAGATGATTGAGTTATGTTAAAGGAGCCATTTAACAGTAAGGAGGTCACATGGAATCATGACCCAACTCTGCAATTCCCCTCGGCTCTAAAGACAGTTTTAGCATCCTGTGGTTGGTAAGGTACATCGCTCTCAAAAACCTAGTCCCAAGCAGCAGCCAAAAGTTCTGATAAACCTACTGTACCCTGCCTGTCCAGCACCTCACTCACAATCACCGATGGCAGCAAGCTGGTAAGTTTCAACTTGACTTTGAATACAATCCCACCATGTCTAAAATGAATCTGCGTGCCCTCACTGTGTCTGATATTATATTATTATATGCAGTAGGTGATATGAGGGGGGATTCCATCCCCCTTGTTCACAAAATGATCAAAATGCACCCTCCTCTCCATCCCCTGGTAGAAGAGCGCGTGCAGTCATATGAGGCGCCAAACTGGACAGAAGCCAAGCACAAAATGCGGAAACGAATGTACATGAGAGATGTTGAAGGACTGTTAAGGTGCGAGAGAGAGAACAAGTTATTATTGTGTGCGATTGGGTGCACTCCCGTCTAGCCAGACCCCTAGTTAAAAATGAACAAATCGCCTGCTGATCATATGATATTCTTTAGTCCTCTTTATTATGATGCAGTAAATTTGTTTGGTTGCGCTGTAAACAGACACACAAGTTACTCTTCTGTTCTTTTATAGCAGCTCAGGATGTGATGGTTTCGATACACATATAAATGTGAACCGAACTGTGGGACGTGTAACGCATTGCCATTACCAGTAACCACAGGTATCACCAAATTAACCAGGGATTACAATTTAAATTACAGCTCCATTAGTTCAATTAGTAATAGAGCTTAGTACTTTAGAATATGCAGGCTTTCTATAAAGGCTATGAAATGGTTTTACACCAGCAAATATTTGGATCATCACTCATAAAGATCTGAGGTTTGCAGTCACTTTAAAGCATCAAAATCTGAGCTGTGATGGTAGTTTGCGAGAGGTGATGATGTCACTCTTGTTTGCCCAGTTTGATCTTCGCTCCTCTCCGCTAACACTCCTCGCTCACAGCTTTTCCATCATCTGATATGGTGTTTCATTGATCTGTTTTCTCCCCCGCTTGTTTTGGCATCTCAACATGGAGTCAACAAGGAAAAGTCCCAGGGGCGGCAGAGAATGGCTGGAAGCAGGATCGCAGGGTTTCTGTGTGTGTGTTACAGGCCGAGACACTGTGCACACATGCAATCAACCGACACACAGTTTCACACCGCAGCAGTGACTTCCAGGTGAGAGGGAAGAGCTTGAATATTTTAAGAAAAGTGGTAATTTATGCAAACAGCTTTTCTTTCACAAATTATCATTTGCACTGGTTTTTCTTTTATGTGCTGGCCTGGCGTGACTATTTTTTCAGTTTTGTTCTAATAGTTATCCCATATTGATTGTTTGTATGTCCTTTCTACTGTATGTGTTGAAATGATTGTGTTTTTTTTATTATCTTTTATTATCTTAATGTTGTTCTTATAGTCTCCAAGTCCATTTTATACAAATTATTTTATTATTATATGTGTAAGCATGATGTATTGGGAGTTAATGACATTACAGATAGATAGATTCTGGGCTGACCATTCAGTAGATCTCTGAATGTGTTTGTATTTCGATTGTCTGTTGTCATACTTTGCACATGGTTTTGGAAACTCTGCATTAAGACAACTCAGCTCTGCTTTTTTTTTTTTTTTTTTTCTGATTTTGTCACTTTACACACAAAACTGGTCAGAAATGTGTTAAAATCCTTAAGGGTAAAAGACTTTTATACACTTTTTATACACACACTTTGATGAATTTTAACAACTTTATATAGTGGTGGGCCTTTTCATCTATAACAGTGATGATATGTTCTGTAATTAGCAACTATAGATAAATCAGTCCGATTAATGTAGTGGAGCATAAGGTATAATATTTCCCTCTGAAATGTAGTGGAAAATGAAAGGTACAAGTACAAGTACCTCAAAATTGTACAGTACAGTACTTGGGCAAATTCAATCAATTCAGATTTTTATGAATAGCACCATATCATGCAAAAGCAGTTGCTTTGCATAAAAGCAAAATAAAACATCCAAAAAATGCTCATAAACAGAAAAATTCATGCATACATACATACACACACATACAAACAGGCATATTGTACAAATAAGGTATGTTCATTTAAGAAAATGCTTGACTGAAAAGGAAGGTATTATAGTGTAGTTTTAAAAGAACACAGTGTTGGAGCAAAACTCGGATCAACAGGCAAACCGTTTCTTACAGTAGGTGCATAAATGCTGAATGCCATCTCACCAGACTTTAAAAATGCCAGAGGCTTATTCATATAAATGTAGGCTAGTTCATTTCCACCACTGACTTAGCGTAATGTCTGCTCTCTGGAATGGGCAGTTTATTTGACATGATTATGTCTAATTATGTGTCCCCCCCCACCCAATATGTCCGCTACTGTAGCCCGGTCTTCATGAATGCCAATTACAGAACTCATGTCTCCCTGTGTCAGAACCCTCTGTCATCCTTCTTCTCACTATAGGATTTCTTTTCTCATTTCCAACTTAACCAGCTTCATATTTACACCTTGGTGGAAATATTTGGTGGCGACAAATCACAGAGGAAGAACAACCTTGTGTGGTGCAACTGTTTTCACTTAGCAACGCATGAATCTCCACTCCATTAATTATTAAATTATAACTAGGCTAGGTTTGTGTTCACTAACACCTACGCCCACGCAACCCCGGAAAAGTAATGATGTCATGACAGGGTCTAATTGCCAGAATCTTCACATATCTCATCAACTCTTCCTCATCTGCATTCATTTTTAATAGCTCTTTAAGCCCTTTTTTTTTCATTTAGTCTCCACTCATTTCAATTAATTTATTTAACTGTATTATTCTTCACACTGAGAGCAAGTTGAGTGAAGAAGGAATGATGATGAGGGTTGCACTTTAAGCCCTCTTTACCTACATGTGTTATGCTAATTTACTTTATCTTTGTTTTGTTTTTTTTCCCGTGGATGAGACCAATAACATTAATAAAATATGAAATATATATCCTCATACCGAGTGACCCAGGCACATTTCCATGCAAGAAAAATCTGTTTTCAAGTCTTGGCCCTCCCCCACACATGTAACAATCAACTTCCAGAACAATTAGCATTCAGTATCAAATCTTCCACAGTGTGTACTAAGCCCGAGCTGCGAATCACTGAGGGGATAATTGTTGCCTTGCGGTGGTTTGAAGTTGCTCGCTGACTGACTGACTGACACCGATACATACACATACATGAACGGTAATTACTAACAAGCACATAAAGACACATAAAGAGTGAGTGACACTGATAATTAACACACGTGCAACACATGCACTCCTCTGTCTTGTGCCTTTCAGAGGGGCCTGTGTGCACCCCAGTCAGAATAATCCATCTCCATCGTGTCGACACAGCGCTCCGTCTCTGAGATTGTCACACTCGCTAATTACTCTTTAAGATAATCAGCCTGTGTGGCTGGAGATGCCGCTCCCCTCCGTGGCTCCGTCTTCTCGGGGAATGAGAGGTTTAATCTGTGGCGAGATCAGAGCTACCGGCAGCAGGAGGAGGAGGAGGGGATGGGAGGCGGATGGAGGGAGGCGGGTGGAAATGAGAGGGAATTTGGGCATCTTAACAAACTCTTAATTACGTTCTCTATCCTCCGCTGGTGGCAGGCGTAAATGGCGGTCCCCGGGGAGCCTCTGATCCACTTTCTGATCTGCGGAATTCACAGCCGAGCTGCTGATCAAAAAGATGGAGCGGCCTAGATGCTTCAAACACATGGGACCTTTTTCCAACGTGGGACTCGTAGCTTGTCATTGAGCGGAAGTTTGAATTGTCGAAATTCATGCTCAAAAAAGAAAAAAAGAAATGCTCAGCTCCCTTCACAGACAGGAAAAAAAGAATTTGAAGAGAAACAGGGAGTGTTCAATGGCTCCATGAATTGATAATGAGCATCCATGCAACGTGCTGAAGGCGTTTGTCCCATATATGAGGCAGAATTCATTGGAGATGACCTCCACCCACGTTCTTGCTGTTCTAATATACCAGGCACAGCTTTGATGTTGGCCATCAGCTGAATCCCTGGGGAGGCTCTGCTGTAATAAACCACAGCAGTGAGCGCGCTTCGCCAGCAGGAAGTCCCATCAGCCTGTCCCAGTGGCTCTCTGGGAGCTGCATGGGGTCAGGAGGCCACGGAGATCGGATCACGACACGCGGTTGTACGGTGTGCCCGCTGGCCTCCAGCGTTACACTTTGCATCCTTTGTGGATGAGAAATTAAATATAAAGCACAGAAGTTGAGACAATTATCCTTGTCTTTGGGCTCACAGAATCTTTCATGCCATGGCCATGAAGGAAAGTAGTTTCTTCTGGTAGGTGTCCATTAAGATTGCAGAGCAGCACACATTAAACAAAGCCCTGGAGCACAGTTTGACCACCAGCATAAATAAATGCACAAGGTACATTAAACTGCAAGTAACCATAGCAACAATACTTCGGTTTGATAACTCTCAGTGAAATGGACCTACACTAACCATCAGTTAAACCCACCACAAACACACTTTGAAAATGGTTTATGATTTGAAGCCAACCTACTGTGTTTTATTTTCCTAAGTTGCCATGACATTAAACCTGATAATAATAATAATAATATGTAATATATATTACAATATTTTCTGTAGTTAGGATGACCCTATATTGCTATTCTGTAACACACTGTAATGTGATGGGTGAAATCACTGTAAGGCTCAGACACTGTTTTCACTGATGTGAAAAAGGGCTACATTCTTGTTTTAAAGTGTAATAATGTGCAAGTGTAATAGCTTTCATATCATTTCATATTTACTCACAAATTTTTTTTTGTCCAACTTCAAAAGAACAATTGGATTCACACACGCCTAAAACAAGATGTTTTGAGTTGAAAGTTGGCATGGAGAGCCACGCTATGGACAGCGTGTGTCTCATGTGGTGTACAAAAACAGTTTTGTGCAGTAATATTGAGGTAAGTGTACTGAAGTTGTAGCTTTTCATTAAAAATGGCATATTACCAGCGAGCATTATACATCTCTTTATGTGTTTGGAATTCAGTGCAAAATCATTGCCAACAGTCTGTGCAGAGGCAGTTGCTAACAGAAAAGTTGTTAGGATTTCTTTTTTTTTAAATGAGCCTGTCAAGTACAGCAGTGCTCTCACAAAACTCTATAAATCAAAGGGTTAGGTTGAGGTATTGCTGTTGGTTAGAGATGGTTACATCTACATAGGTACAGTAGAAGCCTAGAAATGGTTTACTGAGGTTGTAATGGCCTGGCAGTAAAATGTGTCTAATACACCAGTTTATTCTTCTGCATTGTATAGATGAAAAATATACAACAAATGAACTCTGAAATGAAAACTCCTCATTTCAAATGTAAAACCATTTGCTTCTATTTGCCACTGATATCTTTGCACAGAGAATAAGGTGGATTTTATTTGACCTTGATTTGCAGCATTGGGTTCAAATTGGATTATTGTATTTTTTTTTATTATATTTTTTCCATTTGATCATTTTTCTTGAAATATTGCAAGAAGTGGATAAACTTGCAAGGGATTGGCTGAATTTGCATTGATATATGCACTGCTTATGTATATGTGTATGTTTATGTGGTGTAATTCCCTTTGGTGCAGCTCCTGTTAGCCGTCCCCCGGCTGAAGTCAGGTCGCCTGGGTGACTGTCCGAAGGAGGGATAGTCCCAGGCAGAGACCTACGGTTCACCACCAACCCCTTCATGTTTCGAATAGATTCTCCCCCCTCAGCGACTCACCTGCTGAGAAACACACTCTGGTAATTGGCAGCTAAATCCTCAGAAATGTGAAATTAGCGACACCAGCGGCCATAGTTAGGTGTATCCACAGGGCCAGAGCGGGCGACGTTGAGTCAAACCTAAAACTGCTGGCAAAAAGTAAACGTAAATACTGTAAGATCGTAATCCACGTCGGCGGTAATGACTCCCGATTACGCTAATCGGAAGTCACCAAAATTAATGTGGAGTCGGTGTGTAACTACGCAAAGACAATGTCGGACTCCGTAGTTTTCTCTGGAGCCCTGCCAAATGTGACCAGTGATGACATGTATAGCCGCATGTCGTCATTCAACCGCTGGTTGTCGAGGTGGTGTCCAGCAAACGATGTGGGCTTCGTAGATAATTGGATCACATTCTGGGGGAGACCTGGTCTGATGAGGAGAGACGGCATTCATCCTACTTTGGATGGTGCAGCTCTCATAGCCAGAAATTTGACCAAGTTTATTAGTGGACCCACACCGTGACAATACAGAGTTCAGACCAGAAAGCAGAGCTGCAGTCCTACACGCTTCTCTGTGCTTCCATTAGAGCGGTTACCCACCCAAAACCCCGTAAAAAATCCCATAGAGACTGTGTCTGTCCCCCGAACACTTCATTTAATTAATTAAAATTCAAACAGAAGAGGAGTTACTCGTAAAAACTTAATAAAAATTAAAACTACCAGTGTAGTGGTACAACCAAATAAGAGAATTAAATGTGGACTCTTAAACATTAGATCTCTGTCCTCTAAAGCTGTGTTAGTCAATGATTTAATATCTGACTATCATATGGATATATTTTGTCTAACTGAAACTTGGCTGTGTCAGGAAGAATATGTTAGCCTGAATGAGTCCACTCCTCCTAGTCATATTAATACTCACATTCCTCGAGGCACTGGCCGAGGAGGTGGAGTTGCAGCCATCTTCGACTCTAGCTTATTAATCAACCCTAAACCTAAACTTAATTTTAACTCATTCGAAAGTCTTGTTCTTAGTCTTTCACACCCAATGTGGAAAACTGTACAGCCAATTCTATTTGTCATAGTGTACCGTGCTCCTGGTCCGTATTCTGAATTTTTAGCAGAATTCTCAGAGTTTTTAACAAGTTCAGTCCTCAAAACAGTTAAAGTCATTATTGTAGGTGATTTCAATATTCACGTGGACGTAGATAATGATAGCCTTAGTTCTGCATTTATCTCACTATTAGATTCGATTGGTTTCTGTCAGTGTAAACAAACCCACTCATTGTTTTAACCATACCCTCAATCTTGTTCTGTCATATGGAATTGAAATGATGGTAAAATTCTAACTATTAGAGAAAAAATGCATCATCTTGTGCTCTCAGCCAGTTCAGATACATCTTCGAGTACAGGAACCTTTAGGAACCTCAGAAGCAGCTGTAGAACCAGATTTATATTTAGACTGTTTTTCTGCAATTGACCTTTACCAACTAACTTCAATGATTTTTTCGTCTAAACCATCAGCCTGCCTCTTAGACCCCATCCCAACTAGGCTGCTTAAAGAAGTTCTACCCTTAGTTAGCACTTCTTTACTAGACCTGATCAATCTGTCTTTATTAACAGGCTATGTACCACAGTCCTTCAGAGTAGCTGTAATTAAACCTCTTCTTAAAAAGCCTATGTTTGATCCAGGGGTTTTAGCCAATTATAGACCTATATCTAACCTTCCCTTTCTCTCCAAAATCCTTGAGAAAGCATTCATCAATCAGTTATGTGACTTTCTAAACAGCAATAGTTTATTTGAGGATTTTCAGTCAGGATTTAGGGAATATCATAGCACAGAGACAGCACTGGTGAAAGTGACAAACGACCTTTTGATTGCGTCAGACAAAGGATTTGTCTCTGTACTTGTTCTGTTAAATCTTAGTGCCGCTTTCGATACCATTGACCATTGTATCCTATTACAGAGACTGGAGCATTTGATTGGCATCAAAGGACCCGCACTAAGCTGGTTTCAGTCGTATTTATCAGATAGATTTCAGTTTGTCCATGTAAATGATGAATCCTCCGTGCACACGGAAGTTAGTCACAGAGTTCTACAAGGTTCAGTGCTCGGACCACTTTTATTTACCTTGTATATGCTTCCTTTAGGCAATATTATTAGGAAACACTCCAAAAACTTTCACTGCTATGCAGATGATACTCAGTTATACTTATCGATAAAGCCAGATGAAAGTTAGCCAAGCTTCAGGCATGTATTAAGGACATAAAAGACTGGATGACCTGCAATTTTCTGCTGTTAAACTCAGACAAAACTGAAGTTATTGTTCTGGGTCCTAAACACCTGCGAGACGCACTATGTATAGATATAGTTACTCTAGATGGCATTGCCCTGGCCTCCAGCACCGCTGTAAGGAGTCTAGGAGTAATCTTTGATCAGGACATGTCCTTTAATGCCCATATAAAACAAACTTCAAGGACTGCCTTCTTCCACTTACATAACATTATAAAAATCAGGCATATCCTGTCTCAAAAAGATGCAGGAAAACTAGTTCATGCATTTGTTACTTCTAGGTTAGATTATTGTAATTCCTTATTATCGGGCTGCCCCGATAAGTCTCTAAAGACTCTCCAGCTGATCCAGAATGCAGCTGCACGTGTACTGACAGGAACTAGCGAAAGAAAACATATTTCTCCAATATTAGCTTCTCTGCACTGGCTCCCTGTGAAATCTAGAATAGAATTTAAAGTCGTCCTCCTCACTTACAAAACTCTTATTGGTCAGGCACCATCATATCTTAAAGAGCTGATAGTACCGTATTACCCCACTACGCTCACAGAATGCAGGGTTACTTGTGGTACCTAAAGTCTCTAAAGGTAGAAAGGGAGCCAGAGCCTTTAGTTATCAAGCTCCTCTTCTGTGGAACTAACTCCCAGTTTGGGTTCGGGAGGCAGACACCCTCTCTTCGTTTAAGAGTATGCTAAAAACGTTCCTTTTTGATAAAGCTTATAGTTAGGGCTGGCTCAGGTGAGTCCTGAACCATCCCTTAGTTATGCTGTTATAGGCTTAGACTGCCGGGGGACTCCACACTCACTGCTGCAGTTGTTATTATTATTAGTCTGATTTGTTGTCTCTCCTCCTGTTCTGTCTCCCCTCTCCCCCTCTCTCCTCCCCTTTCAACCCAACTGGGTCGATGCAGATGGCCGCCCACCCAGAGCCTGGTTCTGCTCGAGGGTTTCTACCTGTTAAAAGGGAGTTTTTCCTCGCCACTGTCGCCAAGTGCTGCTCATGGTGGGAACTGTTGGGTCTCTGTAAATAATATTTTAAAGAGTATGGTCTAGACCTACTCTATGTGAAAGCGTCTTGAGATAACTTTTGTTATGATTTGGTGCTATACAAATAAAATTGACTTGACTTGACTTGACTTCAGTCATTACCAAAATCTCATAGTAATAAGGTCTGTGAGAAGCAAACTGCTTTTTGGCCCTGCGTTTTGTCTGACAGGTAAAATTTCTTAACCGTTCCTTTGGTGGAGCTTGTTGGAGCCATACAGATCTACAGACAATACTGAGGGCTAAAATACTGTCGTCCTCTGTGTTTTTAGGGGAAAAAATTACAAGTTGGACATTTGTAATTACAATCTTCACCTGAAAAGACAGTAGAATTTAACATCAGTCTAAGCTGAGGCAGTTTTATTTTATTCTTTTAGGATAGCTTACAACATTATCTATGATTAACTACATGGGATATAAGTGTTTGTGCATTAATAAAAGCTTTTTACATAGAATTTAGTTTCTTTTGTTAGAATACAATTATTCTACAAAGATCAACAACTGTTTTATTAACATAATTTCCTGTTTATTTACAAAACTGAATAGATTGAATAGTAGTCCGAGTAGTTTCCTGGGATTCGGTGGAGAATTTGAGCATCTCTCACTAATACATACTGACAGACTCTACTCCGTAGAGTTTATGCAGATATTATACACTAGTACAGAGCTTGCGTATCTGCCTACAACCTTTGTCAGATCACAAAATTCCATAGCCTGTGAAATATGGGAAAGTCTCTGAACTAGCTGCACAGGAACATGGGAGATTAGGGAGGAAAAGTGCATTAAGATGCCTGGGTTGTAAATATATACGAGGAGGGATAGAGCGAGAGGGAGAGGGAGTGTAGGTTTTTAAGTTGCTGTCACCGGGCTGTCACCGTGTCTGTCAGAACAGATCCATCACGGCTCTGACACGTCAGGCTTCACATTTGCATGGAATGCAGCAGGAGCCCGTCCTTATTATGCATTCTGTCTCACACTAACCTTCCTCTCTCTACCAGATGAACTAACTAGCATCCGAGAGGCATATTTTATGGAACGGCATGAGCTGGGGATGATGGAGAGCTGTTATTGGCTTCTGACAGTGTGTGTGTTTGTGTGTGTGTGTGTGTGTGTGCCGCGCTGGGTGCCGCCATCTTCCCAGGTGTACGGGGATCAGCCATCTTGTCAGGTGAGCTGCTGCTAACTAACCATGTATTACCTTGACTTTCTCTCTGTAGGCTAATGCTACACACACAGCAACAGAGGTGAGGGGGTGATCAGGACACAGCCACAGTGTCTGTGCGTGTGTGTGTGTGTGTGTGAGTGTGTGTGTGAGCGTGTGGCACAGTATGGCGGTGCAGATGCAGTCAGTCCCTCAGTGAGGAAGCCTCCGCTGGGACAGACACAGCTGTGGCATGGCATCGGGTTGCTAACGAGCCTTATCACACAGGCGCTAGACTAGACACACACACACACCAAAACACACACACACGCGCGCGCGCACGTACACATGCAGGGTGTCGCGCGCAAATACACACTCAAAGTCCCAAAACTCAGGTATGGGGTGATATGCAGGTGTGTTAAACTCTCCATCATGTACACTCTGATAAACGCACGTGTGTACACACACAAACACACACAGGCACATGTATACCCTGAGAACCACACACACTTCTGTTATCTCACGTACATACACTCACACCCAGATGATACAATCTCTCCACACATGGCCCCTTATATACACACAGGCACACAAACACGAACATACGTATGCATATATAAGCATGTGATCTATAGAAACATGCATGTGTATGTACAAAGACACACAGGCCTCATACACACTTTAATGTACACACACGAATACGCATACACCCCCACACATGCAGTACAGCTAATGATGTATATTGTGTTATGCTGCCATCCTGATGTTAACGGTACAACATATTAGTTCCTATGACAACTGCTAGTGTGAAAACCTTGTAACTCCACTTCTGGTGATTCTCATGTTTGCTTGTAGAAATATACAAATATATTTAAAGAATATGTTCACAATTTAACTGAATAGTTCAAAGATCAGTCCTGTTTATTTCAACATTGTTCTCATTTTTATCATTTTGGCCATCATTTCTACGTGTGAAAACAGATCTGCTCTCGCTCTGTTAATTGCTAAGATTTAGGAAACAGGGGTCGTCACCGAAAAGTAAGTCAGATGGGACAAGAAACAGAAGCCATCAGACAGGGTTGTAAACAAACCTTGAGGTTGGTCCAATGTAACTGGAGGAAAAACGAAGGTGAATGGTAAAATTATTACCCAAAGTTTGTAACAATGTTGCTACAAATCTCTGCAATTACTTTGCTGAGTACAATGTAACTGCTAAAAGTGATGGCCAAAACTACAAAATTAAAAACCCAAGTTGTAATAAACCTGGAGATTTTTGTCAATTCTTCATATACAGTATGTTTGCAATTAATTTACCTAATAATGTAATTCTGATTATCCATATTGTGGTTTAGAATTGCTATAACTTTCTACACTGTATGTACCACACCTATTACATGTCTGTCTGTCCTGGAAGCAGGATCCCTCTTCCTTTTTCCCCCTAGTGAAGGTTTTTCCTGATTCAAATCATGGGCCTAACAACAAAGAGTTTGTATGCTGTACAGATTGTAAAGTCCTCTGAGGCAACATTGTAATTATATATCAGTAAGATTGACTTGACTTGATGTGTGTCAAGTTAAAAACAAATACTTATTTTTATAGTTCTTTAAGGATTCATAAAAGGTTTTCACCTGACAGCAGTGGACATGTGATTGTGTATGAAAATAACAGAGACACACAAAAAACATCTATGTTCTTATTTGTTTTTATTTTACGGTCACCAGATGAGCAGATACATCATTTTAGAAAAGAAATTGATATTTGCAAAAAATTATAATACAATTTTCTCAATATAGATTATGTACAGAATGAAATGTAGTCAAACTGAAATAGCATTCTGCCTCGTTGTCATCAAGAAGACAAAGCAGTGAAGGGTCTGAGCGGTCCTCCATAGACCCATCTCCCTAACCAATAAATATAAACTGTATATATTATGTATGCTGCACTCATCCAGGCATGGACAATGCCAGGGCAAGTTAGTTCTCAACAATATTCCCTTAATCAGTTCTTGTACATCACTGTGCTACACACGCACACACACTCGCACACCCACGAGAAGCTTGACACACAAGTGCACACAGGCCAGAGAACAAATTACAGTTGGGTTACAACAATGGGCCATCTTAACTCATGAAAAGGGAAGAAGAAAGCAAAAGAAATGTGTATGGAAATACCCGTCATTGTCCTTGATCAGGAGGGAGAAGTGGCTTTCTGGTCAAAGCTCGTCGGAGCTGGCTGAGTAGCACTTGACATTTGGCCTGATTCAAACAGCCAATTCTACAGAAAGCTACCGAGCTGGAAAATCTCTCCCAGTCTCACAGATCCTGCCTACTCATTTAGCTGCCTCCCCTCCATTCAGTCTCCCTCTGTATCTATCTACCTTTCTTCTCTCTCTTGTTCCTATTCTCTCTATCTTGAGTGGGACAGGTGCCAGGACAAGTCGTTGGCGAATGCCCCATTTGCCCAGTTTTCCCCCCTGGGAATGAAGAAAATCAAAATGCACACGAAAGCTCCTATCCAAGCTGTATTGAAACAAGACAGACAACTGCACAATCACAGAACGAGCACAAGACAACAGCAAAGTAAAGCTATGGCCAGGATGGGGCGGGGAACGCTTGTAAAAGGGATGCTTGAAGGACTTGAAGGACACTGTAAGCACACTGCTTGCCAGCCGCTTTACCTTGTCACTGGGCATCACCTCTCAAAAATCGCCCTCCTTGCACTCGGCGGGGGGAAGAATTATGACTTTGTGCCGATGAACAAATACACACACTTGCATAAATCATCCATCTTGTTTGGCGGTTAATTACTCTTGTTTACCCTCCGAGTAACCTCGGGATGGGGCGGCGCGATAGGAGGGAGCCTGGGAAGAGGAGATAGCACCAAATAGTAATCTGCTGACGCTGTTCATCAGTGTGCAGTTCGCAGGAGTAAAAGCACATAGTGGACTTGAACCTGGGTGTTAGTGAATTAGACAAGGTTGCCTGGGGTCTGAGGACGGCAGCTCCATCAACATCCTGGCCTGACCACAGCTGCTCGCTAAGCTGTTCTGGGGTCAGCCGGTGAAGGAGCCATGCTGAGGCAGCCCAGTGCAGGCCAATCAGAGAGCTCCTCAGGATGTACAGCAGGCTCTGATCGTTGCTTATTTCATTATGGGGAAAGCTACATAAATCCAGAAAATGGAGAGAAAGAGGCACAGAGGGAATATTTGCATTTCTCTCTCCCATCATCTCCCCTCAATGCCCCCTCCCCAACACCACCCCTTTCAATCCCTCCCCCATTTAGTGCAGAGTGACTTTAATCATCACTTTCGCCAAAACACATTAAGCCGGTGTGTCCGGAGTTGAGGAGGGAGAGGGGGGGGTTGAAAAACACAGAGTGGCGCATTAGATTTGCAATAGTGATGCATCACTCTGGCATTACTTTGGAGATTAAAGAAGGGACGTTGCATTTCAATGGAGTGGTGCTGATGGTTGCCTGATGGATGACTGTCCTCTTGCACTGAGCCTAACCGGAAACGTCACTGTCCACCTGGGAGAGAAGTCCCACTGACCCTGGAGTTCCCTTCCATTCTCTACCTCCATCCCTTTAGTTCTTATTCCCTCTTCTTCTAAAAAACTAATTTCTTCTTCATCCTTAAACCTCAAAGCCTCCCCTGCCTTTTAACCCCCAATCTGGGAGCACCTCTTCATTGAAAGATATTTATGCAGCTGTTTGATCATGTTCTCGAGTAAAAAACAACACCTCCTTTCTAGGAGCAGATAATACTGTAAAGTGGATTGCATACATTAAACTTAAGCCAACACACAACGTGACTTTGCCTGGTCTTTGTGTTACTGCATCTGTATGGAAAAGATGAATGTAAAGTGCTTGAGAGCTTAGAACAGGCAGGACGAGATTGGGAGACCATAAAAACAAAAAAATATAAACATAAAAATAAAAATAAAAAAAGCTGAAGGGCATGAACAAGGGGGGCTGTAGGACTGGGCTCATTGGGGGCAGGTTCAATATGGAGACAGAAGGTTTTATAAACAGGGTCGGGGTAGAGAGGAAGAGTAGGATGTGGGGTGTAGGGAGTCCCCAGGAAACAAAATGACAATAAGTATTTTGTTCTACAGTCTCAGAGAAACAGAATCACAGTCAGTCAGTCCAAGGGTACAGCCCACCAGCAGCCTGGCCCAGTGGGTGAGCTTTCCGGTCATGTGTATATCCAAACCCTTGGGCCTGGGTTCACCCTGGCACCCAGCTCTGGTTGCTGTGTGCTGGTGGAGGGCAAGCAAACGCCCCCAAGCTCATGCCCATCCCCATGCCCACACCTTGGGACAGAGAGCCGTCAAAGTTGAAGTCCATGCTCTCTGTGTCCATAAAGTCACTGAGCAGGATGGAGTCTACATCACAGTCAAGGCTATTAGGGACGTTCTCCATCTCCAGGTTGGCAGCCATTCTACTGTGGGAGTTGTGCTGTTGCCCCTGGTAACCAGCATTCCCCGGCTGGTGGTTGTTGTGGTAGTAGCCATGCCAGGAGTCGGTCATACCCTGATGGTGAGCTCCAGGGTAAGGCTGGTGACGGGGGTGAGGTGCGGACGCCAGGCGACAGGGGTCCTGGGGAACGTCCATGACGCCGGCAGGGTTGGGCGGCAGGGATGGCGATGTCGGGAGGTGGGGACGGGGCCCATAGTGGCTAGAGGTCTTGAGGCTGTAGGGCTGCAGGATGTCAGTGCTAACCCGTGGGGAAAGGGCCTGCGGGTGAAGCCCACTGTGCATAGGGTTGTGAGGGTTGTGGGGGCTGTTGTGGGGGTTGTGGTTGTGCATGTGACTCTGGCTGGAGCGTGGGTTGTGATCATGGCTGGCGTTTACTTTGTTACTGTGACCGTGCTCGTGACTTGGACCGTAGTCATGGGCTGGATGGGGCTTGTGGGTGTGGCTGTAGTCGAGGCTGGCTTGGTGTTTGTGACCCTGATTGTGGTTGTGATGATGGGTTGTATTCTGGTCATGAACTGAGCCATGGCCATTGTGTAGGCTGGGATTGTGAGCGTGCTCTTGGCTGTGATTGTGGTTATGATTGTGGCTGCGATTCTGATTGTGGCTGTGCTGGCTGTGAACACCATTGGTTCCCTGTGTCATTAGTGTGTGTGTTTCCCGTCCCTGGCCCAGCACTGTGTCTTTGTTGCAGTATGCAGGGCCTCCAGTAAGCAGACTCTGCAGGGCGTTGCTCTCCGAGTAGCCCCTCATTGGGCGCTGGAAGCTGACTGGCTTGTTCTCCTGGATGGTCTCCATGGGAGTGTGGTGCCGGAGTATGCCCATGGATGGCTGTGCGTATATGGGCCCACAGTAGGAGCCCTCCCCCTTGGGCCCAGGCACGTACGGATAACCGTTGCATTTGATTTGCGGTGGCTGCGGGTAGCCGCTTTCATCTAGACTGATAGCCCCAGTCAGATCGGTCAGCTGGGGCAGCTCCACGGTGGGGCAGTGCCCCCCAGTGCCCAGGGCTGGGGAGCGGGTACTGGTAGGGCTAGGGTACAGTCGGGGGGAGGCTGAACAGGACAGTCCGCCCTCCTCCGGTTCATCAGCCTCCGCCTCAGCCAGGATCGGGGACAGGCAGCCACTCAGTGTGGAGGCAGAGGAGGAGGTGCGGGAATGGAGGTCCGTCCAGGTGTCATACTCCTCGCCCCCCATGCCCACACCTCCTTTCCCTGCTGGACTGCCATGCTCTGGGGAGCCTTGCATTGTGGGTCCAGCCCCCTGACCTTGTCCACGTCCTAGGCCTATTGCCCCTGCTTTTTTTCGGCTAATGCGACCCTTGGTCTTCAGGTAGCGGGTGCCGTTGTCTATAGAGGCCGCACGTCGTCTGGGTCCCTTCCCCATCTTTCCTCCTTCTGGGTTCAGCATCCACCAGGAGCTCTTTCCCGTCCCTTCATTTTGCACCCGGATGAAGCGACTGTGCAGGGACAGATTGTGTCTGATCGAATTCTGCGATGAGAGAGAAAGATGGGAAGGAGATGGCGGGAGAGAGGGAGGAAGGGGCAGAAAAGGGAAAGAAAAGAAAAGAGATACATTAACACCCAAGGGAACATTTAGGGTTAAATAATCATTTCTTGAGAACACAAAGTCATTTCAAATTATGGCCAAACTATCAAGGCTGTGCGGCGAGTGAGAAAAAAGATGGATAAAGAAAGAGAGGGAGATTGAGGGGAGAGCAAAGAGGGCAGGGAGAGTGAAGGACCAATCGATACCTCCCCTGACCAGTCTCTCTTCTCCACACGCGCTCACTGAGTCATAATATGGACATGGGTGCAGCCTCCACATCAAACCATCACCAAGGTTACAGAAATGAATCACGCGAGGCAACCCAATCACAGACAGTCCATATCGATTGCAGGGCCTCCAAATATGAGAGCCTGCGATCCAGCCAGAGACAGGGAGTGAGGGGAGGAAAGAGAGGGAGAGAGGGAGGGAGGGGGAGGCGTGATTTGGCAGGGGAAGATCTGGAAGAGCACCAGAATGAAAAAAGAAACACTCATACACGGGCCCGGAATAAGATAGAGGGGAAGTTAACGAGGGGAGGGAGGCGGAGAGGGACATGCTCATTTAACCTCTTTTAAAATCATGGCACAATTAACATGACCGTAGGCAACAACGGCAGATATCGTTATGATGAAGACTTCCTGCGAGTAGCTTTAAAGAGGACCAATGTGGCAGTTGTGGGTGGGTGTGGGGTATAGGATAAGCCTCTCCAGACCCCTGTTTAAGTGTCTGAGTGACGGCTGTATGGTTAATCCAGGGCTCCGCAGCAGCATTTGAAGCCGGTGCCAACCTGGAGTGAGTTGATGAGATCTAAGCCTGCCTAAAGGAGAGCTTAGCAGGGATACACATCATCTCAGCTGGCCAAGTTAGTCTAAGTACAGCATGTTCATCCAAATCTTTCCTGCTTGTGTCATTATTCACACTCTCTCCAGCTTTCCTCCCTTTGCTTTTCCGCCTTCTTTCTTTCCCTCTCTTGTGCCTTTTCGCTCTTTTCTGATCTTTTGGGAGGCACAAAGCCCCCCCCCCCCCCCAACCCCCAACCCTCTACCCTGTGCGTGCAATCACCCACTTTTCTTTTTCCTCTCTGGAGATATCTATCTATTTCTGTCTTGTTTATTACCTGCACATAGCTCACAATCTCTGTCTCCTGATATCTCGAGCCATTCTCTATCTTCATTCACTCCCCGCCTCCTGTCCAATTTTCCTGCTCTCAGCCCCATTCATCTCCCTCCCTGCGTCCCAGCGTCTCTTGATCACGACATTGCTCATTCTTTCCCTCTCCCCCATCCATCCTCTCATCACCTTACACAACTTCCCGCCCCCCCTCCCCCTCCACGCGTCTCCCCTCTTTTCGTTCATTCATTCACACTGAAAGGCGAGCAAACATCGGAAACACACAGCAGGAGATGCAAATCTGCCCTCAATGGGGGGCCAGCTTACATTTCACCCTTCAGCGCAATCCATACAGTCAGCATATGTACCCCACCGTACTCTGGCAGCATACGGAGCGATGGCTGCGAACTGGACAGCCAGCTAAAAGAGGTGACGGCTCTGCGTATTATGAAACGCACAGCATCCAGAACAGCGGGTAATAGGTTTCTCACAAAATGTTTTTTACTACTACTATTCTCATTCATGTAGAAAAGCCCCCTCTACACACAGCCATTCCCTCAGCATGACTCCTAACAGGTAATTTCTTCCCACCCTCCACTCAAATCACGCTGCTTTGACTAGGCTCTCTTCACAGATGGGGAAATTGGAAAGGAGAGATGTATTTATGGTTTTTTTCTGGCTGTTCAGAGGGGTCCTCTCCAAAACACCAGGTCGGTAAAATTACACAAGCTCGACGTTTCGGCGACGAAATAGGAACAGAGCGCAGACTCTATCAAAGCCAAATTGAACGATGACGCCGTGTGAAAGAGGCCGCCAGTGGAGGCGACCCGCATCAGGTGATCTGAGAGCGGCACCCTGACAGGTTCCTCCACAACATGACGGCTCCGGCTGGGCGTAGCCATGGCAACAGAGTAAACCAAAAGAGGGAGAAATGAAGAGAGGGGAGGTGAGGGTGGGGAGGAGAGGGGTTGGGGAGAGGAGGGGAGGCGGCTGATGCTGTTTGATGCTGCAGGCAACTCCAAACAGCCTTTTATCTGAGTCTGTCAGATTCCTGCTTCCAATCCACCAGGGAGGCTCAATCACCAGTAGTCCCAACGTCTCACTACCTGTACCAAGCTGTGATTAGCAGTCGTGTGTGTGTGTGTGTGTGCATGTGTGAGAGAGAGAAAGAGAGAGAAAAGGGAGAGAGCTTCTGTACAACTACGAGAGCAACAATTATACCACAACAATAGACTGCTGTTCCTTCACCTGCTGATACATTGTACAGTACTATAATGTGGCAGCTCTCTGCATAGTCTTCTGTACACAGTATATTAGGACATTGTTTAAGGGTGATATTTTTGTACCTAAGAGTGAAAATTTGGTGCTGATCCTCCCAAAGTAATGTTACAGTTTCTATGCCAAAATGTGATGATTGTCTGATTGTCAGCACATTATCTGAACACAGGAGAGCAAGATGAAGCCAGTTTATCATTAACAAATTGGAAAAAGATCCATGAAGCTATAAGAGGCCTCTAGAGTTCTTTAAACTTGATGTACTGTAGTTTCCTAACGACGTAATCATAATGTTGTGTGTGGAATCTGATCAACATGAATCAATTTAGATGAGGAACTTGCTCAATGGACAACTAGTGGGCATTTCATCAAGAAAACAACTATGTAGTGTAAATTCTATTCATCATATCTGTGTGGACGAAAATATGCTATGTTACATTTTATTCATTTCTTCTATGTCTTTCAATAAATGAGTACGGTAAGGTTTACATTTGCTGTTTTTGTTTCTTTGTAAAATGTTTAAGTCCATGTCCACCCAGTTGCCAGTTTATTAGTGTCACCTAGCTAACGCTAATGCAGTCCAATACGACATTTCTGCAATAAATCCTGTCTTCATGAAGGTTCTAATGTTAAGGCTGCAGTTTGAGGTGCTGTTGAACTGGGCCGCGTTACACTGACAGGTGTTTCTATTATTTTGTCCATCCCTTTTATATCAATGAGGTTAGGCTGAATACCAGAGATCCTTCTCACTCACTCTACCACTGGCATCTGGCAGGCAAATATACATTATTGAAGCATGTTTTGGAGTGGTACTGCACTGTACTGTAATTTTTAAATAGAACATTTGATTAAGTACCAATAATGTTATTTTCCATAACCCACTTCTTGTGTTCTGAAGACAGTCACTTACCAAAATATCTCCCATTGCTACTAAGGCACTCTTGGTTGATTTATGGTATAATGCTTTTATATATATAAATATATATATATATATATATATATATATATATATATATATATACATATATTGGTTTCGTTGGTATTCTGAGCTGAGTGCTCTGTTCACGATATGAATTCACCAAAATAAGTTCAGAACAGCTTTTGTTAAATGGCAATAAAGTTTCCTACAACGCTGGTTTCTTTTAACCATGATGAAGGTCCTCCAGCCTCAACGAAGTAGTAATTTCAACCCAAACAGAAAACACTTGTTTTTGAATTGGTCTGGAGGGCAATTCAAACAATGTCTTTTGTTGTGTCATTTGGAGGACTTTTTGGTAAAAAAAAGATGCTGTGGCAACTGTGACTGGAGACACATGCAGTGGGTACGAAACTGAACCAAAACACAGACAATCCAAAGCCCACTGGTTAATGAAAAACATGGTGGAAATGACTTATGCCCCAGAGAAAGACTTGTAAAGATTTGAAAAAGAATGTTGTTATCCTCTATAGTGGTCCACTTAAAACATCATCACAATACCAATAGTGTTTGCTGGCTAAGTGCAACAATAAGGACAATGCCATAACAAAAAACAAAAATCAAAGAACCTCCTGATTACCACTTTAATGATTTAGAGTCTAGCATGAGTCCAGTATATCAGCGCGACTCTAGTGCAGGATTGGACCATCAAATGCAAAGAGAAGGCGGAGAGTTTTCGGTTTATCATTGCAATCAAAGGCTATATGGCAGGAGATGTCACTGATTAGCACGCCGGCAGCCGCAGAGGGAGGAGAGCTGATCAGTGAAATCCTCCGGCGTCTTCGGCTGGAATGCAACCTGCAGACTCTCAGCCCTCCACGGCACAAAGCTGCCCATCCCTGCCTCGGTGTATATATTAACTTGTCAGAAAGACTGATTCTGAAGTGGAGAAGCCTGCTCCCTCTGCTCTCAGCCTTTGCCTTTCTACTAATGCAGGAGGAGATGGACTGTTGCAGGGAGAACGGTGACTGAATCTGTCCTCACATCCACCCTCCTCCTCTACAGGGAACACGCTGCACCGTATCCAGCTCCACCACTGTATATAATGCATAAATAGTGACTGAGTTTGACCCTGACACACTGCTGCTTTCACTGAGTCAGGGGATCGTCAGTCCAGTGGTTAACTAATGGCCCGTTGACACACAGATCTGTCTGAACACAGAGTTCTCTCACTTTAAACCTTTTTTTTTAAAATGCCAGACCAGTCAACAATTTATGACTCGGGTTGGGAACTACATCACTACATACTGCATCACTCTATATGCTGTATAATTACAAGTGAACATTTAAATGTAACCATATAGTATAGTTTTTTCTTGACCTTGGAGTTACTATGAACGTATAATCCCGACTCCGAGCTTTTAACCATATCACACGGCCTTCATCAGCAGATGGAGTTTGTCCCAGTTGTCACGAAGATGGATCTTTTAAACCGCAAGCTCAGAAGCTGGTATTCTTTGATATAATTATTTAATTTTATTATTTAATATAATACTAAAATCATGTGAAGACCGTGTGATACAGTTGAAAGCTGAGAAAAAAGCAAGTAAGTGAGTCGTGTGTTGGGGTTGTTATTATACATTTGGAATTGACTCTCACGTCTCCTCCTTTTAATGTTAAAGTTGTTTTTGGAAGTGTACTTTAAAGGGGCCCTGGAGAAAATTTTGTATTGCACTTCAATAAAGTCGGGGGACTCACAAGACATGGATTTAAAAAAGAATAGTCAAAAATGGCTTTTAATCCTTAGTCAAGATCCAAAAAGACTAAATTTCGCCATAATGCAACTCAGTAGCATCTTTCATTAGGCCCTGGACTGGTTTCACAGGCTGAGTAGTACTCTTTATAGTGAGTAAATGACACTTCATGTGTAAAATCGGCATTCCAAACTGAACATACAGGGGATGGACAGAGTAACAGGAACATCCTTATCGTCTTATTCAGTCGAGCACAGTAGACCTTCAAGAAACACATTCATCCTTTGTTTCAGACTGATTAAACCTGTGTCAGACTGAAAAAGGTTGATTCCCCTCAATTGTTGTAGATTACATTACACTGTGAGTTGCTGTTATTTTGCCCACTCCCTGTCTGTACCTGCATTTTATTGAGACCCTGTCTCCAAACAGCCTTTTAAATGGTCAGAAACTGTGTGTTCCCCACAGCCGGGTGCCGTGTGCCCACATCCTCCATTTCAGAATAGCAATAACAGAGCAATGGCTAATTTTCTTGATTATTATTATTTTCAACCCCCTTGTCCCTTTTTTATTCTGGGTTAGGTAGCTAACGCTAATTACATCTATTGCAAATTATCCAGTTTGTGTTGCATAGCAACGAGAATGATGTAACCCTTTGCACCCTTTTTCCTCTTGTTGTCTCTCTGTTACTAGCAATTCCCTCAACGGAGCTTTGTGTCTGAGCAGAGAAAAGCCTCCTATATTAATTCTACACCGCAACTAATATCAAAATATACCTATGTACTGGACCTTGTCCTACCATAGAGGGAAAAACAGACATTCCAGACATTTGCACACCTCTTTGCAGACTGTTAAAGATGTGGAAACCAAATAATATATAGTGTTCTTTAGACTTTTCAGTCTGGGCAGCATTGTAAACACACATGCTGCACATGTAAACAAACCATATATATTAATATATTTCACAACTTGACACATGTACACCTCAATGTGCATGTGCACACAGACTCCCATATCCCCCCAACCAAAACCACCCACCCGCCCGCCCGCCCGCCCCAAACTGGCAATCATACTTAATCCTTCTCCAGCCTGAGTAATCCCCGACAATCCAGGGCTAATCCTGGTTAATTCTGGGCACTCCTCAGCTGGGTTTCACCCTCAAACCACAGAGACAGGGTGGGGATTGGTCGGATCATGGCGATTGAGGCTGGGCGCGGCATTGATGGACATAATTGGTCGGGCAGTTATTGAGAGCGAAGAAAAACAAGCACAGGTTTTACACGGGTCTTCAAAATACGTCCGGATTGACCCCCCCTACGTCACGCCACACCACTTGCTGTTGTTGCCGCTCCGGGTAAAAAACATGTTTTCCTCCAGAGTCCTGCGTGTTAGCGCGTAAGCGCTAATACGAGGCCCCCGTTACTTTGTCCGCAATTGGAAAATTGGAAAGTGGAAAAATAGTGGAAAAGTGGAAAATAAACTTCTAAATTAAAAACACAAGTAAGACATACAGTATGAGCCATTCCCCCGGAGCAAGGGGCTTCTGAGAAGTCATTAGCCTCTATTCAATCAGCTCTACCTACCGATGCTCCTAGCTCAATTCTTCTTACCAGCTATTGATCCTGATTCCAAAATGAAGCATTTAAGACGCCTTGATCAAGCTGCTCCTTAATCTAGCGTTAAGGAGATTGAGACCTTTTCACCCCGTGTCTCAGACAGACTTATTGCTTTGGCACAAGGGTACAGTGGCAGTCACACGCTTCACTATCACAGACTCAGATTGGGTTTTATAGTCGGTTTAAGCCCCTTTGGTACAGAGCAGGCGCCAGGAACACTTTTACTCTCTGCCATTTTGAAAAAGCTGTCAATATACACAAAGCCAAGAGTGTTAATGAAGCAATATGTCACTGACAGGGGACGGATGGGGATGCTTTGTTAAGAACAAGAAGGCCTCTGGTGCTCGTGGGCTCGACTGTGTGCCTGTTCGATTGAGTTTGCACATGGAAACTGCAGGATATGAGTGTTTGAACCGTCAGTATACTCATGAGAGTGTGAAAGCAGAAGCAAAAAAGGAAACTGATTTACCTTCTGCTACAGCTCTGTCAGCAGCGAGACGGGGAACAGGTTGCAGAGGAGTTCTGCTCCCGGACATTTTTATAGGCTGCCTTTACCTCCCTATCCTCACAGGAGTGAAGCCTCTTGGAGGGGATTCTTTAGAGGATTCAGTAGGACATCATGTAGTCGGTTTTACAGTGCTTTCTGCTTCACATTTTAAGTAGCCCACCTCGAATTTATGACGCATTCCACGGCGCGCTCAAGAGGAGGGTTGTGTTTTAAATTCCATGCAGCGCTCCATTAGATGTGGTCCGGCGCAATCCAGCCGAGTGTTGCGGGGATTGTTGTACGTCGTCTTGTTGAGGAGTAGTGGGACTAGGCAAAGCCGTTTTCTCCATTCGCTCAACCATTATTTATTAATCCATTTCACACAGCCAGGAGTCATTATGCACGGTCCTGTCAATGGGTATCTCTCTATGCCGCGCATTTATTTGATAATAAGCAGGAGTGGGGGAGAAGATAAAAGCGCTGACTGCGTTCATTGTGGAGCGTTTTCTGCAGGCGGGGAGACTTAAATGGGAGCAGCCAGGCTCTGTGTGGGAATGGGTCTCGTCTGCTAAGCCTGTCTGGAGGCAATCGATGGAAATTAGTCAACGCTAAAGATTCACTTCCTGTGACTGATGTCACGGGCAGTGCTTGTCTCTTTGAAGGGAAATAAAGAAGTGGGAGGCAGAGGGATTAATGGGGTTGGAGAAGGTGTGAGCATGCAGAGTTTGGGTGGGGGCTAAGCTGGGAAAAAAGATGCTATTCTTTAGGGTGGATTGTGGGGAAAGAATGGGTCAGAGCTTCCAGAGGAATGCAGTGTAGCTAGGAACATTGGAGAAACACAATAACTTAGTTGTGTATAAGGCCAGCAAAAGCACAGGCCGATCTGTTAGGATGAATATCTGCCATCACACTTCCACACCAACAGTGCTGCTGCTACAGATGAAATATCCTGGCCAACACAGTGTGGAAACAGTCACAGTTAGTTACTGTAGCAGCAGAAAATGACTCTTTAGACACCGTCTTTAGACAGTAGCTCATTTAACAGTATAACTAAAGATTGTATGTTTTGCCATACTGAATGTTAAGAACATTTTGTGGTGTCAAGAACATTTTGAGATGAGACCGAATGGCCAGATTCAGCAGGTTGAAACAAAGAACGCTTTGAAGCTGAAATTACATTTATAAGGTTCTTTGTAATCTGCGGGTTCTTTGAGTGATGATGGTCTTACAGGCCTCATCCAAAAGAACCTTTCCTTTTTCTGTGTGAACAATAGTGTTTACAGCAGTAGCAGCCGTTTGAATTGTACACTCACAGTAGCTGTGACAATACGATCAGAGTTAGTGTCTCCAGCAGTTGTACTGAGGCCGCCTCCTGAAAGGTGCACCAGTTAGCTTCTCCTCAAAGTGCAGCCAAGGGACTAGAGCCAGCCCTCAGGCGACAGAAGGCCTTTCACTCCCCTAACTCCCTGTGGAGCTCCACAAGCTCTGGGAGGGAGACAGAGAAACAAGGCAGACAGGGAAGGGAAAGACGGGTGGAGAGAGGCAGGGAGCGAGGCATCGTCTGGGGCTAACCTGAGAAAGGTAGACGGGAAGAGAGCCTGAGGGGCCAGAGGCGGACAGCAAGCCCAATCCCCAGCGGAGAGGCCTCTAATTGGAGCTGCCGGCCTGCCGAGGCAGCCTCTCCCTTGGCGGATGGACATAAGGAGCCGAGTGAAGGCGGAGAGCCCGGGGGCGGGAGGAGAGGGCAGATAAAAATAGAGCCGGCAGATTAACGAGCATCTGAAAGCGGGGCAGGGGATCGGAAAATCCTCCCTGCGTGCCAGAGATGCCCAGTCCTCAGGCCACAGCCAGCTCTGTAAAGAGTGATGGACCCAGAGTGGCCACGAGTGGTGCTTCCTTCCTGTTGGCATCACGAACACCGGAGGGGAAGGAACACCACTATGTCCTGCTAGAGGACTTAAACTGCTAACATTTTAATGAAGCACTCTGGTAGTCAACTTCCTGGGGTAAAAAGAAAGTCAGATTTGCTCCTTTGTTTCATGTACTTAATAAAAATGACAGTGTCTTAAAAAAAACTTTAGGCTATCTAGTATTTGAGTGAACTCTTTTGACTTTGTAGTGGGTTTTGGGTATGTTTTTTATGAATAAAAAAGATCTGTTTCCTTATCCCTCTTGTCTTCTTTGATTTGAGCGTCTCTGGTTTGTATTTTCAGCCCTTCTTTGGTAAAACCTAAAAGCTAGCTGCCAAATGAACTAGAGAATTAAGCAACAGTTTCCTCTATTGTCCCCAAGCAATTTAAAATAAAGTTACATTGATAGTTCTAAGAATATTTCTATTGCAGCTTTTAGAAACTGAAAATCTTCCTCCTCGTTGTTTATCTACACTAAGTTTCTGCTCTAAGCAAGATTGTTGTCTGGTTAGTTTGCTAGATTCTAGCCTTGTGAACTAGCTGGATGGCTGAAGACAAAATAACCAAACGGCAAATTCCACATATTCTTTATCTGAATGGAGGACTTTTTGGCAAATCTTAATTAAGCTGGGTCCACTTCATATTATAACTAACTAATAATAATATTCTCTACATGATACAGTTCCCAATGCAATGCTTAAACAAATAGGCTGCCAAGTAAACCTTGCAAATACAGAAAAAAGCCTGTCAATTACAATAACAAGAGTAAATGTAGTTTGTCACCTCCACCTTTGACTCTCATAAAAGGAGTCCACCTCCACGGCTGTGATTTCTATCCCTCCCGTGGGAGCTTTCACACGCCAGGTGGAGCCTCGTGACACCTATGGGAGCCAAAGGAGAAGCTGAGAAACAGGCCTGATCACACCTGCCATCGGGTCTCTGAGGAGCACCACCCACCTCAGCACTCAGCTGTCACATCCATCCACACGCTGGGGCTGTGCGACACCTCCAGCAAACGCACCGATACCACAGTCAAAAGCTGATACACTGGCAGAGACATGGGCTGAGGCAGTCTGAATGGCACATTAATAAAAGGAAACAAAAGCTAGATTGACTTGAGGAATTGGAGAGATGGGAACGCTCTCACAACCACCAGACACTGCCACACAACTCGTTATGAGAATAACAACTATCTCTTATGCTCAAATAATGAGTTCAACCATTGGCCTTTCATCCATATCTTAGAGAGTTTCCAAACAGAGCGCTGTAGCCTTGAAGGAATAACAGACTCCTGAAGAAGAGGTGATCAACTTTTCTCAGAGTGCGTGTACCTCAATTATAGATTAGCTTGATTTACTACTGAAAAGCCACTTCATCATGCCCATGAGTAACGCTTTGTACTGAATAATTTATGATAGTTTGGAAAAAATTGAGGTATTGTTGTAATACTCAGAGCTTGAGTACCTTTACTCCTAAGTGCAAGTTGGTATCAATCTACCCACTTGAATTCCAAAAACACATTCAAGTTCAGAAGAAGCTAATATGAAGCTATGGAAGTCTGAGTTATCCAAATTCAGACGGCATTTCCAAAGGTTACGGTTTGCAGTATGAAATTGTTTTTTTTAGACAGTGTTTCCTTGCTGCGTTGTGGAGGAAGGATGCGTCCTGGTTCTAATCAGTCTCATCCACAATTTTATATCGTCTAATCACTAAATAAATCAGAGATGTGCCATGCAGAGGTCTGGAACCCGACTCCAACATCACTGTTACAGTTGCATACATGGATCTGTTTGGATTATATTTCACTCCAACTTGGGTGGTGCGTCTCTGTTCATAATGGATCATCATTAGCTTCATCTTTAATTGCTTCTCCGTAACCTGATCCCTGCTTTGGGGCCCACACTCAAATACCAAAGCTAGACTAGGGACAGCAATGATAGCAAATTTATGAGAAGAATACACTCTTATTGCCTACAATAAATACTTCACAGTATCATTTGATTCAATTAGTCCTCTTTTATTCAGCCAGCTTTGGGTACACTCTTTAAAAATTCATGCGAATGTGACTTGAGATTGATTTTTATTTTATTTCCCGGTAAATCATTTTGCCAATTCACACTGTCACACTTTTTGAGAACTCATATTTCTTTCAAGGGAAACAAATCTCTCATCAGATGCGCTCTTTTGCTCATTTTAAAAGGGGAAAAAGTTAGATGCCCTCCTCTGTGTGATGTGTGGCGACTGTCATTCTTCCAGGGTGAGCCTATGCATTTCACTACTTTGTCATCCAGAAACTGACAAGACACAAAAGCATATACATATTCACAAATCATAAATTTAACAGCGCCTCTAATCCTGTGAGATTAATTGACATCACAGCAGAAGTCAAACCCCACTCTGACAGCGTGCATATCACCCTTGCTAAGACAAAGCCACACAAACACACACACACACACACCAACACGCACACACATCTCGTGCTTCACTAGCGTGGCATGCTGGGCCGGCTCATTACTACAATGCCAAGCTACTAGTTGCTAAGGAGACCTTAGGGAGAGGGAGGGTTTCTGTTGCCATGGCAGCAAGCCTGCATCCTGCCAACTGTCTTCCCCCATGAGACATGACCATCGTAGACGGAGAGAGAGAGAGAGAAAAAGACGGGAAGGAAAAGTGAGGGCAGAATGAAGTGAAGGGAGAAAGGCTGGAGGGGGGTTATGGGTAAGACGTTGAAAGAGGAGGACTTGTAAAGAGGCCTGCGAGGCAGCGGGCTCATTGAGAGCCACAGAGACTGTTGAAATGATGCACGGGGAAATTGATGGGGTGAGAGCAGGAAAAGAGGGAGACCTTGAAAAATTATTTATGAAATAAATAAATAAAATACCCCCCCCACACACACACACACACACACACCTTTTTTAAAAGCACCAGTGTGCGTGCAGCAGCTTTCCCGTGGCTAACACTGACGCTGCCTGGCCGACCACAACTAGATCCAGGCGTTGACAAAGACACCAAAGTGACGCTAAGCACCCCTGAACCCAAAACCCCTTTCCTGACTCGCTCAGCCCCCCCTCTCCATAATGCCACTTGGATGTCCCCAAGTGAACCTGCCCGCCTCGCGGCTTTTTACTACACCAGCAGAAGATCTGACAGAGCCTTTTTTTGGACGAGCGTTCACAGAGCCCATCCGTCATGGAAAGAAATCTGCTTTGCTGAGAGTGAGCGGTAATGAACGACGGATGGGAGGGAGAGAGGGAGAGAGGGAGAGAGAGGGAGAGCATCTGGGAGGGATGAGCAGAGAGAGATTAAACTGATTGGGGAGCACAGAAGAAGGGCGAGGAGGAGGTCGTACGAGGAGAAAAAGAAAAGAGAAGTCCTCAGTCTCAAATTCAAATTAGCCTTATGGGTTTCCAAGGACACAGAATTGTTTCCATCCTCTACTTCTTTCTCTGTCACTGGCTTGTCCCCCCCACTCTTTTCCTCGCCTCTGTTTCTCTTTCTCTCCCCGACTTCATTGGCTCTTATTAAATCATTCTTTTCATTGCCTAGGACTGGTTCGTCACATTGAGGAGTACATGTGTGTCAGGGGAGCTATAATTCGCGGAGCTGCAACATATTAACACCTAAAGCTCTTACCTCCGCCGCCTCTGGAGCCCTGCTACCCAAGATGAACCCAGACAAAGTATTAGGTTTGGGACCAGGTTTGGGTCGGGTCGCAGAACTCCCATTTTATTGCTTATCTAGACTCAGGGCAGTTCTGGTTTATTTTCAAATGTTATTCATTAAGAAATGTCTCTCCTTGATTGTGCTAAATCATCTGTGTTGATATTGGAAGATTCTGAATAACCCCTGATAAAATCATATTTTAGACAACCTCACCCCACCTAACCCTAACCCTCACTAATGCCCTGGTGTCCGAACAGGAGCGAATCCCCAAAGCCAGGTACCAACATCCACGAGGCGATTATTGGTCCTGGTTTTGTACCAGCATATTCAACTGTCACTGTTGGGTCTAATGTTTGGCTGTTCACATATTTCCGGTAGTGAGAAAAGCTTTTTGTGAATCTGAAACAATCTCTCTGTCAGTGACGCAAGCAGTGACAGAAATATAGCCTCCGGTTTGAGTTTTTGAGTTTGGGTCTCACATTCGGCAGCACCAGTCAGGTTCACCGGGTTCATTCGGGTCCGGGTCTCAGTTTGAGGCCTGTGCTGAACACACACACAGAGACACACACACACACACACACGCAGCACAGAGCATTTTCCCACATACTTTCACTTCCAACCAATTTCGTGCAACGTGCAAACATGCTGTAACTGTCCCGACCAATTCAAAGCGCTCGTCTCTCTCTCTCTGGTTATGATCACTCTTCCTCACTCTCTCCCTCTCTCTCTCCCTCTCTAGCTCTCTCTCTCTCTCTCAGTCTGTTTCTCATTGCGAGGGAATGTGGCGTCTGTCTCATTGTCGCAGACGCTGGGAAACAAGAAGCCTCATCACCCTCATCCTCATCTGATGCTCTCCTCTTCCCTCCCATCACTCTGTCTCACCCACACCCACACACACACACACACACACACACGCTCACGCACACACACACACACACATGCACACTGCACAGACATGGCTTTATTGACTTATTCATGCATGGGTTTGTTTCGGGGGCAGAGCTCCTGTCTGCCAGTCTGACAGACACCCCGTGAACCCTCGAGACACCCCTCCCCATCTTTCTCTCCACTAACACACACACACACACACACTTCCATTATCCCATCCCAAACCCCCGCCCTCCCACCACTGAGCCCCCCTAACCCGAGCATGGCACAGGGAGTACTCGCAGAGCAATCAGGGGTTCACTCAGGTTTCTCCTCCATCTCTTCCCTCCTCCTCCGTTCTCCCTCCCCTCTTCACTTTCTACTTCTCTTTTCTCTCCCTCTCTCTTTCTCTCTGCTGGGGAGAAGGGGAAGGTATGCCCACATTTCCCAGAACAAAGACAGCCCAATTAAGTCAGTTTGAGTTAAGGTCTGTGTGGCAGAGAAGGATCGGAAGCGAGGAAGCTGAAGAGAGAAAGCGGCGGTGGAGGAGCGCACGGCGAGGAGAGGGGAAGAGAGAGGCAGTCTAACGAACAGGGAAAAGAGGGGGTAAAAAAGTGAGAGACGAGAGAAAAAAAAAAGGAGTGCGAGTCACTTTGTAGCGGAAGCGGGTCGACTTCGTTTTTAGCTCCTCAATGGGAGACTATGAAATATTAATAACTGCTCCAGCCATATACTTCAGAGGCCTATGGTAAAACTTAAAGTCTAATGAGACGCCGCTCATGAATTGCTAATGCGGATGCTGGAATGTGTGTTTTTTGTGTGTGTTTGAGTGTCTGCACGTGTGTGTGTGTATGTGTGTGAGTGAAGGGGGGGGGGGGTCAAGCTGGTAGCTGAGGGGCGGAGAATAGCAGAGCGTTCAGCCTTTCAAAGAGTCGACGAGAAACTTCATTAGAGGCTTGAAGTTTTTCCTGCCGAACATCTAAGCGCTCTCGCGTTTTCTTGAACTGAGAAGTAACTTCACTGTTCTCCACGGTCCGACTGAAGCAAAAAAAAAAGAAAGTTTGAAACCGTCCCGTTAATTGAAACAAAATGGAAATTGATTTTATTTTTTTTTATTTTCTTGCGTGTCAATCTTTCATAACAGCTACAGCAATAACGTATGTTTGAACGGCCGGAAGCGCTACAAGGAGCCAACGTTTCCTTTAGAATTTAAAACTCTTCTTACTCCCTCCATGCTGTCCTTCACTACCTGTGATTTCATCATGCTGCTCACATGTGCTCAAATCAGTATGTTAGTCAAAGTGTAATAAAGCAGTGGTATGCCACCTTTTTGGTTTGTGACCCCTTCCAATGAAGCGATGTCTAATTGTGATTCCATATCAAAAGAGTTGTAAGCAGGATCACCAAATAGGGGGTTTTCCCCCCGTAACCTCAGATTGTACGAGTGGAAGTTGGAGAACTGTTAGAGGCCTGAAATGTCCAAATTATTCAGTATTTCACAAGAAATAAAAGCACAGATTTGAAAACAAGACTAAGAGTGTACAGCCGTGCTAGCAGCTCTGTCAGGGTTTACTTTGAGCTAAATGCTTATATCATACTCACCATGGCGAAGCTAACATGCTGCATGTTTACCGTGATCACCATGTAGGTTTAACATGTCTACTAATATTTGCTAATTAGCACTAAACACAAAGTACAGCTGAAGCTGATAGGAATGTCATTAGTTAGTGCAGGTATATGGTCATAAACCAAAGTACTGGACACATTTGAATTTTGGACATGAAACATGATATGTCTAAACCAAATTTCATTGCAATCCATCCAACAGTTGTCGAGATATTTCAATTAAAAGCACAAATGTGCACCTCATGGTGGCGCTAGACGAAAAGTCAGAAGATCACGAAAGTCTATAGGATTCATCCTCTGTAGAACATCAATGACGGTACAAACATTTCATGGCAATCCATCCAGTAGCCTTGTTGTTGAGATATTTCAGTCTGGACCAAAGTCGTGGACCAACAGACAGACTGACATTGTCATCCCAAGAGCCACTAACATGGCTATGTAAGCAAAGAAGACTACAAATCTGAAAAAGAAAAAAGAATATAATAACACTTTTTTTTTTTAACATTTATTTTGCAATTCCGACTCCTGGGTTGGCAACCACTTGCATTTATTAAGTTATTATTGGTTAATATGTGTTGATAATATCCTGAAATGGTTTTACGTTTTTTATTTTTTTTTATTTTATAGATGTATGAAAAACCAGTAATAGATATAATGTATTAAATGTTCATACACATTTACAAATAACTAACTGGCGAGTTTTAAACTGTTTATAAATATTTATAACTGTTAGAACTTTAACTTAAAAACTGTAGATCTGCAAAAAGAAAAAGAAAAACATTTTTTTTCGAGGTGGAGATTCTCAACTGTTCATAAATGTGCTGAAAACAACTGGTGACATACCATTATATATGACTGAAACTATGCTATACAGTGTTATAGAGAATTCATTAACTGTTTAGACACTCATCAGCGGTGTTGCACTTACTGAAAAATAGTATAAATAATAAATAATTGCTTAACACTTAAAAATCCCTTGTTAACATTTATTCAATTGCAGGTGACTTACTGACTTTGGTAGATGGCCTGCCATAGTGTGCCATATGAGAAAGTAGCACCAAATATTCTACTAAAAACGTATTGTTTTGAAAAAAAACTGAAAAATAACAATTTCCCCTACAGCATGCTCTGTACTCCTCTGTAACTGTCTCATAATGGTCTCCAGCCCAGATATTCTGTACAGCAGTGAAGTACCTGGCCGAGTCTCCCGGTCTAATCTGTGCCAGAGCCAGCAGGCCTCACAGAGTCTTGCGTAACTCCGGCCGAGTGTAATGGCAGGGCTGAGCCATCAGCTGGGGGATTGTGGGCCGTGTGCAGGCTGGGACTGAGGGGAGCCCAAGGGTGTCGCCCTGCATCACAGCGTTGCTTACTGACCTCATTTCTTACCTCCCTGAAACTCCCCCGGCAGGGCACTGATGTTGAGATGCCGAGGCGGGACTAAGCTGAGCATGCTTAGATAAATTGGTATTTTATAAACAATCAAATATGGACAAGTCAGGGGCTTCCAGTGGTATATAATGGATTGATTATAGAGTTGATCAATACCACACCGGATGGGAACAAATTACCGTGAATTCATTCAAACAAGCTATTTTGATCAGATATCCATATGCATGACTGTTTATTATTAGTAAGGGCCAATTAGTAATTAGGAGCAAGAGCGGCAGGAGAATACTGAGTTAGTGCTCAAGCACACTAATGAAAGAATAGAGAGATTTTCAGTTATTATTTTATTGTGAAAGTAGGCTACATCCACAAGCTGCAATTTGGAGGTGTTGCTAAATATGTGAAGTGGCGACGATTTATTTCTGAGCACCACTGGAGTGTTTTCTGCCTCATCACAGATTGGCTAATGTGTGCATAAATACATTTAATATTGGGAGGAAATCTCACTTACCAGCAGGTTTTTAAAGAATGTGGGACGTGGTTCTGCTTATACTACACTGGGTGCCCACATGCACAGGGACGTGCTCGCACTTACATGCACTTAGGGATATTTAATGTGTTAAGACTAAATGTAACACACTACAATTGCCTTCTGTGTTTGAAAAGACATTTTACAGACAACGTGTTGTGTCCACAACGCTGACTGTTGAGACTGAGGCGTTTACCAAACTTATCATGTCAAACCTGCATCATCATTCATATGACTAATACATTCCCATCTCTATTTATCACATTATTTCTTTATCCACAAAAAAAGTTTTTCTGCCTCAAGCAAGCAAAAAACTATTTTGCGACACTGCGGGAATTTCACTGAAATGTGCCACTTTCCATACAGTTTCTAATTCAATATGTTGTCATTTGCATAAAAATGCATGGATGATAAGTCAGCTGCTCCACAAGAATGCTACAGAGTATAGGATGAGGGCTGTCTGTGGATAATGTATACTGTGTGGTCTATCTGTGTGTTTGTCCCCTGCTCCGCATATATGTCTGTTGACATGTGAGTGAACAAATGGGCGTGATTTGTTAATGCACATCTATCTATCTCACCGTGAGTGCTTACGCAAGTTGGCGTGCATGGTGCATGTGTGTCACACATGCATAGTAAATATGTAGCGCTGGGATGTGTAGGAGTTCATTACTCTGTGTGAGTGTGTGTGTGTGTGTGTGTGTGTGCGAGTGTGTGTGTGCGAAGGGGAGGAGGGGTGCAGCCTTTCCGCATGAGTGGGGCTGTCAGTGGGCATCAGTCAGCCAGGCAGCGACAGGCGGAGCAGATCATTAGCAGAGACGGAGGGGGGAGAGGGGAAAGAGAGGAAAAGGGAGAATGGGGAAGGCAAAGGGAGAGAGGGAGTGCAGGGACAGAGCGGAGGGAAGGCCTCGGCGCGGCGTCTTTAATATCCTCCTTACGGGAATCACACAGACAGGCCTGTTCACTGCTCAGTCACGCAAACGCATCGCTACGACCATCCCTCTGTCCTCCCATCAGCTTCACCGCTGAAAGCTTCAACTGCCATCACATCTGTCAATATCTCCAGAGTGATAATATCTTATGATGATAGTCAATAATGCTGGAAAAAGCCTCCAATAGAGAATGTACACTATCATGCGGCGTTAAAGCTGAACTAAAACAATATAGATGTATTAGATTCAGATTCAGATCAGACTGACGTGTTGATCACATGTTCAACCTATTAAACTACATCACATCAATCAGTGGTGTTGCTTAAAATCCCACAATAGAAAAATATTCAATTTCAAGTAAAAGTCCAGCATTAAAAATATTTCTCAGCAATTTATTATTGCACTTTCATAAAGTTAGGGGACTTGCAACAAACAGACTAAAGAAAGAATTCTCTTAATCAAAGCAGTAGATGCCGACATATCCTGACTTTTAGTCCTCAGTATGAGTCAAACAACAAAAACCCCGGATCCTACAATTCCCACAATGCATCCTGGCCTATTTTGTTACACCCTCCCTTCCTGGTAGACACCGATGTCGTTTTTCTAGTTTGTAACACAGGTGTCCAAAAAAAAATGTCATCATGACATCATCAAGGTTAATATCTCAGACTTGTTAAAGCTTCAGTAGTACTGCCCATGACAAAATACGTATGCTCGTGTAGAAAAGCCACAATATTTTCCTTTGAAATAACTGAAATGAAAGTAAAAAGGAGCATTAAGTTAAGCAACTCACATTGGCGGAAGACCAATGATCTGACATTTATTTAAGTAATAGTAGTAATACCACAATGTGTAAATACTCAATTATGCATAAAAGTCCTGCACTAGAAAACGTACATAAGTATAATTGTTCATCAAGATAATCAAAGGTAAAAATACTTGTCCTGTCCTTTATGGGGATGATTATAACTACTTATATACTGCTGGGTATTCTATTTATAAAAATTAATCATATTTTATGATGTCATGTTTTGGATGTAAAATCTTGACTCGTAAACTAGTAAATACATACATGCTGAAATATAGTGGAGTAATGTACATTTACTTCAGAATTGTACAAGTATACTTACATATATATTCTGAGTAAATGTACTTAGTGACATTCTTCTGCTGATCTGATCATTATATCAGAGCTGGACAGCGCTGGTAGCACAGAAAACATGATATAAGCCAGTGTATTGGTGCAAACTTTTTCTTAACCACAGCCAATTAAATGTAGCACAAAGTCCTCAGTGGGCCTCATTACAAAAAAAAAAAAAAAACATGCCACAATGTTGACTGTTTTAGAAAACACCTGGAAAAAAAAGAAGGTGTATGATGTTTAGTCTAGATATGTTTTGCAGGCTCATTAGCTAAACAGGGTTATGCGGAGATGAGAAAAAGAAGCATACTTGGTTGATGATAAAATGTCACACGAGAATCAATTATCATGTGCTTTCAATAAATTAGCAGGAACGCAAACTGTGCTAACAAATAAAATATCACCTCAGGCAGGCGTTTAGCCACACCTAGCGACAGATGACAACCTGCTGCAAACTTTGACAGCACTGTCTGAGACCACGTTCAGCAACCAGCTCTCGCCTCTATCCGTCCTCTCCCATGCACAGTGTATAGGAAGACCTTGTTTAATTCCGCCACTCTCCTCAACATCTCGACTGTTTTGCATTTTGCCCTTTCATCGTTTGCCGGCTGGTCCCATAACTCATCTTTTAGTGCTGCATCTTGTGGTGACCACCTTCCACTCAACAACACCATTAAACAGACAGATTAATGCTGCTATTAAATCCACACATCGACTTCGGTGGCACTCATCAAAGACAGTATATATGACTAGCGGTATCAAGGATTTGATGAAGTCAGACTTTCAGAGGGCCCATAAATCAGTTAGGGAGGTGCAATCTCACACTTCACAAGGTAGAGGCTGACACAGGAGGAAACAGATACTGGACAAATAAGGCTTTGCAGAGAATGAACACAACAGACGTGATCAGATGTGCAAACATTTAACTTCATATACTTCAGTAACAGTGACAGGCTTGTTATGTATTGCTTGGCCTTCTCTTGAGGAATAAACAGAAATGATTACTTTCTTGCTGTATGTTATGAGCATGGGCAGATTAACCTGTTTGGGGGACCTGGGGCAAAAAGTTGTTTTTGGGCCCTTATTGATCCCCCACATACCACTTTCTTTGCATCATTTAGCAGTTTCAATAGGCATAGAAACCCAGAGGCCAACCTGTACAACAAATATAACCTGGGACTTGTAAAGCTCCTGGGGGTCTGGGTTCTTAGAAGTTATGTTTTCATTGCTGATACATGTGATTATTCAAGAACTAATACTGTAGGTCTTTCTGCATTTAGCCATTGCTGCCTTGTTGCGATCTGATTTTCATTGTTTATTAATGGATCTGTTAATCAGAGACACTAAGGCCATGCTAGTGGTCCCTTAGAGACTAAAGTGGTCATTAAAGCCTGCATTATGAAAATTCTGTACAGCACCAACAACATTGTTATGATTTGACGATTCTTATCAAATTATTCTTAAAGCCATATCAAAATATATCAATAGTAACACAATGTTTTTCCTGTGGGTGACAGTGAAGGAAAGACCATGGGATCACTCAAATCTAAAGGGTTCTTTGGAGCATGAATGTACGTGAATTGATTCCTTCACATATGCCATGCCTTATATTTTCAAATACATTCAGCAATTGGAACCTTAAGAAAGTGTTGCACTTTTTAGATTATGGGATATCTTATGTTCAAAAATGATGGTGAGGTGCCACTAAAGGAAAGCTAAAACAGAATGAGGCCTAGCAGTGGCAGTACAGGAAAAGTATTGGGCCAACCAAAATCATTATAAATCAACCTCTGGAGACTAATTATAGCCATACTTCACTTTAAAGCAATTTGGCTTTGGTTGATCTCTTGCTGTGGCGTTGTAGGAATGTGATAAACATCCCTAGGCCCTTGTGCTAGCAGAGCAAAAACTATTGTTAGTTAGATAGCTACAAGTCACAGGTTCACAATTACTTTAGTTGTCTTTGCAAATCAGCTGCTGGCTAATAGCCAACCCTTCTCAGGCAACAAGACAGTGTTTTGAAGGCTATAAAACAACCTTTTTTCTGTGTAGGTAATCTAATTGGACACAGATCAACCTTATCAGAAAAACTCACTTAACGGAATTGACCTTGCAGCAGTCTATTCACTTATCTCTTCTTCTTGTCAGCTTTTTATGTACCCATTATTTGTTCACAGACCATTCTCCACATGCCAGAGGTGGTGGCTGCGACTCAATCGCAGAGCCTCAGACGTAGCAAAGCATTGAACTGGCTCATCTGTAAGTGAATTCACCTTTTAGGGAGTCATTTTTTTTAAAAGCATGGCAGTCATGAGAGATGAGGGCCTGCTCTGTGGGGGAATAATAAATCAAGCCCTTCTAGTGGTGACCAAACACACTGTAGACCTTATGCTAAGCTAGGTCACTGCTGGCCAGGGTTGAAATATTATCCTCATAAAACTTTGCAGCACATCTATTTTCTCTCTCGAAAGCGAGACTACAATACTCAAAAGTACATCTAAATCAAATAAATTCTACCAAGCGCAGACTATTGTGGAGTTAAGTGCAATTTCTGTGGAGGAGCAGGCTTAATCTACAGCCACAGATTAGAATTTTTTCTTTTTACGTGAGCTCCAAGCGATGGAAGCCTCAGCAGAGAGACAGGGGATGACAGGAAAGGGTTTAGATTACAGAGGAATGGGGAGGGAGGAGGACAGAATGGGGGGGGGGGGGCAGAGACTGAGAGAGTCTGGAGTTCATTCGAGGCTAGCTGTCGTCGTCAGCCGTCACATGGGCAGAATGCTAAACGCCGAGCTCTGAATCCTGACCTATTTTCATCAGACTGACACAGAAATCCACTGAGAGGCCGTCTTACGCTGCTAACCTCTGTCTGCCTCCTGGACCGCCTTCAGCGAGCCATCACACACACACACACACACACACACACACACACACAAACTGTGATCTGTACATACCATGATGTAAATCTGTTTAATGATGTTTGATTAATAATCTCCAAAATGACTGGATTGTAAATTGTTGCCACTCAGCTCCAGCTTGAAAGGCTTTTATTGTAATTTGTCCAAATTTGCCGTTGGTCTGATGAATATTCATTGAGTGGAAATACACTTCCCTGACCGTCCTTTGTGTTGACAATAGACAGTAGGCATGTTCCTCTTCTGTGTCTGGGCTCATCTTGACATCGTTAGCACCTTCCCGAGCGTAGCAACCACTTTAACAGACTTCTTCTGTTTTTCTTAAACAAAGACAATGAGCAAATAACTCTGGTTAAAACACAGCCAATGATCCTGTCCTTAAACCACTAATGGCTTTAATTTTCAACCGGCTTTCATCAACAATGATCAAAGTGCAATTACAGACATCTTTAATGAAAATGGATTAAATTGCCACCAAATGAATGGGACTTGATTGATGCTGAACATCACCTGAACATGACTGAACTACACTGAGAACAATACGCATTAAGGTTGATTGATAGTACTGTAAAATGATTGAGTGTAGCTTTTTACCAATATCCCCTGTAACCACAGCAACCATTAATTTCCCTCAAAAAATTTAACCTCTTCAGCATCTTTCAGTACACCAAAAAAAAGATTAGTGTATTTGTGATTTTTTTGAAAATCTAGCTCTCTCTTTCCCCTCCATTTCACTTCATCTCGTCATTGGGCCTCATGCAAGAATGCTATTGTATTCTTATCCTAAACTACATTTTACTATAAGGTTTGCTTGTATGGATTTTCCAAGTCGGATTTAACCAATGTCTCTTAACTGCACAAACTTGTTACTTATACATTTTTAGTTTCAGCCTGATGAATGCCAGCTGTTTGCGAGTAGTTGATCATTGGCATAATCAACGTGTGCAAATTGCTATGCAATGCTACCTATTCTATTCCATACGTGGGCAAGTGAGCTACAAGTCCTGCTGTCCAACAAATCATTTGAATTAACAAACAACAAATTAAATGGTGTCAGTAGTCATATTACGGGGACCTTAGTGTGAATTTTTTCCAGCAACTGAATTGTACATGTTGTCATGCATAAAAACTCATATCATATCGATTTTACATTAAATTCATTTAATTTTTACCCATGTATGTAGGGCCACCACTTTGGTCCAGACTAAAATATCCCAACAGTTATTGGATAGATTGTCGTGAGATTATGTACAGACATTCATGGTCCCCATAGGATGAGCCTACTAATTTTGGTTACCCCTATTAAAATAGACATTTGTGGCTTTGAGTGATACTATCTATAAAAATTAAATATAAATTCTCAATATGAGAATATTTGTGAACAAGTTAGGTACATTTGTCATCATGAAAGCTCCAGCTCTGGCAGAGTCGGTGCCTTCCTCAACTCACTGGCTTGCAGGGCCACTGCTGTTCTTCACTGCATTCAAACAAAGTCAGAGATGTAAGTGACAGATTGCCAAACACTAAGCATACTGAGCTGCATTTCCACATCATCTTGTTTTCTATAGTCCAGTATATACCTCCAAATAAAACAGCCCTACTTTGAAGCTCCCCAGTGAAAAAAAGGTCCATCTCCAAGCAGATATTGCAGGCTACAGCTAATTGTTGCTAATGTTTCTAAAAAAAACGAGCAGCAAAAAAAAAGGCAAACAAATGTTCAGCAGCAGGACGGATCAATGAAACCTTTGTTATTCACATAAATCACATATCAGCGTCACCAAGAAATTTTTAAGAAGGATCTTTACACATGGGTAAGTTGTGGCAGGTTAGTACATACTTCCCATTCCCACTAACACAGGCACTGTAAATGTGCCCTGTGTGTCACTGTGAAACACCAGGCCTTTATTTAAATGCAACATAAGTCTGATGCTACTTGTTAAGCAGCAGCGGTTCTCTTGTTCTTACACGCCCTACTCACTTCAACTCTACAGAAAAGTCGGGGTTGAAAGGCCGCGATCCCGGTCGTCCAGCGCGCGCTGAGAGGTTCGCTCTCCGGCAGCATTAATCACCGAGCTGCTGTCCTCCGACTGATTACCTCCCATCAATCTTAGTTTGCTGAGCCCTCCAACAGGAGAAAGCCCTCATGAAGATCTGATTAAAAATGTAAGTGACTCATAATAGGAGCGCATGCCCGGCCTTGGAGTCGATACTCTGTGATAGTCATAAGCTCTGAGTGGGATTTATCGCCTCATCTCCAAATGTCCGTTCACCTGCTCACGCAAAGACGCGGGCCAGATCTCAGGGACGGGACCTGCGGCGAAGAGTTGAAGTCTGGAAGAGAACCAGTGGAGATCTGTGTTTGTGTGTGTGTGTGTGTGTGTGTGTGTGTGTGTGTGTGTGTGTGTGTGTTCGCAGTAGTCATTTGCAGCTGCAGACAGGAGGGGTAGTGACTTTCAGAGTGTCTGAGAGGCACATCCTGCCTGCAATTAAGGTGGAATCAGAGAAAGATCTGCGCTGCCTTGATAATGAGCCTCATCTGAATTATTAACTAGAGCTGTACCCCCCGGACGTGGACTCCCATCAGGCCTAGCTATACAACAACAAGAGCAGATGCGCACACACACACACACACACACACACACACACACACACAAATATACACACACAGAATCTTCAGATCCATACAAACCTCTATCAAACCCATTTCAGTGTGTGCAGGAACTCAGAAACTAATCCCATTTGCAGTAAAAATCAGGGCAACACATTACTTAAAGTGATGCTCATAACACATTATAAGGCATCAAAAGCCCATTATAAACACACTTTAAGTGCATAATGATTTATTAAAATTGCTGCATAGTATAATGAGTACAATATGCAGAAAGTTAGGGGGTAGAATACTTTATGAAACAACTGTGTCATTAATCACATTCAAATTTAGTGTTATTTCAGATGCATGATTACATTACAAAATTTTGTCTCAGATTCCAGTGGGATTATAACCAGTTTGGTGATGCTGTGAATTGATGGATTGGGATTGTTAGGATGAGTCCTTGTGTGATATGTAACTTCACTAACAATCGTATCGCCAAATGTGAAATCAAACTTTTGTGTGTCTGTTTTACACTGTTGCTCGCAGTTTGTGAAGTTATCACGGAAATATGAAGAATTGAGGAACAATTTACAATAACCATCTCAAAACATTCATACTATCGCTAACAATATGCATTTCTTTAACATCAAATCATGTATACTTGACATTTTCTTCTGACCATTTTCAAATGCACAGTATACAGTTTTTGGTGATTTTTGGTTTCCATTTTTTCCATGTCACAAGAAGATCTTTTGCAAACCCTGCTGTTGTGTTTGAAAAACATGAATGTGCTGTATGGTGTCTACTGCTCCAAGCAGTCATTGGTTTCCATTCATTTCCATATGGTATGAAAACCAATCAATCACATTTGCTTTACAAGTAGCCATTTTGCAAACCACGTTGTTGTGATTCAGAAATTTGGATGAATGTTGTCTACTGCTCCAGGCAGCCACTGTTTTCCATTTATATCCAATGAGACACAAAATCACTTGGCAGACTTATAAAACTTGCTTATGTTGCATAATTAATCACCTTCAAGTCTGCATTACAGTGATACATTTTATTCAAAATTCGAAATAGTTCAGGATTAGCCTATGTCAGTTGTGTTTGAATGCATTCAAACAAATTACTTGTAAATTATCGTTCGTTCAAATTCAAGTTTAGGAAAACATGACTTTTTGTGGTCAAGCAAACTTTCTAACTTCACAAATTTATGCAGATTTTAAGATCTTATGGAGGTTAATGGAAAACAAAAGCCGTTAACAAAATACCACCAAATCCCCAAAAAAGCAACAGAATAATTTAAAAAATGGCTACTTGTGATATAATACATGCATAATATACATATATTGTGATTGATTGGTTGATTTTATTTCTGTATGAAAATGAATGAAGACCAATGGCTGCCTGAAAGGTTAAAAAAAAGTCTTAATCAATTGTAAAGCATGCATTTACATATAGTCAGCACACATGTTAAATACATATGATTTGTTGTTAAAAAATAAATGTTAAAAAAGCTAAAGATTGCAAAAATACTTAATGTGATGGATAGATTAATGCAGTGAGAAATCTTTTTTTCTAAATTATTTGTATTCCTGCTTTACAAACTGAAAGCTGTAGGAGTAACTGTAATGGATTACATAAATCCAGCCAGTTTTAGCTAATACGGTTTCATATCATATGGAAATGAATGGAAACCAATGGCTGCCCAGAACAATCAATCACATTTCTAACACCTAACAGCCTGGTTTTCAAAATGGTTAATTGTAATGCAAAGGTTACGTGATTTGTATAAAATAAGCAAAAAAGTTTGGTCATTTAAGACCTTGTTAGCAGTGTAGCAACATCACATGCTGAGCTGTTCATGAGTCACAGTCTGACAGTGAGGGCAGAGGACTGAATGTTTTTTGAGCAGGACTCTGCTCATCGTCCGAGCCAGACACCAGAACATTTTGAAGCCCTGAGGTCTGGTAGACAACACAGAGGGAATGTGCGCTGGGCCAAGGTTTTACGACACACCACCAGGCACGATTCCCAAGATCCGCCTGCCTGACTGACTGTTGTGTGTCTGGACTCGGTTTTCTCTCTGGAATTTCCGTCTGTGGAGTGTTTCTCAACATTTTATTCCAGCTGATTTATTCCAACTGATTGAAGTGTGAGGGCTGAGGGCGAGAATATTATGTTCTATTCCAACCACTATGACTCATTTAAGCAGTGAACACCCCGCCTCCACTGCCGGTGCATCCCTTGTTTACATCCCAGCCCTTTCTCCAGATTGAAACGATATCTGCCCGCGTTCTATTCTAATGCCTTTTGTAGCTTGGCGTCAACTGACAAGGGCAGCTGATCCTCTCGGATCAAAATCTGTACATCTCCGCGCAGCCTCCTTTCCATTGAAGCCCTCAACGACTCTTCCCAACTGTTTTCTCTCCATTCACGGGACTGATCAGATGAGTTTTACCACAGTCTCCGATTCAACAACCAACCCCCTTCGCATTCCAAATTCCTCTTCCCATTCCCCGCCCCCGGTTAACCCAGCGCCAAGTCCGCCAACTCGAGAGCTGCCTCTCCTTCTGCTGGGCCTTTGTGATAATAACAATAACTGTGTAGCGGTGCAGAGGGCTTTCTGTTGAGGCAGCGCCAGGCCGGCTGGCACAGGGAACCCTCTAAGCCTGTTCCACCATCTCCAACCAATTCTCCTCTGTCTCGGCTGGCGCTGGAGCATCACAGGCATTAAGGCTGCTATCAATGTGCTCAGCAGCAGGGGCCACCGCCACCACTCTTGCACTCGCTCTATCTTTTCTCTTTCCGCCTCTCTCCCTCTCCCACTCAATTCTGAATCCAATTCAAAAAAGGTTTTATTGGCAAGACAAATAATACCTTGTTCTTCAAAATGTCTCCTTGTCTTCTCTTTTTTTCCCCCTCTCTGTGTCTCTCTCTGTGCTCTGCACCCTACTCTCCTTCCCCATCTCCTGCAAGTGGAATCTCAGCAGAAAGAGGTGATGGCCATCAGCGTGGGCGGTAATACTTTACGTGAAGTGCATTGTGATGCATTACAAGCAGATTAGGAGCATATTAGAGGTAAAGATCCACTATTGCTCTCAGTAATCAGGGATATAGAAGAAAGTAAGCCAACCTAAAATCCGTCCGACTGTTTTTAGGGCTGACAATTAAAACAGTGTTTCCCTGTATATATATCCTGTTTACACTCTAAAGTTTTTTACACTCAATAAATTTATATTTTTTGTATTTATCATCTACTACAGATATTTGTGTGAGTAAAAATGTCAATAAAAAGCTCCTGCAACCAGTTAACACCAGTTACGTTTTGTTACTTTGCTACTACAGTAGATTATCTTAAAACTTTTATTGGGTGTGTTAATGGAGATTTACAATGGGTTTGGTTGATATCATTTTGAAGTATATATACAGCACAGGTATATCTCTCTATATATAGGTCTGTGTGTGTGTGTATTTATTGTCACTTCTTAAATAAAATGCCAAACAAAGTTTGTTGTAACAAAACACAGCCATTTAATAAATGTGTCATACACAGTAAGTATCGACAGTGTCCGAGAGCTTATTTCTCACATAATTACTAATTGTTTATTCTCCACAGCACCTGTCTGTGTACTAGAGTTCTGCACAGATCCACAACAGAGATCCTAACCTGACCCGTACCTGAAACTATATATTTTCTTATCCGATATCACCCCCTTTTTACTATATAGTGCACTATATTTACCCTCCGCAAATTTTATTTGAGTGTGCAAGTGCATGCTCTATATTACTTCTTCAAAAAAAACATAAAGCGTCGGCGGCACGTACGCTACTTCCTGCTTCTTATCCCACAATGCAATGAGTCACATTTTATAGATGCAAAAATGACTGTCATGTGACTCTGCAGCTGTAGCCCTGTTATATGGGGAGTAGTGAATGAGTGAACAAGGGAGTGATTTCGGACACATTATCTGTCTTTCTCCATCTTGCCAACTGGGCATTTTGAGTCATGCATGGATGCAGATGATTGCCACAGTCAGAGAGAGAATTTTCTTAATAAATTACATTTGAAATTAACCAAAACTCACAGAACACCCCAAACCCAACCTAAACCCTTGTACTTTGTCAGGACCCGGGGGGTTCGGGTCAGGTAGCTGAACTCCACTATATACAAGTGTCAAAGGATAATGTTTAATTTTGACAGAAGTCTGTGTGGATGTGGAGCTTTAAACTGTTCCAAATGCTTCCCAAAATCGTGCATTCATGAGCAATTACATAGCCTGATGAAAATAACTTCCCTAATACAAATTTATTTACTGAAAGTAGTATTCATACATGTATATCAGTTGTTGGACAAAGAAACTTTCACAATGTGAAAAATACTGTAAAATGGACCAAATTCTTATAAGTTAAAGAGTAACTTAAACACTAAATTCACTTTTTTGAGTGTACAGTCACTTTATTACACGTTGAAATTGTGAAGGGGGCGTTTTCAAACTAAAACCGGGTGTTAAATTGGTCTTTCAAGACAATAAACAAACAGGAATGAATGCTTTTCTGAAATTATAATTGATCCTCATGTGTATTGCTGCTTGTTTGCCATGTGCTCATTATATCACAGTCTGATTACAACAGTAGTACACCCACGACGTGCCTTTAACGTGCTGCTTTGTGAAGCCTTCAGGTAGAGTCAGCGAGCTCCTACCTGCCTGCCTGGTGTTGAATCTGCGTGCAGCACAGCCTGCAGACGGGCCACGGCTCAGCACATCCATTCCCACGCAAGAGCCACTTGTGAAATGAACACAGCAGCGCGCGTGTGTGTGTGTGTGTGAGCGCAGACCCCCGCATCACCAGCACCACCACTGTGACCACCTACAGAACTGAACTCACTTCGTCTGACCAAACACAGCCTCCCACCTCAGATGCAATAACAAACACGGCCCAAACACTTGACCGCAATTACTGAACCACAGTGAGAGAAATCCATACATAGTCATCACGGTAACGCTGCTGCCCGATGCTTAAACAACACTGTGTGTGTGTGTGTGTGTGTGGGTGTGTGTGTGTGTGTGTGTGTGCGTGTGTGTGTGTGTGTGTGTGTGTGACCACAATCAAAGAAATCCATACACCGGACACAAGAAGTGTGTGAACGTGTGAAAGAAATCCAATACACCGCTGTAGCCTTAGTGCTTGACACTTGAACAAGTGAGTGACACCTCAACAGTGTGTGAGTACAGTATGTGTGTGTGTGTCTGTGTGTTTGTGTGTGTGGTATTGAGAGGCAGGAGGAGCTGCCGGCCCAGATGAAGACAAAGAGCCCAGCGGCTGAATTGAGCAGCAGCTCTCAGACAGGATTACACAACAGCTCTTAAAGGCTGCTTTTAATAGCAAGACTCTGACTGGATCTTATTTCCCTCCCACTCATCCCATCCAACCATCCATCCATATGCACCCCCCACCCACCCCTCTCCTAGTCCTGTTCAGTCTAAGCAGAAACATACAGGAATGTGTGAGAGTATATACGTATCGTACGCATGTGTGTGCTTGTGAGCGATTCTGTACCTCCGTGTTTTTCAAATCTCATTAAAGTCGCTGCCAACTGTTACAGTCCAACATGTGCTTGCATGTGTGTCTCTCTCCCCTCTCTCTCTCCTTTTTTTGTTGCTGTGGAGGAGCGTTATTATGATTGAATCAAGTTGGGGGGGTTTTCGCCCGGACCTGGGGCCTCTCTCCACCAATCGGCTCACTTTGCCAGACCGGCCAATCAAAACCTCCACGCAAAAGCTGGAACGGGAACAGGTATCAAGCTGGGCATCCCTGGGCAGCACAAACAAGGCCCCGGGAATTAAGCCCTCGCTTTAAATCCAATTTTAAAATCCCCCATACCATAAAGATTGGACAGGGGCTGTTGGCGCTCCGCTCAGACCTAAATCAAATGGTGATTTTATTGGGATTAATCTGCGTCTTAATGCTGCTCAACTGGAGGCTGGTGCGGAGCCAGATGAGAGGAAGCCTTGCATGTGAGAGGGACAAAAAGAAGGGAGACAATGGCACTTATCAAAAAATGCTGTAAGGATATGATAACATGACAGGAGAAGCAGATAGAGGATTTTGGATCTACTCAATGTCAAACACACACAGATGGTGTGAAATGCCTGTTAATCCCACTGCAACTCGCGTTTCCCCCTCCTCTGTATTCCTTCCATCGCCAGGCTGTGTCACAAAGCAAAACCGTTTAGTTTGTTTTTTGTCATGGGGAGAGCTACTCAGCCTGGGAGAACAATTGTACAATTGTCTTCTGTGGCTCGTTGGGGGGGGGGGGTTAAGTTTGAACAAATAACCTTGATGACGTCACAGCGATGTCATCAGGGTTATGTCGGCTTGGGCTCTCGATACTTAAACATTTTGATGGGGAGCCTGTGTTACAAACTGGAGGTGTGGGGTTTGAAAGAAGCGGACAGGAAACGTCTAATAAAAGACGTTGTTTAGGTGCATTATGGGAATTGCAGGACAGAGTGTTTTTGGAGCCCGACTCATATTAGGCACTAAAAGTCAGGCTACCTCGGGCCTCTGCTGCTTCAATCTGTCTATTGTGAGTTCCCCAACTTTATGGAAGTAAAATACCAAATCACTGCAGAGACTCTTTAACAGAGTTTCCCGGCCATCTTTAAGATTGTAATTTTGTTGAATGATGTAGCTCTTTTTAGAACAATGCCAGTAAATGCTAAAGCCGGCTGTCAAATTTAACAAGACGGGAGTTATTGAGGCTACTCCCCTGTTCTGTTACAGTCAACAGTGTGTATCCAGCATTGTAGAAATTCCCATTAACTGCAGTGTTGACCCTTGTAGCCCATTGATGAAACTCCCACTACAGACAAAAGACCGTGGAACAGAAGTGGAGACTCAGCAAATCGTTTTTTTAAGTACATTTGTTTTTGCTCCTTCTTCTTCTCCTTACCTAAAACAAGCGGATTCAAATGTTATTGACTTGTGCTTACAGTCCTTATTTACCAGATATAGGAACAAGGTGTATATTTATTTAGAGTTTACGAAACTGCCATATAACACAGCTGAGCTGATTTAGACATTATTCTGCTTGCTTTAAAGGGCTCAAGACAGTGGCATGCAGAAGCAAAACTTTGTCAAACACAAAGGATAGTATGAGGGGAAGCCACGGTATAGGGCTTGGAAACAAAAGACCATTAATCCGCACACAGAATGGGTGGTAAACTTAAGTAGATTACAGCAACCAATCTATTAGATTAACCTCATATTAATTTGAATTTAAGGGATAATCTGTAGTTACATCTGTTTGCTGTGACACCCCATGTCATCATCTCTTGTTATTGTCCTTTTAAACCCCCTCGCCTGTGTGCCATGCTTTTGCACAGCCTGTGCGTAATTCAACGTGCGCGCACTGAGCAGCAGGGGGGCGGGGTGGCTCCAAACGGTTTATCCCGAGCACCCAACCGGCGTCGCGGAGCTGCAAATCGGACCGGGGGCACACTTTGTCCCCGGTGTGACCCGATAACGCGGAGAAAATACAGGCTTGGAACCTGACACTTCACCATTGCGTCACAGCGCGTAATAGTTGGCTACCCAAAGGGAACCGTGAAGAGGGGGAGTTTGGCTCCGTGTGGCTACTCCTGTATGCACAGGCTGCAATCCCTAAATACGATGAACCCGGTGAACCCAAGCACGCTCACCGCCCCTTTCCACACACTGTAGTGTGGAGTGACTTGGGGACACGCCACTGACATAAATTTCCGGGACCAGGGGTCAATTATGTGGCTTTCAAATATGCAGAACCGGAGTTATGCTGCAGACACAGACTAAGGCTAAATATAGTGCGGCTTCTCCACTAAAACCTTCACCATGTGGTGTTAGAAAATGCTTTCATGTGGCCTACCTTCCATCCGGCTGAACTGTTGCTGTCGCCTTTATCCTTGAAATAAGGAACAAAGCGAACCATCCAGTCATAAATTTGGGACAGGGTGAGTCTCTTCTCCGGGGCGCTCTCGATGGCACGGGTAATGAGGTCTGCATAGGACAGGTTTCCCCACGCGTTCCGCCGGGAGGACTTGGCTTTGCGCAGCTGGCCGGCCACGTCGAGCGCAGCCCCGGACATGCAGGCGGGAGCGGCCACCACCGGGGCCGGGGCGCCGGCAGGATGCTTGATCTCCGCCGGTGCGCCGCCTTTTCTCTCGGCCCGGCACGCGGGCACGTTGTACTGCTCCACTTTGACCGACGCCAGGGCCAGACCTCGGCTCGCCTCGTCCCCCCCGGGGAAATCCTCCGGACACGGCAGCGGCCAGGTGCACGACCGCGACCGACTGTGGGGCTCAAATTCCGAATCGATATCAACCTGATGCGCATCCATGCCGCTGTTCTTCATCATCATCAGCATGATGATCTCCCGCTGAATGGATGTCAAAACCGGGCAAGGTCACTATCACAAAAAGCCTGTCAATTTTGACGCCTGTCAGTAAGTTAAAATGCCCAAATTGGTCCCTTGTACAAAGAAAAAAAAGAATAAATGTGGATCGCTTCACACACACAGATGATCAACCAGTATGAAAGAGCCGGTGTGGGATATTATCATTCTCCTCAGCGCAACAATGTGGCATCACATCAGGACAGATGAAGGTGTATCCGAGGCATCAACAACAGTATCAGTCCCTCTTCCATGTTAATTGCACAACACCGGCTGTGTGGCTGCGCGCAGGGACCAAGTGACGGTCAAACATCCCTTATAAAAGCCAGACACACTTGGAGAATGTCTCTGTGCTCGCTCGAGCTGCAGCAACAGTTGATCCTCTTTGACAGATGAGGTCCGGCGCAGGTTCAAAAAAAAAAAAAAAAAAAGAAAAAAAAAACAGCAACGCTTATCAAACTCCCCGAATTGACTGACTTTATAATTTTCTCCAGGCTGTGATCCCAGCTTTACTACCTTCTGCAGATTGCTTGGTGGCCGGCTTCAGCTCAAACTCACTGCGAGCGCAATTACTCCCCTTAGAAATAAAAACAGGCTCTCATGAATCATTTATATGGAGCCGTGAATTTCCAGACGAGGGAGAGAAGAAGAGGAAGAAAAATAAAAAAAGCCCTCATGGATTTGATTTTGGAGCATCCTCTGTGTCTCCTCCGCGCGCCGCCTGACGCCTCACTTGGTATAGAAGATATTTCTACCTTTGTCTTTGGCTCTCCGTTCACATGTCACATGGGTGCCGTCTCTCTGCCTTTATACTACGAGGCTGTGCGTCTCTGAAGGCTTCAAGCCACTTAACTGTAGCCTGGAATAAAGTGGAATAAGTGCTGCTTCCATATAATTGGACGCCGCCTGGATCAAGTCACTCCCTCCAGAACAGGTTTCCAGAGGAGGAGGAGGAGTGTGTGTGTGTGTGTGTGTGCGTGTGTGTGTGTGTGTGTCTGTGCACGCGTGCGCGCGTGTGTGTTGTGGGTGTGATATTCTCAACAATACGATTTCCAAAGGCAGTCATTTATACACACCATGTACAGACAAATTCAATCACATACTTGTAGTTTATCCTCATGTTTATATCACCATGAGTTGTAATACCAGTGTTAACTTTATTATTTACTTTATTTTTTCTGCTTTGTTTTTGTATTTTAAAAGCCTTATATAAGACTGTGCAATAAATCAATTAATATAAGAAGAATCCACAAAACTTTTAATAGGTTTTAATGTTTGAAATTCTGCCTACCTGACTGTTTTTAAGAAACTCCAAATGCAAGAACCCGTACTTTTCATTTGTAAATCCTTAGGAAGGTTACACATGGTGTTTCTATAAAGCTTGGATTAATGAGGCAGCCTACAGCTTCACAGAATACAGCCTGGATTTATAGTATTTATAATTCATAATGACCTTTGGTCAGCATTGATGCATTTTCTAATGTAGTAATCGGTAAGACACCTTGTACAGCTGCAGATAACTAGGAGTGAATCCACGAATATAACTAATTAATACTTTCTCTCAGAGCTGTAGCCAGGATTTTAGTGATACTGAGGCCATGAGCCCTCCCAACTCATGCCTAGCAACAAAAGGAAGTGGCTTAATGCTTTTTCTTTTTTTAACTGGATTTTCCTTTTTTCCTTTTTGTATTAAATGTATTCAGTTGACTTTATTTATACTTTCTGTAAAGTGTAAATGCTGATTCAAAGCCTTCTCGACACTCACAGGAATACAGGGTAGAATTGGGGTAGAAATGCTGAAGCCTTTATTTTTTTTATAATTTTTTTGGCCTAAAAATGGTCACATTTAAACATATCCACTCAATACTGGATTTAGTTTAGAGAATATCGTCAATCTATGTTTAGATTTTTATCGTCAAGAAAATAAAAATTTAGATGATTCTGCAAAACATTAAATTACATTCACTGAGGTTTCTTTTTGTTTTGTTTTTCTCCATGTCCAATGCCAACGTTTTAAATTCTTTCTTTCTACAATATCTGTACGTGGAAACTTCAGAATGCTAAAGGTTAGGGAAAGACTGTAGCTATGGCAAATAAGCTATGGTTAAGTTTGGGGAACTACAACTCTTGGTTATGGTTAGTAAAACAGCAAATGCTAATTGCATGTCTGTCATGGGACACGGACAGAATGGAAAGGTCAGACGTAACACCCCTACTAGTTCCTGCACTAGACAGCTTTCATTTGTTTATTATTTTCTTGGCCTATGAGAAGGATTCAAACATATTAAATCCAAAAATACTGGCTTAATCAGTTTATGAATTCTGTAACGAGCATGTTTCAAATTATAGATTGTAAACTCCCGAAGGTCGGTAAAGACATATTCTCTCTCTCTCTCTCTCTCTCTCTCTCTCTCTCTCTCTCTCTCTCTCAACATGACCACGTTGTCCTGAGTTGCTCATTTTTGACCAAACAGTTCGTGACTGTGGAGTCATGGGGACTACATGCAGGAACTAGAAGTCCCCTTTTGTGCATTTCCACACTTGTCAGATCTGGCCAGTGAGACATTCAGTGTAGCAGATTCCACCCCAAACATTCCTTGGTCATCAAGAAGTACTACCCCCAGAGCAGGGACTTTTTCTGGTACCAGGAACTATGACTAAGGAACTTCATTTAGACCGTGGTTCCTCCAGTCAAAAGGCAGGTAAGGTTGCGGAAAAAGTTCCTGCAATGGAAATGGGAAAAATGGTAGCTACGACCCTGCTTTTTCCCTGGTCGACATTTTGAACATGTTAAAATCCTACTTGCTTTGTAGGCTTGTACGATTTTCAATTGGATACTTTTTACTTTTTTGCTGGTTTGCGCTGGTGAAAGTGCCTAACCGTTCTAAACATACTAAACGAATAATATCAATTATCAGATGGGATGATTCTTCCCGTTGGGTCACAGAATCACCACGACCAACTCCCCTCACTGCCTTGGTCACACACCATTGCCTTTGGTGGGTCCATAAAGTGGGATCCATCAATAGCTGCTCTGTGTGATGTAAGCTTCTCTGGAAACCCCCCAACCCCGGCACAGGCTGCCACTCTCTGACAGCCGGTTGTCAGTAACAACCATAACCTTGAATGCACCTAAATGGAATGCTTTCATGAGGACTAAACAGGCCTATCAACATGAAGAAAGCAGGCGAGCAGGGTTTTTGTGTGCGAGAGTGTGCGAGGAGAGTGAGCAGAAGAAAAAGTGGAGCGAGATGCTGTAAATGGGAACAAACAGAGGGAAAATTCAAAACACATGGCCCTGCGGTTTTGAGGGGAGATTTTTTTATGCGCCGCAGAGAAGTTGTAACAGGAATGTGGTGTGACTCCTATCATATGGAATGAAAACACTAAAGCGGTGCCAGCAGGGTGGATATAGGATATTCAGCTGTGGCTTACAGCAAAGTTCTCGTAGTCGCAGCTAGGTGATGTACCGCCGCAGCGTAAACATGAAAGGCATGAGTCACACGGCCGGACACGACACGAGGCAGACAGAGAATTACACAGCCTCGCAGGGGGGGTTGGAGGATTTGACAAAGATACTGCGGCCGTCTGTGCAGAATGTGAAGTGGCTGCAAAAGGAGCCCGAACGTTGGACTCTTCCAAGAAACATATTTTTGCAATAGTGTGTCATTTCCAGCAATTATTTTGTTCAGATTAAAAGATTCTGCCAACTGGATTTGTGTGAGATCCATGTTTATCAATTGTCCCTCTATTTTCTCAGCATCAAATATAGATGATATGCATATTGACTGCCACCGCCACCTCCCCCAAGCCTCTTCTTGTTGATCTCACTGATGCCCATATTAAAGGATGTGGTGAAAGGTAAATAACCTTCCAGACCAAAAATCTTTTTACACACGCTTAAGGATGGCATGACTCTTTAAGGGAACAGTCCAATGTTTTGGGAGATGTTCTTGTCATCAAACCTACAATCGGAAGGCAGCGATAATATAAATTTCATCCGGGTTGAAGTAAAATCAGCAAAAAAACAGCACCAGAGCTGTGTTATTTACATGTTGGAAGCTCTTCAGCAGAAAAAAATGACAGCCTTGGTTGTTTCCTCCAACGCTTAAAACAACCCATGTTTATGTTCTCCTGACAAGCACCTTCTTGTGGTCGCACAAATACTGCCTGACTGTAACATTGCGTGACGTTGCCATAGTGCCATAAAATCTCTCAGAGAGGCAGCTGGGAGGGGGTGGGGGGTTGGACGAACAAAGAATTTTGACTTTGAACTTTTGGTTTCTTATGACTATGACCACAGTCTTTCCTGCAGTAGTTTTATTTGCGTAAACTTCATCTTAAAGCTGCACTTTAGATTTTTTTTGTATGTAATGTGCAAATCGGTCAATCATAGTGACAAACCCACAGAGAATTATCACCCGACTTTGCATCTCCCCAAAGGGTTTCATCACTTTCAGCTCATTGTTTTGGTTTTACAGACAGCAACTGTACTGTTTTGATTCAGTCTCACCGCTCTCATCGACCTCAGGCAACTGTTTGCAGCTAAAAAGCTCTAAAAAAGGCCCCTCTGTACACTACCTGACCAGCATCAAACGGCAAGCACACATACTTGGCCGACTGGCTATCATCAGGTGGCCAGAAATGCGACTCCACATGAAAGCTCATATTGCTCCATGTCTGCGGGATTCTTAAATAGGCAAGGATTTGTGAACACGTTTGCCTCGGTAACTTTATAAGGTGATAACATGTTATTGTTGTGTTTATAGCCCACCCAAATTCTAACCCTGTTCCGCTGTCCCCAAGTGGCCAAAAAAAAATCAATGGATGCAGCTTTAGCCGTAGACGTAGCAGATGAGTAAATGTCTATGTGGCTTGTTTTGTAAGGCACTGACATGACCTACTTTGTCATTTAGGTATCTAGACTTGTTGTGAAATGCATAAACCACAATGTCTTGTTTTTACATTTCCACATTGCATGAGAAGGGAAGCTTTGGAGTTGTCGGAAGGCATATATTTATACTTTTGACAGAGTTAGGCTAGCGGTGTCCCCCTGATTGATGTTTTGTTGCTAAAGTGAGGCTAAACATGTCCCAGACCATGCTGGTGCTGGAAACATAGGGATGGAATTGATATTGATCTTTAAGATGACATAGAAGTGTATTTTCCTTTAAATTCATGGAAACAGCGTGGTAAGTAGTGTCCAGTTTATGAAAGTTACTGAACATGAAAAAAGGGTTCATAAAAAGGATAAGTTCTCTCCTTATTGAGAAACTAATTGATTTTTCTTTTCTCTTGGCAGTTGTTTGCATTAGGCTGATCACCTACTGGGACTCAGCGTTTACCCTCCTTTTTAACACTACAACACTAACTACTCCAAGGCCCCACGCAACTTAGAGTGAACACTAATTGCCTCTTCTCCGCGGGTCTTCCTCCTTCATTTTCATGCCTTATCCAGTGAGCCAGTCAGTCAACCTGCAGGATTATTGATGTGTTTACTGGCGGAGGGGTATGCCACTCCCTGCCTTGGGAAACCCTGAGGCTTTCAACTGTTGAGTAACACTGACTGCTGCCACCGACGCCTCCAATCAGGGAGGTTGGGATGTGCTCTCCTGTGCTCGTAATGAGGCAAAACAGAAAGAAAGAGATGGTTGCACCATGAATTTGTGACTCACCTGTTTCACTCCATTTGAATCATAAAACAGTCCCAACCATGGCCCGTGGATATCTTCATGCCAACCCTACACAAAGGAAAGAAATCTGTCAAGACTTCGCAGCTCCTTCAAGGTGCTTGAACCAGAAAGCTTTAGAAGGAAAATGTGGTTTATTAAAACTTACTTACTTTTGTAGTTTTGGCCGTAATGCCCAAAACTACAAATATCAGACACAATATTTAATGAACCAGAATTATACTTTAAAGCAGTTTTTGCCCACATGGGTCCTTATCACTATAGAGCTGATATGGTGGACGTGTTAGCAACCACTTGCTTATTTACACATCTAAAGACATAGAACAGCTTTACCATTCATTTTGTGTTGTGTTTCTGGACAATATCTTAATATTAACTCTTTTTAGCCCTGTTTTGGTCTCCACAAACTCTCTCTTTAGCTGATAAATGCTCCACTATGTTCAGCGCTAATCCCTGGCATTGTCTCTCTTCTGTTTAGCGCTGTGCAGGTAGCGGATTGAAGCATTTTTGCTGATTACTGCTGCCTGCTGCTGATGGAAACGAGGTTGATGAGAGCGCAAGGGTGAACCAAAACAGGAAGGTTGCGGCCCACACAACCAAAACACTGAGGTTAAAGAGGTTAAAATGCTCCATAGAGCAGTGGGGAGCGGCAAAGTTGGGTGATAATTCTCTGTGGGTTCATTACTGCGAGGGACCCCTCTCACATGACACACAGTTATTTGATCTGTTGCTAATGTAAAATTACTGATTAGTGCAGCTTTAAGTCTTAAGAATGAACATTAGCTACAAGCGCTAATGAGCCCTGACAAAGGCTAATACAGCTAAAACATGTTGCTTTTTTAATTCCAAAGACTACAGCAGCTCAAGTCATTCATTTGCACATGTTCAACCAGAGAAAAGGGACTAACGACTGAACTCACCCACTGTGGTGCTTTTTAAAATGAAAACCTGCATAGTCGCCTGGCCTCTGTGGCACTTGGTCGGGAATCTCGGGGTTAGGCTGGCTTTGGGCAAGTCAATTACTGTACTCAACTTTGTTTCAGTGTTCAGCCTTAAACAACCTTCCCTCTTTCTTACCCCCCTCCATCAGTCCATAATCCCTCCCTCCAGCCCTCCCTTTTCTTTACAACCAGTTACATAAGACTGCCGAAACTGTTGTTTTCCAGCGGGACTCACTGCTGTGTGCGGAAACTGTGGGAGCGAAGGGTTGGGCATCTCAGCCCGTACACTGCCAATGGCCATCCCAGGAATGCATCCTCTCTGTGGGTCTGGGCCGCAGCCAACCATGTGGCCTCCCAATGTCACCGAGGCACTGAGACAAAAAGAGACGGAGCATTTCTTGGAGCCCCCCCCCCCCCCCCCCCCGAAAAAACAGAATACTGCATTTCATTTTGCTCCCATATTGGCAGTACATGTTGAAGTTGTTTAATACTGTGCATGTATTCTTTCTTCTGCTTTTCATAGGTAGAAACCACAACACTTTGTTGCGCCTGCCTCACAGCCCTTTGATGAATACAAATACAGTTTTAGTAATATTTAAAGAATCCCCCCTCAAGCAATGTTCAACGGTGAAAGGGTTCAGGCAGACGCAGTGACAGACTTCTCTCCGCTGTACCTGACACAAAGAGGTTTAGCTAACAGTACCCGACACCTACTGTTAATCCTATTTCAAATTGCACTCTCAACCATGAAATCCACTCACAAGAGGAAAAAATACACAGTGATGCAGTGCAGAGGTGTTACATAGATAATCTTTCCCCTGCCACTTTTCCCCTCTGGCTTTAAAGCAACAAAAGCAAGCAGGTACAATTAAAGCACTGGTAGGTCTTCTAAGCAAAAAAAAAGAAATACATTTAAAAAAAGGCAAAGGAGGAAGGTTAGGTTTTTGTGAACTTATGTGGGAAATAAACTGGGGAATGGTATCACACTGTGTCAGCGGGCGGTGCCAGACATATGGCAGACATTGGTGGTAACCACGCTGTAAGGTTTTTTGCCAAAGCTTGATTTGACCCAGTCCTATAACGCTTCCTGATGGTGGTTGCAGAAAGTTAATCACATGAACTCTTCCAGGCCTTGTGGTCTGCTAACCCAGCACTGATCCCAGAACTCAGGCGTGGGTCTGGACGGCCGTTTTTTTGTATTTTTTTCCGGTGCAACATGGCCTCCGCACGACCGTCACAGCTGAGGGTTCACAGAGAGGAGCAACATGAACAAAAGCGGGGTTCTACCAACGTGTCCTCCAGCCTAAACAGGACAGTAGGTTGAGGTTTAAAGCTCATTCCTGACCTTGGAAATGGAGGTCGGAAAGACAACGTCACCATTTAATATCTGTTTGTTGTGGTTCTCCAAATTGAATATTTTATTCATTTCATTAATGACTTCTTGTCCATGTTTGTTTGAAAGCTGAGGTTCAAAGTACAGTCTTCCCCCCGATGATGTCATAGTGATGTCACCAGGGTTGTCTCAACTCGGGCTTCATACTTTAAGATTTTAACAAAGTCTTTGTAACAAACGGTGGTGTGGAGACTGAACGCTGTCGGCATTTATCAGGCAGAGAGGGTCTAACGAGAGATGCTATTAAGTAGCATTATGGGAAATGTAGGATCCACTAGGGAGTAACAGTCAAGATGTCTCTGCCTCTATTGCTTACATTTTGACAATTCTTTTTTTTAATATATATATATATATATATATATATATATATATATATGTCTCTTGTATAGAAATGTATAGAAGAGATTTAGTATCACGCTAAATCGCTACCAAGTCCCTTAATGGTTTGGTTTGATTCAGGCAACTAAAAACACTCAGGTAAGGGAATGATTGTTGCCATGGTTAACAGAAAGTAACATTGACTTTTGATAAAAGACGTGAAGCAAACTGTGGCCTATTTTTCTGACAGTCTCAGTTTCGCAAACGAGAGGTTTAAAAGGAAATTTGGGTCTGATACTCATGAGCATTTTCAAGTCAAGAAACTACCCAATTTAGTCTGTCTTCTTGATGTTTCTTCTTGTTTATTCATGACATGGTTGCAAAAGCTTCTGAAAATATATAATATCATAACAAAGTTGAAAGCTGGACAGTGACTAGACTACTCAACAAGTCCAATATTGACCCAAAACAAAAGTTGCTTTTCATGCACAACTTTTAAATTTCTGCCTAAAAAGATACGAAAACCTAACCCGAGAACAGTTTGGGGCTGGCGTGGATTGCAACCAGTGAGGGGGCCGCAGGCTGACAGGAGGCTGTAAGGAAAGGCAGTAGACAGTACAGGAGGCCGGCTGTGACAGGGGATGGCAGGGTGGGTGTCACCAGGTACGATTCCCCTTGTCTCGGTGTATCTCAAGAGTTTCGCCTGGCTGATCAGGGACGACAGGACCGCTGCTCCCAACCTTCAGTCAGCTGTCACATGAGGTCACTGCAGGAGACAAAGTATGCGAGTCACACACTGTACAGGCCAGACACACGTCGGCTACATGCGTCGGCATTCAGTAGTGCGCGCTGGTGCTGCATGTAAAGCCGGACACCGTCCGTTCTCTCCTGCCTGGGAACAGGCAGGCGTGGGCCCACAGGAAATGATGTGGTGCTGAATTTAATTTCTCCATAATTTCTATTATCTTGGCGGTCACGGGTTAACACTGGGGAGTGAAAATGGAGGAATAAAAACACAACAACTTGGATTAGAGAGAAAAAAATGAGGGAGTTCAGAGGGTCGTATATCATTAAGCAATTGAGAAAGTTAATTAGGCAGCTCTGATAATTATTGCCATGGCAACCTGAGCGCACTCATGCAGATTTGATTAACGAGGTGCCATTTATCTGTACTGGCTAGACAGCAGGGCCTGCACAGAGCTTGAGAGACCCCTAAAGGTGGAAGCTATGTAATGTACAGCCACAATGCACTCCAGTTTTCATTTCACGCAAACAACATAACAGCTTCTACTGCAGAAACAGAGCAGATAATGCAGCGCAGTCCATTGCATCATATTGGGGAGAAATTGGAAGTGAAACAAGTCTGTAGTTTTCTATTGCCCCTCGTGTTCTCATATTACTGACACATATTCTGAAAATTGATGCTGCTCAGAGGTTTCCCAATAAAATAAACAGCAGTTCCATCTCCATAAGAGACTGTCAGTGGCATATGGTATTGCGCACAAAAAAAAAAGTAGTGTAAAGAAAGAATGTGATTTACATGTAGAGGAGTGTGGAGTGAAGGAGACATGTTTGTGGATTATAGTACACATGTTGCCCTCTGGTGGAAAAACGACATACTTTTAAGCTTGCATCATGCCTTCCTGCTGAAGGGTGTCTGGAGTCTTGTTTAGCAGCAGCCTCCATATTGTCAGCCACAGAGACACTTCATTATCTGGTAGGGACAATTATTAATGGCTGTAAAGAGAGCCCAGTACAGCAGTAATGTGAAAAATAAAGCAATAAAAAAAAAATCGTAAAAAAACTCACACTGCATTCGAGAAGACGAGCCGAGCCATTTCAAAAGCGATACCTGTCACCAATCAGGACACAATTCAAAAAGAAAGAACAGATAGGTGCTCAAAATCTTCAGAGACTATTTTCATCACCATGGGGAGAAAATGACACGTTTAGCATGTGTTAGAGACATGCTATCAAAATCAGTTTGCCAAAAAAAAAAAAATCACTTAATTAGCACTCTCAAGGGTTTTTTTTTTTTTTTTTTTTGCCATAGATGGGACCATCAGCAGCATGCAGACAAAAGTGAATACATGAAAGTAAAGTAAGCTCAGTGGGAGATTTCTCCAGGGACCTGCTAATCCTCCTCCACATCATTCCACGCACAGTGAGAGAAGTATAGATTATAGTTTATTATACAAATATCAAGCCTAGATGAATTCTAATAACAGTCATATCAATTAAGGCCCTCTCACTCATGTGTTTCATAAATATCTGACAATGGCTCTTGCTTATAAAGCCACATTCTGGTATAAAAATAGAAAAAGGGAGAAAAAATAACATTGATCTTACTGTCACAAATACCGGTTTCTTTATTGCGTTCCTTTGAAGTCAGGCTTCACCCGCAGTTCACAGCCTTGTCACAGTCTATTACAGGTATGTCTACTATTCCTTTCCTGGCTTGTGACATATTCTTCTTTTTTCATGGGGAAATCAGCTACTGACCGAATATTATTCAGAAAAAGAAGAATTCATACTGAACGTGGCTGAGAAAACAGTATGAGCCAGAAAGGAACATGAGAACTTTTAAGACTACATTTACGTCAGGAAAAACACAGAGAGCTGTAGTGTAAATGTTGGTATTGTTGTAAGTAAATATTAAAGCTACAATATTCACTTTTTTATATAAGCAATGGGATGAATGTGCCATTTGAAAGGGGTTTCCCACTGTGGCAAATGTATCACCAAACCCTGCAGCTCCCCTCACCTGTACGAAGCTTTTTAGACCCTTTTAGCACACTGTTTTGTTTTCGTGTTTTTTTAGCGCATAAACTCCGCTCTCATCAACCTAATTTTCAGCAACTAATTGTTAGTGGTAACCAAAACAGAGCTAAAAGAAGAGCGAACATTGGACTGAAATCTGGTGTCCAAAAACAACACCCCAAATGAAAATAAGCAACTATTTGCTAACACGGCCAACACATCTTTAAGGTGACAATATGTCAGTGTTGTCTTTACAGCTTGTTCTGATGCTCCGTGATAGCCGAAACATTTCAGTCCCATTTGATTTGGTGACACCTGTGGTTATTGGTGGTAACGGGAAGTGTGTTTTAATTATACAGGTTCCACAGTTTTGTTAGTGACGACACGAGTAACAACCACATTGAATCTCTTGAAAATTTGTATTTGTGGGAAAGGCAGTCTCTGCCAGTAAACATTTGGATGCTTGTTTCTTAAATTGACAAGAGGCAAAACTCTTGATTTAAATAACTGAACTAATTCACTGTGGTAATCACTATATGCTGATGCTCTGTTGAGGTACATAAATGTACAATCAGAAACATTTGATGCAGCTCATGACCTTCTACATTTGTTGCTATTTTGATAAAAGATTTATTGGCTTATATAATTGAAACGGATTGACATATCGAAATTTCTTTAACTTCTTCAACTTAAGATCAGTGAAGTCTGTAGATGATCCTGGCAAAGTTTTGGGACGATTGGCCCAGAGGTTTCTGATCAGATCTCAAAAATAGGAATTTGAGAAAATTCAGAAGAAATTGCAAAATTTGACATTTTTAGAGCAGAAAACCTTTGGAGCAAAGATGCAGATGAATTGAGAGATTAAAATTATGACAGAATGTTGACTCTAAGGTAAACCATTATACAAACATAAACTTCATTATTACAGTGCCGGCTTGAGGTCAATGTAATTTTACGTGCCTGAGGAGTAGGTGGAATTTGCAACCCACCAGCCAATTTTGGTGATCTCATGATTTCTGCTGCACGAACACTTTGAGCAGAGAAAAATAATAGAAAGAAAGAATAATGAAAACAAAAACAATAGGAGGTCCAGCAGCAGTGAGCTGCTTGGAGAATGTAAATATATTGAATGGCAATTGCTGAAAAAATACCAGGATTAATTTGTATAAAATTTTATGTGACATAAATGACCAACTAAAGAATTACTTTAAACTTCAGTATCATTAAATAGGACATTATTAAGCTGCAAAATGTTCACCAATTCCAAAACGTAATGTTTTTAGTTTTTTATTTTATTTTGCATTTTTCAGCTTTATGTGGTACAGAGAGAGAGATAAGGAAGTCAGGGAGAGAGAGGGGATGGCCTGCAGCACAGGGCCCCGGGCCAGACTCGAACCTGGGCCGCTACAATAAGGACTCCGTCTGAATGTGACTGTTTTGACACAAGTTATTGTGCTGTATGTAAATCAGATGTCGATGTTACCCAAAGCACTGGTGGTTTCATCATGCTCTGATGAAAAGAATGTTTGACTCTTTTGATGACCCAATTAACATCATAAAATAGATAAATAAAATAAGCACAGAAGTTATCTTATACTGTGGGAATGGCTCAGTCATAACTTTTGAAAAGCCATTCTAAGGTCTTGGTGCAGGGCCAGTGATAAGGGTCACGGGGACCATCCGGGGGCAAGGTTGTACGGAGCAGCAGAGGCAAACGCCCCAGGATGGTCGCAGTGGTGGGAGGTAGGTCCCCATACAGACCTCCTCCACTGACTGGCGAGCTTTGCATCCTACGTACAGCTGCCTCCAGGTCCAGTGAGCCATGGCGTTCTATCTTCTTTTTTAAGCAATGTCAGTGGTTACACAGACAAAACACTGTTAGTTCATTCTAATTTTTCTTTTAAGATATTAGTTTTTGCCCATAAAGATTGAAATCAAAAGGGCAAATAGCCACATGAGCACAGCAGTAAAATAAAATATAATAAAATATCCATCACATGGACAAGAGATGGATGTAATGATCAAAATCTGCAAAATAAAAAAGTGGTTTCTGATTTCCTTTATAAAATCCCTAGGCCACAATTAGTTTCCCGGGGGCATTATCTAATTCAATAATCGATTAGATAATGCCCTTATTGTATAACAATGAGTGACATTAAATGACATTTAGAGATTGGAAAGTTATGTTACTAACTATCAATTATCAAAAGCAATCTCAGTACTCATGGGTGTGTCTCATGTTCCTACAAACAATTAATTATGCCATCACAATTATTTGAAAGATGCCATAATCACAGCCCACACACAGTGACTTAAAATCATACAAAAGGCCAAATGTCCACATTGATTGTGTGACTGTGCGGAAAGGTTCATCTTGAGTTGCTTCAGGTTTTCGGAAAAAATGCTGTACTATGCAAATATTAGTTATATTAGTGTGTTTTCCTGCAGCTTTGAAAAGGCAAGTTTGAGAATGTAATCTTGGCCATCTTGTAAGATCATACTTATACACATTTCTACAAAATGAATTAGCATAGAAGTTCATGTAGTCTTCATACAGGCATAGGCAACATCATATAATTCAAGATAATGCCATAATAAATCTTTTTCATGACTTCCTGCAGCAGCAAAACACAACTGAAAGAGAAAGTAAGGTTTCTGCTGGCACTGCGGTGGAGTTACTAACAAGCAGAGGTGCTACATCAATAAACAGGCCACATAAGCCATATGTAACTACACTGACCAGGAGACCACATGCATCAGGACCTGTCTCATTCAACTCAGACGACAATGACCGATCATCACATCGTACGTTCACTTTGTGGGCAAAAGTCTTCACAAGTTAGGAAAACCAACTTCAGTCTGATGGCTTAATCAGGAGGGGATGTGTGAGAAAAGTTCACAAGCTGGTTATCCTAAAACACTTTTCAGATTATTAGAAATTAGTCTCATTAAGGATCAGCTGGACTCATATACATCGTATACATATAGCTATGTGCTGTATGTGATATTGCACGTATATACATATTCTTGCGTTTTTTTTTTTTTGGTTTGTTCACTAGTCCATACATACAAGTTAATTTTGTACAGATAGAACTGTGTAAGAGAAACTTTTATATGTAATTTTCTGATACCTCAGCATTTTCAAAGTGGGAAATGCGGCGATGTATTTAATACTGGCAGATCCCATAGTTAGCAATTATTTTTCATTAACCCATGACACTGTGTTGAGAAAAACCCAAAATCATTGACCGTTTGGACCAGAACTTATCTAGAAACATTGTCATTACGAGTGTAGATCATTTGTCAAACTGAAAATACAAACAGATGAGTTCTATGTGAACGCAGCTTTAGAATGTGTAGGATTTATCATGACAGTTCACATCTATGTGCGAGACAAGCGTACGCACATTTGATAAATGTGAATGCACCCTACTTACACCCAGAGGGTACACTGTACGTCTCCTTTGTAGCTGTGAATGAGGAACCTTTCTTAATGCAAAGCACATAAATGACAGCCAAATGAGAGTTTTCTGACACTTAGAAAGGATCAGTGTTAGTCTCATACTTACCTTTACTGCTGTCTGAATCAGGTTCAGGGGTCAACATCCTCTGTGACGACGGAAACAGAAAGATGAATTGAGTTGAGTTTCCTGCTACAAAGAGAATCTATTCAATCAAACCCCTTTTTATGGGAGGAACAGCACATCCAGGTGCTGTACCCAGATCAGTACAGAGTCAGACAATCTTGTTCCACATGTTTTGGAGGAGTATACGAGCCAGAGAGGTATAAAATAATAATCAGGGTGTCCTAAAAGCCTGGAACCATATTTGGATTTGTAAAACTAAAGGGTTTGTTCTCAACTGTTGGACTGTAGATTTTGCTTTCTGTGACTACCGCCTTTTGTCTAAAACGAAAACCAGCACAAGCTATAAATTATTAATGCCTTCACAGCTGTCAATCTGAGGCTTTGTCAGACTCCAAAAAATACAGTTTCTCTTTTGCAAATGCGTGAGGAGCTTGGAGCTGCACACATTCAGGAGTTTTTGCAAAGAAAAGACGAATCCCTCTTTGAATCCAGACTTTTTTTAACACCCTGCTGAGATCCCACAGCGGCAAACAAAGATTGTATCCGCGCACGTCTATCTCCGTCTCCTCTTCAGGCAATCCCAGCAGGCCTTTCAGCTCTTCACCCTCCCCTGCCTTCAGCTCCCCTGGTGCGGTGCTGCCTTGGGGTCTGGGGTTTTTCTCTAAGAATGTGGACCCGTGTAGACGGGGCATGTGGTTCCAGGCGTATTTGTCCCTGGAAAGTCCCATATGCTGAGCACTTGACACCAGGGCCAAAGACCATTTTCATTAATTTATGCCTGGACAACAGTAAAACATGGAAAAGAGACAAATAGCAGAGATGATATTTAAAAAAACTGCAAATATGATTGTTTTTCCGCAATTTTTTTCTTTTTGTGGATTGAAGTCAATTTTATGTACATTTTTGTCTCCACCAATTCCTAAGAAAAATATTCGCCTCTTTGTGTGTATTCTGTAAGTGAAGCTATTTGTTTTATCCTGGTCGGTCCCAACTTAAGTGTGTATGGCTTAAAGCAAATATACCATTGTATGGCCAACACATGTTGCTAAATCACTAAAGAAAAAAATTGGAATTGCAGGTTTTATTTTGGTTTACATTGCTATGAACTGAATTACAAAAAGGGTCATCCACAAACACTGCAAATATGAAGTGAATATGAAGAATTTTTGTCCCCCCACTTTCAGATATTATGGTAATAAAATGGTAATAACTGTGATGGAAATCTTAAAGCTGGTTCACTCTAACAAGAAGTTTCAGGAGACCTGGCTGTCTTACACAGGAATATTTATTGAAGCTGGATCGAGGAGAAAAGGGAAACACCACGTGTGAATCACAGCGTACTGCTACCCAAATCTGAAGATGGTGTCCTGAAGCTCAGTATTTAACCCTCCCCAGAACTGATAAGTTCCACTATATCCAAATAGGGTTATTCCTAACTCAGTCTGTCATGTGTGATGACTATATTGGATATCAGATCCAAACAAGGAAAGACGTCAACCTTTGCTGTCCTAGTAATAGCATACCCTCTCTACAGCATCTCTTATCCAGCATCAACAACCAGGCGCCAGCCTGTTGTGTCTAAACCTGAATACAGAAGATATCTAGCAGACCTTGGTCTACCAGAGGCCAGAGCCAACTCAGCCTTGTCAGTCACACAGAGTGAGACAGGCGAACAGAGACAGTTGACCTGACCTGTGAAGCCCTGTCTTAAGTTACCTTTAACCTACAAGAGGGAGGTTTAACATACAAGGAGGAAAATTCCTTCACAATAACGTTTAACCAAGTATTACGGTCATAGAACGTAGCAGCTAATGTCTAAGTTCATCTCGTGAAATAGGGGTCTGTATCAACAGATACAGGATGCTCCTTTTGAATAGGCAACCCTTTGTCCTTAATTACTAATGTTAGAATGTTTCTCAGAAGAGCACCAAGCACCGTAAAAGGTGCTATAAATTTCATGGCATCCATCTAATAGTTATTGAGAAATTTCACCCTGAACCAAAATATCTCAACAGTAAGTCTTTTAGCACACTGGTGGTGCTAAAAGATAAAGTCAGGGGGTTAATGAATGTCATCAGGATTCATCATCAGGGGACCATGAATGTCAGTAAAACATTTCATGGCAATCCAAACAGTAATTGAGATATTTCAGCAGAACCAAACCAAAGTAGTGGACCGACAGAACGACATTCCCATCCATCCCCATAGTATGGCTGAAAAGCACTATCACTGGTGTTGTTTCAGAGTATCTAACGAGGATCACAGATGCCTATGCCATGAAAAGCTTTGGATGTTGTCAAGTACTCCAAGATCCTTGGGTCATGTTTGGTGAATTCATAAGTCTAACCTGATTCTCAGTGTGATTTAAGGCCTAATAATTTAACCAAAAGGTGGTGCTAGAGGAAAGGTCATAGAGCATCTCAAATGGAAATGTTCACGTAATCTGTTCATCAGATTGTGATATTTAATGTTATCATGTGGAAATGTTGGCCGGATGAGGATGGTGGCTAAAGAGGAAGTGTCATAGGGTCAAAAACATTAAGATTCATCATCCATGTCCATCCAGCAATCACTTTCTTATGGACCAAAGTGCTGTCCAGGGGAATTTTGACCTGATCAGAGGGTAACCAAAGTCATTACGAGTCATTCTCTGGGGACCATAAACATTCTTGCAGGTAGTTTTCAAGATATCTTGATACAAAAGACCAACAGACTGCCTGACATGAAAACCCTTAAGGATTTGGTTTGCTTCAGAAAAACTAGTTTGCGTACTAGTCTAAAACCAAAAAATGTTCATACCCGGTTCCGAATGGGCTCACCCAATGGCGTGCAAAGAACCTGTGTAACCTCCTCCTGGCTGCACCACATTGCCTCCCTGAAGTCTCACCAAGAATTCTTTCTTTGTTGTCTCGCCATGAACAATCATACAAATGGGGATAACAGAGCACGCTTTTGGACAGTCTCTCCTCGAAAGCATTCATTGTGTTGCACTCATTTGTACAAACAAAAGTGACTGAAGAAGTTCTGTGAAGATAAAAAAAAAAGAATGCTAGTGGGCCAAAAAAAAAAAAAAAAAAGAACAGATGGAAAATAAGTTGTATCTGCAAACGGTTCAGATGACACTTGTAAAAAAAAGGGTAACTAAACAGTCTGCTGTGTAAATTATTACAGCTGTTTTTTATGGTTCTTTTTTAAGTGGCAGGTGGCTGGGTAGGTTCATTTCATGCCACTGGACTTTTTATATAAAAGCCAACGGCACCACTTCCTGTTTAACCACAAATCTGGTTACTTCACTAACAAAAAAATTGTGTTTTGTTAGTGCCCGGACTAGTTTAGCACAGGCACCGATGATATGTAATAGCCAGTTTCACTTGCATAACATTGAGCCACATCATTGAACACACTGCTACAAGTGGGAGTGCTTGGTGTGGAGCTAGGTGTCCTCAGGCCATAAAGCAGCTTTGCTTCCCACATTTAAATAATTATAGAAAATACAATACATTACCTGTTTTTAATATCGTCATAAATCTTTAAGACTGGCTGCAGCCCAGAAGCTGGGGGGGTACTGGCAGCCGTACTGCCTATAATGCACTGTAAACTTTGGACAAATTCTCGTTTGGTGCTAAATTTATAACAGATTTGTTTTTTTGCCAATGTTGTGATAGAATTCCTCTGGACCAAACAATAAAAAAGGCACTGGCAATGTATTGATCGGTGATTGAAACCCCTGTCTTCTGTGACAGAAAGTTAATCAAGAGTGATCCATAGCTGACAATATGGTTGACTGAGATCATTATTAAGGAAGGCTTAGCATGTCTACAATGTCAGCTTAAACATTTATAGAACACCCAAGAAACACATTAGTATTCATATAAAACGATCCCTGCTACAGGTACCCCTGCAAGCATCTTTAGGTTTCAATTTTAATCTTTGCTAACGGTGGTAAACCTGACGGCCATAACTGACATAATGGGCTACAGTTAGGATTCTAAGACTTGTATGTGCCTAATTTTGTTTACAGCTCATTTTCATGACCCATATAAGCTCAGTTTTCTCACTCCAGGTCTCTAGGGATACTTGTGTGAGTTGCATAAACAGCTCATGCACACACTCAGAAAATGAGCCATTATTTGGAAAACTACAAGTAAACACCCTCAGTTCCAGACTAACAGTCTGTGAGGGGCTTGTCCACTTTAACACTTGCATCACCACTCCCAGGACCAGAACAAGAGATTATTAAAAAATTGCTTCGTTATGGAATTTAATTTGCTCTTCGTTGGAAAAATGATCCCATAAACAATTAAGTGTAGCAGTTGTTTTGTTTGTACTACTTTTAAATTAGGTGCAAACATCATGCTAGACTTTCACCTTGTTAGAGAGCAGCATTACATAGATATGTTACTTATGCAAGCGAGAGACTTCAAACTTCAAATTGCTTTGGTTTGGAGTAGCTTATAAAATTACAGTCAGAACTGTGTTTACAAGTTGCAAGAGCTGCTACTGTCTGCACAACCACGACGGACGGTCAAGAGTAGGCGTGTTGTTGTTTGGCTTTGCTGCCACTGTCGCCTGTCTGTTTTGTGTCTGGAATTCTGGGAAACTGAGGACTCCAAAGAGGCAGACACATTTCAACTGTAGTTCTTAATGAAAAAAGTGTATTAAATAAAGAGTGCACGAGGTACACTTTAAACATCATCCTTTATATACAGAAATCATGACATCATTTGCAGAGCACCCACAAATTTAGCACGTAAATAGATTAGAAACAAAAAGCATATATAAAAAAAATGGTTAAACATAAAAAGCCTGAGTAATACATCAGTGCAGTAATTCTTTACAGGCAACAAATTAAACACTATAAACCCTGTTTTCTATTAACAGTTTCCCCATCTGTCGGTGTATAATTATACAGAGTTCAACATCTTCACACTAAGACAGAGAAAAGCCATCCGCTACAGTGCGGCATAAATAAATAATTTAACCAAAATAATTAAGATTTAGGTGCCCCAAAAATGTGGGTAGCTGTAAAGCCCCTCCAACCCCCAGTAGTCCGCTAGTTTTCTGTTGACTTAAAATGATGCTCATCAATGGTCGAGAAGACATTATGTTTAGTCATCAGAAACTCCAAGGAGGTTCTGTACAAAAAAAGAGACAAAAATTAAAGTATTTCATTCTCCCTTGTTTCATAATCATCCAAGTATCAAATAATCAGAAGGGTAGTCCGTGGAGTGGCTGAACAAATGCTAAAATATTAGTATGGATTAACACACAGTCTATAAAGTGCTTTAATCCAAAGTTGACATATATGTACACACCATAAAAGAGGGGGACAGGAGCTGAATGTCGCACTGCATCATACAGTGGTTCCCTCTGACCAAAATCTATTTCTCTTATATAAATGGTCTCTGAACACTCTCCCCTCCTCAGAGACCCTCCTGACCCGCACCAAGCACCACGAGACCTCTGATTGGTCAGTTGGCGGTGATTTCATAAGCGCAGATCTGTTATCTTGAGCATAACCTGCTCCGGAGCAGGTTAGCTGTGCAGCATAAGTTACCATGGTGTCGTAAGAAGTGAACCACTGTCATAAGACTGAAAACCCAGGGTTAAACCTGAAGATACTGCTTCATACTACAGGCCTCAGCTGTGTCTTCAAGACTGATGCCATCGTCACGGACAGAGAACTTCCTGATTATGTGAAACACCTCACACAGGAACCAAGACATTACTGTCCAACTCTGTGGTGCTGTCAGATGACGTATCACTAAATGCAACTCATTTTTCCAATTTTCATCAACAGCAAGGTGATAACTGTCCCAACAAGGACAATGTCTGGGGTCTGCCAAACGCAATAAAAAAAAAAAAAATTGTTATATTTAGTAATGTATTGTATTTCTCTCTGACACTTTCAAATGCAATTTGATAATTTTAGCTCCAAAGAAAAATCCATTCACCCCACCATACTGTGAGCAATTATTTTTCTGTCATGGTGGCAGCAGTGGCAGTGAATCGCAGCAGCTTATTGACATGTTATAACATGAAAAGGATATTGTTAATAAATCCCATGTTTTGACATTTTCTCGTTATACACTGGAATTATATAAAAAAAATAAATTTTACAAAAAACTCTCTGCAATAATCACTAAAATGTCCCATTACTGACACAAAATGTACTTCTTAAGTCTATTTTTATAACAGCATACAGACTCATTTAAAAAGGAAAATTTCGGTTTATTTCAACCTGGCTTATTTAGCGTATCTGTGGCTACTGTGGGTTCATGGGTCATGCTAACTTTTCACTCTCCAGCTCTGTTGTAGAGATTCGGGGAAACAACGAATGGTGCAAAACATCTCCTACAGCTTTCCAGATGAGTGTGATTTTTACCTGAATCCTTTCAAACGCTTGTGTCTGATTTAGACTGAAAGAAAACACAGAAAGCAGCCGCTTGGAACGGCCATCGTGGCTAACTGCACAGGGCTCTGAATCCAGGCCAACTCGCAGGTCGGTTTGTTAAATGAGCGGATGTCTTATCTGTATTTTTTTTGTCGTGGTGGCACTGGTAGTAATACGCTTATGCTACTGAATAGCTCAAAATGTTGGCAGTCAAAAACAAATGTACTCCATTTGGCTAAATACAGCTAATAGTAACTAGGAAAATGTGTCTTTGATCTGGATGAATGGACCCTTTAAACTCACTAACCTGACCCTGGATAGTGGACAGCCCATTTAGTAAGATGCCTTAATGTCCACCACCATTGTGCCTGAGAGCTCTTCCAGACAGCGAAGCAGCGGTGGTATTCATATTCACATCAAATGCCTGGAAAAACAATATGGACACTCAGAAAAATCCAATATATATTTGCAGTATTACAAGCGTTTGTTCTGCTCAATAAATAAGTCTGCAGTTAAAACATTTTTATACCACAAGGTTGGGAAGTATTCAAACAAAATATTTTATACGATTTTCCTGTACCTTTCCAAAAAGCTGCATATGGGATTCTACTACTTCCAACATGTGGGATGTGATCTCATTCAGGTCCTTGATACAACGGATATTCATTGCCAGCAGCGACCTTTGACCCTAATACAACATAAAACAGGAATGAGTCTCATACAGAGCCACAAAATGCTTTAGAGCCCATCATCTCTAAACCATTTGTTCACAGTGCTTACACTAAAACTGCGTAGATTTCCAGTAACCTTCACATATGTTCCAGGGGAAGCAAACGTCATCAGAGAACAGTCCTGTGAGAAACACAATGAGAAACTGATTATTTGCTGATACGGTGCAGCTTACGGTGCTCATTTGTTTTCCAGTTGTAGTTCTGAACAGAGCCTGTTGATGCTACTGGCCTCTGTGTTCACCCACTGCTTCACATTTAAAGGTGGACCGGTCATGTCATCCACAGAGTACTGGATGTTTGTCACAAAGGGGGCAAATCCTCTGATGATGCCCACTACAGACACCTGCAGCGGGAAGAAGCACAAGCAAATAAAACTCACAAGAAGTCATCCTCAGTACGAATTCTATTGAAGAATTCGGATACTTAAATCTGTGCGTTAATGCACGTAAATGAGGCAGCACTAAACTGCCAGGTTTTTGGATGGAGTTTTGAATGACACCCAAGAAAGCATGGTTGGTACATGATTTACCATATCAAAATTGCAGATTTGTCCCAAATTTGAAGGGTCTTTGAAGTTTTTATTTAACATTCATAGTGACAGGTTCACTACAACGTTTATTAATCTGGACATTTTCACATTTACTTTATATATTTTGAGAGACTTGCTTAGGAACCCCATGCCAGAGGGATACAGTCATTGTTTTGAAGTCGAAAGTTAAGTCTCAAGTCATGACTGTGAAGTCCTGAACCACTACGAGTTAAGTCCCAGGTCAAGACCAACAAGTCCCAAGTCACGTCCAAGACCTAAACCTTGCGCTTCAAGTCTTAAACAAGTCATTATTTGAGTTCATTACTAACCTTGGAGCAGCAGCTAGCAAAACTACCTCACCTTAAGATCCCTTTAGTAGGTGTTCAATATCTTTATTCATGTCACATGATCTTCATCAGCAGCTGGAAATTGCCAATTTGTCATGCAATTTTAGCTGTTCAAATTTCCACTTTCATCTGAGCACATGCCATCTATGTTGTCTCAACAGAAAGGCGTCAAAGTCGGCCTGCTTGTGGGCACTGCACATTTCCTTCCTGCCTGCACAACATGACTATCAGCTGTCAGATTGTTTTGAAATAAGAACAGTAGTTATACACGCTACACACTTTTTTTTTAAGCAGTGTTGGCATAGTGTGTATCAGTTGCTATTGAAATATCTAAAATTTTTGGATGGATACCAATTAAATTTGCTGCAGATATTAAGGGTCCTTTAAGATAAATTATAATGAGGTCCAGTGTTTATTATGACCAAATGCCTGCTAAACTAATGCCACCTGCCCATCAGGCTCAGCAGTACTGTGTGTATAGTACTAATTAGCATGCTAACATGCTAAAATAAGACGGTGAACATGGTAAGTATATAGCATAGCATGCTGATCTTAGCATTTAGCACCAAGTATGGCTGTAGGCCAACACTCTTGTTAATATATAAATAAAAAAGATGTTCTTAAGACTATTATGTTGTTTTTAAACTTTATGTCTATAGTTACCAGATTCATGAATCAAGTAAGACTGACGAGGCTCAAGTCCATACTTCAGGCCTGTGCATAACTAAATACCAAATCAATCAATCAAATTCTTCTCGTACCTGATTGAGTTCCTGCTCGCAGATCAGAAAGGTATCACTGCTGACCTGAGGAGCAGACAGCAGCTGAGACACTGCACAGGGCAAAATCTGAAGACTTGCCCTCTGCAGATCAAGGTGAAGGAATCCATTACAGTCTATAGGAACACATTTTCTTCAGATCCTTGCATGGTATTTTAGCTATTGACAGAAGATAAGACACACCTTTGATTTCGCTGCTTTGTGGCTGGTCATCCCACCAGGGGACTGACTGCAAGCTGTGGAAAAGCAAAACCATATTAAGACATAAAAGGTATCGTTCAAAATCTTTTTTGTCGGGGAGACTTTGATATTTGCTAACTTACTTTGGTTCCACATGACAAAATATCTTCAAATGTAACATCACATTGGCAGCTGCATGTATTCTTCAGTAATTTGAGACCAAAAACTTGAGACTTCAGGACCACCAGCAGCCAGCACATGAAGTCACACTGGCTGACTGCTGGCAGCTTCACGCCCAGGCCCTCAGGTGACATGAGTTACAGCAATTACCAAAGAGAATGGGCTGAGGAGGAAATGGTCAGTTGTGAATCCATTTGCATGCTCCATTTCTTTAAAGCAATTCAATTATTTCAATTCATTTTATTAAAAATCCATCAATTCGACAGGTGGTCACACCACTTTTGATAAACTTCATTTAATCTCTTCAAAATATCTTACAATGACATCAGAGCAAAAACTTGTTCATACAAAAGTGTGAGGGCAGAAGTTTGCCTGGCTGTGAGTTGGGATCTATTATTTGACATGATTCCAAGTGTGTTCTTCATCTGACACAGGACATTCTGTATGTTAAGTGTAGCCCTGATCCAGGACTTGTTAGATAGCGCAGTTGCTGGGCGGCTCATAAAAGTTGTTCCTGGAAGAATGTCGACAATCCAATGTCAGTGAACTTCGGGAAATGTTCTCAGAGACCGATAAGGTGGGGGGAAATGAGGTTACACATGTGCAAAGTCACAAAAAATATTGCTGTTTTGATGTTTTTTTGTAAATTTGGTGTTCCCCCATGTGGTCTATGAAAAGATTGCCAACCATCTGGTGGAGTTCTCATTTTCAACATTCTTCCCATAACAAATTGTTGGAGCTACTCTGACTGAGATGTCTGAGTCCAGGGAGATAGCAAAGAGGTGTGGTGGTGCAGCGTGTGGTGGTCCTGGATCAGAGCTAGTACAGTGGTGAGGTTTGATTGATATCCCGGAGTTCCACAGAAGACTGTTCCATTTCCAAATAGGCCGTTACCAGAAGGGAAACACCACTGGAGTTGACCCACGTTGTATATCGGCTTTGTTTACACAAAATCACAAATGAATAGGCCAATGAAAAACATACATTTATCACTAGCACACCGACAGTACTGACCTTTTTTTTTTTTTTTCAATGATTGAAGTAAACTGAAGCTGAATTAAGAGCTGAAGTAAAATTGAATCCATCACAGCAATTTACATGTAAAAACAAGTCAGGCTCTAGAAAACAGAGCACATCCAGTCAAATGTACATCAACCTTGTTTGTCCCCTGTTGATCCTGTACAGTATTTACACATGTGCAAAGGAATTAAATACAACAAATCAAAGGGTGAAATCTCTTGCCACCCCAGACCTAGCACTTGTTTTGGCAAGCGTCTCAAACCTCACAGGAAGCTGAGCGTCTTCCTCCCCCTCTCGTCTAGAAGGGTTTAAGGAAGAAGTCTGGCCGGAAATGACTCTACCCATCATCCTCTGCTCCGCTCAGAGCTCTGTGGATATGGGTGACCTACTTTTGAGTCCAAACTTTGATGCTCGTGAGCAGAACGCCACAGAAACCACATTCTTGAAGCAGAGCGAGGTTGTCCAAAGCAGCGTAGTTGTCCTGCGGTGCAGGCAGTCGGTTTAATACTGATTAGTGGTATTGCTATTCATACCAAAGCGCCGCACTGACAGTTGGTGAAATCTCAAGCACGACTTTTGCCAATTCTGTGTTTGAGTGCAATATCACTGAGGCCACTCTAGTGTCAAAAGGAAAACTGAATTCCAGAAATAAGGCAAATCTCAATCGCGTCATGACAGGAAATAAATCTATGATGGCTAAGAGAAGAATTAAAGGCCATATGGCAGATTAATATTGGCAACAAGTCAATGGGAATTTGATTGACCACCAGAGTTTGAGAGCAATGAAAAGGCCAGGATTGTTTGGTTTTGTAGGTTCCTGTAAAAGTGCGCAAATAATGTATGACCTGAAAGGCAAAAGGGGACCCGAGCATGATCCTCTGCCAAGTGCTGCGACAACTTAATAGGCTTAGAATTAGCCCGTCGGAAGCATGAAGAAAGGGATTACTGTAAGATCCAGAGCCAAAGGAAACGAGCAGCAGTGACACAGTGAGAGGAGATCAAGTTAAACACAACAGTATTATGTATCAGTAAAATATTTTTTTTTTTTTAAAGCAGAGATCCTCTGGCTCATGGAGGATTGTGTGCTGGTGTCTTCTCTCGCTTCTTCCCTGAAGGTGAGAGGCACTGCATGCATAAGTAGACTACTGGCTGACATTGTGTTCGCCCGGTGTACAAATACCAATGCAGTTATCACACTGAATCCAGCCTCACATAGCTCCTCCATATAATGCAGTAGGTAGTTATGAGGAATAAATATAAACAAAATAAAAGTGCTTCAGTGAGATTCACTGAATCCTCACCCCTTTCACTCCTTCAGGTCTCATCTAAATGGACTGTGAATGTGAGTATTCACATCACACCACACTCTTGTAATACAAGTAGCTCACCTCTATGTTTAAGCAACACAGCGATTTCTTTACAGAGTACATTTGTTTGCCATGTGTTGGGGAGTCACTGCACAAAGTCTTCTGAATGTGGGCCAGCCTGCTTTATTGTAGTGTGCTCGACTGTTTGGATTATCTTGTTAAAAGGATAATTCTGGTTTATTACAACTTGGGTTTTACTTTCATAGCTTTGGAGGTTATTCCTATTGGTTATGATAACATTGTACTCACCAACATAATAGCTGAGATCTGGTAACACGGCAACATTGCCACAGTTAAGTCTAATGGGGCACGAAACACCATCAGACAAGTTGTAAATGAGCCAACTGTTCATCCAGATGAATTAAACCACTTTCTTCGAAGTTGAAAATTAGGCATGCCTGAAATATTGGTAATAATCCCTCATTAAACAGAAAAACTGAGTGAGAACAACTAATTCTGGCAGTTCAAAGTCTGTAAACTGCGATGGATGTTTACAGACAGTTACTATACACCTTAATTTTCTCTTCCACCTACTTCACACAGTAGTAACCAAGAATTATGTTTTCTCTAAGGCTAAGAGTTAGCATATAAATACTATTAATTAATGTGTATTTTCATATGGGCTTGGACAACTGCCTGATTCAACAGCACTTATACCCTAAGCTAGTTTGTAACGCCCGTCCCTAAGTACATTATCATGTGGGTTGCCTTACATTTCCAGGTAAGCTAGAAAAAGCCCTGTGCTGACACATCCACGGTGTGGGAGCCGGTGTAGCACACATGCTGAGTTAAAGGTTACTTTAAAGGCTGTGTTAAAAATCAAACGTCTTATTTGTAAATACTTACAAGAAAGCATAAATTCAACCTTTGCGTTGCTTGTTTTAATTTACGTTTTATGTATTACTATCATGAACATCTGAACACCCAAGTTATTGCAACCCAAGTTGGAATACAGTAAACCAAAATTATCCTTTAGGCTCTCATGCTCATAAACTGTGTGAAGCGCTTTGACATTAAAATGAAGAGTTTTGTGTTTAAGGCTCTATATAAATAAATGTGACCTGTTTTTGATTGTTATACATTCTGGTATACTGGTTAGGGGTGTGGTCTTGGACCAATCAACTTATCTTTAAGTCTGTAATGGGCAGAAAGAGGAAAACAACCAACCACAAGCACCTGCTAGCTGGACATTTGCTGATAAAATGTCCACCCACCCAACGAAGCAGCCTTCAGAAAAAACAAAATGTTATCTTCAAGCACCAAAGTTTGGTATTTTTTACCCTCCAAGACTATTGAGCAAAACTGACCTTGACAGGAGACAGTTTGTCTAAAAATACCATCATGCTGTATGTTTTTATTACCTGAGCATTCAGGGCAAATCTGCATTTGATGCCAAAACAGAATCCAATCTTGATTTAAATATTAATGCTGGTGGTCAAGTACCAGGCTAAAGTGAGTTTGTAAGGTTCAGTCCGTCAAAGCCACAAATGGCTTCAAAGCATTCCACACATTGAGGTGATTGTGTTTTAATATTGGCCCTTTGGATAAATGTATGCTGTAATGTTCACAGGATAATGTCTCATATTGCATTTAGTAACAATTAGCACCGAGTCCAAGATGGTATTCGGAGACAAACTGTTTGACCGTCACTTTGACTTTCACTTCTAATTGAATCCAGGACTTTTTTTGTTCATTTTGCTCTGCCATCACACTCGAGTGATTCAGTAAGGGGGAAGTGGAAGCTGTGATGTGATTAGCCTGAGACTAAGCTGCAGTTTGGAGCAGCAGCAGCGAGTGTCACTCCTCTCCCCTTCAATATAAAGACACAGCAAGTAGAGGAACTGTATGTGCTTGGACAGTGGGTGAACTTAAGCCATGATAGAAACGATGACTATTCTAATTATTGTTCCCTAGTTAAAAAACAATAATCCTGTTATGTGACCATCTAGGTTAGCAGTAGCACATGTGCTTGACCGGCTCAGTCTGTGGTGCCGTTTGCTCTGCCATCACGTGTCCCAGTCCAGCTCTCTGCAGGCGATACGGACCAGTCTGAGCTCCAGCTCAAAGGCGTCGGGCCGTTCCTGAGGGTTGGCCGACAGCATCTCCCTGATCAGTTGCTTCATGTGGCTGTTCATGCTCTTTTTCCTGGCGGGGATCAGCAGCTCCATCTTTGGGTTCTCTAACAGGGCCTCCCCTAAGGGTACAATCTCTGAGCCCTGCTGCACGTAGCTCCCCAGCAGCTCCTTCTGAGTCTCCACGTCCACAAAGGTGATGCGCTCCACCATGGCCCAGATAATCACCCCCAGGGCGAAGATATCCGCCTTGGCCGTGTAGTGGCCCTCCCAGACCTCCGGGGCCATGTAGAAGTCTGTTCCGCAAGCTGTGGACAGGAAGCATTTGTTGACGCTGGCCGGCTCCTCTGGGTTGAGCCCGGAGGTGGAGCAGACCTTGCTCAGGCCGAAGTCGGCCACTTTGAGGGTGGGCTCAGACAAGCCGGCCGGCGTGCAGGCCTGTGAGATGAGGATGTTGTCCGGTTTGAGGTCGCGGTGTATGATCTGGTTGCGGTGCAGGAAGGCCAGGGCGCTGCCCAGCTGCAGCATGAAGCTGGTGTTGGTCTTGCGGCTTGGCTTACGGGACAGCAGGTAGGCGTTCATGTCGCCCCCGTCACAGAAGTCTGTCACGAACCACAAGTAGTAGGCACAGCACGGGTCGAATGTGATCTCGCCTTTTAGAGACGTCTCCACCAGCTACAGTAGAAACAGAGAATAAAAGATAGCAAGTCAACATGAGATCCCCGGTGATGACTGAGGGGCAGTCAGCCTCTGCATGCTGCACAAGCTGGGATCAGCCGGTATCAGATTTGTTTGCTACGATTATTGTGGCCAAAATTATCATAGTAAACAGTTTTATTATGATATTGGTCATACTTTCCTGAAATACTTTGGTTACAGCTGAAATATAGGAAATTTACTTGCTTGCCTTTGATTTGATCAAACCTAACAAACTGTATACTGCAACTTGTTGGACTCTGCAAAGGGAATTTATCTAAAATACACTTAAAAGAAGGTTGGTTGTAGGATTTTAGGACAGTTGATCTTACACTTTGAATATAGAATAGCATTTCATAGATTTTACACATCTATTCATGTTCTGATTTCTATTGGGTGTTATTGGTTGAAAAGGCGGAACGTGTTTAACCACAGAACCAAACAGTGATGAAGCATGGTACAGTTACATCGAGCTCCTACAAGCCACTGGCAACACCCACACCCCTGCACTGAACAAATATAACAAATCTGGTTCTGTGTCACGCTCCAGGAGGTTGACTAGCTAATGTTAGCATAGCAAGCTATGGCCATAGTAGCTAGAGCCAGGCCGACAGATAGCATAGTTTGCTAATCCTTCTGTGTCTACTCTACTTTTTTTAAACCAGTTGAAAGTCACTCCCCTTGTGGCAAAACCATAGACAAAACTGCTCATATAGACAGCAGCGCTGTGCTGTCTGAAAACCGGTACAGTCTGGAAAAGGCAGTAATAACAGTGATAGAAATTCGACTCTTCACAGGTGTAAAGATAAAAGCTGAAGTGATCTTGCCAACACATGAGAAAAAATAATCTCCACGGGAAAAAATAAACCACTAAAAAAGCTCACTGACATCTTTATTTACAGGAAATAAAAAAAAAGCAAAGCATTTACCTCAAACCCCAACACACAAAGCACCAAAATGATTATATCATAATCAGAATCAAAATCAGATTTATTGCCATGTAGGTTTTCACATACAAGGAATTTGTTGCGGTGTATTGGTGCTTAACAAGTAGAGACAAGTAGTGCAAAAGTCAACATAAGCATAAATATAAAAAATTTTATAAAAATTTTAAATATAGAATATGTAAAATATTATTAAATAAATGCAATATGTAATTTTAGATGAAAATGAAATAAAAAAACTAAAACTGTGCAGCAATGTGGAAAATATGAGTATGTTAATATGATGTGTGCGTGTCCATAAGTGTGCGTTAATCTGACATGTAGATATCAGTTCGGTCTGGTCTATCTTACATGAGTATTGATACAGTGGAAAACAGCTCTGCAGTGTGAGGAGGAGAAGAGAATGTCACTCATAACTAAGCAAGCAAGGTTGCTCTGGCTTTGTATTCATAACACTTTGTCTCCCACCTTCCTTTGTGCGCCATTTTTTAAATCAAAGCAGCATGAGAGGCCTCTCATCTTTCATGCCTGCTGCATGAAGTGAGTTCATTTAATCTCCCTTTTTCGACAGCAGACCACAAACCTGTGAGGTTTCATCCGTCTCACATTAAATAAAGATTAATTGGGATGCGTGTCTGGAATTTGATGGATGGTTTTTTGTATTAAACACAGAAAAGCTACAGCTATGTTAAAGAATAATGTAGACTATAAATGTCGATATTTTCAGAAGGACATAGCATTGTGCTTGCAGCAGAAGATTTTCTTTTGAAAAATTTGAAATAGTTGAAATAATGCAATAGTTGAAGTTGAAGTTGAACGCACAGTAACAACAAGCATGGCTAAAGGGAAATTGCCAGCACAAGTTATCATACCCACCGGTAGCATTTCGAAAGTGGAGCGTTTTGCCTGGCTGGTTTTGTTGAATGCTCAGACTTTATTGATTTGGTCATTTTCCCTTGGTTTTTGTGCTTCCACCAAATACGGTAATTAAGTAGGCTACGTTGTTAAATGGTTTCCTTTTTTTGTCTATTTTTATGGTCGGTAGTCTGTATAGGGTGTTTTATTTTGAAAAATTACCTGATGCTCTATGGCGTTGTCTGACTTACTGTCTGACTAATTGGTATATTTTAAGTGGAGCCGAATGAATCTTTTTCTAAAAACGCACTGCAGCGTGTCTGGTGGAATCACAAGCAGCACGAAGAGTGGACGCAATCAGCTCCAGCATGACGTAGCCGGGCCACGGAGCATTCGCCCAACTCACAGTACGTGGTAAGCTACGTCATCCGCAGGCCAGAGCATTATGTGGTCCGGGTAGCCAGATACGTTGTTTAAGATTCAATACTAGTATTAAAAAAAAAATAAATTGTACTCTTTTGATACCGCGCCAAAAAGGGAGACAAAAAGACCTTTAGCAAATCTTTTGCCTTTCCTTCTACATCCGCCTCATAGGCAAAATATTGCCTTAACAGCCCTCCTACTATTTTCTTTTTTGACTATAGTTAGTTCTGGACTTGCCATGGCTAACTCTGGCTTGCTTCTTGAATAACAGTGACAAGTCATTCGCTGGCTGTTCTGACTTTCATTCGCATAGAACTGCCTGCTTGTGCCTCTGCCTCCAGTCACCTGGTGGGTTCGTTGCTGAATAAAATGTCTTAACAGCCGCAGGTTGAGGACCAGTTAATTTCCGTCCCTGTTGCTTCATCTGTGCAGCATTGGGGTTGAAATCTGGTTGTAGATCTATTTTTTATATATATAGTTTCTGTACTTTTGATACACAGAGATCGTGTCATTTTAAACATGTGGTATTGAAAAGGTATCAAAGTATTGATACTTTTTAACAACCTTAGATGAATGTAGTTGAAATGTCAGTTGAAGAGAAAGAGATGAATGCAGGGGGTTGAAGTGTGTGTATTGTAAATAGTTAAAGTGTCAGTTGGTATGTAACATGTGACAGCAGTAGTTATGAGTTGAACAAACTTAACTGTTAATTGAAGAGTAAAAATTTGATTAAATGTCAGCTGAGGCTGGCTAACACATTAAGGCTTTGATGTTAGCTGCTTTACAGTCAACACAAATGCTCTGAATATGTTTAGTAGGCAATTCCTAGTGGAAACCCTGCTGTAAACAAATGGCTGCAAATTGTCTGACATGCCACTACCCAAAAATAATAGATGCAAATTATCCCACAGTTGGTGTGGTCAGATAATTCTGCCCTATTATCATTTGTTCTTCTGTAAGCACATACTGGAACATTACAGAGCAATAAAAAAAGAGCTGGAATAAAGGAATTCTGGGAAAATGTCCAATGCTAGCGCTGCAGAAAACGGAATGGATGGTCTGACAATAGCCCTGCGTGCCACTGAGAGACTATAATCAGGCACCGGCAGAGTGCCTGTGTGCCTGCCGTCAGACAGCGGGGAGGCACTGCGACACGACAGGCTGCAGACAGGTTGACTAGGGAGGGGAGTGAGCCCCCCCCCCCCCCCCGCCCCCCTGTTCAACCTGACAACACGTTCATGTGACTGTGGGGACATGGAGGCCAGAGACAACACAGATCCAACCAGAAACGTCCCACTAATGCACATCAGCGGCACACACAAAGGAATATGAACCAGGGTTTTTATTCCAAGTGCAAATATTTGTGCTGATAGTCTGTGTCTCCATAATTGTAATCTTCAACACTAATAACTATAATATGAGTTTACACAACAAACAACTACCTTGTTGGTGATGACTCACTCTGCAGAACTGGAAAAAAGAAAATAAATCACTGACCTTTATGTTTAACCTATAAAAGGTCTACATTGTCACAGAAAAATTGAACAGGTTATCTTTGCCAGAAGCAATGTGACAACAATATGTCAACAGTGGTTGGGGTAGTGGATGGAAAAATAAACATTCCTCTAATAATCTAGGATATGCCCGAGGATATAATGATACACTTTGGAAATCAACACAGGCTTCCAATTCATTACAGAAATGATCATGTAAGTCTATTTTAAGGCACAGCAACACGTGGCCAACAAACAAGTGTTTTTCAAATGCCTGCTAAAATGTCAGTTACAGTGAGCAAAGCTGGGTTCCTCTCCTGGCTCCTGACTGTACATTCTGTGAAGTCAGCCATCATCTCTGTGACTTGTGCACAGGAACGAACAGGAACGAACAGGAACAGGTGCATTTGTCAAGAAAGTTTATAGATTCCGGGTTCCTTCCGGGGGTACGCAGCCCACTGAATACGCGCAGTGCTGTTAATCCCTCTGTCCTGCTCTGGCCTCAGCCCCACTCTAGGCTATGTGATTGGCTCGTACACAGTAATGACGTAATTCAGAATTTACTTTTCTGGGCTATGGAAAAGATTTACAAAAATCAACCACCCAGCTTAACAACATACAATACGACAAGTAATAATTGACCATGTTTATAGCTGGAGGTGTCCTGTCAATGGTTTTACAGACGTCTCTTGACAATATTGTTCTATGGGAAAAAAGCTTTTTGGGCAGCAGGGGATTTTTCGTTGCAATACTGGGATTGGCCACTGTTAAAAAATAGGAAGCCAGGCTGAGGGGCAGCGCTGTATCCAGTTCTTATAAAACATCTATGATGCCGACACATCAGTGAGGTGAATGGAGATTATGTGAGGGTGGTGGCAGATTGGCAGTTGAATAAAATCATGTGGCTATTGAATAAAACCCAAAATACTCCCAAACATGAGCAGAGGTGTTTTTCTTTTTTACTAGTCCTGTAAAATTATCCCCACCCTCGCAGACGCCATCTTTCTCAGCGCAGCTGCCTGTCTCCACCCGTAGAGACTGACCTCTGGTGGTGCGTGCTGTTGATTACAATACATCACTTCAATACAGCATTTCCGTATCAATTTAATAAAAAGAGGAGCGTCCCTATTTTTGATGGTATTGAAAGTCATACCTTCGGGATTTCTAAACACCCCGGTATACCATAATACGGTATCGCCAAGGCCTATTAGTGGCATTTCAAAATTGGGTTTATGGTTATATTTTGGAGGTATGTATTTTAACCATCAGTTCTGTTTCCTCGAAGGCTTTTACTCTGAAACAGCTGCCGGTTGAGTATGCACTAACAGCACACTAGCTTTGCAATAAAGTTATCTGTTGAGTACCACTCAAAGTGAAGTAAGCAAATCAAACATAAATGAAGTAATCAAGATCCACTTTCTACCTGAATGCTGTTTTTTAACGACAGTATTTCAAAGCTTCTGTCTACCATCTTTACGGTTTGACATGAATGCAGCATCACTGCAGGATTAATGTTAAACTACAGTGTACTGCCACTAAGCCTGCTCCACTGAATGCTGTGTCCTCACCTCTAGGTAGAGCGGGGAGCTGGAGCCGTGGTTCATCCTCTGGGCCAGCTGGTCCCGCTGCAGGATACACTCCTCCAGGTGGATGACGTTTGGGTGCTGGCTTTGGATGCTGCTGAGGGCCCAGAACTCCCGCAGGGCCAGCTCCACATTCTCTGGAGAGTGGCAGCGGATCTTCTTCACCGCCACCCGGGCGCCTGTGCGCTTCACTACTGCCTCATAGACCACACCGTAACTGCCTCGCCCCACCTCCTGGATCAGCTCGTACTTTGGTTGGCTGCTTACCATCCTAGTCCTCACTGTGGGCAAAGAACACTGTTAGTTTTCTATGGATTTTACTTCTGTTTAGTTTACATGACACCCATGTGCGTTGTCTTACGTGCAGACCAAAAAAGCATAATTTTATAAACTTTATCCTGGATGACAAAAAAAGTACAATGAACCAAACAGTTTCCTTCTTTTATTAATAAATAAACCCAAATATTCTCCAAAAAGTTTCCATATGGGTGTTACTGGAGGAAACAGATCGAGCTGCTCCCCAACACTGCCCGCTTAATTGGCAGGCTGGGGCGTGAAGGTGGGTGGTATTCTGATAAATAATTGACATGTTTTCTTGTTCCCTGAAGCATAAACACATTTTTTCCTAAATAAACACAACAGCATCCCTTCCTGTGTCTCTTATTATCGAATATGATGGCAGAGCACGTCATGTAAAAACTATGGGAGCTATGGGAATTTCTCATACACTAAAACCACAAAACTGCTGCACACCAATCCTGCACAAACACTACCAGCACCTTTACAGTACTGCATGTCCAAGGTGACCACTACAAACAGTAGCCCTAATCAAAAGAAAAAAAAAAAAAACTCACACCTCAACCACGCCACATGTTAGAGCCACAAAAAGGACCACTGTATTAAACTGACACCAAGTTTCAAAAACTGGTATCTGTTACAGGGTGATTATGTTTCCGTGTAGAGGTGTTCATGACAGGAGCATGTCCCTGCAGGTGCACATACCGCACCAGCATGTGACACTTCCCAGAGTCTACCTTGAAAATGTGTGGTGTGGAATAGGCGTAACTCACCAGAAGAGGTCAAATCATACAGTCAGTCTCACTCATCCTTATTACATAGTTACATAATCCTGATGTACCTGCTAGACCAGAAAACAGTACTAGGGCTGCAACTACTGATTAGTTTCATAATCAGGAATTCTAGTACATTCTAGTAGAACAATTAAGTGATCAGTGATTTAGTGCACAGTGACTATTATAAATTGCTTGTTTTGTCCAACCAACAGTCCAAAACCAAATTTCTTCATATTTGATTACAATTTCAATAAACCGTTTTAACAGTAGTAACAACACATTGGTGTGATGGTCACAATTGAACTGCTGTTTTTCAGTAAGAAATTATAAGCGAAAGCAAAATATAGGTTTAGCTATTTATCAAAACATCAAGTTAGCACACAACTCAAAACAGCTGGACGACTGACAGGGTTCAAACTCCCTCCTGCACCTGCCTGTACCTGAACATTCAGCGGACAAACCATCAAACTTCCGATTTCATCGTAAACACACTCGACGCGGTGCCACTCGGAGGAGGTAAACACCCCGGCAGGTCGGGAGCAGGTCGCGGTCTGCGCGTCAGGAACAGCCAGCATGCTAACGGGCTCATTAGCCGTCCCCTCGCCTGATTAACAGGCTAACAGGCTAACAGGCTAACAGCGGTGAGTCCGGGCCGCCGGCGGCTCAGCGGCTAACAAAGAGTCCCGCTCCCTCCGCGCGGCGCTGCGGCGACACACACCCGCTGCTGCCGGGGGGCGAGCACGATAAACACTGCTACTGACAGCTTATTGTCCTGAGTGAGTGCGTGTGTGTGTGTGTGTGTGTTTGTGGTGTGTGTGTGCGCGTGCGCGGTGCCATCCAGAAATTCAAGCAGATTCCCCACAACACACGCGCGCACACACACACACACACACACACACCTGCGAGCCAAGTAGACAAGTATCCACGGCGAGACAAGACAACAGTGTGAGGGCGGAGGACACCGCCGTGGTCGCGCTGCGAGCTGTTATCTCTTCGCTCTCACCTTTCAGCCGTTTCTCCGGGTTTCATTCGTTGTCTTCCTCACTCTCCCTGGCAGCCATTACCGCCGCACACGCTCTGCTCGCTCAGTCACACACAGGAGGCTGCTGTGTGTGTGTGTGTGTGTGTGTGTTTTTTTGACAAACACTGGACGTGAGCGCGTGCAGCTGCCGTGCACTGCAGCGCAGGGGGGGGGGGGGGGCGGAGCGACGCCACTTCCGGCTACGCATTTCAAAATAAACCCCCCGTCTGCGACGCACAGTAGAACAGGCCGTGCAAACTGGGAGGAGGTTGAAGACTACTATTTTAAAACAGCCTTTAAAAGTCTTTAACTCATCATGTTGTGCTTACACTCCTATTTATTAATTACATAATTAATTAAGGCGCAGTGGCTATAACTTTTCAATAATAAAGGAATAGCATACATTTTAATAAAGGTAATTGAGTTATGGTAAAAATAAATAAAAAAAGAATAAAATGAAATACATAACAAAAACAGCAGTCTTATTTTTTACATAAAATACATGCAGGCAAATAACTGATAATTGATGTATTAAATATGATTATGTTAGGTAATATAACAAACTTTAACAATCTCATTACACCTGACGGATCCTATTAGTTATATTATAAATGAATGCCAGGCCTTTTGTTACTGAATGGCAAATTACATTAATGCCCATTAAATATTATTTCACACTTTCCTATTGTGATAGTATAACATATCCTAGCCCAAATGTGGCGAGCCATATGTAGTTCTTTATGTAGTTGCCCATATTTTTTCGATGATATGCGGACGCCCCCTGCCCCCCCCCCCCCCCCCCCAAAAAAAAAGCTCACTGTCACTTGCAGTAGGTGAACACAATAACATGAACACCAGCACAACTCTATGTCATCCTGAAAAGATTAAAATTTGAATTTTTTTGTTGAGACAATGACACAGAAGTGTGTTAACTGTGATAAGCCCAATTAATGAGATGATGGTAATACAAATGTCTATAAATCCTCTCTTTATGGCATTGTTTTCTTTCTCTGGACAAAACTGAGTTATGTCTTGATGCTGAGAAGTTTAACTTTGTATCAATAAGCAGTAAAAGATTATTTAAATGGACTTCTTCCTACCAAGACTTGAAACCTATTTTCTCTATTTTCCACATTGCTTAAATAAATCATTTTGAGGATAAAGATCCTCCAAACAGTTTGATGGGATGTCCCAAAATGATCTTGGTTGGTAACCTATCCATCACATAAACATTTGCTGCTGTTTTATCTTAATGCAAATCAAATTATTTTAATACAAAGCATTTATTGCAAGGCACAATATCATGCAAAGCACATTATCTCAATGCCACAATTCAATTAAACAAATGAAAGTTCAACACAAAAAAACAAACAAAAAGTGTTTAGCACAGAAGTTTGATTGATTACAGATTTTGTCAAAGAACTGATCATTACACTGGTTGTCAGAAAAACTTAACCCAGACTGAAATTGTAATCTGACTCCACACATTATGCCTCAACATGTTTAGTAATTATGTCAGTACTGAATATTATCTTTGCTATTACTGCCTAAAATGAGCTTCAAAGTGTGAACTTGGTATCCGTTGTCTCGCAAAAGTTTGACACAAAGTGTAAATACAAAAAACAGGTCAATGAAACACAAATCTTCTCTGTGTTAGATCTTTAATTTCCCGTTGTGTTGCAGCACAAATTATTTCAGTTGCAGGCTTAAAAATCAAGCAAGGTGAGGAGATGATCCATATTCAAAGACAAACTTGAGTTTGTCATTGAGTTAAATAAGGCTTCAGCATGTGTTCAGTACTACCCTGACTACCCTGAGTAGATTCAATCTATACCCAAGGTCAACACGAACCTGCTGAATCCAAACATTCTTAGTCTGCACATTTATGGTGAGGGTGGATGGTGGGTGTGTCTGCTCTGGTAAATAAAGATAAGGGTGTCCGTTTGAATAAAAGCAAATACACATTTATTTGTGTATTTATCTGCTCTTTTGTGTCTCTACCTCTTGGAAACAAGGCTAAGACTTAATTCAGAAGAATCACTTTGGTCCTAAGCACAGGATCTCTTGTTATATTGGCAGCAACAACAGGCATAAAGATACCATAGAAATTAGCAGAATACGATTTGTGCACAGGACACACTGAAATGACATTGAGACGTAAGTAAAAAATAATAAATATTTGAACAGACAACTTAAAACAGCAAAAATGAACAATACATACAAAACAGTTTTTTGGACATGCTGTTCTCAAGCTGTCCAAAATCACACCTGAGGTAGAGTTGTATAGATTTTTGACAAGACGAGTTCTGTCTTGGTCACACATAAGAAGCAATACAAACTACAAGAAACAAGACAAAACACTGGGACTCTGGCTAAATTAGAGTATTACACATGGTAGATTAGACCCCATTTTACTGCAGCATAGTGAGCATTATGGTGAACTCAAGCACGTAATATAGGCATAATGACCCTAAATGATGATCAATACTGATGCTTTTAAACACCCTTTGTGCTGTGCAATCAGTGGGCTCAGTCCCAGTCCCCTTTTACATGAAAAGGCTAATCTATTAAACTACTCATTATCATGCAGACACATCATGAACATTATATCAATACACACTGGATATGTACAATAAAAACAACACCATGGTGACTTTTAAAATATAGTGCCATGCTTGCTTTGGTTGGAGGAAAATGTCAATGGGAGTACTAGTTTTGGTATCCATCAGAGCAGGCCTGTTAAAAGGAAATATGTCATGGTAATAATTAAGAAACCTTGGCTGTTTGTAGACTTTTATGTATCAATCTGATGTTCAGTGCATTCCAAGGCTTATTTTGTGATTAACTGTTTTAATTGAGTCAACTTTTCCTCAATCTGCTTTCTTACATTTCCCCTAATGTCCTTCAGCAACCAGACAACCGGAGGAAAGACATAAACTTCAAAGAATAGTATAACATTTTAGGAAATATTCATATTTTTCACTTTTTTTCCTGAGAGTGAGAGTTGAAGGCTATTTCCCCCAGCAGCTGAAGCAGCCAGCGACAGGAACCACTAGCTTTGTTAATTTAAAAAATATATACACCCAACAATATCTATCAATCCCGACCATTTCACAAAATTATATCTTGTTTGTTTAATCCTTAACACAAACAGATATGTAAAAATGACAACTGCTGGTCTTTAGTTACTTGACGCACCTGACCGCTGTTCGTTAAGAGGTAGTTAGAGCATGGAGCTCCGCCACAAACTGTCATTTTCATTTTTCTATTTGTGCACAGATTAAACAAACAAGATATAAAATGTCAGTAAAAGCGCTGCAGGGCATCTTTTCCAGTTTGGACAGAGCCAGGCTAGCTGTTCCCCCTAACCCTAACCCAGCTCCCAAGATATATGCTAAGCTAAGCTAAACACATCTTGGTTCCAGCTGTGTACTTGGTGCACAGGCATTAAGTTTCAATATCAAAATCAGCATATTTCCCACAATGTTGAACTGTCTCATCGGTGCTGTAAATGGGGCATGTATGTGAAGACTCTCCCTGAATACAAACAGACTCCAGAGCCCTTTGAACATCACGGCGTACACTGACTACATGTTTAGGCTACATAATAGAAACTTTAACCTTTAGAAATACTTCAGCTACAAGAAAAACAATAAGGCCTGCTACTTCCCTCTACAGCTGGTGTTTTAAAAAAGAACGTTTCTGTTGTCACCCTCCATTGTAACTAAATATCTTATACTGACATCACACTTATCCACATGTCAAATACAATAGCAAAGAACAAACCCTACCCAGAAATGCAGTGCACATCATGCTGAAAGATACACAACTCTAAAGGTGTTTAGAGTGGATGGTTCCTTTAAGTTGTGCAAGGTGGCCGCAGTAATGCTGCTCTGTTTGCTGTGGCAGAGAATGACACAGAGCCAGTGCGTGGCTCATTTGGCTATATATGCCCTGGGTCATCTGGCACCCCAAGACAGTAAATAAATTAAACATCTAGACACACTAAAATAAACTAATTCAAAAAAGTCCTCCCTGAGTTCTAAATGAAACACTGGAATGCTTGTGTTTTAGTTTTTCTGTGCAGTGAGAATACAGTAAAGTTGTGGATTTGGAAAATGACAGTCAGTTAACAATTACACAGTAACAGAATTGTCAGAATTAGTCCAAAAGAAGAAAAAAAGGTTATGACATACTGCACAGCATGTGCTTTGCAGTACTGAGTTGTACTGGTATTGAAAAGGTATTTCTGAATCACAGCTCAGGGTCAAGGGAAACTATTAAAGGTGTCAAATGTTCAGTCTGCACTCCAGGGAGAACAACTCTGAATAAACAGTTAGTATAAAAAAGATTATATCTATATACATGTAGCCTCTTCACCACAGTGAGTGAAGGCAAAAACCAAAAAGATTCCAAATCTCAACTCCTTCCTTCTGCTTTCAAGTACAATAACTGAGTAAATACTGTTCATGTGAAAACATCCCTGATATATATATATATATGTGTGTGTGTGTGTGTGTGTGTGTGTGTTAACATTCTCTTCAGGTTAATACTGTTTTACAGACAAAATCTGCCATACAATCAGTACTGGTCTTGCATATACGTTCAAATAATGAAATGGCAACTTGGTAATTAAAACATAAACTTCACCACTGATGGAAAAGAGCAGAATTATTTTTCACAAGTAAGTGTGTGATGTAATAATGTTGTGTTTTTTAGTGGAATATGGCACCTGACAGCAGCTCTCATCAACCCCATTGCAACGTGGAGGTTATGGCACTTATGTTGTGACATTCACTTTTCACTTTGATACCTTGAAATGTTTTCCCACAAAGGCGGACAAAAATACTTTAAGCAAAATATTTGGCAGCCCAGGATGTGTTTTTTCTGTTACATTCACATGTTGGATTATTTACCTCAAGTTTCAAGTTAAGTAATAAACAAACAAAAAAAAAAACAGTACTATATTTGATCATCAATTTAGAACAACGTATTAGGGCCACTTTTTGAGAATACATTTGTAATATTATGAAGTCATCATTTAAAAAAAAGTCTTAGTCAGGATTTTACAAGAACTTAAATTATTATATTGGGATAACAATGTTGTAATTTTCCTAGAAAATAAGAGAGATCTTTACTACACTTCTCACACTATTCGCTACATTTATATTTTCGACTTCTCAATATGTTTCAATTTTGTATTGTCCGGTCTGGCTGTAAAGGGATTTTACCTGGTCTTCTGTTCTGAAACCAGACACTGGGGTTTGACTGATGCGGGTTCCTGAAGGCCAATGCTGATATTTTCCGACAAATGCTGTCGCCACTTTATTTTTGTCACAACTCTCAATTGTCAATCAAATATCATGACATTTGATATTTAATTGTGCCAATAAAGTTAGTGAGAAAGACTTTAATTCAGAATGTGGAAAGAAGTGTAAAAGCCTCTCAGTACGCACACATGATAACATTTTCTTACTTCACTTTGCCAGGTGTGATGTTCAGAAGATTAAAGCTTTAGAAGAAATACTATAAGTAATACTTTTTAAAGCTTTGTTCAGGATGTACTTTGTAATTTCTTTTTGATTTTAAAAAGCATATGTTTTAAAAAAAACTATAATATATAATAATAATCTAGTTGGATTTGATGGCAAACGGAGGTAGGGTTTAAGCGACTTGCAACTTAAACATTGTGGGCTGCTTCAGTTAATGTTGCATACTAGGCTTTCATAAATGGAGTTTTCCTTAATTGTGTCATATACTTGTCGGCCACTTTATTAGGTACACCTGGACAATCTAATGCAACCCAACATGACTGTTCTGCCATAAAGTCTCTTTTATGATGCCAAGAGAGGTTTTAATTCAATTACAAGTTTTAGCATTGAGGTCATAGTCACTGGTGTTGTTGTAATGGACCACATGTACACTATGTTCAGAGGTGTTTCTAATATTCTGACCCCCTCGTATAAATGGAAAGGACAAAAATTAGAAACATCTCTCAATATAGCCTCTGCAGGCTCTCAATGCAGCCACAAACTGAACATTGTAAAGTTTGTAACAGTAGATGTTATGGCAGGGCTGTTACGGTAAGGTGAAGCTAACACAGTGGCCAGTGATTGCATTTTGTAATGTTTTTTCTTTTCTCTTATTTTCTTTTCCCTTGTTTTTTTTGTTTCACTTACCCCATCATTTTCTCAAGGTTCAGCCATTTGAATGCAACACATATTGCGTGCACCCCATGTTAAAGAAAAAAGTTCCATCTGAAGTCAAACAGAGGTATTCAGAGAATGTGAGAGCCACATTCATACCTGAGTGTGATTAATTTTTGTTTTTATGCATTTTTCCCAGCAGATAGTTTGATTTTATCACAGCAGGAGAGATACGGGAAACTCATACCATTAAGGATGGATCAGTTCCTGTGAAGGCATGCCAGTAAGGATGCACAACGCCAGTGCCTTAACACACAACACCTAAATGGAATGCAGCATGTCATTAAATGCACATGTGCTTTTTATGTAATGACATATCAAAACATCTGCTGTAAAAAAAAAAAAAAGGTTATTTATAACCATCATGCAGGTTTTATGGAGCATGCTGGCAAAGACTTATCTCAGTATGGCTAAATATCTGCAAACCGTCAAGCCCATCCTGGTACTTTAGGCCACTCAGGGCAACTTCTCACACACCCTGAGTGTGTACAATGCTTTGGAGAACGGCAAGATTTTTGTATTTGAATTATGTAAAAAGGCCGAGTTAACGGAGGCACCCATCTTGTCAGATCAGTCCAAAGAGGGATTGGTTTATCCGCAGCTGAATCAAAAGCGAGTCTGATTGTTTCATTCCAAGCTAAGACACTTATCCAAGGGAGAAAAACAACTTGGACATAAAAATAAAGCTTTTGTAAAGTGAACGCGTCTATCAGCACTCCATTGAACAAACATATTGCGCGATCAATAAATAAAACCTGAGGAAAAATTCACTCTGAGTTGTCTGAGTGGGGGGCAGCATGGCTTTGCTCCTCTTCCTCCTCCCTCCGTGAGGTAGCTGTTCCCTGAGAGCCTGGAGACGAATGCACCTGCTGCTGCTGCTGCTGTGCTTTGAGCAGACAGTTGGCCACCATGTGGGAAACACTCTGACAGAAATGGCACTTTTTGGGCTGAGGGGGCAGCTGACACTCTTTGGCATGGTGGCCGGGTCCTCCGCAGTTGTAGCATCTGAAATGAACGGAAGAGAGGGAGTACATCAGAGGGGCTATTACAGCTTTTCTCAGTTAATTTGGCATAAGTTCCACAAGATCCACAGTTCATCTCCTCCAAACATTAAATGCATATACAGTTGCTTGATGTTATTTGTTGTTTTCATTTCTAAACGGATCCTAATTTACGTGCATTTATTGGATTTCACAGTGCAGTAATGTTACATAAAAGGTTTGTATTGTAAATAGGGATAAGAAAAGTGAGCACTGACTGTTGAAACTGGTTTGTATGACACAAGATTACTGGCTGACGCTGTAGAGGAGATTTTACTTTACTATTGGGTTACTGTGTATACGTCTCAATGAGAAAATTACATTAAGAAAACAGTGTCTTCTGTCATATGGACACACTTGGGCGCAAATAGAAACTAACTCCACTTCATAATTCATAATAATTGATGTTTTAAGCTACTATAATGGCTGTTTCTGTTACAGCAGAAAATTTGAGATACGTGGGTGATATTATTGATGTCCCTTCCAGGAAATACTCTTAAGAAAATTGTTTGTTTCAGCTAGTAACTGATTTTCATTTGAATCTGAATACAATCTGAATAAAATCCCATGTGCAGTGATTAAATTCTACCAGCAGAGGGCAGCACACCCCAGCTTTGGTTTCAGATCCCTCCCTCGCTTTACATATCTGTCACCACGCAGCCACATTAACTGCAGCACCAGTGATGGGCAGCTGTTGGGGGATTTGTTCAAAATGATCCCTGTCCCTCGGGGGATTGTATCAGTGATACTCTGACAGCCAAACTTAAAACTGGCTTGGACTCGTGGACTTTGGCTTTGCTTAGTGTTTAAATTCCCCCTGCACTCAAAAGTGTGTTTCTTATTATCTTCACAGTGGTGTTTGAGCTTCACATTCATCTGCTGAAGGGGGGAGGTTTCTCTGGGCTCACCTTACATCTCAGTTTAACATGTGCCAGCAGGACTCTGTGACATCACAGTCTGGAAGCCAATCATGGTCCAATATGTAATTCACATGTGAAGACATCTTCTGCTACTGATTAAACTTTTGAAATGAACACAATTTTCAAATTCGTGAATTCTGGACTTTTCAATGAGATAGAAAAAGTAGCTGTGTTGTAAAGAATTTTAACCATTTCACTGAAGAAGAATGCATATCAGACACTAATTATTTTTCAGTACAGAGTATCCTATATGTCTTATAATATGTCTAGAGGAGCTCTCTGGGCTACATACCATAGGTTTACTCTGTATGACTCATTTAGATTGAATGGCTTTTTGCATGTACTTGCCTACTAGTAATTGGACCTTTCATTTTGGGTCTTTTAAAACAGGTTTATGATTAAGAACAGAAAACTAAACAGGTTGAAAAAAATGCTATAATGGAGAAGCTTCTCCATTCTTCCTATGTGCAGCGCTCACCCTCATGATCTAAAAAATGGTTTGCTAAAAAGCCAATTCTGCAGACTTTGTCAGTCCAATAACCACAAAACATCATTTTTTTTTCAGGCGATATTTGATATGTACTGAAGAAGCTCACTTACTAGCTCTCTATCCTCTACCTCTATCCATCTCTGACCACCTTAAGGATCCACCACTCTTTGTGTGTAGTCCAAACTTGCGGAAAAACCCTCTCAGAGCCAACACACCACCTGACCCTATACAGACTTTATCGCCTATAAAAGATGGAAACTACCCATGTGGCCACTGTGCACAGTGCCACTGGGTAACACTATAAAAACACATGTTTCAAGACTTTCACTTAGGGGTGTTATCACATGTAACAATGTATGGTGAAATGCCATTGTGACAAAGTGTGCAGGAAAAAGGAAACAGAATTAGTGTTCCATAATCCGAAAAGATCTTCAGTATCTTGAACACTCACATCCTCTGTCTCCTGTCAGATTTGAGAGAATTGAGCACGTTGATATATCTCTCTTTTTAAAGTATGCGGATGTGAGTTGTGCCAGCGTTTGCCTAATGTTTTTCACAGCATAGGCTTAGTAATTTACTAAGACAGGTGGCCACTTAGGTGTTTAACAAATGTTTCTGTAACAGGAGGAAATAGTGCGTTTGTTGGGGACTATTTTCAGCAGCGGATGAATCCACGTTTGGTGCTCTAGCAAGTGTTTGGGACAGCATGGCGGTGTGTGTAGGATTGAGTCAAAATAAACTACAGCGTGTGTTTTCATGGTGATGAAGGAACATGTCACCCAGTGCAACAGTGACATTGATGTGTTTTTACAGTGGAGGAGAAGACATGTCATGCTTTGGATACACACACAATACCAGTTAGTAGGATACATTCAGTGTTAGTTTTTGGGCTGCACATGGGATTTGTTGTTGATAGCAAAAATATAGATATAGCCCAGGATCACCTTTCAGCTAACCACCACTTCCTTCCTCTCCTCCTCCTCCTCCCTCCCAGCCCCCCATCAGGGCTCAGTATTGATCAGTGTGGCCACGAGGGTGGAAGAGAGAACTCCTTTGTTCCCATCCTACTGCGACCTCTGAACCCTGACCCCCACTCTCCCGCGCCACCCCTCCTCCCAACCCTCCCCTCTGCCTCATTTGCACACCACATCCCATTGTTGCTATGGCGATGGTGACCTCTGACCTCTCTCGGGGACCTACATCTGTTATCAATTAAATGGATAGGATCCGCTCCTCTGCTGAACACTACATTTATGTTTGGGAGAAAAGAGGGAACATGTGAATGCAATCAAACCCACAGCGGGTACTTAAGCACAGGAAGTTGTGGGATTATTTTTATCATTGCCCACCATGATTAATGAAGTTCAACCTAATACGATGCTATCACATTAATAACCTTGTCAGATCTTAATGGCCTACAATCTGCAAATCAAACTCCATTTCTCTTAACTGCAACATATTTTGGATGCAGTGAGAAGGAGAAAGCAGGAACATCTGAATGCAATCAAATCCAGCAGGTATTTAGAGACATGGAGATGTGGGAATCCATTTTATCACGGCCAGCCATGATAAATATGCTCAAATCTACAAGATGCTATCAAATGAACAGCCTGGCTGGATCTTAACTGCCCAAACAAGCTTCAAAGACAAACAGAGCCATTGCAAATAAATTACAGTTTCCTCCAGTGTTCATGGATTTATAGCCTCCGAGTTTGTGTGTTCCGTAATAAAGTGTTAAACTTTGAACCGATGGAGCCGCACCGGGGCCAGAACAGAAGCTAAAAAGTGGAGCACTGGGGGGTTGAAGAAGCCCAAAGAGATCAAACAATCTATTGATCCAACTCGGCCTGCTGCTCCACAAAGAACAAGCATTTAGTCAGCGTCAGAGTTTAGCAAAGTTCTTCTGAGCTCCAAACAGAACTTTCATCAGTGAACTGATAAACTGACATCCCTTTTTTAAACAAATAAAAAAATCTGCCATTCCACATGAAATACTTCGACTTGTTTGTGTGATTCTAGTGCAACAATCTGCCTCATCCCTTTTGTTTCAAGATACAAACATTAATTTCTTCAAGATTCTTCAGACAGGTTGGTGTTGAAACATATTGAAGTATTCCCTACAACTCAGTTAAAGACAGAATGGGGATTCATTTTTTTTTTTTTTTTTTTTGCAATAACAAAACGGATAATTCCTGGATATTTCAGTTATTATTTCCTTTTAAAGTCACAATGAAATGAAAAGTAACATGTTCACCTTTTCAGGTATCTGATAATATTAGCTTTTGTTTTCCTGTATTTTTGAAACAAAAGCCATGTTTTCTTCCTGCCACACTGGATACTTTTAGCACTTTCTTGACTGACCACAGTCATCCTGCAACATCTACTGAGAATATGTCACATTAAAGAAAAAAAATTTTGTTTCTTATGTCTATATGGAAAACTTAAAGGAAAAGTTTGACATTTTAAGAAATACGCTTATTCTCTCTTTTTCTGGGAGTACAATTAGAAGATTTATACCACTGTCTTCTCTGTGTGTTGAGTATGGTGCCAGAGTCAGGACTCCTGATTCCAGGTCAGAATTTTATGCAGACATGAGATTGTTATCCATCTTCTCATCCCACTCCCAGAAAGAAAGTGAGTGCGTGTGTTACTCAAGATGTTGAATTAGCATTTGGATGTCCTCAGACTGGCCGTACCTGTCACCCTGGGAGCGTCGTTTCTGGGTACTCTTCGGTCTTCTGTCGCTGCCCAGACATGGTGCTCCGTTGGGCCCAGTAACCCGGACAGACTCCAGCCCTTTAGATGATTTCTTGAAGGTGAACTCCACCGCCTCGCCTTCTCTGAGGCTGCGGAAACCCTCCATGTGTAGTTTGCTCTGTTAATGACAGAGAGTGAGATGCATGGAGTTCAAACAATTGCCACAGAATGCTACAGATGATGGTGTCAAAAAGCTTAAGAAGGGATTCTTGTTTAGGATTATTATTGTTTTTCTGACTACTTGAGTGCGTATCAGTTTATTTAACAAAGTATACCATTCTTCATACACACTCCAAATGGACTTTAAAATCAATCTTTTCCAAATGTATGTTAATTTTAATATTATGATACCTATCATAATATTATATCATATATACCTATCATAACATTGTATAATACTATGATACCTATCATAGTGTTGGAGATAAAGCAATACGAAAAAGAGATGTTTAGAGTATCAGTGTCCTTCAAACAAAGTGCATGTCAGATCGTTCAGCTCCCTTCAGCTGTACGGAGCTTTATAGTGAGTTTTAAGTTCATTGTTTCACTGTCTGGCTGCAACTGTACTGTTTTAGTTTCACTCTCAGCAGACAGACACAGTTAGAGACCAGTTGGTGAACACAATGGGGCGTTTAGCAGCTAAAGAGCATATATATTCTTCATGAGTTTTTGGAATCCAAAAACTGTACTAAAAGAGAGTGAGTATTGGACTTCCATTCATCAAGTGGACATAAATACGTCTCAAGAATGATCATGTTGCACCGTCACTGCTGGATGTGTAAATGATGAACTCTTTGTAACAAGTTCACTATATCAACTTAAAAGGCGATGATATGTGTTGCATTCACCAACGCTGTCCCCAATCAGTTAGTGCTGTTTTAAATAAGCCAATTCCATTTTTTTTACAAAAGGTGCAGCTTACTTAAAGCTTGCCCACACACTTGAGACAGTCTGCATGAATGTTGCACTTATAGAGCCTTATGGCATCGCCAGACTAATTCGCAGATGCGTATTAGTCTAGAACCTCTCAGTTCATTTTTGATTTCCAAGGGGCGTTATCCACGGGTGGAGACAACCAATCAGAGCGACGAAACACGGCCCTGTCGGACGGTACATCCTGTCAGGAGTTCGGCAAACACGTATTTCTTATCAACATAAAGTTTAAGTGCAGTTGTTTGTTCTTATTTTAAAGAAAATTTACCGTCCCTTCCATTTAATACTGCCGCTGAACGGGAGCTGCCATATTGGATATTTTTAAAGATACCTGAACGGCGCTCGTCTCTGTCAGTGATCATATTAAAACCGCCTCCTACTAAATAAACGCTAGTGATTGGTTATCCCGAGAAATCGGCAGAGTAATCAGTCTGAATGGGAGAGGGGCCAGACGTATCTGCCAGAGTAAATGAACATGAGCTCGCAGAGTCGTCTGGTTCCCGGGCTACCGTGTAGCCACTCTGTCAGGGAATCTTCAGTGCTCTCATAAAAATCCAATCCTGTTGACAGCCCTGTTAAAACATCAATGCTTTCAAACAGCCCTCCTCCCCTCCAAAGCATTCTTTGCCCCACTGCCACCACCCCCCCTTCTGCTTCCTCAGCACCACCACCTACAGGCAGCCGAAATGAGTCCATCTGGTCGAGTCTCCAGATGACCACTGCACCGGGGGATGCTGGGAAAGGACACAGGGGAGGAGTGCATTCCTGGGATAGCTACCAGAGGAGGTGGCAAGAATGTATGCATCCAGGGAGGAGTAAATCACAGAACAGTGCACTGCAGTATTGATCTTTCTCTAATTAGCTTTCCAATCGTAGTGGTAAATAAAAAGAAGGATGAACTGCCACAGAGTGAAGCCCGGCTGTACTGTATGGGACACAGTAATGTTAATTTCCTTTTTTTTTTTTTAGAAACACATTTTGTGAATATTCTTCCTATTTTTTTGCTATATTTGAACTGCAACGACTAAATGTCACTGAAATGAACAGCTCCCCCCTTAGCTTTGAGATCATTACCCATTTTGACTCTACTTCGGTGTAAAGCACCCATTGCAAATCAAACAAAGTGAGCAGTAGGATGGTGGGAGAGGAAGCTCGCAACATTGCAGCTTAAGGAAACACAAGTAGATAGGACTTGACTGTCGCTTTGGGGAAGTTTGACGACCTGAAGACCACTTTGTAACATCCAACCCATCCACCAAACAATAAAAGTGGACTGTGTGGGTTCAGCCTGGCAGTGTGCAGCAGCCACAGGCCGGCCAGCAACAAGCCCTAAATGGCTGTTTGTCGGTTAATACCCATTAAAGCTTTTGCTGGCTGATAAGGAGGAAATCCAGAACGTAAACCTGCTGACCAGCATGGCCACAGCTGGGAAAGGCTCTGTTAACTGCACTTTATACACAACAATCAGACATTTTCACCTTAACGAATATCTTTTTGTTACTCTCGATCATAGTACACTATAAAAGCTAAAGCTGTAGTTGATTTTTTTCTTTTTAACAAAATGTTTCCTGAAAAAAAAATACTTTATAGAGGACATTATGCTGTTTTTATTCTGGCTAGCTTGGAATAAACAGAAGAACTGGAGCGTGAACATGAATGGTGTTAAATAAGAAATCTTTTTTTTTTTTTTTTTACCCCCTCCCTAACCATGATGCAATAGCCAAGGCTCTAGAGGTCCAGTAACCCTGATAGAGGTCTACTGTATTTCATTCAGGGACTCGCAGGCACCCACACATTGACTCTCTCAAAGGGCTTCTGGCAGAATTTGAAGGAACTTCAGGGGTTCAGTATGCTTCAAAGTGCTTGTCGGATTATCAGACTTCCTGAAACCGACAGTCACGTTACCCCACTTCCTACGCAGCGACTGGCCAGGTGTGTGGAGGTGTGCAAGTAGGTAGGGTTTGAAATTCTCTTTCAAGCTCTCATTTTTATTCTAAACTCAACTACTGCCCATCACTTTTCACGTGAACAACTGAATGCCACACCGTGAGTGCTTTTAAGGGGACACTGTTGTCATCTGTACAAATCATGTTGAGAATACAAGGACAGGCAAAAGACGCAGGGTTTTTTTACACCTCTCTGAACAGGCATGAACTTTTTTGCCTTCAGAGATGGTTGGACAACACATTGTGCACCGTTTGTTTGAAGCACACTGAGGCCTTAAGCTTGGCTTAACACTACAGGCTACAATCTCCCATCTGCTCAAAGCTCTGCACACAAACTTGACACCAATGATTCAATGAAGCCCAAAAGCATGCACAAGGCCCTCATCCCTTCTCTTTCATCAGATGATTTACAGCAACACGGGGGCAGGTAACCTGAGAAGAGCTCTCTGCCAAAAGGCTCCACATGGGAGGTGGGACTGAAACTCAGGGTTGGGTGGGCTCCCTGATGCTTTAATGACTTGAACAGGAAGCAGGGCTGGATGGGGAGAGGAATGAGCCTTGTTCTCTCTGCTTTAGCCTCTAACCCCTTTTAAATAGAAATGTTTGAGCTCTAAATCCCCCCCCCCCCCTTCCCTCGCCACACCTCTGAGGTCCCACAGCACATATCTGTGTGTGAGGCCAAGTGATCGGAGGGGTGGCAGCATCGACTCGGGCACGGTCGGCTTTAGGATGTGTTAATCTTCAGGTAATTTTACACAAAAACACATCAGGTGTCTCCCACTCTTATTACGAGCTGCTTTTGAGGTAGAACGCCTGACTTTACTCCAGAGAGAGGTCGCTTTCTCTCAGCCACTACTCTCGTCTCACTCTCGCCTAGTCTATAAACTGGAAGACGAATGGGAAAAATGCTCAATGCAGTTTCCTAAAAAACATGAAAGCAGGAACTTCTTCTCAAGTGAGAAGCTTCAACCCAAGGTGTTTGTAATTCTTGCTTGTTCATTAAATTTCTGTCAGCTTCACATGCAAGGTATAAACCACAAAAATAAATTAGCGTTACAGGTGTGTGTTCAGAACGTGTTCTGCAGGCAAAAGGTGTCAGATATGAGACGAGGATTCTAAAGTCAGCGTCCGGTCGGTGTACGGAGGTTTAAAGGCTACATGGACGTCAAAACAACCAGACACAACTACAGCTTCTTTCCACAGGCCATCACAGAACAGCCACTAACCTACAAGTTAGGCATCATCTATGTTAAAATTTAAATACACAGTTTTTTTTTTTCTTTTTCTTTTTCTTTTTACATATACACACCACTGTCAAACATTAATCGAAGCACCCTGTATATACTGTATGTTGACATGTATGCATGCATGCATGCACTCCGTGTATATGAAGTAATCTATATCACAACCCATTCAGTATTCCAGCACTCCGCTCTGCACCACTGCACTATTATATTGTTATTAACAATTTACAGACACCTGACTTGTATAGACATTGTATGCTTTTGTTCATTGATGTGTTTGATATATGTCTATCTATGGATCTGTTTGATTTGATTATATGTGTACCTCTGTGTGTTCATCTTTGTTGTCCTTGTCTCCTGCATGTCTATTTCTATCTCTCTGAAAATTGTTCTTGGCAGTATAACATTGAGAGCAACTTGAAACATTCCTTGTATGAGTACACATACTTGGCCAATAAAGCGGATTCTGGCGTTACATATTTTAAATACTACGCACTCACATCCGTTGTATGAACGCTAACATGTATTATATCCAGCTTGTGGAAAGCTGGGCAGCGATCAGTGATCAGGAACAACGCGGCGCCTCACCTGGTGGACGAAGACGTCCTGCGGCTCCTCCAGAATGTCCCCGTCCCTGCTGCTCATGGACAGGAAGCCGAAGCCCATCCGCATGTTGAACCACTTGCAGGCCCCGCGGCCCCGGGACAGACCCGCCGCCTCGTCCTGGCTCTGCGCACAGCGTCCTGCACGACACACACGGCTTCAGCTGCAGCACGGTGAGGAGGAGGAGGATGGTGGTGATGATGGCCAGCAAAGAAAGCCCACAAGGGCCTCAGTTCTGCCGCGTGCGTCTCGCGTGTTGATGGCCCGTAGTGTAATGAAACAGCGTCTAAAGCTCTTCTGTCAGATGATCAGTGTTGTAATAGAGCTGCAGCTAATGTTTCTTTGCATGATCACTTCCTCCGGTTATCAATGAATTCTTTAGCGTAAAATGTCAGAAAATAGTGAAAAATGCCCATTACAATTTCCCAAAGCCCAGTGTGCCACATTTACATGTCTTGCTTTTATCCGACCAACAATCTAAAATGGAAAAATATGAAACAAAATCACATATTCACGTCTGAGAAGCTGAAACTTCAGTCAACTTTTGCTTTAAAAAAAATCACTTATTTTTCAGCCTTTTTTTTTTACTCTACTCTATAACTGTTACTTTCCCTTCATGATTACAGGTCACATTATCACACTGCTAAAACATGATGAACATGAGTAAACGGTGCACTGACATAATTAATGAAGTACATTCATTACAATAAAGTATTAAAATAAAGAATCTGCCCATCCACGAATAATCAACTAATCGTTTCAGCCATGAATAATGATGATTATAAGAAATTCCTTATTCTCTTAGCTATTAATGATCTGATTTAGATTAATTTTCATGTTCTCACACTTTTCTACAAAGACTGAGCACATCGTTCAGTATTTATTTTAAACACATGTACATGCTGTACCTCCACTACCAGCAGGCCTTCAAAATAAAACGTAGCCTCTCATCCCTCTGTCAACATTACAATCGATACACAGCAAAATCTTCCTGCGAGCGAATCTTTAAAAAGCCTTTACGTCTTCCTCCAAAGGACAGGCTTTTCTAACAAGAGTAGCAGTAGTTTTCCCCTCAGTAGCCGGTTGTTTGTGGTACCTGTGGAGCTCTGGTGTGAGGCAGAGCCCATCCCGCCGCCGGCCCCTCACACCTCCAGTCCACCTCCGCATCAACGAGAGCCTGCCCCCCCCCCCCACACGCCCAGCAAGGAAGACACAAGACAATACAAGAGGAAGAAAGGACAGCCCCCCCCCGCCCACCCCCCTCTATTCAACCTCTGCCCTCTTCCAGAGCATCTGCAGAGGAGCTCTTCCTACCTTCTGCCATGGTGGGAGGCTTCCACAGCCTCCTGCAGGAACAGCTCCGGCCCACAAGATATCAGATGGAGGGAGTGAACTGCATGCTGGGCGTCCGTGCACGCTCTGTCCGTGTGAGCGTGTAACCCTCCAGGAGAAAGAATGCCTGCTCCCTGCTTCCTTCTCTGTTCTTGCACAATATGCAGGAGCACATTGACCCTCCTACCTCTACTAACCCCAACCACACACACACACATAAACACACACACACTCACTCACACATACACACCAGCACCTTTTTGGTCAAGTCCACGTGACTTTCAATCGCAGATAAATCACACACGTCCAATAAGATAGGGAGCCAAACAATTGACAAAATGACCAATCAGGGCATTAGCGTCGCACCCAAGGGCCCAGAGGGATATCACCCCGCCCACTGCCCCTCCACACACACACACACACACACACACACAACAAAAGTCCATCTGCAAGGCATTCACTGTTCAAATTAAAGATGGTCTTTCCATTCCAATTTCATAAATCAAATTCACATTTGCATCTATGGAACTATTTGCAAATTATGTGTTCATATAAGCACGTATTTAATATTTAATATCAATATAAGCACAGAGATCTTTAGAGATTTTAGAGTGGACTGTCCTCCTGAAATCTGCCTCAGAGCCAGTTTGGACTCAACATGTACTTTTTTCATAAATGTAATTGTAAAAAGTGAGATATAATAATGGGAGCATTTAATGGTGTTGCATGTTTGAAAGATAAAATAACTTTAAAAAAAGATAAAATTTTACAACACTGAGGCATTCATAGTCATGTGAATCTTAAATGGAATTCAAGTTATAAAAAAATAACTAATGTTAGCAGTAGTGCAGTCAAACCTCAGCCGCTGGAAAGTCTCTGCATTTGATATGAAACTGAATCCCTTCATTATTTTACCTCCATGTTCCATCAATTTAATAATGATTCCTATAAAATCACCCAAACATATAATGCCAAGCATTTTTAATAATGATACAAGTGAGGTATTTTTAATGCCATTTTAAGGGGTAAATTAATGGATAAATGAAAGGATTGTAAAATGTGATGTTAATTTTAATGTCCAGTTAAATTAATTAATTTGGAAAACTGTTGGAATAACGTGAAAAACTTTTGTGCCATTTGGTAAATTGTGTTTTTATTCTTAAACTGTGTGGATTTAAAAGCCCATTCAAAAACCCTCCATATAGTACAACCCATTCACTTATCGTCTAATTTACTCCAAATACAGATGGACCTATTAAGTACCTCAATACTGATTAGGATTTATTTAAATAAATAAATCTTTAATATTCATCTGAAAATGAAATGTATGTTAGTTTTTTATATCAACCACTTAATCATTTAATAACACCCTAAACTGATGATAAAAATAATGCATTTCAAATTCATGGGTAAATTTACTAAGTCAATGAAAGTACCAATTAAATGTTCTATATGTTATGCTATATGTTAAAGGCTTTTGAAGTTAGGAGTTTTTAAGAGATTAAGTTTTGGTCTTTTGAGAACCCCTTATATACCCCAATAACACCTTACACTTATATTATTGGTAATAACAAATAAATTAAATATTTCAAATTAATGATTAAATTAAGGGTTCATGCACAGCTGGTAATTTTGTGGTTTAGTTTTCACCTTATCAAATGACAAATGAAGGCATCTCAGTTGTTTTAGTGATTACAATTTTCTTCCGTCTATCACAGTTTTCTGGCTGATATCTGACAAAATACTGCTGTACAGTGTAGGAAAGTATCAGACATACTGTTGGTCACCAGGCTGTCATGTAAGAGGAAACACCGGTCCTGAATGTCCTCTGTATGAACGGAGTGTGTACATTAGCGGGGACTGGTGTTGCATTTATGTGTGTCCATGTTAACTATACAGACCAATAGGTGACATTTCGACATCAGATGCTTTCTCCCTCTTCCTCACACTATTTTAGGGTGAGTCACATTTGCTGCAGATGAAACTAAGCTTCTTGCATTGTCTCTGCTGAGGTGATTCACGTCCATCTGTTACGGTTTGTAAAAAGACATACGGTGGCCTGTTTGAGTCATTCACCCACTCTCATTAATAGGTAATTAGCTGCTTTCAAGCTGCTGTACAGGACCGCAAACCTGCTCTCATCACTGCTGAGTCATGGAACTTTCTGTAATGATACACAAACACACACACACACACACACACACACACACACATCCAGGCAATGCATATGTACAGAGATAATGAGCTAAAGCCAGCAGTTTGGGGCCGCTTAATGTCTCCACATTTTGCGTGTGTGTGTGTGAGGTGTTGCCTGACGATAACCAAACGACTACCTTCATTCATGCGTTTAATAGTCCAGCCAGAGGCCCTCTGAAAGTCTCCATGGAAATGGAAAGGCCCACCGGCTGCTGCACAACAAAACAGGCCACCCTAAGGTGACCCAGGTCACCCAGAGGGGCTTGTGGGAACAAAGCCTTGGCACGCGCTTGTTTAGCAGCCATCACACACTTCAGGAGTGACTGCCTTGGGCCCTTGAGTGTTGCAGAGGGGGGAAATAAGCAGTGGCTCCATGGGAAGCCTTTCAGCTCGCTTTCACCCCTCCCCCAAAGGGAAATCAATCAATAAACCTGATCAATAACAGATATATAACGTGCTGCCATGTTGTGACAGATATCCCTCCTACAACAAGCCTCTAGATAGGAAAGGCTGCTGCTGGCCACCTCAGGGCCAAACAGGCAACAATGACAGGCTGAAGCCCTCTTTATCAAAGGAACCTGTCCGTTAAAGGAAAAAGATTTTCGGTTGATTTTATGTCAACTGGAACAGAAAACAGGTTAAATGTCTCCAGATGTCAGTGTGGTGGACACTTTTTTCACATTTTCTAATGAATGTGATTTTAATGTGTTTCTAGCATCTTTCAAATGACTCTGATGGAATACAGTTGGTGCAGTCTATGTGTTGCTTTCAGCCACTTATCGCACTGTCCCCTGGTCAGATCTGTGGGAGAAACACATTGCTACCACAGGGTCACTCTCGACAGTACCACCAGATGGCGCCAATGTAAAAAGCAGTTCCAAATTCTACACATTAAAGGATGAGGCTGGTGTTATTCTGTCTATATTTTTCTTACTGACAACAAATCCCATGAAAAGACCAAAACCAATAATGTGTTAGTGCACCTCTTAATGCTTTCTGACTTTGCTACCCTAGCCTAGTTTTTGGCAGACGTTACTCAAACAGGAGGAAACAGTGCATTTGTATGGGACTATTTTCAGTGGTGGATTAATCCACACTTGGTGCTTTACTGGGAACAGGACGGTGTGTGTGGGACTGAGTCAAAATAAGCTACAGTGTGTGTGTTCATGGTAATGACGGAACATGTCACCAAGTGCAACATGGTGACATCTCACTGGTGTGTTTTTAATAGTTTTTACTATATAAATATTTCAGAACAGTATATATATATATATTGTATATAAATATAATACACATACAATTCATTGTTGGTTTGGGTGTTTTTGTGGGTTTTTGGAGACACCAAGACAAATATAGAATATCTTCAGCCTCCAGAAAAACATTCCTACCCATAGTTTATCTGTAATCTGTATTCGCTGATCCCATCTGTTGCCTTATACAGTGCATAAAAACGATTCAAAGGATTGACATTATGTTCTCAGATTGCTGTTGGGTTTGGTTGCCTAATTAGCACAGATACAATTAACCACAGGCGTATAGAAATTGTTGAAAGGAAGAGGCAAACAACAGCCAGTACTCTCACCATTTCTAAACTCATCAATAGCCTCAGTCACACAAAGGGTGGAGCATTGTATGCAAAAGAGTCCTGTTTCAGCACCAGGGACAGTTCCACTAACAAAGCAAAGGCTTCCTTTTTGTGAAATGTCTGCCCAACAATAGAACATTTACTGTATAAATCATTCATGTTTTAATGTGAATGATTTATTCACATGTTGATAAATGTTCAAGGCCACTGAACTTCTTTTGAAAGATGGCATGAAGTTGATTATTGATCAATAACTAATTAGTTATTGATCAATAATCAACTTCATGCCATGTCATGTTTGTATGGCTAATTAGCCATACAAACATATGGAATACCTTGGAATCACTCACTGCCATCACATCCCAAGGTTGAAATATGGAGAAAATTGCACTTACTGTAGGTATAGTGCCTATATGAAATGTACAATTATTAAAGCACAAGCGATTTAATTGTAAGAGTATGGCAAAATAATTATTAATATTGCTGAATAGAATTATATTATCAGATGTCATTGTGGTTTTCATATCTACCAAGCATCGTGCTGATGAACGATGATTCACTACTTAATCTGTCAGAATATCAAAATACTTTTTCTGGCCTGACTGCAGCTAAAAACATTTTTATTGTAAACTCACATAGTATATACAGTACATTAAACAGCGGGCATAGCAGGCTTGTGGAGTTCTATATGACTGGTGAGGAAAAACTATTTAAAAAGTTGCTCACAATAAAAAAGTCAAATTTGAAATGATATGTGAGACACCATCTACGGGCGACATATGGACGTGCAGGGATAACAACTACTCTCATAGACTGTTGGAAGATAATGGCCCGTCTTAGTACACAGGGACTAATAGCTACTCTCACAAGCCTACAGGTAATAAATGCACTATTTTGTCTTTTCCACTAGATGTCACCTTGAGCATGTAATCTTTGAGACCACCCAACACCACTATTATATCATCATGATTCATATATAATCCAAAGGCAGACGTATGCATCATATACAACAGCAAATACAGTAGAAAATACTGTCATTGGATCACCACACAAAGTGCACTTAGAAGGCTCCTATTCCTTTCGGTATGACGTTAATGGTTGTGTAGAACAGAAACTCAGAGGGATTCAGCTCTCATTGGGGCCATCCAATCTAAAAATAATTGCAGTCATAATGTGTTTTTACGCTAAAAACATTTCTCTGTGGGCTTTTGCTCAAGGCCTTCTTCTTAATAGAGTATCATTGGGAAAAACACAGTAGTCATGCTTCTCATTATTTTGTTCTTTGTTTACTGTATCTGCCTGATTAAATAAAGATGTGATTAAATTGAATGGTTACTGTAAACTGTATCCTTAAACCATTAACTTACTACACTGATAAAAACACTCAAAAAGCCATGTTGACTTTTGAGAAGAATTAAAGGTATGTTTTGCAGCATCAACAGAGACTGAGCTCCAGTTTCTAGCGACTATTGTTACAAAGAGGTGTCATTCTTTTGATAGTACATGTGTTTCTTTGTTATATGACAGGAAGGACATGACATTTGGTGTTTGTGATGGAAATCTTAGAGCTGGTTCACTCTAACAAGAAGTTTCAGGAGACCTGGCTGTCTTAAACAGGATTATTTATTGAAGCTGGATCGAGGAGAAAAGGGAAACACCACGTGTGAATCACAGCGTACTGCTACCCAAATCTGAAGATGGTGTCCTGAAGCTCAGTATTTAACCTTCCCCAGAACTGATAAGTTCCACTATATCCAAATAGGGTTATTCCTAACTCAGCCTGTCATGTGTGATGACTATATTGGATATCAGATCCAAACAAGGATAGACGTCAACCATTGCTGTCCTAGTAACAACATAGCCTCTCTACAGTCTCTCTTATCCAGCATCAACAACCAGGCTCCAGCCTGTTGTGTCTAAACCTGAATACAGAAGATATCTAGCAGACCTTGGTCTACCAGAGGCCAGAGCCAACTCAGCCTTGTCAGTCACACAGAGTGAGACAGGCGAACAGAGACAGTTGACCTGACCTGTGAAGCCCTGTCTTAAGTTACCTTTAACCTACAAGAGGGAGGTTTAACATACAAGAAGGAAAATTCCTTCAGTTTTATGTTGTGGACAATCCTTATAATGAATGACACTTTCTATGAGTAAATGAAATATGGTCCTAAAACACAGAAATGGCTTCGGAGTCCTTCAGGTTACAGGACATTGTTGTAGTTAACTCAAATTCACAGGGGCATCTGTGACAGGAAAGGCATTAACTTTTCAACAAAAAATACCAACAAGCCTGTATGAGGGATGATTTGTGCCACAGTGAAGTAGGAGGATAAGCTTAAAAGAAAAGCTGCATTAACAAAAAAATCCAAGGTTGTTACTAACTGAGGTAGGATTCCACCCTCATAACCTTAACCATCCCATAGTTGCCAGGCAGAAAGCAAGAATTTAAAAATGTTGTTGTTGGACATAAAAAAGGACATGCTGCCATTTATCTATTATATGCTAGTTGATTTTAATTGAGAGTAAAGCTATTAAGATATACAGTATATATCATTGCACACAAACCAACCAAGATTTACAATCATGCAAGTACTGCTTGATCAAAAACGCATTTTAGATACATACATTTTTAACTTAATTCTTCCTGAGTAACACCTCCACATATTGCACACAATGTTAATATTGTATATACTGTATATGGGTGAGGTCAGGGAAAGACTGTGATGGTTAAAAAATAAAATATCAACACCACTAGAATGAGAAAATGTGAACCCAAACACTGACATATACATATAGCTAGCTGTAGACTGTGCCGTCCAAAGGCTACCGACAGCTACCGGCAACTTTTAAAGTGGAATATTTGTTGCATGTTACTCAATGCTTTAACTATAATTAGTGTAAAGTAACAAATAAATCCACTCTCGCCCACTGTCAACACTTCTGTTAATAGATTGAATAGCTACATTTCAGTTGTTTCAGTTACTGATGAGGTACTAAAGCTCAGATTTGCATAACTGACTCAGCACATGTATTTATACATGTGTGCAAAGATCCCTTTTCCTGTATGACTAACTATAACTAGTTACAGAGTTCTCCACAGGAAACATCCTTAATTCCTGAGAAATTATTAGAGATCTGTTGAGTGAAGAACAAGTAGATATGACTTGATTCACCCATTTCATTTTCCCCAGCCTACTATTTCTGTAGGCTACACAGAAATTCTGTTTGTCCCATGTAAGAGATGAATCCCAGCAGACACTGGAGCTCCACCTGCTGCTGCTCCTGTGGCACTCATCACCCTCCATACACCTCCTTCCGGTCGGGTTTGATCCCGCCTCCCTCCTGCTCGCCCCACACAAACAAATGTTTCATTCTGCCGTCTTGCGTGGACATCCAATAACAAAAACCGTGTTTATCTAACAAACACAGATGCGATCCTCTCTAAAAAACACGACGGGATGACCGGGAGAGCGGCCGCGACGTGGAGAGACGAGAAGCAGGCGGACTGTAAAGGTGACCCGGCTCCACTGTGACCACGCTGCCTGCTGCTCTCCGAGGGGACTGCTGAGTGATGAGACCGCTGCTTTCTCTCCGCTCTCCTCTGGACGGAGGGCAAATAAAAGCCGACCCGTGATGACCGCGGCGGTGCGATTCACCGGAGCGTGGCGGCGCAGGGTGCCGCGGGTCGGCGGGTGGAAGTGAAGTGAGGCTGTTTCTGCCGACGACGCGCCAGCCGCCGCAGTGACTGATCGCTGCCTCCTTCACCTGCTCGACGCCGAATCCACGCAGAGAGACGGCGACTGCAGCGACGGGCCGCCGGCACCGACAGGAACCCGAGCTACCCCCCCCCCCCCCCGGCAGCACCGCGGACAGCGACCATGACTCGGCTCCGCAGGAAGGCTCTCGTGGCACTCTTCCTCTTCACGCTCTTCATCTTCGGGGCCATGATGGGGCTCAGGACGCTGAAGCCCAGCGACGGCTTCTCGGACCTGGCCCCCGGCATGGACTTCATCGGGGAGAGGTCCGACCGGAGGCGGCTGGACGTGAGAGACGTGGTGGTGTCGCCGGGCCAGTTCCACGTGGGCGGCAGCGACACCAAGGTGGTCTTCACCAGATCCGACCGGGACTACAGTATTTTCTATGACGTCCACATCTTCTACTACCTGTGGTACGGCTCCCCCAGCGTGGACAGCAAGTACATCCACTGGGATCATGTGCTGGTGCCGCACTGGGACCCCAAGATCGCAGCCAGTCACGCCCAGGGAAGGCACACACCTCCAGAGGACATCGCCTCAAGTTTTTACCCCGAGCTGGGACCCTACAGCTCCAGGGACCCAAAGGTGCTGGAGTCACACATGGCCCAGATAGAGGCGGCCGCAGCAGGTAACAGCGCTCGCGACACTGATTTCCTTGTTACTGTTTGGTCTGATGTTGACACTCCACCAGGGCCCTATCCACACCCCCAACACCCCCACCCCACGCATCAAAAATACATGATCTACACTTCTTTTTTAATCATTTGGATTTTCCTGTTTTGTTTGTTCTGTTAACTTGAATGTACACTGTAGTTAATGGTAAGCTTCTCCACAAGGCCAGTAATACACTGCTGATGGAGAAAAAGAGAAGTCTTTATTTACTGGCCTAAGAGTAGTCAAGTTTAAATGTAAATTTAGTCTAAAAATAGCCTGTAAAGTAACCAGCATGTCTTTTTTATTTATTTTTTATTGTCCAATCAAAACAGCCCCCAGATGGTTAAAACCCCAAATTCCCATTAAAAAATACAGGGGTCTGGACCTCAGAGGCCTCCACACCATGCTCATGCTAAGATAGTTGATATTGTAGTATGGTAGTGCTATTGAAGTGCTATGCTATTAAAAGCAACACCATCGCCAGACAAGAACGTCGATATTGGACGATCATGCAAAATCCTGGATTACATTTGATGCCAATGTCTTTTTATGGAGTGGGTTGAAACATGGCGTGTTCCATTGTTACATGTTACAAGTATAAACCATAATTCAACATTTTGCTGTGAATTTTTCTTTTTTAAATAGTTTTCTTTCGTGTAAATAAAGCCAAAACATTTTGTTTCAACAGTTTTAACGCAGAGTTTGGTAGAAACCAATGCATGCCTGTCCATGCACCAGTCTGTTACTGCCAATCATTCACCCTCCTTTGGAATGAATGACTTTATGTAAATCTGCATAAAGCTGTGAACACTGCGGTACAGTCAGCCTTGCTACATGCCCACCCGCCACCCCGAGCTGGTCATGCCTGCTCTCAACCTATAGCTACGTGAAGGGCACACTACGTCCTGCATTGGCACTGAATGTTGGCTTTGGACGTAAATCACGAGGTGTGGAATCGTTCAACCAGACTTCCTCCCCATGCTGTGCTGTTGTAGGGGTGCTGGTGTTGTCCTGGTATCCCCCCGGGGTGGCGGACGACCACGGGGAGCCCACTGAGGACCTGGTTCCCGCTGTCATGGACGCCGCCCACAGGCACAGCATCAAGGTAACTGGTGAGACAACCGGTATGTTTTTCCTTTCTGATGATTTACTGAATGAATGCCTTGCCAGTGACAGTTCAATGTTAAATGCAGAGAACAACACACATTTTTAATCTTGTAGCACCAGCTATGCCTTCACACTGCGTCTGAAAGTGCTCCCGTTTGAATTCTTTGACCTAGTGTGTAAAGCAGAGAGCTGCGTGGGGTCGATTCATGTTAGTTCTGATCTGGACAACACAAACATGTGATACAAAAATTACATTCTGAGATATGCAACCAACAGGTCAGCGGTAGGACGTATGCTTCGTTTGAGCACTGTGGCCAAGAGAATGCTGAAAATTACCCATCCATTCATTCCTCTCATTTCATTACTGTCTGTAAAACATAGAGACACTTGAGTGTAATAGTGGATGGTGCAACACAGCTAATAGGCTGTGACTGAATTTGTTCCCTCAAAAGTCAGCACAGTTTGCTGCCGGTCAACTGTGCAGATTTGAGCATTAGCATTCACCAAAGTTGAACTGGCAGTAAAAGATTTGCACAGATTTACTTCGACGAGCATTCAGCTCTTAAGTGCTGGTGTGACGGGTCCTTGAGACCGCATTTCCTCAACCCAAGAAGAAGTGTGCCGTGCCCTTTATTCAAAATGCAGCGTGTCTTGCAGCTGTATTGCATTCTGGTCCACTGAGGCGCCTGACAGTGGAGAAGCTGCAACCTACCCAGTGGGTCCCAGTGGCATCTTCAATTTTTATGCTCTGACCTCAAAACCTGACATTTGCAGCTATATGGACGTTGTTTTGCTTTCAGATGCATTTCTAGCTGAGCCAGTAGTTGTTTTGAAAGACTTGAAGTGCTTTAGGGTAGATTTTCTTTTTCAATGCACCACTCTGTCCAATAAGTCATATCTACTTTAGCACTGAGGGGGTCAGATACCATAAAGCCATAAGATGCTGAAGGTGCTTGAGACAGCAGTGGCAAAACAAGCTGAGACCGTAGATTCAGCATTAAGAGGACAGAATAGCTTTCCCTCAGTCTGCTTTCATGCTCCTTATATGGAAGTCTTAGACTGAGAACTGGGTCTCTCTGTGTGTCCTAGTCAGACTTACACAACAGTGTGTATCTCACAGCTGACCTCAGGGCTAACGCTCCAGTGTTTCAGAGCACCAGAGCTGCCGCTGACTAAATACAGGCTGACGTCTGTGTTTGTGAGCAGTCGTGTGTGTGTGTGTGTGCGTGTTTCCTCAGCAAATGTCACATATGTGTGCCTTGCATGTTATTTGATATGGTGCTTTTGACACAGGAGGAGTTTCTCTGTCAGTGTTCAGGAGCAAAATGAGGCGTGATCGTTGTTCCAAATTCAATCCGAACCAGACGGTTGGTGTCACAGTTATCTGTTGAAACCATCACACACGCCCGACAGGACACAGGAGGATCTATACCCCACCCCACCCCCGGAGCGCTCCGCCCTCACTAATTAAACATAGATTGACCCTGTTTGCTCAGTGAGATGTTGATGCTAGCAGCAAACAAGAAGAGTGACATTAAAACTTCAGTCGAGCAGAAATGTATTGTGTTCTATTGACAAAATCTTCTCACAATAAACCTCTCATTATAATAAGAAAGCTTGTTTTAACGATAGTTATTCCCTTAATATCACATAGATGAGATCTGAATATTTAAATGGACTGATCAAGCCTTCTTGCCTTTTATTGTCAACACACAATTACACGTGCTCTTGAACAGCAAGAAATCAAGTCTCGCAATAAAAGCATTAAAGCTGCACTAATCAATATTTTTATGTGAACAGTGGGTCAAATGAATATGTGTAACGCAGGAGGTGTTTGTAGTGACAAACCCACAGAGAATCAGCAGCCGACTCTGCAGTTCCTCTCAGCTCTACAGATCTTTTTTGGCATCTGTAAGCTCATTGTTTTGGTTGTCAGGCCTGCAACTTAATGTTCGGGTTCAGTCTCCTCATTTCCAGCAACAGCAGGCCGCTGTTTTCTGCAGCAAAACAATCAGATAAACTCACTGCACACTCCAAAACAGAGGTGAAAGAGTTGGACTTACATTCATCAAGTGTCCATGACTTCACATGAATGCTAATGTTGCTTTGTGTCTGCTGGATGTGTAAACTGTTTGCTAACATGTTAGCCAGTATGGCAAACATGTGGCCCAAAAAAAAAAAAAAAAACAGATTAATGCATCTTTAAAGAGTGATTAAACACGTTCATATACATTATATGTGAGGAACTCTGTCAATAGTATAAACGTTGCAATGCAGATAAAAACTAAATGCTTTTCTTTAGTTAAACATCGTCTCCTGGTTTGAAAATAGAAATTCTCCCAAAGACTTAAAGATAGTCTGATCAAATGCTGCATTCATGTTGTATCGAACTGTCCCTTATTACCAGTTTCTGACTGTATATACCTCACACAGTCTCAAGCAACAACCATCTTGCACCACTACCCCTGACCACCCCCCTATGGCTGATTTTGTGCATGTACGAGGCTGAAAAGACAGCATATGACAACTCACTTTGTGTGTTTGGCCATAGTGTATGTATGTATGTGTGTGTGTGTGTGTGTGTGTGTGTGTGTGTGTGTGTGTGTTCATTCAGTTATGATCTGCGTGTGTGATTTGGTGGTGGAATTATTTTGTCTTTAAATCTGAAGCTGATTTAGTTTTTTTTAGTTTTTAACATTACAATATGTGCCTGTGTTGTTCCTGTTGGTTTCTTTGGTATAAAGGTCAAAATGGATGTGTTATGTGCAGTTAACTCAGGCCATATTCTAATTATATCAGGTTATTCTGTGTACACTTTCTGCTACACCTGCAAAGCAAAGTTGCCTTGCACAGATTTTAAGATTCTATTGTGTTTCCTAATGGTATTTTGCATCCGTACTTTGTCATCTCAGTTTTACATAATATACATATTTACATAATTAGCTGATTTAATGCAGAATACACCAACACGATGATATAACATTGCTTCAGGTTAGCGCTTGTCATCCTCTGAAGAAAAGCCAAACATTGGTGAGAACTGTTCAGGAGGCTTGTTTGTTGCGGCAGCGTCCGTACACCTGAGGCTTGGAATGTAAATATGTCTGTTGGCATCACGCAGCATGAGGGGATCTGAGCAAACAAAGCACTTTTCATCCACATCCATCCGCGGTTTATTCAGCCAAGCAGGAACAGATTGAGCGGCGTCTTACCTCGCTGGCCTTTCATGATTTCCAACCAGTCGAGACGGCCGACAAGCCCGAGCCCGGGCGCCAAACACCGCCGCGTTACCATGGAAACTGTTTAGGAAGACCTTGCAGCCTCTTTTGAAAAATGGAGTGGGCGTCGAATGCTCAGTGTTCGTGGCTCAACAGATCTGTCAATGCTTTACTGTTTGCCGCTTAGCTGCAGTAGACCCTCTTTCCCTTTGTGACTGAAGCAAACAAGCGTACCATAGTTTTTCATGGATGACAGCGGGCATCCATCACTCAGCTTTCAGCTCCTGCCAAAGAACATAACACAGTGTTCTCTGTGAAATCAAGCTCATCCCCCTGATTTTCATCTTGTATTTTAATTCATCTAAAGAATCTCTGCTGCACATGAACTAAAATTCCCTTTGGATCACATAAATCTTAAAAAGAGCGTGCAGATAAGTTTGAATTATTACTGAGAAGTAAGTTAAAAAGGATTTCTGAGACACTTGGGTCAGTGGAATAGATGTCATCCTGTGTCACCTGAATATGTGGACAGATGAGATGACAATATGGGACAAGCCTGCAGGGATGGTGAGCATCTGCTTCACGTGTTCTTCCCTCCTCCTACCACTCAGCTCCATTTTTAAGGAATCCTCACCATCCTGCGGGCTTAACTTAAGTTCTGTCTTCTGTTTGCCTGCCTGCTTTCTCTTTGACAACTGATGGCCAAGGTGCCTCTGCAATGGGAGATTATTTTTTCTACCATTTGTCAGGCAAACACATGAGTGCCCATGCACTAAATTTAAGCACAAAGCTGGTAAAGGCGAAAAGGCCAAAAGAACTGCACTGAAATTTTCTAATTTTAAAATGATGCCGCACTTGCAAAATGTTCTGATCCGTGGAGAAGGCAACTCCTTTAAGCACAAGGATACAGGTTATGTTGAAAAACGCTATATGTAAACAAAAACATAATGGTTTACAAGGAAATCTCCACAGAGTACCTTTAACAAGGGTCCAACTTCACAGCTAAAATGTATGCATTTAAAGTCAAAGTGAGAGGGAAGTAAGAGGAGCAGAGATGAGAAAATTAGTTAATGCCTGATGAGGTCTTTCTGAGCGAAATGTTGCAGAGCTTATTAACAGTGTGTGGACTATTTTTCGAACAAAACACAACAGAGGGTTTCATTTTTATTTCCAGTTGTCACAAGGCCGCCTCATGTTATTCTGAGCTGCAGTGATGGAATAAGACTGTAAAAGCATCGTCCCTGTCGGGAATGAAAGAATCTTTGCTCAATTAAAATGCAGCTATCGTCATTATGTATTTATTGTGGTGAACCATCCGTCTGCTTGTTAGAAGCCCTGTTTTGAAACCAGAGGAGCTGAAAGCCTGAAACTGTAAAATGATTCTCCTGACCTATGATCTATTGCTCTTTATTAGTGGTCAGTTTATTATAAAGTCAGTAGTTTTTGTACATGTCAGGATCCTGGAGGAATGATGACTCCATTTAGACCTCTCTGAGCTGATTGGTCTGTAGTCTGGCTGTTGGAGGATCCGATCCTCTGAAGTTCCTGTGCAGCATAGATTACCATGTAGATCTACTACGGCTAAAAGTGAGCCAGCTTCGTTATACAGGAAAGCCTAAATTAAGCCCAAAGATAGCTGGCTAAATCCCTAATCTCACTTTGTGGCGCAGGCCCCAGGTCTTGACTGCATACTTGTTATAAATACACATCATTTGTGGATCGCTGTAAATAGAGCAACCACATATAAAACACTGCAAAGAAAGCTCCTCGTTAAAACCTTCTTTTTATTCCCTTTGATTGACACGACACTTGCTGGGAATAGTCCCTAAAATTAACACAGTGCTGTTGGACTGTTTGATATTTGAGTATTCACACAAAAACATGCAACCCCTCCAGTACCTCCAGAGTGGGCACAAAATTACACTTCAGTCAACACTGTGATTCACAGGCAGCACGGCCAAATAATTAGCAAGGTTAACAGACTACTGATTAGATGTTGCCTTCATACGGGCTGTCTTTCAAAACCAATAACACACCAGAATAATAGACTGAGTGCTCCGTTTGCAATTCATTTCATAACCCCTTATTTTTCAGGTTTTGGTGTATTTGTGCTGTGCTTTCATAATCGTTTTGTTAACATCCGTGTTCACGTGTGTTTTTGCACAGGTGGCCTTTCACATACAGCCATACAAAGGACGGACGGACCAGAGCATGCATGACAACATCAAATACATTATTGACAAGTAGGTTGTTTTCCTGTGCGTCCACTTTCCTCTGTGCCGGCTTTGTTTTGTTTCCTTTCACTGACCAAAAGGGGCGAGCTTCCATATCAGTGGCTGCTGACGTTAGAAGTCTAGCGATCTGGTTAGAACATGAAGTCTGATGAGGGAAGATGAGGAAGGTGGTTGTTAAATATAGATGTCTCCCCTGTGAGCCTGCTGTAATAGATCGGCTGGTAGCTTTTGCTCTGACTTCAGCCAGTCTGAACGTGTGTCAAAAGGGAACCTGACTCTCTGTCAAAAGATTTCATGATAATCAGCTTTTCCCATAACTCAAGCAAAATATAAAATGTTAGCTTTAATGGAGACTGGGAAAGACTGCGAGGCTAATCAGACAGTGCTTCATCTAATGAGATATTCAGTGGTAGTCTGATGATAAAAAAAGAAGCCCATGATCGCACACTGTGACTAGGAACCAGAATAAAGAGTGGCAGTGATGCCATGTTTATAATGATGCAAGACTGGAGTAAAATCAAAGCCCAGGCTCGAGCACCTCGAGTTCAATCTGATCTGGACATTGATGCCAATATTTACAGAAACCCACTGTGCTGACCATCTGGATAACATGAAAAAAAAAAAAGACAGAAACCAGAAACATTTTCTGAATGTCTCACACAAACTCGACCTGTGCAATCTTAGCTGTATTAAAAGGTGCTACATGTGACATTTTAGCGTCATTCAATCTAAAACATTAGTATATGTATGAAGTCTGTCACTTCAAAAATGCTTTTTCATGCATATTGTAACAGCTGGAAATTCTCTGCTTATTTTCCCTCTCTTGTATTTGTCAGGTATGGAAAGCACGGCGCCTTCTACAGATTCAGATCCAGCACAGGGCGAGTCCTGCCTCTGTTTTATGTCTATGACTCTTACCTGACGCCACCAGAGTCATGGGCGGAACTCCTGACCTCTAAAGGCTCCCACAGCATCAGAGGCACGCCGTACGATGGCGTTTTCGTCGCCCTCATTGTTGAAGAGCGCCACAAACACGACATCCAAGCTAGCGGCTTTGATGGCATGTACACCTACTTTGCCTCCAACGGCTTCTCTTTCGGCTCGTCCCACCAGAACTGGAAAGCCATCAAGGCCTTCTGCGATGCAAACAATCTTCTATTTATTCCCAGTGTTGGTCCAGGGTACGTGGACACAGCCGTTCGGCCATGGAACAACCACAACACCAGGAACCGGGTGAACGGACGTTACTACGATACATCCCTGCAGGCGGCTCTGTCTGTCAGACCGGAAATTGTCACGATTACTTCCTTTAACCAATGGCACGAAGGCACACAGATCGAGAAGGCTGTGCCCAAGAAAACAGTGACCCGTTTGTACCTAGACTACCAACCCAACCAGCCAGACCACTACTTGGAGCTCACGCGCCAGTGGGCCGAGAACTTCAACAAGGAGAAGGACAAGTGGCTGATGTGAACGTGGCTTTGTTTCCCTGGTAGATGCCCTGTGCCTGACCAGGTCAGCTCTGTTAAAAAGACAGCCCCTTTATGTTCATCTACCTACCTGTTTCTCCAACTCTGAGCACTTCTGATGAAATTTTCCCTAAACGTACCCTTGCTGTTTTTAATCACTAACATTTTTTGTACAGGTTTATAACATCACTGATATGTTGAAGCTGCAGGGTCTCAGTGATGGACAAATAATCGTTTCCTGATAACAACTCTGTTCAGTATCTGTTTGCCACATCAAGAAAGTGTACAGTAACTCTGCTCTGTAGGGGTTCTTTCTTAGTTTCTTATGATGAAAGACTGTTCTTTCCTGTATTTCTTTGAAGACAAATTAAAAGTTGTGTCTGTCTACTGTTGGTGCATCAGCGGTGTCAACTGACTTCCAAGAAAGGTTAGAAATGATCAAAGAAGTCTGCACAGAGCCCTGGGTTTGTAGACATGTCAGTGCCTTCAGACAGTGTAGTTTTGAAACTGCACTTGTGGATAGTGAAATAATGAGTGTGTGCAGAATACAAAAGATGAGTCAGAAGTGGCATCGTGAAAGCTGCTCCAGCTGGTCTAAATTACGGGTGTGTTGAATCAGTTTGGGGCATGTCTCAATGAGGCTCCACAGCTTTATCATCCGTCATGTGGTTTCTGCAGTAATAGAGGGGGAAGAGAGGAAGTAGAAAAGGCTGTTCGGGGGGTGGGGGGGGCTGAGACATAGAGAAAGTGGTTAGACAACTGAATTAGAGCGAGGCTTGGTGTCCATTTCTCTAAGCTATAAAAACTTAACTAAACAAAACATCCAGGCTGGACCATGCTGGTTTCTGCAATTTAAACACATGAAGAAAGAACACGTACCTGAATGTCAATTTCTGTTCAGGCTGTTTGTTGTTGCTTGGTTTTGTTAGCTGGCTGTCCACGCAATCTTGATTCCAACAGTTCATTTGGATGATGTTCCCAGTCCTGCATTAGCATGAAATACGAAAGGACGGGGATTTGTCTTCTGGGGCATTTAATGCAATTATTTCAATGAACTGAACTAAAAGAGAAGGAAAGCTTCAAGAGTTCAAATAAACTGCCCCAAGCATGCTCGGTAGTAACATCCCACCAACACCTAGACATTTCAAGCAGTTCTAATCAGAATGTATCTAAATTGAAAAACCTCTGGAGCAGCTTTCAGGGTGCCGACCTGACTTTAGGCAGATGACAAAGGGTGACATGCTTCTGTGTAATTTTACCAGTGAAGCCTGAGTGTATGGAGGCACTTACTCAGTTCCAGAAGTGGAACACATCAGGCGTAGTGTACTAACCACTGCCCAAGTAGCCTGGCTTCAGCCCTCATGTGAATGAGAAATCACTGGAGCAAAGATGATCCCTCAGGACACTCTGAAGGCCATGCTTTACAGTAATGGTCCACATAAAACCTGTGCCAATGAAAATTACATGTTACTGTGGTACCAGGCAGCTGGCAGCCCACTCACAAATATCAGGCCTCGGAGCAGATTATCATTGCCCATCTACAGTTTGGGATTTGAAATGCAAGTACAAAGTGTTTCTCTTAACTGAATTTAGACCCTTGCAAGAAACTAAAATGCCTCCCTGAAAATTAAATATACTACGACCGATACTAAAAGTGCTACCAATGCTAAATGTTGTGAACTACTATATGACTTAACTGCTGCTTCTACTGTTGCCACTGTACAGCTGCCCAGTGCTCGCGTCCAACATTTTGGTCCAGACCAAAAAATCTCAACAACCAGTTGATGGATCGTGTCACAGGGAATAGCAGGTAAAACAAGGGGAAGGACCCAAACACAGAGAGGAAGAGGAGGCCAGCAGGTATGGTTTAGGCAGTTTAATGAAACAAAAAGGTGCAACAGAAACTTACTGGAGGGTGAGGCAAACTGACAATCCAAAATGTTACAAAGTCCAGAGCAGGCAGGTGAAGAAACAGAAGCATGGCTACCAGGTACTAACAAAGCACAAAAACACACAATGAACAGACGACTAAACAGATAAACGTGATCAGTATGTATATGTGACTGATTTAGGGATCGAGCTGCATGTGAGGAGTGGGCGGAGCAGGCCGCGCTGACGAGCGTGGGAACAGGTGTGTGGATGGGTGGGGCGGTCAGGTGATGGAGAGAGGAGGGAAAGTCCAGGGGCATCTGGTGGAAGGTGAGAGGATGGCAGGTCAGGAGAACAGGGAGAGAGTCCATGGCCTGAGAGCAGTGAGCAGACGTGGAGACGGAAAAACAGGAACAGAGGGCTGGGGCTAGAGCGTGGCCAAAATAAGGGGCAAAGGACCAGATTGTTACAGATTGTCATGAAATTTGGTGCAGACACTCATAGTGCCACCATAAGCCAAAATGTTTTTGATAAATTGATAGATCAAATATAACTGTACTTTATGTATGTTCTTCAAAGCCAGTGTATTAAAAGTGTGTTTCTCTGACCACTACTGTAATAGGATATACAAGGTACTTCCTATTGTTACCATATTTACACTCTGAACGCGCTGATAATGTTCTTATTGTGTTCACGTGTGAAAATAAATGTTTCAGTAGAATCTTCTATCCACAATATCCTCATGGAAACATAGCTGTACAGTCCAGGCTTTGTGCTCGTGTTTGTATACAACTCCAGTGTATTTTCATAGATTATTAATTTAAAAGATATAAAAATGTATCAGTTTATTTCATCAATATGTTTATTCATTGGTCGACCACAGACATAAGGAATCAGTGCATTGATAATCAGATCGTGTACTCATTAAACCACAGGAAAGAGTCAGTCAGTGCAGCACATAGCACACAGTGTACTGTTACGTCATCGGCAGATATCTACACACCCAATCCACACACCCATCTGTCACAGCCTGGTTCAAGGTGTGTGTGCACAGCTGCTCTGTGCAGGCCGGCCAGTGGAACCCTGAATGAATTAGCTAGCTGTCAAATGTCATGACAGGACGGCATTCCAGCTAAAAAAGCCAACTACACAGTTTCCATTTATATCTCCGAGTAGGGTTGATGTTAATACGGGGCACATACATAAATATATATGTAAAATATATTTTAAACCTCCTATATTTTAAAACCTAAATGTTGGCAGGTATGATCACTGGGCAAGATACAGCAAGAAATATTGAAACAATGGTCAGGCCTGCACCTTGCATGTTAGCTCGCTGCCATCAGTGTGCGAATGAGAAGCAGAAACGTAAAGCGCCTTGGACAAGAGATAGAAATGCCGTCCATTTAACATTTGAAAGCTAATGAATGTTATTTCAAAAAGAATAAGTTGTTTCCGCCCGGTTTCGAACCGGGGACCTTTCGCGTGTGAGGCGAACGTGATAACCACTACACTACGGAAACCGATGGAATAAAGGAAACACGTGACCGCATATATTGCTCATATGTGCAGGCAGAGTGGCTCTGAATCATGTGTTTAAACTTGGGCAGTAAAATAACTAAAGCTGAAGAAACCCGCTTTAAATTAACACTTCCTGTATAATTGTGACGTTTAGTCGCAGGACATGTTTGTGAAGCTGTTTTAAACCGTTTTCTGTCTCTTTGTAGGCTGGCATCGCCAGACTAATTCGCTAATGCGTATAAAACATGAGCCCGCAGATTGGTCTGGTTCCCAGGATAGTCTTTGTGGTCATAATGTCGAAATTGGTCCTGTTTGGGATAAAGCTGAAATTCACGATTATGAAATTGGCTTCCGACAAGGAGATTGGGGGTAAATCACGTATAATAGAGGGATAATACTGAACTATTCATCATGAATATGATTTTGTGTTTGCTACACCACTTAAAGTTGTAAAAAGGGTGTTAGACACCATAGTAATTGCCGATGCAAACCGATTTTAAATTTGAGAAACCTTGTTTTGACACTATATTCATCCTGACCATTAACATGGAGACCAATGGGGGAAGAATCCTATATTATATTCACCTATAATCGTCCCTTTTCACAGCAGACAGTTTGACTTGAGAAGCACAGGTTTACTAATAAAATTAATGAAGGTACAAAAATGTTTATTTCTGTAGCTGTAGTTGCATGAAATGGAAGCAGTCAATTAAAATTAAAAGTAGCATGCCTAAAAAAAGTACCTGAGTCAATTTGTGAAAACAGGAAAAGAGACCAGGTCTATATCCAAAACCACTTGGACAAACTAACAGAATCCCAGCCAACATGTGACATTCAGGATTTGTTTCTAATCACAATAATACAACATGAACTTCCTTTATTAAATTGATCATTAAAAAACAAAGAGGACAAATCAGTGTGTTAAACAGGATTTTTAGGATTCCTTAGTAGTACTTGTTGTGTCCCTGTAAAACTATAAAATCGAACATGTCTGTTACTAACACAATGAATAAACAGACATGTTGAAGTGTGCTGAGCACATTATTAACAGTATCTGACAGTTAGGGCTCCAGCAGTGCAGCTGCAGCAGGCAGATGATATCAAGTCCTCGCCTCTTTTCTTTTCCTCTACATTATGTTTTCATGCTCTCACAGTACGTGGCCAAGTGTGCTATATCTACTGAACTTCAGTGTTTCCATTTTTGTAACAAGTACCATCTTTCCTAGGTGGTTCTACTCGAATATCGTGGTAAAGCAGCACCATCTGCAGGCTTTGATGAGTTGTAAAATAAATAAATAAATAAATAAATAAAAGCTAAATTTTGCTCAAAGTATCAATGTGCCAAAGTCCAGCCACACAGAGGCGCTAACATGGCTGTGGACTCTTGTTCACTGAAGTATAGACAGATACGAATGTGTGTGGCTGCGAAGTTACCACATCCTTATTTATATTCAAGGTCACCTCAGCCCAAAGCCCAAAGCCCACCACACTTAAATAATCAGGATTACTCAGTGCACAATACAAGTAGAAAAGCTGAAAAACACAACTCAGTATCACATAGGGTATTATTACAAAAAGCAATTGTACAATCATAGTATAAATACTTTTATTAGGGTTTTAATTAGTCATTTTAGTGTCCAGTACATCCTTGCAGCCTGTCTAACTGATTAAATTGGTCTAATAAAGTGGCCAGTGAGTGTGTATTTTAGTTTCATGTGCTTTTTATTCAGTTTCAAACGAGCCTTACAATAGGTTTTTTCTCTGGTAATATGATAGGAAATCAAATATAAGCTGTATAGAACATGAGTGTGTTTATTTTCAATATAAATATCATATCATGTTCCTAGAACCATTCATAGCACAAATACAAAACTGATATGTTTTACACCTAACAGAATTTCCTTTTCAGTAGAGATCTAATAGAGGCATTATAGATTTCAGTATATTGCAGTGAATGACTTTTCATACATTTCCATTTTATACGAGCCTGTGGAGCCTAACACTCTTGGATACAAGAGCCCCACCTGCTGGAGTTTATCCTTAAGCCTGTGATGAACACATCCCTGCTGGTTAACAATACAAAATAAAATTAACACATGAATATATCAATAATTATAACTTTGAAATGGGCCATTCTGCATAATGGATACTCTTACTTTTGGTACTTTAGGTCAAGTTTGATGCCAATACCAACATTTTAAATGCAGGATTTTTATTTGAAACAGAATATGTCTACCCTGTAGTATTGCTACTTCTACTAAGATCTGAGCACTTAACCACTGCACATCTTTGTCCACCTTAAAAAATAATGTCCTCAAATAACTTTGACCATGTAACACATCAGCTCCTATAGTAATACAACCAGTGTAATACAATATAAAGAACTGCCAAACTAATACCTTGTCTCATGTAGTGGCTTTGAGAGCCTTCACAGTTACCTGCCTGTAAGAAAACACCTTTTCAATAGACTGTTTACAGTTAAGCTAATAACACCTCTCATATAACCATCACTATAATGATAGCATGGCCTCGGGCCCTGAGATGATCTTATTACTACACACTGTTGACAGAGGTGTTAAAACTCAAGCCCTGCCTGGTTGCAACTGGAACGTGAAACCACAAGTTTCAGTTTGCTGTCGGCTCTTTTAGGTTTAGGTTTTCCATGTGCAGACATTATCACAGCACGTCTCCAACCATGATCTATAATTTACACTGGCGCCTGGGGGTGTTGAGATACTTTGAGTTAATATGCAAAGGTTGGGAGAACAGAATTCAGACCTGTGCCCAGTAGTGGTGGAAGAAGTATTCAGACCCTTTACTTAAGTGAAAGTAACAATACCACAGTGTAAAAATACTCTGTTACAAACCCTGCATTCACTTGCAAAAAGGCCCATTTCAGAGTGTTAAATCATGAAACCTTAAAGTCTCAAAAGATGATATCTTTTTTTTTTTTATCTTACACACATCAGATCATTTGTACACAGGGTTAGGGTTAGGGTTATTATCGTGTGCAACAAGAAAAAGGATAATTATTTTGGGACTTCCCCTGTTAGTTTTATTGAGGTGCAATTCATATCCGTATCATTTCCATATGTATCTCTTATAAAGCAGCATACATTGGATATACTTAAGTAAAGTACAAGTACCTCAAAACTGTACTTAAGTGCAGTACTTGTACTTTCCACTGGTGGTGCACAGATGCTATATAGTATCTGAATGATGACAGATGTGGTTGAATGCTGGTAAACTCACTGTACAAGCTGAGACTGGCTGTCTGTTTTATGAGCACAGACATGCACATACACGACCCTCACCCTTACATGCACTTCTACTACATCGCCCACATCATATATTCATGATGATTATCATTTTACCCAAATCTCTTTCTATAATGTGATATCATGCCATCTTTTTCTGATTCCTAGTGACAACACGAGAGCTTGTAGGGTTCAGAGTGGATGACAGGACTGTCAGGACACAGGAAGGAACACCATGTATGCAATTGTGACATCACACACACGTTTATCAAGGGATATTATTAGGAAAAGTTGGATATTTTGGAAAAAACATTTAATATACGCTTATCTGCAAGATTTTGATAAGAAGATTGATACCACTCTTATATCTGTCAGTTCAATATGAAGCTGGAGCCAGGAGTGGATTAGCTAAGCTTAGCTTATTTTAGCATTAACTGGCAGCCAGTGGAGACTGTAGGAAGTCACTGCTCCCGGCCACGAAAAAGTCCACACTATAAACCCTCACTTAAACCACGAATAGTTATTTTTCTTTGGATTTTGCATGACCACTGGCATTTTCCCTCTTTTCAGTTTGTATGCTAAGCTAAGCTAGCAACCCCCTGGCTGTAGTTTCATATTTAGTGGACAGAAATGAGAAAATATCGATCTCCTCGTCTCTCTCAGCAAAGTGAGTAAGCGTATTTCCCAAAATGTTGAGGTAATCCTCTAGGCTTGAATTTGGGTTCACGGCTCTCTGCCAGGAAATCACAATGTGGATGGAGCTGATGTGGGACAATAAGGCTGCAAAAACCAGAGCTGAGCATGAGATACCTGTCAGTATTTAATAAAATACCTCAATATTTCCTCAGTTGAACAATAACATTCAAAATCATAACACTGATCAGTGATTTCTATTTTCTTCAGCTTGTCGCCGCTTAAGACAAAGCAATGTCTACTTGCATCAGCTGAAAATGTCTACCAGTCTGACGAAGGAGTTATTGCTCTTGCTTTATTAAATTATGAAGAAGTAAAATTCATCAGTCAGTACAAATAAGCAAAACTGTGTACTAGAAATATGTTTTTTTAAGAAATTTTGGGGGCCTGACCCCAAGGTTTGGAACCACTGCATTAGATTAAGTGAAAGTAATTCACTCATTATTGAAGGGATGTATTAATGTCACAGGTGATGGCAGCAAACCCATGTTCAAAGTCTGGCAACAGTGCCTCAAGATTAAACACAAATGACTCATGAGAAACAGATTAAAGAAAGCTCAGTGCATTTCATACACTATGTTTATAGAACATTATGCCAGTGCAACCGAATGTCTTACATGACTTCACCTGTGAACCTGAACAAAGATATTTGCAATGAAGCTTTTCCTGAAGGTCTGCTGGATGGAAAAGTCACTAAAGTACACTTCGATCAGTGCTGTACAAATACTCCTTTTTTATCATCAGTTATGATGAAGTACTTGTTGATCCAGAGCCAAGTCACACACAATTTCAGTCCAGGGCAATTCAGAAATGTAAGAGTGCAAAGTCAGATTGGATCATCACCAGCCTGGATTCCCTCAGACACAGAAGCTGGCAAGGTTTCAATGGTATTTTCAAAAAGACTGTAAATCAGACGGAATATGTGACTAATTCGTCTGCAATTTATCATCTGGTGATTCTTAAACTATGTTTTTTCAGTCAGTACAGAAAGAAAAGTTGTATTTTTGTGAATCTTCTCATATGGATCGCATCATCTATCATCACTCTGAGACAATGACAGAGAGCTTATTAATGCATCTGGCTCATCATCCACACAGTCCTCACACATGCACACAATCCTTGTAGATCTGACTGACAGATGTTCTGTTAAATCTTAAAATTTTTTAGCCATACTAGCGGCATGGCTCTAGGGATGGCAATGTTCTATATATCAACAACTATTGGATGGATTACCGCCAAATTTTGTCCAAACATTCATGGTGCCCATAAAATGAATCCGAATGACTTTGGTGATCCTCTTTTTCTTGTAGCGCTACCATGATGTTCACATTTTTTGTTTTGAGTGATATGTCTTGACAACTACTACTTGGCTGCCATGAACTTTGCACAGGCATTCACGGTCTCCAGAAGATGAATCATAGTGACTTTAATGATCATCTGATTTTCCCTCGCTTGATGGTCAGCTTCCAAAGCCCTATGCTACGGGGCCGCCCAAACATTTGTGGTTTTTTATTTATACATCTCAACAACTATTGAATATATTGCCATGAATTTTCTCCTCTAGCGCCATCATCAGGTCAAAAGTTTTCCAATACTTTGGTTTATAAGCAAATAATAGCAAAACTACTGGTATTCCCATCAGCCTCAGCTGTAGTTAGTTAGTTTGCATGCTAATACACTAAACTAAGATGGTCAACATGGTCAACATGGTACAGTCATGCTAACATTGTGACGTTACAGAGTGTGGCTGCAGACTCTCAGTCTTGATAATCCAATAGACTCGATCCTGCACACAATATTGTCATGTTCAGATTCAGACCTTGACTTGCGGACGGTATGAGCAGAGCTTTACCTCTTCATTTTCATTTCAGTTCCCCGTGTTGATATTAATCATGTGACACAGCTCCGTCGGAATAACACATCAATAATGCATAACACATCAGTGCTTCGGTGACATGAAAATCCTTTCGTCTAATTTAATTCATGCGCTGACGACTTACAAGTAATACACTCATTAATGGTGCATGTAACGAGCAGAGAAAGGGGTCCTCTTCTAAGGAAGCTCATTTCTTCCTGCTTCAAGATCAGAAATGAAAGCAATCAGTCATGCTGCTTCAGATTAATCTCAACCTGGTTAATCAGACTATCAAGGTGCCTCTTAGATTTTGATGCAATTGTGTTTTTTTCACCTGTAAACACATGAAAAACGAACTAGAGCAGCCAGGGGGCTGAGGAGGTTGTTACTTCATCTGCAAGCTCACTGTACTGTTATTAACAGCGACGATGAGTTTGGTATTCAATGAAATATGAAGACGTTTGCCATATTTTGTGCTAATCTTCAATATCTCAAATATTCATTCCAGATGATCTGTGTGAAATCTCTTTTGATATTTCAGTCACTTGATCTTATTGAAAATCCTTTCAACATCTTCCACAATCATCTTCTGCATACATGCATATCACTGAATATTAAGTCTTCTTATATAAACACACTTGTACTATCATTTGTCCATGAATAGTTCTACAATAATTAATTGATTAACTGCGTCCCTACTCCTCCAGTCCACCCCCACCCTCACCTTACCGTCTCATTTTATGTCAAGACAAAAGAAAAAGAAAAAAACAAAACAAAACATCAACAGTCCCAAACCCAATCTGGATTGTGAAGAAAGATTTTACTTTAGATAAAGAAGTAACAGTTTTTTTTATCCTTCGTTTTGATGAAGGTGTGAGGAGCGAAACGTGGTGAGTGAGTGTGTGGGATTTTGCTGATTAAAGTTGTTGGGAGTTTTAAAACCCAAACAGCTGCACTGTCATCTATTTTAACAATATCTGACTGCGTTCTCAGACATTAGAAAGATAGCCCATCCAAGAGCTGCCACGATTAGTCGATTCATCAAGTAGTCGATCAGCAGGAAATATAATGTAATTAATGTTGTCATCTGGACCGTTGGTCAGACAAAACAAGTTATTCTTCACTATTTTCTGACATTTCACAGCCCAAACAATCTATCAATTAAACAAGAATCTGCAGTTAATTAGTATTGAAAATAATTGTCTGTTGCTGCCATAAAACTAATTTAATTTTAAGGCAGCATAAACACAGAATATGGGGACATCAAAGTTTCTTTACATTGGAGGAATTTTAGTGTAACAGCTGTCCATGGTCTTCCCTTTTTGTCCCCTATCTCAAACTACATTTGTTGTTTGAAATGTGACATAAAATATTTAATAGCTGTTTTACAGGCGACCTAATAAGTATTCAGGGAACGCCCTGCTGTGAAAAGGTTTACTACCCTCTTATGTTTGGCATAAACTCTGCATATGCTCTGATAAATCAATTACTATCAAGTGATTCCACTTCTCTCTCTGTGCACAAACACTGCTGCATGTGTCCTGGAGACAGCACAAGATGCTTACTTCTATTTAACGGCTTTATCACTTTTACAGACCAGGTTTATATTCTTGTCACAAAAGCTTTGATGTCCGTGACAAAAGTTCCCCACCGGGACTTTATTTGATATCTGAATCAATTATTCAGCACCTTCTCATAACATACTACTATAAACAATATGGTGGTGTAAAATAAAAGACGAGGCAGTTTTCTACACAAAGGAAGTGTTTCCTACAGTATGAAAAAGAATAAATTTAAGATTTATGTAGTTTGTGATTTTATTGTCTGTCAACTATATTTGCCAGCTGAAAACCTTAAAAATTTTCATTTTGTTGCACTTTATGCAGTCATAATACAGAAAACAAAGTTGATGGCAACAGCAGGTTTGCTCATTAAAATACAGCTATCCCTGTTTAATTTATTACATAAGTGTTTAATGCCGCAATAAATTCACTGCAGTTAACTAGCCTACATAAAGAGTTCAAATCTGCTCATGAGTCAACTGCAACAATAAATCTGAACACACTCTCTCACACACACACACACACACACACACACACACACACAGAGTAAAGTCTGATAGAAATCCTTCTAAAGAGAGACTCACCAGCCGAGCAGTAACACTGAGATGGAACCAACAGGAGATGAAGACAAACAGCACGGTGACAAAAGTACTCAGTTTATTATAACGATCGATGGTTGCCACATTACAAGGTTATCAAAGGGGGGAATGGAGGGTGGGACAGTCTGTAAAACAACAGCACTACATACAAATAAAAAGAATCACTGGTGATAAAAAATATAGCAACTCTTAAAGGACGCTCGTTAGGTGTTTTTCCATTTCTTCTGCTTGACTTGGTCGTATTCTCCTGGATCTACAGCAAGCCTTGTCTCTTCAGATCCTCATAGGTCTTCTTGTTGACCACATTCCCACTGGAGTCCTCGTATTCTTCCTAAAAAAAAAAAAAAAAAAAAAAAAAAAAACCCACACACACACACGTCATGGAATGAGCATGTACATTATAACTAGGGAGCATGGTTTGCTCCAATCAGTGATCACTGATTCCTTCCGTGTGGACTCACCTCTGTGTCCGGCTGCCACCGCTCTGATGCCTTCTGGGACTTCAGCTTTGCCCACACTGGAGTAACAAACAAATCGAGAATTGCTTATTGAAACAGACTTCAACATTTTTTTCAAGTCTTGATTTTCGCAACAAGCTCAAGACAAAGACTTACAAGAGACGGCGTCCTCGATCTGTGTGACGTTGGCGAAGTGAGCCGTGTTGGGGATTCCAAGACAGCGCATACCGTGAGCATGCCTCCATTCCTACAAGTAAACAACACAAAAACACATTTCAGTGGCAGAAGTACACACTTAATGTCACGAGCAATGTACTATGCTGATGTATTTTGTTGATTTCGGTGAGAAGACAGAAAAAAAAAAGTCTGTTCAAGACCGTAAGGACGTTTTCTGAATTTAATAACAATGAGCCCCTGGTAAAACAACAACAACAACAACAACAACAACATACCGCGAAGTGCCTCTGGAAGGCTTTGGGTCCCCTGTAAGTGTAGTTTCCACAAATCTCACAGTTGTAGTTGATGTTCAGCCCGTGGAGTTTATAGAGCCAGTATGGAATTGGCTAGAGGGAATAAAACAGCAATCAGCAAATGCATAATCCAGTTCTGACAAAAAAAATAAATAAATAAAATGTGCCGCACCTACAAACAGAGCAGTGTAAGAACAGGGTATTACACCACCGGTTTGGATCAGATTTAAGGCAAATAATGGGTAAGGTTTTACTATCCCACGGCACAATTTTATAATTTCTGCTGTGCCAGTTGATCAATATCATAACACCACAGAAGAGGCCTTCATAGAAGACATTTTGACATGTCTCACTGTCCTGTCCAACTGAGACACTTGAACACAGCCATAGTTAATGTTATTAGTAACACCTGAGTTTTACCCACTGTGACAAGTCAAAATATTGGCTGTAAAAAGAATGGAAGGAAAAGGACTTTTTATTTATTTTGTTTCTTCAACATCATCTTGAGAACTGTATTTGTGGTATTCTGTACAGGAGTGTGTCCTCACCTTGCCGTCCCAGCCCAGCGGCAGGTTCTTGGGGTTGTAGATGATCTCGTTGTCTTCATCCTCACTCTCGCTTTCGCTGAGCTGCTCCTCCTCTTCTTCCTCACGCTCCTCTCCGGTCCGGGCCTGTTTCCTCTGGACATTCTCGTGAGTCAGCTGCCTCTGCTCCTGTGACCGCCGGACGACATCAAAAGCTGTCGTTAAAAACTGTCGTACCTGAGCACGCGCTGACTGCAGTGAGCCGGGTAGCGCTGTTTTTCTAAAATGTTGGCTCCAAGCCTTCATTTACGAATTCAACAGCAGAGTTAACCTAGTGATATATGGACTCACCCCCAGGATCTCCACATATTCATAGACTTGAGCCTCCAGGAAGGCAATTTCCTTGTTACGCTCTGTGTCTCTGCAGAAGTGATGGATGGAAATGGTCATGAATTATATAATGAACCCTATCATAAGACACTGTCAACATTAGACAGAATTTTTAACACCCACTTACTTTTTAGGGCCTTTGGCTTTGGGATTCTTGGCAAACAGTGAAGGGTCCAGTGATTCCAGGGATTCGCCTTTTGTGCTGAAGAGTCTCTGAGCTCTCTCCTCCAGAGTCCTGTCAACATACAACATTTTAATAACCTTTCGTCAATAACAAAATGAGGCCACATTTGCATGAACTACATTTTTAATTATGTTTTCAAACATATGAAAACAGAGGAAAAAGGCAGAATTTATACACGCTGTTAAATGTGCCAACAACTGCTCACAGATGCTGGTTGTCATAGTAACCCAATGTGCTTATTTCGTTTTCCAGATGCACAGCGATCAGAAATAGTAAATGTCACCAAGACAGAGTCTAAAGAAATGCAGATAAAAAACCTAAACACTCAAAACTAAGATCAGCCTGAAGAATGAAAGCGTCTTGGCTTGTGGATTTTTGGGGATTGCGGGTGGTAGCTGGGCGGGGGAAGCTCTGTTGCCAAGTAATGTGAATGACATCTTGAGACAGAACAACCCTCTCTTTAGCCAGCAAAGACATTTAATATTTCAGCAACCAAGGCTGCATTTACACCAAATCAGGCATTGCGGTGATGGCTCATTTGTGTGACGCCGTGTGGTGAACTTCTAATTATCAGTTTTCTTCATCAACGATCAGTCTCTCCTCCATCTTCACAGCTGAAAGCTACAGCGCTACGTGGTAAATAAGGTCCTTCCCGCGGGCCATCGGAACATACTGCCTCAGGAACAGAGACTTAGAAAACTAGGTAAAGTAACTTTCCAGGTTCCTGGAAAAGTTCCTACAGTGAAATAGCCCTCTTCCACTTCTTATAAACTGAACTTTTAAAGGGTTTTGTATTTAAGAGATTGAGATTTTAAATAAAGGTGTTATATTTTTCCTGCATGCAAACATGCTCACCCTCCACATTTCAGTCCCAACGCCATTAGGGCAGACTTCAATCTGTCCAGACCCAAGGAAGCCAACTCCTGTGGAAAAACACATCAGTAGAAGTATGAATGAGCAACCTTAGTGTGGATATTAAATGATTAATCTTCAAGTATGAGCACTTAATGTTTTACCTCCCAGGAAGAAAAAGCAGAGAGGTCGAGATGAGCTCCGGCATGAGTCAAAGCACTACTCGTCTCTTTCTACAATTCAAAAAAAAGGTAGAAACGACAACAAACAGGTCAGATAAGCCCTGATAACACCAACCATCATCACATTTAAAAAACCTGCCAGGAAAAACTCACAGGCCAGCCTGGAAATGTCCCAATCTCCCATTTTTTCTCAAACTCTAACAGCACTTTGCCGTAGAGCTCGTTCTGGTCCAGCAGAGGTTTGACCCGGTCTGTGTAGTCCTGCAGGTATTCCAGCAGCATCTCCAGATACCTGCACCAACAGCCACCACATCACGTGTTAGTCCAACAGCATGGTGCACGAACAATCTACACATTTATCTGTATTATTTATACATTACTGAGGACGGCCATCATTCTTCCTGGCTAAGATGGGTTAATTTTCTTTTGTTGAATGAATATATGTGTGTATACATATATACACACACACACACACACACACACACACACACACACACACACACACACACACACACTCTCTATTCAGGCATTCAGTCAGTCCTGATGGGAATAAGCATGATGGGCCTACTTTTTGTATTCAGCGTTCTTCCTGTCCTTGGGGATGTCAAACAGCTGGTCGAAGGAAGACAAGTAAGAGATGTACTCGAGTTTCTGTAGGGAAAGAATACGGATCGCGGTCAAAAAAATAATATTCAGGTGTAGCATAAATGACACAGACTTTAAAAGGATGGTAACCTCAGCCCCCTTCAGGTTGATGTACTTCAGGTAGCAGTCGTGGAGGTCGAGGTAGCGGCCGTATCCTTCCTCATCACTGAACTCCACCAGGTCTGTGGAAGGTGCACAGATGTCACTCGATCAACATGTGTTTTTTAAACACATGATATAAATGGTTTTGATAAGCATCCCTTATATCCCCTTATAACTAATGTTTTAGACCTACTCTGAGCCTCCTCGCTGGGGTTGTCTCTGGCCTTTATCAGCTCCTCAAACTCTGCAGACATGGGAATGGAAATCTACAAGAAACACGTGATAGCAGCATTGTTGTCATTACTCAGTTTCAGAAGGTTTGAAGAGTATAAATTGACCGTTTCCAAGTGAGAGGTTAACTACCTCGTTTGGATGCTTTCTGTGAAACTCCTTTATCTGTTTCAGTCTGTTGTAGAATTCCGCAAACTCATTCGGCCCCGAGATGGCAGCAAGTTCATCCCGCCTCATTCTGTCAGTATGAAAAAGATTTTATTGTTCAAGGTAACAGGTGAAGGGACTAATCTGTGCATGCAACAATCCAAAATAAACACAAAAAATTATTGAGTTTATTATAGGGTGTGGTTCCTGTTTCCATGTCTAAATTGAGTGGGGATGATTCTGAAAGCAATGTCTGGGAACATTTTCAGACCACATGTATTGTGTTTAACAACTCAGGGTGCCACAATCCCTTACAATATCTGTAATTTGGAGGAAAAACCCTTCTAACACATCTGGATATGAGGCGGGTATAGCCCCTTAAACTGGAACCAAAGAAACCTTGAAAAAGTCTTACCCATCTTTGTCTTCATAGGAGTCTCTGAGATTTGAGCTCACTTCCATGTACCTCTGTAGAAAGATAAACAGACGATTTGTTTTCATGTTGAACATTTAACACTGCAGTTTACATGGAGTCTTACTGCTACTGTCCTTCAACACCTGACTCAAAGGAGTGAGCTGAAATGTATCCGTCTTAAGACCTAAATCACTTAAATGCCAAATGTTCCAGCAGACCATACCTACAGATATGACGCTAAAAGTAAAGTACATGCAACCATATTTATGAATTTATAATGAAAGGTACATTTAACTGATTTTAGAGTGGGATTTCTTTGTGACTCTCTCCTCGAGTGTGTTAGTTGCGGAGACATGTAGCTACGTTATGTATCTCTCGTCTTTAAAGTAATTACTGTAAGTAACAGTAGAAACTTTGACCTGTGACATTAAACAGCTAACACGTTAACTGTAGCTCAAACAAAGTTAATCTATGTAACTTAACGTCACAGCCAATACTAACGTTAGCCAGCCGGTGCTAACGTTAGCCGCTTAGAACAAATGAAAACTCTTTGCTTACATCCAGCATCGCTCTTGTTCGGTGGTCGGAGTTGATCTGTTCCCTCAGCTGTCAGGAAAAAGAAAGAAGATGCGTTTGAAAACACAGGTTAACTCTGCAGACGTTTCCCGTGTTCGCGGGACTGATGAGCAGCCATGCTAGTGCTAGCATAGAGCGGCAGCCTACCGTGGACTTCTTGTGCAACATTTCTTTAGTTTTGGCGTCCATCAGCCGCTCTTTCTCTTCGTGGTAGCGGCGCTGCTGCTCCAAAATGGTCTCCATGGTTTATAAATGTGTCGCGCGTTCACCAGAGACAGGATAAGTTTTCTGACTTGTTAGCATGGAAATGAAGCGGCCCCCGCCGTGTCGGCTACGTTTGTTTTTCAATGGCGCATGTTAAGGAGCTGGCGTCCGCCACTGCACCCGGCGTAGAGAAACATCGATCGGTTTAAAGGTTCCGCACTGGTTGGACTTGGAGGACACAAACCACGGACAATAGTATTTCTAAAATGTAAATGAATGAGTTTAGAAGATAAATGTGATCAGATAGTCAGCGTATGACCCACGTTATATATATGTAGTCACTTAAAATATTTAGGGTTTAGCTTTGGTGTTTGAAAGCTTCTGTTCATTTCAACTGTATAAAGTAGCCCCAGTGTTTTAGATGAATTGAATTATGGGGCAGCAGTCGACATCAGGCCCGTGCCTCCCTACAGTAACAGGCCACCACAGACATTACTACTCCACTGCTGTAACAGGGCTCCGTGTATCCGAGTATCTAGATTATTATCTAAATCATTAACATCTCGGAAATTAGTTCTGAAATCCCACTGCACACTTTTTCAAAGAAGATGGATTGGCCGCCCTCGCCGTATTCCTCTCTTTTGCACTTCCTTTGTAGTCTACACTGTCATCAAAGCCTGCCATAACGCCTCAGAGAGCACCCAGTTTGCGCGGACTCGCGTGGGAGCGCGCACGGAGGCGGGCTGATTAGTCAAGCTGCTGCAAACAAAAGAAGAAATCGGAACTGGGGGTTCTCTGCCTGAACATAAGAGACTTATTAGACGTGTGATGAAAAGAGTCATAAGGCTACTATTGTGTTAGTTTGTGGCAAAACAATCAATGAAATTCAATTCAGTGTGACTTATTTATAATTTCGTCAGCATTAAATGGGCAAGACAAGGTTTGCCACCTTTATAGTTATAGTCCATATTATATACATAGTTATTTCTAGTCTATCCAAGAGCAAAGACTGAGCAAACGCTATCAAAATAAGGAGAGCAGAGTATATTGATCGTTTTCTTTTCAAAATGTCAAAATAGTTGATTGCTAGTGGTTTCCAGTATATAGCATGCTATTCAAGATAAGATAAGACTAGATGACACTTGATCCCAAGAGGGGATCAAAAAACATCAAAATAAACCGGCATAGATAATGGGTGCACGGACATTACAACATTCAGGCCATGCACATGCTTTTTGCATTGTGCAAATATAGTTAAATTTGCAGAAGTAATCTAGTTGTTTTAGGAGGTAGACTAAGATTAGTTCTTCTCTTAAATGCAACCGGGCTTTATTTGCAATGTGTCAACTCCGCTCGCGTTCCTCTTCCAAAAACGACCACACGAGAACAACAACCCGTGAGCACCTGCTCATTCAGGCTTTTATTTTGCCCACCCGACACCGGAAACATTTGGCGCGTGCGTGCAGCCGGCCTGACGGCGGCTCGGCGCATTCTCCAGCAGTCAGTCAGAGCCACGGACGGAAAGCAGCGGACAGCCACTGTTACGGATTACGGAATAAACAGCGGGCATTTTAACACATTTCTCCCGCCGCCGCGCGCCCCGCCTGCTTATAAAGGTGAGTCGCACCTATTCTCCCCCAAAAAACATTCAACTCCACAATACGACGAAGGTTTATTACGGTATCTTGTAGAGGGAGGGGGCGGCGGTGGTGGCTGGGGGAGGAGGGTGTGGGTTGGTTGTTGGGGGGGTGGTGGTGGTGGTGGGGGGCATCTATTCTGCCTTTTGTGCTGGAGCGGGTCTGGCAGTGGTCAGCGCGAGCCCCGGCGCTGGGTAGCCGAGATGTGACGCTGAGAGGCGGGTGAGTGAGCCGCGGGGCTTCGCCTCCTTGTGTCTACAGCAAGATGTCTCACACCGAGGCTGTCTCGCTGCTAACTCCTCGCGGATAGCCAGCAAGCCGGGGGGGGGGGGGGGGGGGTACGTGCCTTGTTTTCCTGTATGGTGCTGAATAGGGAGGACGTGTCCCCGAACTCCGTCCAAAATGTCTCTCATTTTAAACCGACTTCCCTTGAACCGTGTGTGAATACTGAACAGGGATGCCGTTAAAGACCTTTTTAAAGATCGTTAACAGCCACGGTTTCGTTCGTCGTACACTCATTGCACCAAGCAGCACTTAAAGTCCCATACAATGGAAACTTCTGCAACAGCTCGCCAGGTAGTCCCGCAACCTTTTCCACTCAAACGCGTGAGCTTAACGAGCAGCGCGAAACGAATGTAGAAAGTTGAAAAGAGCTGGAGTGTTTGCTACATAATACTTAAATGAAGAAAAAAAGGTTAAAAGTAGAGCGAGATTTGACGACGTGTCCGCCGAAAAGCGAGGCGGCGTTTAGCTAGCTGCCAGATGTCTGCGGTGAATCTGACATGTTGTCTGCTGCCATGAAGGAAGGGGATGTGTTGGCCCTGTGGCTTCTCTCTGGGGTGGGATTTTCTGTAGGGGCCTGCTCCATAACACACAATTATGTAAGCTTCACCCAGGCTCATGGTTATGGTTGAGGTGTTTTGACAGCCTCCCACCTAAAGGAGAAAAAAAACATCAGTAGATCTGCTGTCTGCAACTTTTCCTTTCAGTGTGTTTGTTCTCACCTGACAACTGGAAACACACCATTTCCCCACACCATAAGCACAGCTTACCCTGAGAGGATCCCATTCACCGGAGCATGTGCACGTTCTAACCTTTGAAATGAGCATCCTCACCCATATAATCCCCCAATTATCTCCCATATCAGCTCACCACCAAGTGCAGGTAATGGCACCAGATACCCGTGTGCAATGGCTGTTTGTCAAATGTCAGAAAGCCCAGTTGGCCCGCCAAAGCCACTGTCGTGTTTATTAAACAATCTGTCCTTACTTCTGTCCAATTTGATATTCATTTCAGCTCAACAGCACGCAGTGAGAAAATGCCCTCACGCTCATTCATCTGTATCATACATTTTTCATACCAGGAACGGGGAATGTAAATGGAGGCGTTCACCTTGAGGCTCTCTCTCTCTCTCTCTCTCTCACACACACACACACACACACTCACACACTCACACATTCACAGTGATGGAGGAATTGGATTTAGTGAACATGACCTTGTGGGTGTCTTGTATTATTGAGACTCAGGGCTTGTGACCAGCAGGCGTTCAACTTGGCTGATTCTGAGGATGAGTGGTAAAAGATCTGAGGTCTGTATTTAACTTTTTACCCTCTGTGGCTCGAAATATACCTGTGTAGGGGGATACAGGACAGGACCCTTCTGGAGGAGACGTGACCTGAGGGTTGCAGTTAGCGATTATTCTCTTCATCGATTCATTCAACCATTATTTTCTTGATTAATCGATGAGTCATTTGGTCAGGAAAAATGTCTGCACATGGGAAAAATGAATTATTCCAAAGATATTCAGGATGCTATCATAGAAAACTAAGAAAATATTCCCACTTGAGAAGCTGAAGTTGCCAATTAATTTTCTGTTGAGCGACTAATCAACACAACACAGACAACACATTGCATTAAAAAAGAGTAGACTTATAATCAGGGTCGTGTTGGTCTTTTGTTAAATTGAGTGCTACTTTTGAACAATAGTGACTATAATGATAAAAGATTATATAAGCATCACCACAGCCCCATATATAAATATGTATGTACATACATCACACATAGATGCAGAATTACCCAATCAAAGGACCACAAAAATGAGGTAACTTGAATAAATGAAACACACACAGTGCTTTACATTTTCATTTAAGCTTTAAAATATGTAATAATCAAGTGTGACTTTCCAAGGATTCAATACACGGGCTCCACAGACTAGTGAATTTCTTGTCTTTCCCTTTCTAAGTGAGTGTCTCGTAGCAGCAAGCAAAGAGTTCCTTTGTTCACCTTCCTGCACAATGTATGTCTGTATTCTCTCAGAACAGTGCAGTTATCAAGCAGGGTCAACTTCTTTACGTGGCTTATACATTCAGCAACCTTCCTCCAGAGTCACTGTGGCCTTGAGCATTCCCATAAACAAAGTATTCATAAACCTCTATGCATTTAACACAACATCTGATGTTCCATCTTCTCAAATGTGAGAATTTGCTGTTTTCCTCTAGCTTTCTCTGTCGTGAATTGAATATCTTATATGAACAAACCAAACACATTGAGGTCACTTTGGGCTCTGGGAAATTGTGATTGTCATTTCTTTTACTGTTTTCTGATGTTTGATAGACCAAACAATTAATCAGTTATTCAAGAAAATAAGCAGCAGTTTGAGTCATAATGAAAATGAGCATCAGTTGCTGCTTTAAAGGCACACACACCTGGGCAAATATATTGTCGGTTGTTGGGCTGATGGTGGCCGGTTGGAAAATTTTAACATATCACCCAACCCTAGTTGGTTGGCCAAAGAAAAAGACATTTGAAGATGTCGCTGGGAATTGTGATGGCTGTTTTCTGACATTTTAGTTGCAAAACCAATCATAAATTAAGCATGAGAGATCATTCTTGACCTCGGGTTTAGTAGTTTTGCGGAACAATCGAAACTCAGTGTCCACTTATCAGCTTTGTCCGGGCCTCTCAACCATATCAGAGTCTTCTTTAGCAGATCGAGTTCAGTTTTCAAGGAGCTGTTCATTTAGAAATTTGTCCATAGAACTTTCAGTACTTATTGTCTGTCTCTTATTAATCAGTTAATTCGAAAAATGATAAACAGATGAAACTATAATGGAAATAATTACTAGATGCAGCCACAGTTAAAGTCACATGTCTCCTTTAATACACTGGAGATCAAGGACCTGGCAGTAAAGATGCAGAAAACCTTTTAGGTGGATGTGTCTCTGTGTATTCAGTATGTTTGTATATATAACTCAGCGTGCGTGTGTGTGTGTGTGTGTGTGTGCGTGCGTGCGCGCGCGCAGTGTCAGCATGTCCAGTGAGGTGCAGCCGAGGCCGGACGACAGCCCCAACACCAGCGGGGGAAGCTCTGACGCCGAGCAGAGGGAGGCGGCCCCGCCGGAGCAGCCGGGCCCCGAGCAGCGCGACCAGACCCAGCCCAAGAAGAAGGAGGCCAAAATCTCCAGCAAGACCGCTGCCAAGCTATCCACCAGCGCCAAGAGGTAGATCTGCTGCCCTGACTCTCTTTCACTCTGCGTCCCGTGCCGGGCTGTGTTCCCGCACTGCCCCGATGGCTTGGATAAGCCCATGAATTGGTCATCTGTCAATAACTTATGGTGTTGATTTATTTCTCCATGTCTGGTGCTCACTGCCGTGTCATGCTCTGGGTTTTTCCAGAGATCATCTGTCAGCTGAAGCCATGCAGGCTGGAGTTGTTTGCGGATGAGGGTTAGTTCTGGAACAATTGGTTGATTGATTGTTAGTTGATCAGTAGAAAATCAACAATTCAGTTCTGATAAAAGTGTTTTAGTCATTTATCAGGCTAAATACCAATTTTTGTTTTTTGCGTTGGCATTATTTTCTTGGACACTTTTATTTAATTCTTGCAAACAAACAGCTGGACATAAAAGCATCACTTCCTGTGCATTCAAGGCCTCACCAGACGCCATTAAATTGTGGCAAGGAATTGTTCTTTCTTTGTTTATTGAACATCTTGTTGTCATGTCTTAGTATTAGTTCCTACTGCAGCAGTGAATGAAAACAATTATCTGTGCCCTTTTTGAGCTATTCCAAGAGAACATTGAGAGTGAAGGTTTAAACATGTTATAATTAGTAACAGAATGTGCTCCAATATGTGTTGATAGCTGTCTGGAAGTTGGTTGTGTTTACACATGCCACTTCTCTGCTGAGTTTTTACCAACATATTGACTTGAACCCCTCCCCCCCCACTCACCCGATCAGATCTTAAAGGCTGCTGGAAAATGATAAGATTAAACTCATAATTCAGACAGACAGCGGAAACCAATGCCAGATGTTTTCACTTTAAACACACCCCTGGTGTTTTTGCCCAGTTCCCCGATGTAACACAGCACTGATTCAGTTTATAACCAGCTCATGGCAGGTTGGCATTGGATATCACGGGGTGATGGCACAGAACAACAGCAGTTGTTATCTGATTGGGGGGACTAAGCTTGCCAAGCAGCGCAGCCAGTTCAGCTGGTGTGTTGATGCTGATACCAGAGCTGTTGAGAGAGACGTTGTTATTCTCTACACTGTGCCACTTAATGCCTGCTGCAGTGCCAATAGGTGGTAGATGAACAAGTGCTAGAAGCAATCTCGCCAAAATAAAAGCACATAATTTAACTTGTGTTCATTTAAGTACATGGAGTGTGTTTTAATCAAACCGTGACCACCTGTGCTGGTGCCCACCATAACGTGGTACCAGCAGAATGCAGAACTAATTCACGTGTCTTTATGACGTAGGTGTAGCTGGGAGCTTGTTGATGTACTGTCTGCTTGTGCTCCCGGCTGCTAACCGGACAGTAAGTAACGGTCCAGGTTATACTGAAAAAGAAGCGGTTCATATGACGTGTTGTCTGACCACGTCGGAAATCAAGATTTTATAGTTGTCCGAACAGCCACGCTCGAAGGTGGAGTGAAAAATCACAGAGGATGCTGATGTGGTGTTGCTTAAACAGAGATAATAATGCACATTCTCAGACAATCTCTCCTGGAAGGTATTCATAGTGTTCCACTCTGTGACAGAAACAGTTGTGAAAGGAGAGAAAAGAGAGAGCCAGAGAGTGAAATTCAAACCCAGGATCCTTCCTAACAATTGGAAAGTTATAGAAATGATCAGACACAGACCCCATTAAAACCAATGTTGGAAAAAAGCGTAGGGGGTGGGGGTTTCCGACGAGTAGTTCTGACGGAGTACACTGGTGTCTTAACAGCTACTGGGATCAGCCAAAGGTCACTACTGTCAAGACAATTTGTAAGTGGGAAATTAGTTTCAAATTTGAAAACTACACAAAAGCTCCACGCGGATTTACTTTGCACACTGCCCCCCGAATCTGACGTTGGAAAGGTGGGCGGACCAGTTTTCAGATGCTGTGTGACCATCTGACAAGCACATTAGTTGAGGCATACTGACATCTTAAGGGTCATACGTGGGAGATAAACAAGTGCCCTTCTCTGCCTACCATGGACAGTTTTGTTTCAGTGGCACAAAACTAAACCCTCTTCTCACATTGTCCAGCATATGGCCAAGTCAGGTAAAAAACTTTCTGTGTCATAGCTCCCTGGGATCTATAGGACTAGTTTTACAAGAGCAAATGCAGAGTCTTTCGTTTAACATTCTTCACCGGGTATGTCCTGGGAACAAAATCCTGTGGCTCAAAGGAAGCGATACACTGCACGCTTCACAGCAGACTGTTTGAAATAAATACAGCGATGACTTCTTATCACCAGAGATGGCTACAACATAAAAAATAAGGACCTCCAGGGTTACCACTTTATAGAAAGGCTGACAGGCACAGTGTTATTTAGTTGCTTTTCAGTGCTGGCTCGTGTAATAAATCATCGGCTGCTCCACACACGAGCCAGAGCTGTTGTTTTCCATCATAAAAACTATGCTCAGATGATATTGACTTATTTGCATTTGTCGAGGCATGCAGAATGTAATAGTTTAGTGCTTGCACTGTCTCAAGGGATTATCAAATGCAATGAGCTGTGCAAGATTAGAGAACGTAAGTGTTTGGTTAAAGACAGCATGCATGAGCGTGAGGAACTTGTAGTACAATCACTGCTTACCCCCTTTAGATTCCGCGGCCTTGTTCATTGCCCCACTCTCCCTAAAAGGTACCCAGCTTTAGCCGTCAAAATGTGCCACCTCAGGAAATACTGCAGATAAAATTACCCAGCACGCACTCAAGCTGAGAATGACTCCATAACCGTGGAGATTGTATTACTGGCTCCTTTGCAAATATATGTCTTTTTTTCCAACTCCATCCCCCAAGTGAGTCGTGGCCAGTCATTCCCCAACCGTGGAGAGTTTAAAGGAAAATCCCCCCCTGGATACTCTTACCGTGTTATGTATCATCAACCTGTGATGTACACTCCATTCCAGGAGCTCTTTGATGATGAAGTGTTTGTAATTGACATCTTTGTACCTTGTACATTCCTTTTGCTGGCCTTGTATTCTTCAGTTACTGATTTGTTTTACATTTCCCAGAGTACCGACAAACCCCACACAAGGGAGTAGCAGCAGTTTGTACTTTTTAGTTCAAATACAAGCTATGGAGTTAATGTGGCTAACAATGCCATAATTGCTGAATCAGTTTGTATTAATGAAGGCTTTAAAACAGAATTCAAAACAGCAAAGCTTTTGAGCAAAATAAATTAATTTCAGTGGAATCGCCACACAATCATATATGCTAATGTTACTTGCGTGTTTGTGTGGTGGTGGTGGTGGGGGCTCTGGGGTTTAAACCTGTGCTTGCACGTAAATGGTTTGGGTCTTTGTCCTTTGTCATTTCTCACCACCTGCAAGAGTTACCTTAGTGTGGTGTCTGTGTTATTACTGCCAGGAGTTGCCATTTCTCTCTGGAATTACATGAGTCATGTTAGATAGCCAGAGCCGACAGATGTCTTTCAACGGTGAGGCGTTCAGTAAAAAAGTGCTGCATACAAATTCACCCATTCGTGCAGCAACTTCCAGCAGCAACATCCTTGATCGTTAACAAAATCAAAATCTGAGGCATGATTGAGATATTGAGACCGACTAACGCAAGCATATAGCCGCTAGCATGTTAGTGGCACAGGGTAAGTATTTAGCTTGTTAGTTCCTGGCAGTAGTTACAGAAATCACCAGTTACCCCTGCATGTAGTCACTCCATCACCAAGCTTGTAGCACCACCCATTTTGCAAGGATTCTGTGCTGCTCTCTGGTACGACAGGGCCTTTAGGCTTGTAAATTATTTTAGTAGATAGTTCCATCATCACACCTAGCAAGAACCATAACATTGTCCAAGATGAAGTGGTGATGGTGTACATTACTGAACCATTCATTTTTTTTGTTGCTGCATAGCCAGCCATCAGCAGTTTATATGCCTTCCATTCAGTTGTACACCAGAAGAAGTACAAGAACATGGGTTTCAAAGGAATATCTTTTCCCTAATTATAAAAGTGTGTGGACAGAAGAGAGTCCTAATGCTTGTTGTGGCGAGACAGTTTTAACTTGATAGTAATACCATGGAGTATTGCAGGTCTGCTATTCTTAGTGACTGTTTTTACATACAGACTTAATTACACCTGACTGATTGAAATGAGATACTATTTCCCTCAAAATAATTGCTACATGCATGTCATTTTCCGTAAGCCCTTACGACTTCCATTCTGCAGATAGGTACAGTAGATTTTCTCTCCAGTGTACAATAGCACTTTAACACATTTTACAAGGACACTTCTCTCAAGCATCAATGTTGCATATCCATTCATTTCCAATACCGATGCTGAAACAATATATCATGTCAACATCAACTGCTTGTCTTTCCTCTCCCTCTCTCTTGCAATAGCAAATGATTTTAATGTCCCAGCTCACAAACAGCTGAGCGAACAGACAGTATGATCAATAAGAGCAGTCAATTTTTAGTTTTTTTAGTTTATGGCATCCATGAACATTTTGAGTAATAGCAGGAAAGCATGTGCAAACAAGATTCAAGCAGAATGGAAAACGGAAATGGAAATCTCTCATGGGTCTTTCACTATACAGAGCATGTTGAGCCCAGACTCGCAAGCCTGTGAGGACACAGGACACTTTGTGTACCATTTGTATTTGGGACAACGGCGTTCTTGCTGACAACACCATCTCAGCCTGTTTCACTGCTGCTGGTTGTAGATATGCTAGAATGGTTGTCTACCCCAAGTTCACACAAGGCACCTCCCAAAGCATATCTGATAAAGTCAACAAGAACCCATCCGGGCATTTGGAACGTCGATTGAAACAGTGATAACGCTACACACAAGTGCATGAGAACACACGTACAGTAGATTGAGAGAGGCCTTCAGTCATTATGATGCCATTTCTGCGGTGGCACAAAAGACTTCACTTCACAAGCCTGTCCGGGAGAACCCATAGAGCCTTTTACACTTTGAAAATGTAGTCATCAAGTGCCACAAGCATCTCCTCCATGAAATAAATGTCCAGTTAATGCTTAAGTTTTGACCGCACTGTGAGCGGCATGCTGACAAAGGAAATAGGGGCCGCCAAAGACCGAGCGATCTGCCTACACGGGGGCCAATGGTGAGCCGCCACCCCGCTGAGCTCCTGCTAACGTGGTACTGCATTAGCTGACTGACATTCCGCTTTTACAGAACGACGTCTTTCAGATTTTTATAAAATGATGCAATTCTTCTGATTACAGTGCAAGAAATCGTAGGGTTGGTGATTTAAATCTTCAGCTAGCGAGTAATTCCTGCTGGGTTTAATTAGCTACTCCACACAGCACGTTCACAGCCAGACTGTGGAGGACGGACAGAAGCGATATGTTAATTTTACTTTTTCCAAAGTCTGTGTCATAACAAATATCAGACTCGAGCTTTGAGACTGAATAACTTCCACATTCACACAGACTATCTTCATCTGTCGACTGCTGCCTGTGATTAAGCCAAACAGCTCTGCTTCCACCGTCAGAGTAAATGTGTTCAGATGAACTCCTCTGCCATAGTGGAGTCGGTGCTTGAGAGTGCAACGCATGAATCAGCTCAGATCGTGTGTACTAAGTGTTTTCTGGAATATCATGGAATTTTAATTTTAATATTTCAATAGAGGGGAATTTGGGGAATAGAAGATGCAAATGTTTCACACATTCAATGCCTTTTGTTTTCAACCAGACTGCTACAGAAAGAAAATACTCAAAACTGTACTCATTAACAAACAAAGAAGAAAAAGGCACTTTTACTAACAGTCTACAGAATGTTGCGGAAAAAGCAAAAAACATAGCTAATTAAGACCATAACGAAAAATCTGGTTTGAAACATTTTTGTTCTGTAAGCGAGGCTGAGGTCTCCCTCTCTGCATGGAGAGAACAACAGCTGCATTTATAGCTGGCTGAGTGATTGTAAAGTATAACACCTGTCTACTGGGTCCTTGTAGGCAAATCACTGGTATAGTTAATGTAATGAACACTTAACCGGAGAGAAATCTGACCTCTCTACGGTCTATTCATTAAACCCCCTTTTATGTGCCCGGCGTGAAGGGCTGAGACAGGACCACGATCAGCAGCAAAATGAATCAGCCCAGACATATCAGATGTGATTCCTTTATCCGACATGCCCTTTCGACATCAATATCAATTCATGCTTGTGTGGTTAGGAAAAAAAAAAAGGCAAATATTCAGCCGTGCATCCCCGTGTTGATCTTGTGTGACAGGACTTATTCCTGTATCCAGTCACAGCGCTCAGGAGCTCATTAGAAAATCAATGAGGTATTCAGTGTGTACACTTACAGATTGATTTTACAGGCAGGATTTATATAACTGTCTGTGTTTTGTGTGTCTGTGTGTCTGTGTGTGTGTGTGTGTGTGTGTGTGTGTGTGTGTGTCTGTGTGTGTGTGTCTGTGTGTGTGTGTGTGTGTGTGTGTGTGTGTGTGTGTGTGTGTGTGTGTGTTGAAGGGTATGATTATAACACAGATCTTCCTCTCGTTTCAGAATCCAGAAAGAGCTAGCAGAGATAACCTTGGACCCGCCGCCAAATTGCAGGTAGGAGCCTGTTGATTGTGTGCGTTTTTAAAAGGGCGATTTGCTCCGACACCTGAGGCACTTTTTTTTTGTGTGTGTGTGTGTGTGTGTGTGTGTGTGTGAGCTGTGTGAGCTGTGTGAATGGATTGTACCGGCCCACTGAGTCACATGAACAGCACAGGTAGATTATTGTGCCGTATTTGCACTACTGTTTGCTCAGGCTGAAGCTTAATGAATGGACCTTGTAAGCAGCCTGAAGCATGAATCAGACTCGGGGTCAAAAATAAAATAAATAAATATCGGTGCCATTGACCCGATTGGCAGGGTTTACCATTAGGATCACTGTAGCAGCAATGTTGTTTGCTCACACTCCCTAAGGGCGGGGAAGGCCCTCTGCTTTGCATGGTTCATTTATCTCCCGAGTTGGAGTATGGCGAAAGACAGAGGCGCTGTACGCCCCTGCCAATCACGATCCCGAGTAAGAGCTTTCATTGTGTGGGCTTTTCACCAAATCACCATTTGGTACTCTTGTCAAGCTGATGAGTTATGGGGGCGCGGGGGGGATAGGTGCAAGCATGTAGCCCGTAACTGCGAGCAGCGCAGGCAGCGAGTCGCTGAAGTCCAGGCATTTCCTGTAGGTCTGAGAAAGCAGGAAAGTCACGGATGCACGTCGCTCTCAGGCTTGTAGGCTGAGTAATGTTGGCCACAGCTGGGTTTAGTCACTCCAAATATTTTTAGCCCGACCCAGAAAGCGGGGATGCGCCAATCCCATGGTTTCTCTTCCAATACCATCCTGACAGTCAATGCTCTTTTAAAAAGAATCTATAAACCGCACTGTTAAACTTATTTGGGTCACTCTTTGTGTAAGTTAACATGAGCCTGTAACTTCACTTACCTTTTAACAATAAGTGGAGGCACCATGATACCTTTTTTTGTCTTTTTAGTTTTTAGTGCAAATTTTTCTTATATTGTTTTAAAGAGTTTATAAGATTAAACTTAAATAAATAATAAATCAACTTCAGATATACCTGTACCATATCCTGACCTAAGGGCAGATACACCATCATGTCCAACTTGTCTAATATATGTAACATGCACGTTTTGTGCTGTAGGATTTACCAGTGTTGCATACAGACCTTCCAGACTGCTCTGAGCTGCTGTAATAAACAACGATCAGAGTTTAGGCTGCACTCGTTGTCCTCTGTTTGTCCGCGGAACAGCTGAGGCAGAAGGCAGCGTTGTTTAGATTCGTTACAAGCTTCTGCAACTCTTTATCTAATCTCTTCACTGCACATGGATTTCTCTTTTTTTCTTCTTTTTCCAAACCAACTTGCTAAACTAACATTACATAGCTTCTCTATGGGGTTTTAATGAGGAATCCACTCATGCTGAGTAACCATCTGACATGGCATATTGATACATAAGGAAATATTATGTACCTGGGGTTGGTGGCCCTGAATGAATGAAACTTAGTGGAAACTTTTTTCTCAGATCTTTATGAACAAACTGTATTTAATGTGGATCAGTCACATCTAGGCGTTACCCGATCCACTTAATCGGATTGGATTAGCGCTTCTCTAGATTTACTTACTCCTGTTGCTAAAAGGACATCGTAAATTAACGTTCAGTCCATCGTTTTATGAGGTCCCTCCTTTTATCGAGTTTTGTTCCAACATTACTTTTCATGCAGTGTTTCAAAAGAATTTTTTTTTTTGGGGGGGGGGGGGGGGAATACAATGTCATGGAGCTTCCTTGAAAAGTATTTTTCCATTGTGTTTCGGATATTAGTCAGTCCTTTCAGTGCCACAGCCACCTGTGGCCTCATGTTACCGTCCAGCCAGTGTATTCCATACAATGAGGTATACAGTTAAGAATGTTCAATTGATAAAAATAAACACCACTGGTATTTGGTCATTACTTGTGTTGCCAGATCCCATGAGTTTTTAATGGGCTCGGGTCTACCTGAAGATATGACTTAACAGTAATCATCCATCAATAGCCAACCAGATTTTTAATCCATGTGGAACAATAATTCCACATGGACAGTGTGAAAAGGATGAGGGCATGGCTGCAACAATTCAAAGCATTATTTTTAGGAAGACTGTTAAAGTAAACCTCTCAATAAGAACAGCTGCATCCATTGTTCGCATAGATTCCAAACTCTGAAGATGTTATTATCTTATGTTGTCATTTTTGACAAATGCTACATGGCTCTCAGTATGTTAACACCATGGTAACATTTCAAAAGGTGTGAAAAAATTTCCTCTTTTAAAAGTCGGTACCTGCAGACAGCTACATAAACAGAGGTTGAGCCTCTCACCTGTGACAACAGAACATTTCCTCAGCTCCGCTGCTCGCATTGCAAATGCACAGCCACAGTGTTTTTCAGCTGGCGACTAATGACAGTACCTTCATATGAACAGGGTATTTTCTATCTGTCACAGGTGGAGAGATCTCCTCGGCATGTCTTGGTCTTTGTCGGCACTCCGATCTCAGAGAAAAAAAGGCTAATCTGGCTGAAGCAAGCCATTATGTTTCCTGACAAAGGGTCGAACAGCAAAGGGGAAAAAACAAATTTCACGGGCATACGTTTGTATAGAAAATGACATTTTCGTGTAAAGGGGGGCCTCCTTGAAGGATGTCCAAGCTGAAAGGAGCCCTCGTGACGAATGGACTGAGATCAGCTGCAGTCAGGAGTCCTCTGCCGTAAGTAAAAAATTAGGCTCAGGCTACCCAAGTGTATTTCAGCGCCATGAAGAGATACGAGGCAGCGGAGGCGCGGCGCTACTTGAAATGTAGATTTCTGCGTTCATATGCCCCTTGGGGTATTTGTCTCACTCTAACGGCTCCCGATTCCCCCACAAGGCTGTCACATCCCCGCCATTTGATTCAACCTACATGTTTCCTCACAACAATCCCGATTCAGCCTGTTCTATTGTGCAATAAGTGGAGCACAATCGCACATTGGGAACAGTAGAACCTTCTGCCTAGATCAGTCCCCTTAAACCGTACTGTACCTCCTTGTGCACAATGTCTTTTCTTAAACAAAAGGCCCCACGTCCTTTTAGCCCCTTTCTTCACCTACTAATTGATCTGACGGTGTTAAACAGGCAGTGTTCGCTGAAAGACATCAGATGTGAGGGGTTATGAACAGACGCTGTGATGCAGCTCATTACCCCACAGGCTTCAGCTCTTTTTTTCCCCCCTACCAGAATAAAGCACAGCTCATGATCACAGTCGCTCCTACAAACATCCTCTCTGGCTCATTTTCTGCATTCCCTTCCTCAATAGAAGGAATGGTACTGTAATCCCTCTTGGGAATAAAAAAAAAAACAAAAAACACCGTTAACTTTTACTAAGACAGCATGTCTTGTTTTAGAGATCATTTGGCTTCATTTTAAAAGGGCTTAGCAGATTTTTTTTGGAGCCGTATGAGGAAATATTTTTCATCATTCTTTTTAATCATCTTTGTCACCCTGCCAGAGAGTAATTAATTGAATGTGACAAGCGCTCTGGAAGGGTATGTAAATAGCCCCCACACCCGACACATTATATTAGCCCGGTGCTTGGTTGGCCTTCCTGACTCTGTGTGTGTGTGTGTGTGTGTGTGTGTGTGTGTGTGTGTGTGTGTGTGTGTGTGTGTGTGTGTGTGTGTTTTCCATAATTACCATATCCTTTCATGATAGGCCTGGCAGCGTTTTGATAAGAATCCCCCAACGGCTGAAGGGAAACAATGTGTGGATTCCAAGGGGGAATTGGCCACGCTCTCTCGTACTATCGTTCATTCATTCTCTGTATCTCTCTCTCTCTCTCTCTCTCTCTCTCTCTCTCTCTCTCTCTCTCTCTCTCTCCTTCTTAATCTCAGACTTTGTGTGTTCCAGTGGAATAACTTCCCAGTGAATATCAGTGAAGATCTTAAGAAATGAAAGCAATAAGGCAGAAGAAAGTATTGCAGCAGAATGGGCTGAATGAGAGAAATGTAAATCCATCCGTGACTATCAGGTTGGAGATATGATTGACTCAAACACAACTCAGCTTTCATTGTCTGCTGCGAAGCGCTGGTTCACTTTTCTCAAAGGACGATGACAGACACTGAGCTCAGCCTAACTGTGGTGATCTCCCTCCAGCTGTCAAAACAGGCCAAAACATAACACAAGTTATTCGTCATTTAGGTTGATGCAAATGAACTTTCTTTGTTCATTTTATAAAATTGCCTTAATGGCAAAACATGTCCCTCAACAAGTGATTAGAACTGAATAATATTAGATTATTGTTGTTGTCAAGTGTCAGCTAATGTTTGCTGTATTTCACACTAGTATCCAAAGCTGAAAACAATGAAATACACTTAGCAGTAAAACACCGTGGGGCTAGACTGGAGTGTTCAGCTTACATTGGTCTTGTATTAAATAACGGATCTCAGCCCAGCAATGTCATTCATCTCCAAGTTCTAGTTCATATACTCATGACTTTGGAAATAATTTGGTCTTTCAATGGCAGTGATGTATCCCAGTGTTCCCATCATAGAGTACAGTTCCTTAAAGAGCCAGTCAGTGCAGGCTTTAAGTGTCTCGAAATGGCCTTAATGCTGTTTCAGAGTTAAGGGTAACAACAATTGTGCAGAGGAGCTACTTCGCACTCCAGATTTAATGAGTGGGACAGTTGTGTAGACAGTCATTTACTAACTAAATTGATAACGAGGCAAGATGTGTCAGAATCTGGTTGGTTGGTTTACCAGAGGTGGTAAACCTCTTGTAAACTGGGGAAAACCCTGCGGTGCATGCATGGTGCAATGACCAGCCAAGCAAAAAATTCAACAATTAGTCCTGCCATGGAGCACTTGTTGGTTTCATGATCTTTGGGCGTATAATGAAAGTGCCTTGTGTGGGGCTGCCCCCGACCAAAGATTTTCCCAGTTAACTGGTAGTTCTGAGCAATCCATTAGTTGACTAATTGTTGCACATTTGTGATATTAAGCTCACAAATGGAGTTTATTTTTTTTCCTGCGACCAACGAACACTTTGTTGAGTAAGACCCTTCTCATGGACTAATGTTTGGTCGACTATTAGGGGGTAGCCCTCGCCTTGTGTAAGCTGCAGTGTGTACCGTACTAAATGGGAGGTGACAGGGTAATGCACAGGTGGTGGTGTTTGGGGGTGGTCAAGTATGACAGTAAGGGCCCAGGGCCCCCTCATAAATTAATCCCGGGTCTTCATCCAGCCTTTGTATGCACTAAACATTGCATTACATTATTTTCTAGGACCAACCAGTGACACCAGTAATGTTAATACAAACATGCAACATGCAAGTCAAATGTCAGTGAGCATGAATGTAAAGTGATATAAGAAAAGAGCTCATTTTTGCATCCATTACATGAACAATAGTCAGTTTTAAAGTAAGTAATCACACTCCAGCGAGCAATGAAAATAAAGAAAAGAAAATGTTCCTAATTTGTATATATATTATTTGTATATTTGTATTATTGTCCATAATGTCCTATGGTTGCCAAAAACAGGGGTGTTTCCCATTGTTCCCGTGTTGAATCCTATTTTGTTGAGGATAATGATCATCAAAAGTTTGTAATACGCAAAAGGTTATGTGGTGAAGGCAGCATCTAAAAAAAAAATAAAGAAAAATAATGATGTCAGTATACTTAAATGTGTAACCCTTTTTTGTATGGAAAAAAAGAATCTAATTCAAGATTTATTTGTGTCCAAAAGTCACATGTGGTCAAAGCAGCTCATGGGAAGGTACTGGAGACGACTGTTTTCCTGGGCTGGATCGGGCCAGCTGGACAGTGGAAATTAGTCTGACTCTGAGTCAAGGTTTCTGCTGCTTTTCCAGGATGAAGACCTTAACAGACAACTTTTGTTGTAGTAAAACATGAAGAAGTTTTATTGGTGTTGGGGAGGAATACAGTGTTTGCAGCAATGACTCTTCTCATACATCTCTGTCATTACTCTGGTTTATAAGAATCATCAGTCTCTCAGTAGAACTGTTGAACATCAACATTCTGCTCGAGTGTCTAATGCTGCCACAGGACAACATTTACAGATGTCAGTAAGATGGACAATATGAATTACATTCCCATCACTTTGCCCTCAGTAGTCTCTCAGTGATTGACAGAGGAGAAATTAGTGGAGGATGTTTTTGACTCCTGAGCTGCGCTGCCTGTCAGCAGCTGTTCCAGCCATAATAAACCAATAAAAATAGAGCTTTTACAACAGAGAAGATTAATCAAAAAGCCAACAAAGTTTACATGTCAGAACCAATGGAAAAAACGTTTTATCTGCGCGCTTCGAGGCGTCTTCTACCAAACAGCTTTCAAGATGATGTTTGATCAGATTCCCTACTTAAACAGGCATTGAGATGCAGGACTCTTTTTAAGAGAGTCCTGAGAACAAAATCCATTTATAAAGTGGTCAATTAAAATATACTTGAAAATCCAGTCAGGCAGAGACTTACAAGAACATACATCCCATCATGAAAACATTTCCAAATCGGATACCAGGGATGCATGATCCAATGATATCACGGAGGTAATATGAGGGTGTAACGGCACATCAATTATTATCTGAAAGCAGAAACATTTTGACACCCTTGTGCAATTTTAAATTTAAGTCGTTTAAAGGAGTTCCTAAATTGCATCATTACATGCATCTATTTCATAATGGCAGACACGCCACCGTGTTCAACTGGTCAAACACACAGCGCTGAGCTGCTATGAGCCACTGTGTTCAGAGTGGATGCTGCACTCGCCGTCCCCTGCGTGTCCACAGCGCAGCTGAGGCAAAAAAGGCAGTGTTCAGTTTCATTACATGCTTCTGCAGCTCTTCATCCACGTTTTTAAAACATGATCCGCCACAAGGTAACTCCTCCGTAGTGGTGTTGTTGGTGTCCAGTTGCTAAAAGTTTGGCCTCAGGACCAAAGTTCTACCTCTGTGTCTGTCTTGCAAAACATCCTGTTTTTGTCTGGAATCCCCAGCGTGTCATGCAAGTGTTTGTAGTTCAGGTCCTGCAGTCCAGCCCTGCAGCATCCCAGCCAGCTACTGAAGCTGTGGCTGTGGTCTTGTCAGTTAAATGGGATGAGGTCCAGTTTGTTATCAGGAAAAATCCCGCGGTGAGACAGCCGGGCTAGTGGGCACACCAGCTGTTCAGCCAGAAACTCACTGCTCAGACTAAAAGCTGCATTTGTTCGCACGCAGACAGACACTGAGAGGAGGGACACTATCGCCTTAATGCGATCACCACCACTAAAATATGAATTAAATGACTACTTGTATTAACTAAAGGGTATATAGGATACCAGTGTGTGTTAGGTACTTTGCAGCATGCTGAGTATGTAATTCAGGGTTTTTGGTTCACAGTAAACGGTGCTGAGGCTGTAGTTTACTGTGTATCTAGTGTATTTACCATGGAAGTTCACAGCTTATGGGGGTGGTTTATAGTAACAGTAGGCTGCTTTATGATAACGATGCTCTCCGAAATGATGAAACAAGGTTTGCTGCTCTCGGGTGCCACTCACCTTTGTTTATAACACACACGTCGGACCTAAAATAACTGAAGTGCGTCCACAACACCGCTCTCTCGTTTCAGCTCAAGGTTACAGCTCTGGAGACGTCTTCACTGTTATTGTCAAGGACACTCAACCCGCCCGTCATCCTCCCTCGCATGTGTAATATAAGAATGCAGTCATGCTGTTAGCACTGTTTACTTTGAAACCGCACTGTTGACTTAGTGTGTGTCACTTAATAGCTGCTGTCAGCCTGTCAAAGAACAAATATTGACAAATAGTTTTTGCATTTTCTAAGGAACAATTGTGGGATAATTACACACATATATATTTATTCACTAGTAACTTCCTAAATATCAGTTTTACATTTAGAACTAGAATATAATATACTGCTGCTCCCTCCAGTGTACTTTCTGTCTGTTGGTATCTTCTTATCTTCGTAAGGAAAAATGTGATTTTAATCAGCACTCTACATTTGATGTAGTTTAATTAATTAATCACTGGAGACGTTTGCACTATAGGTGATTTTTTTTCTGCAGACAAAAGCTTTGTGCTGTTCCCTGATGAAAGAAAACCTGATGGGACGCATCACATTATGATGACAAAATACCCAATGTCCTCAGGGTCAGGACACTTACCATGAACTGAAACATCCCCAGTTGGAGTCCAGCTGGGAACCTTTGTAGCATGTTGTTCCTCATTTTTACCTCTGTTTCTTATCATTTGGAAAGGCACAAATTCTGCCTTAAACATTTAAAAAAAAATATCTATATTTGTGTAAGATGTCGTATTGAATGTGTAAATTGGAACTCAGTGAAAGTCAGCACTACCCAGCTCTCTTTATAATCTCAGTAAAGAGCAAACAGGATGCCGTGCAGTGATGTCTAACCACCAAAGCCTGGATTTAACAAGTCACAGTTGTGCCTCAGTTGTTCAAACATAAAATCATCCACTGGTGCTGTGCACATCTTATTTAGCTCATTCTGTAATGCATCCTATAGTTCATTTTATTCACGACCCCAGTTTTGACCACTAAATGGTTTTGTTCATCACATAGGCTTTGAGAATGCTGTAGAACACTTAAAGTGAGACTCTCTCGACTTCAGATACAGACAGCGGATCTGTACACAAGCACACACAAGTGGACCATTCATTCCAGTGACTGTCAGGGATTATGTGGCTGTATGTCTAATGGAACATTTAGTACAGTAAGGGGCTGCTTAGGGCCACTTTATTCTCCTGTTAAAGAAAAAAGCTGTAGATATGGTGATCTGTCAAATCCCTCCAGATTTGTGCAGTGACGCCTGCTACATGGGAAGAATTCCCAGGGGATGAAAAAAAAAAAGTTTAGAAAAATCATTGTCTTTTAAGCTCACAGATTGTTTGAGAAATAAAATGGGAAGTTGAGCGGAGGGAGACAGAGAGAGACATACCATCTGCTTCAGAGAGGAAACAGAGGAGGCCCTTAAAGATTCCTGCAGCCCCCCTGCAGGGACACGGCACTATGGAGGTACTAATTACTCACCGTCTCTTTCTCCTGCCCAGCTCTCCTACTGACTGGATGTGAAACCCTTTTTGATTTTCACACATTGCTGCCGCTCTTACTGCTTTACTCCAGGAAAAAGATATTTAAACCTGCCTGTCTCTCTCCTAAATTTTACATTTTTACCTATATTGTATTTACTCTTACAGGGAATAATAGTAAATGTATTTGGTCAAGTTGATTTCCCCCTACGTTTAGTTTTTCTGTTTGTTCTGTTGTGTTTGTTCTGAGGTCAAAGTGCAGGATGGTCATTTATCTGTAAAGGTTAAGCTGTTTATTTAATGTTACGTCTCCTTCAACAGACAAACAAGTGACGTCAGTGGTCGCCAATGTCAGTCACAAATAGCAGCTGTGTTTAAAAAAAACTCTTAATGGGAACGACTGGCAGCAACCGGATATGAAGACTTCAGGTTAGAATCTTTAGGATTTTATCTGCCGTCTGTAACAGACCCCGGTCCAGCTTGGTCCCATCAGACATCAGGGTCAGATCATATTCAGAATCAGCTCAACGTTCCTAATGTGTGTCCCGGCCTTAAGACGTGTGTCCCACTGGTGATTATCAAACTGACCCGCAGTGCACTAGTGACCGATCGAGCTGTCTGTCTGTTTGAACTTTCCCGAGTTTTTCTTTTTTCCCCAAACATTGACACTGTTGCTCTAAGACCAGTGTTTGATGGATCACCTGCTGAGCTGAAATCCTAATGAATCTCATTGTGTTAACAGCACAGTTACAAGATGATGGTGGTCTCACTCATTATGAAACATGTGGCCTTTGCCACATGATGTAGCACCACTGTTTGTTTTCCCCTAAAAATTCAAATATTTTACGACGATATTAAATCAGGAAGTTTCCATGAGTGTCCCTGGACTTATTCGTACTGTCAGACACAGTTGGGAAAATGGGGTTTGTGTGAGGGACTCGTATGTGACCTAAACAGCTAGTGTAGAATATTACTGCAAGGATATTTGGAGTCTGTGATTAAACCCAAGCAAGGCTGCCCTTGTACTTAATGTGTGTTGTAGGATAAGGAATATTCTTCTGTGTAAGGTCATCACAGTGTGCTGTAGCAGCAAACACCTGTTCTCTTTGTTGCCTGTTTCTAAAATGAGGTCTGTGAAAAATCTCAATTTCATGTAAAAAGAAGCGTATTTATTGTCCGTGTTCAGAGGCCCAGATTTTGACATACAGCTGTAACTGATTCAATGCCACTTTTTCCTCGCCTGTTTCTGCTTCTCCATCCTCCCTCATTTCCTCTGCTCTCTTGTCTGCAGTTTGCTACAGCTGACTAAGCCTGTCTCTGCAGTGGTGTGCTCGTGTGTGTGCTCGTGTGTGTGCTCGTGTGTGTGTGTGCTCGTGTGCGTGTGTGCGTGTGTGTGTGTGTGTGTGTGTGAGTGAATGAGGTCATCATCAGTGTGCGTATATCAGCTATGCACATTGTGTCTCCGTGTTGGATGAATGATTAGCCTCTCATTAGATATGCTGTCCTGTTCCGTAGGAAGTACTGCAGTATCCTCCTACAGCGCCGCTCAGTCTCTTACAGAAACGCGCACACATATTCTTTCTATCCACACACACACACACACACACACACACTATTCAAACAGAACAGCACTCACACATAAATCTACCACTTCCTCTCCTGCGCTTAAAGAGGAAACTTCATTCATGTCTGATACACAGAAACACACTTTCACTTCCTGAGCATTACCCATTAGGACTAGACTGATACATTCAGCCGTAATTGGCCTTTTATGAAAGGGTAACTTGCAGACATGTCATCAACCTCTGATATGATGGTTTCTCCATGAGTGCAGCCACATACCCATGCTCTGAAAGAACTCAGTCATTCCTTTAATTGATAAGTAATGTGTCTTTGATATCAATTCTCATTTAAAGTGTAAAAATGTCTTTTCTAGCTCCATCAGTCTAGGTTCGGGTGGACCGCTGCAGTGTGTATCATGAACCTCAGACTGAGTAAGGCTTGTTATGTTATGTATGTCAGCGTTAATATGGTGTGTGTTTGTGTGTGTGTATATATCTCTTCCATTTTAGGCAGTATTACATGGTTGTTCTCCGTAACTCAATGATGCACTGTTTATTTAATTGACATATTAACTTTTCCAAGGGAAAGTTAAATGATAAAGTGATATTCTATATTTTTCTTATTGTCCACAAATCCCTTGAAACGACCAAAACCATGTGTGTTTTTCCGTCCCTTAGTACTTCCTGACTTCACTACCCTGTCTGCAGCACTGATGATGTAAAGCTTTAAAAGGGGTTCAGAAATATATCGTTTCATATTTAAGAAGGCTCAGTAATATCTTTAAACTGTAGTTTTTAACAAATGTTACTCAGACTGGAAGAAGCAGCGTATTTGTCAGGGACTATTTTAAGCAGCAGATTAATCCACATTTGGTGTTCGAGTAAGTATTTGGGGCAGCAGGACGGCGTATGTGGGATTGAGTCAAAAGAGACTACGGTGTTTCGTCGTGGTAATGAAGGATGTACAAAGACAGACTTCAGGCAGGGAAAGTAGTGCTGGATGAAATTAAGGATCATTTCTTGTAGAGCTGCATCCTCATATTCAAAATAATTCCATCGCAGATCAAATCCATATCTACTTAAATCGCACAGAAACAAGAGGCTTGTTATAACTTCAGATCTCTCAGAGTACTCATCATGTTTATTCATTTTATTAGCCTGGAGAGCTGATTTTTCTTCTTTCTTTCTACAAAATACCTGGGGAAGTAAACATCTGCGTTTACTTTAAGTGTCTACTTGCCAACGACACCAGCTAGAGCTGCGAGTGTAGCCACTACATCGCCAAGACCCTGGAAGCAAAGACTATTTCGGCTGTGTCCAGGCCTTGAAAACATGTTAACCCATAATTTAAGGACAGTGAGTAATGAACCAATTGATTGAAAAATAAAATCGATCAACATATGAGAAATAAACAGTGCCGTATGTGGTTTTGGTCCCTGACTGCTCCAGTAAAAGCTGCTCAGGTGTCATCAGAAGAAGTGCGAATGCGTGCTGCTGCTGCTGCTGCTGCAGAACAGAGCTCAGACAGCTACACTGCTGAAAAATGCAGATATCTCACACCTTTTAGAGCCCCAGCACCCGTCCCATCCCCACCCGTGCCACCGACATAATTGAGAAAGAGAGTTAATTTGAGTAATTGTACATCAGCTCCTGTGATCTGCAGAAGAGCGGCTGAGTCATGTGCGTGCGGCTGGTTAGCAGCCCTGTCCCCTGTCATCACAGAGATAAAGCAGGCAGCTGACACAGTCCTGGGTGTCTCTTTATCTGCCTGTGTTGTTACAGCTTAACTCAACCAACCAGTTGCGAGAGAGGGAAGATAAGGTGAGCCGCGCTCCACTGACACCAGTCATCATGCATCCCCGAAGCTTTTACTGGCACAGAAATGTGTGGCCTCAGGAAAGCTCAGCAGATACAAAGTGTCATCAACGCTGTTTTCAAGGGTCAGTTAATGATGCCTGAAAGACAAATAACCTAATATCTTAAATATTTGGATGCTTGTTTGCTATACAGACCGTCGTTCTTTGTCTGAGATGCAATGTGTGTGGATGCAATCCTTTGGTTACCAATTCTGAACGTTTAATAGATGATTTCCTCATTTCTGTACTCCTTTGTGTGTTTCTAGCTCTTATCCTCCGATAATCTTTATTGACTAAATGGGAAAGTCTCAAGTTAACAGCCAGTTTTATTTAATGTCAGTAAGTCTATTATTATTTGTCATTACATTTTCAACAGGATACATTGATCCATTTTAGTTTAACTTCTGTCCTTTTCTGGACAGACAGACCGATTTCCTGATTATTCATTTAGGCAATTAGAGGTAGAATAGAGCTTTTCTATGAAGCAGCAGTACCAATCTATCTTTTGATACTGTATTAAACCAGTATGGGGATGCTGCACTTCACATAACACAGCTTTCATCAGACCTTCCTTGCCTGGTAATAGGCCTTTTCATAGCAGGCACTTCAACTTGTCATGGCAGGAAAAAGCACAGTTGTCAGTAATAACATGACATACTGAAAATGGAATTTAATTTTATTATTTACACCTGTGCTGTTGCACCTATGAAAATGGCCTGATGCTAGCGTGCTAATTGATGATCATATCGTCTGTTGATGATCGAAGAGACAATTGCTGAATTCTGCTACCATTGTCAAACTCTTTTATTTGTTTGTTTGGTTACTTATTTGTTTATTTATTGGGCGATGAGCACGTAGGCCTTTTACTTGTCTACCTTGCCTGGGAGTCCCCATCGCCATTGTTTTTTGGTAATCAAATGCAATAACATTAGGGTGAAACTAATCCAAACTAAATCTAAATCAATTTTTCCGATAGATCAATGTGGACGCCCTGTCAGAAATATTTTTCTAAGTGGATAAGTCTTGGAGGTTTCCCAGAATCGATTTAAAACTGCAGTGTGAAGTTAAAGCGTTAAGATTAGAAAGACTGCAAACGTAAAAGTGAGAACTCAGATTGTGGCTTCTGAATTTAAACTAAATGTTTCTCTAAGATATTCAGCAGTGGGTTGTGTTTGGACTATGAATCTGTATTCTTTAACTGGTTCAGTGTCTGCTGGTCTGTTCCCATGGAGCTCCCACAGCTCCCACTTGGTCCTCTCTGTTTATTTTCCATTTCTCATACCAAGCCAATGCTGCTCTAAACTGCAGTGCTGCTGAATCAATAGCGCAGTGAGAGCCAGGCTACACCCACAGACTCCACTGTAGCATACACTTCACAGCCGCCTTCAAATCAGCCCATAATGTGTTTCAGTCAGCAGACAACGCCAAGCCCGGCGTGGGAATGATGTATTTTTTTATCACTCAGGGATTGTGTTCCAAATCACCCCCTCTCTTTGCCTCTCAGGCAGCTCTGATCCCTCTCCGCTGCCTATCTGAAAGGTATCTGCAGCTCTTATCATCAACTGCCAAAGAGTATTTTCATTCACTCAGCCGCCTCAGCTGTCCCCGCTGCACACACGTCCGCCCTTGATAAGATTAATTAAGCGCTCAGTGCAAAGATAGTTGTTGAGTTTCAAGGTAGTTTTGCTGCGGCAAGCCGACTGTAGGTCACCTGCACGCCAGATGCGGCACTATGGAGCCTCTGGGAGCCATTCACGCTACCGGCCTTCCCGTTCTGATACCAGTCACTGCACCGGCAACCCCCCAAGCTACCATTAATCTGAGAGTGTGTTTCACAGGGGAAGTGGCAGATTCCCCATACCCCGCCTGATCATCCTACACATAGTAAATCTTTGGCTAATTGTCTCTATGCATGCTTCATTTGGTTTTCCAGCTGATGTGGCCGCGCTAGCTGTTGAATTCTTAATGTGCCCTTTTGTGGTCTGCTTTTCAACAGCTATCTCCTTCAAGCCTCGGCTCTTAATGGGGCGGGGGGATGTTTCCACATTTATTTTCAAGGCGGTTGATCTGTGAAAAACAGCATTAATGCAGTTTTAAGGTGAGCTAATGGATCGACGTGAATGATCGTCAGGTGGATCCTTCGTTCCTTTTTCCCCTAAGTCTCTGCTGTGAGGACAAGTAACCCTCTTCCTGCTGGGGCGTGGGGGTTAGCTGCTGCCCGGGGGGGGGGGTGCTCACGTGTGGGTAAACAATGAAATCTTGGCACCTGGACAAATAGTTCCAATGCAGAGCAAGACTACGGTGAGATTCCATTACTGTTTTGGCAGGGAGCTCCGCACAGACAGCCAAGCCGAGCCCCCAGCCTCAGCAGCCGCCACACGCTGAGCTTCCTGCCAGGGCTTTGATTTCATTCAGGTGACGAATCCCCAGCAGCTGGTACCAAGGGGAGGGGTGGACGGCAGGACCTCAGAGTCTTGTGTCCAAGACACTTAGATCGAGGACTGTTCAAATAAGATACAAAATTAAATTTTGATGCCAAGAATCAATGTCTTCAATATTATGTCCTCATTTTGATAAAACCTAGTGAGCTCAATATACTGTAAAAACAGTCTCTTTATTTTAGTTAATCTTTACCATGATGTTCATCTTATTCTAGGCATAATTTCAAACTCTTAACAAGCAACCTAATGACCCCATCTACAAGGTAATGAATGCACATTGAAAGCCTTTGTTGATATTTAAGTATAATTGCTAAAGATGTTTTGATTCAGTGTAAGGTCAGGCGAAACTGACACTGCACTGCATGGCATCAATGAGAAAGCATTGACAAGAATGTTGAGTGCTAATGGACTCTACCATCTTTGATATTTGACATTTACTCATACAGGGTAGGTTGGCTGAGCCTACATGCCCTTTAATATGAGACGATGTTATGTTGCTGACTTGATAATGGCTCAAAATTTAGAGCTGCAAGACTATGACTTGCGCCTGCTTTATATGTAAAAAGAAAAATTTGCCCCGCTGCAGGCCAAGGGGCCTTGCCCCTTAAAATATGAAATTCGAGGCATGGTTACAACCTAACATCTCGTTGCTTTTAACTATGCTAGGGCGCAGTCGGACTGTGTATGAGTTGGAGCATAATTCTGTATTTGCATAAATGGGAAATTTGATGAGAAATCATTTTTTGGCATCCACTAGTGAGGAGCCTCGGCAATCGGCCCTCACACTCACAATGCTCATTAACAAAGGTTCCTGCAAAATGAGCTTTAAAATCCATCACAGATTCAGCCTATGAGAGAACTGGGAGAACCACTGCTCCCCTTTGCATGTCGGATGCCAAATATTGTTCTAGCATTGTGTCTCTTTCTGTGGCTTCCCTGTCTTGTTTGAATAGAGCCATTAGGGAACATTTACATAAGGGAGACCTTTGTTTGAAAGCCCAAAAGCTGTTACTTTTACAGAAAGGTGAAGCCAGCAATGTGACAAATTGCATGTCTGAAAATGGCTTTATACTGGCTTTATTTTCATATCTGTGTAGGAAATTGGCCAAAGTAAAAAAGTATCTGACAGATGTGTTTTCTTTTTATGCGTAACACAGATTAGATGTATCTGTGCAGGATGGTGACATCAGGAAGACGAAGAACAGAGTGAATTATAGATAGACTGAATGTTTCTGGCTGTGAGTGATTGCAGTCTATGGGAGCCCATCTCAATAGAAGAGTGACATAAAATCAATGTTCAGAGTGCAACCTAATCAATGTTGCCATGATGACTACGGGGAGGACACTGAGAGGTTGTATTATTTGGTTAGCCTTGGTTAGCCTGGGAGGTCACCCTGTGTTTCCTTTGATACACCCTCTCTTTTTACAAAAAGTCCCGCACGGTGTGTTTTATAATACTAATGTAATATTGCCGCAATTTTGACAGCACTGTGTTTGCTCACCCAGACTACTCAACATGTTCCTTTTTCACAGTAACTTGGCAATTTTCCTCAGGCACTTAATTTTGTCCCCACAGAGAATGTGTTCATTTCTGTGAGAGTGGCCTGCCATCAGCTCTGCATACGATATTGAGAGAACAGCTAACGAGACATTCACTCACAATAGTGAGCTGAGTCGGCAGGTCTCTGTGACCTTGGTGTGTGTGTGTGTGTGTGTGTGTGTGTCTGTGTGCCTCTTGAGGACCGTGTAATGGCAGGACCAGGTCTAGTAGAGAGGCCAGAGGAAGAGACTCTGATATATTATTGAAACGTTATTTGACTTCATCCCGAGACTTCGTCTTATATAGATAATAATAGCTGCACTTTACTTGAAGTATCAGAAGTATATTACAGTGTGAGCAAGTACGCAGTGCATTGTAATTAATTAAATAAGAGGAGAGTTTAAAGCACAAAATCTGACAAAAGTGGAGGCGGGTGGTGGAATACTTTATGAAATGTCTTAGGTCACTTTCACAAGTACAGTTTCAAAGTTTTCAGCTCTTCAACTTCTTTGAAAAAACCTTTTCAAACTTTTCAAACATACGACATATGACTTTAATTTTTGTCCTTAAAAGCTTCGGGAGATCCATTCAACTGTCTTTTTAACTTACACTCTAACTTACATTTTAAGTGCTGTCATCACTTACCCTTCGACACTTCAACTGCTTTCACCTGTTATATTTCAACTGACACACTGTTCTGTATTCTTCAACCGCCTTCAGATTTTAAACTTAAACTGACATTTAACGGTGTCAGCTACTTACAATGCACACACTTGAACTCTTTCCAGGGCTTCCACTTCAAAGGAAATTTTATTTACTTTTACCGCTTACTCTTCAACTGACAGTTCAACTAATTTCAGAGCTTAGACTTCAAATTAAATTTCAAATGCTTTAATAGCTTTCACTTAAACTAACACATCTGCTTTTGCCTTCATGTCAACTGACAGTTCAACTGCTTTCGTCTTTGACTTTTCATTTGACAGTTTGATTTCTTTCAATGCTTACGTTTCAACTGGCATTTTACCAATAGTTTTGCACGTATAGTTCAATTCAATGCCAAAATACATAAAGTAGAACACAAGCACAACGCCTCTGTTATAACATCTTTTCACTGTTTGATCCCAGCATTCATCTGCTGAAGCCCATACTATGTTCAGAACATGGATCCAGTAAACATAATAGTAATTTGAATTCATGCTAAAATTAGATGTCTATTAATACACATTCCTGTGATTGGTGTAGTTGTTGTATGGGCCACACCAAAGTTTGATTGACGACTTTCACACAATTTCAGAGCGAACTGAATCAGACTCATTTGAACCGCAGCAAACAGGTTAGACGTGAAAGCACTCACAGTGTCAACATTTTGACTAGCTGGCTGCTTGTCCTGCGTGCACTAGTTGTCAATCACTTTATGTTGTCACAGGTAGATTATGTCACCACCTGTCGGATGTTTCAGCAGTATTTTCAGCACCCTGGTGAGACCAACATTAACTGCCAAGGTCATATTAAAGGGATAATTCCCTTTCCCTAATGAAGTGAGGTTGTAAGAGGTATTTATTCATACTCTTGTACGTCCTCAAACTTTATAGAAGCACAATGCTAAGTGGCTGGACTACCCCTTTGACACAGCAGATAGTGATAGAGGTTGTACTTTATGCGGCAAAAAACATGGTTAAGGCATGACATTAAACAAAACATAATTTTTTATTATCATGTGGTAAGAAAGGAGTCTTTTTTATCGGCCCCATCTGGGTGATCACACTCACAGCTGTGGCTTGGACTGGATCTTTTTTTGAGGGGAGGTACAAAAGTGGCAGTTAATGTATAAAGTTATTGTACAGCACAAAAATACACTTGAGTTTCAGATATCTTTTTGTCTGAAGATAAAGAACAAGCTACATTTGTGTTCAGCGGGTTCCCCGTCACTCCTCGGCTTCTCCTGAATTTCTTTAAAGTGTAAGCGTGCTCACCTCAAGCGCTGTCTTAACATTTGCAGTGATAGCGCTTATTGCTTGTAGCGTGCAGCTTGAAGGATAGAGGTGGCACTGGAAGCAGCGCAGAATTAATTCTAAACAGAGGCTTTACCTCTCCGCAGAGCTCGCTGTTGTGATGTTGCTGCTGGATTTTGTTACCTTTTTAACAAGATGAGACACTGCCGGCTGCACACGCAGACGCACACACACACACACACACACACACACCACCAGAAAATCTCCATCCTCTCGCCAGTGTGGAATTTTATTCCCTCAGTTTTTTTATGAAAAAGATGAAAGACCTTTGACTTAAGACATTTTACAAAAGATGAAAGAGGCTTTTAGATAAAAGAGAGTTTTTCTGGGAAAGGAACATCACACTGGCACTGGTTTGATTTTCTGAGGACCACAACTGAGGCCATGAGGAGTGACCTGAAATTCTCTCAGGACTGAACTTCATAACTCATTACTTTTGAAGATTTCATCAAAACCAGCTTCAGTTAAAGTTTGCAAAAGGCTAGTGGTGCTACAGTATATCATCTGAGTTCAAAGGGCAGAACACCATGCTTTTTGCAAATCAAAGCAGTGCTGCTCCGTGAGAAATAAGGTTTTGTTCTTACACTCTACACCACTCACTCTCCTGAATATTTGCAGTGGATGTCAGACCCTTAAAACGTTGTGTCGTACAGGATTCTGAAGTACTTACACTGACAGACCTTCCCATCTCAGTGTAAGGTCAGTTGATTAATCTTATTGCGGAATAATCGATTGACACCAGCAGCACACACGGGGCAGAATTGGTAGTCAAGGTTACAGGATGTGCTGATGTGGGAAGTGAATGTGATTTAAAATGTATGCTTTTTTTCTGGAGACAGGACATGCAAGAATTAGGATAGTGTTGTATCCCTTTACTTTCTTTTAAAGTTTATTTAATGCATTTTTTTATTATTAGTTGACAGGAGAATGATACAGGATGTATGGGGAGAGAGAAGGAAACAATACGCAACAAAGTATCCAGCCGGACTCGAACCACTGACACTGTGGTTCATGGTCAGCACCCTAAACCCCCAAGGGCCAACGCACATTGCACACTCATTTGAGGGAATCACACCCCATCAGTACGCAGTCTGGAAAGGCAATTAAAGCACAGTGTCTCACATTGAAAGAGGCAGTGTGTTCGCAGGTTCACATGTCTGTTCCACAGCCTGTAAAGAAGAAGTGGACGTAGCCACCGTGACACTACCCATTGGTTTGTGGGATACCGCTTTGAAGCCTCAAGTTTGGCATTTTGGCGTCGCCATCTTGGTTTTTGTTTTTGAGCTAGAGGAATCGCCCCATTTTGGTCTTTTTAGAAAGAATTTGAAGGTTTAAAGCACTTCTGCACTGGCTTCACTTTTCAGACCCAGAGGCTACGTCCTCTTCTTTTATACAGTCTACAGTCAAAGTTCTAAGACGAAAACACGGACAACACCCAAAAACATGTTTGCAGCTATTTAAATGTTCACAGTGCCATGGATCTGCCTCTATCCTGATCATGCCTGCGATGGACCCACATGTCACTTAAAGAGGTCCCCCCCTTAATTAGAATAACTTTAAGCCTTAATATGATTTTAATGGGGGAGTTGTATGGAAGTTCCTCCATACAGTTGTCATGAATGGGCATCTGGGAACCGCAGTTTTTGGCACTTTCACATTGGCTTAATTTTTCCATCCCGGAGGTTGCTGCTTGGTTGTTCCTAAAAATGCCTGTGTTGGTTCAGATGCTCCTTCTCTCTCTTTATTTATCCTCCCAAACACAGATAAAAACCTCACTAACTAGTCAGACGATAACTGAGAGAGAGAGAGAGTGAGAGAGAGAGCACAAAAGAGAGAAACTTTGTTTCTGTCTAGTGCCAGCTTTACTGGCTAGTGGGAGACTGCCATGAGCCAGCAGGGCGCCCCTGCTCTGTACTTTCAGCAAACAAATTGACAGCTACTGGACATCATTGTTTTATTGTAAAAATTATGATCATTTATTGTAGCCTTTTCTAATATTTGCAGTTCGAAGAGTTAGTGGGAATATGTAGATGAGAGAGATGTGGGATTTTCTAAAATGTAGAAAACAGTAGCCCTTCTTGTAGGTGTAGGCTTTATGTGTATTGGCAAATGATCCTTATTAAGTCAGTTACATAGGTTTTGCAAGAATGCCAAAACCAATAGATAGCTTTAGTCTCATAATGCTAATATTGTTAGATAATATATATAATTATTGTCCTACTTGTCATCACTGTCCAGTTCCTCCTCTTTGGGAGGCAGTGGCCTATACAGCAGTGATCAGAGCAGTACATAGAATCTTTTGTTCCACTGTCCACTTTATCCCCATCGACACCCCCTTTTTCAAGTATTTTTTGGGGCATTTTTTAAGCCTTTATTACACACAGTAGAGAGATTACAGGAAACAAGGGAGAGAGACATGAAACAAAGGCCTCTGGCAGGACTCGAAACAGGGACGCTCAACCCCTCGGCTGCGGGGGTTCCCTGACTACACTCATTTTTACCCACCTACCTCTTACCTATGTGCCTATACAGGTGGGATCTCTAAAACATTACAGCCCCACCATATGTAATTTGAATTTGCAGCTTGTTTTTCCACTTCATGCTGACTAGGGAAATTAATGAATCAGCGCATAGCTGCCGTAACAGCTATAGAGGTTTGATTTACTAATGCCAAATAGTATGCTGTGACAGACCCAAATCGTCACTGTTGTAATGCTGCATTTGCTGCCAATCAATAATCTTGCCAGGAT